>OX376082.1:16270000-17740000 GCA_947361185.1 Charanyca ferruginea
CACTTCATCAACCCGCTCCCCCCCTTAACATGTGACGTACTTTATGGATGGTCCCCAAGTCGTGTTTTGGAATTATTGGTTAACGATGTCTTCGTATTACATTCCCTGACCTATCAGTGTAAAGATGTAAATTAAGTTTTAGATTGACCAAGCAGCGTTCAAGTTTCCAATCCTCCTATACGAACTGGAATTGCATTGCTTAAGATGATGAAAATTTGTGTTCGATTTAAAAAATCCGGTATTTAATAAGTGGTAGGAATTTCGCGTAAAACTAAATAATAATGATCTTTCCATCAGAGAACAAGAGGAGGATCTAAGTCGTCGTTGCGAGCTGTTGGCGCGAGAACTAAGACTGTCGTTAGGAGTGGACGAGTGGCGCAAGACACCCGGACAGAAGAGGAGGGAGAGACTTCTCTTACAGGTATGTACATGACAGCTTATTTAGCATATTTATTTATTTTTAGGTTGCGTTTTTCGCTGTGTTTATATTATTTTGTATTATTATTATTTTATCAGATTTTTTTTTTATGACATGTCGTAATTTAAATAATGAAATAATTTAGTCTAGCCTCTGTGATATCATTTTTATTGTGTAATTATCCCATCTATTTATTTTGATTATATTTAAATTCTAACTTTTATAATTTATAATTTGTATGTGATAAGTATTGTAATCATCATTGTTGTAATGAATATTATTATAATGTATTGTCTATGGAACCAGTTTTCTGAAATAAATTAATTATTTTTATTATTACTATTATATCGAAAATCCATACTTTTAATATTATAAATGCGAAAGTAACTCTGTCTGTTACGCTTTCACGATAAAACAGCTGAACCGATTTTGAGGAAATGTATGAAAATAGCTTGAACCCTGAGAAGGACATAGGCTACTTTTTAATCCGCGACTTCGTCTGCAACCACGATAACCGACATTCACGCGGACGAAGTCGCGGGCAAAAGCTAGTACAAAATAAATTGAAAATACCCAAAAAAAAACAAATTATATGGTTATCTTCCGTTTTTTTCGCATGCTACATAGTAAAATGACAGAAATAATCCGATATTATGATATGAAAGAAAATATTTTTTTTTAATCTTTAGGTCAAAGTTCAAACGACTTTTTATGATTGCTTGCGTATTTATTGGAATGTTTTGTTTCAGGAACTGCTATCAGCTGTAAACGAGAGAGACAGATTAGTACAAGAAATGGATGAGCAGGAAAGAGCGTAAGTCTTATTTTTATTGTGTATTTTAGTCTGTAATCAGATTTTTGCAGTTGATTTAGGTAACTATTCTTTATCTGGCGTATGAAACCTAATGTTACTATCTGGCCGGATACTGAATAGTAGAGGTAATATCCGGCCGGATATTTTGTAGAAGGGTCACTACTCGGTCGGTTACTAAATAAAAAGAGTTAATATCCGGACGAATACGTAACAGGTGGTCAATATCCGGCGAAGTATATCTACTTTTACTTTGATTTTAATATAAATAAATAAATAATAGCTTTTTTATATTAATTTCCCCAACAGGATAGCAGACGATGATGAGATAGAACGAAACTTATCCCAAGTGGAGATCCAGAGAAAGAACAACTGTATCTTACAGTGAACATGCTGTACATGTACACGGGTGTACACAATACTAACTCGTGATTTGATACCAGTGGACTGCTATTTTGTGGTTAATCTAAATGATGTTTATCATTTGACAGTTTATTTTGACATTTCGATGTTAGGTGCCATTTAAAAATTTTGATATGGGCCAGTGTTTATGAATTAACTATATTTTCTCACTTTTTGAGATATTTCACTCAAGTGTTGGACTGAAAACGACACTTTTTTAAATAATTGGAAGCTGGTGTTATTGATTGATCTAAATAATGACAACTTATCTTATGACGTCGGATTTGACAGCAGAGTACATTTAGTAAGGTTCAGAAACTAAAGTTATAAATAATATCAATTTTAATAATAATTCAATTTTATAATAATAAATTGGCTTAGTCAGGATTTGTATGAAATTATTGTTTTTTTTTTGGAAATTCCACTGGAAATCTAATTTGGATGGTATTATTGGATGAAAATCTCAATAAAAAGTCCGTGCGAAGCCGGGGCGTGTCCCTAGTTTTATATGAAAACACAGTCCACTGGTAATAATCGTGAACCGTTTAACACTATTTATTTATTACTTATTGTAAATTATGTTTAAAATCAGCAACTTCGTTTAAAGTTCATGTCGTACCCCGAAAATGTTGGAACATTGGGTAAAATGTAGTTTATTTTTATTTGGACAGTCCAAGAGGTTACGAGACTTAAAAGATAAAGGAATTTGTGAATGATAAACAAAAAAATATAATGGCGAAATTACAATTTTACATTTCCAGTAAATTAATAATAATGATTAAATTATTGCATAAATTATTATAATTCTGAAAGGCTTCATTGGCATAATAATGTTATGGTTATATTGATGGGTTGGATAGGTTGCGTGCGCACTTGCGATTAATCGCAGTAACTATTGCGATTTTTGTGAAAGTCGTTGAATATATTGTTTTAAGGTGATGCGTCAGGGCAGCCCGCGTTATTCAAATTTTCTTACGGTTTTAGCAATACGCAGCTCAATATCAGGTTGTAAATGGTAATAAAATAATATTGGGCAGCCCGCGTTATTCAAAATTTCTTACGGTTTTAGCAATACGCAGCTCAATATCAGGTTGTAAATGGTAATAAAATAATATTCGCGTAAATATGTATTTATATTGGAGTAAAATATGTATTTAGATAATTATAACATTTAAAATCATTAATAAGTCTTTAAGTTAGCATAATCCGTCAGTGTGCATATTTAATGAAAATATGACGTTTAAGAAAATACGACGAAATACGACGTGTAATTCTCGTCGATGATTTTAATTATTATAATTTTCTAAAAGCATATTTGTTACTCCCGCGATTTTTATTTTATTACCAGCAAATTAGATACTGAGCTTAAAATTGCAAAAAACGTAAGAATATTTGAATTTCGCGGGCTTCCCTGGTGCTTTCATCTTAACCTTAAACTTCAAAGGGACTGCGATTAGTCGCCACCGTTGCGACCGTTAGATGCGCTCGTAACTTGATAAGGATATGTTTTGGCCTCAGTCGTGCGACGGATAATACTCAAAATATTGTTTCCTATATATTTTTTATATTTACGAGTATTTTAGCATTTCTCACTGTATAGTTCTTTTTGGTTCTAAACTTGTGCAGATGTCGGATTAACACACGCTGCAGTAAGTCGTGTCGCAATGCGATTTTAAGTCGAAGAACTAGTATCAATTTATATTTACATAAAATGAACTTAGATTAATACCTGAACTGGTAATCAGAGTTGAAACTCAACTTGATCTGTTGCGACTAAAAATCGCAGCGTGTGTCGAGGCTTACGATGTAACGCACATGTGGAACCAAACCTTAGGATAACATTAAAATAGTTTTATTTTATTTTGGTATAGGTTTACCAAAGATTGATTTTTAAATCCTAACTACCCTCTTTTTTTTAGATAGAATGGTGATATTTAAGTACAATTTGCCATAGTCAATGGATTCTTGTAGAGCTATGGTTAAAAGTTCTTTTTATATTTTTTTAAGTAGACATTTTTTTGAAGCGATCAATTTTTTTTAATTTAATGTAAATATAATAGTTTTTTTTGTCTAAATAATATATTTATTTGTACACTCCAATAAAATCTTGCCTTGATTATTTTTCAGTAATTCTTTTAAATTGGGAAGTGACTCCAAAAATGTTTAAAGGTTAGACTTGACAATGCGACAAGTCGCAATTTTAATTGTTACACATTAAGTCATCATCCCAGCCTTAATTTATTATGGGCCTTTTACAAGTCTTACCGGATGTTTTCCTGACTTGATGTCGAACTTGCGACTTGTCGCACGGTTGTGTCCAGCCTAATTGGCCGGTGCTAAATTGAACCACGTGATCAGACTTCACAATTTGTGCAATTTTTACTAAACGACGTACGTTTGTCTTATTATTAAATAAAGTAATGTAAATATTTAATGTTGGCTGTTTTGGAGTTCTATTTGGGAAAATAGTTTAATCTTTTTCTGTGTTTGTTTGTATAAGTATCCTGTAAAGTTACTGGCGCTTATTTATAGTCAATCGTTGTTTATATACAACAACTAGTTTTATTTGCGAAATCTTAATTGCCTTATTTGAATTTCTGAAACTTAAACAAAATAAAAAATCAATATAATCGATAAAAATAAATGTCTGTCTTTAATGCGTTTCTAATCCGATTGTCATGATGACAAAAGAAAAACATATTTGCAAAATAATCTATAAAAAAATATTGTATGTTTGTCCTCAGTGAGTGACTAAATCATTTATCTGATTGCGATGAAACTTTGGTAGAGGTTCGGAAGGTTCTCGTCCCCAAAAAAATTAAAACAAAATCACCGGGAACGGATTTTATGGGCAGAAGCTAGTATTAAATAATACAGATTAAATTAGGAGTCTGGTCCGAATAATCAAAATGCCAAAGCCAGCCAACAGAGTTCATATCTGAAGACGGAAGAGTACTTTATAAATAATTCATACTAATATTAGAAATGCGAAAGCAACTCTTTCTGTCTGTTATATTGTCACGACGAAACGGCTGAAATGATTTCGATGAAATTTTGTATGAAGATACCTTTAACCCTGGGCTACTTTTTAACCAGCGATAACCGACATTCACGCAGACGAAATCGGCGGGAAAAATTTTGTACATTCAAACTACCTTTTAAACTTAGAATTTTTTTTTTCTAACTACCCTCCTATAGAACTTGAGAACAGCCAATCACAAACTCTTAAACGTAAGTTATACGATATTAATGCGAACTAAGGCTTCGAGGTAATCAGACGTATGTATGTACCTACACATTATTACGTAGTAATTACAATTTGTATAAATTCAGAGTATAGTGTGATGTCACCTTTATAATAATGGACTGGATTTGTATGTATACAAAAAACATACATTTGCAATTAAATAATTTTTTTTAAATCTGCTGTTACAAAACTGTAATCTACACAGTCAATAATTATGGAACAGACTATATTTAATTCATAATTCTAGACCATTGTTAAATTTTTCCGTCAGTAATTAGAAAATAAAATAATCTGCGGTTCTATACAAAAGTGTAACTTAAACGGTTAAAATGTATGGAATAGACTATGTTCAGGTCATGATTCTAGACCCCCAAGCGCAAAATTTTTCCGTCGGTACAAAAAACCTCAACTGTTTCATACATTTTGTATGGAATTGCAAATATGTATTTTTTTTAATAACATTAAAATTTTCCCCTGTTTATAATCGTGTACTCAATACTGAATATAGTATTTCGAGGTTATTAGTGTTTCACAAATAACCCTATATATATTTTAAATTGTAGGTGATTGAAATATCAGTATTTTATACAATGGCGATGAATATCCAAATGAAACTCTAACGTGGTGAAAATAAATTCTAAAATAGGACGTCAGTATTTTTTACTCATATGATTGTGTATGTGTTGAGATGGATGTGAACTAGAGAGGGAAAGTTTAAAAGTATCGCCAGTGACAGAAAAGTTAAATTAGAGACACAGTGTTCTTAAATGTTAGTAAATTAGGGTAGATCTGTAAGACGACAAATTGAAGAACTTTTATGAGCTGTCAAAACGCGATTTCACCATAGATTTCAATTTATACTTATGACGTCGCTTCTAGTTAGTCATTTGTCAACTCAATTGACTATAGCTGCGCGGTGCGGAAAGGGTGTGGTAACGTGACGCAAGAGCTGACGCTGATACGTCAACTTGTGACAACTGTCACCCCTCTCGCACCGTGCAGCTACCTCACAAACTGTCTTAGTTAAGCGTTCGGGCTATAACTACATTCATTGATTTCAAAACAACTAAGAGCGGGTTGTTTCAACTATACATACAAAGCTTAGAAATAAATATAAACACATAATATGTACAATGCTCACAGGGCATCAAAAAACTCGTCCGCATCGCTCTCAATGGGACAAGTGCCCAAAAGGCTAGCAGCATTACCACGTTGAATGGCAATGCTAATTCTTTGGCCCAAGAAAAGGCCAGCCCTTTGGTCACGTGAAGAGTCGACCAGCCGCTTTGCAATGTCCCTAAAAACAAGGTGAGCACTCGGGCCCCATGGCCCTAATGTTTCGACCCCAAACGGCTCAAACATATAACTTTCAAGAAGGTTGTTATATTTACGCCGTTTGAGGTTTTCCGCACCTGCAGCAGCCGCCCCAGCACAGCACGACGTTATATAATAAACCTAGTTATATTTATTTGAATAAACTAGTTCATAAACTATACATTACTGACCGGTAATTGCCAAAATTGGCGCTAAATATAATCAAATAAAAAAAATGGATTGTTTCACAAAATCGTACGTGAAAAAGTTACTAATACCATAACCGACCAGTCAACGTAATTTTGTGTTGTCAAACAGCTACTTCAAACATCAAAATATTATGGAATCTCTTTTTGAATAACTTTAACTGACGGATTTTTACGTCATGAAACAACCCGTTAAATTTAACGTACGTTAAACATCTCACGTCATAGTAACTTTTTAACCGTCCGTATGTAACGTTAACCGACTGTTTGAAACAACCCGCCCTAAGAATATGATTTGACAGACTATTGAAAATTCATCAGATTTTAGAGCAAAAATGAAGTGTTTATTTATTATAAAAGTTCGGTTTTAAAATTTTTAGTTAATGGCGTCATCTGCCTTATTGCCCGCCAGAATTTTATCTAAACATTAATATATGAATCCAGTCCATTACAAAATCAACGCACAGTGATACCAACTAATCTGTGAAATGCAAGTTTTCTGAACTAATATTTTGAACAAGTCATAAGGTCGTGTTTTGTTTGAACTTTTAACACACCCACTTTTGCCTTACAATGACGAGCCTTTAAATAGCGGGCGCATAGTATTGGATTCTGGTATTTGTTTTGGCCAATAGGGAAGGGAATTACCTTTTATTAGTGGGCGTGGCCTGCGGGCACCTAGCAAAAACCTCAATCGATTTTTTTTTATTTTGACGTCTAAATGTGAGTTCAGCATTTTGGCTTGGCAATGAACGTGTTAAGTTTAGAACCACTCATTTCACAGATGCTTGGTCGGACTGTAACATTATTCCGTGGTAGTTTATAATTGTGTGTTTCTGCATTACAGTGCCCGGATTATGCACATTTGACACGTTGCGAACAAAATGCTGCTTCCATATCTAAAGCTGCGTCCTCACTTATAACGTAATAAAACATGGCTTTGAACATCTCTCAATGAGTGTTAAATAATTAACGTTTGTTTAACATATTACTTAATATGGACGCACCATTTCATTTTTTCAACGAGCAGTTTATTGTTATTATGTAGTAACATAATTATCCAATTTCTCTTCCTAAATCTCCCTTTGTCAACTGGATTTGATTTTTTTTATTGGAAATATCCGTTCGGCAAGAATTTTTATTTTTATTTGAATGATTGATTCTAATTCAGTTATAGGATAGCTGTATTTCCAATCCGAAAATCAGCTCATATTGAATAATTTCATGTTGACGCGCTCGTAGGCTTTCATGATAATTATACTGCAATTAGGTATTTCGTTTTAGAATACTTTATTGGGCTTAAACGACTGCTGCTTGGAAAATTGAATAATGTGATTTGTAAAAAATATCTTTTTTACCTTTTTCTAAGAAACTGTCAAATGTGTGTGACCCGCGGTATCGACATAGAGTAGCTATGACACGGTAGTCAGTGCAAATATTTGTAAGCCACGCCATAATTGTCTGTATTCGATAATGACGCTACTATTATAAATATGGACCGTAATAAAATAAAGTGATATTGTAAAATGGATTTGTGTTTTAATTTAACATTTTCTTAGGTTTGGAAACACTATTATTTGCCATGCGCGAAAAGTGATAAGAATTTAAATTTTCTCATTTTGGGCCATTAACTTCACTAGTGAAACGGTGTAAATCCATACTTCCAAACTTAATATTATAAATGAGAAAGTAACCGTCTGTTACGCTTTGACGATGAAACGGCGGAACCGATTTTGATGAAATTGGGTATGTAGATACCTTGAACCCTGGGGAAGGACATAGGCTACTTTTTAATCCGCGACTTCGTTTGCATCCGCGATAACTGACATTGACGCGGACGAAGTCGCGGGCAAAAGCTAGTATTTTATAAACTCTAGCAAGTAAGTAGTAGCACATTGAAACTTTGCTAATTAACTCTCTTAACAACCGAAGTCAAAGTCAAATCATTTATTTCAATTAAACCATTAAAAGGCACTTTTGAACGTCATATTTTAACATTTTAATCTGATTCTGATTTGTATCCGATATTTATAGTTCCCGACAATCTCGAAAACAATGATGTTTTACGTGTCAATATAGTGTGACATAACAATATGTATGTTCTGCGTTAGTGTGCCATTTTTTTTAAAGTTTGAGTATCGTGTAGGTAGCTAAGGCACAGAGGCCAGCACATAAAGCTACAACACTAAATGTCAAATTTCTTTGATAAATTTTCAACTTCATTACAAATAGGTAATAAGGTTCATGTTCAATTGGGAAAATTTTACAGTTTGGTATGTCATATGAACTACCTGATATTCTTACAATTCGAAATTTTATATTTAGCCCAGTTCAACTACGGCTACACTATCCGCTGACGCAGTCAATAGGTCCTTATTTGTGTTCAGGTGACAGGGTATATGCGGCGCAAGATGAAAGGGGCCATGGTCCGTTTAGTTTCTTATTTATTTCATCCTAGTAGGTACTAAAATGTTAAATAAAAATAAAATGTTTTTTGAAAAAGAACCGCCTTCAAAAAAAAAACTAAAAAGTGATAATTATAACTTTAGCACAGTCTTTAGTTTCGGAAGTCGGTGGCTTTGTTCTGTTTGTTGTATTGTATTGCCACCGACTTCCGAAACTAAAGTCATGTGTGTTCTGTGCTAAAGTTAGGTATTTTTACTTTTTAGTATACTCGTTAACACCCAAATCCATTAAGGAACGGCAACACAGTTAAAACAGAGATTGAAAGTCCTCCAAAGATGGAAAGATAGAAGAAACGAAAACGTCTTCTCGGTTTTTGTTGTTTTTTTTAAAAATCGCTGAATAAAATTTCTGTTTGTTGTATACTAAAACCTTCTCCAGAATGTAACAAACACTTTTCTGAAAACCGCATCAAAATCAGTTCAGCCAACCGGGAGATAATCGCGGACAAACATACATACATACATACAAACATACGGGTCTAACTGATAACCTCCTTTATTTTAAGTCGGTTAAAAAAAGAAAACACTGCGTGAAACGAAAGACCTGAAGGCATACACACCCATGATTTTGAAAAAAAACTGCAACTACAAAAAATGTTTGTTTAATACGTGTTACTGTGAACTCTTTGTGCCAGTTAGTTTGGGCGTGTTTCAATTCATATTTATTCAAAAATAACGTGTCTGCTACTTCAACTAATAGATAGGTTAGCTACCTAACTAATTGTATATTGGATATCAAGCTGTTTCAATTCAGTAACCATCATCCTGAAGATATTGGTTTGACAGTTTTTTCTTTCATTTGAAATGGTAGATTGCATCTTACGCGTTTAGAATATGAAATGTTGGAACTCGTAATATTTACACTATGGTAGGTAATATAAATGTCCGGTGCACTCGCACTGCGTCGCTATCGACAAGTTGTTAATGCGCCGCGCCCTTTACACTTCGTTTTGCGTAACTACCCGCGTATTGATTCAGTGCTTCAATATTTATTAAAGATAAAGATTTAAATGCGTTTAGTATGAAAAAGTGTAAAATAAGTTGTTACCAAGTAAATTAAGTACGTATTTATTTCGCTAATGGCCAAATAAATACTCAAACGCTACTTAATTTTAATATGTCGTTACATCTCGTGCTGTCACTAGGTATCACTTTGTGTGAAAGTGACTGAATAATTAGAAACTTAAAAGGCATCTTAAACCCTAAAATCTTGCAATATTAACTAATCTAGCAAGATTAAAAAAGAAATAACCACTTCTAACCTAACCTGTCCGAGTCGGGGTGCCCCAAGTACCGAGCTCGCTTCGCTCGTTCTTGCATCATAATTTGTTTGTTTTACTAAATTCCACATTCTGCGCACTTCTTCGACATATAAATGCCGCTTTGCTGGTGGTTCGTCCTGCGAACGGCTCGACGATGGGTCGTCCATTGTAACGAAGGTAAAATATTGTATGATCAGTGTACAAGCGTAGGTCAATCGTGAAGGCAAATTCAAGTCCAGGGGGGGGAGAAGCAAAGGTCGTCGAAGGAAGCCACAACAATACCACGAAACACAAAAAGCACATTCACGCAATTGCACAAGACACAAATGTCAAACAAAACAGATGACAGTGACACAAGGCACAACTCTCATTTTTATTTTTTACGTTCCGATTTATAAATTTTACACGAGATTTTACACTAGAAACAATATATTTTCACAGATTTAGTTGTCAATCGTCCATTTTAACGTTCCGTTTTCGCTTTTTACGTGGTATGATGTGATTTGAGGTTAGTAACTCATTTTATTAATTTCTCGAAAACTACCTACGAGGTTTCCTTTAATGAAAGTAGTAGTGTTATAATCGGGACCCAACCCCTACCAACTTCATCACTTTTAACCGTGTGCGTTACCCCAGCAAAATAATGTCGAAAATAGTAATTTAAATGTTACAGGCAATTAGTTGTCCAGCTTCTGTAATTGTTGCGCACATTTTTAAATTTGTTGCACATATAGATTTTGAGTTATTCCACAAAAACATTTCCTGCTGGGGTAACGTTACCGCAGCCAGACATTTTCTTTTCGCAGTCGAAGGAAGAACAAATACAAAATAAGTTGCAACATTTACCTCGCCTAGACTACTAATTATATGGCTAATATTTATTTCAATATTCCCATTATAAAAGAAAATGTCTGGCTGCGGTAACGTTACCCCAGCAGGAAATGTTTTTGTGGAATAACTCAAAATCTATATGTGCAACAAATTTAAAAATGTGCGCAACAATTACAGAAGCTGGAGAACTAATTGCCTGTAACATTTAAATTACTATTTTCGACATTATTTTGCTGGGGTAACGCACACCTTTTAACCCCCAACTCGTGTTTCCGTGTTCTAGATCCAACCCGAATATAGTGATAAGGGTCACCAAACACAACAACGAATCGTCTATTGCTCGAAGAGTTTCAACGCACTGAACATGTTCCACGAGCAAGCTTTTTACGTGTAGACGCAAGGTCGAGCATGCTTGTAGATAGCCACGCTCGGATGAAACATGCTCATCGAGCATGTAGCTGCGTGGAGACCCATCATTTTGCTTATGTAGGTACGTACTCTGGCAGTTCATCGTAATGAGCAACCACAAGGAGGTACCTACTCAAAACAACACAAAATTGAGGATTCATTCTATTCCATTTTCATTAATCAATCTTGGACACCTAAAATAAAAAATCCATATTGAAATTAAAATCGTCTTTATTGATTATTCGTTGAACAAGCAACTATAATTAATAAACATTGTATAATGAACTTATAACAATTAATAATTTGTTAATAACAAATAAATTGTACTGGAAGAACATTTCCATAAATATATCTTACTTACATAATAATCACTTCGATTTCTCATCTTTGCAACATTGCTAATTCCTCTTGTTAGTATACATTGTAGAAATAATGAAAAAACACATGAAACCCCTAGAGTAAAGTGCATGATATAGGCTTATTTGTAATATTGATTTTAAAGAAGTGTTAATAGAGTGTCTTGCTCGTTCTTTTTCATAGAAACCTACTGTTTTGAACGAGCAACTAGCTTCAACTTTTTGACTAACAGATGGGTAAACTCAAACGCTACTCAATTTTAAAATGCTGGTTAAGTCTCGTGCTGTCTCTATTACTTTATGACAAAAAGTGAAAAATAACTTTAAATCAGAACACATAATAGAAGAACATAGATTCCGAAGTCAGTGGCAAAAACAACAAATAGAACAGCCAAGCCACCGACTTCCGAAACTAAAGCCATGTGTGTTCTGTTTTAAAGATATTTTTAACTTTTTGGTTTTTGAAGGCAGTTATCTTTTTTGTAAAAAAGCTTTTTTATTTTTCGCTTTTTAATACTTCCTTATCATCCAAATCCATTAAAAAATGGCAACACAATCAAAACAGAGACTGAAAGTACAAGGGTTTTTTTGCTTTCTGTCGATTTTTTCAAAAAGTGTTGAATCATTTTCGATAAAGTTTATATGGGTGGTCCCATATAAATTTTGAGGAATACCCTATCCATCAAAAAAAGAATTTTTAAAATAGCATTACATTTGCTGGAGAAATCGCGTAATAAATATACAAAAAAAAAACATACAGACGAATTGAGAACTTCCTTCTTTTTGAAGTCGGTTTGAAATGACGAGACTTAACGGCATCTTAAAATTGAGGACCGTTTGAGTATTTGGCCATTACTCTGACAATTTAAAAGTCCCTGTAAATGGTTTATTGGAAATAAAATTTGGTTTTCATAAATTACTGACTTCAATCGGAGAATTTAGAAGTTTCACATTGGTACAGCGTGTAACATTTTGTGTCAAATTGAATCGCGATTGCAGATACTTATATAGCAATACACATCAAAGTGATGCGACGCCGCATTACAAAAACTTTATTCAAATATCATAGAAATCTCCTTCCATTTGAATGTTATTCAAGTCCACAATATTTAGCTAGAATAGTTATGTATGCCTGTTTTCTCCATAGTATTTTACCCATGGAATCTACGAAAGTCAGACCCATTATTTCTTCATCGCATACAACTAGAAGTCGAACATCATTATCGCTTTACCGAAAATCACAACACTAATGGCCTGGCCGAGGTTTAACATATTGGAAGTCAAATGAATATCTATTATTCTTTTTGTGGGAAGCTCCTTTAAACATTACGACTGGAAACGACAGAGCAGAAAGCGAATGGGCATTTACTGTTCTTTAATCATAATTATGTATGAGTTTCAAGATAAACTATATATTTTTTTTACTTCGGGTAGTGTTTCTCAATTAATTTTCGACATCAAATACAAAGTGCACCAAAAATTAGACAGTTTAATGTAGAATTTTTGAATAAAAAAATATGATCTCCTACTCACCAATCGCTACTGCTACTAAATAAAATCCAACACTGTTGTTCTGTCGTTTTCAGCCTATATGCTTGCAATTTTAAACTCGAAGTTATTTAGCTCGCATCCACTTGGACGATACAGGTTAACATCAAAATAACATGACAGTTACCTAAATAGCATTATTTGGAAAATTGACAAAAAAACATCGCAATATTTGCGGTTATTTTGCTAAAAATTCTTGTTAATTGTGATAGCTACGTTAGAAATTTCAGTTTGGTCATATACAAAAGTTTCTTAGATCATAAAATTTACATACAACGTCATGATACAGAAGCAATTTAAGAGGAAACAACAAAATTATTTAAGAGGAAACAACAAAATTATTTAAGAGGAAACAACTTTTTTGACATGTCAAACTCCGGAGGTGGAATTAGTCTGAATTATATTTCTGAGATATTTTCTGAAAATGGGGACAGTCATAATAACATGCCAATATGCTCAGTAACTAACAGTATTATCAATTAAAGCTACAATAAAAGACAAATCACACGGTGAACAAATTAAGACCTTTGCCTATTTAATGAATAAATTTTCTCTGTATCATTTCGCTCAATTAAGTATATAATATTAATAATACTATTTATAGAAGCACTTGGGGCCCATAATCATATACATTAACGTTATATTAAATCTATGAGTAAAAGTTAAAAATGACCATGCGGTCGGAAAACTTCGTATGGAAGTCGAGGTTGTTTGGAGAAAACCGTTAATTTTAACGGTTGAAATTCTGACCAGCAGATAATTTTAAAATGTATACATACATATTTTCTTTCGCTTTTAATTATTTTTTACATATTATGCGTCATTTTTCGCTTTAAAACTAGATACGTATTTCAATTTTTTAAGACAAATTCTTTTTATAATTTTCAAATTACGAATCGACTACCTACTTATTACCATATTTACATTTTTTTTATAATGTTAATGCATCGTGTTGGCAGTACTGACACTCTTATTGCTTAGAATAGATATTTAAATATTTCCATATGAAACTTTTGTGTCCTTTTACAAAATATTTCATTTGTCATATGTTGTAGTAACGATAAAAGCAACCTGTGTAACTGAATGCTCGCAGAGTAATCAGAAGCTCGTTTTAAGACGTGATCTGCTACGCGCGAGTATGGTTGTTGGTGGTGACGGGGGGCGCTGCCTCTGCTTCTGCGGCGGCCGCTTCTTTTTTTAGCTTTCGGTATTTAACTGAAATTCAAATATTTTAGAATTATATAAAATTGTGATAAATAGTCACACCTAGATTAGAATTTTATACTGTCTTGAAATGCAAGTATTAGGTAAATGAAAACTGGGAGCCAATTGTACTGTGTACCTCGTATCACAAGTAAGTGTGAGAAAATAACTTCATAGTATTTTGTCCTTGCTGGGCGCCAATTAATGAAACAGTAACTAGTTTGTCCCATTTCGGGCGCCAATATATGTAGCAGTTAGTCCCACGTCGGGCGCCAATTGATTATAGAGATTTGTATTATTATTGTGTGTTATTTATATTGTATAAAAAGTGTACGCTGCTCACCGTTTATTGAAATTATTTACATTGACAAGAATGATGGATCTTAGAAACCATTTATGTTAAACTTGGCGCCTAACATAACGCTAAATAAAAAAGCAAGGTTAACTTACGTGAAGTTTTGACCATGATGACGCCCCACCAAATGGACCAGCCCCATCCGACGAGACAGAACAGCACCGTGAACAACTGCCCGGCACCGACTAGCAAGTTTATCACGAACGAGCCTGTATTGAACAATTAGTGACGATTTAAGAATAGGGATAATATCACCATCGACCTAAAAGTAAATAGGGTAGTGAGTGAAAATAGGGCTTAGTGAGGAGTACAATGCTTTCGGATGCACTTTTTTCTATATTGTCTTTTATCTTGATTATCATTATTTTTTTCGATAGAGCTAATTTTTTTATTTGTTTTTCTCTATTCATATTTGGCGATGAGATAGCAAGGCTGAATCGAGAGTAGCTTTTTGCTGTTGATACGTTATGAAGCATTTCGCATTTCATAATAAGTCATTACCATAAGCCAATTACTGATTGATTTCAAGACTTACCTATCCTATATTTAGCTCCGTCGTGGACTCCAAATCTGGGAATGCCGAAGCAAAGGCAGAACAGGCCGCTCAATATGCTTCCTGTAAAATATACAAATTAGAAAGAAAAATAACATCACAGTTGAAAGTATTTTAATATTTGTGTCGATTTGACGTCTATTGCAATTATAGTTTTCTGATTATTGTGGTCAAAAGTCTAGTGGTCAAACGTATGCCTACCATTGGTAAAAAAGGGTGTTATTTGAATGGTTAGCATAGTATTCGTATTTTAGTGAGCAAAAAATAATCTGTGAGCAGAAATAGCTAATTGATCAGCAACTCATGGTCAGCATACATTCCAAAATCAATCAGCAATTTATGTCATTCTGGATGGCTGTAATTATTTTTGTACAGCATATTAATTATATAAGCTGCAATGAGCTACTCCTGTTTAATAAAATTTTGTTAAGCACTCAAAGGGTAAGCAAAAAATTAATTGTGAGCTGCATATATAAAAGTAGCAAAAAGACATCTGGCATTGTGTGGTCACAGTTTTAACCTAACCGTTTCGATTTTCGATTTGATGAAGATTGATTTTGCCGCTCGACTCAACAAAAACGCAATCCAATTAGTTATTTTGTTCACCATGTTTTAAATATGCATACCAATCAAATACACTGCTTATAGACATGTTTTCTCTGCTGATCAATCATGAAATCTTGCTGATCAAGTAGTTATTTTGCGGACTGAATGTTTATTATGCAAACTCATGTTATTGTAAGCTGCCTATTTATGATTTAATTTTTGACCATTATCTAAATTATTTGCGGAACAAGAATTGCTGCCTGTTTTTTTTTAATTGCAAACAAAATCTCTGTATGCCGACCAAATTATTTAAATGCTGTTTTTTTGTGGCTCACCAAATTTTAAATTGCTAAACATTTAATATACTTCTAAAAAAAATCCTTACTATCTCTGTAAAATCATTATATTTCTAACCGGTTTAATGAAATATACTTTATTTATTCACTAGTATAGTTGTTAGTTTTTCATTTAAAAAATAAATAGGTAATTATTTTATTCTTATATTTCGTGATAGCCTAATGGTTAAGGCGCCCGCCTCTCATGCATGAGGTTGTGGGTTCGAAACCGGGCAAGTACCAATGTGACTTTTTGAATTCATATGTACTTTCTAAATTTTGGACATCGGTGAAGGAAAACATCATGAGGAAACCAGGACTTATCTATCATCATTTCAGCCGAAAGACGTCCACTGCTGGACATAGGCCTCCCCCAAGTGGCGCCACATTGACCGGTCCCGTGCGACTCGCAACCAGCGGATCCCCGCAACCTTTACCAGGTCATCGGTCCACCTAGTGGGAGGCCTTCCAACGCAACGTCTTCCGGACTTATCTATACTAATATTATAAAGCTGAAGAGTTCGTTTGTTTGTTTGGTTGAACGCGCTAATCTCTGGATCTACTGGTTCGAATTCAAAAAATATTTTTGTGTTGGATAGTCTATTTACCGAGGAAGGCCCATGCGAAGCCGGGTCGGGTCGCTAATAATTGATATAAGTCTGAAATCAAGCCTTGAGGAAGCGTGGTGACCAACAGATCAATGCTCATGCCTTCTCTGTATGAGAAGAGGGCTTTGCCCTGCATTGAGACAATTAATAATAAATAATAATAATAAGTAACTTGACTCGCGAGGTTGTCGACATGTGGGATGTCAATACAGCAGTCATTGTGCCGATAGTTGTTACGACCAATGGAATAATTTCCAAGAGTCTCGATCAACAGCTCAGAAGGCTCTCGTCGGGCAGCTGGATTGAGGGCTAGATTCAGAAAGCAGTACTCCTGGACGCGGCGTGTATTGTTAGGAGATTCCTCTCTCAGGAGCCCTGACCACCGGTAGCTGGGACCTTATTCCCGATACCGGTGGGCTACTATTTTTTATATATTTAAATGTTTTTTTTAATAATATTTAAAAATATAAAACAATATGTGGGGACATATCACACATGACCATCTGACCCCGAACTAGGCAGACCCTGTACTATGGATGTCAGACAGCTGATATGCATACATAAATACATACATATATAGATAAACAACACCCAAACACAAGGTAAACACAAGTGCTGATCACACAAATATTTACCCTGGGCGGGAATCGAATTATATGCTAGTATTATTATTATTCATTATAATTTCTTTATTCAATTTTAAATTTGTTATTTTCAAAGTTGTTGTAAATTTGTACGTAAACTGTTTACCATTTACTAATATCTGAATTTTAACTTACCAAGTCCGGGTACGACAATGTTGCATAGCAAACAGAAGTACGCGAGTACTATGGGCAGAATTGGTATAGCGCCGCGCATCACACTCGTATGTTCCACAAGTGACGTATCGAGCTTCTTGCGGGTGTCCTGCGAATATTAAAAAAAAATTGGTTGCCTGTAAAGTCGGTTTACGGACGATTGTTTTCCATGATAACGTCATAAAAAAACATAATGGCTAACATATATAACATAAGCAAATAATGGCTTCTGTCGAGATAGGCAGAGCTTATTGCTTGGGCCGATTGTGCCTCTCTAACGCTTGCTCCGCGCTCTCGCTTGCACGCTCAGTCTCAGACGGAACGTGACACTTTTTCGTGCGTGCAGCCGGTGTTTATCGATTTATAAGACGTTATCACGTCAAAAATGGCCATTTATCAATAAATAAACATCATTTATATATGTAGTTCTTTATATATGTAGTCGGTTTAGGTTTGTATGCACAAAACTTAAAAAATAGTGTTAGTATTAGTACTTGTATCCAAAGAAACATTATTTAAAAATTACGCCACAGGACAGCTCAATAATGGGATATTAGATACGCCTACATGCCAGGCGTATCTAATATCCCATTATTGGTCTGTCCTCCTAGCTAAAGCGTTTATAATAGAAGACTAGGTATTACAATGAGTCTGCAATTTCGAACTACTAATATCCGTTTCGAGAAAAGCTATATTCAGCTTTGTACTACAGGCTTTGTTAGGCATCGTGCGTTTACATTAGGTACTACCGTCAGGGCAGCAAAATAGGTTTTCAAAAAATCGGAGTCACTTTAGGATTCAGTCAAGTGGGACTGCTGAGATCTTGCGTCAGAACCTTCGAGTACCTAATATTGCTTAAACAATATAATTTAATTTGTATCTAGCTAATTCGGAAGTTTAACCTTCATTCATACATTTCAGGCTGGACTGGACAGTTAAAGAATATATTATACGTTTAGAATAATATATACTCGTATGTGAATAGTGAAAATTTTGTGTTGACCTCGCTCGACTTTCACAAGTTAGACTTAAAGCGTGTGTTAACAGACTCGTCATGTTGGTGACATGGAACATGACGACGCAACAGCAACGCTAGCTCACTGACCGTCGCAATTCAATGCCACTTTTTAAATGTATTGCTCATCCATAGTAATATTATAAATGCGAAAGTAACTCTGTCTGTGTTCTGTTACGTTTTGAAACGGTTGAAACAATTTTGTTTAAAATTTGGTAAGAAGATAACTAGAATCCTGGGGAAGGACTTTGTAATCTGCGACTTGGTCTGCATTCGTGATAGCGGATATTCGTCACGAAGTCGCGGGCAGTAGCTGGTCTAATATAAATAAGGTCTTACCAACTAATAAACAAAGTAGAAAATACATCAAAGCTAACTACGAATTAGAAAATGAGATAGAGAATGACTAACAGGTCAGGGGAAAAAGTTAGATACCTCTGCGTCTTCCTCGATATCCACATCCTTCTTCATAAAATCCTTGGTTATCATTATTTTAGACGCTTTTCGCGAAGGCATCGGCGACGGGTTGGGGGTTGGTCGAGGGGAAATATGGATAGAAGGACGAGGTGAAGGTACTGGGGTTACTGCTAGTTTATTGCCGGTAGCCATTGTTAAAGGGTAGTTAGGATTCTTCGAATAGATTTGACGCGGTAAACTGTATAAGTAATTTTGAAGACGCGGTGTGAGATAAAGATTCGGCATTTGTCTTAAGCTGCTTATTTTTGCATTTACTCTATTTACGTAACGATTTTTTATATTATACATTGATAGTATGGTTTTTAACACTCATTGTCACTGTAGATGTACTTAAAATTATTAACTTGTAGCCATTTTATGTTTGAAACATTTAGTATGAGTTATTTTTATAACTATATCTTTTGGTTCAAATACTAAAATATTTTTTCTGCAATACGTAATACGAATGCGTTTCAGCTAACAGTCGAATAGACACTGCCATTAAAATACGCTAATCATACATTTAATATTGCCATCGATTATTCGTCCCTATTGTTAGACAAGCGACCTTGTTTACACTAACCCATTTCATATAAATAGGACCTACTTACTTAATTACTTTTAATTATATATGGCGAATAGATTAAAATCATAACTAAGAAAAGTCTACACGCGAAGAAATTAAATGTATTTTTCTAACATATTGTTGTACTGCTAAGCACGCAATAAATATGTGCTTTTTATTATTGTTATGAACGAGGAACATTTCAAATCCTTGAGTAATAATATACTCTTAACTTATGAACTAAGGTAGTCCCATGTTGGGCGGCAATAATTTATTACTGGCGCCCAACATGGGACCTTTATCTCGGTTATTTCAATATGCATTATTGTCTTGTTGCCGTGTGTTATTAGGGATTTTTCATTTGGAAATTATTAATAGCAGTCTTAAGTTTGAAATTTAGCGGTGTAACATTACAAATACGCGGTTTCAAGGCACAGGAGGTGCCTCGAAAACCACGCAAAGTTGTTGGTCCTTTTGGTCTTTTCCCAGTCATATCGGATTGGCGACCTATCGGAGGACTATGAGAATGACGGAAGAGGGAGTGCACCTTCGTTTGCGAACTTGTGAACTATATTATTACCTTCTGCTTAATTGGCTAGCTTCTGTAGAGATTGTCCACCGTGACCGAAATTCAGTCGGGAGAATTATTCTTGTTTAATGGCTGATGTTATTTTTCAGTAGTAAGTTTACTAGTAAGTTGGTTGAGCTGAAGCAAAGCTTTCTTTCTCAATTAAATAATAATCGCCGAATAGAATCGTGTCGGTCACTTTTCGACAAGCAATTAATATTCAGATGAATCATGAAAACCTTATGAGTTTACATCAAAAATGAATTATTTAATAATTGTGGTTATATTATAATTTGAAATTCAGTGAACTTGTGGTGATTCATTTGTTGTGAAATTATAACACCAAGTCTGGAAAAATTGACCATGAGTAATCCAGTTTAATTTGCATACAAAATACCATACGACATCCTTTTCCATTCAAATTACTTTGTGATTTTCATGAAACACCTACAATTATAGGAACAAACAAAGTTTTAATAAGTGACCATGGACCTTGAGTCATAATTCTCGAGACACGCCTGGTCGTTGCGTGACGACTGCGCGATTACAACAACGGTCAGAGTAAAATATGCTTCAGCTACTTGTTGGGTCTGTGTGTGGGTCGCAAAGGCTTCGTTTTGAGTCATTTGTGTATGAATTTACAAAGGACTTTGAACTTTGAACATCGAGGTCTGAGATGACGCAACGTAGACCTTTTTTAACCCCGACGAAAACAGACAGTCACAAGTTAACGTGTATTTCTGTGTAAAGCCGTGTGTCTGTCTGTTGGATTATAGCTCCCGAACAGCTGAATCGATTTTGATTTAGTACTGTTCATCGCCCGACGTGACGACGCTTGTAACCAAATACTACCTACTCAGCTTTGGATTTATACTACGACTACTCGGGAGGGCTAGTGCCCAGGGTGGCAGAATTTCAGGGGTAGCAAAATGTGGAGGGTGCGATTTTTTTTTTATCGAAAATGCTTTTTTATCTTCCAAAAATAATAATGAACTACTTAGTTATTTAAAAAAAAATTGATTAGTACATTATTTTAAAAATGAGAACATTTTTAGATAAATAATTTTTGCATTTTTCAAAAAAATACCGTTTATTAAAAAATTGTATATTGAAACTTTATCCATTTTATGCAGTTTTTATTTTTTACAGTGTCCAAGGACGGCGCTAAGGTTAGACATGGAAAGTACCTACCTACTACTTTATTTTAAACTTTATGGGCCAATACTATTTAACAGGCTTTTGTTAACGTAGAGTAGTTTACTATTAAATATTTTGATCAGCTAAGGCTTGCGTATTTTCTTTTCTGTTAACTTACCTCAGGAGGCAGCGTCGGTGACATGCTCTTATTCTTAGAAAACATGCTCGTCCGCCTGCTGGACTGGGACTGCTCGGAGTTTCGCCGACACATGCCGCGCAACCACGTGCACAGGCGGTTGTTGCAGCAACTGTTACAATAGGTACGACGATATTAGTGTAACATGATGTTGGTTGTCTATTAGCTACATTACCTACTATAAAAATCTATGGACCCGATACAGTGAAGCACAATGTTCAGTCAACAAAGGTAATATGAAAAATCACAGATATATGATATCTTATTGACTTGACAACAAATGCCAATTTAACTCCTTTAATTTTACTTTAAGTAAATTCACACGGTCTGCATATTGTAAAATTTGTATTGGTTGGGAACAATACATAGGAACACGTTTACGCAACTATAATAATTTATTGTTTAGTGTCCTCTATTCACTTGACTGTTGACATGACTCTTTGTGTCATAAAGAAATATTAAAGAAGGTATATCAAGACTCACCTAGTCGGAGGTCTATCACTCAATATGCTGTCCCTCCTCTCAATCTGTCTCTTCTTCCTACCACAGCAGCCGGTCTCCTCCTCCGGAGCCGGAGACATGGACTCCGCAACGTTGCGGGGCATTGACCCGGTGTCCGCAACGCGCCGCCGTCGCCCGCAACAGCCGCAGAAAACATCGCGCAATGAACGCTTGGGTTTCGTTTCGTTTTCGTATTCTATTGAGGCCTGGAGATATTATATTGAATTTAATATTAAGATTTGCGTTTATCACCGGCTTTTACTCAGATTTGTATCTGTCATTGTTTATTTTAAATACCCGGGTAATTTTGGTTACTTACTTATTTTGGTTACTTTTGGTTGAACTAACAGGATACTGTAAAACAGATTCTAAAAAAGAAAAAATAACAAGTTTTTACTTACTTTACCAGCAGCCCTTTCCATATCCCTAATCTCTTGTTCAGCCTTTTCTTCATCCACCTTCTTTTTACAACAGTTAAGCTTACTCATCATCCCTGTCTTTCCTTCTTTTATTTCCTCCTCCTTTTTCACTCTTTCTTTATCTCCATCTTCTTCTGAATCCTCTCCTTTGCTGCAGCAGGCACAACACTTTGACTTGCATTTCTTCATCAGCCTTTGGCAGAAGTTTGGTTCTTTGGCTTTCTCTTCCATAGTTTCTGTTGGTTCTGAAGTTTCTCTCACTTCGGCTGGCGGAGACTCTTTCGCTTCTTTCTTGGTTCTCGCTGGAGGCTTAGGGGTTGTGCTTGTGCTTTGTGGAAATCTGGGAATTGAAGATTAAAGATGAGTTGAAATACTCGTAGTAGCTTTTCTATTGCTGTATTGCTCACTACCTCAAGCCTTTTTGCAAGATTATTGGGCTTGACTATCAGTTTTATCATAATTATGAAGCTCAATCTACGTTTGGGTACGTACATACGTACCAATAGGGATGAACAACTAAAAAATTGTTACACTATTCGAATTTAATCAGATTGGCATTACGTAATAGGTACCTACATCGTTTCGTTTAGTAAAGCGAATACATCATCATCTGCCTAGCCTATTCCCAACTATGTTGGGTTCGGCTTCCAGTCTAACCGGATGCAGCTGAATACCAGTGCTTTACATGGAGCGACGGCCTATCGTACCTCCACAACCCAGTAACTGGCAAACACGATACCCCTTGGTAAGACTGGTTGTCAGACTTTCTGGATTCTGACTACCCATAACGACTGCCAAAGATCTACGAATGGCAGCCGGGACCAACGGCTTTACGTGCTTTCCGCGGCACGGAGAGAACTCGGTTGGAATGGATGGTCACCCATCCACAGACCGACCGCGGCAAGCATAGCTTAACCTTTGACCGATCGATCTGTACGGCTTAGTAATGCGAATACAGTTTATAAAATACTTTTTCAAGTGTTTAGTCTGAGACCTTGATATTTAAAGAAACTACTTGGTTTGTTTGTTTAAACACCCTAATCTTCGGAACTACTGGTTCGATTTTGGAAATTCTTCCGCTAATAGAAAGCTTCGTTATGTCCAAGCGTTAGAGGCTATTATTATATTATCAGAAAAGTTAGGAGTCCGTATGCGAAAACACGTGGGCGAATTCGCGGGGAAAAGTTAATCCTTTTAATATTATAAAGCTGAAGAATTTTTTTGTTTAGTTGAACGCGCTAATCTCGGTATCTACTGGTCCGAATTGAAAAAATATTTCTATGTTGGATAGTCCATTTATCGAGGAAGGCTATAGGCCCATGCGAAGCCGGGCCGTCTCGCTAGTAAAATATAAATAAGTTTGATATTGTAAAGTTTTAATTTATAGAGAAACTAGTTTGCACAACAGACTATGATTTATTTTGTAAGTTTGCAGTAGGTACACTGTGGTGTTTCATTTTTTCTTGTTTAAAGAACACTGGCAATTGTGCAGTAAGTAAGTTACATTCGTATTATTCAAATGGTATCATTTTCACGACAGCAAAGAATAGCAGTGCTATCTTATAAACATCTCCTGTACTAAGTACTATTATTCTGCAACCATCTCCAGTGAGGTCTAGATAAAGCAAGCTGATTCTTGACAACTATTTTATTTGCTTTTGACTTTCAAAGCTTAGCGAACATTACTACGAGTACTTAGGCTGTTTTAATATTAAAAAAGCTTATCGTATTGTTTTAAATTTAGAAGAAATAATCATAAGAATTGCCGCACGTTGTGGCGTTCTATGGGAGGCCTATGTTCAACAGTGAACGTCTTTCGGCTGATGATGATGAATCATAATAAACTTCGATTATTATTGTAACACTGTCAATTCCTTGCATCGGGCCGAATGATAGCTCATTTCAAAATATCATGTTAATCAAAATCATTTTAAATGTATTTATTCATCTTATTTACAACATTTATAAGAATTAAATATGTACAAAACTTAAAAGTAAATTAAAATATATATATATATAGGTATTGTGTACAATGGAGGGCTCACAGGGCATCAAAAAACTCGTCCGCATCGCTCACAATGGGACAAGTGCCCAGAAGGCTAGCAGCATTACCACGTTGAATGGCAATGCTAATTCTTTGGCCCAAGAAAAGGCCAGCCCTCTGGTCACGTGAAGAGTCGACCAGCCGCTTAGAAATGTCTTTCTTCTGTCTTTCTTTCTTGTACATATTTTAAATTCATTATTATTCAAAATCTAACAGTTCTGAGAAAAATGTTATAACATTTTGACTATTTTTGACCGAAACATAAACTTATTACTTAAATTCTAACGAACTACTACTAACACTTAGCTTATCACTTGAATATGTAAGCACTTTGTATTTCATTGAAATAAATATTGACACCTAGAACTTGTTACAATTTCCGTCTCAAAATAACGCTAACTTGAGTTACACCTGTGTCGATAGATTATGACAACTTTCATGAAATATCGTAAAGAACATAAATGTTGATACGGCACATATATTATTATGGAAAAGAAAGGGAACATCCATCAACAAAATAAATAACCTTCTCTGCTCCCATTAGATAAAAATTATAATTTTTACAACTCTGTTATTACGGTTTTGTCCAACGGAAGTGAAGGCCTTGTTTCATGTGCCTATTTCCGGCGTATGGCGCGTAAATACGGCCATGTGCCAACTTGACACATTACACTAGTGACGATAAACTTGTAAGTTATAGAAATAAAAATATGCGAGCTTTTAACTTTAGTATTGAAATTATCTATAAAAATACTAAAAATTAAATAACGCATAGATAAGACAACCTCCTCTTTCAAGTGGGTAAAAAATTTAAATGGCTTGAAATAGGCATACAATAAAATGTCAAACGTACCTATGAATAACTTGAAATATTCGTCAAATATTTACCAACAATGAAATCATTAAAATATTTACCTATTTTCATCGCTGTACCGCTTCGGTAGTAGCTCATTTGGCAAAATATACACAGTCCTGTTGTGTAGCATTACGAAAACAAGATCAAAACACTACCAATACACAAAAAAAAACTGAAAAAAAAACAATAAAAATCAACTAATTTTATTCATGGAAGCACTGTTACATTATTCTGCAACACACAGACAGAACTCCACACATCCATTCGAAATTCGAAATGTTCGCGCCAAAAGGAAGCACAGACACTGTTATTGTTTAGAAGCAAAGACAACGAAGATTTAATGCCTTACTTTACATTGTTTATGATAATTTTCGCGCCATTTGTTGTGTTTCGAGGGCGGGCGTGGCGTTCAACGCTCGATGGCGAACTAGGAGGTTGAACCATTTCTTAAGGGCTGTTCTAGTATCGAATGCCAAGAATTACGTGTCGGTCGTAGCGTGTACCAACGTAATGAGCCTTGGACAGAAAGAATGTTAGAAAGTGGACCTTTATGTAAACTGTAGGTTCTGTAGGTACGTGACAGATTTTATTTACGTTTTAGGTTAGAGATAAAACATGATTAATGTTGACCAGTAATGTATTTACCTATACATCATTTGAGTCTGGATTTAGCAGTAGACGAAAACAAGATACAGTATATTGCTGTAAAGGGCTTTCTCAGTTTTAAGACAAACGAAACAGTTCTTCTATATCGTGTACCTATAAACTCGTGGTTAAGTTCTGAGCCAACTCACTTTTTGCAGCCGTCGACACACCAAGAAGAACTTAAATACGTCCTCAATAAACAGGTTAGGCATTTGAAAAAGGTTGACAATACTAAGTTAAAACCCCCTTACTAGTTAACTTACTCCCAAATGTACATATACAGAAAATTAGTAAAATACTTTATCACCCGACATATTATTTGAATAATACATTTGCTTCGTCCTAAATTCGAACCCAATCCCTCAACATTGTTATGGACACGAGAACCGAAATCAGTAAACCCTCAAACTATGAAAAAGTCAAAACAAATCTGAATCACTGCATTAAACGTCATCGCATGCAAGATCCAAGATGGCGGCGATGAAATGCACACAGTTAAAACAGAAAAGAGATTTGTATCTCTAATTTTAAATTTAACGAGTTCTTTTTATACTGAAAAAAAATACGACTCAATATATTTTAATGGTACACACGGCTACACATTAAGCTATACATTTCCAGTTTAAGCTGACCTCTTATTGTAAGGAAATTCAATACACTGCGAGATCAGCTTATACTGGTAATGTATAGCTTGATGTATAGCCGTGTGTACCTTAAGTATTAAATGCATTCGCAGTGTAGGTCGTTGACCCCCTACGAAGGCTGCGGATAGATAGCCTAGACTTATTACTAGTGCTAGAATATATTAAAATAGGGTTGGGTCATTCTAAACTGTTAAATCGACTGCCTATCTGACCACAACCCAGTTATAGGCTAACACGATACCCCTTGATAAGGCTGGTTGTCATACTTTCTGGCTTTCTTTATGCTGATCCTTAATTGAAAAAGTAGAAGCAAATATTATTATATGCTAATGTCGTTCAATATTGATCAAAGTATTTAACTTCTCCCCTGGAGCTTGGACTGCAAATAGCGAAGCTGTTCCTTAACAATGGGGCAGTTGTTATCGTTTACAGTTCAGGTATTGATGGACTCTTCTGATGGCGCCAAACTTGTGACTTAAGTATGCTCAGTTTCTGAGGTGATTTAACTGGACTATATTCGTTAGTGCTATTGGTTCGATATTGCGTTTCCGAGCACTCAGTTAAGGAAGAAAATCACTCAAATAGATTACATTTGTCGAAACCGGACGGATTTTACGATGTTTAAACGATTTTAAATCGTGTACACAGTTTTTAACGCCTATATTACCAAGCCGCACAAAGCAGCTTGACCGCCGGCGTCTTCCGCGACACGCGATTGTAACCGAAAGAATGCTGCGACATGCGATTGACTCCGATCGTCTGTCGTCGTATCCGATCGGATCCTTTCGGTTGTCAACAAAGTAGGAATAAGACTATTTGACTAGGCGCAGAAATGTATACGTTCGCAAGCGACGGTACGGAGCCGATCCTATGCAATGACATCCTGCCGGACGCGATCGACTTTCGCCGCATCCGTTCGTATTCTTTCCGATCCGATGCGTTGCAAACCGTTTGGTGGAATCATTCTTAAGGCTTTTCTACATGCCAATAACCTTGAGCATTTGGTCCATACTGAATTTGTGGACGAGTGCGGGGGTGATGTAGACGCAGTCTTTAATCGGACGCATTTTTAATTTATTGTAATTCATATTTGCAAAAAGTAACAAAACCTAATCATTGCAAAGCAGTACATCATTTTTTTATACTCTTTTGATAAGAAATTAAGGAGTAAAATGGTTTCATCTCAATGATTTGGAGGTGATTTGACATTTTTTTTTCTTATTATGTGATACCGATAGAAAAATTGTGGGTAAACCAAATTACGTATCATATCATGTAGATTACTAACAATTTTTTTCAGATGTAATTTCTCTGTAAATGCCGACGAAAAGTTGCTTCATCTACATGCTTCTTTCAAGCTTTTTTCGAGAGAGCAGCCTAAAGAAGCGTTTATTATTTACTCAATAGGGTATTACACCCATTATTGAAAAGTGTCTCAATGAAATTCTGTAGTGCTAATATGCCACCAAAAAAACACAAAATTTTTATTAAATCGATAAGTGGCATAAAAATGCATCTAAATTTAAAATGTTCAAATTTCGCGCGTAGTTTGACGAAAACGCCTCTTACTGGACGCCATATTGCTCAGCGTAAATGACGTCAGTTCGTTTTGTATCAAATGAGCTCATATTAAATATGATAATTGTATATCATTTTTAGATAATTAAAAGCATATTTTGTAATAGGTGTAATAATGAAAAAAATACGTTGGTTACGAAAATAATAAAAGTACAAAGCCTATATCACGCCAATCGGTTGACTGACAGTTGACAATTTTTTGTTTACACAGCCGTATGGCGTAATAACATGGCCGTTACTATTTCACGGTGTTTTATAACAGATTAAATTGAATTGAATTTAAAAAATTGTTTTGTTATTTTATGAACTGAAACTTACATTTTCCGACTTCTCTATGCCTAAACTGTCTCAAAAACATATTTATAGACTTTTTCTCGTATAGAGTAAAATACCCTATTGTGGCTTGAGTAGATAAGGTAGTTTACTTGCGAGCATTACGCTGGACACCATTAGGACCTTTTTATTTGGCGAAAACGACGTGTGGGGTCAAGGGACCCCAGTCAGGACCGAAGCTCCTCGTGCCTTTATACTCGCACGCACACACAAACAGGCACACTAGCGCCATCAGTCGCGTCCATCAATTCCTGAAGCGAGAGAGAGGCATCATGCAGGCAGGCACCCCATTATTTAAGGAGCAGTTCCACATTTGCAATGCAAGCTTCAGGAGAGAAGTTAAATGCTTTGATCAATATTGAACGACATTAGCATATTCGCTTCGACTTTCTCAATTAGGGATCAGTATTTTACAAGTTTACATAAAGAAAGCCAGAAAGTCTGACAACGGGTCTTACCAAGGGGTATCGTGTTACCCAGTAACTAGATTGTGGAGGTCAGTCACTCCATGTAAAACACTGGTATTCAGCTGCATTCGGTTAGTAGTTGTCCGAGTAGGTGTACTTAAATTGAATAGGTGACCACTAGATTATAAGCATACATCGATGAAGCATTTACCCGTAATTGTTTGAAGTCTAGTATGACTTGAGTGTACCTTAATTATATTACCGTGACTCAGTATTTTCTTCGCCTTGACTGGTCAAGAAATTACATCACTAAGACGGTTTTGTCAGTGAAATTGAAACGGTGTGCTAAAACCCGGTTTAGGTAGTTACCAACATAATGCCAAAAAGACCCCCCTTAGACTAGTAGGTACTACTTTTTTTACCACTAAGGTGGTAAACAGGCATACGGCCCACCTGAGCAGGATTTCATCAGGTATTGTATCTGGAGATGATATAATAGAAAATATAATAGCCTTCTTGGAAGCTATATATTTGAGCCGTTTGGGGTCCGAGTGCACAAGCGGCTGGTAGACTCTTCACGTGACCCGAAGGCTGGTCTATTCTTGAGTCAAAGAATCAGCGTAGCCAAACAACGTGGCAATGCTGCCAGCCTGTTGGGCACGTGTCCCGTTGACAGCGATATGGGCGAGTTTTTTGAAGCCCTTTGAGCTTTTTAAGATTTGTATATAACTAAAATTGTAATTTATTTGTTGCATTTATTTCTTTTTCATCTGGAGATAATGTAATAAAACGCCTTGAGTCTTGAGTAAAATTCTCGATAGACGGTGAATAAAATTAATAAAAAATAAAGTCATTAGCTACGACACACGTAGCTATATCAGTGCTATAACAAGTTTAGTAGGCGTTCCGCGTAAATAACACTTGATATTAAGTTGTCATCGTAACCTATGAACGCTTGCAACCACACCCGCGTTACCGACCTTGCAAAAACCTTTTGTTACCCTTTTTTAAAGCTGTAGTTCCATGGGGTTTCCCAGCTATTGCCATACAACGTGGTAAAGCAGCTAGCCTTTTGGACACTGGTCCTATTGAGAGCGATGCGGACAAGTTTTTTGATGTCCTATTATTGTTATATGTTTTTTGAGTCCCCCCCTCCATTTGTGCATTTTTTTATTATTTGTAAGTTATGGCAAGACGTAGTGAAAAGTCGAGACCGATGTAAGGAATGGAGTGAGGCCTTTGCTCTGCAGTAGGACAGTATATACAGGGCGGGGATGGCAATAGCACAAAAAATGATCATGGTAGGATTTGATAATTTGGTGTAAATGTTTTTTCAACACACTTGCTCATAAAATGGCTCTAATTTCACCGCAATTAGGCACATAATGAAACCTGTAATCAAACTGTGACTTTTTCATTGCTATTATTCACAAGTGAGTTATAGGGTTTATTTTTTATTTTATTGGTTGAGTTGCTTTCTTCTTAGAAAAGTTTCGATACAAAAAAGATCGTGTTCAATAGTACAAATAAATGAGTTTATGCAACTTCGTATTTAAATAGATAATTTCAACTTGTGCGTTTTTAATAAATAAAACTTTCAAATATAACTTTTGTTTTCTCGCTGTAATAAAGAAAATGTTAAATTCCCCATTTTGTACATAGCTAGAACGCTACCCGCGAAAAGACAAAAAAAAAGAAACCTCATTCTTTTAGTCTATGGCCGATCGCCATTATTTAATGCGCGCGCATAGGAAAACTGATCAATTTTTCCCGCCATTGCGAAAATTTTTCACAACTCGTTTTCACTGTTGAAAATATTTTTTTAGTATTATTTTCTTCACAAGTGTGTTGAAAAACGTCGTATGATACACGTGTGTATTGATGATTACCGTCCTCGGCTCTCTTAAGACCCTCACCTAACGGCTCGGGTCTCAATGGCGCCTCAGCGGTAATCACCAACATTACACACTTGTACCATAATGTACTATTATTGAGCATTAATAATATTAAATTATGACTCCACAAGTTGCCGCTCTTCTCACAAGTTAGAAAACCAATATTTCAAATGGTGTTTTATTTTGGTTACATTTATTATAATGCTCTTTAGTATATCTGATTTTATTTATATCGTTTTTAGGATTTATTTGATAGTTCCAAAATATTCTTATGAACTAGTATTACCAGTATTTGATTTTTTTGTCGTATCGTCGTCCCCACCCTGTTTAATAATAGTTATTAAGTATATATATCATTAGCCGGAGGTAGCCGGTGATGGCTGGATGCGGAAGGCAGAGGACCGGGAAAATGGCGCGCCATGGAGAAAGGTTATGTCTCTAATAGTAAGCTGAAGTGAAGTGAGTATATCATTCATTTTATATTATCAATCAATAGAACTAGCTATGTGCGTTCTCCATCATCAGAACCTCAGCAGTTCATATGCATAAGCTACTCACCTTATTTGTTATGCGCTCCTAGTACAATACGGTCAACGTAACTTGGCGCGTCTGAAGTTAGCTGTTTGGCTGCGCAATGGAACTTTTAGGAACGAAATTGTCTACTGCGCAGCTAATCGGCTAACTTCAGACGCGCCAAGTTACGTTGACCGTACTGTACTTGAACGTAAAAGAACTTGGAAAAACTGAAGATATTTCAGCTATAACGTGGATGCGTTTACGAACAACCCTCCCGGAATAATGTGTAGGTACCTATATGTTCCGTGCGGAAATCGAACCTGGGACACGCCGTGCTGCGCCATCGTCACGTTGATAGTAATTACGATGAAGTAACAAAAGGGTAGAGTTCAATGGACCATAATATACCTACTTAAACTACAACAAAAGGGAGATTTTTCCCATAATTTCAATTTTGTTGTGGTATTGTAAACTATCTGTTGCGGCGATCGTGGGTAAGTTACTGTAGTGTTACGCTATCGTTTACTATGAGACTTTCATTGAGTTTACCACAATAATTATGGCAGAAGCTTCAGAAATAACACGAGGCTTCGATTTAATAATGCTTTTGATTTAAAGATAACAAATCCCATATCTTCCCGTGGGTGTCGTAAGCGGCGACTAAGGGACTTACCAGAGAATGGCAGCAGCGTTCTCTGTGCCTTTGTTACCATAACCATACTGCGATCGCCAATCGGCCTGCCAAGCGTGGCGATTATGGCAAAACTCCCCCTTGGGGAGGCCTATATCCAGCAGTGGACGTCTTTCGGCTGAAATGATGATGATGATGATGATGAACTAATAAACACAAACAAACGCTTATAGAAAGTCAACATCAAAGTCAAAGCGTTTTCTTCTATTTATAGGCACTTTTGAACTGTCAAGGAGTCGGTCAGAAAAGTTGAAGCTAGTACGTAGCCGTAGCCGTTCCAAAACGTAGGCACCTCCAATCCCTGCATTTTCTTAACACACAAAATTGCATTTCCGCTTATGCCGCTGCTCTCAGAAAATATGACAAAAGTAGACAAATCCTATTGTTGACTATAGTAGGATATATACAGAACCTTAACAGAGGTTTCGAACGGTAACTTAAAAAAACAAAATCTAATCTTTTTCCGTGTATTTTCTTTTCCGAGGGGGTTGCAAGTGCACCCCCTACCACCTTATCGCCTGCGTCCATGGTCTCTTCATATTAGGTAGGTATGCAGTCATTTATCAATATTCATTAATAACATTAATTTATATGTTCCATACATTCCTTAATGCTAGAAACATCTCTTATGGAGCCACTCACACACACGTTGGATCATTCGGCTCCCTTTAAAATGGTTGAGTTGAATGGTGCTGATTCACGCGTCATGTTCGTGAACGGGCGCTGTCAGTAGAGATTGGTCAGCTCTTATCTGCCATGGACTTTATCTTGCTTCTTTTTTATATTTTGTATTGCTAGATTGCCTTCATAATTTTCACATATAGAAGCAACAAGAATCATGTAACCAGTACTTTGGAAAAAACTTGATTTAAAAGAGTGCCCGTGGAATTTCTTGCTCGTTCTTCTCCATAGAGACCTACCTACGTTTTGGAGCGAGCAACTAGCTTCAACTCTCTGAATAACTGACCGATTCCTTGACATTCAAAAGTGCCTGTAAATGGTTTAATTGAAATAAATGCTTTGACTTTGACTTTTGACACGCTGTTACTAATTGTGCTTTTCGTATGATTGTAAGAAGATTTTTACTAGGCCCTCAAGTGGCACTCTACAAAGTCGGACTTTTGTTTTTCGAAAGATCGACGTGCAATATTTACGGCCGCGTACGTGATCGTTTCACTGTTTCTTTTGATAAGACTACAATGTTTCACGCCTCGTTAACTGTTTAAATTCTATACGATAGCCATTTCCTCCTACAAACTTATATTTTTGAGGTTATAAAACATATTGTTGTTATTATGTAGTAGTCTAACAAGTAGGAAATACTTAAAAAAATCCTGATGATATAAAAAAGCCGTGTGGTGCCGGCTGCGAATAGCACCACCCCATTTCTACCCGTGGGTGTCGTAGAAGGCGACAGAGGGATATTGATTAGAGGATGGGCAGCAGCGTCCTTCTGAGAACCAACACCTACTGCGATTGCCAACATGCATCGACCAAGCATGGCGATTACGGCTAAACCCCCTTGGGGAGACCTATGCCCAGCCAGATGATGATGATATAACAAAATCCTACGTATTTATAACTATTTCAAGAATCTATTGGGTTACGTATGCCTACGAACGGTCTTACAGTTTGACAGAAGTAAATATCTTTTGTATATACCATAGTTGGAGAGAGATGAGTATAGTACAGGGTCTCCCTAGTTTGGGGTCAGATGGCCGTGTGTGAAAATGTCCCCATATATTATTATTATTATTATTATTATACCTACATGCAGTCTTGCGAATAAACATTCTATTTTTATTTTTTAGTTTCAAGAAAGATACCATTGTATCGTGAACCTCCTTCTAATAATAATAGTTAAAAATGCAGGCAATGCTGCAGTATTAGCTTATACTGCAATCATTATTCAAGAGGTATTAATAAAGCCATTCCACAATAAAAATACAGTAATGAAAGTTTTGTATTCATTGATTAGTTTTCAAAGAAAGGGGTAATGGTATTAATCAACAAAGACGCCATTGTATAACGTACAATGTGGAAAGCTTGAGTTTATTATCAAAACAATGCCTTGGTTTAGGGTCGTAAGTCGTATGACTCGGTGCACGAAACGTGGAACCTATTGCCTAGTAGTATTCTGTTATTTTGTTTCCAAAATAAACTGAAAGTTAATTATTTATTATCTATGGCACGTTGACACAAAGAGAAAATATATCTATCTATTAGTAAGATAAATGCTTTTTTTGTGTTTATAAAAAGAATTTTATTTTAATCGTCGTTTTTATTTAAATCATGAATTCATCGTGATATACCTACTAACCTAAAATGTCTGCTAAGTACTTACTTATAATACTTAAGATTTTTTGTTTTGTTTCAGGTATGTCAATAGTTTATGAGAAACCGACGTAAAAGTGTCTTATTTTAGCGTTTTGTGTTGGTGGATTATGTTTTCACAACATATAAGTAACCTAACCAAAAATGTCACCGCATGTAAAAATATATCGGTTTTCAATATCTCGCAAGATAACTTTTTGTTAAAAAAAAAAAGAGACATTTTTAGTATAAGTCGGCTATGATATGCCCAAATTTTTGTGCCGCGTCACCACCATCAATAGGGCTGCCAAACTTTAATATGGCCGATTTTTACGCAACGGAAATTAAGTTAATATAGGTTAAAGTAATTCTTGGTAATCGAGAACGCGGCAACCTTGGTTGTTGAACTGTTCTATGTGTGGGTAGGTAGACGTTGAGGTCATAGTTGGAGAGAGATGAGTATTAGAAGAGGATTAAGGCAACTATAGTAAAGATAATGGTTATTAGCAAAATAAATTGTGCGATTTACTGAGTTTACGATATTTCTGAAGTATATTTGGTATCTTATCCTTACATAAAGGCGATTGACACCGTAAAGATACACTAAGGCAAGTGTAATGGTATCTTTACGATTCGGTTCCCGAATGAAATTTATTATTAATACTTTATTTCAGGCAACTAAGGCCCATAAAACACAATACATACATAAGCATAAAAACAATAATTATAAACTAATACATATTTTAAAACAATAAACTTAAAAACTACTGCACACGAAGAGACGGCGTCGGGTTACCCATCAATGTCAAGTTCTTTCCGCGTTACCCCCAAAACTTCATCTCCCCAAAATAAATAAAAGTAAGTGCAAGCAATACATTTGTTTTGTGTGTATCCGCAGCTGCAGCCCTGCCTGCCCCGTATGCTAATCAGCTGGGTGGTCACGCCACGCGGTCGATACTAGCCTCGTTACCGCATGACCACGAGTTGGTATGACCACTGCTGGGGAACGTAGACGTGCGTGGGATTGATAATAATGAGTGGGGTTTGAAGGAGTTGCGTGTTTTAGTTTTGATATATTTTGTATTCAAATACCAAACCACAAAGGTATATGATTATCGCAATCCTTTTATAATTATTGGGATTAATTCTAGCCGACCACAGACGTTGCGCGTTGAATTAGCACGCTGAAGTGGAAGTGTGCCGGCCACGTCTGCAGACGGACAGACAGAAGATGGAGCAGACACGCTATAGAGCCCATATTACCCACATCCCGACTTATAATGCATTCATCTAGCCCGGGTACACTACATACATACGAAAAACTTTATTCCGAAAGTCAGAAATACGAATTTCAAAATACCGATTTTCATAATTCCGAATGGTTCAAAATTCCTAATATGGCAACTCCGATTTATCATTCATCCTATTTTTATAATACTAAAATTTCAAAATTCCGAACGTTTATAATTACTATTCTCAAAATACCGAGTTTCAAAAGAGCGAATAACAAAAAGTCCGACATAATGAAAATTCGAAACATCAAAAATACGAATTCCGATTATTAAAATTCCGATTATCTTTATCGTTATCGTGCAATCGTTTATCGTGAAAGCAAGCATGCAGCATGCAAGCAAGCATGCAGCGTGCAAGCAAGCATGCAGCATGCAAGCAAGCAAGCATCATGCAAGCAAGCATGCATCATCAAGCGAACATGCAACATGCAGCAGGCATGGTTTCTGTCACGGCTCCACGTCTGCACCGACTCCACGTAGCCTTGTCTGCCCTAGGTGTAGGGCAGACAAGGCTACGTGGAGTCGGTTTCGCAGCAATGCGTTTCTGTCATTAACTTTTGTACACAACACAACATATTGATTTTTTAAGATTATTTTTGTTATTGTCTTTTTTTATACCTATATATTTTTGTTGAAATAAATTCCATGGAAAAAGTAATTCTACTGTATGATAAGTTTGTTAAACAAAAAAATGTGATTAAAAATTCTTTGAATTGTGTTTCTGTGAAATATGTTTCATTCAAGTAAATAGTCTTTGAAACAATAATAGTCGAAATAAAAATACAAGAACCAAATATTATATGAAACATTTTCTGGGAAACGAAATTCTATGAAATTTCTGTCGGTGAAACAAGGGGACACCATTTTGAATATATATGCGTAGCTGAATTAAATTAGAATCCTAATTTTAACAGTTTATTCGAAGTATTGAAATTCGGAATTTCGTTTTTCGGACCGAGAACCCATCGAGCATTTGATTCTTCGAACATATGAAAACCGGAAAGCAAACAAATCGGATTTACGACATTCGGTAAAATAACTTTCGTGATTTTAAATAATAGAGATTATAATTTTTAGGTATTATGAAAATCGGACTTTTGAAAATCGGAATATCGAAATTCGGAATAAAATATTTCGGAATATTTGGGTGTTCCCATCTGGCCCTCTTGTCATGTCAATAAAAATTTACAATAAATTGCCAAAAAGTATAGGAGAGATAGAAAAGACAAATATATTTATCAGAAAATTAAAACAATTCCTAATATCGAAATGCTCTTACACACTGAATGAATTTTTTGACGACAAACAAATTAGTGACTAGATAGGTAACTACTTTTATTTACATAATACAATTGTTTTTATTCTTTGTTATTTTTTATGATTGAAATATTTTACAACCAATGTTATTTTAATGCAATTTTTAATTTTTATATTGATTTAAATTTGATTATTTTTAAACTTATTATTGTTTTTTTTTGTTTTTAATGTGTATCTTATATTGACTTTCATTTTTGCAATGATTTTATGAATATTAATGAATTGACTTATACATATTGAATTTCTTGACGGCAAACCAATTAGTGATTATTATTTTTGACATCATGCTTTTATTATTATTGTTTTTTTTATTGGTTGTTTTTATTTTTGACTTTTTATTTTTGCAATGAATTTATGAATATTGAATGAATTTACCTATGCATTATATTTGTTTCTAATTAATTTAATTACATCATGAAAATTATATTATGCAAATGATTGGTTAATGCTCGAATGTAATGTGTGTAACTCACGCCCTAACAGGGTCCATAATTGTACTTAATATAAGCTTTTATGTAACATCTCAGAAACACTATGGAAAGCAAAAAATAAATAAATAAATAGAGTGGACACCGCGTTTGGGCAAGCGTAGTTTAGTGTGGGATGCTTCGATGAACCGAAGATCTAAAGAAGGTGGCTGGCAGCGGATGGATGCGGGTTGCCCAAGACCGGGTTGGTTGGCTATCTCTTGGGGAGGCCTACGTTCAGCAGTGGATGAAAATAGGCTGATATAATGATGATAATTCTAGCTGTTTGCAGTTGTTATATTTTACTTATCTTTACATAGTATAAAACAAAGTCGCTCCCACCGTCTGTACGCTTAAGATCTTTTTAACTACGCAACAGATTTTAATGCGGTTTTCATCAATAAATAGAGTGATTCAATAGGAAGGTTTACGTCTACATTGCAAACGTGCGAAGTCGGGGCGAGTCGCTAGTTCAACTTTAAAAACTAGCTAATGTAATAGGGCATCACTGACTGGCGGCATCGCCACGTTGGATGGCAATGCTTAACCTCTAACCGAGGTAAAAACTAGCTCCTATTTCACTTATTGTTTGTACTTTAATTTAACTTGACTGGTAATCGACCTCCTATGCAATAGCATTATAGGATAGCACTCCTGAATTATTCATTTACAGAACAAAAAGGTTTTTTGCCACATAGTGTTCATTCTAAAAGATTTGATAAGAGGACCCATCGTAATCACCTATGTTATATTTGTGTAAGTTTAAGTTGAAATTGGCAAACTGTGCTCAGACATCCGATTTATCAACTTCGGTTCACCTAAAATTAAAGCAGATTAGGAAAGACGACTTGACGAAGGCCTTTGTTATTTCTTAATCTTAATAATAGGGGTTAAAGTATGATATTGCCGTTTAATAATAATAGATACTTTGAATTGACATTAAACCTTCATGGTGTGAAATATTCAAGTGAAACTTTTTTTACATTATACCTACACGGTTTTTCTTTTAATAAATGTGCAACATTCGATTTTCGAATTTCAAATGCTTTTTTTATTCAGCTTATTCAAAAGAGATGGATACTTTGAAAATCCGAGTAATTTTTGAATAGGCACGAGTTCCGACACGGAATTAACGCGGCAGAAACGGCTCGCTATATAAAAGCAGCGTTTGGAGAGGAGAGTGAAGGTACTTTACTCTTACATTACCTTTCAATCACTAACATGAGATAAATATTAACACCAAGGAAATAACAATGAATTTGTCAAGTATTATGCTTCTTTTTAGAAACGGATGCAATGCCTATTCTTTATTTTGGACCCAAGAGGATGCTACGCAACGTAATGGCTCACCAACCGAAGAAACTTTCACTAACGGATGTCCAATACTGTCATATGCTGCTCGTAATATCCGCACGTGTAATGAAAATCTGTTGATTGATATGCAGAACATAATTCCTTTGAGTTTTATATCAGTATCAATCATTAGGGAATCTAGTGAAAGCACATTGTGAGCTATATAAATCTCTGAGGGAATCACCTTTCATTTACGCACGAGTTTCGTTACTCACAATCATTTATGGATCGCGGAAGCAGACGAAATTGTGGATGAAAAAAAACTTTTTTTTACAAAAAAGACAACCGCCTTCAAAAACTAAAACGTAAACAATAACTATGAAATTGCAAGTTTGGCTTGTGCTCTTAGTAAAAAAGTTTTTTTTACGCTTTTTAGTGCAGCTACATCTTATCACACAAATTAATAACAAAACGGTGATACAAAAAAAAAATCAGTCATCCCTCATATTTCCATCCTTAAGGGTGGAATATTTTCATGAAATTTATATGGGACCAACTTTGAGGTATACACTATCAATTTAATGAAAAAATATCGAAATTGGACGACACTGAAAAAAGTTATGAGTGGTCAAACGTAAAAAGAAATTACGTGTTGATTTTTTTTTTTAAACTTTCTTAGTCTGTCTGTACCAAATGTGATCAAAATCGGTTTAGTACTTAGCCAACAAACTCACGATTGCATTTTTAATATTAGTAAGGTTGTACCATTATTGATTGTTGCCTAAACACTGTAATGCAATATGTAGCTACAACTAAAACATTGCTGGCAGTGTATTGCAACCACACATTGCCAAGCAATTATGGTTTAGAAGCGCTATTAGAATTTGGATTACAGATATTTTGGCAACGATAGTAATGTTAGAAGTGTTCTTATGTGCAAACTATTGTAGATGAAAGGAGTTGTTTCAAAATGTATGGAGCCAGGGCCCAGTCCTTGTACAACAACAGGGAAACACATTTTAAGTAGTTCTTAACTATCCAATTACTTTAAAATGGCTTTGTGAGCAGGTAAAACACAAGGAATTGCACTTGAAATTGCAACACACAACAAAAAGACAGTCATGTCGGTAAGCTGTCATTTTGATTGATTAATGACGTTTGACATTTATAATTCTAATTTTCTGCGTCAATTTGTGGATAGCCAGGTAAACAGATGGGAAAGAAACGGTGTTAATTCAACAAACGAAAGGGAGGTTGTTAAAAGGAACTCTAGAAACCAGAAACAAAACGAGACAAAAAGTGACTGAAGTGATACTGTTGTGAAACTGACAGATGACAGTTCTCTTTCTATGATCAATGGTCGATCTAAGGTTTATAGAGTAGCTAAATCTGAGTGACGCCATGTTGAAAATTCATAAAAATAATTATTAAATTATCAATTTACTACCACAACAGTATACACTAAAATGAATTATCTGTATTTTTTTTTTGATTCTACGGAATTTTCTCTTTTTTTTTGAAGTGGTGTATATAGACTGGGCCCATTATGAAACATGTCCTGAACCATCCACCCGAACCCATTGACCCATTGAACCATGTATTGAACTCTAAAGTCGAAAGTGACGAAAACAGATTTGAGGAGAATCGTGCTCGTAGTACGAACTATAGAAAGACATTATAGTTTCTCTGTACTAGTTACCTACTATAGTAGCAAATCTTTACTAGTTACTACTGGTACTATTCAAAAATTCTTTTAAAGTGCTGTAGGCTATTTTGCTATTCTTCTATAAATTAGAAATCCGTTAGAAAATTCACGTGGACGAATACGCGAGAAAAAGCTAAATCTCCATAGATAAGAAAGGCTGCAGGCAATAACAATGTTTCAAAACTTACCCGCCATTACTTTGAGCAGATCTATCAGACCCGTTGCCGTCCGCCATCTTCTTGTGCATAGTTATTTTATCAACGCCCGGAGTGGACACATTAGAACTCTGCACTTCCACATCACCTTCACCTTTCACAAGAGCTTCATTCACTTTCTCAGCAATGCTAGTTCCACCATTTTTCTTTTTTTCATTTACAACTGTCACTATTGGTTCTATATCTTTTTTAATTTCTTCAATCTTCTTTGGGATATCTATGACCGTATCTTTTTTCTCTGCTATTTCTTTAGGCTGTTCAACTGGCGTGATTATACTGTCAACGATTTTTGTTACTTCGGAGCGTATCTCTTCGTTCATTTTTTCGGTTTGTTTGACAACTTGGTCTTTGGTGTCTGTTAGTTTGTTTGCTGCTTCGTCTTTAACTTCTTTTGCTTCCGCTTTTGCTTTTTCAGCTGCTTCTTTAACGATATTTTTAAGTTCTCTTGATTTTGCTGAGGCAGTCAGTATATTTTCTGTTGATACTTCAGGCTCTTTCAAAATTGCCTCTATCTTTTTTTTTGCTCGTTCTACTTGCGGATTGTTGTACGGTGGTTGTAGAAGTTTTAGTTTCATTTGATCTTCTGAAAATAAGGGCTTCATTTCATGATTAATTTTATTTAGCCTTGGCGGAGGTACAACTCGTTTCTCTTCAACTTTCTCTTTTTCTTCTACAGCTTCTTTATGTTCTGTGCGTTTATGTGGTTTCGGTGGTTCTTTTTCATTATTCACTTTTTCTGGCTTTTCAGTTGTATCTTCTTTATCAACTAGAGATTCTTTAGAACTCAGCCTTTCAAAAATTCCCTTCTCTCGAGCCCTTTCAAAAGCAGCTGGTAGTTGATTAGTAACTGTAGATACAAGTTCTAAAGGTTGAGAAGTTATTGCAGCAGTAGTCATCGAAATAATGTTTTTCTTTGTCAGTATAACGAGTTCACCTTTATCGTTCGTGATCTTATCGTATTGTGTTTCGTTGTCTTGTTTCATTACATTGTCTGAATCAGTCATTGAATCAGTGCTCCTCATAGTTTTCACTTTACCTTTATCGGGTTCATCTTTTCCTTTAGGAGTTTTCTTAGCGTCTTTCACTGAATCTTTCTTTGCACCAACTTCGTTTATTTTACTCGTTGATTGGGCTTTCTCGTTCATATCCTTCCTGCTGTTATTTTTCTTTAGAGGTGGTTTTTCTGCTAAATTCTTCGTGCTGGGTGTCCTTACTAAGCTTTTCATACTATTTGTACGACTCACGGGCTTTTTAGGTTCAGGTTTGCTTGTCACTGAAGGTTTTTGAGTAGTTCTTGTACTTGCTGTTCTACTAACTGTTTTTGATAAGCCATTACTTACCGGTTTTGTTACTGGCTTTGTTACCGGTTTAGTTTTACGTTTATCGGGGCTCGGGTCTCTGCTAACAGTCCTGCTAGGCTGTCTAGAAGTCAATCTAGATGTAGCAGGTGTGTTTCCAGCAGTTTTAATTGTTTTCCTAGGCATCGGTGTAGGTTTTAAGTTTGTTCTTGCTGAACTTGGTTTCAAGTCATCTGTAGGACTTTTGTTTGGAGTACCTACAATAGGAGATAGTCTTTTAGCATTGATAGTCTTATTCGAAGGAGGTGGCCCTCCTCTTCCAGGAGAGATCGGAGGTTTGCCTTTTATATGTGCCGGAGAAATGTTCAGGTTTTGAGTACTTTTGCTTGTTCTTTTATCATGAACTTGACTCCCAATCCTGATAGTTTCATGAATGCTGCTTGTGCTACTGGAAATAAACCTTTGATTTTTGTTTAAGTGGTTCTCCAAAGGCCTTCGAGACATGGATGGTTCTCGTTTATTGCTAATTCTTGCTGGAGAAACAGAGTTTTGTCGTTTAGGTATTTTCGAATGTTTAGGCGAAACATTGTTGGACTGAGGCTGAGATTTTGAGACTGACCTGAGACGGGATCTATGTGTTACAGGCTGTCTAATTCCATCATCAGGATTCACAAACTCTTTGCTGCTAACCGGAATATTCTCGTAATGTATTATCGCTGAAGGAGAGTTATCTCTCGATATCAGATAGATTTTATTTGGCGAGTTACTCCTAGAATTATTCTTTGATCCAACAAGGCTTCTAGATCCAGATTTGGATTTATCTAAGACCCCCATTTCTTTGAGGATAGCTTCTTCTTCTTCTATTCTTCTCCTCTCTTCCTCTGCTTCATGTTTTTCTCTGTTCAGCTCACTGAGCTCTCTTACTTCTTCTATATTCTCTTTGAGGAAGTTTCTAGGAGAATGTGGTCTAGGTAAATTATGTATTGGTAGAGGTAACGTGGCTGTTTGGGCCATGTTGTCTATCCTGGATAAGGAGTTGGTTCTTCTTCTAGGAGGTGAACTTGATCTGGAGTTGGCTGCTGATGTCTTTGGAGTGTTGTGACGAGAAGTCTCTTCGCGGAAACCACGACCTGGAGGAGACAAACAAGATAAAAATTGTTTTAGTTTTTGTCAAAAAAAATGTTTCGTAATTTCTTGTCTAAACGTGTCGATGGATTATTTTCAAAACACACCTATCATATTTTTACTTAATTAATAAAATAGCTCACATTAAATAACATTTGTGTATTCATTCAGAGAACAGGAAAATAAGTTTATCCTTTCCGTATGTAAGGCGATCATAGGTGCTTTACCCAGCTGGTTGATCCGGCCGATTGGCACCGCCAGTAATTTGAATAGTAATTAAAATTACGACTGCTAACAAGAAAATGTGTACTTCCTCTAATTATATTATTATATACATTATCCCACAGTAGCAGACGATTTGATCCTATTGTCCGACATCATACCCGTCTCTCGACTGCTTCCTCCAATCGTTTCTTTTGCTCCCTTGGTTGCTTTCTTTATAACAAAATCAATAGGACACTCCCAATTTATAAGCTCACCAAAGCAAAATGCAAAGTTGAAGTAAGCAGTTGGCTGCGAGACCTAAATTATGATGAAACGGAAAAACTACTTGCTGTCCCATCATAATTACTTTGACAAATTATATCCCCCCCGTTCACAAACACGCACACACACACACAGATCACCCACACATACACCCCTACCCACCTACAGATACACATTCACCCAAATACCTACTAACCATACCATACTAGACCTGGTGTCCTGAAATACAGACCTCTCGTCTAGTTTAGGCACCAGTCTCCCACAGTATAATAATAGCGTTTATGTATCTTGTATTGATACCTCTCTAATGTACCTATATTGTGGTGAGAAATAAATTATTATTATTATTATTATTATTAATTCCGAGTATAACCATGAAAAAAGATTTAAAAAAAAAAAACCGCCTTTGAAGGTGGTTTTCTTTTTTTTTTTTTACTTTTTTTTTTTCGCATTTTAGTGTTGTCTCAACATCCAAATCCATTAAGAAACGGCGACACACTTAAAAGAGATTGTAAGTCCTCCAAAGATTGAAGAAACTAAAACGTCGTCTAAGTATTTTTTTCGAGAATTTGTTGATTTTCTCAAAAAGGGCTGTATCTATTTTGGTAAAATTTATATGGGACCATTTCGGAAGAAACTCCTTTCGAACAAAAAAAGAATTTTGCAAATCCGTCTATATATGACAGAGTTATGCCCGAACATACACAAAAAAAAATATATATAATCATTCCAATTGATAACCACCTCCTTTTTGAAGTCGGTTAAAAATTGAAATTCTAACATTTTCATGGTTATCTCATCTCTATTGCTTTTCCATAAGTACAAATATGCTCAGGTAGGTGTTTAGATAGTATCCATATGGACCCCGTACGGGGACAGCAATAGGGCAGAAGAGCGGAAGCTCTGTTGGAACTCGGATTGGTTTTGAGTGAATTACCTCTAAAAGGCGAGACCCTGCGAGTCCTGATGTCCACAGGCAGGGACCTGGGACTGGTGGGGCGAGACACTGGCGCCTCCGCGAGGATCGCGAACGATGACTCTTTCTTCCTCTTCGATGTGGACACCGCGCTGTGGAAGAAAGAAATTCTATTAGTGAGAGATAGAGAATATTTACTCTCCATATTTAACCAAATTAAAAAAATAGAAGGGAATTTTGACCCGTAATGTAATAATAATAATAATAATTCATTTATTATTTGTCAACATGGGTTTACCTGTTAGTAAAAAAAACTAAATTTAAAACTACGGTTATTAACTCAATCTAAAAAAGAGACACAAAAACATTACGAACGACAAGGTTGCCCTTGTCGCACCAGAACATTAACAAAATGCCTCGGCATTGGGGCATCCAGCTGGGGAGCTAGGGCCTTCAGAATGCTATTGGAACTGCCACGCACTCTCTTGTAAGTAACAGTTTTTACAGTATTTTTGTTTATCTGTATATTTCACAACATTTCTTTTCTCGTCATTCCTCAACCGAATTGGATGTATTTTTTATTTATTTGAAAGGGTATACTTATATATTTTTTATTTTTATAGACTTCTAGGCTCGGGAACAATGTTCAATTTATAAGCAGGCCCTAAGGAAAGTAACGCATATATCTATTACCTACAGTAAAAAGTACAGACAGCGTCATCAACTGCTAAACCCCTTTACGAAAAAAATTCAATGCGTGGGGGATAAGCAGTTGATGACGCTATCAAATCAAATCAAGTGTCTTTATTGCATTCATGTGTGTACATAGTTGTTATAATAGTGTAAGTTCCAATATGAAACCCGGTTAGGGCACGGCAACATAACAATAATTTAACACAATATTTTTTACATGATACTAATTTTAACATAATAAAAATTTAACATAATAATAACTTCAATGTAATATTTTTTTTTTCAATTATAATAATAACGATAATAATAATTTCATAATAATAATAATTTAATGCTATGATTTTAATTTTATTTTATTAATTATAATTTTGATTTTCAATTTTAAATGTACTTTTTAAATGTGATTTATGATATAAAGTTTAAATTCCATCATGACATGTCTGTAACAACTAACGCCATTTATCTCTAAAAATTAAATGATAACGGGTTCATTTCATTTTTACATTACTGCTCTTCCGTATACTTTCCAAAACATATTATGAGGCAATAAAAAAATCCTTACTTAGAAATGACAATGCCAGATCCTGCCCCACTCATTTACAGAAAATGTAATTTAATAAAATTATTGTAGGTAATGATCAAAGAATCTTATTATAATAAATTGTTTTGCTTTAGAACTTGCGAACTTGCGAACTTGCGTTCTTGGTTTGTTTCCACGAGACAGGCTCGAGTGTGGAGTCAGTGGAGTTGTGTGGAGTTTATTAGCAAAATGCTTCCTTTGTGTCTTATACTTAGTTTTTTTTGAGAACCTAATTGATAATGTAGACTATTGCAGATTATAAGGAAATGTAAAGACCTTTTTTTGTTGGCAAATGAACAAAATTATTATTATTACTTGCGGATTACAAATCAATGCTAAAAGGAATGCAAATACAGTTTTTTTATTTAAACAGAATCGGCAAGTTCTGCAGTCATTAAGACTAATGTTTAGTTGTCAGCAATAAATAAGCAGTAAGATGCTACAAATTGCAAGCTTGTACATGACTTTTATTGAGTGGGGCAAAGTTCTATAAAGTTTCTGGCATTGTCCTTTTATCTTTAAGCTCTAATATATAAAAATCTCGTGCCGCTTGACCGATATTTATGATTTATATTTGTGTACATGTGATTTTTTTGTTTTTTTTTGTGTATGTTTGGTAGGTCTGAGAATAGGTAATTTTTTTTTCTTATTTTCTAAATTTATATGGCAAAACAACGTTTGCCGGGTCAGCTAGTATATTTACACGATATTTTATACACATTGTGACATTATAGCATAAAAATAAATGAATATAAAAATTGAGAGAAATGGCCAGAATACAAGGCAGTATGTCTTATTACCTGAATTAGGCGATTTGTTGCAAGAGAGGGGTGCGGCCGATTCTCACAATAATGACGAAACGACATAAGGCTATAAAAACATGCTGAAAATCAAGAAAACAGCTACATTTGTGTAACGCCGACCTTGCGCTTACGTCAACACAACTGGACCGATAATAATGAGGTTTTTGCAATTTTACTTTTGTAGGGTTCCGTAGCAATTAATTGCACTATGAAAACCCCTGGGAGCACTGTAAGTTTTGTTCATAATTGGGGTTAGTCTTGCCAAAACGTACGAATATTTCTCGAATTTTTCGAAGCACATTTTATATAATGTTTTTGGATATTTAAAATCTATTTTATTAAGTATCAGTTTAGGATTTATATTAAACTGTTTGTTTGACCTAATTTATTTAATTATTGAGACATTGTGGGTTGGCTGTCAATTTTAGTAGTTTTAGGTTTGTAGTTAGAAAATATACTATGAAATATGTACAGATGCCAGCACATCAAGCCATACCTAACTGTAAAATTTTCCCAATTAAATATGAACCTTATGCTTTTATAATTTTTATAATTTACCTAACCGAAAATTAATTAATGTACCTAACTGAAAACTTGGCAACCACTCTTTATATTTATTACATGTCTGCTTTGTTTTGCCGTATTAAAACTTATTTAATAATTCGTGGACAATGGTGTGGGTTGTATGTTTATGATATCTTATTTATTATTTCATCATTGTACTAGTTTAAGCATATAACTGTTTTTTGTCCCCAATAAATAAAATAAATAATAACGTTGAAAATCTATCAAAGAAATTTGACAGATTGTTGTAGATTGATGTGCTGGCCTCTGTACCTTCAGCCACATAATATGCCACCTTTGCTGTATACTTTCAAACATGGTTTTTTTGCACTAGAAAATTAGATCTCTTATTGTTTTTTGTAAATATGTAAGAAGCAAGTATACAGTAAAAAAGTAACAAATATACAAAGAGTGACTTGGATTTGTCGATTCTTTTTATCCAGCTAAAAACTGTTTTAAGTAAGTAAGTAAGTAAGTAAGTTTATTTATTTGTCTAAACATGGTGTACATACATTGCATGCAAGATATTAAATATATAATGATTCTCATGTTCAGCCGCATAACGTGGCGTACAAATTGGTAGGACGAGATGGAGCACAAACCGTGACTACATTTATCAAAAATTACATTATGAAATTATATTATAAAAAATTATATTAAGTCATTGCAAATTTTAATTCCGTCTAAAATAAAATCAATACATTATATAATATGGAGTTTAGTAGTAGTAGTAACTAGCAGTAGTAAAACACAATATTAAAAGAACATCATCATTTAACTGAAGAATAAACAATTTGCAGTTTAATAATAATAATAAAATTTTATTTTCAGACCCGGGTCCGTAGTGGTATTTTAACACCAAAACATATTTAGTAATTAAAACTTAAAAAAAAATTGGATACAAATTTAAAACAGAATTATAATAAAAATAATAATTGTAGTTAAATTGGAACAAAGAAAACATCAAAATCAATTTAAAAAATTGCAATTAAAGTAATTATCGGACTTGAATTACACAACACACAGAGGGGGGTCTATACAAAGGCTGTCAAATTGTTCGATTTATCCCTTGGATAAAAACATTGAAAAAACAGCGCGAAGAGTGGAAAATTTTCTAGGATATTTGAAGTTGCACTTTGAATTTGATAATTTTACATTGAGATGAAAATCAGAATAATACGGAACCTTTTAACTAAAGAATGCAACTACACCTTCACAGTTGTGTATGCTACTAGACAGAAGGTAAATTCGATGATTTAACCGTCGATTGAAATAAGAACCGTTTGCTTATTAACGAACTGAACTAGTTAATGTGTTAAATTAATTACGTTATTATACAGTATGTTCACTTTTATAGGCGTTACAAAATTGTAATGTTTGAATATATTAGTGGCACTGACTAGGTGTAGAACTGTGTTGTGAAAGGTATATTTTTGTTTTCGAACGTTACTTTTTCTAATAAGTATAGTTTATTTTTTGTGATGTTTGGTTTGGATCTGTGTTCGTATTTTGGATAAATCTGGTAGGTGTTAGGAAAATGGCCGTGGTATTGATAGGTTACTGTAGGTTTAGTACTTACACCAAAAGAGATAAGTATCCAGGTCGTCGAATATACATACTTAGTTGAAGTTTACTTAGAAACCGATGAATGTAGTATAATAACAAATGTATATTTAGTAACATGCATGTCAAATTGTTATATTTTATCATGCATCATAAATATTTTATTTTCTTCGTAGTATTCTTTTACTATTAAAAGAATACTTCCATGATTTATTAAATCAATCAACCAACCAACCAATCAACCATTTATTAAATCTTACTAGGCTTTATCTATACTGTAGGGCGCCGTTAGTTGGGACTGGTCATCTCTTAGCTGCCTCGGTTATTCTAAATTTATTTTGAATTGTTTATTATGATTATATTTTTATCTAGACCTCTTTAAACGTACACGACATTGTTCTCACATTGTACCATAGATTCAATGATGTATTTGTAACATATTATTGATTTTAAAAGAGTGTTCAAGGAGTTTCTCGTTCGTTCTTTTCCATAGAAACTTACTGTTTGGAACGAACAACTAGCTTCAACTATCTGACTGACTGACTCTGACAATTCAAAAGTACCTGTAAATGGTTTATTTGAAATAAATGATTTTGAGTTTGATTTTGAATATCATAAAGTTTGTATGTAGGGGGTAATCTCCGAAACTACTCATCCGATTTCAAAAATTCTTTCACCAATACGAAGCTACTTTATCCCTGAGTGCTATAGGCTATATTGCATTATCAAAAAATTAGGGATCCTTGAGAAAATTGCAAAGTGCTAGTTAGATATATAATTATGTGGGACGCTACGTGCGTCGATACTCTTGGGCCATCCCATCTTCCTAGTTCAGCGTGTTGTGCTGGTGCTGCTGCTGCAGAAAACCTTAAACGGTAAAAGGATAGTATCCTAAGTAATAACTTTATTTTCGAGGCGTTTGGGGTTGCAACCCTCGGATCATGGCGTCCGAACGCTCATCTATTTTTTAAGGAAATTTCCAAAAGGTTTGTTGACCCTTCCCGTGATCCAAGAGCTGGATTTCACCTCGGACAGAGTTTAAGCATTGCCATCACCAGAGTAAAATACACATAAAATCTTGGTTTAAAAGAACTTTCCTCCAGGGCCTCAAGTCTGCTATTACAATAGTGTCAGAATGGTCTGTCATTGATTTAATAATTGTTGATTTTGACAAGTTTGGTAATCTACTAATATAATGGCGTCATTATGACTTTCCAATGGTCAACCAATGACACTCCATTGAAAGAAATGATATAGAATGGTAATCTCGTACATAATGACAAATTAATGACTGACTTAGTTTACGAACTTCTTACTACTTCAGATTGCTTATAACACTTATAAATAATATGTAAAAATATATATAAATGAAATCTGGGATGAATAAATGTTCAAATTTGTTGACAATGTCATTATAACACAATTCTATCACGAGACCATTGACCGACCAATGATCGACCATTAAGGATTTAGCAGATTACGAACTTTTAACAAAATGACAATGGGATCCTGTTGGAATGACGAAATTATAAAAATAACAGACTTGGCCCCCTGTTAAACTGCGAAGCTGAGCAGGAAGAGCGTTGTAAACTTTAGGAAGACGGATATCTCCCCTTCGATTGCTTATCTCCACCGTATCCTCGGCTAGGTTAGCCGCTTCACGGTCTGCGTGAGGTACAAAGTAGTGTGACACGAGCATATTGTTCTAGTACGCAACTATACTTTCCCCGGATACGCATCGCTTGTTACGAACGGGGCAAGTTATGAGAGGTCGCGGGAACGGAGTCTTTCGACCAATTATAGCTTCACATTTGAACTTAAAGTGGACTTTTCTTCTTGTGTAATATAGCTGTTATTTCGTGTTTTTTTTTTCAATTTTATAGAAGGTTTTTATTGACAGTGCCATGATGCCAGCCTCAACATATCTTAACCAATTTTATCTCTACATACAATTCTTAAACAAATCAGAATCGAGGTTTGCTGTTTCACTAGTAAGTTGCGGTAAAATATAAATCTGTGGGCTAATATCATATTCATTCATGTTTTTAGTACATTCCATATGTATATGATTAATATCTTCTCAAAAAAAATAAAAAAAAAACTTTTTTCAAAATGTGATGGGTAGTGCCCAGAGCGTAGCGTTAATTCTTAATTTTTGTAAAACTCAGTAAGTATGTTAGTATAGTGATTAAATTCAAGTCAGATATATCGTATTATCATCGCCAACATGCATCGGCCAAGCATGGCGATTGCGGGTGAATTGGGAGACTATTTATCTATATATATGTATGTATTTACAAAAAGAAATGTATTTGTGTATGTATATCAGCTGTCTGACACCCATAGTACAGGGTCTCCCTAGTTTGGGGTCAGATGGCCGTGTGTGAAAATATCCCCACCTATTATTATTATATTACCTAGTAGGGGGCGTCTAAAGGTTGACATGATGATGACATCGTATTCAGGTGTTTAAATTTTTTAGTTGATGGTTACAAAATATTGTAATTTATTTATTTTTAATGAGTGAAGTTAAGGAAGAAACTACATTTTGGAAAAGCAATAGATTCAATAACTCTCCTTTTTGAGACTTTTTAAAGTTGCTTTTATTGGTCTTATTGAAATAAGTGTCTTTGACTTTGCTGGATGAAGTTTCTTATTTGATTCTTAAAGACTATTTATTTTTGGTCGGTAATATATTTTTACACCTACGTTTTGGAACGAGCAACTAGCTTAAACTTCCTGACTATGTAACCAACTCCTTGACAATTCAAAAGTGCCTGTAAATGGTTTAATTTAAATAAAAGCTTTGCCTTTAATAAAACTTATTAATACCGTGATATATTTACCACTACACAGCAACTTACAACAACGTATTCGCTGAATTTATGTTATTTCATCTTGTTGTATCTTTTTTTTAATTAGGCTAACAATAATATCAATATTTGCACACCTTATTAGGTAATGATACGGAGTACTATACATTTATCTAAAACATCTGTTTATACCTACCTGTATTATGGAAATAAATTATGATTTGATTTGAACTATCACAAACCGCTGTCCGCTTATCTCTCGTCCCCTACTACACGCACAAAGTGTAAACACAGTGGTATACAGGGTAATTACACGGTGCGTATGCGCGGCGTGTTTCACGCACTATGCACCCTTTAGTTGCACCCACTGTACGGCCCGGATTGGGTGACAATAAAAATATAATGGTTGAAGCATGCATGATAGAACTCGGCAAGGTAATACGTAATATGTAGGTCGATTCTGTAAAATTCAAACAATAATTCGCATCTCACAACGCTATTTACTCTCACTTCGCATAAGGTTTAAAATGACCTTGATATATTTGACACTTTGAATCGGATTCGAGTGCAGGTTTAAAATGACCTTGATATATTTGACACTTTGAATCGGGTTCGAGTGAGAAGTGAGCGTCGAAGAGACGGGGAAAGTACCTTACAGAATGCCACTTCTTACGTCATCTCATACTTTGTGTCAAAATCTCGCTGTCAATTTAGTTCAACTCGCTGACACGCTCGCAAGGGTAGCGCTAATGTAAATTCGAATTATCAACCGAGTTTTTAGAATGCCAATCAAGAAACTCACAGCGGATTCAGATTCGAAGTTTAGAATGAGGTCTTACAGAATCACACCCATGATAAAGTGACTAAGTTTTCAGAACTATACGACTATCGCCAATTTAATACAACAAGCACAATAAAATATATGAGGAGCTCGTGATGACAGATCGATTGGTCAAAGGTTAAGCAACTACGCTTGCCGCGGTCGGTCTATGGATGGGCGACCATCCCTTTCATACCGAGTTTCCTCCGTGCTTCGGAAAGCACGTGAAGCCTTTGGTCCCGGCTGTCATTCGTAGATCTTTGACAGTCGTTAAGGGTAGTCAGAAGAAATAAAGTCTGACAACCAGTCTTATGAAGGTGTATCGTGTTAAAAGGATTGTGGAGGTCCGATAGGCAGTCGCTCCATGTAAAACACTGGTATTCAGCTGCAACCGGTTACACTGGAAGCCGACCGTCGGCCAGCAGCAAGGACAATGTAACCAGGATTTTGTTAAAACTTGATTATAAAGAGTTTCCGTGTAGTTTTTCGCTCATTCTTCTCCATAGAGACCTGTAGGGTAAGTCTCTATGGAGAAGAACCATCAAGGTAGGTGTAGGGTAGGTGTTTTGGAACCAGCAATTAGGTTCAACTATCTGACTAACTAACTGACTCAAAAGTGCATATTAATGGTTTAATCTATACTTCTATACTAATATTATAAAGCCAAAGAGTTTGTTTGTTTGTTTGTTTGGTTGAACGCGCTAATCTCAGGATCTACTGGTAGGAATTGAAAAATTCTTTTTGTGTTGGATAGTCCATTTATCGAGGAAGGCTATAGGCCTGCTTATTCTCTGGCCAAGGTAAAACCAGCTCTTGAATCGCGGGAACTGTCAACCAACCTTTTGGACAAGTCTTTATAAAGCAGATGAGCACTCGGACCCCACGACCCCAAACAGCTCGAAAATGAAGTTATCACCAAGGTGACTATAATTTCGCCGTTTGAGGTTTTCTGCAGCAGCAGCACCAGCACAGCACGCTGAACTAGGAAGATGGGATGGCGCAAGAGTATCGACGCACGTACTCGTAGCAAGTATAAATGTTTTGATTTTGACTATATTTTAAACCTCCCCGACCCTTGCTCCTCCCCGACCCTTGCTCGTGCCGGCCCGCGCAGCTGAGCCTGTAGTTTTAAATTCGTCCCTAAATAATGGAAATCCGATCCAGCCTGTCCCTTTGCTGTCCTCTCCCAGCGACGCCCTAAGCCGAGGCTCGTACCCCACAGGGGGTGCCCTTAGCGTGTAGTCGCTTAGTTAGTAAGTTATTTTGCCCTGGCTGGAGGCCCTAAAAATAATATTTTTTTAAGCACCACAGGAAAGTCCGGTTAAGCAGCCGACAACCTCCTAGGTTGAACTACGAGATGCCAATCCGAAAAAAAAATGTATTTTAAAACCCTCTCTGTAGATAAACAATGTAACTTTCATTCAGTATACCGCTTCAACACCTACACATCACAGCTACATCTTGTCCAGCTTTCTTCCACCGCAAATTGTCTGCCGACCACAAACAGCGCCGGCGTGATGTTGCACCGCGGTATTAACTATAAGTACAATTGATAGTGAAACTTTTAATGTAGGTACGGGACCACAACGGTTTCTGAATGGTTTTTTGCACGGTAGCCCGTGTAAGGCGAGTCTAGTTGGTTGACGAAAAAACTTTTTTACAAAGAAGTCAACCGCCTTCAAAATTAAAAAGTAATATCATTTTAATTTCACAAGTCCGGCTTTGGTTCTTTTTGTTGCTTTGTTTTGTCTTTTTATGTAAAAATGATATTTTTTTCGCTTTTTGGTGCCAACTTCTTATCATCCAAATGAATTAAGAAACGGTAACACCAAACAAAAGTCATCTCTTATTTTTCCATCCTTAGAGCTAGATTTCATGAAATTTATATGGGACCAACTTTGAGATTTACGCTATTCATTAAAAAGAATCATCGAAATCGGACTACACTGAGAAAAGCTATGCGGGGTAAAAAAATATATACATATATATGTCGTGTCGAATTGAGAATCTCATCCTTTTCTGAAGTCGGTTAAAAATCGTGATAATGGTCTAGAGAGAATCATAACTAAGATATCTAAGCGATGGCCAGTCTCAACTGACGGCGCCCGTTCACGAATATGACGCACAGATCGGCACCGTTTATCTCAACCATTTTGAAGGGAGCCGAATGATCCAACACATGCACCACCATCGGCGAGACATTCAAGTGAGCATGGCATATTCAAGTCAATGAAAGACTTAACTCGTAAATGGTAGCTTTAAAGTGTATAGTGCTCTCATGTAGGTACGTGCTGTGTAAAATGAATGAATGAAAAAATTATGAATGATTGATAAATGAATGTCTAATAGATTGAGTTTATACAATGCAAAGATAAAGTAGAACATCTTCAGCAGCTCCATCAAATGCTAATCTATTAAGCCTTGTCCTTGTGGAGCAGGACAGCATCCAGCCAATAATTTATCATTCAAATCTCAGTTCAAATCTGCCAAAAATGCCTCTATTTGATGAACTGTCGGTTTGTTTGCCATCCAATGACGTAAATCAAAAAACTGTCAGACAAATTATTCCACTTAAGTAATTGATCTTATATTGTAGACCCGACAAGAAACTATGGTTATTTTTTACGATAAGTCCGGTCACTAACCTGACCATGTCATAAGACACCATATTTGGAGAAGCCCATAGTTGTGGTCAACTGCCGCCTGTGTAGGTGGTAAGTGGTCACTTTTTTACCTGTTCCAATACAATTTAATCATAAACTCGGACTAAAAGGGGACAGGAATGAAGGATACTTTTCAACCGACTTCAAAAAAGAAGGAGGTTCTCAATTCCGCTGTAGGTTTTGTTTATTAAAAAGGGTTTCGAACCTCAAAAGCAAAAACGGAACCCTTATAGGATCACTTTGTTGTCCGTCTGTCCGTCTGTCTGTCAAGAATGTTTATCTCAGGAACGCGTGGAGGTATCGAGTTGAAATTAAAACCGTATATACTCAAGTCTACGGTCCCTTGATGCTGTAAAAAAATCAACCCTTTACGTTACCGTGAAAAAAAGATACGGTCGTTTATGTCGCAAAAAACGCATTTATAATATTAAGTAGATTAAAGTATGCATAGTAGGTATGGATTAGTATAGAAGTATATATATGTACCTACTAATATGTACGGAACCCTCGGTGGGCGAGTCCGACTCGCACTTGTCCGGTTTTTTTTTAAAGTTTCGCGATTTCTCCGGTAAATCTAAATAAATTTTGAAGAACATTTTATTATGGATAGGGTATGCCTCAGGGGTGGTCTCATATAAATTCTATCGAAATTGATTTACCGCTTTTTAAAAAAATCAACAAAATCCCAAAAAATTATACATAGGTAGATAACTTTTTAGTTTCTCCGTTTCTTAATTGTTTTATAAGATAAGGTATTAAAAAGCGGAAAATAAGCTTTTTTTTTTTATATAACAAACCTTTCACCTTTTACACCTTTTACTTTGGACTCGATGAAAACTATGGTAGTGCCACGAAGTGAAAACATAGGTGAAGAAAACTATTTTTACGTAACTATTTTAGTCAATACCAAATATTTTTCACCTAAGTGGGATCAGAAAATTCGAATTCGCGGGTGATGTCTTACAGAATTACACTGCGGCTCGTACGCTCAAATTTGCTCGTTCACTATTTATGCGCGTATTTAGTCCTATTGTTTCAAACTCAAGAACTGTATAATTTACTATTGTACCTACCCATGTCTTAACAAATAATAAATGATTTGATTTGATTTGACACTGCCTCCTAAGATACAGGATCTTCCTAGTTTAGGATTCAGGGCTCTAATTTTGTATTGACCGTAGTACTACATCCATCTCTCACACACTATTTTGTAGTAATTTTGATGTCTCTAGTGATAATTATGTGTACTATAATTTGTGTCAAACTTATTTTATTTTCCTAATAAACAGATTATTATTATTACAGATATTATTATTATTACTTTCGAACGGATCAGCCTTACAGCCTCTCCTTGTTCATCTTGCACCTTAGTATACCTATTACTACGGTATGACCTTCTAGTGCCTTAGTAACCCAGATTCTGAGCAGTACCAAAGATACCAAGTTTCGTACATATATTTCACTAGCGACCCGGCCCGGCTTCGCATGGGCCTATAGCCTTCTTCGATAAATGGACTATCCAACACAAAAATAATTTTTCAATTCGAACCAGTAGATCCTGAGATTAGCGCGTTCAACCAAACACACAAACAAACTCTTCAGCTTTATAATATTAATACATATATATGTATATAATATTAGTATAGATTGCGGATTTAAGTGTAAGTAATTAAGATTTTAGTCACCAATATTAAACTGAGATAAATAAAAAGTAAATTAATCATCATATTCCGAGTTCAAACTCAAGGTTTATCAAAGGTCAGACCTTAGCCCAGACTATTAAGCTTCTGATTACTTAGATAACATCTTCATCTTCATCATCTGTGTCGCCTTTTCCCAACTATATTGGGCTCGGCTTCCAGTCTAACCAGATGCAGCTGAATACCAGTGTTTTACATGGAGCGACTGCCTATCGGACCTCCACAACCCAGTTATTGGATAACACGATACGCCTTGGTAAGACTGGTTGTCAGACTTTGTGGCTTCAGACTACCCATAACGACTGTCATCTACAAATGACAGCCGGGACCAACGGCTTTACGTGCTTTCCGAGGCACGGAGGCAACTCGGTATGAAAGGGATGGTCACCCATCCACAGACCAACCGCGGAAAGTGTAGCTTAACCTCACATAACTCATCAGCTAGAGCAATCACCTCACTATTGAAAGGTAAACATTGAAGGTTGAATAACTATCTCTTAAAATAATACCTACGTTGGGACATCGCAAACTAATTACATGTGAGCTTACGAAACTGCAATTTACGCGAGCAGAACAATAGAATCAGAGTTCCGTAGGTGAATAGTGGGATGTAGCGAGGTTCCGTACAGTTTCGTAACCTGCGCGCACGTATACGTGAGTCACAGAGGTAGATGACATTGTTTGGGCGTCAGATTGTTGTCTGTGTGTAGGTAGAAACGCGAATAGAAGTGCTTTTTGATTTTGTTTCTTTTTGTTGTTGATTAGTTTTGACCATATTTGTTAAGTAAGAAATTACGTTTTGATTATTTGCAATTACTCAATAGTTGTTTGCTGCGATATTATGGTAGGTATACATAGGGTTGCCAACTCTTTGACGGTCAAATATAGTAATTCTAAAATGTTTACTCATAAAAATATAGTAGATAACAAAATGATGAAAAAAATAGTAGGTTCCAAAAATTAAGTAGGGTACTTTATTTTTTAGAAGAATATTTTGTGAATTATTGAACGCATCTGTCAAGTTGACATTCCAGAATCGTTAAAAATAGGTATTGACGTTTTGTTTTACGCTTACACATTTTGAAACGAATATTATTGCTAAGAGTTTGATGACTTTAAAATATAGTAGTTTCGCCTACTATATCTTTTTTTTTTAATATAGTAGTCGTGCCTCCAATGTAGTAGGATACTATATTATATGGTAGAGTTGGCAACCCTAGGTATACATGGCCAACGAACACTAGGTTAAAAACCTGAGTAGGTTCATTTAGGTTAGCGCTAAGTCCTATTTATTGCCAAGGTTCTGCTAGGCATCCGTTAAAAACAGTCCCGATAATAAATCAAGACCATACCTTATGTGCTACGAAATCAACAAATGTACTTATACATAAATTGCCACACCATAACATGGCCACTAAAGAGAACTAAAAGTCTCCGACAATGCAGCAAGCTGACGGTAGACTTTATCTACCGTAGACACGCGTTAGATTGGAGACCGTTTGGGCTAGGACGTGAATGTCGGTTCGGAAAAAGAACTCCCAGGTTTCAAGCTCTTCATACCAAATGACAATGCCAGATCCTGCCCCACCCATGTACAGAAAAAGTAAATTAATGAAAATAATTGTAATGAATAAAGAATCTTGTTATAGTAATTTGTTTTTTTTTAGAACTTGCGGATTACGAAATACCTACCCACAAAATACAAACTCATTTTCAACCGACTTCAAAAAAGGAGGAGGTTATCAATTCGTCTGTATTTTTTTTTTATTTTTTTTTTTTTATGTTTTTTACTTGATTTCTCGGGACTGGATGAACCGATTTTGATGATTCTTTTTTAATTTGGAAGCCAGTGCTTCCCGTGTGTTCCCATTTTAATTTGGTCCAGTTCTGAACATGGCATCCATGAGAAAACCGTATAAGTCTTAAATTTGCATTAAGTATGTGCGCGATTTGTTACGCGATTTCTCAGGCAAACGTAAACCGATTTTGAAAATTCTTATTTTTATAGATACGGTACGCTTCAGGGGTGGTCCCATATAAATTTTATCGAAATTGATTCAGCACTTTTTGAAAAATCAACAAATACCCAAAAATTTTACATAGACGACGTTTTAGTTTCATCAATCTTTGTAGTAGTTTACTTTCAATCTCTTCTTAATAGATTTGAATGAGAAGGAGGTACTAAAAAGCGGAAAATAAAAAGCTTTTTACAAAAAAGACAACCGCCTTCAAAAAGTGAAAAATTATTTTCCGCTTTTACCTAAAATATTATTTAAGGATTATAATAATAAAAATGCGTAACGTATAATAATATGTTGTTTAAATTGCTTTAGTAGTACTATGCAAAAAAATATTAAAATCAAATAAGTTGCATTATAATTTCGGTTCATGAATTATGTACCTACTTTGTGTTGCTTACTCGTACCACAGATTCTGGATCTATGCTTATAATTTGTTGTACGATGTTGTGGTGCATTTATTGTAACCGGAGTGTAGACAGGATGTAAATAAGTAGTTGTAATAGCAGTACATAGTAATAACATACCGATAATTTATTATAACGATTATAAACTTCACCTAACCTATAATTAATGTCATTATTGTTTTTAGATTTAAACAGAAATCGCAAGTTCTTGAGTCATTATGACTAATGTTTAGTTATCAGCAATAATCAAGCAGTAAGATGCTACATATTGCATGCTTGTACATGACTTTTATTGAATGGGGCAAAGTTCTATAGAGTTTCTGGCATTGTCATTTCAACAAAATCGGCTCAGCGGTTTCGGTGTGAAAACGTAACGAATGCAGTATGGATATTAATAGTAAAGATCGTAAGATAATCGAGCACATGGCCAATTATATTTGCATTGCAACACTTACTTTTTAATGTAGGTGTTGTATTGATGTGGTAGGTACAACTCCTCGAAGGTCTGTGAATGACGGTGACGCCTATTGTTATGAGTGAGGTGTAGGAGGCACCTGTCTATCCGTTATCTGGCGCATCTTTGTGAGATTTAGCATATCATTACTGTTTTTGGGGTTCCGTACCTCAAAAGGAAAAAAAATGGAACCCTTATAGGATCACTTTGTTGTCCGTCTGTCTGTCTGTCTGTCAAGACCCTTTATCTCGGGAACGCGTGGAGGTATCGAGTTGAAATTAAAACCATATACTCAAGTCTATGGTCCCTTGATGCTGTAAAAAAATCAACCCTCTATGTTAACGTGAAAAAAAGTTACGGCCGTTAATGTCGCAAAAAACGCATTTATAGTATTAAGTAGATTAAAGTATGGATAGTAGTTATGGATTAGTATAGAAGTATGGATATGTACCTACAAATATGTACGGAACCCTCGGTGGGCGAGTCCGACTCGCACTTGTCCGGTTTTTTTAATGGGACAAGCACTATTCCTAAACCAATGCAACTTTTGTAAGCCAGAATCAACAGTGGCGACCACCAAAAAACGCCGTTGCAATGAAGCTCGACGAGCACCGCAGAAATGATTCAACTGTCTTGAATCCTGTAACGAAACTAATCAAAGGCAACAGCAGAGGAGTAAGGAAAAAGATATTTCCCACTTTCCTCAATGTCAAGCAGAAGACAGAACAGAACTAGGCCAATAGGCACAAAGGGACGTTCACAACTTTCAGAAGCCCAGTTGACAAGCACCACGGATTACAATTTAACATAATAAAAGCGGCCAAGTGCGAGTCGGACTCGCCCATGAAGGGTTCCGTAGCAGCAAGTAACATAATTGAAAAGTTCTTGTAGTTCGTTGTAACTTTGATCGATGTTTTAAATTCGAGTTGATTGAATGAAAGGTAAATTGCAGTTTACGATTAATGACGTATTAAAAAAAACAACTTACTAGATCTCGTTCAAACCAATTTTCGGTGAAACTTTACATGGTAATGTACATCATATATTATTTTTAGTTTTATTATTCTCTTATTTTAGAAGTTACAGGGGGGGGGGGGGGAGATACACATTTTACCACTTTGGAAGTGTCTCCCGCGCAAACTATTCAGTTTAGAAAAAAATGGTATTAGAAACCTCAATGTACCATGTACCATGTACCTACCATGTTTGATGCAATAAATGAATGAATTGAATTGAATTTATAATTTTTGAAGACCTATCCATAAATACCACACACGTATGGGTTTGATAAAAAAAAAAATTGAATTTCATTTCTAAGTATGGGGAACTCTCAAAATTTATTGTTTTTTTTTTTCTATTTTTGTGTGAAAATCTTAATGCGGTTCGCAGAATACATCTACTTACCAAGTTTCAACAGTATAGCTATTATAGATTCGGAAAAAAGTGGCTGTGAAATACGGACGGATGGACAGACAGACAGTTGTTGTTTATTGTTGTTATAACTTAATAATACCAGCCTGTTATTGTATCACTACAGGGCAAAGGCCTATTCTTATTGGGGGAGAAGCAAAGAGGTTATATTCTCTTTGGGGAGAAGCAAAGAGGTTATATTCTCATTGGGGGAGAAGCAAAGAGGTTATATTCTCATTGGGGGAGAAGCAATGAGGTTATATTTTCATTGGGGGAGAAGCAAAGAGGTTATATTCTCATTGGGGAGACACGAGCATTGATCACCACGCTTGCTTAAGGCGCTACCCCGACCAAAAGTGCGTTTTTCTTCGTTATTCAGGGGCTATTAAGTCATTAATTAAGAGAAACAAACTAAATCTAAAAGCATTATTATTAATGTTCAATATCCATCATCACATTCCACGTTTTTTTTTTTTTTTATGTACCATATATACCTAAATCTCCCTGTAAAAAAAATACTAAAATAATTGAAAACATGTATCTTTTGCTAAAGTTGACGTGTACGTATTAATTTGAGGATTAAACTAATAGATAGGTAACTTAAAAATCTTTATAATTCACGTTTTATTTTATTTCAAAAGATCTTTTCTCGTTTTTTATAACAAAAAAAAAAATAAAAAATTGTGTGAATTTCGATTCTGCGGCAAACAGAAAATGTATGGTCAAGGTTATTTGGTCAGGGAAGCGCCTTAAGCAGATTGGCTATTTCAGACTTATTGATTACTAGTAGCCCTGGCTATGCACTGGTGCAATATATACCAAACTATACGTATGAACCTTCCTCTTGAATCACTCTATCTATTGATGAAAACCGCATTAAAATCAGTTGCGTAGTTTAAAAGATCTAAGCTATGTAAAGATAGAGATAAGTTCCAGTTTCCTCACGCTGTTTTCCTTCACCGATTGAATACCAGTGTTTTCCTACATTGAGCGACTGTCTGACCTCCACAGCCCAGTTACTGGGTAACACGATACCATACCGTACCATACTAACTTACGTTTTGTGTGACTGACTGTGTGGATTAGGTCTCAATCTATAAAAAATGGTCACCCATCCAAGAAACAATGATCATGACCGTGACAAGAACGACCTCGGACTCAACATCGACACGACTCGTTGGCGCAGTAGTGTGCGATTGACTGCTGCGTCTTGTCTCTTGGGTTCCATTCCCGCATGGAACAAATTGTTTTATGGCCTACAGGTTGTTTTGGGTATGCTATATATTTGTGTATGTGACTGTATTTGGTTTTACACGCTTAGTGTGGGTCAACGTTTAGAAAAAAATCATGCCAAACGAATAAAGTTGCTTGCTGTAACATAATATAGTCATTTTTGTCGACGGCGCTGTAACTAGATTTTAGGGATCCGTAGAGGAATAATATAAATAATTATTTTTTCTTCAAAACAAATAAGATTCAACATGAGGCAACTTTTGGTAGTAGGTACTGTACCATATTCGGTTCCTAGGTATGGCCTACAGATAGTTGTTACAGGCTGTTTGTGTATGTGACTTTATATGTTTGTAAACACTCACATAAAACAGGAGAAATTCTCACGGAATGAAACGTTCAAAAGAGAAATTAAAAGTCTTTTGTCCACAAAATTCTTAGTGCTCTTGCAACTCACAGCGTGTTGCGGGTTCGAATCCCGTCCAGGGTAAACATTTGTGTGATGAGCATTTGTGTTTGCCTTGTGTCTGGTTGTTATTTATCTTTATACGTATCTATTTATGTATTTGTGTATGTAAATCAGCTGTCTGACACCCATAGTACAGGGTCTCCCTAGTTTGGGGTCAGATGGCCGTGTGTGAAATGACCCACATATTTATATTATATTTTTGTATCTTAGCGTCTAAAAAAAACGATCAAAATCAGTCACGTAACTAAAACCTGTTCAAGTCATTATCCGACCTGACAGTATGTCACAGTTGGTCGAACACAAATCGCGCCAATCATTCAATTAAACAGACGTTCTACTAATTAGACGTTTGCTTTTTGTACGAGTAGGCTGTGCTGTTAACTGACCAGATAAAGTGTACTCGTTTCACGAATTGGGATATTATTTAATTAAGTAATTTGTGACTTTAAGTCACTCAAAGGGCAATCGAGAGGGCTATGCTCGGAGTTTCCTTGCGTGATAAAGTCAGAAATGAGGACATCCGCAAGAGAACCATGGTTACAGACGTAGCCCGAAGAATTGTCAAACTTAAGTGGCAGTGGGCAGGGCACATTGATCGCAGAACGTATGACCGATGGGGCCGAAAAGTTCTGGAGTAGCCAGCGCGAACCGGAAAACGTTGCGTTGGAAGGCCTCCCACTAGGTGAACCGATGACCTGGTAAAGGTTGCGGGGATCCTCTGGATGCGAGTTGCACGGGACCGGTCAATGTGGCGACACTTGGGGGAGGCCTATGTCCAGCTGTGGACGTCTTTCGGCTGAAATGATGAATGATGATGATGTAATTTGTAAATGTGATTAATAGCAACAAACAAGGCTTTACTTTATTCATCACTAGCTATTGCCCCCGTAATCCGCGTAGAAGTCAAAAGTTCCATGACGTCGCGAAATCCGTTCTAAGCTGCCGTCTTCTGCCTGTTATCTACTACCTACCTACTTAGTTGCCGAGTTTCAGCTTCATTTTAAGCAATTTTGACGACATGATTGGCGCAGTGGTTGAGCGATCGATTGCTGTGCTGCGTGTCGCGGGTTCGATTCCCGCACGGAACAAATATTTGTATGGCCTACAGTGAGTTGTTCCGGGTCTGGCTGTTTGTGTATGTGAGTTTATATGTTTGTAAACGCACCCACGACACAGAAGTAATTCCTAGTGTGGGGCAACGTTTTTTTTATAAAAAAAAATAAAAGTAAAAAATTCAAAAGGAAGGAGGTTTTATGTTTTCGGGTCGGTTTCCAGTCTAACCGGATACAGCTGAGTGTTTTACATGGAGCGACTGCTGTCTGACCTCCACAACCCAGTTACTGGGTAACACGATACTCCTACGTAACTTGACTTGGTTGTCAGACCTTCTGGCTTCTGCCTACCCATAACGACTGCCAAAGATCTACAAATGACAGCCGGGACCAACGGCTTTACGTGCTTTCCGAGGCACGGAGGGAACTCGGTATTAAAAGGATGGTCACCCATCCACAGACTGACCGTGGCAAGCGTAGCTTAACCTTGACCTATCGATTCGCACTGCTTTTACTTAGCCTCCTCAAGAACAAAACCCAATTACTACCGTTCGAAATGTAATGTGTTCGTTTCCTGCTTATATCTATGGTTCGTTTCACACTTCTGCCCACCCCTCAAGATTGCAGCCGCGATACAAGCATATTTGAGCACATTCTGGTCATGTTACGTACATTCAGAACTGTGGCTCACATTCCGCTTTCTAACCAACGCGTAATTTACTTAATTAACTAAACATATGAACGAAATGTTGAATAGCGTCAAGAGGGAGACGGCTGTTAGAATATAGGGAACCTGTATATTAGTGTACAATTTCGAATTGAATGAATGATAATAATCACACATTTTTTTTTATTTTTACCATTAAAAGCTGATCAATCTTAGGTTTTACTGGAAAATCTTAGGTTTTACTGGAAAATCTTAGGTTTTACTGGAAAATCTTAGGTTTTACTGGAAAATCTTAGGTGTTACTGGAAAATCTTAGGTTTTACTGGAATATCTTAGGTTGTACCGTAGTTTGGGCTCTTAAAGTAAAATAGTTTTTTTTTTAATTCGATCTCAATGCTGGGTAAAGACCTGCCTACCAGACCTACACAGGCAATTCTGAAGTAGGTACATATCAATAGGTTCTATCATATATACACAAACAGCCAGACCCGGAACAACTATCTATAGGCCATTTATTTTTTATTTTTTTTTATATTGTTATAGGCTTGCGTTTGACCGCAACTCACCTGATCTTAAGTGATGATGCGGCCTAAGGTGGAGCACGCTTGCCTAGAATAAACCGGTTCACTCGTGCCTTGAAGATACCCAGATTATATGTATCGGGGAACAAACCATACAAGAATCGAACTCGTTCAATCTGGGAACCGAATGTGGTACCTACTGTGAGGTATCGGAACTAATTACGATAAATTAAAGAAGTTTTAGGATTATTCAGCTTATTTCAATTTGTAAGAGGTCCAATTGCAGGGCTTCATACTGTACTGTACCTACTACCAAAATTTGCTTCATGTTCAATCTTATTTCTTTTGAAGAAAAATCAATTATTTATATTATTCCTTTACGGAACCCTAAAATCTGGTTAACAGGTGTTATACGACTAACTACATACTTGTTTATTTAGAAAAAATGTGATTTCGTAAGTTTATTAGTGTCTAGTTTTATAGCTAGATAATTGCTCGTTTACAACCACGCTGTTATTCAGTGAGTTATCAAAATGATGAGAAATAATTATAGATAAGTGTATTGGAATGTCATCAATAGAAGGGGTTCGTTACGAGTATTTTTTAATACGATGCAAAACCACACCAGCCATCTTGCTTTCCAAGGCGCAGACTCCACAAGAGCAGAGAGGAGAGGAGATGTCTCGAACAACCAATAGGGTATTTTACTCTATGCGAGAAAAAAACTATATATATGTTATTGAGACAGTTTAGGCATAAAGCAGTCGGAAAATGTAAGTTTTAGTTCATAAAATAACAAAACAAATTTTTAAATAAAATTCAACGTTTTCAGTATTTTTAATCTGTTATAAAACACCGTGAAATAGTAGCGGCCATGTTATTACGCCATACGGCTGTGTATAAAAAATTGTCAACTGTCAGTCAACCGATTGGCGTAATATAGGCTTTGTACTTTTATTCTTTTCGTAACCATCGTATTTTTTTCATTATTACACCTAGTACAAAATATGCTTTTAATTATTTTTAAATGATATACAATTATCAATTTAATATGAGCTCATTTGATACATAACGAACTGACGTCATTTACGCTGAGCAATATGGCGTCCAGTAAGAGGCGCTTTCGTCAAACAACGCGCGAAATTTGAAAATTTAAAACTTAGGTGATTTTTTATGGCACTTATCGATTAAATAAAAATTTTGTGTTTTTTTTTGGTGGCATATTAGCACTACAGAATTTAATTGAGACAGTTTTCAAAAATGTGTGTAATACCCTATTGACTTGCGTTATTTTCACATCTCACCGCTTAGTTTCAACCCAATACAGTGTCCCAGTGGTTGTTAACGAGTCATCTCCTCTCCTCTCCGCTTCGGTGGAGTTCGGGCCTTATTGCTAATGTACTGTCCGTGTGTACTGTGCCGTGTGGTACCGACTGCGAATAGCACCTCTATGTCCAGCAGTGGGCGTTTAAAGGTTGACGTCATGATGGTGGTGGTGAATCTACCTGTCAAACTCCGACATCTCTCTTGTTTATCTATATATGTATGTATTTACAAAAAAAAATGTATTTGTGTATGTATATCAGCTGTCTGACACCCATAGTACAGGGTCTCCCTAGTTTGGGGTCAGATGGCCGTGTGTGAAAATGTCCCCACATATTATTATTATTATTATTATCTCAAAGAGTTTGGCTGCGTTCTAAGAAAGGCATGTGTTCGCGTTACATTTGTAAGTAATTATCAAGGGTCATGTTTAACAGATTTCCTCCATAACAATATGAAAGTAAAAATATCTTTACGTAGTGTAACTGTAAAAAGCTTTGGCTTGGCTGTTCTATTTGTTGTTTTGTATTGCCACCGACTTCCGAAACTAAAGTGATGTTCTGTTTTTAAGTTATTTTTCACTTTTTGGTTTTTAAGGGCGGTTGTATTTTTTACAGGAAACAAAGAAGTCAATTATTCCAAGATCACAATGGAAGCCATGATGGATTTTCTTTACCATCACAAAGACGGTATACACACGTACCACGTGACGTGCATAATAGTATAATTATATCATAATAATGACAGCGTGTGACAGTTGGTTTCCCGCGCAAATTGACAGTTGTTGGACAGAAATGGCAGACGGCAACCATAATGAGGTTTAATAATTAATCTGTGAGGTTTTAACTAGTTATTAGTGGTCGAGGCATTGGCCTATCAGTGGAGTATAGCACTGGTAGGTTGTCAACCTTAAGTACTGGTTTACACAAATGTCGTAAAGCATTTGAAAAATTGCTTAGTGAATTAACCGCCACTATTTTGACAGGACTTTCAAAAACCTAACGTCACAGAGGAACGATTAATTATTTAAATTAAGAACAAAATAGTAGCATTGTTTTCTTTTTATAAACTTTCTGCTATTGCCAATTGGGGTTAGATCTGACCCATCTTTCTTATATCTATGGATCTGACCAAACCACCATGTGTGTTACTGAATATTTTATATAAGAACTCCATGTACCTACCATGTTGATGCAATAAATGAATGAATTGAATTGAATTGACCAAACAAACCAACCAACAAAGTCAACATTTCTCATATTTTTGAAGAAATTGTACAGAATATGGATATTTTATAATGATTAATATTTTATCAATGTTAAGAATGGGATCTACTTACATCGATTAATGTAACAATAATAATACCAGCCTATAATTTTATTGTCTTGGACGTAATATTTTGTGTTTGTAAAACCTGAATAAAAATATACATTCTATTTGTTTTTTTTTTTAATTATTGAGTGATCGTGTAGCTCAGAAGAATTAAGGTCAATTAGGGCATTTGTCTTTTTGGAATGTTTTTCTTCTACCCAAAAAAGTACTCAAGCTTTGCTTTTATTTGAACTTTTTAATTAAAATAATGTGAAATGTTTTGAAATGTCTATTCTTAAATATAATAATAATAATATAATAATATGTGGGGACATTATTCACACACGGTCATCTGACCCCAAACTAGGGAGACCCTGTACTATGGGTGTCAGACAGCTGATATACATACACAAATACATTTTTTTTTTGTTTAAATCTAAACATATTATATAGATAAACAACACCCAGACAAGAGACAAGGCAAACACAAGTGCTCATCACACAAATGTTTACCCTGGGCGGGAATCGAGCCCACAACACGCTGCCACAGATGATATAATACAGTCGATCGCTCAGCCACTGCGCCAACCGTGTCGTCAATTCAGCAACATTCCACTTTTCATTCCTTATTAATAAACCTTCTTAATCATCAACATTATGAAATACTAGTTATCTAAACTTACAATATCATGTCACGTAGGTATTTGAAATAACATTGTTGTTGACGAAACATTGTTGTGATGTAAGTAAATAGTTACTGAGTACATTTTGTTTTTATTTAAAAGCAATCAATAATCGGTTCATGATTGCAATGGTTTTGTAAAAAGTTAAACGGTTTCATATGTTGCGTTTACTTGTTTGTAATAACATACCTACGTACTGTCATGTATTTGGCATGCTGGTCGAAACCATTGACTACATGGCTTCGTCTAAACACTCTGCATTCTTCTAGAATACTTAGTTTTGTAATTAGAATATTAGTCTTATTTTAATACTAGCTGTGCCCGCAGCTTCGCCCACGCGGACCAAGTGTGACTTAAGGTAATATGTCCGTATGGTGTCGGACGTAAAGAATAGCACCATCCCATATCTTCCCATGGGTATCGTAAGAGGCGACTAAGGGACGTACCAGAGAATGGGCAGCAGCGTTCTCTGTGCATTTGTAACAACCATACTGCAATCGCCAATCCGCCTGCCAAGCGTGGCGATTATGGCAAAATCCCCCATTGGGGGAGGTCTATGTCCAGCAGTGGACGTCTTTCGGCTGAAATGATGAAGGAAATAATATGTACTGAATTCTATTGATTGCAAGCCTGGGCTGCTGAAAGTTGTGATAGTGCGTTTTTCAATAAGACTGGTGACGCTTCAGAAAAGGGGAATTGAAATAGACCCATATCTCTGGCCAAGACCCTGGGTAAGGTGCTGGATGGTGTGCTTAACAGACATTTAAGAAATCATGTCTTTCTACCTGGGCTGTCCACAGAATCTGCAGTACTATCCAGTACTATACTGACAGAAGAACACCAGTATACGCCTGATTCTTGGGGTGTGATTCTGTAAGACCTCATTCTAAACTTCGAATCTGAATCCGCTGTGAGTTTCTTGATTGGCATTGTAAAAACTAGGTTGATAATTCGAATTTACACTAGCGCCACCCTTGCGAGCGTGTCAGCGAGTTGAACTAATTGACAGGGAGATTTGACAGATAAAGTATGAGATGACGTAAGAAGTGGCATTCTGTAAGGTAATTTCCCCGTCACTTCGACGCTCACTTCGCACTCGAACCCGATTCAAAGTGTCAAATACATCAAGGTAATTTTGAACCATAAGCGAAGTGAGAGTGAATAGCGATGTGAGATGCGAGTTGTTGTTTGAATTTGGCAGAATCGACCTACTGGACCTGTCAAAAGCATTAGTTAGTCTTATTTTAATATCTCAGGCAGATTGTTTAGCCAGCAGCTGTCAAGGGCTCAAGTATAATTCTAATACAGCGCTATTAAAACGAGAAGTCCCTCTTTCATTGAAGTTTCCCTCCGGCATCCTCCTATAGAGGTATACCAGCTCTTACAGTACTGAGATACCATGATGTCTGTGAAATACCAGCTTTTGAAACAAATACTTTGCAAAAGACATAAATTAGGACGTGGAGTCAAGAAAAAACTTGCGTATCACGTAACTGGCTACAACACATTAACTCTATATATAGATATCTATTGTAGAATTTAATTGAAACGACTTCCTTTTCAATTACTGAAACGATGTCTGAATTACGTGAACGATATAACGATACCTAATCCGGTATTTGTGTCAAAGTCAACGATTTTTAGATCAATTACTTACAAGTTCACTAGTCAAGAATACTGGACTTGTTATGTAATTGAATTACAAGGACTTTTGTCTGATTAAATCTTTTCTTGTCATTTTCAACCGACTTCAAAAAGAAGGAGGTTCTCCATTCAACTGTATGTTTTTGTATATTTGTTACGCGATTTCTCCGCCAAATGTAAACCGATTTTGAAAATTCTTATTTTCATGGATAGGGTATGTCTCAGGGGTAGTGCCATATAATTTTTATCGAAATTGATTCAGCACTTTTTGAAAATTCAACAAAATCCCAAAAAAACTGCATAGACGAACGACCGACGTTTTAGTTTCATCAATCTCTGTTTTAACTGTGTTGCCGTTTCTTCATGGATTTGGATGAGATGGAGGTACAAAAATGCGAAAAATAATAAGCTTTTTACTCGTACTGAATAAAAAAGCTATTTTACAAAAAAGACAACCGCCTTCAAAAACCAAAAAGTGAAAAATAACTTTAGCACAGAACACACACGACTTTAGTTTCGAAAGTCGGTGGCTTGGCTGTTCTATTTGTTGTTTTGTATTGCCAGAGACTTTCGAAACTATAATCGTGTGAGTTATGTGCTTCTTGTTTTCGAGTCGATGGTTTTCCTTTATGCTAAACTACTTGGGCCCAGTAGGTAGCCACATTTATCGCAGCATTAGTGGCGTTTTAATGTCCTCTAAGGTGATGGTGTAGGGACACTTTGGGCACTGTAGTAAGTGGGCCATTGTCTGGTCAGGATCACCGCACTCACACTGGGTGTCGGTAGGATCTATTATCCTCCATTTTGCTAGGTTTTGTTTGCAGCGGCCTACCTGGGTGCGCAGTCTATTGAGCGCTTTCCTTATAGGCCACTGCAAATCACTTCCGAGTGCCAGGTGTTCCTTGGGTTGAACGAAGTTGGGTGGTGGTGGATGAAGATTTATTTATTTATTTATTTATACTTCATGCACAAAGGTACAAAGGCGGACTTAATGCCTTAGGCATTCTCTACCAGTCAACCAAGGGTGATGAAGAGATAATATGGCGGGTGCATAACAAAAAGTAATAATTAAAAAGTTAAAAAGATAGAAACTCATATACATAATTATATATCTGGATACCATATACCTACATAAACATATACATACATACATACCTACATATATATAATATGTAAAAGAAAAGGGGGTTTTGAGATGACTCTGCTTACTTGTTCTGAAAATAAAATCTCAATTTCCGCTTAAATGCATACCGAGTGGTGGCCATCCTGATATCGAGAGGAAGTGCATTCCAGAGAAGAATGGCTTGAATATGAAAGGAAGAATGAACGAAATCAGAAGTATGAGAAGGGCAAAGTAAAAGAAGATTGTTAGAAGACCGCAAATTCCTAGTGTGCAAAGAACATAGATATTGAAAGTGGGATATTAAATAAGAAGGAGGAGAGAGAGAGTTGAGCAGGGAGAATAAAGTTGTCAAAGCACGCAAACTTCTTCTTTGGCGAATGGGCAACCATTTTAACTCGGACCTGTAGCTAGACACATGATCATATTTCCTCAAGTTGAAGATAAACCTGATGCAGTTATTCAGGGCCCTATCCAGCTTATCCAACAAAACCGCATTCAAGTCAAAGTAGCACACGTCACCATAGTCGATTATAGGGAAGATTAAAGTCTGCTCAAGCATCGTCTTTGTCTTCGCAGGCAAAAAGCTTCTCAGACGATACAAAGATCGCAAAGTTCCGTTAGCTCTTTGACAGACACTAGAAACCTGACTTTGCCAACCAAGCGTCGAATCAAGATGCAAACCGAGATCTTTTACGCTATTGCTAATGGGGATGACGGTACCATTGAAAATAACTGGAGGAAGAGAGCTAACCGCCACTCTACCCATCATACGTGAGCTTCCGATTATAATGGCCTGACATTTTGAGGGGTTTACGGCCACACCAAATCTATCAGACCAATCTTTTATAGCATCCAAGTCTCGGTTTACATCTTCTATAGCGTCCGATAAACCTTCTACCCGCGCAGCTGTATATAATTGAAGATCATCGGCATAAAGATGATACGAACACCGAAGACAGTGAGTAATAAAATTAATGAAGATAGAGAATAGCAATGGAGAAAGAATACCGCCTTGTGGAACGCCAGCATCCAGGTCAAGCCAACTTGACGAGCTCTCGTCAACGCGGACCGACTGCTGACGTCCCCGAAGATAAGACGAGAACCATTCCAGCGCCTCGGAGGAAACCATAAGATGTGAGAGGATGGATATGAGAATGTCATGATTGACGGCATTAAACGCATTGGAGAAATCTATTAAAACCAACACAGTAACCTTAGTATCACCCATTGCCTCTCTAATGTCACCAGTCACTTTGAGGAGAGCGGAGGTAGTGCTGTGCCCAGGCCTGAATCCAGACTGGAATGAGCTTACAAGGCTGTTCCGGTGGACAAACCCTGAAAGCTGCTTGTGCACACAGGCCTCGAGCACTTTAGACAGGAAAGGAAGAATGGAAATTGGACGAAAATGGTTAGGAAGTGAGGGACTAGAGACTTTAGGAAGTGGACGGACATAAGCCATGCGCCACTGGGAAGGGAATTGTCCGGAATCAAGGGAAAAGTTGATAATGTGGGTAATTGGTGGAAGAAGAAGGTCGAGGAGCAAATTTACCATATAACGACTGATGTTGTCATGGCCCACCGCCTTAGATTTAATAGATAGGATGGTCCTCCTAATTTCATCCAAGGCGACTGGAGAAAAGCGAAATGGTTCAATAATGGGACCAGGTAGGCCAGAAATGAAATCCACCGTCGGAGACAACATGTGGGCATCCATATGACAAGTGGTTGTAAAGTGACGGTTGATATCATCCAGGCCAATGGTCTTCGGGAAATCCACAAGACGTGGTCTACCGATACCCAGAGATCCGAGAAATTTCCAGATATCAGCAGGAGAAGAAGATGAAATGTTTTCGAGAATATGGCGGCGTTTGGCGTTACGTATCATCTGATTACACCGATTTCTTGCAGCTTTGAAGAGGTTCCTATTTCCTTCACTGCGATCCTTTTTTAACTTCCGAAAGGCCCGATCCCTGCGCCTCATCGCCATACGAACACCAGTCGTCATGAAGATTCTCCCACAACTTACGTCTCACCGTAAGTGGACGGTCCTGGATGGCCTGTGTGCCGCGAAGAAAACTCTTCCGACTTTTAAGTCTACCCGGAGCTGTGCTAATATTGTATTTTTACTGTTATTTTTCCTTTTCAGGAAGGCGGTTGTCTTCTTTGTAATTTTTTTTTATGAATACTGATTTTTTTTTAAGAAAACTTTTTTTTTTTTTTTTTACTAGCCCGTTGTGTCCCACTGCTGGGCAAAGGCCTCCCCCGAGTCTTTCCAGTTATTTTTGTCTTGCGCTGCCTCGACCCAGCCCCAGCAGTACGCGTCTAGGTCATCTCGCCACCTCTTCTTGGGCCGGCCTCGGCGACGCCGACCATCTTCAGGCACCCATTGCGTGGAGAAAACTTAATGAATATAAAATATTTTTTATTCATTAAGAGTTTCCTTAGTCTAGATATTATCCAATTTTGTTGCGGAATCCAAGACAGTTGTTTCTCGGGGACTCGTCGAGCTAAATTGCCGATGTTGATTGATTACATCATCATCAGCATCTAGCCTTTTCCCAAATGTTGGAGTCGGCTTCCTGTCTAACCAGATGCAACTGAATACCAGTGTTTTACATGAAGTGACTGCCTATCTGACCTCCACAGCCCAGTTGCTGGGAATCACAATACCCCTTAGTAAGTCTGGTTGTCAGTTTCTGGCTTCTGACTACCCAAACGACTGTCAAAGCTCTACGAATGACAGCCGGAACCAACGGCTTTACGAGGTACGGAGTATGAAATGGTCATCCATCCTTGGACCAACCGCGGCAAGTCTTTGAAAACAATAACCAGAAATAATAATCTAAGTAGGGAAATAAGTAGGTACCCATGTCATAACTCTTTCACAAGTAGAAAAAACTCTACAATCAAAAGAGATACGCAATATTATTACAATAACTGTTCATTGTAAACGTTAATCTACATACATCACGTTGTAGACAATACCGATGCACACGTTTCGCAAAGACGGCGGATTCTTGTGATGTAATCTGCCGAAGACTGCGCGTACGCATCGGTGTCGTGGGTATAATAGGAGATTACGGTTTTGTTTTTAAATGAGATCTGAAGCGTGTCCCTTTGCTGACCTCTACCAGCGATGCCCTAAGCCTAGGCCCGTACCCCACAGGGGGTACCCTAAGCGGAGTAGACCCAATTTAAGAATTGAGAAAAGCGATGTTTTTCTGCGCCCGGGGCATAGCCATAGTTCATAAAATAATTACAAGAGAGACTTAGGAGATGGACCATCTCAATAAAGTGTAATTGCATTCAGTGTGTTACTGAATGCGATTTCACTTTACTGAATTCAGGAGCGACTTAAATTAGTCGACTTAATTTAGCCATGTGTATTAAGGGCTTAATACATAACCAGAGAAAATAAATAAAATGTAAAGTTAAAAAATAGTTAAATTGTGTGCTGTTAGTGAGAATGGGGGTGACGGTGAGTTGGGATGTTGAGTCTGGGTGAGGGTGGGTGAGTAAGTGAGGTGTGAGGTAGGCGGGTGAGTGTAGTAGGTCGATTCTGTAAAATTCAAACAACAACTCGCACCTCACATCGCTATTCACTCTCATTTCGCATAAGGTTAAAAATGACCTTGATATATTGGACACTTTGAATCCGGTTCGAGTGCGAAGTGAGCGTCGAATTGACGGGGAAATTACCTTACAGAATGCCACTTCTTACGTCATCTCATACTTTATCTGTCAAAATCTCCCTGTCAATTTAGTTCAACTCGCTGACACGCTCGCAAGTGTGGCGCTAGTGTAAATTCTAATTATCAACCGAGTCTTTAGAATGCCAATCAAGAAACTCACCGCGGATTCAAATTCGAAGTTTCGAATGAGGTCTTACAGAATCAGTGTAGGTGTACCTAATTGTGTAGTGAGTGTGAGTGTTTAAAGAGATGTCAAACTTTCGGTTTCTAAGTTTGTTTCTGGAATGACAACGTATATCTTATCTGTAACGAAATTCGCGTCAATTGTTTAACTACTGTGTCTGCTAATTAGACAGTTGAGGGGATATGCAAAGCCTCTGGTATTACAAGTGTCTATAGGCCTCGAATGCCATAAAAAAACAAAGATCAATTAAAGGCTAAAACACCGGTAAATACCTAGAAGTCACCACAACAAAATACTCAAGTCACACAATAGGCTATTTACTTGAACATTTAAAGCAAGGTGCTTCAAGGTGATTGTAAAAAGTGAACCCACTAGACCGTAGGAAACTGTAAGGCGAGCCGTTTGTGTAACTACGAGTACTGACAACAATACACTGAACTTGTTGTAACACGGATAATAAGTTAGTTTCGTTTGTGGGTAAACTTTAAAATGACCGCCATGATTTGAGATGATGATAGGTACTAGATAGAGGATTTTGTTAGCGAAGAGGATCTTTATAAGGTAGTTAGGGAAAACCGTGGGCATAAGCGATATATGACTGGTAATGGTGGTGTTATAAGAAAGGCTGGAAAATTACAGATTTTGATGATATCCGTCGTTTCCACCATTTATTGGTTGAGACGCCATTTAATTCTCCCACAGACATAAAGTTCTCCTTATGTCACTTTTTAAAATTAGAATGGGCACATTTTTTATGTAGTGACTGACAGTGACATTACGGTGCCAAAAAAATATTCAATTAAAGAACGGCCATCTTTATTTTCTAAATTCAAATATTTTGTTTCATTAATGAATCCCAAAACTGCAATTTATAAAAAAATGCAATCCTAAACACGGCTTTTACCGCCATTGTTTTTTTATTCGACCAAAAATAAATTGGTAGCCATTTCTTACCCCAAATGTCTTGTATTAATATGTAAATAATGTCCCAGTTCTTTCTCCAATTCCGTCACATTCGTACAACACCTACTCACCCCTATCAACAAGGTTATCTTGTATTTAAATACACCATACTATGTGATGTTCCATGAAACAAAGAACTAATTAGCTAGGTATGGCTTAGCCTTGGTTATGTCACAAATTCGTGGACTAGATGTTGAGTCAGTTGTTTTTGTTGCCAAAAATTAATTAAAAGCGTAATTAATAATATTATTATGGGGACCTTAGCGACAACAGCGTACTCTAGCATTTATACTTTACGTTAAAGTTCGCAACTTTTTGTGCAAGAAATAAAGTACAACATTTAATTAGGTCGAATAAATAAAACATGTGTAACAGTATTTTATTTTTTTATATTATAGAAAAGTAAACAGTATTTTATTTTTTTGAGCTTCTTGAACAATTTATTACCATTTTTATTAGGGTTCCGTACCTCAAAAGGAAAAAACGGAACCCTTATAGGATCACTTTGTTGTCCGTCCGCCTGTCTGTCAAGACCCTTTATCTCTAGAACGCGTAGAGGTGTCGATTTGAAATTAAAACCATATACTTAGGTCCACGGTCCCTTGAAGCTGTGACAAAATTAAACTTCTAAGTTAACGTGAAAAAAAGATACGTCTGTTTATGTCGCAAAAAACGAACTTTTCGACACTTTCAAGGGAATCAAAATTTATTTCCGTTGACCTAGAACTATGAAACTTGGCAAGTCAAAACTATGAAAAGTCAAAGTCAAAGTCAAATCATTTATTTCAATTAGACCATTAAAAGGCACTTAACTTACATAATAGGCTTTTTATACTATAAATACAGAGAAAGTCTGAAAACATATCAACATCATAAAAGTTGTAATTAAATCATTAAAAATATATTCTTTATATTATATAATGAGCTTTTGTCCGCGATTTAGTTCGTGTGAATGTCGGTTATCGCGGATGCAGACGACGTCCCGGATTAAAAAGTAGGTATGTGCCAGGGTTCAAGCTATTTTCATACCAAATTTTATAAAAATCGGTTCAGCCGTTTCATCGTGGAAGCGTCAGACAGAGTTACTTTCTCATTTATAATATTAGTATGGAAGTATGGATATGTATTATGTACCTACAATTTGTACGGAACCCTCGGTGAGCGAGTCCGACTCGCACTTGTCCGGTTTTTTTTAAATATTCGTAAGCCTCTCCATAATTTAAGTGTTAGGCTCCAAATACCAGCGGTCATAAAAACAGTATTTACGTGCGAAATAAGTATAATACTGTTTTTAGCGTTAGGCATGGTTGGGAGCCCTACTCTCCGTGGGTCGTGGAGTCTGGTAATACCATACCAGATACTCGTAAACGAGTAATGGTTTAAACACCCGTGCGTGCTAAATAATGACATAAGTAGTTCTAGTGATTCTGGGGGATCTTAGATCGTTACACATAAATGGCAAAATGCACTACCATTTCTGCCATACACTTCACAGAATACAGGCGTGGCGTTATGCTATTTTACAGCAATATATTACACTATTATTATTAACTATATTACCTTTGATTGCATGTAGCTGAGATGAGCCGATTGTTAAATTGAATTGAACAGAAATTAAAACTGCAATTTGCGTGTATGCCATAAAGGGTAGATTTTTGAGTCTCTGTAAAAAATCTGTAAGAACTGTTACACAAAATTTAGAGGGTACAGAAGGACTGCTCCCGCCATCTTCAAAAATAATTACCTAAACTTGCCAGACTCACTAGGGCTGCTACTGTTTTGACTCTGTAGGTTTTATTTGTGACAATATGAAATTTTATTGACACTGGTTGGAACTCTTTGCAATTTTTCATAACAAAATTTTCTTGTTTGTCTTGAAATGTCAATGTCTCTCATTTATTCATTTAGACAATACGAGACAGTTGAGTTGTAAGTCTGCTTGAGAATGCCTATAAACGTACCTAATGTCAATGTGTGCGTGGTAAAAATGTCGGTTTGTTCTGAGTGGTCTCTCTGCTCGGGCGCGACGCAGGCTTAAGCCGGGTCCAGACGGGTGTAACGTGTTATGTAATCCACCGTGTAATATAACACGAATTCTACGTGTAGACGGCACTACGAGCATTACATGTAACGCTCCACACGTAGAATTCGTGTTACATTACACGGTGGATTACATTACACGTTACACCCGTCTGGATCCGGCTTTACTTACTATGTGCCTGTTATCACCAGAAACCGTACAAATAATAAATACTTTGACTTTTGAGAATGTTGAGATGGATGTGTGGAGTAACCAGAATGGATAAGGTGAGAAATGAATACATTAGAAGAAGTTTGAAAGTGGCGCCAGTGACAGAAAAGTTGAAAGGGAATCGTTTGTCTTGATATGGGCATGTGAAGAGAAGAGATGAAACGCATATAACACTAGCTGACCCTACAGACGTTGTCCTGTCCATATCTACCTACCTACCTACTCTACCAACTTACCTACCTACCTATAATATATCAAATATATAGCAAATATATCCAAGGAATGTAAAAAGTTTCATACAAACTTTTATCCCCTATTTCACCCCCTTGGGGGTTGAATTTTGAAAAATCCTTCCTTAGTGGATGCCTTCGTCATATGAGGAATACGTGTGCGAAATTTCAATTTTCTAGCCTTAAGGGTTTGGCCTGTGTGTTGATACATCAGTCAATCACTTTTGCCTTTTATACAGGGTGTCCAGTAAATAGCACGACGTACTGCAGGGGGTGATAGCTTGGGTCAATACCTACCAAAACAACACAATATATGTTCAGTAAAACTTTACGGATTTTTTTTACCACTGTAGGTTAAAGTTAGGCGATACGAAAATTGTTCTGTGAAAATTTAAACAAAAAACTGTATTTCTTGAAAACTTTATTGTTTTTGATAGAAAAAAGACTTATCAATGAGTAAAGTAACTATTCACGAATAATTTGATGTAAAAAAATACTAGAAAAGGAATTTTTCATTACGAGATGCTTAAAAATCTGTTTCAAGGTAGAGATTTTTCGATATTTCGGAAAATTTTGTAAAACTGTAAATCCGTAAGATTTTGCTTAACATACATATATTGTGTTGTTTTGACAGGTATTGACCCAAGCTATCACCCCCTGCAGTATGTCGTGCTATTTACTGGACAACCTGTATGTTATAGGGTGACTGGTAATTAGTGTACGATACTTAAACACGTGATTGTGTTCATGATAACAAACAACTTTCCCGAAGAAACATTTTTTTTTGTACTGGTTCACTTTAGGTCACAGGCGTGCGCGCGCGTGAATTTCATACGGCTTAGTGAACCAATACAAAAATAATTTTTTCTTCGGGAAAGTTGTTTGTTATCATGAACACAATCACGTGTTTAAGTATCGTACACTAATTACTAGTCACCCTATATAGATAGATTTAACATACGTTAAAATAACCAAAAGACGACAGAACCACGGAACTCAGCTAATATAGCCATAAAATAAAGAAACTAATTTCTTACACTTCAACCTTGGTTATGTCACAAGCCAGCGGTGTTATGTCAATGGTTTTTGCACCAAAAACCTTGGTTTTTACGCCATCATATGATTAAGGTTATTAAAACTCATTTAGATAAGAATTGTTATTGCTACTGTTTTCTAGAGTTATGTTTTTATTTTGGCAATCATCATCATCTTCATGTCAACCTTTGGACGCCCATTGCTGGGCATAGGTCTTGCCCAAGAGAGGGTTCAGCCGTAATCGCCATGCTTGGCCAATGCATGTTGGCGATCGCAGTAGGTGTTATGGTACTCAGAAGGACGCTGCTGCCCATCCTCTGGTCAATATCTCTCTGTCGCTTTCTACGACACCCACGGGTAGAAATGGGGTGGTGTTATTCGCAGCCGGCGCCACACGGCTGAGGTTCAGCAAGAGGTCCTCAATTTGACTGATTTTTTTTGTATGTTTGCTCGGTCATATCTTCGCCAACTGGTAGCCGATTGCCATGATTCTTGTTTTGCTCGATAGTTCATCATTCTTGTAGCTTCTATTTGTGAAGCTTAGGGCGTCACTGGGGGAGGGCAGCCAAGGGACAGGCTGGATAGGATTTTACTTGCTTTAAATTGACAGCAAAAGTATATATAATACTCTCAGATAACCAGAATATCATCTTAATAATCATCATCAGCCAAAAGACGTCTACTGTTGAACACATGCCTTCCCCATAGAACGCCACAACTATTGCAACCTGCCGCTTGCATCCACCGGTTACCCGCGACCTTGACGATGTCGTCGGTTAGAATAAAATAATAATAATAAATCATTTATTTCAGGTATCCCCATTTCTACCCATGGGTGTCATAGAAGACGACAGAGGGATATTAACCTGAGGATGGGCAGCAGCGTCCTTCTGAGTACGTACCATAACACCTACTGCGATTGCCAACATGCATCTTCCAAGCATGGCGATTACGGCTGAACCCCGTCTTGGGGAGACCTATGCCCAGTAGTGGGCGTCTAAAGGTGACGACGACGAGGTATCAAAGACCCATAACATAACCTTACAGACTATCCTACTAATATTATAAATGCGAAAGTTTGTGAGGATGGATGTATGTGTGTGTGTATGTTTGTTACCCTTTCACGAAAAAACTACTGGACCGATTTGAATGAAACTTTGCAGTAATATAGGTTATTTATCAGAATAACACATAGGCTACAATTTATAATGATTTTATGTAATTTTGGTCATAATATAACGATACGTGTCAATTAAGTCGGAAAAAAATCTTCCATCTGAGATCTATCTTGGCGTGCGCTGTCTTAACCAATGGAGTTACATAAAGATGATGTACCGCAGGATTGTTTGTTTTAAGTAGGTCTAAATAAAAGTCCGCGACAGCATATATCTACATTTTATGTGCAAGCCAATACGACCAAAATTGTGAACCATTTTAATTTAATTTGGTACTATTTTACAATGCACATATTAGTATATAATTATCAAACTCTTATCAAAATGAATACATTTCTCGCATTAAGTATTTAATGTAGATAAACTTTGTCTTTCACACTAAGTAATTTGGCCGAATAGTTTAAAAGTTATCACGTTAAGATTGACTTGAACGGAGCGCCTAACGGCGGCCGGCGGCGGGCAGACGTCATTGATGGTTGTGTTCTGTAGGCATTTTTATTGTCATGTCATTTATTCTTCGTCATTTATCCTAGATAGCGATTAATTACTTTTTATTTTTAATTCAGTCGCATAAGAATTGTCCTTTATTGTTTGTTTAAATATAGGATCGTAGATTTCGTTATTTAGATATATAGTTTTTATAGGTGAAAATGTTCTTATTCCACGCATCCCAATAATACCCAATAACTTACCCTTTAATTTCAAACGTTTACAGTTCCCACTTAAAGTTGCATTTTCTATGACTATTAATAAATCGCAAGGGTAAACTTTGAAGGTAGCGGGGATACATTTAGGCACGCCCTGTTTTTCCCATGGGCAGCTACGTAGCTTGCTCACGTGTATCTAAATCCCAAAACCTACATATTTACGCTGAACCAAAAAAAACAAATAACATAGTATACAGGAGCATATTGCAGTAAAAACACAGATAAATTACCACAGATGTTCACCTATTCCAATTACATACCACATAATTCTTTACTTATTACAAAATCTATTAAAGAAACCGCATCAAAATCCGTTGCGTAGTTTTAAAAATGTAAGCATACATAGGGACATAGGGACAAAGAAAGCAACTTTGTTTTATACTATGTAGTGATTAAATAAAAGTAACATTGGTCCGACCTGTTTGTTAGTCAGTGTTAAGTAATCCGTTTGTGCTGGATAGGATAATCTCAAGCCCGGGGAAGGACATAGGGCTACTTTGCATAAACACACCATACAGGTAAAGATTAATGAAGAAACCACTAGACTTAGCATTTTGAAATTTGCAGAGTTCTATTATAGCTTAAAGTAATGAGCACTTAGAAAGGAATTCAGATAATTCTACCCTCAAGGGATTCCTTCTAAATATTAGGTATAGGAGTTCAAAGATTGTATGGAAACTAATTTTGAAATTAGAAATCTGGGATGCGAAGTGAAGGTACATTAAAAAAAAAAGTATTCAAAAAAATTGTCGCGTAACTTAATGTGGCAGACCAAATTCTACGCGAGCGAAGCCGCGGGCAAATGCTAGTTATACATACTTGTAAAAATCCACAAAAAATATTACTAAACTATTGAACACGAAGTGACGAATATGGGTATTTAAGCATTATTTCCAAAACACTGTCCATTACTTTCATAACAATTACTGCTTTTACAAACACTTGAAATACTATAACAATAACCATAATTTAGACAAACTATTATAAACAATTCTTTAATTACAAAGGTATTTAGTAGCACACCTCTTAACATATATAAATATTTAACCTACGCACCTAATTCAGTTTCAACACTGTAATATTGTAATGTACACATGTCACAGTCAAAACTAGTAGTAGTACTAGTAGTTTTGACTAGTCAAAACTACTTTTGACTAAAAAATCAGTCAAATCTACTTTTGAACGGTTTAAATTTTATCCTTATTATTTAGAAACCCATACATATCAATAATATTTACAAGAATAATAAAAAAGAAAACCTATAATATTAAACTAAAAAAAAACTAACACAATAAGGCATCATAGAATTCGTCCACATCGCCGTCATCTGGAAACCCATTTGGTTTGTAGGTTTTTTTTGTGACCCTTATAAAACTTTGGTTTTGTAGTGGTTCTTATACCTAAGGCGTTCCGTGTTTTTGATTATGTAACGCAAACGCGTTTTATCTTAATAAAGGTTTTGACTAAAACCAGTCAAAAGTAGTTTTGACTGGGTAAGAGTTTTGACTGTAACATATATAATGTAATGAATTACTTAATTACACATCATGGTGATTCATTATGGTTGGAACGACAGACGTTGCGTCAAGAATTTTTATTGCATTTTCGGCTTATTTCCTTGAGTAATATAGTAATTAGCAATATAGTTTAGGCTTGATTAAGGTGATATTTATACAGAATAGAAGGATAGTTTTTTCTTCTCTTATTTAAATACGGGTTTTAATTCTTTTGCACAGATCCCTACTTTGTAGCCTTTATTATTCTTTATAACAACAACTATCTGCCAGTGTGTGCCAATGTTCCGTCAAAATTGGACCAGCCATTTAGGAGATTAGCCGCAAAAAACTGTCAGAATGGCAATATTTTTATTTTTGTATGCGTACCGTATAATCTCTCGTAATGCATTTAGTAAAAATCTGTTATTTGGAAATTACTAACAGACACTTCAATTTTATTTGGTAAGTTCCATACAATTCCACATTGCATTGCACTATTCCATAGAGCAGCTATTTTTTTCTTAATATACAATGAAAACTTACAACTCTTTGAGGGTTTAGAATGACCTACAGAATTCATGGTAAAAGGTTTCGCAACAATGTGTGATTTCACAGTATAGAGAAAGTTTCACAGAATAATAATTACATGACAACAGAATGTGACTCTATTTTAAATAAAGTGACCAAGTAAGCACTATTTATTTATGAACACATTTAGCTGCTATTTTTTAAATTTGAAATTCTTTGTTTTGTTGTTTATTGATTTTATTCTATTTATGTACATCGTCTTTATGTGTAGGTATAACGTAATAACTGATATAGAATATACAGGGTGAGGATGTCAATAGCACAGAAAATGATCATGGTAGGATTTGATAATTTAGTGTAATTGTTTTTATTTAGCATTCATAATATTAAATTATGACGCCACAAGTTGCCGCTCTTTTCACAAGTTAGAAAACCAATATTTCATATAGTCTTTTATTTTGGTTACATTTATATGCTCTTTAGTATATCTGAACTTTTTTTAATTTAGTTTTTAGGATTTATTTGATAGTTTCAAAATATTCTTATGAACTAGTATTTTAATTTTTTGTCGTATCGTCGGCCCCACCCGGTATATAAAAATTATGAACTTGAAATTCGCAATGAAGTCATTCGCCATAGAACTAAAATCACCGACATTGTACGTAGAATCAGCAAGCTGAAGTGGAAGTGACGGGGCCTCGTCTGCAGACGGACAGACGGTAGATGGAGCAGACACGCTTTAGAGTGGAGACCGCGTTTGACAAGCGTAGTGTGAGACGCCCTGCGGCACGATGGACCGACGATTTGAAGAAGGTTGTTGCAGCGATGGATGCGGGCTGCCCAAGACCGGGTTGGTTGGCGATCTCTGAGAGTGGGCTACATACAGCATTTAACGCATTATGATGATGATGAAAATAAGTACAATTTATATATATGTTACCGGCCAAACCCGATTTTAGGATGAACTAGTTTCGCCTAGGAAAAACCAGTTCTCCCTACCCGCGATAGGACAAACCAGTATAGCCTAGGCCAAACTAGTTCATCCTGTTAGCGATAGGATAAACCAGTTTAGCCTAGGTCGAGTTGGTTAATCCTAGTTAGAATTTACATGCTTTAGGATAAACTACTGCGTCCTAGTCTGAACTAATTTTGCCTAGTCAGAACGCATGTCGCTGCCGGTGCGAACGGGGAATTAATGCTATTCTAAGAAAAACAAAGTACTCTGCATATCTAAGTGCCTCCAGAGTAAACCAGATTGCAGATAAGGTGATTTCTGTGGATGAATTAAGGTTGATCTAGTGATAAATGTGAAATGACTGATTAGTTAATAAAGGGTTTTTTTTTCTCTTTATTTAAATTAGGGACTTTTGTATGACAATACATGGCAGTCCCATCGTACCTTTTCACAAGACTACAACAGGGAAAAACAAACTAAGTATCTGACTAAAATAATAAACTAAGTAGATATAAAACGTAAACTAACAAATCTAAACAATCTTTTAGCGGCATCTGACGTTGGATTTGACAAAATTTCGTGAAACAATCCTAAATTATTTTTAGTTAACTGTAGATCATCTATTAACATTTCTCTATCAGCTTGAAACTAAAAAAAGAAATAAAGGGAATAAATATAATGACCACCAAAAATAGTAAATGATGACCAAATCTTAGGCACCAAATCTTAGGACCCTTAAGTCCCCCCTGAGGCGGATCCGACATGGTTAGGTTAGGTTAGGTTAGAACTGTGACCCCCTACGCACGAGGCGAGCGAACGGAGCGAGCGTGCCGCGGCAGCGGCCGCCGAGTGCCAGAACCAAATCGCTTCTAACAGTCAAACTCATACATTTCTAATTTATCCTAAAGCATGTAAATTCTAACCAGGATAATCCGATTCGACCTAGGCTAAAGTGGTTTATCCTATCACTAACAGGATGAACGAGTATGGCAGGCTCTACTGGTTTGTCCTATCGCGTGTAGGGAGAACTGGTTTGGCTTAGGCGAAACTAGTTCATCCTAAAATCGGGTTTGGCCGGTAACATAAACAATATATTTAAAAACATTTATTTTCGAAGTATAAATATGGAGTCTTTGTGGCCATTCTTCTTTATACGAAAGTACCTTTTGGAAGAGGCAACGATTCTATTTTTTTTTTCTTGTTAATGACAATTAAAACTATTTTTTCAATGATCTCATTCAATGGAAATTACTAAGGGCGGGTTGTTTCAAACAGTCGGTTAACGTTACATACAGACGGTTAAAAAGTTACTGTGACGTGCGATGTTTAACGTACGTTAAATGTAACGGGTTGTTTCATGACATAAAAATCCGTCAGTTAAAGTTATTCAAAATGAGATTCCATAATATTTTGATATTTGAAGTAGCTGTTTGACAACTCAAAATTACGATGACTGGTCGGTTATGGTAATAGTAACTTTTTGACATATGATTTTGTGAAACAACCCATTTTTTTTAATTTTTGACTATTAACGGTCAGTAATGGTTAGTTGAAGTAACCCGCCCTAAATAAACTTTGATTTTAACTTAGACCAACAAGAAACAATGACGTAATTTCCCATCATACTTAGATCAAAAAACATCATTGAGGAAAAGTGTTTTTGTGAAATATTTCAGGAAATAAATAAACAATGGAAAGGCCATCTAATCATTGTACGCTCCATTTCACACTAATGTTAATAATGCTAAGTTTTTACTTCTTTTAATATTTAAAACCACTGTCTATTGTTAAAAAGTTTTTGTCAAACATCTTTGTGATTCGTGGGATGGGGGGATGGTTTAAAATCAGCTTATATTTTGTCCGATGAGATGGCCGATGGGACCGAAAATTTCTAGAATGGCGACCACGAACCGGAAGACGTTGCGTTGGAAGGTGGACCGATGACCTGGTGAAGGTGGCGGGGATACGCTGGATGCGAGTCGCACGGGACCGGTCAATGTGGCGCCACTTGGGGGAGGCCTATGTCCAGCAGTGGACGTCTTTCGGCTGAAATGATGATGATGATGATATTTTGTCTCATGCTTCAGGTTGCGGGATCAATACAGGAAAAGTAATGTAACTTTTTCAATTGATTGGTGTTTAAACGCCCTACCAGAAATGCACACTTATTTTACTACCAATAAATTCGAAATAAATGCCAGAATGGATAAATGCCCACCAAATTGTGTTTCATGAAGTATGGTAGAAATTAAGCTATTTTCCTTTTTATTATATGCCATAAAAAATATATTTAGCCTTCAATGTTTATTTCAGACCAGATATTTTTTATTGTTATAACCTCAGATTATGAAACAAAAGGCAGATAGACCGCGCGGAACAGTGAGAGTGAAGCTAAAAAAGCAAATACACACTCAAAAGCGAATACCTACAAACTCGTAATTGTATTCGCTTTTGAATTTGTATTTGTATTTTTATTTGGTTTTATTATTAATGCGGCGTTTCGTGCTATAGTGACTCGTATCAGTACGGCACGAAGCGCGTTGTAGGTACATATTCGTTTTTGAATTTGTATTTGCTTTTTTGACTTCACTCTCAATGTTCTGCGCGGTCTATCTGCCTTTTGTTTCATATTCTGAGGTTATAAAACTATCAATTCAATTCAATTCGTCTATATTGTGGATCATATGAAACTGTAAATACATAATACAGATTACAGATGGTGTTAAAAATCATTTTGTGATCAGCTATCGATAAATAGATGTTATGTTCGTTGTTCTCAATCTATAATGTGTAAAAATACTCACGTTTCGTTTAATGAAAAAATAGATGTTAACAATATTTTATTTCACGACTTTCAATTTAGGCTGATTCCCATGAAGCCTGGTCGAGGGACCACCGGGACCACCAATTGGTTTACGTAACAGGGGACCTCATTATGCATATCAATTTATAATTTAACCATGTTTTAGCGACTAACTAACTTGAAAATACACGCGCATCACGCATGGCGCCAACATGGCGTACAAAGCGGCTAACGATATTTGTCGAAATTACTATTGACTGAGTACATTTCTTTAGGCCATATGTCAGAGTGTATAAATATTCATGAAAATCCTAAGTAAAGATTTTGGTGCAAATGATCGTAATGAAACAAACATATGAGTAATTTTCAGAGGTACATAAATTTACGTTAGGCAGGAAACAGTGCTTTAACTAAAACATTTAATTTTATTCCACGGACTGTTGATCATTAGGTATAACTCAACAAACGAATCTTGAGCGAAGGATTTTTTATTACTACGTCTAATAATATCTAGGTCACAATCACCTAGAACTAAGATCAAGACTGCAGCAAGCAACATTTTACCTGTACACAAAAAGTTCACCGTCTATCCTTTTGTTGTTATTCCCAAGTTATTGTTGTCAAATGTCGATGACATCACACTATTACTTAGTTAAGCTGTCTACATATACAGACAGACAGACTTACTGCTTTCGATGTCTCGCATATTAATACCGAGAGTATATGGGCATCGACACTGACATTATACGCATTTGGTAATACTAGTTTTGTTTGTAACTTAAGAGCATTTAATATAGTAACTGCTATTTGGATTGGTTAAGATCATAAATGCTGTAGTTTTAAGACTTGCCAACCAGCTGGTCGACTCTTCATATGACCCGAGGGCTTGCCTATTCTTCGGTCAAAGAATTATCATTGCCATACAACGTGGCAATTAAGAGGAAATACCACGGGCTAGAGAATTGAAAATTAGGTATTTGTAAAATCTATAGCTGTCGCGCGATGCCCGAACACGAACCGCAGAGCGCAATAGAGACAAACTGCAGCTTTGACCGAAAATACCTATTAAAAGTACACAAAATCAATGATTCGTAGTCCCCTGATTTCTTCACCAAAACTTAACCGATTTAACTGCTTTTTTCATTAAAAAATAAAGAAAGGCTTTTGCCGTGTTCCTATGTTTTCTATTTTTATATAATCCAGTCAAATTTGTTTTCTGAATGTTTGAACACAGCGGAAAATCATGCCAATTTTTTAGGTTTTTGAATATTCATACCTCTTTTAATAATAAATTTATGAGAAAAAGGAAAACATAGGGACATGCCAATAGTAGACATGGATATTTAAAAAAAAAATTGATCTACTGGCATTATCCAGGGAGGAAACAGGGGACTAAGTTTGTATGGAAAAACGGCCCTTGTGTTTCCTCTTAATGCTGCCAGCCTGCTGGGCACGTGTCCGTTGACAACGATGTGGACAAGTTTTTTGATGCCCTATGAGATCCCATTTTATTTAATTGTTTTTATTTTTTAAGTTTTGTATACGAAAAGATAAGAAAAACAAAGGGAAGTGGTTTTTCCCAATTCTTAGGTACCATTACAAATTACGAATGGTTACCCGTAATTGTCACTAAACAATTACTAACCGTTTTTGTTAACTAACGTTTTGTTTGGTCATTTCCGACGGCGAGTTACCTACTCTTGTATTATGATTATACAATGTTATGTAATATAACTTGACTTTATTGTGATTTTCTGGGTTAAGTTTCCTGGTAAGTAAGAAAGTTAATTTTGTCGGTATTTCGGTCTTTCTATGTTGCGTTACTTTTCCTTTTAAGCCTAGCGGTTAAATTATAAGTATACGATTCGACTAAATTTTCCAGTTGGAAATATGACCATTTTATTTATAAAGATTTTGGTTTAATTTTATACAATAAAAAAAGACAACCGCCTTCAAAAAGTGAAAAATAACTTTAGCACAGAACACACATTGACTTTAGTTTCGAAATTCAGTGGCTTTGCTCTGTTTGTTGTTTTGTATTGCCACCGACTTCCGAAACTAAAGTCAATGTGTGTTCTGTGCTAAAGTTATTTTTCACTTTTTGAAGGCGGTTGTCTTTTTTGTAAAAAGCTTTTTATTTTCCGCTTTTTAGAACCTCTTTCTCATCCAAATCTATTAAGAAGAGACTGAAAGTTAACTACTACAAAGATTGATGAAACTAAAACGTCGTCTATGTAAAACTTTTGGGTATTTGTTGATTTTTCAAAAAGTGCTTAATCAATTTCGATAAAATTTATATGGGACCACCCCTGAAGCATACCCTATCTTTAAAAAAAAGAATTTTCAAAATCGGTTTACGTTTGCCGGAGAAATCGCGTAACAAATCGCGCACATACTTAATGCAAATTTAAGACTTATACGGTTTTCTTATGGATGCCATTGTCAGAACTGGACCAAATTAAAATGGGACCACTCGGGAAGCACTAGCTTTCAAATAAAAAAAGCATCATCAAAATCGGTTCACCCAGTCCCAAGAAATCAGGTAACAAACATAAAAAAAAATTTAAAAAAAAAATACAGACGAATTGATAACCTCCTCCTTTTTTGAAGTCGGTTGAAAATACATCTGCCTGACTTTTACCTAACTATGCTGCGGTGGGCTTCTAGCCTAACCAGATGCAGCTGACCAGTGTTTTACATGGAGCGACTGCCTGCCTGGGGTGTGATTCTGTAAGACCTCATTCTAAACTTCGAATCTGAATCCGCTGTGAGTTTCTTGATTGGCATTCTAAAAACTAGGTTGATAATTCGAGTTTACACTAGCGCCACCCTTGCGAGCGTGTCAGTGAGTTGAACTAAATTGACAGGCAGATTTTGACAGATAAAGTATGAGATGACATAACACACATTCTGAGGCGATTCTGTAAGGTCATTTCCCCGTCACTTCGACGCTCACTTCGCATTCGAACCCGATTCAAAGTGTCAAATACTAGGTGATTTTTTATTCACGTTCCAAATTTCTCAGGGTGATAGTACCCATGAAATTGAATAACTTTCTCCAAAAAACATGGGTCGAAATATTAAAAAAAAAATCGGACTTCCCATACAAAATCAATAGTCAGCTGATCGATTTTGTATGGGAAGTCCGATTTTTTTTTTAATATTTCGACCCATGTTTTTTGGAGAAAGTTATTCAATTTCATGGGTACTATCACTCTGAGAAATTTGGAACGTGAATAAAAAATCACCTAGTATATCAATGTAATTTTGAACCTTATGCGAAGTGAGAGTGAACAGCGATGTGAGATGCGAGTTGTTGTTTGAATTTTACAGAATCGACCTACTGACCTCCACAACCCAGTTACTGTGTAACACGATACCCCTTGGTAAGACTGGTTGTCAGATCTTCTGGCTTCTGACTACCCATAACGACTGTCAAAGATCTATTATTTTAAATTATTTTGGATTTCTGCCCTTTGGCTATCTTTCTTTTCCTTTCTTCTTTTCTAAAATAAGCATTGCTCCACACTAGCACAAAATATAAAGGGTACAGAAAGACCGCTCCCGCCATCTTTAAAAATAATTACCTAAACTTGCCAGACTCACTAGGGCTGCTACTGTATTGACTCTGTAGGTTTTATTTGTGACAATATTAAATTTTATTCATTCTGGTTGGAACTCTTTACATTTTTTTATAACAATTTTTTTTCTGTTCGTCATGAAATGTCAATGTCGGTACAAATACCATTATGTCGATTCTGTAAAATTCAAACAACAACTCACATCTCACATCGCGCGTAATTTACCCTCGGAAATTAATAGTATAATTAAAAATGTATCCAGTAATATTGCAAAATGCTACTAAATGTTAATTGGTATTGAATTATGAACCCAAATGTTTGCATGTCAATATAAGACTAAGTGTTATGGATCTGTGTATTGACTTATTTTAAGACCAAATTTGTACCAACACTTATAGCAAATAAATTAAATTACCAGAATGCCACTTCTTACATCATCTCATACTTTATCTGTCAAAATCTCCCTGTCAATTTAGTTCAACTCGCTCACACGCTCGCAAGGGTGGCGCTAGTGTAAATTTGAATTATCAACCGAGTTTTTAGAATGCCAATCAAGAAACTCACAGCGGATTCAGAATCTAAGTTTAGAATGAGATCTTACAGAATCACACCCCTGTAAGCCATACAAATATTTGAGCCGTGCGGGTATCTAACCCGCGACACGCAGCGCAACAACCACTCAGCCACTTTTTTTTTTTATTTTTGTACGTGGTGGAAAATCCTCATGGATGTCCTCCGCCCTGGGGCGGGCGGAGGGGTCTGTCAGACTCTTACTGACTAAAAACCACCCCGATGTTCCATTTCACACCTACGTCGTGGGTCGCGGGAACTGGAGATACTTCCGCAACCCCCGACTGGTGCCGGCCCGCTACGGCGGGCCACTTCTCTGGTCAGGAGTGAGGTGTTAGACTCCCCCCGGACGTCTTAGAGGGGCGCGCGTGGAACACTACACGCCGCCACCTCGGGTCCTGGTGTGGGGGCGACAGACGTCCCCGAGTCTGCCGCCCCTGGACCCATTTAGGTGCTGCGGGCAGGGTTGGAGGTTGTGATCTCCCTCTCCCTTTCCGCAACCTCCTTCTGCGACATGATACTTTCGCAGAAGGAAACCACCGCGTCCCAGGACTCTGCGCTGTCGACCATCGATTCTACCACGGCCGTCAGCGACAGGTCACTGCCTACTTCTGAGACGAGGGCGGCGCGGCTCCTCCCAAGCGGCACACTCTGCCAGCGTATGCCGCGCCGTGTCCTCCCGAACCACTCAGCCACTGCCCCAACCATATGTCTTTAGTTATGTTTGAGTTAGTTCCGCTTTTTGTTGTGACATTTGAAGGGAACAGCATAGTGATCAACATCCTAAGTGTTTTGTATAACAATGCAGAATAGTAAGGAATGTTTTTTGTTTCACATTCATTCATTCATTCTTTCCACTGTGTTCTTTACTATTCCAATCTTATGAATGGCACTTCACCACCACTTGGCTTCTTCGTCACGTTCTTAAGAAGTTGGCAGGCTCGTCCCACAATCAATTTGTTGTATTTCTCTATCTATGTTTTTTTAGCTCCCTACTTTGTATATTTTGTTTGTATTATTAATATTATTATTTATTAGCATTAGCCCGGCTTAGCATGGGCGTATAGCCTTCCTCGATAAATGGACTATCCAACACAAAAATAATTTTACAATTCGAACCAGTAGATCCTGAGATTAGCGCGTTCAACCAAACAAACAAACAAACTCTTTAGCTTTATAATACTATAAGTATAGATAAACAAAGTTTACAAAAAAATTTAAGTATCCACCAGTATTGGTAGTATTGGGTTGATTTGATTTGGTTTTTGGTGAAGTATTTTTTATTTTATTATTGTAATTAAGTATCTTTGCGCCTCCCATGTTAGAAAATGCCCAAGGCATTAAGTCCGCCTTTGTACAGTCATTTTATGTGCACAAAGTTGAATCTATACTAATATTATAAAGCTGAAGAGTTTGTTTGTTTGGTTGAACGCGCTAATCTCAGGATCTACTGGTTCGAATTGAAAAATTCTTTTTGTGTTGGATAGTCCATTTATCGAGGAAGGCTATAGGCCCATGCGAAGCCGGGTCGGGTCGCTAGTAAATTAATAATTACAGTTTCATGTTTTCCCAACTGTGTTGGGGTAGCTTCCAGTCTAACCGGATGCAGCTGAACACCAGTGTTTTACATGGAGCGACTGGCTATCTGACCTCCACAACCCAGTTACTGGGTAAAACTGTACCCTGTTGTCAGATTTTCTGTCTTCTGATTACCTATAACGACACCTTCTGATTACCTTTGACTTACCCACAAGCACCTCTAGTGAATGATTTAGTCATTAAAATAACCAGAACTGTCCAATTAAGTAGATATCTACTTACCATTTCTCTGCGCTAACTACAAGTAAGTTACATGATGTTAAAAAAGATAAAACAACCATGTTACGCTTCCGTGAACAAAATCGAGCATTCTATGTACGCATTCTAACGTTAGAATCTCTTGTTTAAAATCTTCAGTTAAAATATCTTTAGATAATGTCAAGATTTTTGATGTGTAAACATCTGACGACAAAATTGGCGCAGTGGTTGAGCGATTGACTGCTTCGCTGCGAGTCGCGGGTTCGATTTCCGCACGGAACAAAATATTTGTATGGCCTGCAGACAGTTTTTCTGGATGTGGCTGTTTGTGTATGTGAGTTTATATGTTTGTAAACGCATCCACGACACAGGAGAAATTCCTAGTGTGGGGCAGGTTTTCGAAAAAGAAATCTTAGTGCTGAGGGCTGAGACTTCAATCGTCAGACGTGTAAGCGTCACATGACGTCACCGTAAAGACTTGTTGTTCATATGTGCGTGAGACTGTTAAGTACTGATACGAGCTAACATGTTTACAAATCATATTTTATATTATTTTGCTTGTGTAGAGGACTTAAACATTCTTGCCAAGTATGTCGAGATAATAGGTATAGTTTAGGTTTGCCAAAACGAATTATTGCATGTCAAAATTTCACCCATTTTATCGATGATAATTTTGGACATTTAACAATTATTAATTTTAGGCCCGAGCGCTCACCTTGTGTTTAGGGACATTGTTAAACGGCTGGTCGACTCTTCCCGTGACCAGAGGGCTGGCCTTTTCTTGGGCCAAAGAATAAGTATTGCCATTTTCTTGGGCCAAAGAATACCAACGTGGTAATGCTGGTAGCCTTTTGGGCATTTATTCCACTGAGAGCGATGTGGGCGAGTTTTTTGATGCCCCATGAGCCCTCCAATGTTTATAAATAAATAAATAAAATAAATTGCGCTTTCACACACACGGAACAATATTATGTTTTAAAAATATTTATTCTCTGTGTAAATTAAGCTACATTATCTATCTTTATAATAAAAGATACTATCTTTTGCTTTCACACGCATGTTGTAAAGTAACGCGATAACGTCTCGTGAACTCATTTTCAAGAATATTTATATGAATAATAGTTTCATAGTTAAAATACGTTTAATATAATTATTTACGAAAATATGAAGAGGCTACTTTTGTATAAGCGGTCTGTCATCACAGATCACAGTCAATCAGTGGTGTTTTTTAAGTCTTTAAAAATACAGGGTGTATGTACACACGGCTACACATCAAGATATACATTTCCATTACACGCTGATCTCGAATCGTATAGAATTCCCATACAATAAGAGGTAAGCTAATACTAGAAATGCATAGCTTGGTGTGTAGCCGTGTGTACATTTTAATCAGAAACTAAAACGATTTACAACAGTCGATTGGTTTACGCACCGCTGATCAACATTTTCTTAAACCATTAACTTTATATCCAAAGTTCGTCAACATAACTCTACACCAGTGAATACTGAATCAACAAAACGTTTTGACTATTATTTACGCATAACAGCTTATGCATAATTTCTCTAATCATAATAATGTTTAAGCATAACAATCTAAAGCATCAATTTATTTGGAGCCCGACTCGGTTAGGTTAGAAATGGATTGCGGGGTTATAAACACTCCAACAGATAAAGACTTACCTACGTAGTTCCAACAGGATGGGACCAAAACGCTGAGAGCCACTATTAGTCAAAAATAAAGCAAAACAAGGGTCGTGTAAGTTTAAATTTAGTTGTCACCTATTGACGACTATTTTGGGTGCACTAACAATAAGTTTAGTTGTGTTGTGTGTTCGTTTGTTTTGGTCTATTTGCGGGAACGTCTGATCTCTAACGGACGTTTATTTATGGACGTAATTAAGTAGGAGATGTATAATAGATTTGTGTAGAGTATCTAATGTTTGTTATGGTGAAGGATTTGTTGGTATCCTTATGATATTTAAACTGACGAACACGGTTCAAGCACACAACCACTCAAAAAGACAGCTGGGTAGCTCTCAGTGACCTTGTTAGCCGCCTTGAACACCATCAACTCACTCTTGACCAATATACTTAAATAGATTTCGTTATTCGACATTATTAATTGAACCATCATCTGCAGAACCAGAACCAGATGCAGCTGAATCCCAGTGTTTTACATGGAACGACTGCCTATCGGACCTCCACAACCCAGTTATTGGGTAACACGATTACACGATACCCCTGGGTAAGCCAGTAATGATAGCCGGGAGCAACGGTACGTGCTTTCCGAGGCACGGAGGGAACTTGGTATGAAAGAGATGGTCACTGGTCACCCATCCACAGACCCACCGCAGCAAGCGTAGCTTAACCTTTGACCGATCGATCAGTGAATACGGCTCCTTACCTCGAGCTCCTCCCAACATTTTTAATTGAAGCCCAAAATTAGAATTAAAACTTAAAGATAAAGATGGATAATAGTATGTCGGAATGGACTGGTAATGTCAAAATTACCTTCATAGTTATCACAAATTATCAAAATGACGGACACAGTAATTTATTTCAAATATACTTTTTTGATTACTTAGAGTTTCTGCGAACTCACGTAGTAATATAATAATACCAGCCTATATAAGTCCCACTCCAGAGCAAAGCCCTCTTCTCATACAGAGAAAGCACGAGCATTGATCACCACGTGCGCTCAAGGCGGATTGGTGATTTCAAACTTCTATTAATTAATTATAAGTCCAGGTTTCTCACGATGTTTTCCTTCACCGATGTCAATGATGTAAAAGATAAACTTAGAAAGTACGGTCATCAAAAGAGATAAGTATCCATGTCCTCGGGAACAGTTGAAGTTTACTTAGAAACCGATGCGTGTTTATGAATAAAATAAAATACAATTAATCCATTCTTTATCCATACTTCCATACAAATATTATAAATGCGAAAGTAACTCTGTCTGTTACGTTTTCACGACGAAACGGCTGAACCGATTATGATGAAGCTTGAACCTTGGGGAAGGTCATAGGCTACTTTTTAATCTGCAACTTCGTCTGCATCCGCAATAACCGACATTCACGCGGACGGGCAAAAAGCTAGTAGAGAATAAATAGTTCAATGAGTTAATTAAATTTAATTTGAAAGCCTCCATTGGTTTTTAAGTGAACTTCAACTATTAAAAAAAGATCAACTGAAAAAGTTACATTGATACTTGCTCGTGTCCGATGGTGAATCTTCAACCTCGTAGGTACAACCTAACAAGAATAAATATGGTAGGTAGGTAAGTACATACTTACATTGTATTGTCACAAAAACAAATGCCTTCATAAGCTACTTACCGCGAAGTTCGTTATAAGTAGCAAACAAAATACAGTATCATTGTACCTAGTTTTCAAACGTCAGTAATTATAGAGCCTACTTTGTTTTTTTATAAAAGAGTTTTTTTAATGGTTTTGTGTTGTAATTGTAACTACATTGGATACTATTTTGTTTTCCTTATGACCGTTCTCGTGGGATATTAGGACAATTTAAAATGTTCTCTATGTATTTATTTTAAATAAAATATATTAATTATGTATTTTTTTAACACAGTATCTCAAGCATTTAGTGTAGTGTACTATAGTGATTATTTGTTTATGTAGGACTGTTTACATTGTAATATTTTATGAATAATTAATTCTAACTAAAAATTGAATGATAAAACTTAAAAGAATGGTTAATCTACGCATACATAATTATCTATCTAATATAACGTATATACCTATCTATATAAATAAAGAAAATATAAAATTATGATATACCTAGTTAACCGACAAAAGTTCATACTTGAGAATAATTTTAAGTAATTTGTGATGAGAGACATATTATTATGGAAGTGCAAATTAATATGCAAGACTAAACAATACCTTTTAATTATGATTTTTCAATGAGCACTTTTTTTTTAATATTTGTCAGGTAGACTATTCGGTAATCTAGGGAAAATACATTTAGGGACACTGATTGTGACCTAAGCGAGACTTTTTTTTTTAATATAGGAAAACCGATAATGTTTTTTATATATATTTTATAGTAGACCTACTTACAGTACACACAGCACTTTTTAGGAAAAACGCCTTTAAAACGTTTTAAAATTAGAAGAAGTGACATTTTGTCCTGTAAAAATGTAAATTGCAACTATAAAAAAATAGTAATACTCACGGTTTAGCGGCCAGCACAGGCTCCTGCCCCTTCACACCCGCAGACAGCACCCTGAACGCCTCATCATCATCAGGACTTGGCACAATCACTTCAGTACAATCAGCACACACTTTCCCGCCAGGACTCGCCGACTGCCGCCCCGAAAGATCAAAATATCGATCCTGCGCGTGAATCAACTGCGTGACCGTAAACGCCGGAGTCCCACAATCGCTCACTTTCAAATCGATTTGCGGACCGAATAACGATTCATCGTATTCCAAACTCAATTTTCGTTTAAAAAATCGATCGTCTTGTATATCTTTTGAAGGAGATGTCTCGTCGCGTGATTGGATGGTAATGTCGAGTTTGTTCGCGCTGTTTAGTCTGAGAGACCGTTCGGTAGTGAAGGCGTACGGAGTGTTCGCGAGTTCCTCCTCTATGGAGTTGTAGCGGCTTCGGAAGAGTGATCGCGGTGTCTCCCCACCAGAATCGACGTCGTACTTGCCGCCGAAAAGATCGTATTGTGCGAATCGATTGTTGATGGTGTCGAATTTGGGGTCCGTGATGTCTTTGTCTGGTTCCTTCGGGCTCGTTGATGGACTCATGTTGATGTGGACGATGCCGTGCTCGTCTTTGAATTTCAGTTTCAGCGCCATGTTTTAGGATGTCATTTTTGTCTGGAATAAAAAAAAGGTTTTTAAGTCGAGACCGATGGAAGGAATGGAGGTCTTTGCCCTCCAGTGGAACAGGGCTAAATATAATAGTAATAATTGTTTATGTACTTTTGTAAGTTGAGGTTCGCAAATTAATACATATATACAGTCTGTAGCAAAAAAGAAAACAAAGAAATAGATTCTTGAGACAACTTTTTCATTAGACAGCTAATCTTGATTGGGTTTTTATGTAATTTTTTACTGAAACATGTTTTGACCTTTTTTATAGGAAAAAATATTTATTTCTTTGGAACACTGTACTTACAATATTTACACGAATAATAAAAAAGCCAAACCAATAACCATTAAACTAAAAAAAAAACTTAAATAATAAGGCATCAAAATAGAATTATAAGGAAATAGAAGAATAGATAGGTTTTACGTTGAAATAAAATATAGTAAAAGGCTTAAATATTCCTTGTTGTAATTAGCAAGTTGAAGTAGGTAGTGTAAACTAAAAATAGTATAGGGACCTACTTTATAGTTTTATGTTTGACATAATTAAATTTAATTAAAAAAATAACTAACTGAGAACGCCTCTAATAAAATAAAATAAAAAGGTCTAGCGCAGAAACATGAACAACTTTTACAGCAAAACTTACATAGAGACCTCTAGTCTAGTCTAAAGCGGTAGCAAAACCGACTGCTGAATATGGTCCTATATGGGTTCGTTTTCCGGATCGGGTAAAAAACATTTGTTTGTTTTTTTTTCGGGTTAAAACATTTGTTTTAAGCAACACTTTTTGCAAAACCATTTAGTTTGGAGTTTGAATTTAAGTTTGAAATAAAACCGCTGCCTACCCCCCGGGGTATTCCTCGAAGCGGACCCATTTTGAAACGCACCCAACGAAGCGCACCTAAACTATTCCTAGAAAGGCACCCGTCAGGTGCGCTTAGAAAATTAAATTAAAAATATTATAATCTTATTCCTCGAAACGCACCCAATGGTCAAGGCGTGGATAGGGATGGGTATTAGATGACGGAAAATATCGATAGCATATAATGAACGTTTTTTTAAGAGTCCGTAATCTTAGCCAAGGTCGCACGCGATAATATTTTTTTTTTTTTGTTTTTTTGTTTTGGCAGGAGTGGGAAATCCTCATGGACGCCCAGACTGCCTCACTAGTGAGGCAGTCTGGGCAGTGCCGGACTCTTACCGGCTAAAACCACACTCCTGCCTTGCGTTTATCCCCTGACGTGGTCAGAGACGTTTCTTAACGTCATTTAAATTTTATTATTTTTATGGTGTTTAATTTTCGATCTTTTATGAAAAGGGTTTTGGCTTTATTTTAAATTTTGGGCAATTTTACTTATAAGACTGAAAATTAGGTGAAAGCATATGGCAATGTATTATATTGAGTTTCTATTTCTCTAATTGATTACTAACAATTTTACTTATATTTCATCTATTTGTATATTAAATCCGAACGGTCATATGATATCCAGTTATAAACAACATTTTATATTGGTATCATATTTTGCATAGCCTATTTATTTCTATTAACAACTATATTAACTATTTGAATGCAGAATTCAATGAATTTTTTGCTACTTTTTTTGCAGGCAATTAAATTTGGCAGATTTTCAGCTACCAACTTTGTATCTAACTTTTGTTCCCGCTCTAAACGTTTCTTTGCGTAGATGGGGCAGTCCAGGAGGATGTGCGGCACGTCTTCTTCGGCTTCCGGCTCACAGGCGCACGACGGGCTCTCCTTACACTTGAAGCGTTTCAGGTATGCGGAAAACGCGATAATATTAATGTGGGTAAGCAGCTGCGCTAGTGTCACCACATCTCATCCATCATCCACTCTCTCGCTCTCAAAGTCCAGGTACCTAGGGAATTCCCACAGTTGTGCTGTTATGTAATATTTTAATGTTGATGAATCATTATTCAATTCGTCGTTTTGTGCAACACCATGCCCACTTATCTAAGCCTACAGTTAATAAACGATAATGCATCTCATCTCGTAGGAGTCAATGTCACAAAGGGATTGTAAGGCCGATGAGTAATAACATTCAACATACTTTCATAATACGTTGTTTTGATTGATCTTAGTTCATTCGTTCTTGTGTGTGTGTGATCAAAGACAACATACACACGCCAAAATTCCTCCCATTTTATTTCAATGGATGTTTTCATTTTCTTTTTTTTTCTTTGGATTAATTTAAAATCTTTTCTAAGCATAGGTTTGGGACGTAAACTGTTACTGCTAGATAGTAATGTGTACACGTCTTATAATGTGTACATATTTAATATATTATTATTTAATTAGTTTTGCATTGTACAGTCAACAGCAAAAGTAGATGATCAAATTCAGAAATTCAATACTAATTCACTAACACTAATTTATATAATTTATTACTAGTTAATTTATTAAAAATATGTGATTGCCACACACATACTTTTAAATCACTTTGACTCCACACAGTTCTGACGCGAACTCCGTTCATTAGTATTGAATTTCTGATTTTGATCATCTACTTTTGCTGTTGACTGTACTATTGTATAAGCCAGCTCATAATTATGTGTGTGTAGTATATATCTTTGTAAGTTTGTCTTTTTAACTTTTTTTATTATTATTTTTTCTTATGCACCTGCCATGTTATCTCTTCAGCACCCTTGGTTGACTGGTAGAGAATGCCTAAGGCATTAAGTCCGCCTTTGTACGTGACACACGGCTACACATCGACCTATACGCGAGCTGCGACGACACGGTTGGCGCAGTGGCTGAGCGATCGACTGCTGCGCAGCGTGTTGCGGGTTCGATTCCCGCCCAGGGTAAATATTTGTGTGATGAGCACTTGTGTTTGCCTTGTGTCTGGGGGTTGTTTATCTATATATGTATGTTTTTAAAATATATTTGTGTATGTATATCAGCTGTCTGACACCCATAGTACAGGGTCTCCCTAGTTTGGGGTCAGATGGCCGTGTGTGAAATGTCCCCACATATAATAATAATACATTTCCAGTATAAACTGACTTCGCATTGTACGAAAATCCTATACAATGCGAGATCAGCATTAACTGGAAATGTATAGCTTGATGTGTAGCCGTGTGTACCTTTGTGCATGAAGTATTTGTATAAAAAAAAATGATGCTTTTCGATAGGAATTAAGCATGAAATTACTTATTATCACATTCCAAATATCATATAAAATAATGTTTATTTTATTACTTTACTAGTTCATGCCTACGACTTATTACGCGTGATTGTCGGTTATTTAAATAATAAATAAATAAATATCATTTATTTCTGAGTAAATGGTACATCAAGATCTTAATAAATTAATTATAAGTTTCACATTATACTACCGTTGCCGGGATTTAATTACTTATGCGTGGAACCCTAAGGAGCCTAAGTTACTCCTTATAACATCAGCTATCTGATTTGCCAGTTAAAGTATTGTGAACATCACTCTAGCCGTTTCAGAAATTAGTCAGAACAAACAGACAACGGGGAATATGCTTATGCGAATTCAAAGTCAAAGCATTTAAAATAAAATAAAATAAATAAATATCTTGGGACAACTCACACACGGTCATCTGGTCCCAAGCTAAGCAGAGCTTGTGTTATGGTAACCAGACAACTGATATACATACTTATATAATTTATAAATACATACATATTATAGATAAACACCCAGACACAGAACAAACAATTAAATTCAATTTAATTCAATTTATTTCAATTAAACCATTTGCAGGCACTTTTGAATAGTCAAAGAGTCAGTTAGTTAGTCAGAAAGTTAAAGCTAGTTGCTCGTTCCAAAACGTAGGGTAGGTCTCTATGGAGAAGAACGAGCAAGAAACTCCACGGACACTCTTTTCAATCAAGCTTTTACAAAATCCAGGCTACATTATTCTTGTTGCTTCTATATGTGAAAACAATGTAAGTGAAGAGAAATCCAAAACATTCTAACTAAAAATAAATTCGAATCGCGGTGTCAAAAGGTGGAACACCGCTGGGTTGAGCCGGTAAGAGTCTGGCATGCCCCTCGAGGAAGTCCATGGGGATTTCCACCGAGCAACAAAAAAAAGAACAGAGAAAAATGTTCTTATTTTTGCAGTTATACTTTTGTAGGCATTTAGTAAAAAGCTGTGATTTTGATATTATAAACAGACACTTCTATTTACTTTATTTATTTGTATTGATTGGTAAATCGCTATCAATTATACCCATGTGTTACAAAATAGTGTGTTCTAAGGTCTGTCCTTGTAGCCATATTGTTGCATTTAAACAATTAACCACTTAGACGGTACGATATTACAAATTGGGAAACCGCGTAATCTTTTATAGGAATACCATTTCAATAAAACTGTATGGGCAATTACCAGCAGCCAATAGTTTGGCCGTATGGTGTCGGACGTAAAGAATAGCACCATCCCATATCTTCCCGTGGGTGTCGTAAGAGGCGACTAAGGGACTCACCAGAGAATGGGCAGCAACGTTCTCTGTGCATTTGTAACAACCATACTACGATCGCCAACCCGCCTGCCAAGCGTGGCGATTATGGCAAAACCCCTCCTTGGGGGAGGCCTATGTCCAGTAGCGGACGTCTTTCGGCTGGAATGATGATGATGATGAAGAGTTTGGAAGTTGATGAGACACCGCCGTGTCACAGAAATCACCTGCCTCCGTGCGTCTGATAGGAAATTCCTCATCATCTGCCCAGCCTTTTCCCAACTATGTTGTTATGTTGGGGTCGGCTTCCAGTCTAACCAGATGCAGCTGAATACCAGTGTTTTACATGGAGCGACTGCCTATCTGAGCTCCGCGACCCAGTTACTGGGTAACTCGATAACTCTTGGTAACACTGAACTGAAGATCGTATTGTAATTGATATTTCATAATAATAGAAAGTAAATATAAAACCACCTTGATTTCTATTATTATAAGTAGATACGTGTTTGGTTGCCAATCGCGTAAAATCAAACCAAACATATTTTTGTTGCTAATTTAAAGTTAATCCCTTGACATAATTTGTAGTGTTTAATAGATTTCTGATGCCGTGTGGTGCCGGCCGCCAATAGCACCACCCCATTTCTACCCGTGGGTGTCGTAGAAGGCGACAGAGGGATATTGACCAGAGGATGGGCAGCAGCGTCCTTCTGAGTACCATAACACCTACTGCGATCGCCAACATGCATCGGCCAAGCATGACGATTACGGCTGAACCCCCCTTGGGGGAGACCTATGCCCAGCAGTGGGCGTCTAAAGGTTGACATGATGATGATCATGAATAGATTTCTAAACTACAAAAAAAAGTACTATTTAAACTTTAAACAGTACTTTTTTTTCACGTATGAAAGGTACCATATGTCCGATGCTGTAGGTACAGTCACGAGCATAAATATGTATACAGATTGCAAAATTCAAAAGCAATTTTCTCGTGAAATAACTATTTCTACTCATAGATAGAACCTATTTTATAGTAGTTCGGGATCAAAAATACCCTATTCGTAACTCCATACAAATTCAATCACAGATGACAAACAGATTAGAATAAGACCAACTGACAAAGTGACAACCAGTGGCGTGTCTAAGGGTCAAAATTAAGACAAGCCCGACAGATTTAAGAAAAAAAACCCTATAAATTTCTTTAAAACTCGTAATTCCGCAAAATATCAGTTTTCATGTATCACAATTTTATTTAAAATATTTATTGTAATCAACCTACTTAGAGGTGTTTTCTCTGTTATTTTTTTGTTGTCTCGCGTTATTGACAGAAAGCCTGGCTTTTCGGCTTTAATGGAAGGCACGCCACTGGTGACAACGTATATGTAAAATTTCAGGATGGTCGGTTTAGCAGTGGCTGTTTAGCACTGAGATAACAACTTTAAACGTTTCCGAGGAAAACACAATAACGTTCTTATGATAATAGATGGCGCCACATGTCTTTCGAATCGTGAATAAAATTAATTATAGTATTATGCTGAGTACAACCCCAATTGATTGTCAAATTCTAAATTAAGGCGACCAAAGCCGAGGGCAAAAGCTTATAGAGTATATATAAAGAGAAAAGATTGGATTGTTTTGTATATTTGTAATGGATTAACTCAAACAGGACTTGAGGCCCTTTTCCTGTCATGCGTATTTTCGCCCGCGTGCGTATCTGCTTTGTTATTCTGTAAGAACTCACTCCAGTTCTCACGTCTGATTCCGCGGTGAAAACTGTTTTAGGTATACTGTAATTCGTTAACTACTACGCTAGCGCCACTGAGTAATAATAATAATAATATAATAATAATATGTGGGGACATTTTAACACACGGCCATCTGACCCCAAACTAGGGAGACCCTGTACTGTGGGTGTCAGACAGCTGATATACATACACAAATACATTTTCTTTTTGTAAATACATACATATATAGATAAACAACACACAGACACAAGGCAAACACAAGTGCTCATCACACAAATGTTTACCCTGGGCGGGAATCGAACCCGCAACACGCTGCGCAGCAGTCGATCGCTCAGCCACTGCGCCAACCGTGTCGTCGCAGTACGCTCGAGTACCAACTTAGGTGAAGCGAACTATTATTACGTTACTATTTTAGCGAATACCAAATACTTTTCACTTCAGGTAAGTGAAATCGGAAATGAGATAGGATTCGATTTCGCGGGTGAGTTCTTACAGAATCGCACTGCTGGTCGCTCTTGGCCACACGCAGGATAAAGATTTACCGCTGCCGTGTCGTGCGTGTCGCCAGTGACTAAAACTCGTGCGTACTATGACCATACGTGCGACGCGCGTCACAGTAAAAACAACACTGAAGGCAAAAGAACGTTGCCCGCCTCCGGTTAGCATACACGCGGGCTACGCGGGAAAAACATATATGAAATGATAGGATGCGGGCAGCCTGCATGCGGACCAGATCCGCGTGCGGGCAAAAATACGTATTAAAGGAAAAGGGCCCTTAATCGATTTTAAACATCCTTTCACCAATAGGGGGCTACGTTATCACTGAGTGTTGTGCTGTGTCTTGTGTTGTGTGTTGAGTGTGATTGTGTTGTGTGCTGTGTGTTGTTGTGTGTGGTGTGACTATTATAATAATAGGAATCTTTAGGAAAATACACGCGGACGATGTCGCGGGAAATATGCTAGTCTACAACATGAATATGAAGTAAATACTATTTAATATAGTTAGAGACTTCAATGCCTTAATTATAATAATGCCACAAGTTGCAAACAGTTAAGTAACAAACGCTAAGCATGACTTGTAAAAAAAGAAGTTATTTTTATTGCGTTATAATGCAAATTAAGCTTTGAAAACCTTCAACGCCTTTTAAATTCCCTTGTGAGGAGACAACTGCATTTGTTTTCCGTTACTTGTAATAATTCCATCAACTGGCTTATTTGCAGCCCTGTGTTGTCATGTAGTCGTGACGGCTCATTCACCGCCCCGCACTAAGCTGCTGCTCATAACGATGAGCAGCAGCTTAGTGCGGGGCGGCGAGCGGTAAGATCATCATTATCATCATCATTTCAACCCTTTGACGCCCACTGCTAGGCATAAGTCTCCCCCCAGGGAGGTTCAGCCGTAATCGCCATACTTGGCCGATATATGTTGGCGATAGCAGTAGGTGTTATGGTACTCAGAAGGACGCTGCTGCCCATCCTCTGGTCAATATCCCTCTGCCGCCTTCTACGACACCCACAAGTAGAATAGGAATAGGTGTTATTCATTGCAAGTGTGTTTTCATCAAAGAGACTAATCTGAAATGTCTCATATATCTGTAATTACACTAACCAGGTACTCTTCAATGCGGAACACTGCACTGATTGGTAGCATATATAGGTAGGTACCGGTGGCAGTTCCTTCACGGACAAGCTCCTTCTTTAACAACTCTTAACATCAATTCATCATAATCGAAAAGATGTACAATCGAATAAATCGTCAGGTAAAAAATTTTTAACTTTCTACTACCTCCTCCTCGAGTCGTAAGCTCACTGCTGAGCGTCGTGATGCTCCCGTCCACCAGACTCTTCACGACAGAGCTGCTTCCACTTCCCTCGATCCCTGGCGTGGTTTAGAATGCTCTAAACTGACTCGTTGATCGTTGTGTTTAGGTTTTTGCTTATTTGGTCGGACCATCTAGTTGGGCTGCGTCCCCTGGGTCGTTTTCCTTCTAACTTCCCCGTGACAATAAGTTTCTCCAGATTGTCGGAGGGCTTTCGGGCTATGTGGCCGAAGTATTGCAGCACTTTCCTAACTTTCTACTACACTACTAATTCATATAAGTAATAATTTTTATAGTCTTATGAGTCGTACTACCAGTGATCTACAGACAGACGACTCGTTTACATAAACTGTAGTTTATTCTTTATAGTTTATTCATTTCTTTCAAAAGCTTCTCCTTTTCCTGGTCACAGTCACAAAATTAAATCATATATTACAATTAGACCATCAAAGGGCACTTTTGAACATTATGAAAGAATCATTGATTCTAGTTGCCCCTTCTAAAAGGTAATTTCGAATGGGCACGAAACTTCACATCTTCTTTCGATGTCAGTCTTTATTTATAAAAGCTTTTTACAAAAAAGACAACCGCCTTCAAAAACTAAAAAGTGAAAAATAACTTTAGCACCGAACACACATTGACTTTAGTTTCGAAATTCGGTGGCTTTGTTCTGTTTGTTGTTATGTATTGCCACCTGTAAAAAGCTTTTTATTTTCCGCTTTTTAGTACCTCCTTCTCATCCAAATCTATTAAGAATAGATTGAAAGTTAACTACTCCAAATATTGAAGAAACTAAAACGTCGTCTACGTAACATTTTTGGGTATTTGTTGATTTTTTCAAAAAGTGCTCAATCTATTTCGATAAAATTTATATGGGACCACCCCTGAAGCATACCCTATCTAATAAAAAAAGAATTTTCAAAACCGGGTTACGTTTGCCGGAGAAATCGCGTAACAAATCGCGCACATACTTAATGCAAATTTAAGACTTATACGGTTTTCTCATGGATGCCATTGTCAGAACTGGACCAAATTAAATTGGGACCACACGGGAAGCACCAGCTTTAAAATAAAAAAAGAATCATCACAATCGGTTCACCCAGTCCAAAGTTCTCAGGGAACAAACATAAAAAAATACAGACGAATTGATATCCTTTTTTGAAGTCGGTTGAAAATCGAACTGCTTTCCCTTATTTGCCCTACGTATGAGGTACATCGTCTTATTACTCCTACCCCCTCTGCAGCACTGCTGAACAATGACCCGTCTGATCCAATTACGCTGATATTCGGATTACTACTTCTGCTAGTTATTACTATACATATGTATTAACGTGGAACACTCTACACATAATAGTTTGCATAGTTTTATAGTAAGCTATGAGTACATTGAAAGCTTTGCTATAATATATATATATATCCATACTTTCCGGTTAGTTGGGTTATTAATTTAGTTGGGAAAAGGCTAGGCAGATAATGATGATATCCATACTTTCATACTTAGGTAATATTATAAATAATAATAATAATAATAATATGTGGGAACATTTTCATACACGGCCATCTGACCCCAAACTAGGGAGACCTTGTACTATGGGTGTCAGACAGCTGATAATTTTTTAATACGCGTAATAATTTTAACTTGTTCACAAATTAGCGATGCGCGCGCATCAGCGCTTTTTTTTAAAGCAAAGGCACAAAAACAGCCAGTATTACTAATAAAGTAAATTAATATTTTTTTGTTTTTGTTACAGATAAATGGTTGTAATTTATTGTCAAAATTAATTAAATTAAAGAATTAAATGTTTATTTTTTTATATTTTATCTCCCAAAGTTAATTTTATTCATAAAATGTTGACCACTTTTATGACATAAAAACTCTTTGCTAAGATTTAAAAAAGTACCATTCGTTTTAGACGGAGCATCTTGATAAACTGTACGTTTTACGAAACTCGTGCGTTTTACATTACAATAACTTGCAACCACAAATACGTAATGACATACATTACGATATTGAAATTGGTGTAATAAGAGACACTTTACGAGCAAATGTGTTATAAAATAAATTACCTAAATCTTGGAAGGCACTAAGTGTAAGTAGGTACCGTTATTTAAAAAAAAAGTTAAGTTCCTTTTTTGTAAATAATATAATAATATGTGAGGACATTTTCACACACGGCCATCTGACCCCAAACTAGGGAGACCCTGTACTATGGGTGTCAGACAGCTGATATACATACACAAATACATTTTTTTTTGTAAATACATACATATATATGTCGGAGACAGTTTATTAATCACATTGTGGGTGTTAACTAAATTTGTTATGATTTGTGTTTCTTATTGTTAATTTATGTGATTTTACTATCAATTATTGTCTATTAATTCGAAACATGATTAATTGTGTGTGCACACTGATTTGTGGTTACTTTATTTCGATAATTGTTATCGATGGTTTTATTCAAAACAATTGTTGACACGTTACTTTGAATGTAAAACGAATTACTTTATAAAATCACTATTGTTTATTCATGACAATTATTATTGTGTTATTTGATTACAGATCTTATTAGATTCAGCACATTTTAGTGTTTTGTATCAAGTAAACGCGTGACGCACTTCCGTGCGCATGGACAGACTTGTATGGAGAGGTTGCAAGGTGGGGGGCATCGCCTTATAAAAGAGCGTGCACTCCGTAAGTATGGGAGTCGATCCTCGGATTCGACTCAGTAAAGAGTTCCTGCTCCCGACAATACTGTCGGTTTACCTGGTACAGCGCTGCTGTATATTCACATAGCTGTATAGGCTTGCTGCTAGCGAGCGATACACTTTGTATTTGGGTGGCTTATGCTACTGTACGAACTATGAACCTTAAGGGTTTGTTCGTTTATCATTGGGTGGCTTATGCTACTGTACGAACTATGAACCTTAAGGGTTTCTTCGTTTATCATTGGGTGGCTTAGGCTGCTGTACGAACTATGAACCTTAAGGGTTTGTTCGTTTATCATTGGGTGGCTTAGGCTGCTGTACGAACTGTGGGACCTTAATGGTCTGTTCGATTAACTGTATTATTGCTGTACCTTTAACTTACTTTATTCCTGTTACTGATTACCATTTGTATTGTGTGTTTCTGTACTAATAGTGTGTAATTGTTTTTACAGGTCTTGTTTATCCCTAATAGGATAATGGGAACGCCTATAGTCCTGACGATGTACTATACCGCTCGGCACTCCTCCTCGATCGCACCTGACGATCCTACATATATATAAACAACACCCAGACACAAGGCAAACACAAGTGCTCATCACACCAATGTTTACCCTGGGCGGGAATCGAACCCGCAACACGCTGCGCAGCAGTCGATCGCTCAGCCACTACGCCAAACCGTGTCGCAAATGCGAAAGTAACTCTGTCTCTTAGGCTTTCACGATGAAACTGCTGAATCAAAATTTGGCATGAAGATAGCTTGAAGCCTGGGGAAGGACATAGGCTACTTTTTAATCTGCAACTTTATCGGCGTCCACGATAACCAACATTCACTCAAACGAAGTCAAGGGCAAAAGCTAGTATGCTATGTTGTTGAATTTCCACGGTCAAATGAAATATTAATTTTTCTCTAGATAATTTCTCGGCAACGGCTGTAACGGCTTAATACTTCCGAAGCACGAAAGTAATATTTATTTACCCAACGATTTCACTCCGGACTGCAGGGGTGCTATTGAGAAAATCTTAATGGTAAAACCGCTTTAAGAGCGCCCACCCCCATCGAACGAACTTAAACGCGAGCGTGATTGAAAAATGTTTTGTTTCAACCAACGCAAAGCTCGAAAACAGACGAGTGAGTGAGAACGCGTTAACATCACAGGAAAACAGGCGCGCACAAATTTCACAAAACTTGTTCCAGGACATACGTGTTTTTGAAAAAGCCTTACCAGTTTTTGGTAAAAATGTTTGTAATTTAGAATCTCCATTACATTTGCAAGGTTTCTATGAAGCTGTTTTTTTACTTTTTCAATGTATGAGCCATGAACAGCCAAAGTTCAGATAAAATTGTGCAAAAAAGGTCATTTTCGGACGTATTTACTGAATTTGTTTCTCAAAAAAGTTTATTTTTGGCTTCATACAAACCTAGATTTAAACTACAAGACACCTGTGTTTTAAAAATATTTGGGAAATAATTTGTTATAACGCCGTAATCGCGTACGAGCGTTTGTAGGGGAAATATGACGGGATGGGCGCTCTTAACACTTTGCCCGACCTGAAAATCGAACTCTGGACCTCAATTTCAACAGTCGCGAGGATTAAATTGCTATATTTCCTTATTTAATAGTACTTGTATCGGCACAACGACAATAGCACACTAAAGGCTTAGCCCAGGGAACGCTTTTATCATACTTTAACACTACAGATTTGACCTGTACCTACGAATATTTCAATACCGCGATTATTTACGGCACTTTTTTAAATTTGATTTCCGGCTGCCCCGAAAGCAGTCTTAGCTGGCAATCCCTAGTCAGATAGACAAAAGACAAATAATCTTGAACATACTCTCTCGCATCGCTCCCTCTATACAACAATCCTAACTATTAGAACATAACTCAGTGGTGTTATTCCAACCAGTTTCTGGTCACGCGTTGTTTTTTACTTTACTTTACTTTAACTTGTTTCTGATATGCAGTCAGGATTAATTGAATGACCCATTTGTTGAGGTCGTTGCTTCCACCAATTATATATAAATGTTATTGTGAAATAAATAATAATAATAATATGTGGGGATATTTCACACACGGCCATCTGACCCCAAACTAGGGAGACCCTGTACTATGAGTGTCAGACCAATATATAAATTTACTTAGATATAGTGCACGGCACTGGCGAGGACTTTAGATAACTCAAGTCCTACTGGCTTCCTTTCAGAAGTATTTGTAATTGAAAAATGTCCTCTTCCCCGTAATGTTCGGGCCCGATTGAGCACCTACCCATTTCAACCCGAGGGTGTTGTAGAAGGCGATTAATTGAAAATCCGAAAGTTGGGCAGTAGTGGGTTCCGTGTACTTAACAACTTCACTGCGATCTCCAAGACGCCTGCCAAGCGTGGGGATTATGGCACCCGATATCTAGTAGACTACTATTTACAAAAACTTTTTTGAAAAAAGAGAACCGCCTTCAAAAACAACTAAAAAGTGATAAGCACTTTATGTACTACAAATAACCTTTTATTGACAATAAATAAATAAAAAAATATAAATAACTTTAGCACAGAACACACATGACTTTAGTTTCGAAAGTAGTGGCTTTGTTGTGTTTGTTGGTTTGTGTTGTTTTTTTGAAGGCGGTTCTCTTTTTGCAAAAATGTTTTTATTTACCACTTTTCAGTGCCTCATTATCACCCAAATCCATTAAGGAACGGCAACATAGTTAAAACAGAGATTGAAAGTCCTCCAAAGATGGAAAGATGGAAGAAACGAAAACGTCTTCTCGGTATTTGGTGCGCTGAAATAAATATCTGTTTGATGTATACAAAAACCTTTTCCAGAATGTAACAAACATTTTTCTGAAAACCGCATCAATATCGGTTCAGGCAAACGTGAGATAATCGCGGACAAATATACATACATAAAAATATACGGGTCGAACTGATAACCTCCTTTTTTTTGAAGTCGGTTAAAAGGATACATAATTATAGTCATAGGTAGCAGCAGGTATTTTAAATACACTATCACCTAAAACTACAAGGAAAAGCTACCGAGGGGCTCCTAGCCAAGTACAGCCAGGAACCCTTTTTCATAACGATGTGTGTTTTTTTACAGTTCTGTACCTCAAAAGGAAAAGACGGAACCCTTATAAGATCACTTTGTCCGTCTGTCTGTCTGTCTGTAAATACCCTTTATCTCGAGAACGCATAAAGGTATTGAGTTTAAATTAAAACCATATACTTAGGTCCACGGTCCCTTGAAGCTATGAAAAAATCAAACTTCTAAGTTAACGTGAAAAAAAGATAAGTACGGCCGATTTGTCGCAAAAAATACATTTCGACATTATCAAGGATATCAAAATTTATATGGTACTTCCCGTTGACCTAGAACTATGAAATTTGGCAAGTAATATAGTCTTATACTACAAGTATAGGGAAAAGTTTGAAAACTTTACATTTGTAATTAAATCATAAAAAATATAGTCTTTATTTATAACTAACTTTAGCCCGCAACTTCGTTCGCGTGAATGCCGGTTATCGCGGATGCAGACGAAGTCGCCTATGTCCTTCCCCAGGGTTTAGGCTATCTTCATACCAAATTTCATCAAAATTGGTTCAGCCGTTTCATCGTGAAAGTGTAACAGACAGAGTTACTTTCACATTTATAATATTAAAAATGGAAGTATGGATAAAAATATGGATTAAAGTATGGATAGTAGGTATGGATTAGTATGGAAATATTGATATGTAGGTACCTACCTACAAATTTGTACGGAACCCTCGGTGGGCGAGTCCGACTCGCACTTGTCCGGTTTTTTAAATAATGGTTTCGTATTAGTCACTAAAATAAATCGGAGTTAAATGATAACCCCGGCTGATGCAGGCAAGCCCGACCAGTGTGATTTCAAGATTACATACGTACAGGTATTTTTTCAGGTGGAAACCACAAGTTTTGATTACTGCCAGTATTAAAAGCCAGAAATCACAAACTCACACAATTGCTTACACTGCTGATAAGACACATTGCTTTTATGCTTCTAACAGCGACACTTGTCGCGGTCGGTCGGTGGATGGGCGATCATCCATTCCATACCAAGACCCCTCCGTGCCTCGGAAAGCACGTAAAGCCATTGGTCCCGGTTGTCATTCGTAGATCTTTGACAGTCGTTATGGGTAGTCAGAAGACAGAAAGTCTGACAACCAGTCTTACCAAGGGGTATCGTGTTATCCAGTAACTGGGTTGTGGAGGTCCGATAGGCAGTCGTTCTATGTAAAACACTGGTATTCAGCTGCATCCGGTTAGACTGGAAGCCGGCCCCAATGTAGTTCGGAAAAGGCGACGCAGATGATGATGATGACGACTTAGTCTTGAAATTACCTGTAGAAATTAATTGTACCGATTGCTCAAGGCAAAGCTATCTTTAATAATAATAATTTATTTATTAATGGCAACTATTCCCAATTTGACGACACGGTTGGCGCAGTGGCTGAGCGATTGACTGCTGCGCAGCGTGTTACGGGATCGATTCCCGCCCAGGGTAAACATTTGTGTGATGAGCAAGTTGTATTTGTGTATGTATATCAGCTGTCTGACACACATAGTACAGGGTCTCACCAGTTTGGGGTCAGATGGCCATGTGTGAAATGTCCCCACATATTATATTATTATTATTAATTGTTAGTTACAATGCTCTTAAAACTATTGTTAATAAACTAATACAGAAAACGAAAAACAAAACAATTAAGAAAATTGCACGGTTAGCTCTTCTCACCAGCACATCCACAGCATGGCAACCAAGGTTTTTGAGTCTGAGTTAGTAGCTAAGCTATGACATTCTGTAATTTAACATCGTCTTCAACTAATTTTGAGTTAACTTTTGTCACAAGTAGGCCCTAGTTAATTTAAAACAAGTACGAAGTTTTTGCAATAATATTGCTTACCTAATTTTCATGAAAAATATGCAAGTTTCATATAAATTCAGACTTGTCATAATGGCGGAAGGCGGACTATTATAATATTATTTGCATGTAAATGAGCAGAAACTATTCCTTAAGTGCCTAACGTAATTCAATAGAAGCACATAAAGAAATAAGGTCAATGACAACTTCGACTCCAGCGACTTTCAAAGTTAATATATGTATGTCAGCTATATCAACATGTCAACCTTTAGACGCCCACTGCTGGGCATAGGTCTACCCCAAGGGGAGCAGCTGTAATCGCCATGCTTGGCCAATGCATGTTGGCGATCGCAGTAGGTGTTATGGTACTCAGAAGGACGCTGCTGCCCATCCTCTGGTCAATATCCCTCTGTCGCCTTCTACGACACCCACGGGTAGAAAGGGGGTGGTGTTATTCGCTGCCGGCACCATAATGTTATGTTAGCTATATACATAGCACGTTTTCCTGTATCTATAGGATAAGATTAATATTAATAGAAGAAAATTTATTAATTTAGACTCTGATTACCACCCAATCAAAAATTATTCTCCAAGTTATTAATTTTGAAGGGCAAGAAAAGTCCCCAATGACCGTTCCTACATTTTTGGTCACACAAACACTAAATAATATTTTTTTATTCTTCTCCTTTCTTAGGTGGATATTGGTGTATATCAATTTCAAGCCAAAAATTTAATCTGATATTAATTTATTTACTTTAGATGTCGGACAGTTGCACAGGCAGACGGGCGTAGCAGAGAAGGTTTACACACATTATTAAACGGAAAACTTGTATATGACAAATCACATGCTTGACAATTTGACACATTCATTTTTGGTTTGAAAACACTTCAAAGCAAAATTCGGGATCTATGTATGAAAACACATAAAGTCAAAGTCAAAGTCAAATCATTTATTTCAATTAGACCATTAAAAGGCACTTTTTTCATAAAGTCATAAAGTCTACAAATTTCTAAATCTCTAAATGAGTCTTGACTAACATAATCTCACAATCATTGCCATGTTCCTAGGTATCAAAGAACCGGAAGTTTGCTTACGAGTTCACGACCAGCTCCTCATGTGAATCTTGGCTGCAAGCCAAGCTGTGTGAAGACCACACCAAGGTCATTGGAACTAGCAGCCTGTGGTATGTGATGTTACGATGGTAACAACGCAGCATGGTAATAAACTACCATGTTGGATTTTGCATATTCATTCGAGCGAATTCTTTGGTCAACCTTTCATTCGAGCAAACGTTCCATCGAGCGAACGTTCATTCGGGCACGCGTTTATTCGTGCAAACGTTCTTCGGGTAATCGTTCATTCGGGCGAACGTTCTTCTCGTAAGTAAACGTAGGGTATTGGTGATGCACTCTAACAAAATATGTCGTAAAAAATTAAACAATAATAGTACGCCTGTACTTATTCGCAGATGCTAATGTTTGGAAAACTACTTATTCTAAAATTTACCAATCTAATTATTTTTTTCGGTGAAAATGGAAATCATCATCATTGAATCTAGAAAGTACGCAATATTCCTTTGTCTATTCTCAATATTTCAGATATGCTAACAAGACGTAGGTTTGTAGACCATACACTCTCTGTGCAATAGTAAATGCCTATAGTAATATTAATTAGGACCAGTCTGTAATTGCCAAAGGACTCATACAGAGAAGGCACTAATCACCACCCTTGCTCAACGCGTATTAGATACTAGCGACCCGACCCGGCTTCGCATGGGCCTATAACCTTCCTCGATAAATGAACTATCCAACTCAAAATAATTTCTCAATTCAAACCAGTAGATCCTGAGATTAGCGCGTTCAACCAAACAAACAAACAAACTCTTTATCTTTATAATATTAGTATCGATAGTATAGATTTCAGACTTACATCCATATTTAATATTATAAATGCGAAAGTAACTCTGTTACGCTTTCACGTTGAAACGGCTGAACCCATTTTTATGACTTCGTCTGCATCCACGATAACCGACATTCACGCGGACGAAGTCGCGGGCAAAGTGCTAGTGTCTAATATATACTTTGAAAGTACAGTCAGCAAAAGAGTTAGGTACGCAAGTCATCGGAAATGGTTGAAGTTTGCTTAGCAACTGATGGATGTTTTCGAATAAAATTTAACTAAATTATTTATTTATTAAAATTTTATGCACAAAATTTAAATAAACATTGTACAAAGGCGGACTTAACGCCTTGAGCATTTTCTACCAGTCTACCTTAGGGTAGACTGGTAGAAAATGCTCAAGGCAAGGCAAGACAAGAACAAAATATACTAATAAATACATATATACAAACAAAATATAAAAAGTAGAGAGAGCTAAAAATACATCAATGGAGAAATAAAGTAAAAATAAAGTAAATTATTGAAATGTATAAATAATTATAGTCTCTATTAGATTTATTTTATTTTATTCAAAAACATATATCGGTTTCTCTGACGACCCTGCATACCTATCTCTTTGGCTGACTTTACATATGAATTGAAAAAGTCACATTGGTACAGACAGCGTCATCAAGTCCTTACCCCCCACGCATTAAAATTTCTTCGCATACACCCTATGCGACGGCACCCTATGTGACAGCGTCATCAACTGGTTACCCAGTTGATGACGCTGTCTGTACTTGTCCAGTATCTAGCCAACCGGTTGTACGTTGTTTCATAGCTAATAGTTTTATAGAATTTCGTTTCAAATATTTTTTTTCTAATAATATCGTTTCATAGAATAATCAATACGCAGAATACTTACTTTCAAGATTTTCAAATCATCGATTTTTGTTTCACATAACGTTTATTGTTAGAATTATCATATCATAGAATAACAAATCAAATGTTCTTTATCCTTATATTTTTTATTTAATATAAAATGTATTCCCAAGAATGGTACTCTCAGTTCTAACCAAACTTGCTGCGCGTGCGTGCAAGCAACCATGCAGCATGCAAGCAAGCACGCAGCGTACAAGCAAGCATGCAGCGTGCAAGCAAGCATGCAGCGTGCAAGCAAGCATGCAGCGTGCAAGCAAGCAAGCAGCATGTAAGCAAGCATGCATCATGCAAGCAACCATGCATCATGCAAGCGAGCATGCAACATGCAGCACGCATAGTTTCTGTCACGGCTCCGGCGTTGCGGGGCTCCGGCGGTCCCACGCGAGCTTATCGTCGCAGATGGTATTCACGCTCACCACCGCACCTGCTCCTCAGCTCGCGGGCCGCCTCGCCCCTCCACGCCTACGCAGATTTAAATTACACTCTAGGTGTAGGGCAGACAAGACTACGTGAAGTCGGTTTCACTGCGATTCGTTTCTGTCATTAACTTTGGTAGCACAACATATTGACGTTTTAAGATAACATTTTTGTTTTTGTCTATTTATATCTATACATTTTCGTAGAAATAAATTCCATGGAATAATACAACAAACAAACAATACTCGTTAAAAAAGAATTCTACTTTTTGATAAGTTTGTTAAACAAAAAAATGTGATTAAAAATTCATTAAATTGTGCTTCTGTGAAATATTTTTCATTGAAGTAAATAGTCTTTGAAACAATAATAGTCGAAATAAAAATACGAGAACCAAATATTATGTTAAACATTTTCTGGGAAACGAAATTCTATGAAATTTCTGACTGCGAAACAAGGGGACCCCTAGCCAACCTCATGCATGACGACTGAGCCATCTCGACATTCTAACAGTAAAAGTTACTACTTACAATGAAAAACGAGCCCAAACTTCGGGGCCAAAACTTGTGTGCTACATATTAATTATTGCCCAAAAACTGGCCCAGTGTTGGAAAGTGCGTAGCAGTGTCCATGACACGAGGAGGTCGAGATGGTGCGATAGCCGCGCCGTTTGAGGAAACTGACCCAAGGACTTATTGTGTCCTTGGCAACACAGCACGATTTCGCGGCCGCCGACGTGGTAACTTATTCTACAATAATTGTTCTATAGTCAAAGGTGTGTTTGTTGTTGTGTGGGACTTTTAGAGAAAGAAAAAGTAATATTGACAGTATTATTGTAGTTATTCCGCTTTTTCATTCGCTAATAGTAAGTGATATATTATTAACTAGCGACCCGCCCCTGCTTAGCACGGGTGCAATGTAGATTGAACTATACGTATAAATAATAAGATAATAATAATCATCTAATTCAGGTAACAAAGACCCATACAATATAAACCTTATAGAATAACATACATAACTAAATTACACTACGTGTTTGTATAGTAATTTAATGCCTATGTTAGTTACTTTACTTCACTGTACGACCGTGTGGCACTTGTCCGCGGATGCGACGGAACACCACGCCTTTCGGCCAAAAGTCCTCCACCATGACGAGCTGCAGATAAGGTCTTTCGGCGCACGTACTCGAGGCGGGAGATGTACACCAGCGTGTTCGGCATCGCTGCACGTATGGTTTGAGCTCCACGGGAGCCGTGCCGCAGCGGTTCTTGGAGGTTCTGAGACGGTGCTTCCTCCTTTGAACCGTTACAAAACCATCATCATCAGCCTGTTTCGATGCCACTTAAAAAAAAACGCACTGCACTGAAAAATAGAGATCCGGAGACTATCCGGCTTCTATAGCCGTTGGCGGCTATTCGGCAAAGAGCGCCGACTATCCGGCTTCTTTCTTTGTGTATTTTCTTAATAAAATCTATGTAGGGGAATTTGGTTGTTGATTGAACTTTATATAAAAATCTCGTATCGCAGTGGGTATTTGCTAACGAACTCCTTCTAAACAGGTTGACCGATTTGAATGTTTTTTTTCTTTGTGTATATGTGGTAAGTCTGAGAATAATAATAATAATAATAATTTATTTAAAAATTCAGATATCATGATCCATAATGGTTAGTAACAATATAGGAGCTTTATACTATGTTGGTATGAATAGGTTGTAGGCTATTTTGTATAGCCCTACATGATAAGAAATAATTTATATGGCAAATTAACGTTTACCGGGTCAACTAGTATTTTTATTTATAATCAGTCTTAAACATTTGAAATATAAAACAAAGCAACCTTTCAAAATATGGCCAAGAAACAGCATTGCCACATTTAATGGCAATCGAATGGCTAACCTCTGACTAAAGTAAAAAAGCGGCCAAGTGCGAGTCGGACTCGCCCATGAAGGGTTCCGTAGCAGCAAGTAACATAATATAATATATGTTTTATATTTGAGTTGATTAAATGAAAGGTAAATTGCGGTTTACGATTTTAAGACGTATTAAAAAAACAACTTACTATAGATCTCGTTCAAACCAATTTTCAGTTGAAGTTTACATGGTAATGTATATCATATATTTTTTTTAATTTTATCATTATCTTATTTTAGAAGTTACAGGAGGGGACACATTTTACCACTTTGGAAGTGTCTCTCGCGCAAACTGCTCAGTTTAGAAAAAAAATACTTTAGAAACCTCTATATCATTTTTGAAGACCTATCCATAGATACCCCACACATATGGGTCCGATGAAAAAATCATTTTTTGTGTTCCAGTTTTAATTATGGAAGAAGCCGGGTCGGGTCGCTAGTATATAGATAAACAACAACCAGACACAAGGCAAACACAAGTGCTCATCTCACAAATGTTTACCCTGGTCGGGTTTCCAACCCGCAACTCGCTGCGCACCAGTCAATCGCTCAGCCACTGCGCCAACCGTGTCGTAAATATCAAATCAATTATCAATTAAAACTTACGTAAACAAAAGACACAAGTTCACTAACCCTGCCTACCTCAAAAGAACAGATTTGCAAAACACAATAATAATTATAGACATTACGCCGAAGGTGACATTATAATAATGTTTCATGCTAAGTCCCCATAAAGATATGGTGCTACAGCCATACCTACTGGTGTTATTAACATTTAGTACAAGTCGGCTGAATCAAATAGGGCAGGCTTTTACAAGTGTACAAAGTTATTGGGGAATATGATTTAGAAGTTACTAATAAAAACAGTGGGGCCTAGACTAAATTAAAAATACGGGGTGTACATGCGTCTCCCGTACCGCGCATGTTGACCGCACTAAATAAGCTCGTGGAAGCCAACCCGGACTGCGATATATTTGATAGTAAATTCGCCGATTTAATGGTTATGTGCCAACAGTTTTGTGAGAAGAATATTTAATTCTTGTTATTACCTACTTGATATTTTATTACTTCATATTTTATGTCAACCTTGATTTATGTAATTGGTTTTGTAAGCCGTGTAAATCATATAAATATAAATAAATAAATAAATGTATACGCCACAAAGCCGATAACTACGCATTTGCTACGCAGGTGCATATTAAAAAATGCTACCCTGCCGTTTTGCCAAAATTTTAGCAACCTTTTTATATACCGATACAATATTTAGAATGCATTTAGTACGCACATTGGTAAAAATTTTACGCGGCCGAGACTTACCAAATGCCTTAATGACGTCATTACGTCATTAAAGCATTTGGTAATCAAATGATTTATTACAGCAAACAATCTTTAGACAATAAACAAAACGGACAGTAAAATAAGTGTGAAAGTTAGTGTACTGATCATGTGTTTACCAAAGGCAATGTTACTATACCCTGTTCACAATAAGATAAGACATTTACAAAAACCTTTTTTACAGTCCGTTCAACCGATGTTGACTCATATTGCGTTGGTAGCATGACAAATGGCAACTGCAGTAAACAGTTGTTATTGTAACCACTTTTTTGCCTCTAATGTCATGTCTACGGAATAGAAGTCAAAATCGGTTGAAGGGACTGTAAAAAAGGTTTGTGTTTATGTCTAATTTTATTGTGAACAGGGTATAGGAGAACTTATATTAGGATGCAAGAGCGAGCGTAGCGAGCTCGGGACTTGGGGCACCACGACTATGCCTTTAGAGCAACTATAAAGTGAATTTGACTACATAAAAATTGGTAAAAGTACCTGTTAATAAACAAGTTATTGTTTAAACGTTCACTTGCCATTTGGTTTGAGTTACAATTATTTGTGAAGAATTTATTTGCTAAGTAATAATTTTGAAAATTAAATTATGAGGAAAATTGTTTGCGAAGTGATAATTTGTCAATTTCTTTTTGATTTAACAAGGTTACCAATTAAAAAAAAACTAATTATAGGTTTAATATTTCCAAATAATTTTCAATCCTTAACGAGAGATGTCGCCACTAGTCGTGTCAGTTAATGAATGGGCGTCGGGAACTTGTTTAATTAAGGTAATCAATCAAGTCTCCTTGTTAACTTCCACCATTTATATTTATTTTTGAACAGCTTTTGCCTGCGTCTTTGTCCGCGTGAATTCAAATTCAAAACTTTATTGCTGAACATCGTACATTTGGATACATTGCTAAATGATTGGTGAATGTATAGTTTACCATGTTCTACTAACTAAGGGCGGGTTGTTTCAAACAGTCGGTTAACGTTACATACGAACGGTTAAAAATTACTATGACGTGAGATGTTTAACTGACGTTAAATATAACGGGTTGTTTCATAACATAAAAATCCGTCAGTTAAAGTTATTCAAAAAGAGATTCCATAATATTTTGATGTTTGAAGTAGCTGTTTGACGACACAAAATTACGTTGACTGGTCGGTTATGGTAATAGTAACTTATTGACGTACAATTTTATGAAACAACCCATTTTTTTGATTTGACGATAGTTAGCGCCATTTTTGACTATTACCGGTCAGTAAAGTATAGTTGAAACAACCCGCCCTAAGGTATGCAAAATTATATTTTGTGCACATATATTTATGTATATGTGTACATACCTACCTATATTTCTTTTTTCGATGCAACTGCCATGTTGTCTCTTCACCACCCTTGGTGGACTGATCAAGAATGCCTAAGGCATTAAGTCCGCTTCTGTACCTTTGTGCATGACGTATAAATAAATAAATAAATGTCGGTTATCGCGGATGCAGACAAAGACGCGGATTAAGAAGATAAAGATAAAGATAAAGATAAAGATAAAGATAAAGATAAAGATAAAGATAAAGATAAAGATAAAGATAAAGATAAAGATAAAGATAAAGATAAAGATAAAGATAAAGATAAAGATAAAGATAAAGATAAAGATAAAGATAAAGATAAAGATAAAGATAAAGATAAAGATAAAGATAAAGATAAAGATAAAGATAAAGATAAAGATAAAGATAAAGATAAAGATAAAGATAAAGATAAAGATAAAGATAAAGATAAAGATAAAGATAAAGATAAAGATAAAGATAAAGATAAAGATAAAGATAAAGATAAAGATAAAGATAAAGATAAAGATAAAGATAAAGATAAAGATAAAGATAAAGATAAAGATAAAGATAAAGATAAAGATAAAGATAAAGATAAAGATAAAGATAAAGATAAAGATAAAGATAAAGATAAAGATAAAGATAAAGATAAAGATAAAGATAAAGATAAAGATAAAGATAAAGATAAAGATAAAGATAAAGATAAAGATAAAGATAAAGATAAAGATAAAGATAAAGATAAAGATAAAGATAAAGATAAAGATAAAGATAAAGATAAAGATAAAGATAAAGATAAAGATAAAGATAAAGATAAAGATAAAGATAAAGATAAAGATAAAGATAAAGATAAAGATAAAGATAAAGATAAAGATAAAGATAAAGATAAAGATAAAGATAAAGATAAAGATAAAGATAAAGATAAAGATAAAGATAAAGATAAAGATAAAGATAAAGATAAAGATAAAGATAAAGATAAAGATAAAGATAAAGATAAAGATAAAGATAAAGATAAAGATAAAGATAAAGATAAAGATAAAGATAATTTTTTTAGAAGTAGCTTATATACTTTTTTGGGGTTTTTAACGCGTGTGATCGAAAGAGTTATGAATATATAAATGTGAATGGATTGAGAGCAAGAGGGAGGCGTAAGAAAAGATGGATGGATTGTATGAAACATGATATGAATGAAAAGGGAGTCAGTAATAGCATGACGGTTAATAGGACGGTATGGAAGAAGAAAACATGTTGTGCCGACCACAAGTAACATGGGATAAAGGCAGGTAGTTGATGATGACCCTTTCTCAGGGTAACAAACAAACTCATTTTCGCATTGATAGTAGTATGGATTCTGTGCAGCCCAACAGAGCCAGGCTTCATGCGCATTTGAAATTGTTTTTTTTTTAATTAGGAAATTGGAGCTCCTTTGGTGATTACGAGACCCAAGGGGCAGTCTAAGCTCAGGAACAGGTAACAAATACATAGATTTTACATAAGTACCTAATATAATAGGTACATACAGTAAGTATCTACCTACTAGTAAATGTTGCATACATTATGGCATACTGGTCGAAAGCAATGTTTAAATGTTTCGTCTCTGGTTTCGTTCTAAAAAGGATTTCGTATTTAGAAGCGTTCTTCTTATTTATATGATACTTAATTTTATGATACAAAAGTGCTCAATTGCTTTGCCATCTTTGATTTAAAGATCCTCCGACCTCATATAGACCCCATCACGAGAATGCGTACCTACTTATATCGATCCGGTACCTTAAGAACTCGGCATGATCTGAACTCTTGTAGTACCTACCTACGTTAACGTTAATACAAAGTAAAATGGACTATTTTAAATTTTCGATTTTTTCTGGCATGCAGCCAAAGTTCGTCGGCTTAAAAGAACAATCACTGCTTAATACCAGATTGGTATCAACATTTTCTGTTTAACACGAATAATTCGTTCTTAGACTAACTTCGAAAAATTCAATTAATCTACTACAGTGTCATTGATTTGTGATTTTTGAAAACTGCTGAGTTTCAGTGCGGTAAGCGATTATCCCTAATTATAATGAATAGAATAGTAAGTATAAAATGATTCCCTGTAGGTAGTTGGTTTAGTCTATTCCAATGCAGCAATAAATCGTTTTGCCTTCAAAAGGAGTATTAAGAAATCATATTCGTTTCCTAGTAAAACACATTCTTTCACCATTTGATTGGTTATTGGTCAGTAGTGGGAAGCTATTTTTTATGGTGAGTACCTGTTGTGGAGGTGCGCTATCGATCCTCTACGGCAGTGGGTGCGGTACGGACCGAACGGATAGCAGGGAAAGTTGCAATCTGACGCGGATTTGATTTTTTTGAAAGTTTTATCAATTCAGGAACAATTTAGGTACATTGTAGATATGTTATGTATGATGACCGTTTTGTGTTGTGATAATTCTGATAAATTACGTAAAAAGGCTTTGTTTTTATAAGGAGCAAGCTTTTTAAATCTCAAATTTTCTTAGTAATCCATCCATAATACTTACTTAATTTTATAATTTAATATATATTATAAATTCGAAAGTCTCTGTCTGTTACGCTTTCACGATGAAACGGCTGAATCGATTTTGATGAAATTTGGAATGATGAAAATAGCTTGAACCATAGGGATGGACATAGGTTACATTTTAATCCGCGAGTTTGTCTGCATCCACAATAACCGACATTGACGCGGACGAAGTCGGGGGCAAAAGCTAGTATTATATATTATTATTATTATTATTAATCCTTTATTTCAGGCAACTTAGGCCCATAAAACACAATACATACATAAGCATAAAAAAAAATAATTATAAACTACTTAATACATATTTTAAAACAATAAACTTAAAAACTACTGCACACGAAATCACAAACACAAATCACACACAACAACAAACAAACACAAACAAAACAAACCAAACACAAACTGATCATAAATCTTCAATACCCATCTTTCCAATAGGAATGAATTGTATACAGCATGCTTTTTAAATCTAGCGGTAGCCTAGTTCACAGTTCCTTTTTTAACCGACTTCTTTTTCGCTTTTTAGTGCCTTCTTATCATGCAAATTAATTAAGAAACGGTAAAACATCGATGGATGGACGACCTTAAAAAAAATCATCCCTTAAGAGCGCCCATCCCGTTATATTTCCCATACAAACGCTCGTACAACAACAATTACATTACATTACATTAACATTATAACAAATTCTCTCTCTAAATATCTCTAAATATTTTAAATATTTTTCTAAATATTTTTAACGCACAGGTTGTATCTTGTGGTTTAAATCTAGGTTGAAGCCAAAAATAAACTTTTTTGAGTAACAAAGTCAGTAACCACGTCTGAAAATCAGCTTTTTTGCACAGTTTTTATCTGAGCTTTGGCCGTTCATAATGCACTCATGCATTAAAAAAGGAAAAAAACAGCTTCATAGAAACCTTGCACATGTAATGGAGATTCTAAATTAATAATATAATAATAATAATAATATCACAAATATACTGACAATTGGAAATGTACCTATATACAATACATAACGATCGACAAAACACTGAAAAAATTTGGATAAAATGATAACAAGATCAGCAATACGCCGAGCACGCCCACCACCACCGGACCCGTCGCTCAGCTCCGCCTCGCCGCCGCCGGAACCCAGCCCTATAGTGAGTGCTGTGACACCGGCCTCGGCAGTTGCGTCGAGTTCGAGCGACGAGTATTTCTCTCCGCCGACGACGCCACCACCTGTACGTCGGCGGGGACGACGCCGGCCGCCGGACAGCTTGGGACTTCGAGACCCACCGGTCTCTAATAGGGTCCCCGCTCCCGGTGGAAGTGTGCAGCGCATGAGATGGACGCAGTCTATTAATGAAAGTGTCATGCGCTCATACTATGGGGCTACAGAGGGGGGATGTAACTTGACTGCGTGCCGTGGTCGGATGCTCTCTCTGTTTCAGGTGCTTGAGCCAGCTGTCAACGTGTCGGCGCAGCGACTATCGGATCAGGTGCGGGCCATCCAGCGTAACCATATGCTGGATGACGCTGTACTCGATCGACTACGTCTTGAATCACGGAATAGCCGTGTCACGTCTGCTTTGCCACTGGTTGTGGTCGCGGTACAATCGCAAGATTTACCCGGTGCTTCACCGCGACCTGACGTCGGTGGTGAAGAGGATAATGACGAGGCTATATCTGTGAGTACCCAATACAATGATCAATTGAGGAGTGCTTTGGAGGATGCGGTCCGGGAGTATCGTTTTACACCGCCTCAACTAAGGCCAGACTGGTGTGTGCTTTAGATTCGCAGCTGTCAAATTGTTTTGACAGCAGTGAAGACCTCGCTGATACCCACTCGATCTTGTACTGCGCGGCTGTAGCAGCATGTCGTGTAGCTCATGTCAAATTTAGTAACAGTGACGGAGCTGCACGACCAAAACCAGCTGTACCAGCATGGCAGTGCAGGATTGAGCGTCGTATTGGTGAGGCTAGAGCACTCATCGGCAAGCTTATCTGCTTCAGGGAGGGCAATACGCGCCCTAGAGTGATGCGCTTTGTGAGGCGGGCATTTTCGGGGACTGATATCAGTCCTCGAGATTATTTGTCCTGCATCACAGAGCGTATCGACTTCCTGAAGCAGAAAATCTGTGCATGGGCAAACCGTATCAGACGGTACAAGCGGCGAGTGGAGCGGTACACTCAGAATCGCATATTCCAGAGTGATGAGAGGTGGGTGTATAGGACTTGGGAGCGACCGGACCAAGGTGTGACTGATACACACCTGCCGGATGATGATGCCATGTGTTCGTTTTGGCGCAGCATCTGGTTGGTGCCTGTTAGTCACACTGAGGGCGATTGGGCTCGGGAGGTTGAGCGAGCGTGTGATCCAATACCAGAAATGGGGGCAATAACCATCGGCCCTCAAGACGTAGCTCGTGCAGTTCGTCCGTTGCCTAATTGGAAATCTCCAGGACCGGACGGGCTGCATAATTTCTGGATTAAATGGTTTCAGAGATCGCACGTTCGCTTGGCGTCTCAGTTCCAATCAGCCTTAGAGTCAGGATCGTTGCCCCAATTCCTAACAACTGGAATAACCCACCTGCTCCATAAATCAGGTAGTACTACGGAACCCAAAAATTATAGGCCGATCACTTGTCTACCAACGGTCTATAAAATTCTTACATCCATTTTGAGAGCTAAAATTAACGAACATATAGACAAAAATTCTATCATGTCTGCCTCTCAAAATGGATGTAGGAACGGGTCTCGTGGCACTAAGGAGCTACTCCTCATTGATATGGCCATTAACCAGCAAGTTCGTCGTTCCCGAAGGGATCTGTCGACATGTTGGATAGACTATAAGAAGGCCTATGATTCTGTGCCACATACATGGCTCATGAGGGTGTTGGAGTTGTATAAAGTTAATACAACTCTGCGCACCTTCCTGATGTCGTGTATGGGGCAATGGAAGACGGTCCTTCGCTATCCAGGATGTCGGCAAATCCGAGAGAATAGCGAACCGATAAGGATCGAGCGCGGTATATTTCAGGGCGATAGTCTGAGTCCACTGTGGTTTTGTTTGGCCTTGAACCCTCTAAGCACGTTGCTGGAGGGTTCAGGTTTGGGCTATCGGTTAAGAAGAGGAGGTCAGGTTATATCTCACCTCCTTTACATGGATGATCTGAAACTCTTTGCCCCCAACAGTTTGCGACTGATGGAGCTACTGAAAGTAACAGAAACTTTCAGTAGTGCCATCAGGATGGAATTTGGTGTGGACAAATGTGCAGTCATGCATGTGAAGCGAGGGGAGATTATGGAATCCGTGGGAACCCAACTCCCGGATTCCATACGCCTTAGATCCCTCTCCTCAACCGAAACCTACAAGTACTTGGGTATGTCGGAAGCGTTAGGCATCAATGCTGCCGACATGAAACAATCGTTGAAGGAGCGCTTCTTTGGCCGCCTGAATAAAGTTTTGAATAGTCTTTTATCAGGTGGAAACAAGGTGCGCGCCTTCAACGGATGGGTCATGCCGGTTTTGATGTACTCTTTCGGCATACTCAAGTGGACTCAGACGGAACTTGACGCCCTGGATAGGAGGGTCCGTACATTGCTGACCGCAAATCGGATGCATCACCCACGGTCATCGGTAATGAGACTGTGTATCCCACGGAAGTGCGGAGGCCGAGGCTTTCTTAATGCTAAGTCCCTGCACAACCGTGAGGTATGCAGTCTCAGGGAGTACTTCCTTAAAACCGACGTGGGGATGCACCGAGATGTGGTCTCAGTGGACAAGGGCCTCACCCCGCTCTCCTTAGCGAACGAGAACTGGCGCAAACCTAGTATAGTAGTATTCGATACTAATGACCGCAAGGAGGTATGGCAGAGCAAGGAGCTTCACGGGCGCTTCTACCGGGCCCTACATGGGCCTGATGTAGATTTCTTGGCGTCCGTATCCTGGCTGCGTTTTGGTGACCGTTTGGGGAAACCGAAGGTTTTGTCTGTGCGATTATGGATGAAGTTATGATGACGAACAACTACCGGAGGTATATTGTGAAGGACGGCACGGTTGACATTTGTCGGGCATGCCACCGGCCGGGTGAATCAATCCGACACATTATCTCTGGGTGCTCTCGTCTAGCTAACGGAGACTACTTGCATAGACACAACCTTGTAGCTAGGATTATCCACCAGCAACTTGCTCTAAAGTACAGGCTTGTGGAGTCGGAAGTACCGTACTACAGGTATGTGCCCGACTCAGTTCTCGAAAATGGCAATATCACGTTGTATTGGGATCGATCTATCATCACTGACAGGACTATTATTGCCAATAAGCCTGATATAGTGGTGATAGATCGATTAGAGCGTCGCGCAATGATTGTTGATATAGCGGTTCCGCATGACGAGAACCTCGTGAAAACCGAGAAAGATAAACAAATTAAGTATCTTGACTTGGCTCGCGAGGTTGTCGACATGTGGGATGTGAATACAGCAGTCATTGTGCCGATAGTCGTTACGGCCAATGGACTCATTTCCAAGAGCCTCGACCAACACCTAAGGAGGCTCTCGTTAGGCAGCTGGATCAAGGGTTTGATACAGAAAGCGGTACTCCTGGACACGGCGCGTATAGTCAGGAGATTCCTCTCTCAGGAGCCCTGACCACCGGTAGCTTGGACCCTATTCCCGATACCGGTGGGCTACTATTTTTTATATTTTTAAATGTTTTTATTTATTTTTTTCACTAATATTTAAAAATATAATTAAATATGTAAATAAATGAATAAATGAGAATAATAATAATAATTTATTTATTGTAAAAAAGATTGTACACAACCAATTAACTTAAAAACTAGTGATCAAAATTGAATACAAAACAAAATAGGAGCATCTGCAGCCGAACTAGGTGAAACCTGTATCTCGGCATGCAGCGCCAATCCTCTCAGTTTTTAGTTGGTGTCGTAATTTATGCTAACGAGTACAACATTATTTAGACTAAGGGAAAAACAAAATAAATTAAGCTAAAAACTAAGTGAGTGTATGGTGTATGTTTGGAGAGGGGTATATGAGTGTTAGGATGTGTTAGTGTATGTAATGATGTATGAAATAATGTGTGCGTGTGGGGGTGTAATGTTTGAGTGAAGTGGTAAAGATGTAGATGAATAGTAATACATATTTTTAAACTTGCACAAAGAATCCTTTACTCTGTTTGTAATTAGTTAATTAATTACAAACATTAATACCAAAAACTTGTTAGGTTTTTTCAAAAACACGTATTTCCTGGAACAAGTTTTGTGAAATCTCCGCGCGCCAATTTTCCAACGATGTTATCGCGTTCTCACTCACTCGATTTCGAGCTTTGCGTTGGTTGAAACAAAAAATTAATTAATTTTCCACCCTTAAAGGTGGAATATTTTCATGAAATTTATATGGGATTAACTTTGAGGTATCCACTATCCATCAAAAAAGAATCATCGAAATCAGAGTACACTGTAAAAAGCTATGTGTGGTAAAACATAAAAAAAATACGTATCGAATTGAGAACCTCTTTCTTTTATTTAAGTCAGTCAAAAATGACTCTCCCGTTAAATATAGCACTTATATTTAACTTTTATCAAAGTTGAAGTTTATTAAGAAACAGATGGACGTTTTAAAATGTAATAAAATAAAATTAATACTTAGATGATAAAAAGTTATTTCATACACAAAGCTTAAAAATAAATAAAAAAATATATGTACATGGTTGTGTGTGTGTATGTATTTTTTTATTTCGGCGGGCTCACAGGGCATCAAAAAACTCGTTCGCATCGCTCTCCATGGAACAAGTGCCCAAAAGGCTAGCAGCATTACCACGTTGAATGGCAATGCTAATTCTTTGGCCCAAGAAAAGGCCAGCCCCTCTGGTCACGTGAAGAGTCCACCAACCGTTTAGCAATGTCAACTTTAGCCAAATAATACATTTTGAAAACTAAAAGCATTACACATTATACACATTATTCCCCATCAATCAATGAGATAATCTTCCAAATGTCAAAACGCTTGATTCACTCAAGTTTAAAACTAATTTGCTGACGTTATCAGTGACGGTTCAGTAACAAGTTCAGGGACTGGTCGAATTCAAAACCACTAACATCTATAATAACAGTACCTAATATTTTCGATATTTTCAACACTAGCAGTACCTATTTCATCAAAAAAAGACTGGTGTAGATTCTTTTTCCAAAACATAACATAATTTTTTACTTCTACTTTAATTAGTCTTTCACACATATCTATACAATATAAGGTACCTTCTTGTAACTACTTATTTTGTATTATCTATCTTAGAAAACTTTTTTTGTTTACATACATTTTAGCTATTCCGGAAAACTTACAGCTTGGTACAAATATCTTACATTTATACCAAGCTGTAAGATTTCCGAAAAAGCATAAAAAAAAATTCAAAAATCTCTTTTAATTACAAACGGACTGATTCACTAGCTTGTTTTGCCAACGCTACCAATGACGCGCCACTATCAAGTTCAGTGACTCAGTGAGCCAAGAGCTGACTCAGTACAAACTGACGAATCACTATTAGTACTTATAGCTATTAGAGGGTTGAAAAGGTGCTTTAAATTGTATATTGATGTAGGTAATTGTTGGATGGTAGCTTTTGGAAAAATAAAATTATGGTTTATAGAATCGGGTGGATTACGTAATAATATTTTCTCGACGAAATTTCGGTCACGGCGAGACTAACCAAGGACACAGGAAAGAAATCATAATAGTGCACAAGTGTGTGCACAAACACAGATGCACTCCCTCTTCCCTCACTCTCATAGACTGATGGGACGACAATCCGACACGATCGGAGAGATCAGAGGGCTAATTCACGTAATTTATGACGCGCCGATGAAGTTGTAGTGCAGTTGCAGTTAAGTTCAAGTTTGTGTGATAAACTTTATTCTTGTAATCTTTGAACTGCGCGTAAGCTGCGCGTGAACTGCACGACAACTGTACGACAACCAAACTTTACCACTTACTTGTGGTGTAGCCACATGAGAGAAAAAATATTATTAACTATACTATAGAATAGAATCGATTAAATTTCAACGAATATGACGTTATTATAATATTAAAATAATACCCCAGTACAGATTTTAGTGTTTTTAACTGTCAAAGTCAAAGTCAAATCATTTATTCCAATTAGACCATTAAAAGGCACTTTTGAACGTCATATTGTAAAATTTGAATCTACACTCGGCGTCACAAAAATCGCACCTCTTTAAGAATTCCCTTCAAAGTCATTTTAACCCTATTAATCAAATTATACATATGACTATAAGGTATAATTGGAAAGGCAATTTATTTAAATTTCAGAATAAATCAATGGATTTGGTTTTTTGTTTACCAGGGAATAAAAAAAAGCAAGCTAATGCAAATGATTAAAAAGTTAAATTTTATTTTATCAGCAAAAATTACAACAAAGTCCTTAAAACTAACTTAAAACCTAGTGTTACCCCCCCTAGCCCTGATGACTGCTTCCATGCGTTCTCTCATGGACCTTATTAATGTGACAACAGTCTCTTGTGGAATGTTGTCCCATTCTGCAACGACGGCATCTTGAAGGTCTTGGAGAGTGGTAGGGGCAGGATTTCGTGCCCGTACTCGCCGTTTCAGTTCATCCCAAAGGTGCTCAATAGGGTTCAGGTCTGGACTTCGCGCCGGCCAGCGCATAACAGGGATGCCAACTTCTTGCAGGTAGTCTCTTACAATTAAAGCGGTGTGACAACGGGCGTTATCGTGCATTAACGTGAACCCACTGCCAACAAAACCCGCATAAGGGACAACCTGCTCCTCTAAGATCTCTGTTATGTACCGAGCAGCAGTCAGCGACCCTTGCCCGCGAGCACTTCCAGTCCGAGAAACACACACAAGGTTCGTTTTACCGTCGATTGACATGCCGCCCCAGAACATGCACGAGCCACCCCCGTATTCCACTGTCTCTTGAATACAGGCTTGTGCGAATCGTTCCCCTTGCCTCCTATACACTCTTCGACGCCTGTCGTTGCAGAAAAGACACACCCTCGTCTCATCCGAGAAGAGCACAGCCCTCCATTGGTCTATTGTCCAATCCACATGGTCACGGGCAAATTGCAACCGGTCTCTCCTATGCTGTGCAGTCAATTTGGGCCCTGTAGCAGCCCTATGAGCTGCAATTTTCTTCTCCCGCATTCTTCTTCTAATCGTGGAGACGCTTACAGAAGTTCTGCGAGCTGATCGCAGTTGTTGTTGCAGCTCAACAGCATTGGAGAACCGATTACGTAAAGACGTCGAAACAATGAAGCGATCGTCTCTTTCGGATGTGCACCGTTGTCTTCCAGATCCACGTCTTCGGATATAGCCACCAGTCTCTTGGAAACGTTGGAACACTCGTCGAACGGCAAAACGACTCAAGTTCAGTTGCCGAGCAACATCACATTGCCGCATCCCTGATTGCAGTAGTGCAATAACTTGAGCGGCTTCATCTGCAGTGGTATCCATCTTCTGGGGTATTTTTCTTGCTGTAGCTGTTCACGTGTGTTCACTTCAAAGGTTGAATAGCGAATGACCCACATTTAACCCGGGTCGCCCGTTTTATACCCTTGTAGGGAGGTGCAATTAGTGGCCGTTGTAATGCGTATTTTGACAACATTTTTTTTAACGTTACGTGCTAATGAGATCTGTTGTGTTTAGGAATTCTAACTGTTGTTAATTTAAAGGTCGTTAAACATACTTTTAATTGATACCAATATTAATTGGGTTTAATGTATTCGTTACTGGCGGGACATGTTTTAAACTTATTTTCGAAAAGGTGCGATTTTTGTGACGCCGAGTGTAGTTGCCCATTCCAAATGGTAGTTTCGTATGGAGAAGAATTGGCAAGAAACTCCATACATACTCTTTTAAAAAAAGGGTGTTTACAATATTTTCATTTATAAGAATGATTATGTTATGTGAATACGATGTATCTTGTATAAAAATTACTATATTATGGTATGTACAAAGTATCACAAGTTAAGAAATGACAGCTAAGTTATGTACATAGACACAGTGTTCACATATTTACAATTAATAATACAGTAGACGACTACTTCTTCTATTCCAACAAACAATGAATAGTGTGTGAGCCAGAGTAATCTATTAAGTACAATAAAGAATAATAAGTATATTATATGTAGTATTAGATTTAGTCATTTGAATTAGCAATCAATTGATTTTGTCTATACTAAATTATGTACTACGGAGCCGGACCAGCATGTTCCCAAGCATTCTTATCTTGGATATAATCCTCTGACTTATAGTATGCCTGTTTACAAAGTCTACCTTTAATGTATCTTTTAAATTTTGTTTCATTTAGTTTTAATATATCACAAGGTATTGTCATTTTGAGACGTCAAAGGAATAGTAGAATACCGATCATGTTGCGTTCCGAAGCTCGCACCAAAGACGCGCAACAGTAGAATGCTGTTTTGATCGAAACTTATCTGCAACTGCACCACAACAGCACTTCTTTAGTTACGTGAATTAGCCCACAGGCCTAGGACCAACAGCTTCTACGTTTAGAGAAAACTACCCAATTTTATTATTGAGCGACAGACGCAAGAACATTTATTTATTGTTTCACGACATGCAAACAATAACAAAATAATGCTTCAGTTGATCGTCCATTGCAATAAAATGAGCTTAATTCTGCTAATCTGCTGCTTTAGCACAATCTTTCAATAATTAATTATTACTATAAAGTAATAAACGCAAAGGCAACGCAAAAGCAAAGTAAGAGCTGTGTAGATCGATCGGTCAATGGTTAAGCTACGCTTGTCGCGGTCGGTCTGTGGATGGGTGACCATCCATTTTCATACCGAGTTCCCTCCGTGCCTCAGAAAGCACGTAAAGCCGTTGGTCCCGGCTGTCATTCGAAAATCTTTGGCAGTCGTTAGGAGTAGTCAGAAGCCAGATTTTTTTACAACCAGTCTTACCAAGGGCTATCGTGTTACCCAGTAACTGGGTTGTGGTGGTCCGATAGGCAGTCGCTCCATGTAAAACACTGGTATTCAGCTGCATCCGGTTAGACAAGAAGCCGACCGATGAAATTCCGTTAAGTAGTTTTTGAGTTTAACGCGAACAGACTGACAAACAAAGGCAGCGATGGACTTGATTGTTGTTTTATAATATGTAGTGATGCTATGCCCTTTGCTCGCGACTTCATCTGCTTCTATGCCTTTAGCACTCAGAGAGATAAAGATGCTTTCGATTGGTGAAAGATTTAAAAAACGGTTATGTTTTTGTTGAGTTTGTCTATTACAAACAAATATTCAATTACTTCATCATCATCATCATCATGTCATCCTTTAGACGCCCACTGCTGGGCATAGGTCTCCCCCATGGGGGGTTAAGCCGTAATCGCCATGCTTGGTCGATGCATGTTGGCGATCGCAGTAGGTGTTATGGTACTCAGAAAGACGCTGCTGCGCATCCTCTTGTCAATATCCATCTGTTTCTACGTTACGTTTTTTCTTTCTTTCTTTCTTTCTTTCATTGGGCAGAAATGGGGCAATTACTTCAAATATGGAAAAAAAAATTACTAGTGGTTCTTGCTAGGACTAAACCCAAATAAAACATGTTTTTTTTTGCCACGTAATTTCTAACCGGCACATAATTTGCGAAACTTAATTATGGAAAAATATTTCATGCAGCCGCGACGGTTCTTTGCAATATATGACTGCATAAAATTAGCTTTAAATAATTGCCTTATTTTTATTAATGTACGCCAAAAAACTTATGGGTCACGCCTTAGGAAACATGCAACGCTGTATTAATTTCATGGACAAATAAAATTAGCTAAGGGGTCTACCATCTTCGAATAAACTCCCGATTAAATTACGTACTTGACAGATCAATTCTGACGAATTCTGTTCCATTTTTTAATATACCTGACTACGTCGTATCAAAAAGGAGGGTTATGTTTTTGACCGCTATCTAAAGTTATATCTATGTTCACTCATAACTTCTAAACTCCTTTTTATAATTTGGCAAATGATCAGAGGATCACGTAATTTAATGACGCGATAATTTAATGAAGTTGTAGTGCAGTTGCAGTTAAGTTCAAGTTTGAGTGATAAACGGTATTCTTGTAATCTTTGAACTGCGCGTAAGCTGCGCGTGTACTGCACGGCAACCAAACTCTACCAAACTTGCTTATGGTGTAGCCACATGAGAGAAAAAATATTGATCAATTACATTTCAATAAAAATATGACGTTATTAGAATATTAAAAAAATACCCCAGTACAGATTTTAGTGCTTTTTAACTGTAATTTTGAGACATCAAACGAATAGTAGAATACAGATCATGTTACGTTCCGAAGCATGCACCAAAGACGCGCAACAGTAGAATGCCGTTATAAACAACTTACTCGTAATATATTTAATACATATTCATAGTGATGTTCAGAGAATAGCCATTGTCATATATGCCACCTACATTAACAAAACAAGCTTAACATTAAAAAGGGTGACCAGAATTTTGAACTAAATACCTACATAGTCCTGCGAGTTCATTAGAATTTAACAGACAACCCCGTGAATATACTTATAATGTAGTTCCACCTCATTTCCTACGACCATAGAAGGTAATTCCTAAATCTCACTAGGTGTATCAAAAAAAGCTTCTATACCAACATCAATTTTACAATGTGATTATAATTAAATTCACCAGTAGAGGCGCCAATGATTAATAGTGCTAGAGATAGGGGCTGTCTGCATGTAGGACGAGCCTTTCAACTTGATAGGCCATCGATACATGGGGTTCCAGAGTGACTTGTTGTTTAGAAGAGCGTGGAATGATACCAGTGCTACTTATTAATTACTAGCACTTTGCCCGTGATTTCGCTCGGGTGATTTTTTTTTGTGATCTCCAACTTTTTGATAATAAAATATAGCTTATGTTACTCAGGGATAAAAGAAAGTGGTGAAAGAATTTTTGAAATCGGTCGAGTAGTTTTTGAGTTAAATCTTAACAAACAAACAAATCTTTTCTCTTTATAGTATTAGTTTAGACTGGCACTATTCCCGTGACTCACGTGTTTTTTTTCCATATCCTCAATTTTTTTATAGTAAAATATAGTCTACTAGCTATTGCCAGCGACTTCGACCGCGTGATTGTCGGTTGTCGCGGATGCAGACGAAGTCGCAGATTAAAAAGTAGCCTATGTCCTTCCCTAGGATCCAAGCTATTTTTGTACCAAATTTTAGCAAAATCGGGTCCGCTGTTCCATAGTTAAAGCGTAACAGACAGAGTTACTTTCGCATTTATAATATTAAATATGGAAGTATGGATATGGATAAAGTATAAAGTATGCATAGCACTCAGTGATAACGGTAGCTTCTATTTGACGAAATAATTTTCAGAATTCCGAAGATTATAATAATAATAATAATATGTGGGGACATTTTTCACACACGGCCATCTGACCCCAAACTAGGAAGACCCTGTACTATGGGTGTCAGATAGCTGATATACATACACAAATACATACATATATAGATAAACAACACCCAGACACAAGGCAAACACAAGTGCTCATCACACAAATGTTTACCCTGGGCGGGAATCGAACCCGCAACACGCTGCGCAGCAGTCGATCGCTCAGCCACTGCGCCAACCGTGTCGTCAATTAGCGCTTTCAAACAAATAAACAAACTCTTCAGCTTTATTACATTAATATTAATATATAATATTATATAGACTATAGCGACCCGCCCCGCTCTGTCCGCCAAAACCGCATGAAAATCCGTTTAGTAGTTTTTGAGTTTATCGTGAACAGATAGACAGACAGGCCTCCCCCCATTCCCTCCATTTCTCCCGATGTTGTGCCTCGTCTCGCCAATTCGTGAGGAAGCCATCCAAGGCGACCCGCCATGTCCTCCTCGGGGACGTATAATATTTAATTTATATGGGAACAACTTTGAAGTATACAATATTCATTAAAAAAAGAATCATCGATATCGAACTACACTGCAAAAAAATAATACGTGTCCAATTGAGAACCTCAAAAAATTTTTGGATAATGTAAGAAAATTCACACGAACGAAGACGCGAGCAAAGGCTAGTCTTAAAATAAGTAACGTGTTCAATATCTGAGTATTACGATAGTTAGGTTCAAGATCGGTGCATCAGCCCTTCGTTGTCTGACTGCACTGCGCATGCGTGCACTTACACGTGTAACAAACGCATCTAATGACCTCTACTCATTTTGTACATTACAACACCATTTGCAATTCTTTGCCATTCCTAATAACCTAAAAGTTTTAATCTTTTGTACCTTTAATTTTCGAAAACCTCAAACGGCGAAAGTATAGTGATAACTTTATTTTCGAGCCGTTTGAGGTTGAAACCCTCGGGTCGCTATCTATTTTTTAAGAAAATATCCAAAAGGTTAGTTGACACTTCCCGTGACTAAAAAACTGGTTTCTACCTCGGGTAGAGGTCAAGCATTGCCATCCAACGTGGCAATTCAGCCAGTCTCTTGGGCACATTCCCAGATGAAGGCGATGTGGAGGAACTTTTTGATGCCTTATTTTATTAGTTTTCTTTGTATAGTACTTATACTTTTTTAAATTATACATGTTAATATTTTGCATAAAATTTAATTTCATAAATATCTTTATTAATTTTCAAATGGAAGTCAATCACAAAGCTAATACTATACTTATATAATTTTATACGATTTTTTACACTTAAGTCAAAAATCATCTTACTGCCCATGTCCCAAGTTTCTTGGTCCGAGGCAGTGCATTTATGTAATTGTGTAACGTACGTAGTTAGCATTAAAGAATTAAAAGTGGTTCCTCAAAAACATAGAACACTTTTCTTAGGAGCGATATGAACAACGAATACTTAAAGGATCTTTATTATTTTTATTTTTTATTTATTTAAATGTATAGGTATATACAAGATGTAACAAAAATAACGCAATTCCTGAAAGTAGTTGGTTCAGAATCGGCTTCTGAATCCATTTCCGTCATTAAAAATAGGTGTTAAATTTTGACGGAAAAATCTTTTAATTAACTTAAATTGGAAGCACAGTATCATGACAAGTTAGTACAATTCTTAATTCAAGGAAATTGAAACCTTAACGCAGCGCAATAAAGCATACTTAAACGCACGACATAATTTGTAGTTCACAGATAGCTCGTAATACACACATGACAAGTTAATACAATTCTTAATTCAAGGAAATTTAAACCTTAACGCAGCGCAATAAAGCCTACTTAAACGCACGACATAATTTGTAGTTCACACATAGCTCGTAATACACACACAAATAATATCAACGCATTTTACTTCAAAGGTAGTGAGCATCAAAATAGGTAAATTAAAGAAATTCCAACCTTGGCTCCAATGAGCAAGGATTATTGAAATGCACGACCCAACATAGTTCGGTCATCAGAGTTACACATAAATAATTTTTAGGGATTTTAAAATACATACAATTAATTTAAAGAAATTTAGAACTTATTTCAAAGAGATAAAGCATTTGTCGGCTACCCCTTTGAGTTTTATGCGAAATGCCGACAAACGCACCGCCGCTGCCGCCCGACTAACATGAGTACCTAACATCAAAAGCTAGTCATCCGCCGGTAGCGATCTAATGTAGTTGTTGCTTGGCTAACTTCTCCGTCATAATCTTGTTTCCGCGCGCGATGGCTTTCCGCTATACCAACATCCAGTACACGGAGATGGTGAGGACCCTGGCTCGTTGTCTGAATAATGTCGCGTTAGCTTGTCGGGAGTTTAATGCCCGTTATGGCTGCAGTGTGAGTGCCAGGACGATGCTTGCTGGCACTCAGCGACTGAGGGACTCCGGGACTTTCTTTCCAAATACGGCTTTGGACACGGGGACGAATGTGCGGACTACTCGACTGCAAGAGCGAGATACCTACCTGCGGTTCCTGCAGGAGACTTTGCCGGACTTACTAGATGACGTCCCTGCCGGTCTTTTACGTGACATGTTTTACCACCAAGACGGTGCTCCCGCGCATTTCACGTGGACTGTTCGACGGCATCTGGATGCGGAGTATGGCAGTCGTGGAATAGGTCGCGGAGGACCTGTACCGTGGCCTCCCAGATGGCCTGACTTAACGCCACTAGACTTTTATTTGTGGGGTCGCATAAAATCGCTCGTGTACGTCAGTCAATGTACAAGTGTCGATGAACTTAAATCGAAAATTGAAGAAGCATTTGTGACAGTGAAACGTGACACTGAAGTGCTTACAAAATTAAAACACAATTTAAGAAAGCGTGCAAATAAGTGCATAGGCCAAGGCGGTGGTCATTTTGAAAGTATAATGAAAGTGGATCGCCGAAATAGTGTAAATTAATTAAGTGTAAAGTGTAAATAGTTCAGTCACGTAAGTACCTACTTTTTCCTATCAATACGATTGTATTCTAATCACTGTAAATGAAAAATGATTCAAATCTTTTAAACACGCCGTCTTTGAATATTTTTGTAGAAGGTACAAACAATAAACTGTACCTAAACACAACTTTTCGCGTTCGCGCCGCGCGGGTGTGACATCTCTAAAGATAGATACCTAGGTAGATACTCGTAAAAACGACACGCGACGAACGAAACGGCGGCCGCGCGTAGAGCGTAGAGACAATTCAAAGCCGGTCTAAAGCCTGTGAAAGTGTGATAGAAAGATTGAATTTTACACGGTGATATCGCATAGGTATCACTACCATATCTAGCTAAAGTAATGTTTGGTCGTTGAATTCGTACGGTCATTACGGTCAATCAATAGTCATAGGTACCTAACGCAGTAATGCCTACACCTACCTACAGTTCAAGCTGGTGATGCGGCCTTGCCGTGTGTGCACGCGCCGCTGGCATTGAACAAACATAAGTACCTACTTCAATGCTAAACCTAATTTTAAGGTCCGTAAAGCACACGTGCACATAAATAATATCAAAGCATTTTACATTTGAAGTAGAGCGCGTTTAATAAAACAGTTGATGTAAGAGAATTTAATCCATTCGTCCCAACAACAAGGCTTATTTAAATGCACGACCGATTTGTATTCCGCATGTCTCATTAATTTGTCGAGAAATTAATGTCGAAAATAGTAGACCTAGTACCTAGTACCTCCGTCCTTTGCAAATGTAAGAATAATGTGATAAGCGAGAGGCACAAAACCGGCTTTCCCTTTACATGCCGACGGGCGCGCTACACCCGGTCCCCGGCCGGCCATCATCAAAGTAGGTATTTTTCCGTGCGCGGGCACCGGGCACTCGGCAGCGAAGTTTGCTGTTTGTGGTTTAAATCTTTTTATGTTTCAATTATGAATTAGGAATGACCCAAATCTTTAACACAATTTGTTTTTTTTTTCACGTAGGTAGTAGGTAATAAGCAGTACTCATTTTTTATTTATTATGAATGATTTCAGACACAATGTAAATTGTTATTGAATAAATTAAATTTAAATTAAATTGAAATTGAAGTAAACACGACCTATTTATCAGGTAGCTGATATTGCGATAGTTACGCATCTGAGATTATTTTCAACCAACTTCAAAAAGTTCTCAATCGACTGTATGTTTGTTACGCGATTTCTCCGGCAAATTTAAATCGATTTTGAAAAATCTTTTTTTAATGGACAGGGTATGCCTCAATCTTTGGAGTACTTTCAATCTCTGTTTTAAGGTGTCTTAAAGGATTTCGATAAGAAGGAGGTACTAAAAAGCGGAAAATAAAAAGCTTTTTCACAAATAAGACAACCGCCTTCAAAAACTTAAAAGTGAAAAATAACTTTAGCACAGAACACACATGACTTAAGTATCGGAAGTCGGTGGCTTTGTTTCGTTTGTTGTTTTGTATTGCTTCTCTTTTTTATGAAAAAGCTTTGTTTTACCGTTCAAGCCGGCACCCGCCCGTTTTGTACTTCACATCGTTAACGGGTAAAAAGTAGTTGTATTAAATGCGTCCCCTTCACTAAGCTTAAAATTTTAGATTCGTGTTGAACTTGAATCAATCGTAAAAGTAAACAAAATTATTTGAAGCCGCTTAGTCCCAAGCCTGTGCACGTGTGATAGAAAGATGGAATCATAATGTTACTTGCTAGAAAACTATCAATAATTACATGGTAAACTCAATTTATTATCAAAAGTTATTCTTATCGGTCTGTGACATGTTAGGTACGTAAAATTCGTTCATTGAACTAACGCCTAACTTATGCCTACTGCACTGGTCAGCTGGCGGGCGCTCGAGTGTGTGCACGTCGGTCGCTAGCATTGCATGAGTGTGTGCGTAGGGATGTTGTAGGACGCACATACGTTTTGCGTTTAGTAAGGATAACTATTTTATAAAAAAAGACTGGGTTTGGTTTACATTTATTAAATTACGGATGTTGTTTTAGACTTATAATTTAATATTCTAATTGGGGTGTCTGAGGTATAGCGTTAAATAAGATACACGTTGTATATGTCGGAGACAGTTTATTAATCACATTGTGGGTGTTACCTAAATTTGTTATGATTTGTGTTTCTTATTGTTAATTTATGTGAATTATTGTCTATTAATTCGAAACATGATTAATTGTGTGTGCACACTGATTTGTGGTTACTTTATTTCGATAATTGTTATCGATGGTTTTATTCAAAACAATTGTTGACACGTTACTTTGAATGTAAAACGAATTACTTTATAAAATCACTATTGTTTATTCATGACAATTATTAGTGTGGTATTTGATTGCTTTATAATTAAATCTTATTAGATTTAGTACATTGTAGTGTTTTGTATCAAGTTAACGCGTGACGCACTTCCGTGCGCCATTGGATAGACTTGTATGGAGAGGTTGCAAGGTGGGGGGCATCGCCTTATAAAAGAGCGTGCACTCCGTAAGTATGGCAGTCGATCCTCGGATTCGACTCAGTAAAGAGTTCCTGCTCCCAACACTACTGTCGGTTTACCTGGTGCAGCGCTGCTGTATATTCACATAGCTGTATAGGCTTGCTGCTAGCGAGCGATACACTTTGTATTTGGGTGGCTTATGCTACTGTACGAACTATGAACCTTAAGGGTTTGTTCGTTTATCATTGGGTGGCTTAGGCTGCTGTACGAACTATGAACCTTAAGGGTTTGTTCGTTTATCATTGGGTGGCTTAGGCTGCTGTACGAACTATAAACCTTAAGGGTTTGTTCGTTTATCATTGGGTGGCTTCGCCACTGTACGAACTGTGGGACCTTAATGGTCTGTTCGATTAACTGTATTGTTGCTGTACCTTTAACTTACTTTATTCCTGTTACTGATTACCATTTGTATTGTGTTTTCTTTACTAATAGTGTGTAATTGTTTTCACAGGTATGTTGTTTATCCCTAATGGGATAATGGGAACGCCTATAGTCCTGACCATGTACTATACCGCTCGGCGCTCCTCCTCGATCGCTCAGTGACGATCCGACATATATTTGTTTTTCGTTTAGGCATTCTTTTTGTACTTATTATACTTCTTTTATCTGTAATGTTAGCGTAATTGGCTCATCGAAGCCGTGTTAGCATTAAAATCCATACTAATATTATAAATGCGAAAGTAACTCTGTCTGTTACGCTTTGTCGGTGAAAATTACTTGAACCCTGGAGAAGGACATAGGCTACTTTTTAATCCGCGTCTTCGTCTGCCTCCGCGATAACCGACATTCACGCGGGCGAAGTCGCGAGCAAAAGCTAGTAAATAAATAAAAATAAATAAATAAAATATCAAGAACTTCAAAAAGAACCGCCAATCTATTTGCACACCGATTTTTTCTCGTCATAATCGCCAGATTATTGCTGAAATCTTTTTGCACGTGATCGTGGTAGATATTAATTACACAAATAATATCATATTTGTTATAATAATAGCACGTTAAGATGTGCGATAAAACTCGAAATATCTACTTGAGATCGTTATTTTACTTGAGATAGTACCGGTATTTAAACATCGGTATTTAAGGCTTGTATACATGCCAATAACCTTGAGCATTTGGCCCGTACTGAATTTGTGGACGAGTGCGGGGGTGATGTAGACGCAGTCTTAAATCGGACGCATTTTTAATTTATTGTAATAAAAATAATACATATATTGTAAAAAGTAACAAAACCAAATCATTTTCCTTTGTATTGCAAAGCAGTAGATATTTTTTTTATACTCTATTGATAAGAAATTAAGGATTAAAGTGGTTTCATTTCAATGATTTGGAGGTGATTTGACTTTTTTTTCTTATTGTGTGATACGGATAGAAAAATTGTGGCTAAACCAAATTACGTATCATATCATGTAGATTACTAACAATTTTTTTCAGATGTAAGTTCTCTGTAAATGCCGACGAAAAGTTGCTTCATCTTCATGCTTCTTTCAAGTTTTTCTCGAGAGAACAGCCTTAAACATCGTAGTTTGAAGGATCTCGTAGCATATTTGCTACGAACTGCTACGCCGCGTAGCAACACATCGTTACTTTATAATTTCGAAAACCGGTTTTATTTACTCATGTTTAACAACGTAAATATAGTTTTTACTATCTATATATGTTTTTAAAAAGGTTGTAGAGGACAAACAGACTGTCACACCAAGTAAAACACTGGTATTTAGCCGCATTCGCTTAGACTGGCAGCCGACTCCAAAATACTTGGGAAAGAACTGGCTGATCATTTAATAAAGAAAAATATTTAAGAAAAATAATTACTTGGCTGTTTGTGTATGTGAGTTTAAATGTTTGTAAACGCACCCACGGCACAGGAGAAATTCCTAGTGAGGGGTAACGCTTTTTTAAAAATAAATACACTTGTATAAAAATAGTGCTTCATCCGCAGCGAGGTGTTAAGATCCAAACTGTTATGTGTATCTTTATCTTTCGCGATTTCATACATTTTAACGGGTTTTTGATTGACACTAATAAATTATGATTAAGCTATCAATTTTTGTGATTTGATATACGTGAGGTACACTTCCATCTCGGACATATTTTGTTCAAAGTGAAGTTTGATTTGGTTTCTACTACAATTTAACTTTCTCTAGAATGATAGCCAACCTAAACATAGTTTGGTACTTGTCTTTAATTTAAGACTTAAATATAAATTCTAAACGTAAAACAAAGCTTTGTTCGTCAACTTCATAATAACAGTAATTTGCGCTGCCTACAATGAAATGTTCCTTTAATGACACTTAGTTAGGTATCTAGTAAATCTAGCAGCTAAATTATGATTAACTGTTGGCGAAAATCGATCATAATGTGTTCAGTAATGACATTGGTTTTAAGACCTTGTAGTGCTTTTCACCTTGTTTGTAATTAATTAAACATTGTATTTGTTGTTATTCACGCCTTAAATCGCCACGAACTTTAGTATAGGTAATTAATTTGAGAACAGCTGTAAAGATAATAATGAAATATTTTTTTTACTATTGATAGGCATACATTTGACCACTATCTCACCTGATGGTAAGCGATGATGCGGTCTAAGATGGAGCACACTTGCCTAGAAGCTAACCTAACCTACCCTATTCACTCCAAGCTCCAAGACTAGCGAAGTACGAAGGATATATTATACGCAATAGGGTATTACACCCATTTTAGAAAAGTGTCTCAATGAATTTCTGTAGTGCTAATATGACACCAAAAAATATACAAAATTTTTATTCAATCAATAAGTGCCATAAAAATGCATCTAAATTTTAAAATTTCAAATTTCGCGCGTAGTTTGACGAAAACGCCTCTTACTGGACGCCATATTGCTCAGCGTAAATGACGTCAGTTCGTTTTGTATCAAATGAGCTCATATTAAATATGATCATTTAAAAATAATTAAAAGCATATTTTGTAATAGGTTGTAATGATGAAAAAATTACGTTGGTTACGAAAATAATAAAAGTACAAAGCCTATATTACACCAATCGGTTGACTGACAGTTGTCAATTTTTTGTTTACACAGCCGTATGGCGTAATGACATGGCCGCTACTATTTCACGGTGTTTTATAATAGATTAAAAATACTGAATACTTTGAATTGAATTAAAAAAATTGTTTTGTTATTTTATGAACTAAAACTTACATTTTCCGACTGCTTTATGCCTAAACTGTCTCAATAACATATTTATAGATTTTTACTCGTATAGAGTAAAATACCCTATTAACGATATATTGTGCGCAAACACAGACAGGTACACTCCCTCTTCCCCTCACTCTCATACTTCGGCGGAACGGTATTCTGACACGAGCGGGAGAGATCAGGCGCAAACGGCTTTACGTGCTTTCCGAAACACGGGGGTGTCACACTACCTACTTCCAACTTTCGGGCTGGTACTGGTAAATTCCTACTCGAAAAACACTATGACCGGTCTTGGGAGCGGACCCCGAACGCCACACATAACAATCACACTAGACAAACGCAGTCTATTAGTCAACATATTAGTCAATCAGCAAGAATCTAGTGTGCGCTAGATGTACCTGTTTACTATGGGAATAAATATAATGACCTCCAAAAAATACTTTAGGATCTTAAGCTCCCTTACCAAAAAAATATACTAAATACCAAATGTAGTAAATTATCACCAAATCTTTGTGTGCAAATTAATGCAATATATACTTTGTGGCTATTTAGAATTTGGCTTTTTGCTTACCAAAATGGCTAACCAAAACATTTTCGGCCCTTAAGTCCCCCTGGGGCGGATCCGACATGCTTAGGTTAGGTTAGAACTGTGACCCCCCAGAACTAAATCACTTTTTACAGTCAAACTCATACATTTCTACAATACGTTAGGAAACACAATATGGCCACGGGCGAAAAAGGTATAATTTGACATTAAAATGGGGTTAAAAGTTAGTGAACATTTACTATTTTTGGTGATAATTTACTAGACCTGTAGGTCGATTCTGTAAAATTCAAACAACAACTCGCATCTCACATCGCTATTCACTCTCACTTCGCATAAGGTTCAAAATAACCTTGATATATTTGACACTTTGAATCGGGTTCGAGTGCGAAGTGTGCGTCAAAGTGACGAGGAAACTACCTTACAGAATGCCACATCTCATACTTTATCTGTCAAAATCTCCCTGTCAATTTAGTTCAACTCGCTGACACGCTCGCAAGGGTGGCGCTAGTGTAAATTCGAATTATCAACCGAGTTTTTAGAATGCCAATCAAGAAACTCACAGCGGATTCAGACTCGATGTTTAGAATGAGGTCTTACAGAATCACACCCCAGGAGGTTCGTTAAACATAAGTCATTTAAGTACTACTACAGCAGACTTTCTGCTGTCGCAAGTCACTCTATCAATAGTGCTCTCCATACACATACACAGTACTTAGTCTAGTCAAATTTTGTTTATTAAGTAATCAAACACGATACAGTTTTAAAATGAAACTCAAATTCAAAACCATTTATTTCTTGAATTAAACCATTTACAGTCAGTCAGTCAGTCAGAAAGTTGAAGCTAGTTGCTCGTTCCAAACAGTAGGTTTCTATGGAAAAGAACGAGCAAGACTCCATGAACACTCTTTTAAAATCAATAATATTTTACAAATTTAGGTTACATCATTCATGTTGAATCTAGGGGTACAATGTGAGAACAATGTAACAAGTCTTGCATGTTAAAAGAGGTCTAGAGCAAAATATAGTTATAATAACAATTCAAACAAAAATTTAAAACAACCGAGGCAGCTAAGAGAATGATACGATATACTCAAAATTAGAACGACTAGCCTAGAGTGCCCATCAGTCCCCTTGTCCTATCCATCATCATCTGCCTAGTTTTCCCCAACTATTTTGAGGTCGGCTTCTTGTCTAACCAGATGCAGCTGAATACCAGTGTTTACCTGTCTGACCTCCGCAACCCATTAACAAGGTAACACGATACCATTTGGTAAGACTGGTTGTCAGACTTTCTGGTTTCTGGATTCTGCCAACCCATAACGACTGAAGTAGAAGTGGGCCGGCCATGTCTGCAGACGGACAGATGGTAGATGGAGCAGACACGCTCTAGAGTGGAGATCGCGTTTGGGCAAGCGTAGTGTGGGACGCCCTGCGACACGATGGACTGACGATTTAAAGAAGGTGGTTGGCAGCGGATGGATGCGGGTTGCCCAAGACCGGGTTGGTTGGTGATCTCTGGGGAAGGCCTACGTTCAGCAGAGGACGGCAATAGGCTGATATGATGATGATGATAATGACTGTCAAAGATCTACGAATGACTGTCGGGACCAACAGCTTTACATGTATTCCGTGAGACGGCGCAATGTGGTAGTCAGTACATAGGTAATATCTGTCTAAGTATACTCATACGGGATTATTAGGGGTCATCCATAAAGTACGTCACACAAATTTCCTGATTTTTTGACCCCTCCCCTGTCCTTGTCACAGTTGGTCACAATTGCAAAATATCATATATATTTTGCAATTTTACATGTAGAAGTTATTAAATTAAAACAGTGATTCTGAAATTAGTTTTAATGTCAGGAACATGTGTCGATTTTCATCCAACCATATAGCATCATCGTCATCATCCGAACAAAGAATTTCTCTGGCAACTCTAGCAGCAATTCTTTTTGAGAACGAATCAGCGAAATGTGACGTAACGAAACTTAGGACCCCTCCCACCTCTTCTCACACAATGTCACAATTCGTAGACCCCCTCCCACCCCTCTTAACGTGTGACTTACTTTATGGATGGTCCCCTATTATGAAGAAGGAATCCTCACAGTAACTCATTATACCGTAGAACTCAATGCTTATTTAGAATAGTCACATAGCAGTCAAGTTAGTCTTAAGTTCAGTCAGTTTGGTTATATACGGTTGAAGTTCCACGGGTCCTGAACCAAAAGCTTTGCTTCCACATGTTTAGTGCGAACTGCAAGACGGTAGAATTCTCTGTTCCCCGATAAATATAGGTAATCTGGGTAATATCTCTAAAGCACGAGTGAACCGGTTCATCCTAGACAGGCGTGCTCCACCTTAGGTTGCATCATCACTTAAGATCAGGTGAGATACGGTCAAACGCAAGCATTTTATTAGAATATTTTAAAAAAAAAATAACTTGGCCCCAATTTTAAACTTTCTAAACGAAATTTAAAGTTCATACAAAATCACAATAAGATGCATGTATAATACTTAGTTAGTTTAATTAAAATATTTTATGTACACAAAATACGCGTAGGTTTCCGTACTAAAAGTATGTTTTAGATTCTTATGATAAAACGTGACCCTTGAAAAACTAGAGCACGGAACTGCTAAGTTTAGTAAAGCATATTAAATATTATATTTTCAGCTCTGTAACTAGGTTGTCAACATAAAGAGAACCTTCAAAAATATATCACGAAAATATACGTTGTATTCAAGTCTAGTTCAAATTAAAATTACTTATAACTGTTAATAACTTTATACTTACTGTTATAAATATTAAAAATCCAATTAATGGTCACACAACACACACTATTATAGTATTTTTCAATTACAAAACAATTATTTAAAGTCACTAGTTCACATTTTTGCTAATATTTTACAAAAACACTCATATTAAACGTCATCATTTCAATTTTATTTTGAACACGTAATATGAAACGTATATTGCCACCATTTTTACTTTTCTGGCGCGAAAATAAATCGTTGCTGTCATTTTTGAATATTAATTCCACTCACACACACTCATAAATTTAATGTTACAGATTAAACATTGTTTCCTTGTGAAAAAAGTACGAATGAAGGTTAGATTTCAATTTCTCGGCCATGATGCGAAAAATTTGCATTTTTAACACTTTTAGCACAACTATTAATATATTTTATGTTATTAAACTCACTGATTCTGTTGTTGGCATGCTTTTTGGTATTTTTTTGTTAAAAAAACGTATTGTTTATTATTGTTTTGTTTCTAGTTTCTAAGGCTACGCTATGTCTTGCAAGGCAGTTGTGTTACAACTGACCATTGTGTGAAGAAATGGGGGGTGAGTGGGTGGTAGCCGTGGGGTGTGCTGTTAATCACATGGGGTGGAATAATTTTGTTTTTTAATTACGCCAAGGTGCGTTCGGCAGCGGATTTTACTGTTATTGGCGCTATTTTAGGTTACGATGTCATGTTCAGAAAATACGTAGTATGTGATGACTTTTTATCCGACGCTAAACAAAATGGGGGCAAAGGTATTACGTATTTCAGCCACTTATTTATAAATAGGACGAAAATAACTTCATGTTCTAATATTATTTTTAACTCTAGTGACTACTTATTATAAATACAGTAGGAATCTAAATTTGGTTCATTTCGATACAGCTAGAAACCTCGTACCTACATGAAGGTATTCTAATAATTTTACTAATTAAGAGTATCGCATTATGTGAGTTTGTAACATATTGTTCAACTGCTGTGCTTGGCTACCGCGTTGTAGGTACTTGTGGCTTATTTGCAAATCTCTTATGTAGGACGTTCACGCTAGTATGAATATTAGAAGTGGGTGAACAGGGTTCTACGTGAGATATCAACAAAGCTTGCTGCGTAAACTGGTATATGGGCAAAGAAAGAATCGAATGTTGACACGGAAATACCTAGTATGAATTATCTGTAAATCTGTCAAAATTCGCTTCGATAGGGTTCCGTGATTCACAGCATCCGACAACCTACTAAACTACGATAGGTAGGAAGACAAAGTAGGTACAATGTGATTTCTGTCGTCATCTACAATCTAGAAGTAGGTACTCTAGCTGACAAGAAAAATACAACCTTATTTGTAGGTAGGTATAGGTTATGATATAAACTCTTTTAGAATTTAGAAGAAGAACTTGACGTCTGTTCGTGTGTATTATTCAATATAATTCTTATAATTACATACACGAAGTGCTGCTGCGGCTACACAAAACCCCAAAAGGCGAAAGCATTTATATTGGTGATAACTACGGACTAGAAAAAAAAAAGGGGCTCTACGCCACGCATATCAAAAGTGAAGCATCTAAAGTACGCCGGACCGAGATGAACACATAGATCGGTACGATCGGTAGTCGGTACTTGCAGCACGGAATCCTTTTTTTTCTAGTCCGTAACTATAAGATGGTTACCTATCATAAGGTCGAAAAATATTTGACCGACTTTCATTTCACCTAAAACTTTTCAACTTTTCTCGTTTCGTATTTTTTTACTTCATCGAAGTCACGTCTGCCACTGTATCAGTTGACCTATTATCAATTCGCTTTTTTTCGTTGCGCCGACGTTTCATTTGGTCGAAAAACTTTTTACCGTAGTTACACTTAGCCGAAATAACATTTGTTCGAACATTCGTTATACCACTGTTTTAATTACCATATTTCACCAAACGCCTAGAAGTAAATATGTCTGATATTGAGTCAATGATAACCGGTACTCCACCAGCAAAAAAAATACGTCGTCAAAGAAACGAAAAATCAAAAACTTTGGAAAATTAAAGACAATTTGAGATTTGAATTTTTTTCAAATATTTCATTTGAAATTAAATATTTGAAAGAGCTTTCATAACTAATGTATTTATTACACTGGCGTTACAGAGAGCTAATATCAGATTAGTTTCCTACTATTTAGTTTCATTAATTATTTAAATGTAATGGCACTTAATAAAACAGGTGGTCCCAGTAAGAAGTTTGCAAACAAAGATTCTTGCTTCAAGCATGCAGCATGCAAGCAGGCATGCAGTATGCAAGCAGGCATGCAGCATGCAAGCAGGCATGCAGCATTTAAACAAGCATGCAGCGTGCAAACAAGCATACAGCATGCAAGCAAGCATGCAGCGTGCAAACAAGCATGAAACATGCAAGCAGGCATGCAACATGCACAAGCATTGTTTCTGTCACGGCTCCGGCGCTGCGGGGTCTGGGCGGGGTCGCGAGCTTATTGTCGCAGATGGTTTTAACGCTCACCGCCTGCTCCTCAGCTCGCGGGCCGCCGCGCCCCTCCGCGCCTACGCGTTCTTAAATTACACTCTGTAGGGCAGACAAGACTGCGTGAAGTCGGTTTTGCAGCGATTCGTTTCTGTCACTAAATTTTGTAACATATTGACTTTTTATGACACTATTTTAATTTAATGTTGAAAATGCTACCAAGCAACTGGCTATATATTTGTGACCAAATAATATTCCGTAAAATGTTGTTGAAAATATGGTAAATAAATCACTTGGCAAATGAAAATAGTTCAAAAGAGACTTCGGTCAATAGGAACAAGTTATTTTGTAAATCGGAGAAACATAGTTCGGTAAAATAATACCTATAGCACATGATACTTTGATGATCTAAAAATATGTCAAATAATGCATATTATAGCAAAAAAGACGTCGGTCAATAGTTTTCGGTAAAGTGAAATTCGGACAAAAATAATTCGGAAAAGTGATTGGTTCCCCTATATGATGTAAATGTGTGCGTGAGGAATGTTTGTACACATGGTCTGGCTTACTTAGGGTGCTTCACTTTCGATATGCATGGCGCGGAGTACTTCTTTTTTTCTAGTCCGTGGTGATAACATTAATTTCAAGCCCTTTGGGGTTGAAGGGGTTGAAGTTAAAAGTACATTGTGTATCGTTATTAGATAGAAGGTTATATTTACTACCTGTCCCGGTTATTATAGTATTTATTTATGTAGCTCTTACGGAAGGGAGATACGTAGGTAGATGATAATACACATAACATTATTCAGGGGGCAATTCTATAATAAAGATAATCATAATAATGTTATCAATTTTAATGGTCAAACTCATCCACATTTTTTGCAGTAGAATAGGTATTAGAATAGGATAGAATTGCCAGACACTCTCCGTAGGTAAGTCATTATCAGCCAGACGCTAACTTCAAATCTTTGAAAAAAGTACTACTTATCGTTTTCTAAGCCATGGAATTTTCTCAACTCCACTTTACATAGCTCGCAAGCTTTTCGCAACAATATAGCAACATACGTAATAATTTATATTCGTTAGAAAAAACTCGAAATCCAGTCAAGTTTATTAAGTTACACGAGTAATGTATTCTAATAACGTTGTTTTCATGGCCGTGGTATGAAATAGAACCTTGGAGTGAAGGATGTAGCTAATGTGCTACAAGCTTGTATAGTAATGTTCCTATAGTAGTAAGTTGTAAATTTATTGGCTGACTAGGTTTTAGGTTAGAACTTTTATGATGAATAAACATCTTAAGGCGCTAACAAGCGACTTTTGCAGATTTTAAACTGACAATCACGTCAAAATGTGTAGTGTAAATGATTTGAAAAAAATATATGTTAAACTAGAACATTCTCTTAAACATTTCATGGCATTTCATGGCGTTCAAAGTGTTAACACTTTGAACGCCATGGGGGACTCCGTGTGTCCGACGCTAGTGGAGGTTTTACCTTTAACGTTTTTGACCTGGCAGTTAACGTATTATATAGTTTAATTAAATCGTGAAGTTGTGTGTGACGCGGACAAAACATTGATGATCACACAAAATCTACCAGGAATATTGAAACGAAATTTTTACTAGAGAGTTTTGGACGCAGCGCAAACGATTCTCTGGTCGCTCAAGGTCGCCGGCGTATATCGTCGCCTCAAGAGCGCCCATCCCCATCGAACGAACTTCAACGCAAGCGTGATTGAATTTTTTTTTTGTTTCAACCAACGCAAAGCTCGAAAACAAACGAGTGACTTGAGTGAGAACGTGATAGCATCACAGGTAAATTGGCGCGAGGAAATTTCACAAAACTTGTTCCAGGACATACGTGTTTTTGAAAAAGTCCTACAAGTTAATTTAGAATCTCCATTACATGTGAAAACTTTCTTATGAACGGCCAAAGTTCAGATAAAACTGTGCAAAAAAGCTGATTTTCGCATCGCGTACGAGCGTTTGTATGGGAAATACGGGATGGTACACGGTAACTGCTAGCTAGCATGCTGAAGCTTCGAGCGACAGACGCGTGAAGGTGCGTACATATTGTAAAACATAACATGTTATAAAACGTTGTAAAGTAACATGTTTCAGTAATGTGGCGGCTGAATGTTATTTAATGTTATACATATAACTTATGCAATAGTGAACCGCACTGCACACCGAAAAACGATAAAGTCATATAACATTGTTATATTGCATTTTAATTCTAATGTGTACATTAGTGTCTCAGATTACACACGGACACACGGAAGCATAATTATTTAAATCTTATGGCGTCACATGGTATGCTCCCAGCACACGTGTTTCAAACACACTCAAAATCCTGTATAGATCATATTATACTCAAAACCAGATTTCCAGCAACATGTTTGGTAGCTGAAACTTCCCTGACTGATCATTATAGTGTCATTCTTTCTATTGATATGTCTACTCCTGCTCAACGTCATGCAAAGTATATAAAGCGGACTGATTTTACTTCCCTTGATGAGGTTATCATGGCTGTTGACTTTGCACCTCTCTTTTCGTTGACTGATGTGAATGAGGCAGTTGCCACTTTTACTGGTTCTCTTAATGCTGCTGTTGAATCATGCACAAAAGTCATAACTCTAGCAAGAAGAAAGATAATCCTAAAGCCATGGATAACTCCAGGCCTTTTGAAATGCATGAGGAACAGGGATAAACTGCACCTGAACTCAAACAAATATCCTAAGAATATGATCCTCAAGTTAACCTACACTAGATATAGGAACTTTTGCAATGATTTGTTGGGTAAACTGAAAAGAGAATATGAGAGGAACCAAATCGATAACGCAGGAACGAATTCTAAAAAACTGTGGGATGTTATCAAAAAAGTCACTAACACTACCCAATCAAAGGATGTTGCCTCTGAATTGATATCACAAATTGACCCCCAGCATTCTGTTGACACGATTAATTCTTTCTTTGCTAATGTCGGAAAATCATTGGCTGAGAAACATTTACCTCCAAATTCCTCATCAGCCTCCCCGGCAGTTCCTATTCCTGCTTGTCCGCATTCATTCGTAATGCTTCCAGCAGATGAAAATGAGGTGAACAGCCTTATACTTAACCTAAAAGTTAATTGCGCAGCTGGACGTGACAACATATCGGCAGCTGTACTTTTCCGTGATAGACATCTGTTAGTTACTCCACTGACGTTTATTTGTAACTTGGCATTTTCAACTGGATCATTCCCACAAGCTTTCAAACTATCGCAAGTCATATTAATACATAAGTCTGGTGACAGGGATTGTGTCAATAACTATAGACCTATTTCTATACCGCCTACCTTGTCAAAGATTTTGGAGAAACTTATTAATAATAGACTACTAAACTATCTAGAGAAATACAAGCTACTCTCAGACTCTCAATTCGGTTTTAGATGCAATAAATCTACTAGTGATGCTGTTCATGAAGTTACTGACTATGTTGTCAATAATGTGGATGATAAAAACAAAGTTCTGGCTATATTTCTCGATCTGGCTAAGGCATTTGACACAGTCTCTGTCCCCAGGCTGATAAATAAGCTTGAGGGAATCGGAATAAGAGGTTTACAGCTCGACCTCTTCACGGACTACCTTTGTAATAGATTTCAGTGTGTCAGAGTTGGCGATTGGATAAGTGATGATCTTCCCATTACCTACGGAGTCCCTCAAGGTAGTGTCCTCGGGCCTACCTTGTTCCTCATTTACATTAATGACCTCTGTGACCTAGAACTTCAAAATGGGAAGATTGTGGCTTTCGCAGACGACACGGCTCTTGTTTTTAAGGACAGTTCTTGGAGCAAAACGTTTCAACAAGCTCAATGTGGCTTTGATGCAGTTAACCGTTGGCTAAGAGCTAACCTTTTAACACTAAATGTGGACAAAACCAAATTTATAAAGTTTTCTCTCCGAAATGTCCCGCAGACGATGAACAATTATTCTGATACCATTATCGCTCACTCCCAAAATTGCTGTAGCATAACACCCTGTGGCTGCCCCTCGCTTGAGCAATCGAGCACCATCAAGTATCTTGGCATCTTAATTGATAGTAGACTGAACTTTGCTCCACACATCGACCTTGTTTCATCTAGGGTTCGTAAACTAATGTATATATTTAAAAATCTCAGACATATAGCTAAAACGAAGTTATTAAAAACAATTTATTCCGCCCTATGCCAATCGCTTTTAGTCTATTGTATAACGTGCTGGGGCGGTGCATGCAAAACACTAATTTTGAAACTTGAGCGTGCACAAAGGGCGCTGCTTAAAGTTAGTGCTTTTCTCCCATTCTTTCATCCCACTACTGATCTTTATCAAACCTGCGAAGTATTAACAGTAAGACAGCTTTACATACTCCACGCTGTTCTAAAAATGCATGGTCTCCTGACGTATAATCCTACAGCTTTTATACATAAACGTAGAATGCACACAGTATGCGTATATAAAGCTTGCCGCACTCATTTTGCGCAGCGATTTTTCAGTTTCTTAGGTGGCCATATGTATAATAAAATTCATCATCATCATTTCAGCCTAAAGACGTCCACTGCTGGACATAGGCCTCCCCAAGGGTGGGATTTGCCATAATCGCCACGCTTGGCAGGCGGATTGGCGATCGCAGTATGGTTAGCACCATCCCATATCTTCCCGTGGGTGTCGTAAGAGGCGACTAACGGATTTACCAGAGATAATAAAATTAATGAAATCTTAAACATATATCCGCTAATTAAACATAAATGTAAAAAAGCAGTCACTCGATGGCTCCTAAGTCTTGATTATATCAACACGGAAAAGATCCTAAGCATTCAAAAGTAGAACTAAATCATCGGATTGCACCAAATTTGCGTACCTGCTCGCATAATTCACCCCATAACCTTGTATTCATATTAAACGCTCACTACCACACCAATAGCACACACACACGCACACGCATATACACTCACATATACTCCCCGCACACACACGCACACACACACAAACACACACTCACACACACACACAATTTGTCAAGTACAACTCGTTTTTAACAAAACTAAGTAATAATATATATATCTGGAAGTCTATACTTTCCTATAGTTTGGTCTAATTTGATAATTATAAGCGTTGTAATGTCATATCTTCTATTGTTCAGCTTTTATATTTTTAATTTCTACATGAAAGAGCACTGATTTCCGAGATACAGGTTCTACCTAGTTTGGAAGTCAGGAGTTCATATAGTTAAGCTGCCTAATTCTTGGATTATAAATATGTTTAGTTCTTATAGTATCTCTGTAATAGGCTAAAGGATCTAGTCCAAATAAACATTATTATTATTATTATTCACATTCATTTATTTTATATACATATTAAATTACATTTTTAAATATTCATATAAAAACAAAAACATTTAAAAATATAAAAAAATAGTACCTCACCGGTATCGGGAACAGGGTCCAAGCTACCGGCGGTCAGGGCTCCAGAGAGAGGAACCTCCTGACAATGCGGGCCGTGTCCAGAAGTACTGCCTTCTGAATCAAGCCCTTGATCCAGCCGTCTAACGAGAGCCTCCTTAGATGTTGGTCGAGGCTCTTGGCAATTAAGCCATTGGCTGTAACAATTATCGGCACAATGATCGCTGAGTCCACATTCCACATGTCGACAACCTCATGGGCCAAGTCAAGATACTTTATCTGCTTGTCTTTCTCGGCCTTCATGAGGTTCTCGTCATGAGGAACAGCTATGTCAATAATCATTGCGCGCCTCTCCAATCGATCCACCACCACTATATCAGGCTTATTGGCTACAATAGTCCTGTCAGTGATGATGGATCGATCCCAGTACAATGTGACATTGCCATTTTCAAGAACTGGATCGGGCACATACCTGTAGTATGGAACTTCTGATTCCACGAGGTTGTAATTCAGAGCAAGTTGCTGATGGATAATCCTGGCCACAAGGTTGTGCCTGTGCAAGTACTCTTCGTTAGCAAGACGAGAACATCCAGAGATAATATGACGGATTGATTCACCCGGCCGGTGACATGCCCGACAAATGTCAACCGTGCCATCCTTCACAATAAATCTCCGGTAATTATTCGTCAAAATAACTTCGTCCATAATTGCACACACAAAACCTTCGGTTTCTCCAAATAGATCACTGAATCGTAGCCAGGATACGGACGCTAAGAAATCCACATCGGGCCGGTGTAGGGCCCGGAAAAAGCGTCCGTGAAGCTCCTTACTCTTCCACACCTCCTCGCGATCATTAGTCTCAAGCACTACAGGCTTGCACCAGTTCTCTTTAGCCAAGGAGAGCGGGGTTAGGCCTTTGTCCACTGCAACTACATCTCGGTGCATCCCCACGTCGGCTCCAAGGAAATATTCCCTGAGACTGTATATCTCACGGTTGTGCAGAGTCTTAGCATTTAAGAAGCCACGACCTCCGCACTTCCGTGGGATATACAGTCTCATTACCGATGACCGTGGGTGATGCATCCGATACGCTGTCAACAATGTACGGACTCTTCTATCCAGGGCATCGAGTTCCGTTTGAGTCCATTTGAGTATGCCGAAAGAGTACATCAAGACTGGCATGACCCACCCGTTGAAGGCGCGCACCCTATTTCCGCCTGACAAAAGACTATTTAATACTTTCTTCAGGCGGCCAAAGAAGCGCTCCTTCAACGATTGCTTCATGTCAGCAGCATTGATGCCCAACGCTTCCGCCATAACCAAATATTTGTAGGTCTCAATTGAAGAGAGGGATCTAAGGTTTATGGAATCCGAAAGCTGAACTCCCTCAGATTCCACAATCTCCCCTCGCTTGACATGCATGACCGCACATTTGTCCACGCCAAATTCCATCCTGATGGCGCTACTGAAAGTTTCTGTTACTTTCAGTAGCTCCATCAGCTGTGAACTGTTGGTGGCAAAGAGTTTTAGGTCATCCATGTAAAGGAGGTGAGATATTACCTGACCTCCTCTCTTCAATCTATAGCCTAGACTTGAATTCTCCAGCAGTGTGCTTAGAGGATTCAAGGCTAAGCAGAACCAAAGTGGACTCAAACTGTCGCCCTGAAATATACCCCGCTCAATCCTTATCGGTTCACTATTCCGCTGGATATGTCGACATCCTGGATAGCGAAGGACCGTCCTCCACTGCCCCATACATGACATCAGGAAGGTGCGCAGAGTGGTATCTATCTTATACAACTCTAGCACCCTCATGAGCCATGTATGCGGCACAGAGTCATAGGCCTTCTTGTAATCTATCCAACATGTCGACAGATTCTTTCGGGATCGGCGAACCTGTTGACTAATGGCCATGTCAATCAGGAGCAGCTCCTTAGTACCGCGGGACCCATTCCTACATCCATTTTGAGAGGGAGACATGATAGCGTTACTGTCTATGTGTTGGTTAATTTTCGCTCTCAAAATAGATGTAAAAACTTTATAGACCGTCGGCAAACATGTGATCGGTCTATAATTTGCAGGCTCCGCAGTACTACCTGATTTATGGAGCAGGTGGGTTATTCCTGTCGTCAAGAACTGGGGTAACGATCCTGATTCCAAGGCTGACTGGAACCGAGACGCTAAACAAACGTGCGACCTTCTAAACCATTTTATCCAGAAGTTGTGCAGCCCGTCCGGCCCTGGAGACTTCCAATTAGGCAATGGACGGACTGCACGAGCTACATCATGGGGGCTGATAATGATTGCCCCCATTTCTGGTATCGGGACGCACGCTCGTTCGACTTCCAGAGTCCAATCACCCTCAGTGTGACTGACAGGCACCGACCAGATGTTGCGCCAGAACAAACACATGGCGTCATCATCCGGCAGGTACGTATCAGTCACACTTTGAATCGGTCGCTCCCAAGTCCTATAAACCCACCTTTCATCGCTCTGGAATGTGCGATTCTGAGTGTAGCGTTCCACCCGCCGCTTATACCTTCGAATACGGTTTGCCCATGCATACACCTTCTGCTTCAGGAAGTCGATGCGCTCTGTGACCCAGGGCATATAGTCTCGAGGACTGATATCAGTCCCCGAGAATGCCCGCCTCACAAAGCGCATCACTCTAGGGCGAGTATTGCCCTCCCTAAAGCAGATAAGTTTGCCGATGAGCACTCTGGCCTCACTAATACGCTGCTCAATTCTGCACTGCCACGCCGGTACGGCAGGTTTTGGTCGTGTAGCTCTATCATCATTAGGAAATTTGACGTGAGCCACACGACATGCCGCAACAGCTGCGCAATACAGAATCGAATGCGCATCAGTGAGGTCTTCACAACCATCAAAATAATTTGATAACTGCGAATCCAGAGCACACACCAGCACCCTATTTTTTTTATGCATGGGCAAACGAGGTAAACGTGGTCTAAGCTCAGGCGAAATGAATCGATATTCACGAATCGCACCCTCCAAAGCGCTCCTCAATTCATCATTGCACTTTATTATTATTATTTAGGTGTGTTGTTTGTTCTTCTCAGCTCGAGGCTGGTATTAGCTACATTTACGGGCCAAAGCCAAGAAAATGTAGCGTGTGGTGTGTAGATTGTGTGTTCATGATGGTGTATTGTGATGAGGATTTATTTTATTATTATTATTATTATTATTATGAAACAAAAGGCAGATAGACCGCGTGGAACACTGAGAGTGAAGCCAAAAAAGCAAATATACAAATTCAATAACGAATACCTACAACGCGCTTCGTTCTGTACTGACAAGAGTCAGTAGGTATAGCACGAAACGCCGCATCGTTAACAACAACAAATAAAAATACAAATACAAATTCAAAAGCGAATACAATCTTGAGATTGTAGGTATTCGCTTTTGAATTTGTATTTGCTTTTTTGGCTTCACTCGCAGTGTTCCGCGCGGGCTATCTGCCTTTTGTTTCATAATCTGAGATTATTGTTATATGTTCCAATGTTGAAAAACACTGTTACATAAATAATGTGAGCGTGTTATAAAAAACACGAGATATGTACAACATGTTAGGTAATCTGTACTCACCTTAAGGCTTACGCCTTAAGGCTTACGCCTTAAGGTGAGTGCGTCAGATGACATCACCGTAAGATAAGACAACGTATTTTGCAAATAGGGTACAGTACATTGTCAAATACAATTATAGGTTTTTTTTTTTACTATTAAATAGACTTGCGTTTGACCGCAATTCACCTGATCGTAAGTGATAATGCGGTCTAAGTTGGAACACGCTTGCCTAAAATGAACCGGTTCACTCGTGCCTTAAAGATACCCAGATTATACTTATCAGGGAACAGAGAGGCGGGCAGGGAATTCCACAGTCTGGCAGTTCGCACAATAAATGTGGAGTCAAAGCGCTTGGTTCGAGACCGTGGAACTTCAACCATATAGCGGTGACGCTTCGCCGTATCTCTGCTCGTCCGATGATGGAACGGGGATGGGGGAATTAAATTGTGCAATTCCAAAGCACACTCTCCGAAATGTACCCGATAAAAGACCGAAAGGCTAGCAACGGTGCGGCGATGTTCAAGGCTCTGGAGCTTAGCCCTAACCAGGGAGTCGTTGTTAATGAGCCTCTTGGCACGTCTATCGATGACTTCCAATGCCTCCAGTTGGTATTTTGCTGATCCATCCCAAAGGTGCGAACAGTACTCCATGCACGATCGAACTTGTGCTTGGTATAAGTTGAGCAGCTGTTCCGACGTGAAGTACTTTCGCACAGGTACAGACAGGGTCATCAACTGCTTACCCCCACGCATTAAAATTTCTCCTTATGCAGTAAGCAGTTGATGACGGTACGGTACGGGGCAATCAACATACAGAATGAATACGTACACACGGCTACACATCAAGCTATAAATTTCCAGTATAAGCTGATCTCGCATTGTATAATTATTTGTATAGAATTTACTTACAATGAGAGGTCAGCTTAAATAGGGTATTACACCCATTTTTGACAAGTGTCTCAATTAAATTCTGTAGTGCTAATAGGCCGCCAAAAAAAACACAAAATTTTTATTCAATCGATAAATGCCATAAAAATGCATCTAAATTTTAAATTTTCAAATATCGCGCGTAGTTTGACGAAAACGCCTCTTACTGGACGCCATATTGCGCAGCGTAAATGACGTCAGTTCGTTTTGTATCAAATGAGCTCATATTAAATATGATAATTGTATGTCATTTAAAAATAATTAAAAGCATATTTTGTAATAGGTGTAATAATGAAAAAATTACGTTGGTTATGGAAACAATAAAAGTACAAAGCCTATATTACGCCAATCGGTTGACTGACAGTTGACAATTTTTTGTTTACACAGCCGTACGGCGTATTAACATGGCCGCTACTATTTCACGGTGTTTTTTAACAGATTAAAAATAATGAAAACTTTGAATTGAATTTAAAAAAATGTTCTGTTATTTTATGAACTAAAACTTACATTTTCCGCCTGCTTTATGCCTAAACTGTCTCAATAACATATTTATAGATTTTTTCTCGTATAGAGTAAAATACCCTATTTGGAAATGTAAAGCTTGATTTTTAGCCGTGTGTACACGCAATCGTTTAACAAATGCATTTTCTTTTTCTGCAAAATACTCTGAAATATTGTAGTATGTTTTATTTACAAAAAAGGAACTTAACTTTTTTTTTAAATAACGGTACCTACTTACACTTAATGCCTTCCAAGATTTAGGTAGGTAATTTATTTTATAACACATTTGCTCGTAAAGTGTCTCTTAATACACCAATTTCAATATCGTAATGTATGTCATTACGTACTTGTGGTTGCAAGTTATTGTAATGTAAAACGCACGAGTTTCGTAAAACGTACAGTTTATCAATTTAAATCTTAGCAAAGAGTTTTTATTTCAGAAAAGTGGTCAACATTTTATGAATAAAATTAACTTTGGGAGATAAAATATAAAAAAATAAACATTTAATTCTTTAATTTAATTAATTTTGACAATAAATTACAACCATTTATCTGTAACAAAAACAAAAAAATATATTAATTTACTTTATTAGTAATACTGGCTGTTTTTGTGCCTTTGCTTTAAAAAAAAAGCGTTGATGCGCGCGCATCGCTAATTTGTGAACAAGTTAAAGTTATTACCCGCGCTTTTTCTTTTCGCTGTATTGTTTTTATAAGAATTATTTCCTCGCAAATATGTTATAATATTTGAATTATTTCCTCGCAAATATGTTATAAAACGTCGTATGACATACGTGCGCTTTGATTATTACAGCCTCTGCTTTCTTGTAGCCCTCGCCTGCGGGTCGGGCTAGCAATATCGCCTCGGCAGTAATTTTCAACCTACCGCACTTATAAGTATCATAATGTAATAGTACGATACGACTGTTGGCCAGATACTCAAACGCTACTCAATTTTAAGATGTCGTTAAGTCTCGTGCTGGCACAGTCACTTTGGCATAAAGTGATAGAGACAGCACGAGCACAGATTAACTAATAGTTTCTTTGGCACGAGATTTAAGAGCGCCCATCGCCATCGAACGAACTTCAACGCGAGCGTGATTTAATTTTTTTTTGTTTCAACCAACGCAAAGCTCGAAAATCAACGAGTGAGTGAGGACGCGACAACATCACAGGAAAATTGGCGCGCGGAAATTTTACAGAACTAGTTCCAGGACATACGTGTTTTAAAAAAAGAGCCTTACAAGATTTTTCGTAAAAATATAAAAAAATAAATATAATAATATACTTAAAAAATAATAAAAGTAATTTAGAATCTCCATATGTACAAGGTTTCTATGAAGCTGTTTTTTTACTTTTCAATGTATTAGTGCATTATATGAACGGCCAAAGTTCAAATAAAATTGTGCAAAAAAAACTGAATTTCGGACGTGTTTACTGAATTTGTTTCTCAAAAAAGGTTATTTTTGGCTTCATACAAACCTAGATTTAAACCACAAGATACCTGTATGTTAAAAATATTTGGAAAATGATTTGTTATAACGCCGTAATCTCGTACGAGCGTTTGTATGGGAAATATGACGAGATGGGCGCTCTTAAGGTAAACCTCTGCGTTATATGGAGGTAACCTACGCAATGTACCTACTCTAAGATAATGATCAAAAATGTAGGTCAATTGACTATTAATTAATAAAAAATAATATTCTATCTATCTACTAGGTATTTTGTACATTATCTAGATAAGCACACTGTTATTAATTCCGGCGCTTTGGGTGTGCCTCTCAAAGTAATAGAGAATCTTCCAATTACTTTAATGTTTCAGCTATGCCAAATATTTTTACAGGTTGCGATACGATTTTAGGGTACCATAGATTTCCTACTCTATTTTAGGAACGACATTTACAAGAAAAAAGAATTGCATCAAAGTAACTAGTTACCCCGTCCAAAAAGTAGTTTTGTATGGAGAAAATGGACAAGAAACTCCATACTTTATTTATTAGGTATTGTTTTTATTATATCAGACAATTTTGGTCCACAATATTCGTTAATGTACTCAAGATATTGATTAGGTAAATGTACCTGATTTAATTGGTTAAATTAAACATAGTAATATTATCAATCATTTATATTAAAAATGACAATAAATCATAATAAAAATAACAATAAATTATATTCAAAATGACAATAAATTATATTCAAAATGACAACAAATTTAACTGAAAATTACAATCAATAAAATTTAAATAAAATATAATTACGTACCTGTGTATTTTATATCTTTGTAAGTTTAAATCTTTTTAAATATTTTGTTTTTATTATTATTATTATTATTACCCTACACCTACCCTACACCTACCCTACACCTACCCTACACCTACCCTACACCTACCCTACACCTAGCCTACACCTACCCTACACCTACCCTACTCCTACCCTACACCTACCCTACACTTACCCTACCCTGTGTAATTTTTTATTTACAAAAAATAAATTTCTGAACGTACACATGATGTCTTCAGAAAAAAATAAAGTTGTGGCTTAAAGGTCTCAGCAACCAGGCCATAAGCTCCAAAAAAAAAAAATTGTTGTTACACTATGTGACAGGATTGGACAACAAATGTTTGACATGTAATAAACAAATCAGCATCTATTGACATGATTAAGTATTCATTACACATATCGAGTTGTCATTGTTTTTAAGATGTATTCTGCTATTCGGGACGGAAACAAATCCAACAAATCAAAAACCATGGCAATCGGTCCAGCCGTTCTCGAGTTATAAGTGTTGTAACAAACAACAAACAAACAAGCAACAAACAAGTTGTGTTATATAGATATATTAAATTTAATATATTTTCATTATAGCTAGCTTTGCAGAGTAGTGCCGGCCGCGAATAGTACCACCCCATTTCTACCCATGGGTGTCCTAGAAGGCGACAGTGGGATATTGACCCTAGAATTACACGTACTGCGATCGCCAACATGCATGTGTGCTCTACACTCCAGCACAAGACTGCGCTTATTTGTGAAAGTAAAAGGTGAAAGTCGTAACGCCATCGTATCGTGCCGTACACTCGGGGCTGCAGTGCACGGAGCCCCGCTGTCGGCCCGACCGCACCTGCGATGCAGTACAATGTGCGGGGGCTAACGCGAGCCTCATCAGTTATGACGTTAGGGGTAATTAACGTCTCCGATTTTTGTAAAAGAACTTTTCCAGAGTCTTTACACTTAGGTATAAAGTACTGACGTGCTTCGGTTCCTTTCAAAATGGTGCTGATTCACGCGTCATGATCGTGAGCGGGCGCTGTCAATAGAGACTTATGTTCGTAGACAGAGAAGGCACTATAGACTACTGGTCATCTTCTATCTCGCTTACACAAGAAAAAGAAAAATAATAGGTTGGGGAAAAAGTTTCTTCGCATTTTTTAAGAAAATTCAAAACATTTTTCAATATAGTTTATTTACATTTAATAAAGTATGTAGGTACCATTTTGTTCGATAACTTTTTGCCATCTTGTAGGTAGGGACATGATCCCATTGCTATAGAAATTTTGGGACTTCTGATCAAAATACCGCGACAAGTGGTTTTGGCAGTCCTCTCGTGATGTTAACCTAAAACTGCCTAAAGAATTCTGTAGAGACCGAAACAGGTGGAAATCTGAAGGTGCAAGGTCAGGACTATACGGCGGATGCATTAACACCTCCCAGCCAAACTCTCTTAATTTTTGCTGAGTGGCTAAATGTGTGTGAGGTCTAGCGTTATCATGATGAAAAACCACACCCCTTCTGTTGATTAATTCCAGCCGCTTTCTCTCAACTTCTTGCTTAATTTCATCAGTTGTTCGCAGTAGAGTTCAGAATCGATGGTCCTGCCATAATGAATAATGCCCTTCCAATCCCACCACACACACAGCATCACCTTGTTGCGAGTTAACCTGGGTTTCGCCACAGTCTGTGAAGCCTGACCTTTTTCGCACGTTCTTGTCGTACGTGATCCACTTTTCATCACCAGTTATCAGCTTTGTCAAAAATGGTTCGGTTTCATTACGTCGTAATAAAAGAATCACAAATGAGTACACGGTTCATTAGGTTTCTTTCAGTGAGCTCGTGAGGTACCCAAATATCGAGCATTTTTGTGTACCCAGTTTTTTTCAAATGCGCCAAAACTGTTTTTTGGTCAATTCCCAGTTCTTCAGCTACGTCGTAACTACTGATATGCCGATCTTACTCCACTTTTTCAAAAATGGCATCCATTTTATCCGTAATAGGACGACCAGAGCGACGTGCATCTTTGACATCAACATTTCCGGATTGAAAACGCATACACCAAATTTGTGCTACGCTCACAGACACTGCACTAGGTCCATAAACATCGCAAATTTTTTTCGCGGCTTGTGTTGCATTTTTACCTTTTTTGTAGTAAAATTTTAAAATGTATCGAATTTCTTCATTAGATTCACTCATCTTGACAGTACGAAAAACAAATACAAATCATCGACTCGCGCGCGGTACGACACAGCGAACGCACGTATTGTTCTCGAGCGAAGAGTATTTTTTTTTTCGGTCTACCTTACATAAAAGTATATCGTTATCATGAACGTAAATAATTCTGTTGACGGAAGTATTGAAGATGAAGGAGGGGGAGTTGTGATTGACCAACTATTAAGTGATGAAGAGGTGAATAATAGTGATGTTTTGGAGTCGAATATTCATCAAAATTTTGAAGGATGTCAGAATACGGAGCAAGAACAATTATCCCGTGCTGATAAACGCAGATTAAATAGTCTCACTGAGACAATAGAAATTACGGATAGTGATGGTTTTATTCGCGTACAAACGAGAAAGGCAAAGAAACTTGCGCGTAGCTTGTCACTGACACAAAATTCTCAACAATCGGAGATAAATGAACCTGTGGAAATTTTTGAAATTAGTTTGACGTCAAAGACAGTTTTACCCAAACCAATAAGTATGGCTAAATTACTGAGATCACAAAATATCACAAACATACAAAGAATAAAATATAAAAATCCACATAAAGTTTTGTTGACTTTTGGTTCAAGAATAGAGGTTGATAAAATGATCAATTGTGAAAAATTTAAAGAACTGGGATATCAGTGCCAGTTTACTTTTGATACAAACTTGTCCTATGGGATAGTAAAACAAATTGAAGAGGAAATTACCAAGGAAGAGATAAAGGAAACTTTTACATGTGAACAGGAGATTTTATATGTCAAACGATTAAAACGAATGACAAATGAAGGGTGGAAAGATAGTGAATCAGTACGTTTTTGTTTTAAAACGGCCACCTTACCTTCATATGTTTACGCATATGGGTGTAGGTTTAAGGTGGAGCCATATTTCTTTCCAGTCACTCAATGCTCGGGTTGCTGGGAATATGGTCACATACAGCGATTATGCCCTATAAATCACGTGATTTGTCCAAAATGTGGAGAGGGACATGAGAATTGCGAAACCACAAGTTATAAATGTGTAAACTGTAAAGGTCCCCATATGTCTCTTGATAAAAATTGTCCGTCGTTCCATAAAGAGAAAGAGATAAGACTGATTATGAGCCAAGACAGTTGTACATATCAAAAAGCACTTCAACAATATTTACAAAAAAAGAAGGACTTCATCAACACAGATATGGTTACACTTTCAGAAAAGAATCTACTGTCTCTTAGCAATGAAACACCCTATAAAGATGCTCTTACAAAAAATACGGGCCCACAACAAGAAAAAGCAACAGAAATAATTGCAGAAAAAATACCATATTCTGAAGAGAGCACAGAAGTACCTACATCACCTATTATCAGTAGAACAAATAGAAACCGAGCAAAACCCAAGTCCACGCAAAGAGAGCAGCAGGAAAAAATATTTGAACAGACAGTGGTTGATAAAGAAGCGGAAGAAATGCAGGTTGAGATTGAAAATACTGGTGAACAGACAAGAGAGAGAACAGAGAAGATAAAAGATAGCAGTTTGTTTTGGAAGAGGATATTACAGAAAGTGAAAGAAATTGTTTTTTCAGCTTCATCCTTAAGTGATACCATGAGAAGTCTTTTTAAGTTAGCCGTTAAAGAATGTACATTATTTTTTAAGAAGACAATGCGCGAAGGAGAATTGCTTGATAGATTTATTAGCTGTTTTATAGATGGCTAATACGTCAAAAAATTTTTTTTGCACCTAATCCAATGGAATGCACAGAGTATAAGGCCGAAACGAAATGAGTTTGAAGCTATTTTAAGCCAGGAAAAAATTCACATAGCGATTCTAAGTGAGACTTGGTTGGAGCCAGAATCTACATTAAATCTAAGTGGTTATAACATATACAGGAAGGATCGAGATGATGGATATGGTGGTTTAGCAATAATTGTTCACAAATCAATTCAGTCGTACGTTTGTCCAATCAGTCTTACCAACACAGGAATTGAAGTAATGTGCGTTAAAATCCTAAACTGTAAGTACTTATCAAATATTATTGCGATATATTGTACGTCTCCTGTACGTACTTCACAAGCGGACTGGGATTGTTTATTTTCTCAATTTATGCACAGTACAATGATAGTTGGTGATTTTAATGCCCACCACACGAACTGGTCTTGCAAAAATGATACACGGGGCAATCAGCTGTTTGATAGTTCAATCGAAAATGGTTTCGTTTCTCTAAATGATGGTAGTACAACTAGAAGTAAATATGTGAATGGTGTACTCCAAGAAACATCACCAGATGTCACTTTTGTTTCCACGGATTTAGTTATGCACTTTAACTGGCGGGTTTTGAATGAGAATTTGAGAAGTGATCATCTTCTAATAAAAATCACTTATAAATATCATGATGCTATTAAACTTTGTCCTAAACGTAATTTTAAAAGAGCTGACTGGTCTATGTATAAAAAAGAAATTTTAATGCGTATTGATTTGCTACCAAATTCTGAGGAGGTTCATAATATGTATAATGCTTTTGTTAGGATAATCAATGAGGCAGCTGACAAGAGTATCCCTAAAATTAAAGTCTGTACTAACCCACTACAAAATTTCACACCTAAACCTTACTGGACACCTGATTTATCTAAAATTATAGCAGAAAGACGGTTAACTTTAAAACAATTTAGGAGAAACCCCACACCTCAGAATTTAAACAAACTAGAAAATAAATATGCTGAGTCAAAATCAAAAACTAGTAAAGCTCGATCAGAAAATTGGCAGAAGTTTTGCAATGGATTGGATGCTGCTTCTTCTAGCCCTGAGGTTTGGAGGAAAATGAGGTGGGTAAAAGGACGGCAATATAATAGATTCACTTCATCTACTGAAGACAAATTACATTTACTTTGTAACTTAGCTCCTGATTCTGTAATTACGCGACAACCACTATTGACATCGACAAACCAACTATTGGAAGGTGAATTTCATATGCAGGAGCTTCTGTGCTGTCTTAAAAAGAAAGATACAGCTCCCGGTGTGGATGAAATAACTTACTCTATGGTTTATAACTTACCTTGGTCAGCGAAAGAATACCTTCTTAAAATCTATAATGCAATTTTTAAGCAATCAGTTGTACCCGTGCAATGGCGTGATATTTTAGTTATCCCGATTCCTAAACCTACAGCTGGTAGTCGTAATTTAACACAAAAATTAAGACCAATATCGTTAATATCATGCCTTTGTAAGGTTTTTAATTTAATGATCACTAAACGTATTGAATGGTTTGTTGAAAAAAACAAAATTTTAGCCCCAGTAACAGTAGGTTTCAGGCGAAGTCATTCCTCGTTAGATGCTCTGACTAGATTAGTTTCATACATCCAGATTGGTTTTTCAAAAAGTTGCGACACGCTGGCCTGTTTTTTGGACATAGAAAGTGCCTACAATAATGTTTTAATTGATAAAGTTGTCACTATACTTGATGGTTTGTCGGTGGGTACTCGGGTCTGTAAGTATCTATGGGAATTTCTCAGTGAAAGGAGACTAAAAATTAAATGTGAAAATGATAATACTTTTATGGAAAGGTATACAAACAGAGGCCTAGCACAGGGTGATCCTATGTCGCCACTACTATTTAATATTGTAACACATAACATCTGTAAAGCCATTACAAACGTTACTGCTTCTCAGTATGCTGACGATTTTGTATTGTACACTAGAAATCAAAAATTACACGACAGTGTTATTCAAGTTCAGAAGTCAGTTAATCTCATTGTTGATTTGTTAGAAAAATTGGGTTTGAATATTTCGGTAAATAAAACTAAAATTTGTTTATTCACTAGAAGTAGGAAAGGTAAAGAACTAGACATTAAAGCACAGGGTACTTCTTTAGAGTTAGTTAATAATTACAAATATCTGGGTATGTGGTTGGATACTAAATTACTTTTTCATAAACATATAAACGAACTACATGCAAAAACACAATTTTTTTTAAATTTGTTGAGGATACTGGCTGGACCTACCTGGGGAGTACACCCAAAACATTTACGTAGATTATACATAGCCTTGATTCGTAGCAGGATAGATTACGCATCTTTTTTATATGATAATAGTGCCGAAAGTCATATTTCAAAGTTAAACTTGCTCCAAAATCATGCACTTAGAATTATCGGCGGTTTTATAAAAACCACCCCTATACACGTTATGGAGTGTGAGATCTGCATACCGCCATTGTTTTTGAGAAGGCAATACATTGCCTATAAATATTGTTTTAAGGCTCGCTCTTTTTCGAATAATCCCACCATTATTTTGTTAGAAGAACTAGAAACACTATGTGATTATAGATATTGGCAAAAGAAAAAGAAACCACTATTACCTACCGTATACACAGAGATTAAACACGAGAAAGTATTTGCCTCTTCCCCTCTAGGGATGTTTAATTTGGATATATGGACCTCTAATATAAAAATTAATGAAGTAATTTTAACCCATTTGGATTGCGTTAAAGCGTCCAAGGATTCGTATAATTATAGTCTACTGTTAAATAATATACTAGATGAATTAAATATCAAATATGCAGGATGGCAAAAAGTATTTACGGATGGTTCTAAGACTAAGGATGGTGTTGGTGCCGCCTATGTTAGTAATAGTTTAGGAGTAAGTGAGGGTTTTAAAATTTCTTCTGACATAAATATTATGTACGCCGAGCTATTTGCGATTTCAGAGGCCATATCTTCTATAAAAAATAGGTGTTTAAGATCTAAGAATGTTGTAATTTTTTCGGATAGCAAAAGCGCTTTAGAACACATAGCTCGCTCCGCCTCTGGCTGCAGAGGGACAGCGTTAGCTTATGTTATTCTTGATAGAATATATACCATGCCTAGTGATGTAACTCTGAGATTGCAATGGATTCCTTCACATGTTGGCTTGAGAGGTAATGAGGAGGCGGACATTTTGGCAAAAAGATCTTGTACAGACGGAAGCGAGGTATTCATAACTCCTGATTACCTACTCAGAATATTTTTCACGGTTCATGACAATATGGCAACGAAAGTGGAGGGAACATTTTGATATTAGATCTCGAGAGAAAGGAATATGGTATAGAACTATGCAATGTGAGCCTCCTCGGATACCGTGGTTTGCCGATATTAAATTGGGTAGGCAATTACTTAAAATAGCTTTTAGAATACGATCTGGACATGTACCACTAAGAAAATTTACCTTTTTAATGAAGAAATCCCTTTCACCTAACTGTATTGTTTGTGATAAACCAGAAGATGTCCAACACCTCCTTACGGAGTGTATTCGCAATAATTTTGAAAGGCAACATTTATGTAAAAACTTGAGATTAAATGCACTAGATTTAGGTAAATTTCAATGTATTCTGGCTTACCCTGCAAGCAATAAAGCTAAGCTTATTTATAAATTTATATCTAATAGCCTTAAGAAAATTTTGTAAGTAACTTGCTTAAGTATAAGATGGGGCTGACATGACCTGCTAATGGTTGCAAGTCCCTAATAAATAAAGAGAAAAAAAAAAAAAAAATACAAATCATAATTCATACATTTTCCTAATTTGAATTTGGAATTATGTTCTTTAAAATTTAAACTTTCAATGATACCAAAACCAGCCAGATACAAATAGTATAGCCAAAGAGATTTTATTACAAGTTCATACATACTAAAATGCGAAAAGACTTTTTCCCCAACCTAATATATAAGTACAAGTTGCTTGTGAAGAAAACAGACAGAGCTTAATATTTTTTGTCCCTAATCGCGTGCCGCGTTTTTGGTTCATGTGCTAAACAAAGTCGTTACATATTCCTGCAAAATGGTACGGTGCAGTGTTCTTGGTTCTGCTTTTCTGTCCCTTTCAGCGACACGCTGAGCAGTAGTCTAGTGTTCTATGTCTATGCTAATGTTGCTCTTCAGCCAGTTTTATATTATTGCTCTTTATTTTTCTCACAGTTATCATTTGTAACCAGGATTATGTAAAAACTTGATTCAAAGAGCATCTATGGAGTTTCTTGTTAGTTATTCGCCATAGAATAGAGCGAGCCCTATCTGCGTTCTGTAAATAGTTTAATTAAAATAAATACTTGGACATTAGACATATTTTAATTGCCCAAGCATTGTTGGGATTTAACTCGACTTTAACTATCGTTTGGAAATGCGACTGTGTGGGCGAACCTCTAGTACACCATTTAGTTATTTTAGGTTTTGATTTAAAACGAACCAACACGCGAAAAATAACTTTATTTTTCAGTCATTTTAAGGATTTTGGTTGTTATTTTAAATACATATACCTACGTCATCAAATACCTACATACTACGACACGATGCCCTGCGGGTCGCAAGTTCGATTCCCGTATGGAACAAATATTTGAATGGCCTACAGATAGTTGTTCCGGGTCTGACTGTTTGTGTGTGTGAGTTTATATGTTTGTAATCGCATGAAAGATACAGGAGAAATATATAGTCGCGTAATGTTTAAAAAAAATTGACGTAAATTCATTTAATTATAGAAACATTCTGGATTCACTTGCTTTAAGAGCGCCCAACCCGTCATATTTCCCATACAAACGCTCGTACGCGATTACGCAGTTATAACAAATTATTTTCCAAATATTTTTAACACACACGTATCTTGTGGTTTCAATCTAGGTTTGTATGAAGCCAAAAATAAACTTTTTTGAGAAACAAATTCAGTTAGTAAACACGTCCGAAAATCAGTTTTTTTGGCACAATTTTATCTGAACTTTGGCCGCATTTCATAATGCACTCATACATTGAAAAAGTAAAAAACAGCTTCATACAGACCTTGCACATGTAATGTTGATTCTAAATTACAAACATTTTTACCTAAATCTTGTAAGGCTTTTTCAAAAACACGTATGTCCTGGAACAAGTTTTGTGAAATTTCCGCGCGCTAATTTTCCTGTGATATTATCGCGTTCTCACTCACTCGTTTGTTTTCGAGCTTTGCGTTGGTTGAAACAAAAAAAAAATCTGTCACGCTCGCGTCGAAGTTCGTTCGATGGGGTTGGGCGCTCTTAACAGGGTTAAATTCAGTTGGTTCAAATAAAATGCATCGTTTTATATTTCAATCATTCATTTAATACCTCGTTATGAAAGGAATACAATGTGTTGGCAGCTACCCACTGCGTAGGACGAAAAACAGTACAAATACTTTTCTCACATCAAACCGCACTTTGGATGCGTTTTCGTACGAATACGCACGTACAATGCTGACCTTCCAAGTACAACGGGAGCGCGCAAACTGAGTGCGAGTCGGTTGTACGTATACGTGCGTCAAGTTCCGACGACGCCCGAATATTAGGATATTTCACACACTTTCGTGCGTTACAGCAGTATTACTAGAACACTGACGGACGGCAAAAACGTTATCATACTTCTACGTACGATACAAATTCGCGTCCAAAGTGTAGTCGGCCTTAGGACGAGATTATCAAAGTAAAGAGAGACAGAGATAACGCTACTTTTTTTCTAAAGTTTGTAAGTTGTAGAGCGTCATCTGTTTCTCTCTTGACTTTGATAGTTTCGTCATAAAGCCTGATTTGTGTGAAGCTTTTGTGCATGAGTACTGTTTCGTTTACTTGCTGTATAACCGGGCGTGTACTGCAGGTACATAGTTACTATATTAGTTAATATTAACGCAAGGTTTCTGGAACAAAAATCCATACAATAATTAGGTAATACATTCTCAAGTGTAACCTTCTGTGATTGGTTCAATGACCCCTGAGGGTGAATTGTGATCAACCAATGAGATCACTTGAGTATAATTTTGGCAGGTCAATAATTTTCGCTCCAGTAACCGAGTGTAAAGTCAACATTCACCAACATTTAATCATACGATTATATAAACAGTTATTTTGTCCTTAGGAAAATTGACATAAACAACTGTTTTACTACTTAACCGGTTAAGTGTTGGTGGATACGGGCCTTGGTATTTATTCACAAATTTTAAATGTACAAATCGAGTAACACGAAATATTTAGTTAAATATGCACAAAAGTATTGGTGTCTTATATTGCTTTTGCTGAATATTCTGGAAACAAAAATAAGAATTTATAAATGCTATAATCCGTTTTCATTGTAGCATACATTTCAATTATATTTTAATTGTAAAATAAAATGTCAGTAAAATAATTAATTGAACATAAATTACATTTAATTGAGTTTATAAAATAAATTAAAATAAAAAATAAAAATTAGACACCAATAATTTTGTACCAAACTGTGTTATAAAACTATAGAATAATTAATACAATAATATTTGATAAATCAATTATTAGACATTACTTTGAAAAAAAATCATATTATAAGTATTATAATTACACAATGTACAATTCTATACAACTTAATAATTAAGCTAACAGCTGGCGTGACCAAAGGACATCGAAAAAAAACAAAAACAAACAAAAAAAAACCTTTAGGAGCTCAAACAACAATCTCCTAAAAATGGGCCGAACATAGGCAAATACGCGCGCAAATTCATTCAGTAGTTAATCTAGATTAGTGATAATACTAATTAGTATTTTAAATAAAACTGTAAAGGATAAAAATAGCCCCGATACTAATGAGTTTGCACGCGTAATTCCTTTCTAATTAGACGTGAAAACCAAACGTTACACACCTTGAAATCATAATTATAATAAATAATCTCTGCAGGCCATCCTAAACCTGCATAATGGTCTTGAAAGTGCAATTCTTGTAATGCCGATAGATATAAACGAACCTTTTCTCAGCAATCGACGATTTCGTAAGACTAAGAGTAACTTATTGGTTACTGATAGATCCCATTAGAAACAAAAATATCGTACATAATCCATAAGTCGAATATTTTATTATTTTTTGACAGCAGCACTTTCTTTTTAATCGAGTGTAAAGTTGTATAAACATTGACGGTCGCATCTAAAAGCTTGCCCAGTCATTGAGCTCTTTTGCACAATAAGCAGGGCAATCCTGTAAAAAATCTCCTTTAGTAAATTTAAATAGAAGTGTCAAAAAGTAAGCAGTCATACCGTATAATGCTAGCGATCGACAGCTTATCATAAACTCACTTCACATTAGAAAAACCGAGGTACAGTCCGCGACGCGTAAGCTGAGCTTTGCATTTGTGTGAGTGTACATAGATAGTGTAGGTGTTACGTCGGCCTAGAGCGCGACGCGACCCTTGCTTGGCTTGAACCGGTTTATACTGCCTTTTGGAAACCGGCCTGAGGCGCGGTGAGACCCTCGCGCGACGCAACTCTTGTGTTTTGGTGATCACTCACAAATGCAAAGCTCAGCTTATGCCTTGCGGACTGAAATTAACCACAGAATGGCACTGCAATTTTTTTTTAAATTACGTGGACAGGTCTTCGCCACTATTTAAAATAAATAAACTATGACTTCCAATCCCTGGTCACCAGCTAAACGATAGTAAGGCACCAAAATAACTATAGTTACTAATGCTACGCAATGATTGTGAATGCATGATAATATTAGAATATTTTATTCACAGTTATAAATGCTAATTTTAATGCGTTTGTGTTTCTTCATAAGATAATGCATCGGCTGATTTTACATCGTCAGATAACTTTAATTTGAATAATAAATATGACAGTTTGACAGATAGAGCAAATATGTTAAATTGCCATATTCCATTGAATAATTTCAGATAAATGTTATCTGACTAATGAAAAATCAGTCCTAAAACAGACAGAATACGGAAAGAAGTTAAAGATGTTGAAAACAGGGTTTTGGACTAAGTATTTAAAATTACCTTTATTTAGGTTCAGAATGACTGTTTTCTGAAATTATCTGAGCTATAGGAATCGGATACTAAAGGAATGAGTTAGTAGGTGTTAGAGTTGAAGGGAATTATTGTAAATGGGATTTCAGGGTATATTGGACACTAATGGAATTGGTTAGTACGGTTATTAGAGCTTAAGGGAATCGACAAATTGATTGCAGGGAATAGGTAATTCCTGGGAATTAGGAATTAAGATTTCAAGGAATAGGAACTCCGTACGGTCGAACAGAGGGATTGGTATAAAAAATAGCTAACTTTCAACTACTTTTATACAATGTAGTGACTAGTAAGTGTTCTGAGTAGACGAGTCTTACTCTTACAGTGTCTAAGTTCGTAAACAATTAAAATTAACCAAATAGTTTGTTTGACCGTACATGGACGAATTTACAAATCAAAACTGTTGGATATTTCAGTAGTTGGCCATTCAACTTTGATAAATATTAACCGTTCATTTTAGCACTAGACAAGAGGTCATGGGACAAGCCAAATATGACGTTCAAATTGACTTTGACTTTGAAATAACCATAACGTTACTACGATCGATTTTTAAAATAAAAATATCAATTTAGCACATATTTATGTTTAAAGACTATAATTACAGCAATGGTTTATACTTAATATGCTTGACGTATAAAATTAAACCAAAATCGTGCTATGGCGGTATTCTCAATTCGAAAATCGACTCAAAGCGAATACTTTTAGCATCCTGTGTTGTGCTTTATAGCAGAAACTCCGTTTTTTTTAGTTGGTAACCCTGATCAACTTTTGGCTACGTATTCTGTCTGTCTATATCATTATCTAGTTTTCTACTCAGGTATCTGTAGTAATGGAATCAATGGAATCAAAAGGTCAAATCGGTACGAAATAAAATATTTCTTAACAAGTTCGCGGATTAAATATTTTTGGCAGTTTACTTATAGTTTAAATAACTATAATTATGAATAATTTTTCGCCAATTCATTTCAAACATCCGTTCTGAAATACGTTTCGGACGTGGTACTGAATTTTCGGAAACATCAGATTTTTTTTTTTTATAACACATCCGCTAATCATCTACAATTTAAATGTGCTACGGAATTAAAATCCGGTGATCCGTTACAAAATCCGTGATTACTATTTCATTATACTAATAAATTTAAATACATACATTGATATAAAAATGCTATTTAATTCATTAATTTAGACGGAATAAAAATAATAAATGAATTAATGAGTATATTATACGAAATTAAGTGTCAATAAATTATGACACTAAATTCCGTACTTGCTCTTTGCTCAACAATATTGAGGCAAATACATACCTACTGAAGTGGATATTATATTAGGAGTCCAAAATATAATAGACTAATACTGTAACAGTTCAAATCTGCAATGGTAAGAAGTCTAATTATGTTTGTCTCTCTTCAACACGTAAAATACATACAGCTTTGTCTCACATTTTATATGGAACTCGTAGCCTGTGAGATACTGTCTTATTGCTCTCTTTCTTACATGTTATTGGCTGTATAGCGCCATCTCATTCTAACATCAGACCCAGCAAAATCTCTGCACATTTTGGACTTCAATCAAAGTTCAAACTTCACTAAAGACGTTATTTAGCTCGCACTTTGTCTTAGGTATGTTCCCGTCTCTTTCTTGAAAATATAGTTTGACAGCTGTGTGACAGTGACAAGAATGATGCTTCGCCAATGCACTCACTAAGTGACGTTTAACAATCGTTTGGGTTATTCTTAAAAACTTGTAAAAATCACATGTCTTTTAATACAGATTTCAATATGGCGCCTTCAGTGTTCCTCGTTTGGTTGACACCGGTGTCTAGACTAGGTGAGAGCACTCTCGGTTCTCTATCGGAGTCTCGCGAGAGCTGGGAGGAGGTTTCTATGTTTTCTATGTTTTGAAATAGGAGGTTGTTCGAACTGTTTGACGGGTTCCGACTGTGACCCGATCTTGATAAATTTGGCGGTGGACCTGGAAGAAAGTGGAACATTTAATTAATTAAATAAATCTGTTTCGGAATTAGTGTCGAAGGTGAACGAGGAAGAGGAACGAGGTGTAAAAAGATATTTCACATAGCTACGCATACTTTCTATTCAGCAAAAAATGTTGGTCGGAAATGTAACGCACTCCAAATATTGTGCTTACGAGTGCATCGTGAGGTACTTTCAAATTTTTTTAGTTAAATAAATTAAGTACCGTACGTGGTATGGTCCAGAACTCAAATCAATAATCATAAAAAAAATCTACAGAAAACTTAAAATCACTTAAATGAACTTTAAATATCGTTTCAGTCTCTAAATACCTACTTATTGAGATCGATATTTTACTTGAGAAAGAACTAATATGAAACCGATATTATGTAGCAGCGCCTCAGATTATGAAACAACAGGCAGATAGACCGCGCGGAACACTGAGAGTGAAGCCAAAAAAGCAAATACAAATTCAAAAGCGAATACCGACAATCTCGTGATTGAATTCGCTTTTCAATTTGTATTTTGATTTGTTTTTTTAACGAGGCGGCGTTTCGTGCTACACTGACTTGTGTCAATACCTACAGCACGAAGCGCGTTGTAGGTATTCGTTTTCGGATTTGTATTTGCTTTTTTGGCTTCACTCTAACTGTTCCGCGCGGTCTATCTTAATTAAATTTCATAATCCGAGAGCAGCGCTATCAAAATTTTAAGGATCTCGTAGCGAATTGGCTACGAACTGTTACGCCGCGTAGCAACACATCCAAGCTACTTTCTCCTTTTTAAGACCTGATTTATTTACTCATATTTCACAAAATAAATATATCTTACATGCGTATTCTTTCATTTTAACATATTTTTTACATATCATTGTTAAAAGATTGTGGAGGTCAGAAAGGCAGTCGCTCCATGGAAAGCACTGCAACCGGTTTGACTGGAATCCGGCTCCAACAAAGTGGGGAAAGGCTTAGCAGACGGAGATGTTCTATATTCCCTTACCTATATTAGAATTCTTCCTCGAGCTCGGTGTAGTACTCCTGCTACCATTTCCCTGCGCCAGAGTCATCATGTTCGGTAACGCCGCTCTCGGCTTCGACTCGTTCTGCAGGAACTTGACGAATTCGGCCGCCAGGCTGTCCGGTGCGTTCGCCGAACGCGACAGGCCGAGACGTTCGCATTCTTGTTGGTTGAAGTCTAGGACTGTTGATAGGACCCGCAGGACTTGTGTTCTGAGGATAGTGAGAGGGCTTTTTGTAGATTTTCTTGTAGCGACGAAATGGTACACAGCATTTTGGATGTGTTCCCCGAAGGAACAAAGGCAAATTTGAAATATTTCACACCAGATATTAAGAGGGGGGGAGGGGTGAGCGTACCTACTGCTGACTGGGTTTACAATCGGTCTATGGGCTGCTACTGTGTTTTTTCTATGGAATATTGCAAATACACTTATCGCCGTCCTGGGGATCGACACCCAAAACCAGACCAGTGAGACCTATATTTTTTTTATTTAGCCTATGCCATCCCACTACTGGGCAAAGGCCTCCTACAAATCCTTCCAGACCTATATTAAAAAGTAAATAAAAAAACTATGATTCTAGATTCTAGACGAAAGAGGACTTTCCATATTTAAGCAAACTTATCTGCTCTATGAATAGTCATGAATATTTAGTTTGCTGGCCATTTAATAACAATAAAAAGTCCCACGGTGGTTCCTTAGAACTAAAACAGAGAAAGGAATAAAATCAAGAGAGAAGAAACCCTTACTTGTTAGTACTGTTTCCACCAGCAGTCATCACATAGTTGATAATAAGATTCTTCACCAGGTTCTTATCAACCTTGTCTTGCTGGTTAGATATCGCATTGTAGTACCGTTCTTCTGCAGCCGCTACAGAAGTCTGGAGAGTCCGAACTGGTGAGCGTGAAGGAATAGATATAGTTGCATGACTAAATTGCATTTGACAAATAAAATTGTTTCTTAACGGAATTCTAGAATTTTGTAGAAAATATTTCATGATATTTAATTCATTGGGACTTTGACGTGTTTGATAACTGCCATAAATGGGAAGTCATTTGATAACATTAAATATAAATCACACATACATACACAAAATGTCATCAAGAACACAAAATAAACAAAAAAATTCATCAAGTAGCATTAGAAAGGAAAACTATTCTACTCTTACCATGCATTTAGCACATCTTCATTGGAAGCTTCGTTGCGTGTGCGCACACGACCGCAAAGTATTATTCAGCCACTGGGTAGGGTCCGGAAATAGCTCAGGCACTTTTGGACTTCTTTACAAGTTTTATTTAATAAAAGAAGACTTATCAGACACTATATTTCAGTCGACGTGCCAAGATTTACATGTCCCAAGATTTTAGTCCGCAACCAGTTGCGGACCAGATCTTTGCATAAACATTTTAGTTTAGACTAAAATGCTCTAGAAGACTAACAATTAATAAAGTATCATGAAAATTTCTCTCGTACAATCTGCACCATCATATCGTCTATATAAATTACAATTTGTTAACTGGTGTAACTGTGGTATATTTTGAATTCTATGAATTATGAACAGAAAATATACAAAATCACTTCCAAAGTCAACAAACTGCAGTAACGTTGCGTGTTTTTAGCCGTCAAGTGTTGATAAGTCGCAGCCATGGTAGGTACCTCTAACTGGTGATAGCTGCTTGATAAGTCTTTACAGGATTGTTCCTGCAACCAATCTCTGGTAGTTAAATAAATCACTTAAGATGAAAAACTAAAGTGTGAGCGACTTCCTTGTCCCTTTTATTAATTCCACCAGTACCTGAAGTAATACTCAGAGGCAATGTGGCATTAACGGTGATCTTCTACGTTCTACTCTTCTACGGAACTCGGAGCATTAAAAATAAAATAAAAAACGGAACTTGTTTTGGATACAACTTTGATTTAACTCGTTTTCTTCAGAAAAGGGAACTTTATATCGAAAAGGGATTTTTTCAGTTACCACTATAAAATATTTCATAATTATCAACAAGAGGTGAGGTGAGAAAGGACTTTTGATTTGAATTGTTTATCCACAACAAGTTAAAACATAAACAAAAAACAACAATCACAGAACACTCATACAACAAGGTGCTGCAAGACGTTAACTTGCATGTGCTTTATGAAATTATAATGCAGTTGAAGTTGGGACTCTCAATGTATTTTTTTTTTATGACTAAACATTGCAGTTTAGGAAAATTTACATGTTTTGCCAAATACACACGGAAATTGTTATGGATTTTAGTCGAATAATTAACTAAAAATATGGCAACACTGAGAGTCACAACCACAAAAAGGAACATACACAAAAAATCTCAAAAAAGCGCAAAATAAAATGGTGAAAACACATAGACGACACGACGTGAAGCCGATACCCTCAGTCAAACCCCATATGGTAATCTGAGTATCGCAGGCCCGCCATAACCGCCTGTCAAAGTGACAGCTGTCAGAATGACGTCTGTCATGGTGACAAGTGACGGCGGCCGCAGCGTTCGAAAACCTCACAGTTACCAAATGAGATTAAACCGAAGTAGGCGGAAGCGCTGATCTTGATTCTTGTTTGGTAAGCTGCTTGTATTTATAGCATACAGCGATGGTACACACTTCATGGATTTGCTTTTGGTTCTAATCTGGTTTAGTCTTTAATTATATTCATATTAGCTATTTTAAAACTTTATTATATATTTTTTTTTATTCAATAAGCGCCATTTCTACGAGCTTTTATTTTATGATCATCTAAGCTTCGATATAATTTCATTATGGACCATAGAAGCTTTCTAATACTTTATCTATCATAAACGAGACATTTAATTACTGTCTATTCACTAGACCAAAATTGTTGCACCTTTTATTCATAAGACCTATCAACTTTGTTAAGCAACGTTGTTTGTCAAATAATCGCCAAGCAACATTGCTAAAAATATCTACCAGCAAAAAAATACTGCCAAAAGAACAGCATTAAAAAAAAAACAACAAAGAAAACTGGCAACATTCACTAAAAGACACACGTGACAAGCTGACACATAAAACAAAGTTATTAACTGACTTACATGTGTCTGGGTGGTAACGTGCGAACCGGTACCCAGCCGCATACCAACTGGCAGTCTGGGCGATATCACCCCAGAATTACCAGCTGATATTTGGCCGGAAACCGGTATATTGCTGGTCTTTACTACGGCATTATGGCTATTATGGATTTTTGAGGGTACCGATTTATGATTACGACAATCTATCTATATAATAAAAATGAATTGCGGTTCGTTAGTCTCGCTGAAACTCGAGAAGGACCGATTTGGCTAATTTTGGCTAAGTCCAGGGAAAAACAAAAAGAGTTAGGTAGGGTAGGTAGGGTAGGTAGGGTAGGTAGGGTAGGTAGGGTAGGTAGGGTAGGTAGGGTATGTAGGGTAGGTAGGGTAGGTAGGGTAGGTAGGGTAGGTAGTGTAGTTAGGGTAGGTAGGGTAGGTAGGGTAGGCAGGGTAGGTAGGTAGATAGGGACAGGACAACGTCTATCGGGTCAGCTAGTCTATAATAAGAGGTAATATTGTATGTGTGTTTGTTTGTAAGAGTTAATATCTAAAAGTACTAAGCTGATTACAAAAATTGAGTGCCATAGGATATGTTTTAATACACCTTTTACTCCGGGCGAAGTCGCAGGTGCAAGCTAGTGAAATATACACCACAAATGTATTCCCCAAGAGGGGTAGCTAGCGGGGGTGTTTAATACATTTACAAATAGCCCGTTATGTTTAAATCCCATGTAATTCAGGATACTTTACTACTAAGCATTTTTAGTAGAAAACCTCGACAACACCTTGCTCCATTTAAGATCAACCCCAGGACCAGAATGGCTAACGAGAGCAGTCAAACTAAATTTAAAACCGACGATATGATTCTATTTAACGAAACGTGTTCGTAACTTTTTATATCACTTTTTTTTTATATCAAGGTTAGACTTGCAAAACTCACAAATCAGTACCCATATTTTACAATGAAATCAATCAAATCTAATCTATATTACAAAAACAATTAAACATCAACACTAGGGTTGCATTGGCATTGAAAGATTATTCAATTAATACAATCAGTCATATCACTAAAATATCGATACAATATTTTAATCACAAAATTCAAACTAATTATAGCATTCAAATCTATATAATAACATTTTTGTCGCGTATTGAATTGTGGAAATGCATTTGGATGTTCATATCATCTTTTAGAACATGGATCTTGAAAGGGACAACTTTCGCTTTTGCGCACAAATAAAATCATATCTGGCGTAAAAATGCTGAGTAAAACAACTGTCGAAAATCATAAAACATGTGATTGGTTCACCAGAATAACAAATACCAATAATCTACATGAAAATGGTCCCTCGAAAATAAACATGTAACATCCAAATGTACATCGACTGTCCAAAAACGACAAATTACATTTACCCACTGGAATCTGACATACCTTGCTCCTTCAGGTCATTGATCTCTGCTCGCTTAGTTTCCACTTGGTCTCCAAGTCTGGCAGCCGCTTGGAGACCAGCCAAGGACTCTTCGAGCTTAGCATTGAGTTTTGAGATCTCGGCTTGAAGTCCTTGGTTCTCGCGGCGAAGTTCTTCCATCTTATTTCTGATCTTTTCTGTTGCGGTATGGATATCGCGTTCTTTGTCTGAAGAAGACGTAGATGACGCATTTTAGTAAGATCTTTTTTTACAAAATCGGGCCCAAAATGTGCCTGCGGGACCCTATAATTAAGCTTACGGCGTCTGTATATCGGTCTGTTAGTCACAGGATATAACAGATGTCCCAGACTGTTTACGGAACCATAATAGCTAGCCAATTCAATTTTTTAAAGCAAATTATGGCCGGTAATTATGGCTGATATCATAAACTACAATAAACCCCAAGTAACATGAGATGCAGGAAGAAGAAAATCATAAACTACAATAGTTGTACCTACTACTATATTGCGCTAGTCCGTTTCGCACTTGACATTTTTTTGATAGACCATCAAGTTAAACATTTTAAAATAACTTTTGGCGAGAGTCATCCTCATCATCATTTACAATTTTGTGCTATACATATAACACATGAACATAGTGTTTCTTAATGTTTAAATTATATCAGAAAGAAAGTTCTACAGACTTATGTAACTCTAAATGGACACTATTTTTAGTTATATTATAATCTATCACGTAACATATTAAATTAGAGTTAAATTATTTATTAGTCTTTTAGGCTAGATCGTAATTAATTATTAAGAGTTCTTACTAACAAAGTATAAAAAAAATCATCTTCCTGGCCTTGTCCCATGTTACATGGGGTCGGCGAAACGTTGCTGTTTAGAACTTTTTCCTGGGAACCAGTACATCAAAACCCTTTCTTACCTAACTGGAACTGCTCCAACACGACCTGTAGGTTGGTAAGAGCTGCCTCGCTCTTCTCTCTGGCATCTTCAGCTTCACTCAGCCGAGCCTGTACGTCCTCACGTTGCTTCTCCAGCAGTTTGATCTGATTGCGGTACGTCTCCACCTCTTGGTTCGCTCGGATGCTGAAAATAATGATTTATTTATAACAAGAAACATGGACAACATAACAGGCTTAATATCCAAGTGATTGCATAGTAGTTCAAAACAAACACAATGGTCAAGTCTTTGGCTTACACAAATAAGCGTCGGTTTAGCAAAGAAATATCAAAAAATAATCTTTGTGTTTTCTTCCAGCATCCATTTAACACAAAACAACTTATTATTTCCCCTGATATTCGCCATACTTTAGATGTTAACCCCAATAAACTTGACCATGTTGGTTAATTTATAACGTCAACTTTAAGTCGTTCGTGGTACGAGTTCCAACCCAACATCTACAGACCTTTTTGAAGGAGGACTTTTGGCCGAAAGGTGTCGTATATCGACGTTTCCGAGGACGGTTACGCGACACCACGCAGCGAAACACGACGCCGACAACGTAAAGTGTTAAGTTTAGTAAACGTTTAGTTGATAAGGTTTTTTTTATATGTATTAGTTTATGGTTGTTTAAGATTATTTGTGTATTTTTTCTATGGGCCTCAGTTGCCTGACAATAAAATTTATTATTATTATTATTATAATAACATTTTCTTTTTTTGTTTTTTTTTTTGTTTTTGCTAAGGTATATATTGTATGGGTCTTGTTGCCTGAATTAAATGATTATTATTATTACTTCTGAGCAATTGTCATATACACAACAGTTTGCATATGGGATGAGTTTTTAAGATCTTATTTTACTTGGATGTTCTCGCTCTTCAAACTTGTCGCAAAATGGAATACAAGCTCTTAAATTAGCGGAAGCTATTTTACTAGTAAAATCCTAGATATAAATCTCCAACACATGCATAACATAAGTAAAGTTAGCCGTGTGGTGCCGGCTGCGGATTGCACCAACCCATTTCTACCCGTGGGTATCGCAGAATGCGACAGAGGGATATTGACCAGAGGATGGGCAGTAGCGTCCTTTTGAGTACCATAACTCCAACTGCGATTGCCAACATATATCGGCCAAGCGTGGCGATTACAGCTAAACCCGGGGGGGAGACCTATGCCCAGGAGTGGGCGTCTAAAGGTTGACATGATGATGATGGTAATGACATGCATAACACACATCAAGTCTTTATCTTCCATAAGCATCAAATATGTATCCATTCTAAATGCCAAAATGCCATAATACCTGTTGCTGGTATAAACAGTGCTAGTCTGTTTAGCCCGCTCCTCGACCTGATGCAGCCTGGTCGTGCACTCCGTGAGCTTTTGTTCCGAAGCCATCAACTCCTGGGTGTAGTTCTCCTCAGTTTCCACCAGGTGGCGCCGCAGACGTTCTAATTCCTTCACGGAGTTCTGTTCTTGCTCCGACAACTGGAAGGTAAATATATAATTTCAAAGATATACACACCTATATTTTTCGAAGGTATAGGCAGACAATGGTGCCGATTCCCTTGTTCACAAACTAAACTAAAACTAGACAATTGGCATCTCTTACTGCCAGGCAGCTGAAGAAAAGCACGGCGATAGATAAGAACTAAGATAGAGATGTCAAATTAGTTTTTTCTTGAACTTCGCCGTGTTTTTAATCAATACGTTCTGAAATGACAATTATAATTGTAGGTATGAACATTTTATATCAACAAAAATTTACAGCTCTTACTGTGTGTCTGTCTCTTGCTTGTTTTATTGGAGAGAAAGAGATAAAAATAGCTTTAAATAAGTTTAAGTCGTGCACAGAAGAATTGGCACAGTTATTGAAATTCGACAGTTATGTTTAAATGTAATGTAATATGGAACGAGCCTACTGACATTAGCCGGACATACACGGTTATTCACATTGGTCACAAATCCAGTCCTGGGCTGCTTGCCACTGAGAAATTCCTAATGACAAAACCCAATAATACTTTGTACTCGGGAATCGATCCCTGAATACGACGCTCAGCAGTCGCTGTCTGAACTATCTGGTTAGTGTAATATGTCGTTTCGAAAGCGACTGCTGACTGTTGTCAATAAAGTATTTTTTTACTAAGGAATGCAAAGAATAAAAATCTTCATTCATGTACCTGTAAATTTTCCGCTGTCATTTTCTTAATCGTTTCCACTTGAGCCGACAAATTCTTTTGCAAATTCTCACACCTTTCTGTCAAATTTTTCACAGTTTCATTGGCAGTTACTAGTTCAGATTTCACCTTTTCAAAGTCTGTTATGCTCTGGTTCAAAGATACAATAATACCATCTTTTTCTTTGAGGGTTACCCTTAAATTTTCACAATTTGTACAATTAGTAGCAGTACTTTGTATCAAATTATCTTTCTCTTCAATAACTTTTTTATATTCGTTGGTATGTTCTAGGATGACATGGTTCAATCTCTGTATTTCATTATGATATTGTATGCTTTCATTGTGTTTCAAATTTACTAAGTTTATCAATTCTGTTTTTTCTGCTGACGCAGCGTTTATAATTGATTTGTATTCTGTGATCATTTTCTCAGCACTCGCCTGACTTACTTGCAGTTCCTCAATATATTTTTCTCTTGAAGTTATGTAGTTTTGTAGTTCCTCTTGCTCAGCTTTTAATGCGTCTTTTTCTTTTATTAACTTGGCATAATCATCGTTAAGCGTAAAGTTTTCTGTAGTCTTTATTTTATCGGCTAATTCAACTATTGATTGATTAAGTTCTTTTATTTCTTTTTCTTTGTTAGCTATTGTTGTATTAAATTCATCACGCATTATTTGTAATTCTTCTAAACGCCATGAGAGTGTTGATATTTGATTATTCTTTAAAGTTACTTCGTCATTTAAAAGATACATCTGTTTATTTAGATCTTCTTTTTCACTATGAAGCTTTTTTAATTCTTCTTGATTCTCATTTATTTTAGAACTTTTGTCTTTGAGGGATAGTATTTCATCATTTTTTATGGTAATTTCTTTTTTCATATTAGCTACTTCTTCATTTAATGCTTGTATTGTAATATTATTATGATTCGCGGTATTGTTAAGACTATCAATCAAAGTATCTTTTTCGTTCAGGTCTGATACCAACTTGTCAAATTCTTCTTCAAGGCGCGCAATTTTCCTATCAGTGGAAGATAATTCAGCTTCTAGTTGTAATTTCTTTTCATTTAGTTTTTCATTTTCAGCTTTTAAATTTGTGATTTGTTCATGAAGTAACTCCAGACCTTTTGAATCACCGATGGTATTTTCATGTGCTTTTATTTCTTTTTGTTTCTTGATATCTTCTTTAAGCTTACTGTTTTCAGTTAAAAGTTCTTGTTCTTTGCGTTGCAGTTCGTCTACCTCAGTTTTTAGTTTACTGGTAGTTTCTGAAAGAGTCTCGTTTGCCAAAGACATCTGATGCATTTTTTCAACCATTAAACTGTTTTCTGTTATCACATTTTCTAGTGTCGTACTGCTGGTAGTAATAGTAGATAATTGTTCTTTTAGTGTAACTACTTCATCTTGTAAACTGTGTTTTTCGCTTTCTATATCCTGCTTATGTTTGATGACGTCGTCCAGTTTACTTTCAAAGTTCTGCAGCTTAATATCCAAGGCTGATTTAAGGCTTTCCAATTCTTTGTGCGCATAACATTTTTCATTTAATGCTACCTTAAGATCATCCACTTTTTTAGTTAACAACACTTTATCATTTTCTAATATGTGAACATCTATAGAAAGCTGCTCATTTTTAGAGTTTGTAGTGATTAGACGTTTCCTTAAATCATCTATTTCATCGACTGTCTTTTTAAGATTGTCATAATCTTGGTTGTTGACACTGTGTTCCAGTTCTGCAACAGCTTTACTTTGACGTCTTAACATTTCGAATTCGTCCAACATCGTTGAATACTTTTGTTTTATTTCTTCTAAACTGTAACGAAGTGAATTTTTTTCGGTCCTTACTTCATCTAGCTCCTTGAGTATTCGCTTGATTTCTGATTCAAAGACCTTGTTTATTTTATTAGAGTCAGCTAATTCCGTTTCTAGTTTTGCTAAGTTATCTTCGTGTGTTTCAATTATGGGTTCTAACTTGGACGTGTTTTTTAAGGCCGCGATTTCAGATATGAGAAAATCATTATTCTTTTTCATCTCATTTAATTCTCTCTCTAGATGTTGAATATCAGTAGTTAAGAAATCATTTTCTGTGGTCAAATCATCTATTTGTGTCTGCAGATGGTTAGCTTCGAGGTTTTTCTCAGAAAACTTGTGATCTAGCACGTCGATTTCTTTTTTAAAAGAATGCACTGTTTTGAAAACACTTTCTAATTTAAAAAGAACTATGTTATCTCCAGCTGATGGTATTTCTCCAACGTAATCAATGGGAAGTTCAAAATTGATATACTTATTGTACAGTTGCATAACCTTTTCAGGTTTAATTATTTTATTATCTATATTTTCTTGGCTGTTACTTTCTTTTTGAGCTAGTTTATGTTTAAGCTCATTAATATCACGTTTGAGGGTTTCAATCACACCTTTAGCATTATCATCTATATTGATTTCGTCTAAATGTATTTGACTTGAATTTCTTCTATCTTTCAATTCATTGACTTCCTTCAGAAGCTCTTCATAAGTATCTCTAGGAACCATATCTGATAGCTCTGCATGTTTATTTACTATTTCTATCTCATGTTCTAACTTCGTTACCTCTTCTTGCAGCTTAAATACTTCTTCGTGTAAATCTTGATTTTCTTCTTGGAATTTCTCAGCGTTCTCTCTTAACAAACTATGAATCCTCTCCAGATTTTGATATTTATGAAACAAAGTTTCGTAATCAGACTTACTTCCCTTTAAATCTTCTATTTCTTTATCTCTCTCTCCGATTTTAGATAGTAACTTCTTGATTTCTGCCGAATATTCATCATTTGTAGTTTTGAGATCCTCGTGCTCTTGTTTTAAAACTGCAAAATTAGACTGCAACTCGCTTTTTAGAGCAAGAAGTCTTTCCATTTCCTGTTGATGCTGGTTGTCTAAATCTTCTAAGTTTGACGAAAGATGTCTGTTTTCTTCTCTCAGTATGGAAATTTCTTCATCAGGTCTTATGTCAATTGTGCCTCTCTGCGTCAAGGTGGTAAGCTCATCCTGTAGATTGCGTATCTGTATTTTGTATTGGTTTTCGGTGTCATTGTCGGATGGTTTCGACGTTTGGGGCGGCGGGTCCCAGTACCAACTGGATTCCTCTTCTTTGATGCCATTCTTTTTGCTAAGCTTCTGGAAAGAAAGAAAAGTAACATTAGAGATTTACACTACATGCACTTCTCCAAACACAGTTACTGATAAGAATTTTACTGTTTGCTGTTTACAAAAAGGTTAACGACCTGGAGAGAATTTCAACGAAAAATTTTGAGGAGCAACATTTTGAAAGATCGCTTCAGGAAGTAATAATATACTTGTGATGAAACGTGTTGAGTGTTTAGAAGAAAATACGACACGTCACTCTTTCTTCACACGATACAATGTCTATAACCCTTTGCTAACAAGCACAATTACTGCCAATATATCCACTACCAAAATAAAACTAGCATTAAATTCTCATTTTAATTTCACAGTTTTCAACAAAAATTAACAGCTATCGTCCCGAGACCAATTGTACACACACTTGTATGTACGTCTGTTCAAACAAACGATATCGCTATCTGGCCGTTTTATGGTTGGTCTGAGTCAGACGCTGTACAGTTGAGGATATAAGTCATCGTATGTTGGCTTAGTTGGTACTGGCTTGGGTATTAGTAATGCGGTACTGATGTAGTAATCGTTCGTGTTCGACTTTTAGTCCTTTTATTTAAAACAGTAACTTGAGGTGATTAAGATAGAGTAGCCCTTTTATTTAAAAAAAAACATAAAAAAGTCACAACATCGCCATCTTCATTAAAACAAAAAAAGAAATCCAATTCACTCCAAAAACTTGGAGTGTCTGGAAAATGAATTTGGAATTTTCAACGAAATTTCCGTTTTCGATAGAAAATCCCCTAACAACAAAGGATATGCTCGCTATTGATGGTAACGAGACAAACGGAACGAGGAACGTGGTGCAACTATATAGATGACACAATGAGTGACTAATGCTTAAATGCTATTTTAACTATCTATCTTTCGTTTTAAACGCATCGTATAGTTCTTGCAACAAACACTCGCTCAATCGCTCTCACAGTCGTACGATCAGCTACACGCCCTCTAGAACTGCGAAAACCGCTCCTAACTCCTACAAAATAAAGGCGCTGTTAAAGTCAAACTGTTACCATGCGATACGACCAGTATCGCAGGTACCCCCATTTACTAAGTGGTGCGTGACACCAGATAACACCACTCTTTTGGTGACAGTATGACGACAGTTCACACAGTTCAGTTCAGTTTTCACACCTTGGCCCTACAAACAATTGCTACACTTACATCTTTACAATTCTCTCGCCACAGTCCGCGTTGATTACATACATAGTGATAATACCATTATCTCATTAATCTGTAGACAATACCCTCAGATTAACTACAACTAGATTCAAATTTTATGACGTACAAAAGTGACTTTAATGGTCTAATTGAAACAAATGATTTGACTTTGATTATGAAACAAAAGGCAGATAGACCGTGCGAAACACTGAGAGTGAAGCCACAAAAGCAAATACAAATTCAAAAACGAATACCTACAATTCCATTCGCGCTGTACTGACGCGAGTCAGTACAGCACGAAGCGAAGCATTGTTATAAAAAACAAGTAAGAAATAAAAATTCAAAAGCGAATACAATCACCAAAGTGTCAATCACCAGAGTGAAGCCACCAAAGCAACTACAAATTAAAAACGAACACCTACAATCTCGTGATTGTATTCGCTTTTGAATTTGTGTTTGTATTTTTATTAAAACGATGCGTCGTTTCGTGCTATACTGACTCGTGTCAGTACGTTGTAGTACGAAGCGCGTTGTAGGTATTCGCTTTTGAATTTGTATTTGCTTTTTTGACTTTGCTCTCAGTGTACCGCGCGGTCTATCTACCTTTTCTTTTATAATCTGAGGTTCTGGGACTCAGTATGGAGTTATATGGCAGCGCGCGCATTTGACGAGCTTGATCACAATCGTCTGTAAGTCTCGTGCTGTCTCTGTCACTTTATAAGTGACTGATACCGTTAAGTCTTATATGGTCATAAGACTTAACGGTATCTCAAAATTGAGTAGCGTTTGAGTATTTGGCCATAAGTCCTTCTAAGTTCCATTAAAAAAAGGTTGACTATATTTAACTCCCTTTGTAACGATACTCTTTCCTCATCCTTTTTATGTCCACTCCCACTCCTTTTAAGAAAACTCGAAAGTTCATTTCCTGTTTCCTATCATGGCAAATATTTTCATTATCTACAGGTATTTGTGCCAAGTCTGTTTGATTTGTGATGACTCTACAGCACGGGAAATCCTGGGTATGAGTTATTCATTTCGTCATAGGCATCTACTTTTCTGGTAATCATTTTTGTTATCATTGAGCCACATCTGGGCCTCAAGTCTGCTATTTCAATTGTGTCAGAATGGTCTATCATTGATTTCATAATTGTTGATTTTGACAAGTTTGGTAATCTACTAATATAATGGCGTCATTATGACTTTCCAATGGTCAACCACTGACACGCCATTGAAAGAAATGATATAGAATGGTAATCTCGTACAAAATGACAACTGAATGACAGGCGGTAATCTGCTAAAATTTTGTCAGTTTCTTTGATCAGTGGCCTACCATTAGAACGTCATTGTGCAGTCATTGCTTTTAATTTGACCGACCAATGATCGACCATTATGAATTTAGCAGATTACGAACTTTTGGCAAAATGACAATGGGATCGTGTTGGAATGACGAAATTATAAAAATAGCAGACTTGGCCCCCATCTCTTTAGGCGCTAATAAGTGACTTTTACAGATATTGAACTGACCATTACGTAAAAATTAATCAGAATAAATGAAAAATAATATAATTATGGTAAACTAGAACATTCTCTTAATCATTTAGTATATGAATATTTTTGATTTAGTTCATATTAAATAGTTTAATTAACGCGTAAAATTTTGTCTGACGCGGACAAAACATTCATAATCACCAAAATTTTCACCATCTTACAGACAATTTAATTATACTATCTTTTAAGACAGATTTTTTTCAAAGTTAAAGAATACTATCTTCTTCTTTTTTTTCGAATAAACTTTTAGAGTTGGGGACGCAGCCCATACGATACCCTGGTCGCTCAAGGTCGCCAGCATATATCGTCACCTTAAGTGTTGTCACGTACGACAACTTCTCTAAGAGACTTACTTACGCTCCTAGCAAATCTGTAACTTTTACTAAAAGAAAACTTTCAAAGTTCAATTTACTATCTGTCCTAGGCCTTAACACATAAGGGTAAATATAAGGTCTATGAACCTTTAAGAAAACCGTCGATTTCAAAAAAGCCATTTCTCAATAGTTTTAGTTTAGCACTTTAGACCTTTGTTAATACTTCCGCGTATACCGATATCAGTCGGTTTTACTACGGTTATAAAGCATTTATGTGCCATTGTACCAACCGGACACTGAACCTAGGACGGGGTACGTATCGGGAAATGGTGCACTAGTATTTGCTTAAGGCTTCGTCTAGGTTTGGTTTTCTATTCCATTACCAGTTAGAGAGATTTATTGTGATTACAAGTCACACTTTGAATATTTTGTGTATCTGCCATTTTACAAATACCACCACTTTTTGATATTCGTTTAATTTCTGTATTTCTTTCTTTACTCGTCATCATTTCAGCCGAAAGACGTCCACTGCTGGACATAAGCCTCCCCAAGGGGGGGTTTTGCCATAATCACCACGCTTGGCAGGCGGATTGGCGATCGCAGTATGGTTGTTACAAAGGCACAGAGAACGCTGCTGCCCATTCTCTGGTGAGTGCCTTAGTCGCCTCTTACGACACCCACGGGAAGATATGGGATGGTGCTATTCTTTACGTCCGACACCACACGGACACTTTACTCGTATTATATGATATTACTTTTTTTTTTTTTTTTTTTATTTTGCATTTATTTTAGGGACTTTTACGCACAGCGTATGCCAGTCCCATCGTACCCTTATCCAAATACTTCACTGATATTACTTTTCCCTATGTCCGTATGGTGTCGGATATGCGTTTGGTGTCGGACGTAAAGAATAGCACCATCCCATATCTTCCCGTGGGTGCCGTAAGCGGCGACTAAGGGACTTACCAGAGAATGGGCAGCAGCGTTCTCTGTGCCTTTGTAACATCCATACTGCGATCGCCAACCCGCCTGCCAAGCGTGGCGATTATGGCAAAACCCCCCCTTGGGGGATGCCTATGTCCAGCAGTGGGCGTCTTTCGGCTGAAATGATGATAATGATGACTTTTCCCTATGTAATTGTTCTTAGCTACGAAACTTTCCTAAGCCGTGTGGTGTGTGTCGGTCGCAAATAGCACCACTCCATTTCTAACCGTGGGTATCGTAAAAGGCGACAGAGGGATATTGACCTGAGGAAGGGCAGCAGCGTCCTTTTAGGTACCATAACACCTACTGCGATCGCCAACATACATCGGCCAAGCATGGTGCTGTGGGCGTATAAACGTTGACATGATGATGATGATTATTTCTCTTCCACATCATTCCAATCTCACCAAGGCGACGATAAAATTATAATAACTAACGAACGCTTACAGATGATTATATTAGATCCATTAAAATTAACCTACTATTTATCTTCGCTGAACATTATAACGACAACCAGCACAATTTGCCTCCCAGATTTAACTTCAACAACTCCCAAGGCGCCTAGAATAACTAAAAATGCAAAATAATTCCTACAATAATGAAGATTGCGCATCACTCGGTACTGCCTTGACCGCGTTCCCGCCGTCTTGTCAAACTTCCATAATTGTTCGACTTAGGCTTACGTAAGGAGTATTGTCAACGATTCGACTTGGTGCTAAACGAGACACTTGAGCTGTATTAATGGGTGTAAAAGTACACTTAACGAAACCAAAAGTTACTTGCTCTTCCCATATTTTTTTTTTTGTTTTGGATCATTCCTGGGAGAACCTTCTGGCTACGAAGATATGAAAGTTCCAACTTTGTTTAAGTTTGTAACGGAATCAGGTCATAATCGTTCTAAGTAAACTTTAAATACCCACACGACCCCTTTACTATTATACGCACCAGCAGAATGTTTCGTGTGCACACAGGTGTATATCTCCCGCCTGCACTACACCACTAAGGCGGAGGACATCGTAGAGTACATGCGCCGAAAGACAAGGTACACGCCGAGGGTGCAGTTACTGGAGTCGCGCCACAACGTTAACTTCAAGGCGTTCGTAGTGCGAGTACCGAATTGTTATCTGCCCCTCGTCATGGAAGAAGACTTTTGTAAGACGTGTGGCAAACGGAACAGGATTCTCAGCTAGATGTAGCAGTTTGTTGATAACAGGGGAATATATCCAAAATACACTATTTCAAAAAAATTTACCTTTTAAGTTAGAGTTCATTTGGAATCTAATAAGGTGGACGGAAATGGAACTTGGCAAAAGTAACAATGCTAAAGGCAACAGAAATCTAAGATATACGATTAGGTTAGGTGAAACTTGCATACGGCGATATGGTATGAATGATTAAGAAAACAACAATACAGTACGCAGTTTACTTAGAAACTGTTATATCTCATTTAGATTAAGGACCCGTGCAAAATGTTTACTGATCCTCTACACTTCTGAGAGTCTGTGAGAGACTTTTCGCCATTATTAATGGAAGCAATAAGAATAATGTAAACAGGATATTGTAAAAAAAATATGGAAAAGAGTGTGCGTAAACCTGCTCGTTCTTATAAAGTCCCACTATATTTTGGAACGGTCAACTGGCTTCAATTTTCTGACTGCCCGACTCCTTGACAATTTAAAAATGCTTGTACATGGTTTAGTTGAAATAAATGCCTTGACCATGAGTTACATTTCGAAATAGCTACAAAGAATTGCATGTATCTAAACTAGATTCTTGAAATAGGGTACTAGATCTTTTAACACGTTGAACATCATGGGGTTTCCCATGGCGTTTGGTGTCCGATTTACCTTCAACATTTTTGGCTCGATAATCAATGACTTAATCATCATCTTCCTGCTCTTTTCTCATATTACTTGGGATCGGTACAACATATTTTCTTCTTCCATTCTGTCCTGTCAACCGTCATGCTTTCACTCACTCCTTTTTCATTTCTAATTGACTAGATCTTTTAATACTCACATGAACATCATCAATGCTCACATATGAGATGTAGGCAGAGTGAGCGAGGAGTATTAACTGGAAGACCACCAATAGTACATGTCTTGTCATTTTACCACCATTATAACCACCATCTTGTTTAATTTATCAAATTATTAACATTTATTCACCAGTCGTTATCTTATATAAATCTTCGAGAAAGATTTTTACAGAATATCACACCTGATAGAACAATTTGTTGGAGAGAGTAAATTAAGATTTTTTATGAAGGTAGTAGAGGATAGAAAGGGGAATGAATACAGGGATGACAGAACAGATATGTGTGGTAGTAAATCTATTGAAGAGCAGAGTCTCTTTATACAGAATTACAGACACATTGGTTGCTCAAAAGGAAACTCGAGAAGAAAAGTACTTGAAAACGGAATAAAACATTTTGTAATTTTGTTAGCAAGACCCAAGAAACGATGACGACGCATCACGAGCTGGTGAATTTCTTGCTAGTTCTTCTCTATTTAAACCTACTACGTTTTGAAACGGGCAATTAGCTGCAAATTTCTGACTGGATGATTATATTTTACCTTAGACACCTTCTCTATTTAAGATAGTTAATTTTATTATCCAGTGCTTGTACTATGAGATGAGATAAATAAAGACATATGATTACGATTATGCAGAGTTAAAAGCGTATCAGATTTTTTTCATACCATGGTCCATGGCGGAGGTGTCCAAGCGGATATAGGGCCACAATGAAATAACCACAATATTAATACAACTCTCATAGCCACGTTAAATTTTTGGTTATTTTCCGCTCTGCATAGTTCGTAATTATTTACTTTTATTGTAACACGGTAGTACGCTTTTTGATCACCAATGACGTTTTAAATGGGTCTGCATTAAGTTCGATACAGTACGTATACACTAGCAAACGATCGTTTTATTTTGCCGCATTGGCTTTGATTACGGCGAAAAAATACTCGACTTTTGCACCGTTTCAGTTATAATAGAAGAAAGAAGTGTGGAAATTACTAAAGAAGAAACTAACAGATAGTCTTGAGGTGAACAGCTATGTAAAACTTTATACAAGTATTTTAACAAAACATTTTCCACTGCTACGCACTGAACACACAACATCACCGGCCGAAATCCAACACGAAAATAAAACAATAAATTCAAAAATCGAACGCGATCGGTACTAAAATTCGATATATAAAATAGAATACATCATTATTTTTCAAATACGATCGACGACGAACAATGGCAGGCTGTGTGCAACGACTGGCCGAGGTAAGTACGAGCTGTTTTGAAAACATATTCACCTGTAAGTGTTGTAGCAGTGTAGCTAGACTACCATACATCCAATTAAAACTACTAGATACAGACAATAGGGGTTCAATATGATACTTTGTAAACTTTGGCTGTGAACATTTTAATTTGTCCCGCTATTGTTAGTTGTTGCTGCTGTATGGATCAAATCAGACAGCATCTCTGAGCAAGTTAAACAATGCCAAAACCCTACTTATCTCAAATCATTTGCTATGCATACAAACTAAATAATAACAGTAATAATACCAGCCTATAATTGTCCCACTGCAGGGCAAAGGCCTCTTCTCATACCGAGAAGGCATGAGGCTTAATCACCACGCTTGACCACGCAGACCTATGTCCAGCCAAGGTATTATGATAAGCTGAATATCAATGCAAACGTTATTTTCTTGTATAAAGTCCAGTAGACATTTCTAGTCACATAAATATTGATTGGTCCTTTGAGTCATACGAAGGACCAATCGTGATATCAAATCCCCAAAGTAGGTAATTATGCGGTTTCCTTGAAGCTATAAATATATTCATATTATGGGCATGCGAAATTGCGAAATTAACTACCCAAAACTAACTACCCTAGGTGTTAGTTTGGGTAGTTAATCTAGTAATTATTTAGTCTTTTCAGAATAGGAACTGATTTTTTTTGTATTTCCGATTGTTATGAAATTACCAATTTGATGTTCCACCTAGTAAAATAGATAACTCAATAGCGATATCTTCAAACATCAGTAATCGAGTGGAATCAATTTCACATGACTGAGCGTCCTTCATAAACGCAATCACAGCCGGAACGAGTCGCGTGCGCATACGACCTCCCCACCACGCAACAATAATATACAACCTTAGTACTAACGTCATTAAGTTCAATTTCCTTCACGGAACATCCTGCAACGGCAACCGCAGTGTTCAAAGGACAAACAACACTGTCAACAAAGATATAACGTTCAATTCTGTTTAATGATAGACTCTAATGAGCTTCAAAGTAATTGTCTAATTTATGTCAATGGAATAAAGCTGAAATTCTAATGAAGTACGGACAAGTTAGAATGTTATGTAACGAATGGTGTGCATGTAACACATTTTTTACTTCAAACCGTTTGTAATAGAGGTCATTATCGGTGGAGCATGCATGTCGGAGACGGCGGAAGCTGGATCTATTCAAGATGCTTAGTAACACCAATGACAGATGATTCATAAAAAATATGAAAAGAAAATACAAACAGAAAGTACTCCTAATGAGGAACAATTGCCCTTGTATAAATTAAAAGACGTAAGTAATAATTATGAAGGAAGATCTCTTTTTTCTTACCGATCTACTGGCTACTGTGAACATCTTCGTATAGGCCCCACAGACCACAGACTTTAAAAGGGGGATGCACCGCAAAATTCAAATTATCTTACGTTTTTTGCAATTTCCAGCTCAGTATCATGCATTAACTTTCATGAAAATATGACATCGGTCGGTTTCTTAGTCAGTATAAAGATGTATGTAACACATGTGTGCGCAAAGTATAACGATTTGGTATCGGCCGATAAAAATGTTTAATGGGCTACACGATTGCTAAACTGAACTCACTCATCACTAACCTGACTGTTTGTTGGACCAGTGTGCGAGCTAGCAGCCCAACTCGATCAAACTGTCGGCCGATAGAAAGTCTGTGGCCTGTGTAAGCTCTAATAAAAACTATGAGGTGATCTGACATCCCACTAATGCTAAGGATTGACAGCTGGCTATAGCTTAATTCACCGAAGGACATTTGTACATAACAGTACTACCAATGAACCTACTTCATCATCATGCCTGCCTAGCCTTTTCCCAAATATATTGGGGTCGGCTTCCAGTCTAACTGGATGCAGCTGAATACCAGTGTTTTACATAGAGCGACTGCCTCAACTCAGTCACTGGGTAACACGACACCCCTTGGTAAGACTGGTTGTCAGACTTTTCTGGCTTCTGACTACCCATAACGACTGACAAAGATCTACAAATAACAGCCGGGACCAACGGCTTTACGTGTTTTCCGAGGCACGGAGGGAACTCAGTCTGGAAGGGATAGTCACCCATCCACATACCGAACGTTGCTAGCGTAGAATAACCTTTGACCGATCGATCTGTACGGATTTAACTTAGCCACGAGCTCCTCTATTTCAATAAGCACACTATAATGAACCTACTTGTGCTCTGATAAACTTGTGACTAGTTTTATCATGCAGTCGAAGAGTTTCTGAGTTTAAAGCCCCATCTCCTTGCATATCACAGATTACTATGTCAGGATTCCTCTTTGAATTTTGTTGACATAGAAAATTATTCGCTGCATTGATCAGTACATCATCTTCTTCCCCGTGAACGTCGCTGCATGTCTTCTCTTCTTTCATCTCTTTTAGCCATCATCGCAGTTTTCACCCCCTTGCTAGCCAATTACCATGTCTTAGATCTTTCCCCTACATTTAGAGCAATGCATAATTTTATATTCAAAATTTTCCTCGTGACATTCCCCTTGTACCTTGTCATTACTTTTCTTATTTCAAAAAGTGGTAATGGTTGATTCGATATGAGAACTGCCTCCAGCTGCATCTATTCCAGCAAATCACCTTAAGTACAGAAACAACGTGACACTAGCACCGCGATTCTGACTTTGCGGTTAAAACAATAAAGTAACAAATTCCATGCGATAATTTTAATTTATGTCTTTTTGTTCTTCGTCGTAAGAGGCCAATGTCAGCGCATGATTGACTAGCAACGAAGGCTGTGAGAATTCTTATTAGTAGCCATTCAAAATGAGGGTCTTGTGAGCTGATTGACCTTGGTAGCCTAAGTCTTAAGCCCGGTTTCAACGTAAATGTGACTTTTGTATGAAAAATGGGCTATTATACCCAATGCCAAAGGTTATGTTAGATGTCAACTGATTTTCGCAAGACGGAGCGGAAATCGGATTGGAATTACTACTGTTGAGTCTACTAGTGAGTAAATTCCCAAGGTTTGGAATGGAAGTCAAAGGCCGGAAGTCGTTCGCGTTACGCTGAGATGGTTGTCTAAATATATAGAAATAGTGGTCAAACGTATGCCTATCAATAGATATAAAAAAAAAAAAAAAAAAAAATGTATTAAAGTTAGGGTCAGCTTCTTATGGTAGCACTTCACTGGGTGTTTGTACAAATAATTGAGTTACTTGGTTAATACAAAATATACCCTATACTTATTGAAATGAAGTCGATTTTGTATTATTCAAATAAGGCAAATATTTGCACAAATACGCCAAGTGCCAGCATTAGAGAGAAGGCCTATGGCCTAGTAGTAGACACATAGCTTATGCTTAGCTTATGAAATTAATACAGACGTATTCTAAACAGCAATACAATACTGAAAAATGTATATTGATACTTACAGACATAAGTTTAGTTGCTGTTAAGTTCAAATTCGTCTTGATTATTTGAAAACTAATATTGTCATTGGATAACAGAATACCAGCTGTTCTTTAAAAATCCCCCTCGATGAACTTAGATGAAGTGAATGTGAGGTGAGTTTCCAATCAGAAGCATAAAGTGGGACAAGCAAGCAAGTGGTAGGAGCTCGTGGCTAACTAAATGCCGTAAAAATCGATCGCTCAAAGGTTAAGCTACGCTTGCCGCGGTCGGTATTTAGATGGGTGACCATACACCTTATACCGAATTCCCTCCGTCATTCGTAGATCTTTGACAGTCGTTAAGAGTAGAAAGAAGCCAGAAAGTCTGACAATCAGTCTTACCAAGGGGTATCGTGTTACCAAGTAACTGGGTTGTGGAGGTCCGATAGGCAGTCGCTCGCAGCTGCATCCAGTTAGACTGAACGCCGACCCCAACATAGTTGGAAAAAGGCTAGGCAGATGATGAGCATAAAGTGGCACGACCGTCTACTTCAAGTTCAGTACAGTATCAATATATAACTTGCTAACAGTGGGTCTACAAAAGGCATAAAATCAACAGACAAAATCTATAAAAAATATAGTGAATAATAAAACGTATGCCCTTTACGCACTAAATGTCACCATTTCTATAACAAACAAATTGAGCTACCATTGATAGATCATACAATCAACATAAACGATAAATTTCCAGTGTCAAAGCATAACATGCGCAAGCGCGGTTGGCGGGAAATCGTCCGGAACTCGGTCATGGCGCGCGCGGTTGACATGCGGGCTATGAAGGCCTTGACAGTTGGCTGAAAACGAAGAGGTTTGAAGTCTATGAATCCTTTTTTAAAGTAAAAGAAACTAATGATGAGCATAGACATATTTGTTAATCCTCTGTCTTAGAAAGTGGAAGAGGTTCAGTCTGAAAACCAACCAAAAACATATTAATGCAAAAAAATCTAGCTGAGAAAGGGACTAGCAAATACGAACCTTCTGTTTCAAGAGCTACCTACGATAAACCATCAATATTATAAAGTTCTCTTTCAAAATAGAACATAAGTTTATAAACTGACATAGCTTTATTTAATACTACTTTCTGCCCGCGTCTCTGTCCATGTGGAAGTCTTGAATACCATGAAATATGGCACTTATCAATAATGTATATTTCTATAAGTCAACGATTTTTTTGTAACCCATACGGTTCTTTCCGAGATCATCTCTTCTTACACACAAAAAACAAACAAAATATGAGCACAGATTCTGATATCATCATACACCTATACACACACAAACATCCACCAAATTTCGTAACTCCCAGCCTAAACCAAAACAAACCAAAATGACAAAGTAAGATGATTACGACTTAACCGCAATGTCGACGTTTACTGCGCGTGCTTCTAACCACATCACAATCATGACAGATGCATCAATCGATACTTAAACTAAATATTAAAATGATTACAGTTTGCAGTTAACATTGTGGTACAGATAACCGCAAGTCAATACTAACATTTGAATTAAGAAGACCACCCTTACTGGTGTACATTTAATGCGCTGTCAAATTGGTGCCATAGACGTGCGGTTGGCTGTACAGCATTCGTCAAGTGCATGAATCGATATGTTACAATTTTTCTAAGCTTTTAATGTGTGATGCCGGTTGCGAACAGCACCACCCCATTTCTACCCGTGGGTGTCGTAGAAGGCGACAGAGGGATATTGACCAGAGGATGGGCAGCAACGTCCTTTTCAGTATCTTCAGTATCTTAACACCTACTGCGATTGCCATCATGCAATGGCCAAGGTTAGCGATTACGGCTGAAACCCGGGGCGGGTTTGGGGGAGATCTATGCCCAGCAGTGGGCGTCTAAAGGTTTACATGATGATGAAGTTTTTAAATAAAGTCTGCGTCTTCTTGTAAGACGGTCTCTCATGAGGGATCCCAAGTGTGCTTAGTTAAGTCTTGCTGATTTTCATACGCAGAATTACTTCATTCGTCTGAAGTAGTGCTATTATGTTAGGAACGACAGCTTACGTCAAGGTAACTTCACCTAACATTCACTATATTTGTACAGAATAGACCAGTTGCTTTCGTCTTACTGATTTATTCCTCCAGACTTAACTCCAAATGCGATAAAATGAATATCTACAAAGTTTAAAAAAAAACCTTTACTGCCAAAAGGACCAATTTTTCTTTTCCAACCAATTTAGCATAGCGAAGTTTTTTAAACTCTCATACCTATTTCTTCACCTTCCAAAAGACATTTCAATTACAGATTTTAAAAAAATCTTTACTGCCAAAAGGACCAATTTTTCTTTTACAGCTAATTTAGAATGACAAGTTTTTACAGTTTAAACTCTCACATCCTAATTGTTCACCTTCCAAAAGACTTTTCAATTACGGATCAATACAAAATTCTTCAAGTCTATCACCATAATTTTGTCCTGACATCCATCATTACGTTCGCACACATAGGTTTAGCAAATAATAGTCAATAAAGACTCGCTGGCTAGCATCGGGCACAAGGCCTCCCTGGCACTGTGTGTTACACGACACATCTGCTAAGTTTGTAACTCTGTTTAGTGTTTAGACATTATGGAACATGTCAGTTGCATTGTGGAAGGTTATGTACTTACGTCTAAATTGGTTTGCCGTGAAAAAAAGATTTTTGGATTTGGAAAACGACAAATGGCATGAAGAAATATGTTCTGTAATTCATAAAACAATATCAGGATCTCTAAGTGGTTTACAATGAAGTAGCAGGTCGCGTATGTACAACAATCAGTTGCCTGCACGCTTCAGAAATAGAGTCCATCAACTCTACAGATGCAAAACTCAAGGCTAAAATCTGAGTCCACTCAATATAGTTATACTGGCAACGTAAAAATAATATTTTTTAGATAATTTCCCTTGAAAGAGTATAAAACAATGATATTCAATTGCACGTAGCTAGTTCGGAAGGTAGAAAAAATTTAATGAATGTTCCAAACCAACAACACCAAATAACATTTACGATATATCAAACCAATACTCGAGCAATCACTTTACTCATCCATTACAAAACAAAACCAAAAGGCCAAACCACCGCTATTTTACAAAAATAAGAAATAACCTGGTAGGTACACCCGAAGACTATGACACAGAAAAAGTCACGTTCGTGAAGTTAAACGTCATTTCGCAACGAAGGGACGTTGAGGCAACTGCGACCGATTGTTCGACGACAACTGCCTGACTGTTACTGCCCATTCTTGCATATTACCGCATTGACACGGCTAAATGGACAACTGTCATACGCTGCTAGAATTTTGTTTAGTTTGCGTTGAGAAAGGTTGGTCACATGTCTATGGTATAATCGTTATATTTGTGTAAGTAGGTTTCTTTTGTGCATTTTGGAGATGATAATTATTCAGATTTGGAAGGTTGAGCTTAAACTTTAGGTCCTGCGATGTTTAATTTTTGAACTCGTACATTTCTATCAATTGTCATCATTTGAATGCAATTATTAGCCTATAGCATTTTAATAATTATAAAGCACTAGCTGACCCGACAGACGTTGTCCTGTCCCGATCTACCTACTTACCTGCCTATTTACCTACACCTACCCTTTCCTGAAATTTCTTTGCTATAAACCTCACGGAGCCCGAGACCTTTCCAACGAATGCAAAACCGTGGAAATCGGTTCGTGCGTTCTGGAGTTATATCGTCAGGAAGGAAAACCCGACTTATTTTTATATAGTAGAGCATTATTTCAGCATGTTCTACATTGTCGAATGCTTTAGATATGTCCATGAAGACTGTGTCATTAACGCAAAAAGGGGCATCAATCAATATTTTTTTGTGAGTGTTCAAAATAAAATTCGTGTTTGAAAAGTTAAGCATTTAGAAAAAGGCTTTATGTTCTTGCAGAGACCTATGTAGAATGTGGCATCAATGCAAAAGAGAGCATCAACCAATATTATTTTAAGCAGTTTTTTCAGCGATTTTAAATCTTTATTATTTTTATTGTAGCATTAGACAAGGGGCAGCCACATAACGATAGTTATTAGGCTATTTATTGTTGAAGTAACTGTTTTTTTTTTTTTGTAAACCGCAAATAGTTTACAAGGCTTCGTGTTTGTCGTAAAATAACAGAGTTTACTATTGTGTAATGATTATTGTCTAATGTTATAAAAAGGAGTATTAATAAATACAATTTCCACCCCAAAACATTTCCCACTGGGTCTCTCTTTACCTAAAACTTTCACAAAACTCAATGCAGATAGATCTCCGGTCTCTAAAACTGGGTGTGTTCCTAAAGCAGGGTCCTTGTCTCAAATGTTTGTTGGTTCAATCGATGTGACAGTTCCGACCTCAACATCTTGGGTTACTTAATGCCACTGACCTGGCTGTAAAGAAACCGCATGTTTACTTTGTACTTTAAGAGGTACGTTCGATTTTAATATTGTTAAGGAAAAAATGTCTGCGATAGATTTTTCTTATCACCCGGCTACGACAAACGTAAAAGGAGGAGTTATGCCTTAAACAGTCTATGTAAGTGTGTATGTGTGGTCATCTATGTGAGAATATCTCATATAGTATTTGTCGTTTAAACGAATGAGGTTTCGGTGGAAGTGTCATGACGTTCCGCTGGTGACGGCACAGAAAAATAAAAATGGCGGCTTACAGCGGACATAAAATACGTAAGTGATTTAAAGAAAGTACATTATTATCCATACAAATATAACAAATGAGAAAGTAACTCTGTTTGTTACGTTTTCACGACGAAACGGCTGAACCGATTTTGATGAAATTTTATTTGAAGATAGCTTGAACCCTGGGAAAGGACATAGGCTACTTTTAATCCGCTACTTCGTCTGCATCCGCGATACCGGACATTCACACGGACAGACTTACGAGAAAAAGCTAGTTTTAAATAATATTTTGTAATTATTACTGTTTGATTGTCACCACACTGCTGTAAAAATTGTCGGGATTATAGTAAGTCATATGACCTTTGTTTGCTTAGGACTCTAACATAAAGTCCAACCTTTTCCACAGTGTTTCATATCAATATTACATTTTTCGTAAGCAACGTGCAGAGCAATACCAGCTTCAATAAAAAGAAAAGAGATCACCTATTACAGATGACTAGAAATTAACGTACACACAACTAATTTTGGACTACATTTAAAATGCAGACAGACAGTCCATAACTCCATAATATAACCCGACACAGCAGACTGTACCAATATTGTCAACAAACAATGTATTTTCAACTGCACTTGCATATTAATCATACAAACTGCTGCGCTATTATGTTTTTACAATTAAGCTAAAGTAATATTATGTCATATTTAATTAAAATCGCGTCATAAGAGGTGACTTAAAATAGAAATACGTTAAACTACGAGTTGCTGGGGTGGAGCAAAAACTGTACAAAGTCTACTTAATTTTAAAAATAAAACACGTATCTTTGCTTGTTGGTGGTTCTGAAATAATGAAATATTCATTCAAACACCATCATCTTAGGCCGATCATGAATACGCGTCGGCGATACGGATTACGATGATCAGATCGGGCAAATGATCATCATTCATCATTTCAACCTAAAGACGTCCACTGCTGGACATAGGCCTACCCAAGGGGGGGTTTGCCATAATCGCCACGCTTGGCAGGCGGATTGGCGATCGCAGTATGGTTGTTACAAAGGCACAGAGAACGCTGCTGCCCATTCTCTGGTGAGTCTCTTAGTTGCCTCTTACGACACCCAAGGGAAGATATGGGATGGTGCTATTCTTTACGTCCGACACCACACGGACCCCACGGGCAAATGATCATATGTGGTGTATTATTATGTGGTGGTATTTTTGAAAATTATCTAGCTATCTAGCTATCCGCTAGACAAAAAAGAATGTGCGTTAAATTAGTTCAGTGAGAAACAAGTCTGTCAGGTTCAAATGCAAAGAGAATCTTTGCTCAAATGGGATTGGGCGTAACATGTCAGCTGCATGCACAAAGACCGCTGGGCAAGTCTAACAAGTCCTTACGAAATAATTGCCTGACGATGGATAGTGTGGGCGAGGTCAACCCAGAAAGAGGTGGCAAGATGACTTAGACAAGCATTCCGAGGGTCGGATCAAGGTGGCGCAAGAAAAGAATGCCACGAATGATTTTGGGGAGGCTTTTGCCCAGGACATTGAGTTTCTCTAGAATTGGGTAACTGGAATCGTATGTACAATATGCAATACCAGTTTTATTTATTTTTAAATCTCTATGATAACTCCGTTAGACTTTCTGAAACTCTCTCCCATATTTCTCGGTCTTTAGATCCGCGGAGCTCTAGGTTTTCTACATGTCGACATAGTCGTACGACAAATCGTCCTTCCTACACACAGCTAGATTATCAAGTCGTATGGTATAGACAGCTAGACGTGAACGTCATTCAAGGTCATTGCAAGGTGTTATTTGACCATACAGTTATCGAGACTGTGACGTGATCCATTTGGAATTAACTGATCTTATGTGTGTCATGTGTACGTGATCTAATAACTAGCCGTACTCAATAGGTGTTAGTATATACCTACAGGCTGACTTGCGCAACTTTTAGGGGGTAAAAGTACTAATGAATACCAACTTTCATAACTGAACCAGGGTTGGTTCAGTTATGAAAGTTGCTATAAAAAAAGTTTTTTCAAAAAAAAAGGAAACCGCCTTCAAAAATTAAAAAGGTATATTAAGTTATTTATACCTTTTTAGTTTTTAAAGGCGGTTGCCTTTTTTTTGAAAAACTTTTTATTTTTATCTTTTTAGTATTGCCTTAACATCCAAATCCATTAAGAAACGGCGACACACTTAAAAGAGATTGTAAGTCCTCCAAATATTGAAGAAACTAAAACGTCATCTAAGTATTTTTTTGGGATTTTATTGATTTTTTTTCAAAAAGGGCTGGATCAATTTTGTTAAAATTTATATAGGACCATTTCGGAATAAACCCCTTTCGAACAAAAAAAGAATTTTGCGAATCCGCCAAAATATGACAGAGTTATGCCCGAACATACATAAAAAAAAAATAGAAACATCCGAATTGATAACCTCCTCCTTTTTGAAGTCGGTTAAAAATAAAATCAGGCGTTCCATACATTTTGATCGCGTTGTGATACATTTATTACTGCTGATTTGTTTTTTGTGTTTCGTACTTAGTTTGTCTTAAATATTTAAGTTGTCCTAATTGGTGAGTATTTTCAGGCCCTGAAAGACGAGGACATATCATCAGGATAAGAAACGTTTACCACCGTCAGAATGTTTGGGATTATTATTGTACATTGTGATCGACATTTTGAGCTAACGTGAATTTAATGAAATCTTCAGATTAAATCTGACGATGCGAGCGATTGGCTGTTGCGTTGTATGTTTTGGATTTGTCTCCCGTACGAAACAAATATTTGTATGATTCAGTTCTTCTGAGCCTGGTTATTTGTGTATGTGAGTTTTATATGTTTGTAAACGCACCATAAGGAGAATCTTACAGGAGAAGTTCCTATTATGGAACAACGGGAGTTGGTTTTATAAAAATAAAGGCAATAGGAACCTGAAACGTGGCAGAATTGAGTTCCTATTAAAATTACAAATATTTCACGAAAAGTCATATTTTTTATTACATGTGCTACATGGCCTGACATTCATCAAGCTTCGTTTAAAAAAAAACAAAATGTCCACTATAACAGCAGAACAAACAAAAACATCGATATAATTTGAACATTAAACCGATGCAGGCCTCATACAGATTCGATCGTTCAACCAGCGCTCGCGCCATGTGTAAACAATAAGCGTTGCTTGGCAACCACTGCCGCCATATTAGCCGGACCCAAGAGCAAGAGAGACAGACTTATTAGAGGTCTACAAGTGCGAGTGAGATGGAAACACAAAGGGTTTGTTGAACGATAAAGCCTGCAAACACATAGTTCACGGTAGATTTGACGAGTAGTTTTATTAGGGAAATTATTACTTCCCTGTATTATATGGAATTGTTATATGAACTGGCTAGGCTCGCTTCCTGGGTTGTAGTCGTAAAAATATAATAAAGTTACGATTTTACTTAAACTTGTCCCTTGTTTCAGTTTTTCCTACGTTATTAACGCATGGTTGGTTATGATTGTATAATCGATATTATCTTTAGCATTCACGGGATAAACCTAAGACCTAAATACAGCAAATGTCTCACTTCATGCTTTAGAGTCGCTGAAAAGACCAAAAACCGACCAAAAGGACCAATATTTTCTACTACTCGTTACTCCAGTTATTATTTCACAACTAAAGTCATCGACCAGTGGGATGCAATAAGACAAACATTACAAAAAAGGGTAAAAAAATTAAAGGTACAAACATTGGGCCACCCGCAGTCGCTCATTCTCACTTTTGAAAGATTTCGAGATATGTCCTGTGCAAATAGGAGCGTTGCAAAACCGCCTACCTTTGTTATTGGGATCTGATATTTGGAAGGAGGGCCTTGAAATTAGCAGCAGTCTTCAAAATTTAAAGTGCGTAGAATTGTAGTTATCGGTGTAGGAAAACATCGCGGGGAAACCTGGACCAAGTAAAATGAGACTGTAATAGCCAATCCACCACGCTTGCTCAAGCGTGGTGATTAAGTCAAAAGTCAAAGTCAAAGCATTTATTTCAATTAAACCATTTAAAGGCACTTTTGAATTGTCAAGGTGTCGGTCAGTTAGTCAGAAAGTTGAGCTGAGCTGAGTTGTTAAATGCTCATGCCTTGTCTGTATGAGAAGAAACCTTTGTGGGGAACTATTGGCTGGTATTACCATATTAGACTGGTTTTTGAGTTTAGTAGCCAAAACCAAATACTTTTATCTATTCTAAGCATTAGTTTTAGATGTACCGTTAATACATTTGGCATATGCCAAGCGTTTGACTTAAATAATTTCATCATTGAGACATTGCGGGTTGGGTTGGCTGAACTAAGCACATTCAGACTATAAACTAATAAGACACCTAAACAGGACTCACCTGGTGGATCCTAGTAGAGAGAGGATACGGCAAGGAAGTATAATTGGGCGAATATGCTTGAAACTAGCAGTAACAGGAATGAAGAAAATATCAACTGTTTTTCTTAGTATTCATTCGTCAAAATTTCAATTGCATATTCATTTCTATTAGACCATGCACGTTAAGGCATCCAAAAATTATGGGACAGAAACTACAAAAACAAAGTTTTAAACCTATTAGTATTAAAATAAGGTCCAATTTCTGGACTTAAGTATCGTTTCAAGTTACAAGTATGACTCAAATAAGCGAAATAATTTTATTCTCAACATTATTGATTAGAGTTCCGGCTCGGAACAATAAAATCAAGATATTCATTTCTGATAGTGTGAATAATGTGTTTTACTAATGGTGGATAAAAAGACGATAAGTAAGGTGGAGGTACAAGTACTGTTTATGCTTACAATGACGATAACTGCTCCGTCACAAGGACGACTACCGAGCGTAGAGTCCTAGGTTGAATTTCCTAGTCAGGTAGTCTTACTGAGTTTTTGGGAATTTCTTCAGTTCTCCAGCAGTCCGAGTTTGGAAGTAGTATGGCGGTGTGACAACGTCGTGCCTGGAAAAGCCGTTGGTCCTGCGCCTGATCTCACTCTGGTAGTGTCGGATTGCCGTCTCATCAGACTATGAGACTGAGGGAAGAGAGAGTGCTCCTGTGCACTATTATATATCCTGCGTACTTGATTCCATTAAGGCGACGATATACGCCGGCGACCTTGAGCGACCAGAGAATCGTATGCGCTGCATCCCAAAACTCTCAAAGTTTAGTCGAAAAAATTAAATAAAAGATAGTACTTTTTAACTTAAAAAAAGGCGTAAACTAAAAGATAGATAATAAAATTGTCTGTAAGATGGTGTAAGTTTCGTTTAATTATACCTGGTAGATTTTGTGTGATTGTCAATGTTTTGTCCGCGTCAGACGCAACTTCACGATTTAATTAAACTATTTAATATAAACTTAATCAAAAATATTCACTTACTAAATGATTAATAGAATGTTCTAGTTTAACACATATTTTTTTCAAATAATTTACACTACACATTTTGACGTGATTGTCAGTTTAAAATCTGCAAAAGTCGCTTGTTAGCGCCTTAAGGTTAACCGCCGTTATCGAAATTCTGTCGGTAGAATACTGTTATTATAATGATGATGTTTGCCTATTGAAATTCTATGCAGGCTCCCGAATTAAAACCTTACAATCACTGATTCGACACATGATTCGCATTATAATCGTATGGATTGTTTAACAAATGGTAATTTTATTGATAGTAATATTATTTTCATTTCGGAATTTCCATTTACATTGCCATCATTAAATAATTATGAGTACCTTGCTACGACAATAACTCGTCGTCGTACGATTCTGAATCGGGGTAAGATAAGCCTTGGTCGAAAATATTTGTTTAAAATCGACGGATCTTAATATGGACGAGAAATTCACAGTAGTACGCGAATACAATAAACGACCTACCACAATTCCAAAATAAACTGAACCACAGATCAACGAAAGATAGGAAAGACAAAAGATCAAAGATTACATCAGTCAGCTATACAACATTAGGTCCACTTGCGACACGGCGACGACGGTAGGTATAGGTAATTTGAATTTATTTAAATTACAATGACTACAGTATGTATTTACTTGGTAATGTTTCTTTATTGTTGGCTGAGGTTAACAGGGGTTAGGTTACGAAATGTCGCCAGTAGCGCTAGTGAGGTTGACTTTGTAGATTTATTATCTGTGGCAGTGAAAGCGAAGACGTTCTTTTTTCTGTTACAGAATAACGCTGCTTTAGAATTGTGTTTCTTGTATTGGCTTGAATGTTTTATGAATATGGACTTCCTGATCAATATCTGTTATTTTGTTATAGATATTGATTTCTGTTGCTGAGTATTACCATTACCAACGAACGTTTCAACTAAGACATGTTATATATCAGTCCCGTTATCATCATCTTCCTGCCCTTGCCCTATGTTACTTAGGGTATGCGCAACGTTTTCTTCTTCCATTCCATCCTGTCAAACATCATCCTATCGATGACTCGCTTTTCTTTCATATAATTATTCACACAATCTATCAATCTTTACTTATTTTCGTATTATCTTACAGCCCCATAAAATATTTAATTATATTGTCAACACTTTTCCAACTAAAAATGTACACTTAGTTAAAATCTGGTCCTTCGGTACTTGAGCAGTACCCAAGTACCGAAGGACCAGATTTTAATTATCACATTAAGGGATTTATTCGACTGAGTTGCCGATGCGCATTCTACCAGGGATATATACCGGCACACTATCTCTAAAGAAAAAACGTAAAACTAATGTAGGCTTTACCGTATCTTAACAATACATAGATATATGTAGAATTTAAAACGGATGGTTGTAGAGGTCGACAAAGTTAACTGTACTTACGCGCTAACACAATAGGGTCAGACAGAGACAAATATGAACGAGCGCCTCTTTGAATGACCGAAAAGAGTTATGAGACGGAATTGTCTTTGAAGAATGCTTTTGACAACTCAGTGTATTTGTAACAAGAAATATGTTTGACTGAGTAGCTTCTGTGGAACTTAAGGCGGTTATACATACAACGATTTGTCATTAGAGCCTAATTTTCAGGAAAATTACAATTACCTAGACCGAATAATCTGAGGAAGACTTCATTAAAATATGTGAGCTTAGAAGTGAACATTGTACAATTCAAGAGCATTTGAAATCATAAAGTCAAACGGTTTTGTGGTATAATATTCCCTTAATACTATTTATGATTAATGTAGCCATTGTTGCCTTTCACAACCTGAAAGTAAACCACACCATTCGATACTAAGACTATAATAACACGTTTGAACCAAAACAGTTACAATAAAACCTCCTCTGTTACTGTGCAAATACTGGCCGGTCGACAATTAAAAGACAAACGCTTGAAACACTTGACAGGTGTTTGGGCGCGAAACCCGCATTCTCTTTTTAAAAATGTATCGCGGGTTCTTCATTCTTGTCACGTTCAGCTAGCAACACAGAACCAAAATAACTTGACCTGTGCAACTTACAAGACGTGTGAGATAAGGGATCAAGTTAAACTGGTATTTGTAGCACAAGTTTAAATTATACGTACGCGGACGGAATGAAGGCATACGGTGTAAATAGGCGACGATTAGTGACATGATACAGAGTATTTACTGGCTTATTTACAAATACTTTTACATAACTTGGAAACTAGGGATAGCGTAGACATTTTGGCCTACTCTATAAATTTTTCACTAGCTTCTGCTATGACTTAGTCCGCATGGATGTCAATTGTCAAGTACCCATAAATACTATAAAATATAGCCCATGGCACTCGGCAACAATGTAGATTTCTATCGGTGAAACAGTCAGTACTTCCATCCAGACATTATCTTTAAGACACACACACCAGACATTATTATTATTTTAAGTATATAATGCCAATAAACGCATTTTTCTTTATTTCTTTTACAAACAAAAATATAAACAAACTGTAGGTACACCTTTATTATTATTTATTATACTAGCTTCTGTCCGTGACTTGGTCCCCGTGGAAGCCTAGAGTGTCATAAAGATAGCCTTTCTATTAGTGAAATAATTGTCAGAATCGAAACAAGAGTTTCGAAGATCTCTTCTCTTCGAGAAACTTTACAACTTTATAATATTAGTATACATTAGTATTAACATAGGCTACTCTTATTTAAAAAATAAATTAAAGTCCCACAGATAATCGAAATTCACGCGAAGTCGCGGGCATCCGTTAGTTAACAAATAAAATGCAAAAGAAGTTATACTATGACCAAAAATAACTTATTCTGTTGCAGCTTAGGCCTAAGACTAAAAAATATTAAAATAATAATACGTCATACGTATTATAATATTGAAATAAGAAACAACTCTGCGCGGTAATGTTGCTTCGGTAAAAACTCATTTGTAAAGTGTCGCTGTAAGCCTTTGAACAACGCTACCGGGACTGGTTAGGTTTTTAAACGTATCTTTGTTTGAAGCAAGTATTTAAAATGTATATACAGGATGAAATTGAATTCATAAGCAAATTTTTCAGGAGTGACTCACACCACGAACCTAAACAGCTTTCATTATGGAGCCAACACAAACAGCGTGAAAAAAAAAGCAGCTATTCCATACATTTTGGCCGAGATATCTATTGCACTTCTGTATGGAACAGCTGATTTTTTTTATCGCGGTGTTTGAGTTTTTCAAGTTGTAGTTGGCCCCATAATGAAAGTTGTTCAAGTTCGTAGTCTGAGTCACTCCTTAAAAATTTGCTCATGAATTCAATTTCACCCTAAGACATGTAGAATATATGAGAAAATCAAAACTTTTTGCAAATAGATATAGAACCTTACTCTTGTCATCCAAAATTATTGTGACAAAGTATATCAGCCTACAATTTTATTGTCCCACTGCTGGGCAAAGCCCTCTTCTCATACAGAGAAGGTACGAGCATTGATCACCACGTGCGCTCAAGGCGGACTGACGATTTCAGACTTATATCAATTAATACGTCCAAGTTTCGTCGAAATGTATTGAACAGCAATTTCTTTTGGGAATAAATATAATGACCACCAACAAATACAAATGATTACCAATCACCAAATGACCACAACAAATAGTAAATGATCACCAAATCCTAGTCACCAAACCTTAGGACCCTTAAGTCCCACCCCTGGGGTGGATCCGACATGGTTAGGTTAGGTTAGAACTGTGACCCCCTACCAGAACCAAATCGCTTTTTACAGTCAAACTTATACATTTCTACAATACTTTTGGTTAAATGTTGGTGATCATTTACTATTTTTGGAGGTCATTTACTATTTCTGGAGGTTCATTAAACATTAAAATGGGGTTAAATGTTGGTGATCATTTACATTTTTGGAGGTAATTTACTTATACCAGGAGGTTCGTTAAACATAAGCCATTTCTTTTTCCATGGTTGTACGTCGATGTCCCTTCAACCGTAAACGTATTACGTAATGTCGAACACAACCATGTGCTTGCCCGCAGCAGTTAGAAGATGCGGGCACAAGTGCAGATGACGTAGAACATGTATCATTAAGATCTTAGATTACATTTAAACAGCACACACAGTACGTGGAAAATAAACTTCGTACGAACTAGCTACTGGTTTTGTATTAACTGGACTTTTCAGTTTTTTGGAACTGTCATGCAAAAAATGAGGACTACCTAACCTGCTCCATGTGTATACTTATCATTCAGAGAGGAATATAGACGAACTTAATCACAAATATTCTATAATACAACCCTATGACTATGACCCGGTTACTTGAAATGATTGGTTGACAGAATTATCAATAGCCAATAATAGCAGCTTAGGCGCACTTGACAGTTTATGACATAAATTTTTCGTTCAACAAACCGGCTCGTGGATCATAAGACCGCGGAGAGAAGGACCATTTTTTTTATGTGTAGTACATAAGTGACGTGATATTGAAATACTTTCTAAAGAAATGGACATAACTCCAAATACCCATAATTCCCAAGCAAACAATCTGCCAGTTGAAACATTAAAACAAAATAGCCTAACAATTCGTGTCCAGCTAAGCAAAATACAACATGGTCTATGGGTAAAAGTCGGCCACAGACTACAAAACAAACTAATATGCTAACAATTATAATGTAGACACGATCTGCGACTGACAACAGGCACGTTTCCGACATAAACTTACACAGTAACCTTCGATATACTTTTGAACATACAAATCCCTATACAACAGTATAGGTGTAATAATCAAGATAATTCGATATTGGTGCCGATTCCCTTATTCACAAACTAAAATAAAATTAGGCATTTGGTATCTCTTACTACCAGGCAGCTGAAGAAAGGGACTGCGACAGACTGAGTTAGAGATGACAAATTACATTTTCCCTTGAACTTCGTAGTGTTTTTAATCAATACGTTCTGAAATGACAACTACATAATGACTACTAAACGTTATACTATAATTACTATAACATTTTAGATAACTTAAATTGACAGCTCTTATTAATAGATGTCTCTTTCTTGTTTTATTGGAGAGAAAGAGATGTAAATAGCTTAAAATTAATTTAATTCGTGCACAACAGAATTGGCATCATTATTTATATTTTAATTTAGAGGTTTATTATAAGTATTAATATTTAATCGTATTTTGTATAAATGCTAAGCTACTGAGAATAATTGTAATAATATTGTAACAATTTGTTACACCTGAAAATCAGAACGGACTATTATTGGTCAATGAAGTGGTCACTTAATATTAAATGTAAAAAAGCTTTACATACTTTTGTAGTTAAACTTAAAAAAAAAACTCTTAAAAAATCATCTTAACCTTACACTAGGAATTTCTCTTGTATCGTGAGTGCATAATACAAACATATAAACTAACATACACAAACCGCCAGACCCGGAATAACTACCTGTAACTGTAGGCCATACAACAGTCAATCGCTTACATACTGTGCCAAAACTACACCGGCTCTCTACTAAATACGGTATTTTACCAAAAACATCTAATTAGTCCATCAGATAGATTTCCAAAAAATATTGGACACATGTTTTCTCTTTTCTCACGTAAACCAAAAATGAAGACGATAATACAGTGCGTCGAAAACTTGTGTGACATCACTATGTCACAGACTCACAGTACACTTTTACTGGCGAAGTGACGTCACAAATCCCCACTCATTATCTTTGCTGCGTTTTATCTTCGTCAGTTTTTATTGATTTGATAATACAAAAAATACGTATCCAATATTTCTCGATAAGCTAACTGACGGACTAATTAGATTTTTTTGGTCAAATACCCTATTATATCTGTTTTCTAAAAGTCATACAGAATTGAAAAGACCTATTTTCGTACAGAGATAAGCTGGGCTTGTTTACTGCGTCATAGCCATTTTAGTCGGTCTATTATGCAAAAATCCCTATCGGTAAAATACCATGTCAATCTCATCCCACTGATGCTAGGGATTGACAGCTCACCTCAACCTCACCTCACTTAAATTCACCGAGAGACAAACTAAAGAAGTAGTCAAGTAAATGAAGTATTCATTTGGCATCAAAATACCTGTCACCCAAAGCGGATATAGGTACAAATCTTCGAATAATGTACGTGGTAACATCAACATATTCTAGCATGGCAATAACTCCCCAAAACTAAGTCCTTCCATAAACCGACATAACACGTAGTGCCATGCGCAGACGCAGCGAGTCAACACAACTGTGTCAACACATGCAGAATGCAGTCCTGCTCAATTGTTACATACAGATGTACTATGACACTATATGGACGTATTTGAGTAAAGTAGACTACGTTTTTAAGTATGTGATAAATTTTGTTTTTAAAAAACGGTTCAGAAACGGTGCTATGCCGTTCCTTTCATAAAATTCAAAAATGGAATGATATTTAGAACAATTGACTAGTGCGATCACTACCGTCTTTCTCGTTTTCTTTACTTTAATATTATAAATGTAAAAGTGAAGTTTTAAGTTTTGTTACGTTTTCACAGTTGATGATGAGCAAGATAGGACATATTATACTTTTTAATCCACGATTATGTCTGACAATAACTGACATCCAGGCGCTTGCAGCCTGATATTATAACAACCACGGAACAGAAAAACAGAACAACGGTATACGTTATAAAATATGCGTAAATTATACACCATACGTTTCGAAACACCACCATTCACAAATTCAGTTTTTACAAACCAAAATACATGTCAGAAAGTCATTGAACAAACAATATTACAATACCAAAACACTCTTACAACATCCAAAGAATAAAAAAATATCTTGGTCAACGAATACACAAATCGATTTTAATATCGATTTGAAATTCGTAGTGACACCTCTTTGTAATTGTAATCGATATTTTTCAACTGATATAAATTTATCGATTTGCATATAATACGGGTCGAATGGACGCTGGTCTTTGACCCTGGTTAATAAGGTTTATTTAAAGTCGTTAAATTACGAACGTAGTGTCACTTGAATGAAGATATGACAGGTCTGGATACAAGACGTTCAAAAATGTTAGCAACCTTATTAAACCTACACTTGAATATTTTTGGTCCTTCGGATATCAAAAAGTATTCCTTAGGTCCGCGTTTTCAAATTCTAATTCAAATTTCGAATAATTGTATTTGCGACCACAAGTACCTAAGTAAATTGTGCAGTGGGTATTTAATACCTATTTATATTTTATACTAATATTATAAAGACGTAAAGTTCGTTTGTTTGTAGAAGGCAATCTATGAAAGTGTTTGTACGATCACAAAAAATATTACACACATTGTCCTAAGACACTCAGTAATAATGTAGCTTACATTATTACTGAGTGTCTTAGGACAATGTTTATTCATTATCATCAGCCTGAAGACGTCTTACTGTTAAACAAAGGCCTCCCCCATAAATGGGGGCGTTGCCATAATCTCCACGCTTGGCAGGCGTCTTGGGGATCGCAGTGAGATGAGATTGTTAAGTACACGGAAGCCGCTGCTGCCCGACTTCCGGATTTTCCCTTAGTCGCCTTCGACGACACCCTCGGGATGGGGGGTGCTATTCTAACCCGGACGCCCCACGAGTGTTGTGTTGGTAATGTTTATTGGTATACTTAATTTCTACGCGAATCTAGTAGTCAATATTCCAGTAAAACTTACAATATTTTTTTACAAATTTGTAGAGACGAAACTATTACAGACAAAATATGGCCGTGAGCATAGACAACATATACTTCAACGTCTTTCTCAGATTGATAGAACACAAACAATTACAACTTGCAATAAATGACATTCTGGGAACAAAGCGGCAACGTTTGTGCATACTGCTGACTAAAGGGTGTTACATATCGCGGGCGGTTCTCACACCTTTTGCTGTTCAACACATTCACAGCCCTTTACCTTGCTTAGCTGTTTGTGTGAATTGATATTAAGATAGATCGTGAACTCGGTTGATGGGATTAGGAAAATATATTTTTTCATTGCTAGTTAAAAAAACGATGAACCACTCGAATTTCTCTTATATCATGGATGCGTTTACAAACATCGAACAATCGTGGTAGTCCGTATGGTGTCGGACGTAAAGAATAGCACCATCTCGTATCTTACCGTGGGTGTCGTAAGAGGCGACTAAGGGACTTACCAGAGAATGGGCAGCAGCGTTCTCTGTGCCTTTGTAACAACCATACTGCGATCGCCAACCCGCCTGCCAAGCGTGGCAATTATGGCAAAACCCCCCCTTTGGGGGAGGCCTATGTCCAGCAGTGGACGACTTTCGGCTGAAATTATGATGATGATGATGATGACAAACAACCAGACCCGGAACCACTACCTGTAGGCCATATAAATATTTGCTCCGTAAGGGAATCGAACTCGAGACACGCAATGCAGCAGGCAATCACTCAGCCACTGCGCCAACCTTGTCAAAATTCAATTAACAAAATATTTCCCCACCTAAATCATTATTTTCATTTGAACTTTTAGGTCCACATTCAAAGGAAATAACAATAAATGTACGTATTCAAGAGTTCTATCTAAACTAATAGTATAAAGAGAAAATATTTGAGTACACTCAAAAATTCTTAGCCAATTTTAAAAATTCTTTCACCTATTGGAAGTGACGTTACCCTTGAGTACTATGGGCAATATATTATTACAAAAACAACTGATATCTGCAAGAAAATTCACGCGGACAATGTCGTGGACAAAGTACTAGTAATTAATAAAAATGACAAAAAAAAGATAATAAAATTCAAGGCTTTTAGATACAAAGAGACTAACATTTTCAAAATGTACGTAAAACGTCTATGAAGCACGTTAAAAGATAAATTCTAGATTATATCAATTACTCGGAAATCAGTCATATCGCGGTATCTATAATTGAATTTTCGAGTAGTACAAGTAAGATATCTTCTACAGCTCTTAAAGTTATCAGATAAAATGACCCAGATTTGTAGCGAGGAAAACGCACTTCGAAATGTTTTAAACAATGATAATACAGCTATCTTCTTTATCGCTTTACTTTATAACTTTGTGTAAATGTTTTTTCTTTTCTTACATAATAACTTACATCCGAAAGACATTAATGTGTTTTTATTGATATTTTAGTAGACAAAAGACCAGATTTCAGGACCAGACATTGTATTTTGCGAACAAACAAACTGTAAGTTCAGTTTGTTTTTATTTCGAAACCAAGAAGAACAGAGCAGTAATAAATACGCTGTATGTATTTGTTAATTGACAATGAACCAAAATGCATCAAAAATAAAGTAAAATATTGCACAATCGCGTCTAATGTAATGCTGCGCGAAATTTTGTCTTGCATAAAATTTTCAACTCTATTCGTCAATTAAAAATTCTTGTCAGTCAATCAATAAATTTATAAGAGTACATACATGCTCTAAATACATAACTACATAAAAAAATACAAAAAAAAAATGAATAGTTGGCATGCCATTATTATTCATTACATCATTGATGTATAAATACTTGTAGAGCAAACTTCGCACATCTTTCCCACACGAACAGGGAAACAAGTAGCTATTGTATACGTCATAAGTGAACTACATTATTATTTTTTCAATTTTTTTATTAAAACTGGTTTTTAGACATGCCAGACTCGGAACTGGTCCTCATGTACAAAAGGAACCACTACAATGGTAGAAATGAGTGAAGATCGCATCTGTCAGCGTCTTGCAGCACCCGCTTTTAAATTAAATAGTTCTTCTTTGAACGCAGAAAACTATTATTGGCGTGAAAATTGATTTGCGAAAAATTTGAAATACAATATATTTGCTGAAAACAAACGCGGTTTTTGGTCGGAATTATTTGTTTACTGGTATGATTGAAGATATTTTCGGTATTACAAAATGGTAGAAAAAATCTAAAGTTCGACAAGATTCCGTCTACAAGGACCAAATTTTATCCCGAATCCTGGTCCACTAATAAACAGTTTTTCAAGCCACCTATTTTTATTTAAACTTCGTAATACCTACTCCAGGCTTTCATAAGCCACAAGTACAATATTTTTAAAACATATTCAACATTAAACCTACACGTGGCTACATCCGGCATTATCAGCCCCTCAAGTGAATCGTGACGGCAGATACGTAGGTGACATATGCAAATGACAAACAAAAGTTGGTACCCGATAACAATGGAAAAGTAATTAGAATTACATAGAACAGTTGAATTTTCACAGTATTACTGACATCGAGGTGACAAAGCAACTGATTCAGTAGTTGTTAGTTCCATATAGAGCGAATTTCACTAAACTTTTATAAGTAGGTACCTAGTATTCATCTTTTATAGGTGGAAAAACATTGACATTAATTCGTTTTTGTATAAAAAAAATGCTTGCATTTAAATAAATTGAACAGTCAGTGGACCTTAGCAATAACCTTCAGGACTTGTGGAAGGGCTGTTAATGTGTAACTTCGTATTAAGATCGCATAGCCAAACTCTATTTGCAATATTCGATGATGTTAACCATCTTCGCAAGACAACCATAATTCGCTTGTGCCAAGTTGCTAACCCAGAAGGACCAGACATTATCAGTATAGAAAAATGGTCCTTACAAAATTTACGTAGACTAGGAAACAATAAATACTTTGTAACCTTCTTAGTATTTAGTAACTTCTTGTGTAAAAACAATGCATTTAATAAGTTTTCAACTAAAGTCATTCTGTTTTTATGTCCAACAATTATTTTAAACAAAATACCGCATTTATGACAAAGTTATGTCTGCATATTATATTACAGTGAGTACGATAGTATAGATAAATAGTTCTCTCGTGATTTTCTACGTAATATGCGAGACAAATTTCGCAATTGTATTAGGTATTTGTACTTCTATAAGTTTGGTTAACATAAATTCTTTCGACATAGTCGCTGTGTAGCTCTAATTTGATTGTTCCTCGCTTGATATATTTGTACTACAAAATGTTCTAACTGAATAATCATCAAAGCGTTTTATGAACACAGAAACGTGTGTAAGCAAAAGAAATTATCAGAAAATTATCGTTCACTAGTAACGCCTTGGCGATGTTCTATAGATAACACTGCATGCCCGATAACAAGAATAACGGTCGAAAGTCGTTTCCCGCCATTTTTACTGTCACGTTCGTGGTTCCATTATCTGTAGTGTAAAACCTCTATGGTCTATTTACTTTTTCTAATTGCGTTCGAAATTCGTGACGCGTGATGTACTAAAGAGTTTTAATTACGCGATATAAAACCCGCCGAGGACGAATTAATGTCTTTTAGCGATAAATAAGTAATTTTGAATCGCTAATTGTTAGTAATGAATAATGTATGAGTATTATACGTTTGCAAAATGCTTCGCGCTGTATTCTGTACAATTTGTCGTCGAGCGTTATTTTACATAATGAAAATGTTCTTGAAGGTGATAAAGATAAGTAATTTTTGTAACTGAATTAATAAAGACGTGTCCTTACCTTATGTGTTCACACGTACATTGACTTCGACACGAGGTAAGAGGTAACCAAAGAATTTAATACACATTTTAAAATAGTTGAAGCTACTTTTTTACCCAGGAACATTTTACAGTTGGTCTTTATGGCAAGATAAAAAGTGCGTAAAGTTGAGGTTTTAAACGGCGATTTTTATGACCAACTATCGCGTGGAGTCACGATATATTCATTAATAAAGTAATTTACAAAGGCTTTAGTAGAAAACTGGATATACCTAACCAAAGAATATGTAATAGAGGATATTTCCTGTGCAAATATCTATAACGATATATTGAATACTAATACTCTTGTTAGTACATCGAGGTAGCTATATAACCGTACAATATATTATTTCACAGATCTAAAGTCCTAGACAGAAAACACAAAACCTCAAGCCCTCGACAATACAATTCCTAACCCGTAGCAAACTCTAATCATAAGAAAACTGTGAAATTAAGCAATAAAAGGCCATCAGAGAGTACCAAATGACATTGAATGAGGTAAACGTCAACGTATTACAATTGTAATCTGTCATTGGTTGGGTACTTGTAATAAAATTACACATTGCATCGACACGCGAGGAGAACCATTGTTCGTAAAACAGCTTTGGAAAAAAAAATACATCTTTAATCGTGTTTGATGGAAATTAGTTGTTTGAACCATTGACGGTGAGTCCGGGAGTAACCTGAGCGATAAGTTTGTGTTTTATATCAATCGTTGGAGTAATTAACAGATATAGATTTTCTCAAATTCAATATTGGACCGAGTAGCACTCCTTGTGGGACCCCTGTAATGGGGGTCAACTATACAAAGAAAATTATGGTAATTGTATTCACTAAGCTAGCTACAATTTGTATGTAAGACCGAGTAGTGCGCCTTGAGGGATCCTATTATCATGAGTCAATGCATGAAAGCAAATGTTGGTTATTTAAAAAGAAATTAAGTAGCAAACACTGTAAAATGCTTATCTAAGGATCTAAATACATTTCGAGGTACCAATACTATAATTTCAGTGCAACATTTTCAAGGAAAGCAGCAAAAAATCGTTGGAAAAATGCACGAAGACAATAAAGCCATAGATTTCGGTCATACATTAAATCCTATCAGGGTAAGAATTATTACAAAAAACTAGTATTTGCAGTCACGAAGAGGTGCATACCCACAAACGGTGCCAAGGCTGGACTTAAACATAATTAGTTATTTTAAACCTACTCGTGTATTTATTGGTATTTCAATTTAATTACCTTGTGATCATTATCTGTGCCATAATGTCTCGGATAGTACTGCTTTGGTTATGATTTCCATAATTTTTACGGTTTTATTTGTTAAGTTTGCTAAGATTTTAGACAAATCTAACAGTTATGTTGCTGGATGCAAATCGCACGGGACTGATCAATGTGACGACACTTGGGGAAGGCCTATGTCCAGCAGTGGACTTCTTTCGGCTGAAATGATGATGATGATGTTGTGTAGCTATAATGTTTGAGGGTTTTCAGGGATCGACTTTTATAATTTTACTGAAAATGAAAATGGTGAATGGACGCTTTTTTCTGGAACATGGATGGATCTTTGAAAATTATTTTGGCGTTCTATCGTCATCATCATGATCATATCAGTAACAATAGTATCCTAAAATCAGTGGCGGAGAGTCCTTACTCTCCTGTTCTGAGACATTTTGTAGAGAGGATGGTAAACTAGGTACCTGATCTCTTGCTTGATCGTTTTCTGTGCAACCTGCTTCGGACACTTAATTGGTCATGCTGATTTGTGTTATATAATACTAACAGTGAAACAGAAACTGAATAAATAAATAAGTAAAATAATCAGCCTATTATCGTCGACTGCTGAACGAGAGAGAGGCGCTCTATATTTACTTTAAATCGAATAGTTTCATGTTTAAAAATTTAAAGAAGCAATATTTAGATTTGGATTATCTACAAAAACCCACAAACTAAAACCTTTCGTCATTTTTTTACACCACTGTTGTCTTCGTTTTCTAGAACCCGTTAAAATCGTAAAATCAAAACTTTGACTTCTAGTTCCACTGAAATTCAGACATGTCTTGGCTTGGTGTTTGAAGTTTAACATTCTTCGTTTATCAGGAGAAATCAGACGAGGTTTATAGGTGTGTCCTGAAGCATACGTCATATCGCAAGAAAAAGTACCTAATGCTTTCAAGATACAAGTTCGATACGTAAGTAGTGACAAGTCTCGCCTTCAAACCACGAACTCGCCTCTGATAAAGGAAGCTTTATCATCTTATCAATAAGATATCTTTTACCCCGTCTACACACGCCATGTGTAAATATTCATATGAATCATTATTTATCATATTATATACCATCGCCGCGAGATAATAAATCCATTGACTGTGTTAATGAGCTGTACATTTGACACATTACAAAGGAAGTGCCAAATATGATGTCACTTAAACAAAAATGTGAGTCAGGAAAAAAAATATTTAAAAAAATTACGCTTGTGACCTATGCAACCGTACAGCGGACCGCTAATCAAAGACAAACAAAAAAAGTGGATAAACAATAGACAAAAAAGGCAAACATACAAAACTTACCTCGAGCAGGCGCGGATATCCTACCCGCAAACATAAACCGATAACCTTATTTGAACTCCGCCGTCACTTTTGAATTTTTCAAAATTCGAACGTGCGCTATCAAAATGTTTTCGGGTCGGGACGTCCGCTCGCGACGGCGTCCACAGTGTAACTGAGTTGCGAGGCGGCGCCTGCGACGCTTGAGATACGCCTTAACTCACACAAGGTGGGGCGGGACACACACATGTGTAGAAACGAAGCCTGCATGAAAAATGCAGCGTGTTCTACGAAATAAGGTGCGACAATTCAAATGAATGAAATTTCAATAAATAAAGCTATTTTGGAAGCTTTCAATTCGGGATTGTATGGAAGTAGACCTTTGAACTATACAAAATTCTTTTGAAATTCAATACACCGGACAAGTCATTGAAGAAGGAATATTAATAATACATTCCCAAACGGATATGGATTCCCGATAAAGAAACAAAGAATGAAATACAATTCTTAGCCCAACTTATTATTAAGGAAACCACTGGAACAAGTTTAGTAAAACCCAGACATGAATTTCTGAAGGCGTTAGTAAACGTTCTATGTAGGTATAGATGGATGAGATATAAATGGTTTAAAAGCCAGGACTGGAATCCAACAGAATCTTTCAATATACTCGTAGCTGAATATACTTTTGTTTAGAGATGATAATGCCAAAGATCCAAAGCAGACATAAAACGCAACTTGAGAACGACCAACCAAAGAACTGCTATTAGACCGTTAGTAAAAATGTTCTAAAAAGGGTAGTCTGTAGAAGATTTTAGATGCAGTTGTTAGAGTGCATCACAATGCACTGGGCGGCCATTACAAACAATGTGCAGTAAATATTGTTAAGGCAGCTATAGACGACGTTATAACTATACATATTCATGGTTCAAAGAAGTCAGCCGTGTGTCAAGGAAATACTAAAACTAGCTTATTATTAAGTAATGAGTGGCTATGTAAAGATAGAGGAAATGAATCAAGTATTTTCTAGGTTTTATTATCTACTGGATGCTCCCGGTAAAGCATGAAATATAACACAAACGAAGGCATTGAGTCAGTAAGAGCAGTGATTGCTTTAAAATATGTATGAGGAATGTTAGAAATTGTAAAAGTAGTCCTAATGTGCCTATGCATCTCATTCATTGTTTCAGTTAAGAAGTACCAGGTTTATTGTTATCCGAAAAAAATAAGGCTCAAAGGACAATTTTTAGGGTTCCGTAGCCAAATGGCAAAAAACGGAACCGTTATAGATTCGTCATGTCTGTCTGTCTGTCTGTCCGTCCGTATGTCACAGCCACTTTTTCCCGAAACTATAAGAACTATACTGTTGAAACTTGGTAAGTAAATGTATTCTGTGAACCGCATTAATTTTGACACGTGATTTTCACACAAAAATAAAAAAACAAAAAATTTTTAAAACTGAAACTCAACATTGTTTTTTCATCAAACCCACACGTGTGGGGTATCTATGGATAGGTCTTCAAAAATGATTGAGGTTTCTAATATCATTTTTTTCTAAACTGAATAGTTTGCGCGACAGACACTTCCAAAGTGGTAAAATGTGTCCCTGTAACTTCTACAATAAGAGAATGATAAAACTAAAAAAAAAATATTATATGATGTACATACATTACCATGTAAACTTCCACCGAAAATTGGTTTGAACGAGATCTAGTAAGTAGTTTTTTTTTTAATACATCATAAATCGTAAACCGCAAGTTTTTTGCCCTTTTTTGCTCCTATTGGTACGGAACGGTTCGTGTGCGAGTCCGACTCGCACTTGGCCAGTTTTTTTTCTAGATACGAGGACAAGCATAGTACATAAATTGACGGCGTTGGTCCTTCTGCCATTTACTATTATTGGATCTTTAACAAGATTTAGACATTATTTTATTATTAACTAGCGACCCGCCACGGGTTTGCACGGGTGCAATGTAGATCAAACAATACGTATAAACCTTCCTGTTGAATCACTCTATCTATTGATGAGAATCGCATTAAATCCGTTGCGCAGATTGTAAGATATAAGCGTACAGACTTACAGACAGACAGCGACTTTGTTTTATACTATGTAAAGAAGATATGCGATTTGACAACAATAAAAAAGTTTTACAAAAAAGAGAACCGCCTTCAAAAACTAAAAAGTGAAAAATAACTTAAGCACAGAACACACATTAACTTAAGTTTCGAAAATCGGTGGCTTTGTTCTGTTTGTTGTTTTGTATTGCCACCGACTTCCGAAACTAAAGTCATGTGTTCTGTGTTAAAGTTATTTATCACTTTTTAGGTTTTTAAGGCGATTCTCTTTTTTGTAAAAAGTTTATATTTGCCACTTTTTAGTGTCTCCATATCACCCAAATCCATTAAGTAACGGCAACACAGTTAAAACAGAGATTGAAAGTCCTCCAAGGATGGAAGAAACGAAAACGTCTGCTATGTATAATTTTTTGGTTTGTCAAAATCGGTTCAGTCAAACGGAAGATAATCGCGGACAAACATACATACATACAAACATAAGGTTCGAATTGAGAATCTCCTTTTTTAAGTCGGTTAAAATATGACTATATTAACCGTCATTACAGACAGCTACTAAAAAAAATACTGTCTTTAGATAATTAAGAAACAAGAGAAGAAATCACAAGTTAGGCGCATAGGATAAAGGAAATAAAAAACAATATACTCTAAGTTACTTACAGTTAGAGAAACAAGAATTATGACTAATAGTCGATGGAAATATAAATTCATCTGGAAAGAATTTAATCGCTCAATGAGTTACTAATTGCATTGAGTTATACTCTATCTACAAGTAATATATTTTGCTGCATAACAGGTGGTCGAGAACCGAGATAGCTTTGGGTATAATACTTCAAGGTAGTCTGCAAAATTCAAAATGGCTTACGTTTTTACAATAGTAGAACAAAACATGGGGCCGGGCAGAAAGTGGAACTATCAGTAATAATTGTTTAGACTATTTGTGCAGGTGTAGCAGCGTGACAAACAGATAAACATAATATATTGGATTCGTAACACAACTATTTGAATTTTACATTTATATTTAAATATGTAAAACGGTGTGTTTGTGACGTCGGCGTAGAATAAAACCTTACGTGGTGTAAAGATGTGAACTGTTTGGACCCGTTCAGTCACATAGCGGAAAATTAGGATAAGGTGGTCTGAAGAAATGCTCAAGGTCAAAAATGGCTTGTGGAGAGAGTTCAGATAGCGGTCTATTTGAAAACCAGTTTTAGCCAAGTTTACCTCATCATCAGCTGCCTAGCCTTTTCCCAACTATATTGGGGTCAGCTTCCAGTCTAACCGGATGCAGCTGAATACCAGTATTTTACATGGAGCGACTGCCTATCGGACCTCCACAACCACACACTTTACCTTTTTTTTACTTTACTTTATATTGGATAACACGATACCCCTTGGTAAGACTGCTTGTCTGACTTTCTGGCTTCTGACTACCCGTAACGACTGCCAAAGATCTACAATTCACAGCCGGGACCAACGGCTTTACGTGCTTTCCGAGGCCCCATCCACAGACCAACCGCGGCTAGCGTAGCTTAATCTTTGATCGATCAATCTGTACGGCTTTAACTTAGTCACGAGCTCCTCCTTGGCCAAGTTTACCTACACCTCGAAAAATACCTCTAGTCATAGGGCTTCAGGCAGCCTTTCCACCAAACACATGTGACAGCACTTAGCTTAAATTATGAAAATGAAGCGATGTCGTTGGTAATTTTCCGGAATTGGAAACGCAGCCTTAGATGATATAAATTGGACACCAAACACTAATTGGGCTGTCAGCATGAATTGGGCTGGACGCATCTACCGCATGTCAGACGATCATTGAGCCAAACACGTAACCCAATGGGTTCCTTTACATGGCAAGCGACATCGCGGCAGGCCCAGGCGGAGATGATGGGGCGATCTAGACACTTTTGACAAAGATTGGTCTTGACACAGAGAAGTGGAAGGAGAGTAGAGAGGCCTTTGCGCTGCAGTGAGAGAAAAAAGGTTAAAACCGGTCTAACAGACGGTAATTTGAAGCATGTGAATTTCGGGAAACAAACTCTGTAGTCTGTTATAAATCCTAAATAATATCCTCCTAATTTCTATCAATTGACCGATGTCAACTTATTTATTTTTATTATTTATTTATTTGATCCTGGTCCGGTTGTTTGTGTGGTGCTGAATTGCTGTGCTGATCCGCGAGTGATGTTCCTGTCAGTTAAGATTAGACATAAATAATTGCCATGGCTTTAACTTTATTTATTTTATGGTTGGTATAAAAGGTTTGTTAGAAATAAATGATTTGAGTATTTTGTAAAAACTTAATTTAAGGGGCTATTAAACGACTTTTACAGATTTTAAACTGACAATCACGTCAAATTGTGCAGTGTAAATGATTTGAAAAAAATATATGTTAAACTAGAACATTCTCTTAATCACTTAGTAAGTGAATATTTTTAATTATATTCATATTATGCAGTTTAATTAATACGTGAAGTTGTGTCTGACGCGGACAAAACATTGACAATCACACAAAATCTACCAGGAAGCAGAACGGACGCAGTCTGCGTCCAAAACTTTCAAAATTTAGTCGAAAAAATTAAATAAAAGTATTATTCTTTCAAAATTAAAAAAAAGGCGTATACTAAAAGATAGATAATAAAATTGTCTGTAAGATAGTGTAAGTTTCGGATAATTATACCTGGTAGATTTTGTGTGATTGTCAATGTTTTGTCCGCGTCAGACACAACTTCACGAGTTAATTAAACTATTTAATATGAACTTAATCAAAAATATTCACTTTCTATATGATTAAGAGAATGTTCTAGTTTAACATATATTTTTTTCAAATCATTTACACTGCACATTTTGACGTGATTGTCAGTTTAAAATCTGTAAAAGTCGTTTAATAGCCCCTTAACAGAGTATCCGTGGAGTTTCTTGCTCGTTCTTCTCCATAGAGACGTACGTTTTGGAACGACCAACTAGCTTCAACTTTCTGACTAACTCTTTGACAATTCAAAAATCCCTGTACTACTTGGTTTAATTTAAAATTAATTCTTTGACTTTGACTTTTATTTTATGGTCTACAGGTATTTGACCCAGGTCTGGTTTTTTGTGTATTGTGATTTTATTTAGTTTTAGCCACACCCACGATATAGGAGATATTTCTAGTGTGTGGAAAGTTCGTATAAATTGCATTATCTTCAATTTTGAAAGCTTAAGGAAGCGTAAATGAAATCTAAACATATTAGATTTAATTTACAAACCCACTAGAATAAACATTTTGTTTTTTTTTTCGGGACCTCGATATAGGGGATAGGTCATTTCCTTTTCCTCGCCGGGTAGCAATTTAAATGAAATAAAGTCAAGCACGTATGCGTTAGAAGGTCGTTATATGCAGGACGGCGTCGCGTCGTTGTGCAATCATTTGCATAGTTTACTATCGATGGTGACCTGCACCTTTGACGGTGTTTAGACTTAGTGATTATGAAGCTTTTGTGTTGGGGTATCAGTAGAAGTGTAGGTTGTGTGAGGCAAAATATTAAAATTTTATCTAATATAAATAAATATCAGACGTCGACCTATGGAGCGGTAATTTTGTAGAAACAGAATATAATTATGTATGTGTAGTTTATATTTTTTTAACTTTTAAATTATTACTTTTTGTTATGCATCTGCCATGTTATCTCTTCACCACCCTTGGTTGACTGGCAGAGAATACCTAACGCATTAAGTCCTTTGCCTTTGTACATACATTTGTGCATGTAATATAAATAAATAGAAATAAAAATACATTGTTAGCTTTAAAAGTTCCGGTACTATTGTATTGTTTAAAATAAGCTGAACCTAATGGGTACTAAATAAATACCTGAAAAAGAAACTATAAAGTAGGAAGGTACTCTCCAAAACGGAAAATAAAACCTTTACAAAATTTATCTTGTATACAACGCGGTAAACTAAAAACTATACAAGAATAACCATGTAGGAAATTATTAAAAAAATTGACATACCTCTGACACCCGTCTGCACCCGTGATTACCACAAAACAAAGGTGTGAGAAGCTTATCTAAGCTTTTATATAGATGCTTATCAACCCTTTTTAGCGCACTGATCAATACTTTTATCTCGAAGCTCAATGCCGGGTTAGTTTTACATTCATATTATGTGTGTTTTGTCTTTTATATACCTAGGGGACCGGTTCAAATGAAGCGGTTATCTTTGGGGGTAGTAACCGATTTTGGGAACAGGCTTAGTTAACGAATGGGTTTATAGCAAGCTAAAATCAATGACTAATGGCCAAATACTCAAACACTACTCAATTGTAAGATGCCGTTAAGTCTCATGCTGCCTCTATTACTTTATGTCAAGGTGACGGTGACAGTATAAGACTTCACGGCATCTTAAAATTAAGTAGCGTTTAAGTAAGCCTTTCCCGTGCCCAACCCTTGTGACCCGATAATATCGACAAAAGTTTCTTTCAACTTGCTTTTTTCTTAGTAAATTAACATTCATTAGTAATCATAAATATTTAGTGTTTCCTGTGACACGTTGTGATTTCCTACAATTATTATTGAAAATATTTTTTGTTTCGCTCAATAGTTAATTGGATCATTGGGCCAGACGTACGACCCAATAGGTCCCTTTCCCTTAACATGGCATGCGACATCGCGGCAGAACCAGGCGGAGATGGCGGGATGATCTAGACTCTTTTGACAAAGGCTGGTCCCTTATAGCCCTGGATAGAGAGAAGTGGAAGAAGAGTAGAATGGCCTTTGCCCAGTAGAGGGAAAATTCAGGCTGACAGCAACAACAGCTGACAGTTACGATGTATGACGTATTAAAAAAAAACTACTTACTAGATCTCGTTCAAAACAATTTTCGGTGGAAGTTTACATGGTGTACATCATATATTTTTTTTTTTAGTTTTATCATTCTCTTATTTTAGAAGTTACAGGGGGGGGGGGACACATTTTACCACTTTGGAAGTGTCTCTCGCGCAAACTATTCAGTTTAGAAAAAAGTGATGTTAGGAACCTTAATATCATTTTTGAAGACCTATCCATAGATACACACACGTATGGGTTTGATGGAAAAAAAAAATAAGAGTTTCAGTTCTAAGTATGGGGAACCCCCAAAATTTATTGTTTTTTTTTCAATTTTTGTGTGAAAATCCTAATGCGGTTCACAGAATACATCTACTTACCAAGTTTTAACAGTATAGTTTTTAAAGTTTCGAAAAAGTGGCTGTGACATACGGACGGACAGACAGACAGACATGACGAATCTATAAGGGTTCCGTTTTTGCCATTTGGCTACGGAATCCTAAAAATTGGGATCTTCGAGAAAATTCACACGGACGAAACCGCGGGCAAAATGCTAGTAGTTTATATAAATCTGGAATCTGCTTTGAGCGCACGTGGAGATCAATGTATGTGCCTTCTCTGTATGAGAAGAGGTCTTTTCCCTGCAGTGAGGTTCTACAGAGGGCTCGTCATGACCACATTAGTCGAATAGGGAACAAACTTGCGTCGTACCCTGCGGGTAGTAAAGCTTTTTGGTCCCTAGCTAAATCGGTCGAGTCAAACTTCTGTCGCCCCTCACTGCCTCCACTGCTGAAACCTGATGGTTCTCTGGCTCACTCTGCAGAAGAGAAAGCAAACCTATTTGCTTCTCTATTTGCAGAATCTTCACATCTTGATGCAAGAGACGCGACTCCCCCGACTTTACCTGGCAACACGACTTCAATGTCTGATACTCGCATTCGCCAAAAGGAGGTTCGTCAAGCGTTACGCAATCTTGATGTGAACAAGGCCAATGGACCAGACAGTATTCCGGCTATAGTTCTGAGGATCTGTGCACCTGAATTGTCTCCTGTACTGACATGCCTCTTTCGGCTCTCTCTCGAGACTGGATTAGTGCCGAAGTCATGGAAGCTTGCCAACGTGCAGCCCGTGCCCAAAAAAGGTAGTCATGCCGATCCTACCAACTATAGGCCCATCTCGGTCACGTCCATTATCTGCAAGACAATGGAACGTGTCCTCAATAACAGGCTCCTGGCGTACCTTGAAGCTAACGACCTCCTCAGTGATCGTCAATATGGCTTTCGCCGAAATCGGTCCACTGGGGATCTTCTCGCGTACGCCTCTCATATCTTTAGTGAGGCCATCGAGAAATATGGGGAAGCACTTGCCGTCTCCCTGGACATCTCGAAGGCCTTTGATAGGGTATGGCATGATGGCCTTATTAGCAAGCTTCCAGCATATGGCTTGCCCGCTGGTTTCTGTGCATGGATATCGGATTTCCTGAGTGATCGATCAATTCGCGTAGTCATTGATGGCTGCTCGTCAGATCAAATGGCAATAAATGCCGGGGTTCCTCAGGGCTCAGTACTCTCTGCAACCCTTTTTTTGCTGCATATCAACGATCTGCTGAAACCCGGTACCTTTGGGTACGCAGACGACAGCACGGTTGTAGAGAGTTATACATCCAGCGCACGTGCCAGTGCGGTTGAAATCCAGTCTCCTAGAGAGTCCATGGTCGAGCGCTTGAACTTGTCCCTCAAGGTAGTCTCCGATTGGGGCGATGCCAATCTGGTCAGGTTCAATGCAGCTAAGACCCAGGCGTGTCTTTTCTCTGCCAAGAAGAGGCCTTTCCATCTGGCCCCTACTTTCCGACATGTATCCGTTCCAATCACTGACCAGCTTGAGCTTCTTGGCGTTACTTTGACGTCAAATCTTAACTTTGGGTCATTTATTGAATCCAAGGCCAAGCTAGCTGCCAAAAAGCTGGGAGTCCTCGCAAAGGTGCGAAAGTACTTCACGTCGGAACAGCTGCTCAACTTATACCAAGCACAAGTTTGATCGTGCATGGAGTACTGTTCGCACCTTTGGGATGGATCGGCAAAATACCAACTGGAGGCATTGGAAGTCATCGATAGACGTGCCAAGAGGCTCATAAACAACGACTCCCTGGTTAGGGCAAAGCTCCAGAGCCTTGAACATCGCCGCACCGTTGCTAGCCTTTCGGTCTTTTATCGGGTACATTTCGGAGAGTGTGCTTTGGAATTGCACAATTTAATTCCCCCATCCCCGTTCCATCATCGGACGAGCAGAGATACGGCGAAGCGTCACCGCTATATGGTTGAAGTTCCACGGTCTCGAACCAAGCGCTTTGACTCCACATTTATTGTGCGAACTGCCAGACTGTGGAATTCCTTGCCCGCCTCTCTGTTCCCTGATAAGTATAATCTGGGTATCTTTAAGGCACGAGTGAACCGGTTCATCTTAGGCAAGCGTGTTCCAACTTAGGCCGCATTATCACTTACGATCAGGTGAATTGCGGTCAAACGCAAGCCTATTTAATAGTAAAAAAAAAAAAAAAAATTGGGAAAAGGTGGGGGTTTTATATATTTTATATAGGTATGTTATATACCTGATATTAAATTATGTATGTTGTAGTTTATGTCTTCGTAAGTTTATCTGTTTTTAACAATTTTTTAATTTTTTTTTTTCATATGCACCTGCCATGTTATCTCATCATCACCCTTGGTTGACTGGTAGCGAATGCCTAAGGCATTAAGTCCGCCTTTGTACCTTTGTGCATGAAGAATAAATAAATAAATAAATAAATAAATAAATAAATAAATAAATAAATAAATACATAAATAAATAAATAAATAAATACATAAATAAATACATAAATAAACTGGTATTATTTTTTGAGGCCGTGAGCGCAAGAGTGGCCTATCTTTTCCAGGCACAAAGCATTTTAAAGGACAATGCCAGAAACTCTATAGAACTTTGCCCCACTCAATAAAAGTCATGTGCAATATGTAGCATCTTACTGTTTATTTATTGCTGATAACTAAACATTAGTCTTAGTGACTGTAGAACGTGCGGTTTCCGTTTAAATCTAAAAACAATAATGACATTGATTATAGGTTAAATTGTATTTTAGGTAAAATGAGTTTGTATTTTGTGGGTAGGTATTTCGTAATCCGCAAGTTCTAAAGAAAAACAATTTACTTTAGAAAGGTTCTATATTCATTACAATTATTTTCATTCATTTACTGTTCTGTACATGGGTGGGGCAGGATCTGGCATTGTCATTTTATCTGGAAAAGATAGGCCACTCTTGCGCTTACGGCCTCATTTTTCGTTACAGGATCCTAAACTATCTAGGCTTAGATTATGAAACTAAAGGCAGATAGACCGTGCGGAACACTGAGAGTGAAGCCAAAAAAGCAAATACAAATTCAAAAGCGAATACGCACAATCTCGTGATTGTTTTCGCTTTTGAATTTGTATTTGTTTTTATATGTTTTTTTTTTACGATGCGGCGCGTTTCGTGATAGGCCGACACGTGTCAGTACAGCACGAAGCGTGTTGTAGGTATTCGGTTTTGAATTTGTATTTGCTTTTTTCGGCTTCACTCTCAATGCTCCGCGCGGTCTATCTGCCTTTTGTTTCATAATCCGAGTATGTAGGTATATGTTTAATAATAATAATAATATAATAATAATAATATTTATTAGACAAAAGAAAGAGAACAGGTTTACACAATTTGCTTAAACTCTACAGTCCTATTACATGGTAGCCCTAACAACTATTGTGTCATACTATTAGCATCTGCTGCCGAACTAGGTTTATAGCCTGTGCATCAGCAAGCAGCGCCTCAAGCCCTCGGATAAGGAATGACCATGTGAGGTTCACGCAAAAGAAAACAGTTAAAACAAAAAAATGCATAAAATAGCGAGTTAAAAACCAAACAATATTTAAAGTGATATCTGTCCTCTGGGTGTGTAAAGTGAATAGGGTGAGTGTATGTATGTGAGAGGGTGTGTAGAAAATTAATCAAGTTTATCTAGTAGATTCCAAAATTAAGAAAAAGCTACATAGTAGACTAAGTTGTAACAATTAACAATTTCATCACTACTTTAGAACAGACAATATATTTTCAGTTTCATCATATGACAACTTCCAAAGCCATTGTGATACCGATTTTTTCAAGGTTGATTGATTCATAGAATATATTTCAATAATCTTATTAATTTTATTATATATATAAGGGCCCAAAAAGGGATAAAATCTTCGAATAAAAGCTGTTTTTGGCTGCAACAATGACTTACAAACTGGTAACCCTCTTCGCCTAGTTAACTGGTTCGGACTGAACTCCAAATTAGTATGTTGTTTAGATACGATACTTAAGATAAATAGTTGGCGTACGGTCAAGACCTCACAGTACTCGTAAAGAAGTGTAGTTGGGTAACGAAAAGGTTTAAAAGTACAGAGTTTAAGTATGGATCTTTGTGAGACCTCAAGTTGTTTTAGTGTTGTCTTCGGTGCCCCGCCCCAAGACGATATGCAGTATGTAGTCAGAGACTGACAGAGTGCATAGTAAATTTGCTTTAAGGTTGATGGGGTAACTATATATCTTAGTGTTTTAAAAATGTAGATAAGTTTTCTTATTCTTTTATTCAACACTTGAATGTGTGCTTTGAAACTTAAATTTTCGTCGATTACCACACCCAAATATTTTACTGCTCTTGATCTCTCCAATGTATTACATGAGCATCTCGAATCAGCCGGAGCATCAAGACAACAATCATGTGCGATCAACTTTCGATTCACATCGGAAACAGCACGGATCGAAAATGTGAGGTATTTTGTTTTCTCAATGTTTAACGTAAGAACATTATCATGCAGCCATCTCTTTACTAAATTAAAACCAGTTTGGGCTAGCTGGAAAGTTTCATTCCATGTTTTTGCGGCAAAAATGAGAGCAGTGTCATCTGCATAAGAGATTATTTTTCCATGAAATGAATTTTGACAAAGGAGATCGTTTATATAAACGAGAAAGAGAGTTGGCCCAAGAATACTACCCTGTGGCACGCCGTATGTCACCGGATCAGAACTAGTGTAATTACCCACCCTAACGCATTGGGTCCTGTCAGATAAGTAATCGGTCAAAAGGGAAAGCTGTATCCCCCTTATGCCAATTCTTTCTAGTTTTTGTATGAGGATTGGAATAGAAACCGTATCGAAAGCCTTCGCTAGGTCTAAAAATATAGAGATACATTTATTGCCTTTATCTAGATTTGTGGTTATGAAGTCAGTAAGATTGCTAACCGCTTGATCGGTTGATTTACCACGGCGAAAACCAAACTGTTTGTCAGATATAATATTTTTGCTTTCAAGATAGTTAACTAGGCGCCAATTTATATTTTTTTCTAGAATTTTCGAAAGGGAGGGGAGGATTGAAATAGGTCTATAGTTTTCGATACGGTCTCTGGCCCCACTCTTGTGAATTGGTCGGACCTGGGATTTTTTGAAGTCTTTGGGAAAACTACCTTTCCCAAGACACATATTAAAAATATGGGTTAAGTGTGGCACAAGAATACGTCTATTATCTTTTAATAACTGGTTTGGCAGATTATCCCAACCAACGGAACATTCATTTTTAAGCGTAGTTAGTAGACCAGCCACTTCATCTTCATCGGTGTCAAAAAGAACAGCCGAATTAAGGTTATGCTTAGGGGAAGTACTAGTTTCTTTAGGGGCCTTTGGTTGAACGGGCGCAATTTGCTCCGCCAATGTTTTGCCAACATTGCAGAAATAATTATTGATATAATTTACAGAGTGCTGAGGAGAGTCTGATAATGTGAGTAATTCCTTAGGATAGTTCACGTCTTTAGTGGAATTAGTGACTTTTTTAATTGTGTCCCACAACTTTTTGTTATCTTTACCAGCCTTTTGAACGAGTTCTCTGTCATAATTACGTTTAACCTTCTTTAAGATTTTAGTACAAAAATTCCTATAGCGAACATATGTACTATTTATAATAGGGTCGTCTGGAAACAATTTAGCCTTTTTTGTTTAGCAACAAACAATGTTTACGTTTTTATAAATATGGCAGAATTTAGTCTAATTAAACCTCCGTATCTTTTTTAGGAACAAAGGGTTAAAGAACCGAAAATAAATAAAATTATTAATACAACGTGATTTACAACATTACTTAATTAGAACAAAGAATACATTTAAAAACAAACGACAAACAACTTAAAAAACATCAATGTTGATAAAAAGTAACTTTAATTTCAGAAGTTTCAGGCTTTGGTTATTTGTTGTTTTGTATTAATAAATTGAACTGTAATTGGGCCCTCTATATTTGATAAAGAATCCAAGTTACGACATTTCGTCATTTTCTCTAAATGTATTTTATTCTGACTCCGGGGTCAACCCAATGTCATGTAAAAGCCAAAACGAGCTAACAATTTTTCAGCCTTTATCAATACAATTTTCGTCTTTTCAAAAATCTTCCAAAGTCAGAGCAAAGACCTAATTATTCCAGTTTATTGTATTTAAAATCTTCAAATAGGTTTGTAAACTTACCTCAGCCTGCAAAGCAGCTTGCAGCTCTTCAACTAACTTCTTCAAAGATGAAATCTGTAACAAAAAAAAAAAAAAAAATATCCATTTTGTTTTCTGCAATAGTATCTATGAAAGGCGCCGATTCCTTTGTCCATAAACTAAACTAAAATTAGACAATAGGCATCTCTTACTGCCACGCAGCTGAAGAAAAGGACGGCAACAGATTAGAACTGAGTTAGAGATGTCAAATTAGATTTTTCTTGAACTTCGCCGCATTTGTGTATGTATATCAGCTGTCTGACACCCATAGTACAGGGTCTCCCTAGTTTGGGGTCAGATGGCCGTGTGTGAAAATGTCCCCACATATTATATATTTTTTTTTTTTTTTTATCAATACGTTCTAACATGACAACTATATTGTATGAACATTTTAGATCAACTTAAATTGACAGCTCTTATTAATATCTGTCTCTTTCTTGTTTCATTGGAGAGAAAGAGATATAAATAGCTTAAAATAAGTTCAGCTCGTATCCATTGTTTTACTAACTATGAAATGGAATAGCAACATTCATAATATAACCAATCACATCAAAAAATTGCAGAATACATCAAACCAAGAAAAAGAAAAGTAGTAGTTTTTTTGACGTGACAACGTCTTATAATTCGATAGAGCCGGCTGCACGAAAAAACATGACGTCATGCGGCGTTACGGCGTTACATGACGTCATGCGGCGTTACCTCGCTCTGCGGCGTTACCTCGCTCTGAGGCGTTCCAAGTGAAAAGTGAATGTGGGTGTCAATTGTTTATAGCAACGATAATTACAGCGATAAAGGTAATGATTCTTTCGCGTTGTCACGTTCAACTATCGTCAGTAAACCGACTTTACAGACAACCAATTTTTTTTTCGAGTGTTAATTTCCCGTGACTGAGACAGGAAAAGCGTCATAATGCCAGTTACATACGTTCGTTTTACATAAAGACAGTGGTACGTAAACACCCACTTGCGATGCCAATACATTCCACTCTGACCTATTGGTGGCGCGCATTTAAATCGCTTCCAAATTTGAATTTCAAAACGCAGCCGCGCCATTGGTGCTTTTGTCTTTTTTTTTTAACAACATCGATCGATGACAAGGTTTTTAAAGTACTTCGGTACTGTATGTTACATTGTATACAAAGTGTTATTTTCTATTTATAGTAATGATAATAATTTTGCTTTGTGTTCAAGAAGGTTATATTCGTCCGCCTTTCTTGATCATTAAAAAAACTTAACTTTCTTTAAATATTCACCATTTTTTATACTTTCCTTTGGTAGGGATCTTCTGTAGATTAGGCCATACCTTATCTGTCTGTCTATCAATCAGTCATCGGTCATGGAACTGTAGAATTTATATTAATAGATGTAAAACCGTTATTGCTAGTCAACGTAAATCATTCAATTTGACTTAAGGTTTTCCTGTCCTAAATTCGCTTTGCTTCCGTCTTGTAATCAAATCCAATTGAATATTCTATTTAGTAGTATTAATTAATAAAAATAATATAATAATACAGGGGTACATTTTACACACGGCTATCTGACCCCAAACTAGGCAGACCCTGTACTATGGGTGTCAGACCGCTACACATACACAAATACATTTAAATACATACATATATAGATAAACAACAACCAGACACAAGGCAAACAAAAGTCAGCTCATCACACAAATGTTTACCCTGGGCGGGATTCGAACCCGCAACACGCTGCGCGGCAGCCACTCGGTCAACCACTGAGCCAACCGTGTCGTCGGACTTTATCAGACTAAAGTGCTACAGACTTGAGTAAAAGTCTAAATGGACACAAAGTCAAAGTCAAAGTCAAAGCATTTATTTCAATTAAACCATTTACAGGCACTTTTGAATTGTCAAGGAGTCGGTCAGTTAGTCAGAGAGTTGAAGCTAGTTGCTCGTTCCAAAACGTAGGTAGGTCTCTATGGAGAAGAACGAGCAAGAAACTCCACGGACACTCTTTTAAATCAAGTTTTTACAAAGTTTGGTTACATTCTTGTTGCTTCTATATGTGAAAACGATGAAGGTAATCTAACAATACAAAACACAAAAAAGAAGCAAGATAAAGTGGCATCTAATTCATGGCAGATAAGAGCTGACCAATCTCCACTGACAGCGCCCGTTCACGAACATGACGCGTGAATCAGCACCATTTAGCTCAACCATTTTGAAGGGAGCCGAATGATCCAACACACGCGCCACCATCAGCGAGACATTTGAGCGAGCATGACAATACTCCCAACCGCCATGTTAATTTTTGTCAAACATAAAGGTATTAATATACATGGCTCCATGGTATTCACATTTACAAAATTGAAATAATGCTGCTAAATTATACAAAACTAAGGTTTCCAATGTATATTATTTTATCATATGAAGTGTGAAAAGTTAATAATTTAAAAATATCTATATATAATAATAACGATACTCGTTACTCATGTCAATAGAAAAAGGGGTAGGAAACATCCTTTTCTTCCAATTTGGAAATTCCCTAAACTGGCTGTGGAGCAGGACCAGCATTCAGCCAAGCATCTTTATCATTGATGTAATCTTCTAACTTATAATATGCTTGTCTACATAGTGTGCGCTTAATACATGTTTTAAATTGTTTTTCATTCAATTGTAGAATATCAAGTGGTATTTTATTATAGCATTTTACACAGTACCCCATAAAAGAAGTATGTACTTTTGACAATCTGAAGCTTGGCTGATCTAATTTGTTCCTATTTCTAGTATAAACATTATGTCTGTCACCTATTTTATTAAAAAGATGAAGATTTTTTCGAACATGCATAATGTTTTCATATATATATTGACAAGGTACCGTCATGATGTTAATCTGTTTAAACAATTCTCTTAGAGATTCGCGTTTGCGGAGATTATAGATTGCTCTGACAGCCCGCTTTTGCAGTATAAAAATAGAATCCATATCTGCAGCCCGTCCCCATAGCAAAATACCGTAAGACATGATACTATGAAAATAGCTAAAATATACTAGCCTAGCGGTATCCACGTCTGTCAAATGCCGGATCTTTCTGACAGCGTAAGCGGCTGAACTTAACCGCCCTGCAAGAGATGTTAAGTGAGGACCCCACTGTAGCTTGGAATCAAGCGTAATCCCTAGGAAAACAGTCCTTTCGACGAATTCAAGTATGTCCTTATTCAATACAACGTTACATTCATTACTCTTAACATTCGGCAAAGCGAATCTTATGCATTTAGTTTTCTTCTCATTTAATACTAAATTATTTACAGTAAACCAATTATGAATCTTAAGCATGGCGTCATTTACGTCGTCAAGGTGCTGTGCCCGTCTATTTACTCTAAAAATCAATGAAGTATCATCAGCAAATAACACCATTTGTGGTTGATTTTTCAGTAAATGAGGTAAATCGTTTATATAAACTAAAAAGAGGAACGGACCCAATATGGAGCCCTGCGGTACCCCCATTTTTACTTTTAAGCCTGATGAATTAACACCATTTATTTGAACTTGCTGCAGTCTATCACTTAAATATGATTTTACTAAGCTAAGCGCTTGTTTACCCAGTCCGTAATGCTCAAGCTTTAAGAGCAGTGTTTCGTGATTTACACAATCAAATGCTTTGGAGAGGTCGCAAAAAATGCCAATAGCATCTTGCGAATCCTCCCATGCTTTAAAGATATGCTTAATTAAGGTGACACCGGCGTCAGTAGTACAACGCCCTCTGGTGAAACCATACTGTTGGTCATGTAAGATGTTGTTACAATTAAAATGACTGAGCATTTGGTTAAGCATTACTTTTTCAAACACTTTGCTGAAAACCGGCAAAACTGAAACGGGTCTATAATTATTCGTGTCCTTGCAATCGCCGGATTTAAAAAGTGGTATAATCTTGCTGTACTTCATTAAATCCGGGAAAACCCCTTGGTCTACACACATATTAAAAATGAAAGCTAAATAGGGTGCCACTGTCTCAATAACCGATTTACAAACATTAGTAGACATCCCCCATAAATCTTCAGTAGCCTTGATCTTGAGTTGTTTAAAAGTCTTTATAACGATTGCAGGGTTTATATGTTTAAATTTAAATTCCGTGGGGCAGGCTGGAACATTCGAACTTAATAAATTAAAAGCAAGTGACGGCGAGGAATCTAAAGTTTCAGTAGTTTTAATAGGAACATTGGTAAAGAATGTTGCAAATTCCTGCGCAACTTCCATATTTCACAATTTTTCTTTTTTTTTTTTTATTCACAATTTTTAGTTATCAATATTAAGTTAGAGTTAAATTAAATTTTAGGGGCGGGTCTGGGTCTATGCTTTAACGGTTCCCGTACGGCATGCTTAACATGTTAGCATAGGTGCAGGCCTACCCTATCACCTCCTTCAGAGGTGATGGGGGGGCGTTTGGTCTTGGGGGAGAGTGACAAGTTGGTCGCAAAGATCCCCAAGGCAAGTTCGGCGGATCTAGCCTTCTCGAGGTTGCCAGCCCTGTTACTGGGTCTAGCTCATTAGGAAATAGACTCAAAACAGAAAACACCGAGCGCTTTTTGTATAAAATATATATAGTATATATCTATGTAAGGTTTATTTTATTTTATTCATATATATCACCCAATCCAAGGTGTTATCCGTACCGTGCCGAGGGATGCGTGGCTGAGGGGGAGCTCAGTCGCTAACGGTGGCTATCCGACACCTGGACGAATCGGGTAGTATTTTTAGTCCTCCCATTGGCATGCGGGGCTCTGCTGATGGGCATTTTTAGTTCCCTAGCTTCTCGTGGGTTCAGTAATGGAAGTTAATAAAAATAATTCTAGATCGTCGTCTCCAGTAGGAGAACAGTTCTCTCCCCTTTTAGGAGAGACGATAAGCCTAATGGAGGAGGTTTTACTAGCCTCTCCGGATAGGACATCAGTGGTGGCGGGTGAGGGGATTAGTCCGGCCAGGGCAGGAGGCTCCTGTGACTCTGCCCAAAGGACGGAAAAGTCCTCTCATCGCCATGAGAGATTAGGTGGTGCAGCGCGGAAAAGGCTCCGAAGGCTGTTAGCAGTCAATGTTCAGGCCGAAGAGGCCCGTGCGTTGGCTAAAAAGCCTTGGAGCGAGATCCCGCTCTCCAACCTTCCTCCGGACCCGAAGGCTAAGAAGCGTATAAGGTCAGAGGATGAATCACCAAAGGAGCAACCCAGGAAGGCTCCTAGGGTGGAAAAGCCCGTAGTGCAGGCCAGCTTCAAACAGGTCTTGGAGCAAACGCGCGTGGGGATTAGAAATGTGATCCCCATGAGCGAGGACCAAATGAAGCTGCTGCACCGCTCCCTTACTCTGGCGATGCTCAGCCTCAAAGATATGGGTAAGGGGCCGAGATTCACGGGCTTCACGCACAGACCTGGGTTCGTTATTATTACCTGCGGGGACCAGGCCAGCCTAAAATGGCTGTCCGAAAGGGTCCCCTCTATCAAACCCTGGAGCGGGGCATCGCTTTCCGTTATTCCGGAAAGTGATTTGCCGAAACCCGCCGTAGGGACCATCTTTATCCCCAGCAACGAGGCAGAGTCGATTGACGAAGCTGCACATTTGCTGGGGTTACAGAATGAAGGGCTCAACACGGGGCTCTGGAGAGTCGCGCACAGCAGGGCGGAGGGGAATGGGCATGTGGTGTCCTTTTTCCTTGACGATCCTTCTGTCGCGGCCCTTAGGGCTAGGAACTTTGAGGTCGTGCTTGGTTTTAAAGTGCTCTATTTTAAAATCAAGAGCGACCCAAAGGTTGGCCCTTCAACGACAGCTGCGGGACCGGTGAGGGAACCGCAAAATTCTACGTCGGGGGGCGCGGAGAGGCGGCGTGGAGAGGAACCTGGTCCGCGACCAGTCGCGGCTGAGGTGACTCCCACGCCAGTGCCTCGGAGCGACCCTGGACACGCGGAACCTCAGCCTTCCACCTCCAGAGGGCTCCCTGCATTGCGGGGGCGTGGCTCTGGGAGAGCCTGGCCGCACTTCGCTGCGGGCGGAAGGGCTCGGAGCGCGGTGCCTCGCGAGCAGGTGGCAGGAGGGGCGGGGTCCGCGGGACAGAAGAGGGACGCCTGGCGTACAGGTCGGGGGCGAGCACGTCCCAAGCCTGCACGCTCGGGAAACTAGGGGGGGCTACCCAGGTGGGAATGGTGAGGGTCCTGCAAGCAAACCTCCATCATGCTGCGGCAGCGGCTGCGGTAATGGAGCGCTGTATTGCGAAGGGCATAGCCAACCTCGCCCTGATCCAAGAGCCTTGGGTAGCCAACATCCAGGTTCTGGGACTGAACGGTGCCGGTAAGATCCTTAGTAACGGTACTGGTATAAGACCCAGAGCATGTATATTATTTAACAACTGTGTTGATTTCTTGCCAATTACAGAAGTTTGCAATGACGACTTGGTAGCGGCCTTTGTCAACCTCAAAGGGTGGTGCGGGGCCAGGGTGATTGTGTGCTCCGCATATCTTCCTGGAGAGAGGGACAACCCGACGGAAGACTTGGTGAGGGTGGTGGAATACGCCGCCCGACACAACGCTGAGCTTCTTATAGGATGTGACGCCAACGCCCATCACTCCTCATGGGGGAGTACAGACACCAACAAAAGGGGTGAGTTACTCTTTGACTTTTTACTAACTAATAACCTAATTACGCTAAATGTAGGCTGTGAGCCAACTTTTGTGACTCGAGCAAGGCAGGAGGTATTAGATATTACGATCGCCACTACTAACCTGGCCAGACACATAAATGACTGGCATGTCAGCAGTGAAAATTCAATGTCGGACCACAGACATATTGCTTTTGAGGTTAGGGCCGCTCTGGACGCCCAAACCATAACTTATCGGGACACAAGATCAACTGACTGGGTGGGTTTCAGGAACCAACTCAGACAAAATCTTGACACCTTTCCAAAAACAATCAGAACAATTGAGAGCCTAGAAATAGCTGTGGAAATTCTAACCAAAGGACTGAATCAAGCCTTTGAGGAGAATTGCCCGGAGAAAACAAAGACCCTGGAGCCCTGGACTTGAAAAGTTTAGGGTAAAAACCAGGAAATTATTCAATAAGGCTAAAAAGACTCGCGAATGGGAGGTCTACTTGAAAGAATTAACTGAATATAGTAAACTGATTAGGAAGGCGAAGAGAGCATCGTGGAGGAAGCTTTGTGGGGAGCTAAAAAGCCTTCCTCAAACAGCCAGACTTCACAAGTTGCTCTCCAAAACCAAGACTAATCAGATTGGACTCCTTAAAAAGGATGATGGCTCCTTTACGAACAATGAAAAGGAGACCTTAATGTTGCTGGCCGCGACTCACTTTCCCGGGTCTCTGAGCATAGACCTGCTCCAACAACAGCCAGCGTTCAATAGACCTCGGAACGAGGACTGGCGCAGGGCTGCCAAAATCATAAGACCCAATCAGGTTAAGTGGGCCGTTGACTCTTTCAAACCCAACAAAGCCTGCGGGGAGGATAGGATAACACCAGCCTTGTTACAACAAGGGGTAAATATCCTTCTTCCCCATCTGGTCAAAATCTTCAGAGCAAGTTTTGCCTGGGGACATGTACCAGAACGATGGACTATAGCCAAAGTCCTTTTTATACCTAAAGCTGGCAAGAAGGATTACAGCCAGCCAAAGTCCTTCAGACCAATAAGCCTCTCTTCATTCCTCCTCAAGACGATGGAGAAGGTGCTTGATAGGTATATTAGAGATGTAGCTCTGGTAAGTAAACCAATCCACGACAGTCAACATGCGTATCGTAAGGGCAAATCTACGGAGACTGCCCTCACGAGCCTGATGGACAAAGTGGAAAGAGCTACAGAAGATAAGGAAATAGCGCTATGTGCATTCCTAGACATTGAAGGGGCTTTTGATAACTCACCGACTCCTTTGCTAGTCAATGGGCTGATAAGCAAGAGTGTCGACCCGACTACTGTAAGGTGGGTAGAATCCATGCTCACCAGCAGAGGAGTAAAAATGTCCCTTCATCAGACTTCAATCCAGGTACCCACAGCAAAGGGTTGTCCACAGGGTGGTGTCCTGTCGCCACTTCTGTGGACCCTTGCAGTGGACGAACTTTTGCATAAATTGGCAGAATCTCGCATTGATGCGCAAGGCTATGCGGATGACTTGGTAATCATTGTGAGAGGCTTTTGCCAATCTACTATCTCCAGTAGAATGCAAAAAGGCCTTAGCATTGTCAGTGATTGGTGTAACAGAAGTGGCCTCTCTGTTAATCCTGACAAAACATCTATTGTACCCTTCACGAAAAAACGGCGTTTGGACAAACTGGCAATGCCAAAGCTGAATGGGAAGGAGATAGCTTTCTCCACGGAGGTTAAATATTTGGGCGTAACAATCGACCAAAAGCTGACGTGGAACCCTCACATAGACAATGTGTTAAAAAAAGCCAAGATGGCAATTGGTATTAGTGGACGAATGATGGGTAGCAACTGGGGTATTAACCCCAAAAACACTCTGTGGACGTACACAGCTATTGTGCGGCCGATCATAACGTACGCATCAGTAGTGTGGCACGAAAAAGCACATCAGATCACCACTATAAAGAAACTAGACAGTCTTCAGAGAACTGTCAGTAAAATGGCTGCAGGAGCTATGTCAACAAGTCCGGGAATGGCACTGAACGCCCTGCTTGGACTACCGCCTCTACATTTATATATACTCAAGGAGGCGAAAGCAAGCATGTACAGGGCCAAGGTCCGGGGCAGTGGTTGCTGGCTCTCGCAGAAAATGAGGACCTTACAGGACTCAATATTGGAAATGCCAGTTCTCGGCATGACAACTGATGTCATGCTAGTGCGGCATGTATTTGAGAAGCGATATTCCGTGGAAATTCCTTCAAGGGACTACTGGACCAAAAGTCAGCCACCTCAGGTGGCAGGCTGCATGATCTGGTACACGGACGGTTCCAAAATAGGATCCAAAGTAGGTTGTGGGATAAATGGAGTGCGGCCAAGGTTCAGCAAAAGTGTAAACCTGGGACAGTACGCTTCCATTTTCCAAGCAGAGGTGTACGCCATCCTAGAATGTGCGGAAATAAATCTGCAAAGGCAATACGTCAACCTAACCATACACATTAATTCAGATAGCCAAGCTGCTCTACTAGCGCTGGACTCGAATTTAGTCTCATCGAAACTGGTAGAGGAATGCATGGCTAAACTCAACTCTCTAGGCAATAAGAATAGAGTAGTATTAAGATGGGTGCCTGGGCATGCAGGCATTATTGGCAATGAACGTGCCGATGAGCTTGCAAGGGCGGGGGCGCATATCACGCAACAGGGTCCGGAGCCCTTCTGTGGTATACCGAAAAGCCTAGCTCAGAGCACCCTGATTAAAGCATGCCTCGAAGCTTCCAGAAAGTTATGGAAGGAGTCTCCGGGCATGTTACACTCGAAAGCACTTATCAAAGCCTACGACAGAAGGCTTAGTAACCAAGTCCTAGCACTCAGTAGGAACAACTTGCGCATTGTAGCTAGAGCCACTACAGGACATTGTTGCTTAAACAAGCACATGTTCCACCTGGGGTTAAGTGCTACGCAAACCTGCAGACGCTGTAATGAGGCTGATGAAACGCCACTTCACCTTCTGGGGGAATGCGGAGCACTAATGCACAAGCGCAACAATCATCTGGGCAAATACCTGTTAAGCCCGGATGAACTAATGGAGATCGCCCCAAAGCAGATCCTGCAGTTCATAACAGCTGCAGGGTTTGGCGGCGATCTCTAACCAATACAAGCGGCGATCACAATAGACCAACTAATGGTCGCAGTGATACCACAGCCGCAAAAAGGAAATAAAAAAATAGAGTTAAATTGCTTATTAGACTTTTAGGTTAGATCGTAATTCATTATTAAGATTTTTTTTCTAAATAACAAAGTACAAAAAAGAAAGTATTTAGGCACACGTGAAAGTTTGCAAAACACCGCTATTTTTGGTATTTTATTACTAGGAAAAGAAAATGATGAAATCAAAATGTCGTGGTCAAAAATAACCCAACCTCAGATTATGAAACAAAAGGCAGATAGACCGCGCGGAACATTGAGAGTGAAGCCAAAAAAGCAAATACAAATTCAAAAACGAATACCTACAACGCGCTTCGTGCTGTACTGACACGAGTCACTATAGCACGAAACGCCGCATCGCAGCATAAAAAGAAATAGGTAAGTAAATATACCAATAAAAATTCAAAAACATATACAATCACGAGGTTGTAGGTATTCGCTTTTGAATTGGTATTTGCTTTTTTGGCATCACTCTCAGTGTTCCGCGCGGTCTGAATCGAAATCTGGGAACCCCACTTCTCCTTTGCCTAACCTTTTTTCTTTTTGTTACGGGTGAAAAATCCTCATGGATGTCCTCCGCCCTGGGGTGGGCGGAGGGGTCTGTCAGACTCTTACTGACTAAAAACCACCCCGGTGTTCCATCTCACACCTACATCGGGGGTCGCAGGAACTAGAGATACTTCCGCAACCCCCGTACCTCACCTCACTCCCCCGGTTGGGGGAGTGAGGTGTTTGACTCCCCCCCGGACGACAAAGAAGGGACCTACTCTAACCTTTGGACTGCCACACACAGTCATGTAAAGATGACAAACCAAAATGTGACCTGCACGCCACGGTCACGACTACATGACAGACTTCTATACGTAATCCCATAGAGAAGTAATTCTTAGCTTAGCGCAGAAGGTACGTTCTTGCTTTTTTGATGAGGCGGTCAAAAGTTTAACAGGTAATTAGGTGTCATTTCATCTTGTAAACACTGATAGAACTGAAGTATCATCCTCCGGCACTGAGACAGAGCCGCAGAAAGTTACCATAGACTTTGGTGAAGTTTACATCCAAATTCAACTAACGTCTACAATTTTTTTTTTGGGACATGCCCGCCTCTCTTTTGCCAAACCACAACAACTCCTGAAAGCCAGCATCAACAGTGGCGACCACCAGAAAAGCCCTGAAGCAATGAAGCTCGACGAGTCCTGGAGAAACATTACAACTGTCTTGGATCCCGCAACAAAATTAATCAGAAAAGAACAGCGGATGAGTAAGAAAATATTTTTTTTTTCTACTGGCGACCTATCCCGGCTTCGCACGGGTAGACCTAAAAAATTATAGCCTACATAGATAATTACTCTTTCTATTGGTAAAAACCATATGAAAATTCACCAGCGTGTGTTGCCAGTGATTACATACGGGACCGAAACGTGGTCGCTCACAATGGGCCGCATCAGAAGGCTTAAAGTCACCCACAGGGCAATGGAGAGGGCTATGCTCGGAGTTTCCTTGCATGATAAAATCAGAAATGAGGACTTCCGCAAGAGAATCAAGGTTACCAACGTAGCCCGTAGAATTGCCAAACTTAAGTGGCAGTGGCCAGGGCACATTGCTCGCAGAACGGATGGCCGATGGGGTCGAAAAGTTCTGGAGTGGCGACTGCGAACCGGAAGACGTTTTTTTTTTTTTTTTTTTTTTTTTTTTATATTGGCAGGAGTGGGAAATCCTCATGGACGCCCAGACTGCTTCACTAGTGAGACAGTCTTGGCAGTGCCGGACTCCTACCGGCTAAAACCACACTCCTGCCTTGCGTTTATCCCCTGACGTGGTCAGAGACGTTTCTTAACGTCATTGAAATTTTATTATTTTTAGGGTGTTTAATTTTCGATCTTTTATGAAAAGGGTTTTGGCTTTATTTTAAATTTTGGACAATTTTACTTATAACACTGAAAATTAGGTGAAAGCTTATGGCAATGTATTATATTGAGTTTCTATTTCTCTAATTGTTTACTAACAATTTTACTTATATTTCATCAATTTCTATATTAAATCCGAACGGTCATATGATATCCAGTTATAAACAACATTTTATATTGGTATCATATTTTGCATAGCCTATTTATTTCTATTAACAACTATACTAACTATTTGAATGCAGAATTCAATGAATTTTTTGCTACTTTTTTTGCAGGCAATTAAATTTGGCAGATTTTCAGCTACCAACTTTGTATCTAACTTTTGTTCCAGCTCTAAACGTTTCTTTGCGAAGATGGGGCAGTCCAGGAGGATGTGCGGCACGTCTTCTTCGGCTTCCGGCTCACAGGCGCACGACGGGGTCTCCTTACACTTGAAGCGTTTCAGGTATGCGGAAAACCCGCCGTGCCCAGTAAAGATTTGGGTGGTGATGTAGGAGTGCTCAATTTTCTTCACCACGTGGTATGCCGCAACTGCATCGGGGAAGAATAATTTTGTAGTTGATGCAGTTTCGCCTATTCTATATCTCCTATTCCATTCGTCAAGCGTCCCTAAGCGGATAGTACGCTTGACGAATGAGACAGGGCATTGGTCATAATCGGCTCGCGTTTTTGATCGCAGGGCGGCCTCCTTCGCGAGTTGATCAGCCCTCTCGTTCCCCTGCAGTCCTGCATGAGCTTTAATCCAGAACAAGGAGACACTCTTGTTCTGGAGGTTACAGCGTCTTATGATGTCTCTAGTTTCGACTGCAAGGGGGTGAGGGGAGTTTGGGTTCGTGATGGTCTGGAGGGCCGCCCTCGAGTCACTATATACTGCGAACGAGGTTTCCTTTCGCTTGAGGGCTTCCAACACTGCTCTGCTTATGGCCAGCAGCTCTGCCTGATAGACGGTGCAATAGGACGACAGACTAAGTTTGAGAGCTTTGGTTTCCGAGGCGCCATTCCACAAGGATAGCGCTGCTCCAACCTTACCCTCAATCTTACTGCCGTCCGTGAAGATACGCACAGCAAAATTGCTGTGGTTGATATACTGGTCCTCGTCTACCAGGCTGCCAAACTGCAAGCACAGTTGCTCTGCGGGGTGCGGGGCCTCTGAAACTGGAGCCATCCGCTCGACCTCCCGATCCCCCAGCGCCGGCAAGGGCACTCCCCTCTTGGCCTCGTATAGGGAGGCCATCTCGCGAATACGAAGGTCGAGAGGGAGAATACCAGCCAATACCAGCGCTGAGTTTAGAGATACCGTGCGGTAGGCTTTGCATAGCTTTTGGGCGAAACCTCGCTGCACTGAGTTTAAGAGTTTTTGCACTCCGACTTTGTTAGTAGCTGGCGCCCAAGCACTGGCCGCGTAGGTAATGATCGGCTCCACCGCCGCGTTGTAGATGCTGCGGATGACCTCTGGGTGCAGACCCCAGCTGACCTTTGCTGCTCTTGAAAGCTGTTTGTATATGTTTATAGCTTTTTTACATACGTTAGCAGCGTGGGTGTTAAAGGTCAGCTTATGGTCGATGGTAAGGTAATCTTGATTTGCGGTGACATGCAAATGTCGACCCCGCCCATGCTCAGGAGTGGGACATCGTACTTCAGTTTCTTTGTCACGACCATTGCGCATGTTTTATGTGGTGCGAATTTTAGTTTGTTTCTGATGCCCCACTCCCGAACATATTCAAGGGCGGCATTTGCCTGTCTTTGCACCTCCAGTGCTGTGTCCCCGTCAAAAATCAAGATAACGTCGTCGGCGAACGCCTGGCAATAATCCCCCCGCCCCTCGAGCTCTCGCAGTAGTGGGTCGAGCACCAGGTTCCACAGGATCGGGCCACCGATCGACCCCTGAACGCATCCCTTGGTGGTGTTTCTTGCACACTCTTCCCCCGCGTACCTGACCCGGACCTGTCGCTCGGCCAGATAACTATCCATCAGCCTCCGAAGGTTAACCGGGAACGCTTCCTCAGCCAGTCTGGTTCTAATTGCCGGCCACCACGCGCTGTCGAAGGCTCCCTCTATGTCAAGTGACACAACAGTGATTAGCTTTTTCTGACTTAGCTTTTTATTGATGTGCTGTATCATGGTGTAGAGGGAGTCCTCGGTGGTTTTTTTTTGCAACCGGAAGACGTTGCGTTGGAATGCCTCTCACTAGGTGGACCGATGACCTGGTAAAGGTTGCGGGTTCCGCTGGGTGCGAGTCGCACGGGATCGGTCAATGTGGCGACACTTGGGGGAGGCCTATGTCCAGCAGTGGACGTCTTTCGGCTGAAATGATGATGATATGAAAATCTGCTCAGTAGTTTTTGAGATAAGCCCGGACGAACACAACAGCGTCGCAACCTAACTTTTATTTATAATAATATGTAGTGAAGAAAGAGCCTGTTAATAATAAAATCATTAATCGGGTACATTTCGGAGAGTGTGCTTTGGAATAGTACAACTTAATAGTAGATAGTAGAGCAGAGATACGGCGAAGTGTCACCGATATACGATTGAAGTTCCACGGTCTCAAACCAAGCGCTTTGCTTCCACATTTATTGTGCGAACTGCCAGACTGTGGAATTCACTGCCCATCTCTCTATTCCCCGATTCATATAATTTGGGTATCTTCAAGGCACGAGTGAACCGGTTTATCCTAGGCAAGCGTGCTCAACCTTAGGCCGCATCATCACTTAAGATCAAGTGAGTTAGAATCGCAAGCTATATGACCATAAAAAAAAAAATAGTTCAAAATAACAACATGAAAACGCGAAAACAAAAGAATAAATTAACAACTCACCCTTGCATAATTTTGTTACAAAATCAACTTTTTCAAATACAAATCAATGACGGTATTTGACAGCAAAAAAAAAACAGGTAGTTGCGGGTCGGTAGGTGCGGGACAAAAACAAGAATCGTCAGTGAGTGTTTAGCAATGGTAATGGCATGGTAAACTGGAGATTAACATAGGAACTGGGACAAAAATTATAATCGCAGATTCGGTCAATGATAAATTGAACACTTTTTTAGGATTCCGTGGATAGCTTGAACGCCATTTTGAAGCTCATATTTCAATGTTAGAGATTTAGATATTTTACTTTCAAACAACTTCAATGAATTACAAAAACAAAAAACTCGTCCGCATCGCTCTCAATGGGACAAGTGCCGAAAAGGCTAGCAGCATTACCACGTTGAATGGCAATGCTAATTCTTTTGCCCAAGAAAAGGCCAGCCCTCTGGTCACGTGAAGAGTCGACCAGCCGCTTAGCAATGTCCCTAAAAACCAGGTGAGCACTCGGGCCCCATGGCCCTAGTGTTTCAACCCTTAAGCGGCTCAAACATATAACTTTCAAGAAGGTTGTTATATCTACGCCGTTTGAGGTTTTCGGCACCTGCACCTGGTATATAAACAGGTAAAACATTTATTTGGTGCAAACAAACGACATATCACAACACACACAAAAAAAAACAAATTAAATAAGAGTTAGACAAAGTGTGGTGTGAGTCTCTGAAGTCACCAAATGGGGGTCCAGCTCAGCATGTGCCCGGCAAATATACCTGACGCTGATATTCTGCTGAATCCCTGCAGTGACATACGGACGTCGAGCAGAAGAAATGGAGATGTTCAATATATAGAAGTTGTCAGTCGTTATGAGTAGTCAGAAGCCAGAAAGTTTGACAATCAGTCTTACCAAGCGTATAGTTGGTTCGTTGTCGTTAGTTAAACCCCTTCCAGACTGTTGTAAACAAGCCCCCCACATCGGTCTCCACCGGCGGTTTACAACAGTGTAAACACTTGTTTGCAACAAAAATTCGTTTGACCTTCAACAACCTCTGTGGACGGACGCGCGTTGCAAACCGCGTGTGGATACCGCCGTTGTAAACAAAGAGTCGACAACACACTGAGGTGGGAGCCTTGTTGTAAACCAGTGTGGACGCAAACACCAACCGTGGGCTCCACAAGCCTCCCACCAAGGTGACCCGTGTTGGAAGCTTGTTTATTACAGTCTGGCCCGGCGTTTAGGAAAATGCTAAACAGATGATGATTGTTTAATATAGAGCACAATATGTATACGATAAATGAAGACGCCCAGAGTACCCTGTGTAGTCAGGACCTTGCTGGTCTGCAAGGACAAAAGCCAGTCGGTTATATTATTCAAGTCGATTTTTCTTACACCTAGGAATTAATAAAAGAGTCCCATTTGTACGCAGGCCTTGCACCATACGTATACTTATCCTTGAATAAACGTCAACAGTAACTACACTAGGTTCGCCGTGCCATAGACAGGCATAGACAGTTTTGGAAGCCTGAAAATGACCATAGACATTATCTGAACCGGACATCGTTAGATTCTACGTTTCTTTAACCACACGAGCCATTGGTGCCAATTCTGTAGTGCACAAGCTAAACTTATTTTTAGCTATTTACATCTCTTTCTCTCCAATCAAACAAGAAAGAAACAGAGATTAATTAGAGCTGTCAATTTAAGTTGATCAAAATTTTGTGTACTAACATAGGTATAGTTGTCATCCCAGAACGTATTGATTTTAGTTTCAGAAGTCGGTGGCTTGGCTGTTCTATTTGTTGTTTTGTATTGCCACCGACTTCCGAAACTAAAGTGATGTGTTCTGTTTTAAAGTTATTTTTCACTTTTTGGTTTTTGAAGGCGGTTGTCTTTTTTAGTTCTACCTCCTTATCATACAAATCCATTAAGAAATGGCAACACAGTCAAAACAGAGATTGAAAGTACAAGGTGAGAACATTACAACATCATCCATTGTATAATTTTTTGCTTTCTGTCGATTTTTTCAAAAAGTGCTGAATCAATTTCGATAAAATTTATATGGGACCACCCTTGAGGCTTACCCTATCCATCAAAAAAAGAATTTTCAAAATCGCTTTACATTTGCGGGAGTAATTGCGTAACAAATATACAAAAAAAAATTAAAAAAAAATACAGACGAACTGAGAACCTCCTTCTTTTTGAAGTCGGTTGAAAACACGGCCAAGTTCTAGAAAAAACTTATTTGACATCTCTAACTTAGTTCTTATCTGTCGCCATCCACTTCTTCAGCTGCCTGGCAGTAAGAGATGCCAATCGTCTAATTTTAGTTTCGTTTTTGAAACAAGGGAACCGCTGCCATTCCCTCATCTTATTAATTTCGATGGAACCACGACGAATAATTGAATATATTCGCAGTTTTTTGGCCGGTCCCATCACAGCGAGGTGTTTGGCCCCAAGTTGTGTAATATTGGGATATACAAAAGAACACAAGACTGGGACAAATGATTCAGATCTTAAGATATTGTCTGACATAAAGAATCATGGCAGGATTTGTGCAAAAAAAAATAAGATGTTTAGAGAAGTTGAAATTCTAATTATTATATTCTTGGGTACCTAAAGAGTATCTTCAAGCAAGACAATATTTTTAAAACCCCGCAAAAAAAATGAGCTCATTATTTCAGAACGGAACGGCGACAGACAGTAACTGCAGTGACACTGACAGCCGCCGTTTCGCAGTTTTTACACTGAAATTGCATCGTTTTATGGGAAATAATATAACAAATCATGATTATTTTTATCCACATTCCTGTCACATCACTTGTCTGCCAATTTTAAAAACCCGTTATCGTCGCTTGTCACTTTATTTTTTTTATAAACACAAAATGGGCATCGAGATGAAAGGGAAAAGTGTAATTTTCATTTCGTAATATTTTAATTATGCGGGGGTTTAAAAATATGCTAAGTATCTACTTCTGGTAATGTATTCTTCACATTGGAAAATATTTTAAACCTAAATAGTTTTATTTTTTTCATACAAATGAATGTATGGATCACGCCATGATTCTTTGCAAGCTTCCAAACAAATCATAGTTTCACTACGAAATATGTTAAAAAACCCGGAATATGTAAACGGCTTTTTGTGACATCGGATTTCCATACTTTGTGAATGGGTCTCTTGATTTTAATTTCTTCTGGACATCTCTGCATGAAATATTAATGTCTTTACAAGTTTCATCATATCCGCTAGTTCACACACGGCCAAATTCTCAAACATCACTTCATCGTCAGTGTCTTGTAACTGAATAAATCAAGGTCTCTTTGGAACAACAATTTTCATATTATTTATTTACACATACGTTATCTATTATTCTATATTCTATTATGTGCGTCACTGTCACGGGTATTTTCTTTCTTTCTTTCTACCACGTCAAAATGTCTCCCAGTTTTCGAAGCAATTGTAATGCTTTTGTATATTCTATTCTAAGCAAAAGTTCGGGACGGGATTGAGCGGTTATAATACCACACATTTTGTTGTCATATTGAGTTAGTTTTGACAGAAATAAATTTAATTACGTTATTAATCTTCCTTACGGAAAATAGGCGACTGGTAATTGCTATCATTAGCTCTAGGTATGAAACTAGAAACATACCGTACTATTACTCCAGAGCCTTGAACATCGCCATATTGTTGCTAGCCTATCGGTCTTTTATCGGGTACATTACGGAGAGTGTGCTTTGGAATTGCACAACTTAATTCCTCCATCCCCATTCCATCATCGGACGAGCAGAGATGCAGCGAAGCGTCACCGCTATATGGTTCCACTGTCTCGACCGAGCGCCGTGCTTCCACATGTATTGTGCTGCTGTTCCCCGATATGTTTAATCCGGGTATCTCCAAGGCACGAGTGAACCGGTTTATCTTTGGCGTGCTCCTCCTTAGACCGCAACATTACTTAAGATCAGGTGATTTGCGACCAAACGCAAGCCTATTATACTTTAAAATTAAATATATACCCATGAAAATATAGCACTGAAGCGGATATGTTGCAAACCATGAATGAATCGTGTCTGATTCTTTGCAATAACTCATTTGAATTGACAATTTGTCTTGCTCATAGATTATTCTACGACGATTTAAATTCATCGTAGTGGTGCCGTATCTTGAATCAGGTCTTTTTGCTTCCTACTACGCGATAAAACGAATAAATAAAGTTAAGAAAGCAATGAATAGGACTTCAAATGGTACATCTATGTGTTCATCATCTGCCTAGCCTTACCTATCCCAAGTATGTTGGGGTCGGCTTCCTGCCTAACCGTATGTTGCTGAATACCAGTGTTTTACATGGAGCGACTGCCTATCTGACCTTCACAACCCAGTTACTGGGTAACACACAGGACACGGTAAGACTGGTCGTCAATCTTTCTGTCTTCTGACTACCCATAACGACTGCCAAAGATCTGCTTATGACAGCCGGGACTAACGGCTTGGTACATTTATGTTTTATCCATAGTGATATTATATACGCTACAGTAACTCTGTATGTTTCGCTATGCACTGAACTGATTTTCATAAAATTGGGTACAGACTTAGCTTGACGCCCAAGATAAGCTATAGGCTACTTTTTAATCCGCGACCTCGTCAGCATTCGCGATAACTGACATTCACACGGACGAAGTCGCGGATCAAAAGTCGACAAAAAAAAAGATAAAAACTAAAGGCCGACTAAAACAAAAACGTTCACCAAAAAAAAACACAACCGCTTTCAAAAACTGACAAGTGAAAAATAACTTTTGCACAGAACACACATGACTTTTTTGTAGTTTCGGAAGTCGGTGGCATTACAAAACCACAAACAGAACAAAGCCACTGACTTCCGAAACGAGGAAAAAGTCATGTGTATTCTGTGCAAAAGTTATTTTTCACTTTTCAGTTTTTGAAGGCGGTTGTGTTTTTTGTAAAAAAAGCTATTTATGTCCCGCTTTTCAGTATCACCGTCTCATTCAAATCCATAAAGAAACGGCAACACAGTTAAAACAGAGATTGAAACTATGAAAGTAACTACTCCAAAAATTTTTCGTAGAGAAGAAACTAAAACGTCGTCTATGTACATTTTTTGGGTATTTGTTGATTTTTTCAAAAAGTACTGGTTCAACTACGATAAAATGTATATGGGACCACCCCTGAGGTATACCCTATCTATTAAAAAAGGAATTTCCAAAATCGATGTACATTTGCCGGAGAAATCGCAAAAGAGATAAGTATCCATGTCGTCGGGAATAGTTGAAGATTTCTTAGAAACCAATGGGGGTTTCAAATGAAATTTTATTAAATCATTGAACTATTTATTCTCTATAAATTGTATTTTATTTTATTACAGTCGAATTAAGAACCTCCTTCTTTTTGAAGTCGGTTGAAAACTATGACAAAACTTCAAATTGGTGGTTACGTGGACGAAGTTACGAAAAGCTAAAAGCTAGTACTACTCCATAAACCAACTTAATTTCTAACAAATAACTTGTTTAAGCCAACATTGTAATCCAGGCTGGCTGGCGGCACAGGTTTGGCCCGAAAGCTGTGCCTTATCGAGACTTATCGCTGAGCAAACATGCGATACCGTATCTACCCTACCAACGGCCATTCGGGCCTCGTGTGGAGCACACGCTTCGGCTGATCGGGCCTCAGAAACAGCGATTTGTTTTTTTTAATGCGATCAGCATTTAAAATGAATCATATCACTGTTTATGTCGGTTTATATTATATTACTAGCTGACCCGACAGACGTTGTCATGTCCCTATCTACCTACTTACCTGCCTATTTACCTACACCTACCCTACACCTACCCTACACCTACCCTACACCTACCCTACACCTACCCTACACCTACCCTACACCTACCCTACACCTACCCTACACCTACCCTACACCTACCCTACACCTACCCTATCTTTCGAGTTGGATCAAACTGCACACGGTGTACAAATTTCATTAAAATCGGTTCAGTAGTTTAGGAGTCCATCGCGGACAAACATCGTGACAGGAGATTTATATACTAGGTGATTTTTTATTCACGTTCCAAATTTCTCAGGGTGATAGTACCCATGAAATTGAATAACTTTCTCCAAAAAACATGGGTCGAAATATTAAAAAAAAAATCGGACTTCCCATACAAAATCAATAGTCAGCTGATCGATTTTGTATGGGAAGTCGGATTTTTTTATATTAAGAAGATATGGCTACTTAGTGTAAAACCAAGTAGCTTCGCGCCGTCTGACTCTCTGTAGATACGCTTAGATCTTTTAAACTACGCAAGGATTTTAATGCGGTTTTCATCAATAGATACAGTAATTCAAGAAGAAAGTTTATGCGTATAGCTTGACCTACATTGCACCTGCACCCGTGCGAAGGCGGGGCGGGTAGGTCTGATTGTTTGTGAATGTGAACGACACGGTTGGCGCAGTGGCTGAGCGATCGACTGCGTGCGCAGCGTGTTGCGGGTTCGATTCCCGCCCAGGGTAAACATTTGTGTGATGAGCACTTGTGTTTGCCTTGTGTCTGGGTGTTGTTTATCTATATATGTATGTATTTACAAAAAAAAAATGTATTTGTGTATGTATATCAGCTGTCTGACACCCATAGTACAGGGTCTCCCTAGTTTGGGGTCAGATGGCCGTGTGTGAAAAATGTCCCCACATATTATTATTATTTTTATTTTATTAATGTGAGTTTATAAACACACTCACGGTACAGGACAAATTTCTAATGTAGACAAAGTAAAAAACCTGGCCAAGTGCGGGTCGGACTCGAGCACGAAGGGTTCCGTCCCATTATCTATAGGTACAACATTAGACATCGAGCAAAAAAACGGTAAAAAATCACGTTTGTTGTATGGGAGCCCCCCTTAAATATTTATTTTATTGTTTTTCGTCGCCTTAGAGTGAAAACCTCGGGAATGCATTTTTGCTCAAATTTATTTTATTGCGTTTCTAGGAAGAAAACCTCGCTACGCACATCCTGATCTGATTCATTTGTTCATTCGATACTCATAGCGCCATCTATGACAGTAAATGAGAACCTCGTAAATACTCGCATCTGTCAGTTTGGCGTGAATACCTTGCAACGAACGTGTCGTTCCTCATTCGAAAATTGATCGAACCATTCTGGATATAAAAGCGGGTTGAATCTCGATATTAATTAATAATAAAACATAAAAGACGCCGTACAAAAATTTTACAGTACGCAGTTTTTCTTCCTCCTGAAAACTAAGCCACACTAAGTCACTCTAAGGCGTCGTTTCAGTATGTGTTATTACAGCGGGATCAGAAATACATCATCTGTGAAAATGTCAACTGTCTAGCTATCACGGTTCATGAGATACAGCCTGGTGGCAGACAGACGGACAGTGGAGGCTTAGTATGTAATAGGGTCCCGTTTTTACCCTTTGGGTACGGAACCCTAAAAAATCTAAGGTTAGCTTTTAATTTTACTGGATGAAGCTGAATTTTGGTATTTTCACTTCATTTCCATAGCAAATATTGACCACTGCCTTCAGTTTTTTTAATGACAATCGAAGCCGGATCTAGGCTTCAGCATCTCTGTATTGTTCTACTGCATGACTATAAAGGGAGGATTCTTCCTTTCCTTTCGATTCTAAGCCAATATGGATCAATCATCTACCAAATACCCTACAAGATTTGCCACTACCATTATTTAGAAAAATACTGTTTAAAATGTTACTACAAAAGCGATATTAAACTGTAAAGGAATATTTAGAAGATAAGTCACTAATCCTTAATTGAAAATGTTTAGATAATTTATTTATGATTGATTTTTTATGTTGTGTTGTTTTTGTTTGGTTCTTTCTTTTTTTAATTTATCATTTTATTTTTATGTAAATATGATTAATTGACATAGCCATATGAATTAAAAACAATTAATTTTACCGTACTGACATTAGCACGCCATGTATGGCCGAATATGCGGAAACCATCTGTTCGAAAATCACATCCAATGTACCATATTTTGGCAAATAATTGATTTTGATTTGATTTGAATTCTTATAACCGTAAAGTTCGTCCCACCACGCCTGAGCCTGCTACAAAGCCATTGGACGCATTCGGAAAACGTCATTGTAATGTGATAGCTTTAATCTGCATGTTTGGTTTTTAGTTTTAGAAAAATATTCATAGCATTCACACACTGAGCCATTGAATAACTAACAAAATACTAGTGTAGATTTTGATTGATTCAGCCTTTCTAGGTTGTAATTTTGAAATTCGTTGAATTGGGTTGTTGACACCATTAACCAATAATTCCAAAATACAACTTATCTTAAAATACACTTTATTTTAGCCCCGAAAACCCGATTAATTTTAAATTAATTGTTAAATTCGATTTTAAGTTGCTTTCAAATCAATTAATAGTTAGTCAATTGAGTTGGTAAATAAGTGACATCACAGGCCGCTATTGTCATACAAAATCTATGGAGGAATCTCGTTTTGACAGCTCATAAAAAGTATGTCAATTGATTGGTGGTGTCAAGTACCCAATTGCTGTCTCACAGGATTTTGTAAATAACAGCTATTTTCTATAAAGGTATCAGAGGATTGATCTTTTCTTTACCTGTAACCAATTGGAGATTAACCGGCCATTGATTCGTTGCGAGCAGGGATCGATCTACAGATAAGTCATATTTAAAGTATATTTTTAGGCATTTATTCAATAGTATTTTACACTAACTATATATAATTTAAAATGTCATGCACACAAGGATTGTTGTTGCACGAGAAGTAGAGTAAGTAAAATTGTTTACTAAGTCGCTGATTTAGTGGCCACACCATGGTTAGTTTATAGGCCAGTAGTACCTAGAAACTTTATCTCTATCCAATCACATATGCTAGAAAGAGACGTGATACACATACGTACGATATTATTTTTATAACAGTAATAATACAGCCAAAGAATAATCTACAGCATTGGAGTGCCAATAATTTCCATGTGAATTTACCCCTTACATACGTTGGCAAATACATTGTAATATTAATAAAATCTCCTCGAACTTCAAACAAAATGAACATGTATTTTGTTGACTATAGACTAGATTCATAATTTTACACGGGTCTAGAATTCTGGATTTTATAATCATCATGTCAACCTTTGGAAGCCCACTACTGGGAATAAGTCTCCCACAAAAGAAAAAAAAAAGGGAGCTTCAGACGTAATCGCCATGCTTGACTGATGCATGTTGGCGATCGCAGTAGGTGTTATGGTACTCAGGACGCTGCTGCCCATCCTCTGGTCAATATCCCTCTATCGCCTTCTACGACACCTAGAAATGGTGTGGCACGGCACCACACGTCACGGCAGATACGTGGACCTAATAACGTAGGGCGGACGTATTACGTATATTAGAGTTGGGGCTTCCGTTTTTTTTTTTACCAATAATGGGCATACGTTTGATCACTATCTCACCTGATGGGAAGCGATGATGCGGTCTAAGATGTTGCACGCTTGCCTAGAAGTAACCTATTCACTCTTGACTTAAAGACTCAGAACTATATTATATGACTATACTATTATGACGTAGAACTATCTCATCATCATCTGCTACCTAGCCTTTTCCGAAATAGCCTATAGGCCTCAGGGTTAGCGTGGCTTCCTATTTGTGAAATGATTTTTGAAATAGGATAATATAGTTTAGGATATTACCTGCTCCATACAAACTTTACCTCTTTATGAAGTAGTTTATATTGAGTGAAATTAACTTTAGGGGAAAAAACTGGTCAAATTACGTAAAATTTTCGTTCATAGATACTTTCTAAGGTTACCTTGGACATCGTGGACATCGACAAAGGAAAACAATGAGACATTTTTTTTTTTTTATGCGCAGTGGAAATCCTCTTGAACTTCCTCCATCGGGGGGTGTGGGATTCGCCGCTCCCCCATTGTGAGGAAATCTGAGAGCTAATTCACGTAATTTTATGGCGCGCCGATAAAGTTGTAGTGCAGTTGCAGTTCAGTTCAAGTTTGAGTGATAAACGGTTTTCTTGTAATCTTTGAACTGCGCGTAAGCTGCGCGTGAACTGCACGTCAACTGTACGACAACCAAACTCTACCAAACTTACACATGGTGTAGCCAACATGAGAAAAAAAATATTACTCACTAAATAATTGAATGGAATCGATTACATTTCAATGAACATGACGTTATTATAATAGTAAAATAATAGCCCAGTACAGATTTTAGTGCTTTTTAACTGTAAAACGAATAGTAGAATACCGATCATGTTGCGTTCCCAAAGACGCGCAACAGTAGAATGCCGTTATTGCGAACTTGACGCGAGCGTGGCTGACAGAGGTAGAGAATACGAAAAGCGTGGTTTTGATCGAAACTTAAATGCAACTGCACTGCAACAGCACTTCTTTAGTTACGTGAATTAGCCCACAGGACTTAATTAATGTAACTTGGAAATCGTAAAACCGCCTTGAGCAAGAGCTGTGATCAATGCCCTATGCATTGGGACAGTAATAGGCTGGTATTATAATATTATATGTTTTAAGAGTTATAGCACTAGGTATTTATAGGCGTCATATCGAAACAAATAAGTCAACTTTAAGTTAAAACTTTTCAGACCGTGACGCTTATCAGCCACTCCAAGTAAGTAATCGACAGAACGAAATAAATTAGTTACCTGTAGTTACTTAGGAAGATAGGTACATCCTAATAACTGTATATTTTAAACGCGAAATTTGGTAAAGATGGAGGAATGGATGGATGTTTATTATAATGAGCTGAAATTTAACACACATATACCTAGATACTCAAACAAAAGGCAGATAGACCCTGCGGAACACTGAGAGTGAAGCCACAAAAGCAAATACAAATTAAAAAACGAATACCTACAATTCGCTTCGCGCTCTACTGACACGAATCAGTACAGCACGAAGCGAAGCATTGTTAAAAAAAACAAATACTAATACAAATAAAAATTCAAAAGCGAATACAATCACGAGATTGTAGGTATTCGTTATTGATTTTGTATTTGCTTTTGTGGCTTCAATTTAAGTGTTCCGCACGGTCTATCTGCCTTAGTTTATTTGATAATCTGAGCCTAGGTAATAATTTAGCTTAACTCATAGGATACCTAATTTTGATTGCGTAGGTATATTATTCCCGCGGGATTATCTACACCCTGTTCACAATAAGATTAGACACAAACACAAACCTTTTTTACAGTCCCTTCAACCGATTTTGACTTCTATTCCGTAGGCTTAAGGATGACATGAGGCAAAAAAGTGGTTACAATATAATAATAATAATAATAATATGTGGGGACATTTTTCACACACGGCCATCTGACCCCAAACTAGGGAGACCCTGTACTATGGGTGTCAGACAGCTGATATACATACACAAATACATTTTTTTTGTTTAAATACATACATATATAGATAAACAACACCCAGACACAAGGCAAACACAAGTGCTCATCACACAAATGTTTACCCTGGGCGGGAATCGAACCCGCAACACGCTGCGCAGCAGTCGATCGCTCAGCCACTGCGCCAACCGTGTCGTCGTAACAACTGTTTACTGCAGTTGCCATTTGTCATACTACCAACGCAATATAAGTCCAAATCGGTTGAACGGACTGTAAAAAAAGGTTTTTGTGAATGTCTAATTTTATTGTGAACAGGGTATAGTGTATGCAGACGAAATCGCGAGCAAAAGCTAGTATTTTATAACAGACGGAGTTACGGCGGATATACCTACGCAGGTACACGATATACCAGATATATAAATATGTGTGTAGTTTATTTTTTATAACGTTCTAAATTATTTTATTTTTTAAATGCAAATGCCATGTTATCTCTTCACCACCCTTGGTTGACTGGTAGAGAAAGCCTTAAGATCGCCTTTGTGCATGATGTATAAATAAATAAACTATTTTTATTATAAATTGTGAACCTGAGGCAGTGTATTAAGTGTAAGCGCCGTCAGCGGTTTTTCGCACGCGTTTAATTAACAAGTATTGGTACATACAATGGTACCCAGTAAGTATGGCAATGATCAATCTTGCACTTAGAGACAATTCGTAACAGCAACAATATCGATTTATTTCCGAAGCATTTACTTTAAATCTCTTTAGTACATACTATTTACATGCCTAGAAATTTGATAAGAACATTGACATAAAGAATCCAAATCTCAGTTAAAAAAAAACTGTACTCATTTTCATTTCAAAAAACTAATGGCGGCCCGACCAATCACCGAGTACTGCAAAGATACATGGTTTCATTCACCACTTGTGATTGGTTGTATCAATGACACACAAAATAGTCACTGACATAAGGACAACGTAATGGCGGATACAGAAGCAAGCGGTTGATGTACTCGTGACAGGACATTTAGCAGTCTCCTCATGTCATGATTAGAAAAAAAAATCCCGCATAGACTAGAACTATTTGAATATTTCTACTATTTCCACGTAAAACGGAATTCAGCAAAAATTTTGAACTGACATTGAAAATAAAACCAATATGTCAAAATTGTGTTTGTTGTGACTGTAGATTGAATAATTATTTTAAAATATTATATTAGGAAAGTGAACATTGTGAGTTATTTTTAGCTTCTGCAGTTTTAAATGTAGACTTTTTATTTCGGAGTCACCCGTGTAACCATCTCGAAATCAAAGTCGAGACTAAAAACTTATCCTGCTATACCTACTGTTGTAAATAAGTGAATTGTGTGGTGATATAATGCAAAAGGAGTTGATTTGATATGCAGAGATGCTGGGGTTACAATAGCAAGCGAAGATTCGTGTCGCGTTGGCGCGCTAAAACATCGTGTATGGGCATACGTGATGTTCCTGTCTACATTAGGCGGGCAAGATTTATTGTGCTGGATTATACTTATTGTTTTCTGTTGTGCGGCTGAGACGTAAGCTGTAATTCAAAATAGAGTAACTAACGTAGGTGTTAGCCACCCAAACGAATATTGTCGCGACAAATCCCTTTGATGCGCGCCAGTTTACCGACAGTGCCCCGATAGATCTTCTTCGATCGAATACTACGCGTTGCAACGATCTACCCGGCCACACTCATCGCGTTAACACGAATATTCGCCGTAGCCCGCTAATGTAGCTCCAGTATGACAGTTTGTATACCTCGTACAACATGCAGACGACAAATCGGTGGAAAAACAAGCTGTTCTGAACATCGCCATCGTCTCCATTTAAAGGCTTACCAAGTCTTACCGAAATGACACCATACATCCTACAGCACAGGCAAAGAGCTGGTCAGGGTCTACAGTCAAGGTTCGTCTAAGCACTTTAGGGGGATACGCCAAGGTAGCCCACGATATTCAATTTCTTACGTTTTTTTTGAAATTTGCATCTCAGTATCTGATTGTAATGTGGTAAAATAAATATTCGCGGAGGTAAGAAATATGTGTTTTATTTTTTGCTAGTCGTTACTGTCCCACTCCTGGGCAAAGGCCTCCCCCCCTATTCCCTTAATTTCTCCTGATTTTGTGCCTCATCCCGCCAATTCGTAAAGAAGCTATCCAAGGCGTCCCGCCATCTTTTCCTCGGTCTACCGCGACCCCGCCGCGATAAATATAGACTACTAGCTTTTGCCCGCGACTTCGTCCGCGTGAATGCCGGTTATCGTGGATGCAGACGAAGTCGCGGAAAAAAAAGTCACCAATGTCCTTCCCCGGGGTTCAAACTATCTTCATACCAAATGACAATGCCAGATCCTGCCCCACCCATGTACAGAAAAGTAAATTAATGGAAATAATTGTAATGAATATAGAACCTTTCTATAGTACATTTTTTTTTCTTTAGAACTTGCGGATTACGAAATACCTACCCACAAAATACAAACTAATTTTACCTAAAATATAATTTAACCTATAATCAATGTCATTATTGTTTTTAGATTTAAACGGAAACCGCAAGTTCTACAGTCACTAAGACTAATGTTTAGTTATCAGCAATAAATAAACAGTAAGATGCTACATATTGCACATGGCTTTTATTGAGTGGGGCAAAGTTCTATAGAGTTTCTGGCATTGTCCTTTCATCAAAATCCGTTTAGCTGTTTCATCGTGAAAGCGTAACAGAGAGTTTCTTTCGCATTTATAATATTAAAGTATGGATTATAAGAATTAAAACCTAGCAATATAGCTATAGCACTCCAAGTTAGCATAATCCGTAAATCATCATCATCATCATCTGCCTGCCTTTTTCCCAACTAAATTGGGGTCGGCTTCCAGTCTAATCGAATGCAGCTGAATACCAGTGTTTTACATGGAGCGACTGCCTATCGGACCTCCACAACCCATCAGTTACTAGGTAACACGACACCCCTTGGTAAGACTGGTTGTCAGACTTTCTAGTTTCTGAGTACCCATAACGACTGCCAAAGATCTACATAATAATAGCATAGCATAATCCGTAAATGAAAACATGAAGTTTGCTGACTTAAATGTTGATGATTTTAATTATTAAGATGCTGTAAATGCATATTTGTTACTCCCGCGAATAAGATTTTTATTACCGTACAACTAGATACAGGGCTGAAAATTTAATAAAACGTAAGAATATTTGAATTTCGCTGGCTACCCGGGCAGTTTCAATCATCATCATCTTCCTGCCCTCAGATTATGAAACAAAAAGCAGATAGACCACGCGCAACACTGAGAGTGAAGCCACCAAAGCAAATACAAATCAAAAGCGAATACCTACAATCTCGTGATTGTATTCGCTTTTGAATTTGTATTCGTTTTTTTTTTAACGATGTGGCGCTTTGTACTTTTCTAAAGCTTATTTCAGACTACGCTATAATACTGGGTGATTTTTTATTCACGTTCCAAATTTCTCAGGGTGATAGTACCCATGAAATTGAATAACTTTCTCCAAAAAACATGGGTCGAAATATTAAAAAAAAAATATTGATTTTGTACGGGTACAAAATCAATAATTATATTGATTTTGTATGGGAAGTCCGATTTTTTTTTTAATATTTCGACCCATGTTTTTTGGAGAAAGTTATTCAATTTCATGGGTACTATCACCCTGAGAAATTTGGAACGTGAATAAAAAATCACCTGTATAATAGCATAAAGCATTTATAGTTCATAACACAACCATATCGCTCACCATACATTTATTTAGAACACGCATAATATAAAGTATAGTAAAGTGGGAATGTGTTCTAAATAAATGTATGGTGAGCGATATTGTTATGCTATGAACTACACTCGGCGTCACAAAAATCGCACCTCTTTAAGAATTCCCTTCAAAGTCATTTTAACCTTATTAATCAATGGTATACATATGACTATAAGGTATAATTGGAAAGGCAATTTATTTAAATTTCAGAATAAATCAATGGATTTGGTTTTTTGTTTACCAGGGAATAAAAAAAAGCAAGCTAATGCAAATGATTAAAAAGTTAAATTTTTTTTTATCAGCAAAAATTACAACAAAGTCCTTAAAACTAACTTAAAACCTAGTGTTACCCCCCCTAGCCCTGATGACTGCTTCCATGCGTTCTCTCATGGACCTTATTAATGTGACAACAGTCTCTTGTGGAATGTTGTCCCATTCTGCAACGACGGCATCTTGAAGGTCTTGGAGAGTGGTAGGGGCAGGATTTCGTGGCCGTACTCGCCGTTTCAGTTCATCCCAAAGGTGCTCAATAAGGTTCAGGTCTGGACTTCGCGCCGGCCAGCGCATAACAGGGATGCCAACTTCTTGCAGGTAGTCTCTTACAATTAAAGCGGTGTGACAACGGGCGTTATCGTGCATTAACGTGAACCCACTGCCAACAAAACCCGCATAAGGGACAACCTGCTCCTCTAAGATCTCTGTTATGTACCGAGCAGCAGTCAGCGACCCTTGCCCGCGAGCACTTCCAGTCCGAGAAACACACACAAGGTTCGTTTTACCGTCGATTGACATGCCGCCCCAGAACATGCACGAGCCACCCCCGTATTCCACTGTCTCTTGAATACAGGCTTGTGCGAATCGTTCCCCTTGCCTCCTATACACTCTTCGACGCCTGTCGTTGCAGAAAAGACACACCCTCGTCTCATCCGAGAAGAGCACAGCCCTCCATTGGTCTATTGTCCAATCCACATGGTCACGGGCAAATTGCAACCGGTCTCTCCTATGCTGTGCAGTCAATTTGGGCCCTGTAGCAGCCCTATGAGCTGCAATTTTCTTCTCCCGCATTCTTCTTCTAATCGTGGAGACGCTTACAGAAGTTCTGCGAGCTGATCGCAGTTGTTGTTGCAGCTCAACAGCATTGGAGAACCGATTACGTAAAGACGTCGAAACAATGAAGCGATCGTCTCTTTCGGATGTGCACCGTTGTCTTCCAGATCCACGTCTTCGGATATAGCCACCAGTCTCTTGGAAACGTTGGAACACTCGTCGAACGGCAAAACGACTCAAGTTCAGTTGCCGAGCAACATCACATTGCCGCATCCCTGATTGCAGTAGTGCAATGACTTGAGCGGCTTCATCTGCAGTGGTATCCATCTTCTGGGGTATTTTTCTTGCTGTAGCTGTTCACGTGTGTTCACTTCAAAGGTTGAATAGCGAATGACCCACATTTAACCCGGGTCGCCCGTTTTATACCCTTGTAGGGAGGTGCAATTAGTGGCCGTTGTAATGCGTATTTTGACAACATTTTTTTTAACGTTACGTGCTAATGAGATCTGTTGTGTTTAGGAATTCTAACTGTTGTTAATTTAAAGGTCGTTAAACATACTTTTAATTGATACCAATATTAATTGGGTTTAATGTATTCGTTACTGGCGGGACATGTTTTAAACTTATTTTCGAAAAGGTGCGATTTTTGTGACGCCGAGTGTATATGTTACAAGTCAGTATATTATAGAATAGTCTGAAATGAGCTTGACTCGTGTCAGTACAGCACGATGCGCGATTGTAGATATTCGCTTTTGTATTTGTGTTTGCTTTGGTGGCTTCACTCTCAGTGTTCCGCGCGGTCTAAGTATATGTCTTTTGTTTCATAATCTGAGTTCCTGCCCCTGTCCCATTGTACTTGTGGTCGGCGCAACTTGTTTTCTTCTTTCATTCCGTCCTGTCAACTGTCATGCTTTTCATTCATATCATACCTCACACAACCCATCCTTACCTTCACCACACATCATCATTCATCATTGCAGCCGAAAGACGTCCACTGCTGGACATAGGCCTCCCCCAAGGGGGGGTATTGCCATAATCGCCACGCTTGGCAGGCGGGTTGGCGATCGCAGTATGATTATTACAAATGCACAGAGAACGCTGCTGTCCATTCTCTGGTACGTCCCTTAGTCGCCTCTTCCGACACCCACGGGAAGATATCGGATGGTGCTATTCTTTACGTCCGACACCATACGGACAACAACAACGAACTACAACAACAACTTATACACATACTACTCATAATTATTATTGCCTAGCTTTTCCCTATTTCTTCCGCGTGGAAAGTAAAGACCCAGCAATTCGGGCCTTGTCGCAAAATCCGTTCTGACATTCTCACTATACCTACCTTCCTAAGTTTTTTTATTTCATTTGTCAAGTAGTTTTGGATGTCTCGTATTTAGTGAGTGACTGACCTTTCGCTTTTATAATGTCTGATTGACATGCAACCAGGCAGATAGATTCTACGTATTTTCATCATTTAATCTACTTTTTGTAGGTTCTGATAACCTTTGCGTTTTATTTAGCTCTTACTAGACTATAGTGTCTATGGTTATGGGTTAATAGACTCTAATTCAGATTCACAGCTGAGGGTATCTTGAGCCTAGCAAAATCTCCTCGCATCTTGTATTGAAAACGACAACCGCCTTTAAAAACTAAAAACTTTTTTTACAAAAAAGACAACCGTCTTTTTTGTAAAACAGTTTTTTTTTCGCTTTTTAGTTCCATCATATCATACAAATTAATTACGAAACGGTGACACCAAAAATTTCTGTCATCCCTTAATTCTTAGGGATGGAATATTTTCATGAAAGTTATATGGGACCAACTTAGTAGGTAACTTAAAAGTTTTAGATCCACCTTCAGAGCTCTTTGTTCGTCCCTTTCTTGTTTTGTTACAGTGAATAAGATAGAAATAGCCTAAGTTGTACAACGGATGAATGGGTGCCATTCTCATCAAACACATTTCTGCATCATAAAACCGCCTGATAATCTGGCGAAGTATACTGTTGCTGTGAACTGTGAAGATATGGCTTCTATAATGTGGTGATAGTTTGGAGATTAGCTGATGTATTATAGTAAGTAACCTCATGGTCGAATTAGCGATATGGGGGCGAACGTTTCGATACTAAGTTATAGCCAAGTTTAGGTATCCGTAACCTGAATCCCAGCCCTAATGTTGCCGTTGGCAAGATATTTTTTTATAAAGAGGTACTTATGAATGTTTCTTTGTTTGTAAGACATAATCTCTGCAGGTACATAAGTACTGGTTCGATTTCAATATTTCTTTCACTGATTGAAAGCTAGACTATTGCCACTGCTTTTGCATTGCCATTGCATTGATACTTGACAATGGCAATTGTCTATCTAGTTTATATTTATTTAGAACTAGTATACCTACCATAAAATATTATTTTATGGTACCTATACTCACGGAATAGAAAAAGCAAGTGAAAGTCCCATGCAGCTACCCCGCGTGTCACAATTATGCGGAAAAATATGTAAAATAATAACAACCGTCGTCAGTTGTAATAAGTCTTAATTTTGTATGAACAACAAATAAGCTCATCGTCAAAGTTGAGGCTTATTACAACTGACGAAGGTTGTTATTATAATAAATACTTTTCCGCATAAAAAAACACGCGGGATAGCTGCGTGGGACTTTCATTTGTTTTTAGGGTTTCGTACCCAAAGGGTAAAAACGGGACCCTATTACTAAGACTCCACTGTCCGTCTGGCTGTCTGTCACCAGGCTGTATCTCATGAACCGTGATAGCTAGACAGTTGACATTTTCACAGATGATGTATTTCTGTTGGCGCTATAACAACAAATAAAAGCAAGCAAATATTTGTATGGCCTACAGATAGTTGTTCCGGGTCTGGCTGTTTGTTTGTTCTGTTTGTTTGTGTATGTGAGTTTATATGTTTGTAAACGCACCCACGACACAGGAGTCATTCCTAGTGTGGGGCAAAACCCTCCCATACAACAAACGTGACTTTTTGCCGTTTTTTTGCTCGATGTCTAATGTTGTATAGATGATGGTACGGAACCCTTTGTGCGCGAGTCCGACTAGGCACTTGACCACTTGACTTTTTTCTATTCCATGGGTATACTTTACTAGCCTTCCACTCTGAGGAAACTTCAAGCAAAAGCTAGCTATAAAATGTTTTTTATTGCTTTTCAGATTTGTGATGCAGATCTAAATATCCTGTGTTGGGTCTACACCACAAATATAGATAGACCTAGATAACGCAAGCTTATATCTGTATGAAAAACAAGCGTGCCATTTTTGGACGTCACAACGTAATACGAATGTTTTGTTTTTCCTAAATTTGGTATTACCAGGTATTACTGAGGGTATTCGATTAAAAATAATGTTTTTTTAAATTAATTACGCATAATATTAATCACAAAATTACTAACCGATGGAAGGAAACGTTTACTTTATTTATTTACTTACGATTTTTTATCGTAAGTTAGGCACGAAAATAGGCACGCGAAGTAGTTGCTCTAGCGTTATCTAGGTCTATCTATATCTGTGGTCTACACACACTCCGATACAATAAATGTATTTTTTGAAGGACGTCCTGACGCACGGAGGGAAGAATATGCAGATTATGCAATACGGTCGTTCTGTTGGCCCGAAGTCTACAAATGCCAGTGTTATGTTGTGTACGGATATTATTAGTAATACCTAAGTTGACTATTTGAATAAAAAGTATTCACCTCGGTGGTAAATTTAGTTTTCTTTAGCCACCCCACTTCAATGCCCTTCTTCATGCTCGCAATGTGCTAGACTCTTTACAAAGAAGATTGGTTACTTAAGCCAACGTAAAAGTAACTTAGGTATTACTAATAATATCCGTACACAACATAACACTGGCATTGCGTTTTATTTAGCTCTTACTAGACTATAGTGTCTATGGTTATGGGTTAATAGACTCTAATTCAGATTCACAGCTGAGGGTATCTTGAGCCTAGCAAAATCTCCTCGCATCTTGGCCGAAATCGGTCGGATCGCATCATCATCCAACCCCGGTTGCAGAAGTTAACGTGCGGTGAAACTGAAGATCTTATTACAAGATCATTTCATCATCAACATAGGTATCAGGCATAGGTCTTCTCCAAGGGGGGTTCAGCCGTAATCGCCACGCTTGGCCGATGCATGTTGGCGATCGCAGTAGGTGTTATGGTACTCAGAAGGATACTGCTGCCCATCCTCAGGTCAATATCCCTCTCTCGCCTTCTACGACACCCACGAGTAGAAATGGGGTGGTGCTACTCGCGACTTCTTCGGCACCACACGGCGTATGATCACTTAAGGAACTATTACTGTATAACACATACGCAATTATTACAGAAATGTTTTTAACCGACTTCAAAAAGGAGGAGGTTATCAATTCGGATGTTTGTATTTTTTTTTTATGTATGTTCGGGCATAACTCCGTCATATATAGACGGATTTGCAAAATTCTTGTTTTATTCGAAAGAGGGGTATTCCGAAATGGTCCCATATAAATTTTATCGAAATTGGTTCAGCACTTTTTGAAAAAATCAATAAAATCCCATAAAAAATACATAGACGACGTGGTTTCTTCAATCTTTGGAGGACTTTCAATCTCTGATTTAACTATGTCGCCGTTTCTTAATGGATTTGGATGTTAAGGCGATACTAAAAAGGGGAAAATAAAAACTTTTTTCATAAAAAAAACAACCGCCTTCAAAAACTAAAAAGTGTTAAATAACTTTAGCACAGAACACACATTACTTTAGTTTCGGAAGTCGGTGGCGATGGCTTTGTTCTGTTTGTTGTTTTGTATTGCCACCGACTTCCGAAACTAAAGTAATGTGTGTTCTGTGCTAAAGTTATTATCACTTTTTAGTTTTTGAAGGCGGTTGTTTTTTTTATGAAAAAAGTTTTTTTGTTAGGTATACTTGCATGACAGTCAATATCGGTGGCGTACTATTGTATCTGGAAGAACATTGGCTCTTAGAACACAGGTTTTCGACCTAGTTTACAAGGCAGCATTTCGCCTTTTATATTTGTCTCTATGTACAACATTTCTTTTTGCAACCAGTATGTCTATTCTGTTACAAACAATCTCCCTCGGTGAACACCTAAATGAAGTGAGCTGTCATCCGTCCCGATGCTAGATTCTACAAAGCACTACAATCGGATGACAGCTCACTTCACCTAGGTGCTCACCGAGGGAGATTGTAACGGAATAGCACTGCAGGTGTAAACCAGTCGGGGGATATTTAGCACTTCACCTGTCATTTTCGTTTGCTCTCTCACTGCTTGTGTGAGGTGATAACCGTTCCAAATTGACTAGATTTATTTAGGATAAAAAATTAGCCTAATAGAATTAGTAAGATCAAGTGCACACAGCTACGTGCTTTCGCTTAGTGGAAGAAAAGTCCTAAAACGCGTACGCGTCTCATTACCACCCTTGGTTGACTGGTAGAGAATGCTTATGGCATTAAGTCCGTCTTTATGCATCTTTACATAATATAAAACAAAGTCACTCCCGCTGTCTGTATGCTCCATCTTTTAAAGTACCTAACTGATTTTAATGAGAGTGATTCAAGAGGAAGGTTTAAGCGTACAGTTTCTCATTCTTCTTCATCTACATTGCACCCGGGGCGGGTCGCTTGAATGCCAATATTACTAATGAAATAATTATTTGCAATTAATCAACCGACTTCAAAAAGAAGGAGGTTCTCAATTCGTCTGCCTGTTTTTTTTTTTTTTTTTTGTATATTTGTTACGCGATTTCTCCGGCAAATGAAAAGGGATTTTGAAAATTCTTTTTTTGATGGATAGGGTATGCCCCAAGGATGGTCCCATATAAATTTTATCGAAATTGATTCAGCACTTTTTGAAAAAATCGACAGAAAGCAAAAAAAATATACATGGATGATATTGTAATGTTCTCACCTTGTACTTTCGATCTCTGTTTTGACTGTGATGCCATTTCTTAATGGATATGGATGATCAGGAAGTACTAAAAAGCGAAAAATAAAAAAGCTTTTTTACAAAAAAGACAACCGCCTTTAAAAGCAAAAAGTGAAAAATAACTTAAAAACAGAACACATGACTTTAGTTTCGGAAGTCGGTGGCAATACAAAACAACAAATAGAACAGCAAAGCCACCGACTTCCGAAACTAAAGTCATGTGTGTTCTGTTTTAAAGTTATTTTTCACTTTTTGGTTTTTGAAGGCGGTTGTCTTTTTTGTAAAAAAGCTTTTTTTACTCATAGCGAACGAGAACGACCTAAGGTCGAGTGAGATCGTGGGTAACATTTTAGAAAATTTTGCTTACACACATTTGGAGTAGTTCGGGGGCCACGTACCATTGATACGGCTGTAACTACGCCTCTGGATTGCCTACCTCACTAGAATAGTTATGTTGACAAGTTACGCTATATTGCTATTACATTATTGCCAGGCTTTTTCTTTCTCAACATTTAAGTAATGACTATGTATTTTTATATTAATTCTTCGGTACGTGTATTTGTCACCTAACTCCTCCTAAACGATTTAGATGAAATTTTGTGTGTATATGAATTTCAATGGAGTCCTGAATGGTGTGAAAACACAATAGGACCTGGTAGGTGGCGCTACTGTCTTTGTCACCAAATTTGTTTTTTGTGTGCGTTCAAGTGAGTCCCTGAATGGTATACAGCACCGGTAGGTGGCGCTGCCAGAAGAGTTCTAGGATTCCTTTAATAGCAGGACAACGTCTGCCGGGCCCTCTAGTACTATTATAAAGAGGTAACGTTTATGTGTTTGGATGTAGCAGGTAATCTCCGAAACTACTCACCCGATTTCAAAAATTCTTTCACTGACGGCAATCTACACTACCTACTGCCATAGGACGTTTTATGGTTTCCTTGACTTTCAAGTGGACGAAATGGCGAGCAGAAGCTAGTACTGGATAAATTGGTTTAAGAACGCCATTCCCCATCGAACGAACTCCAACGCGAGCGTGATTGAAAATTTTTTTGTTTCAACCAACGCTAAGCTCGAAAACAAACGAGTGAGTGAGAACGCTATAACATCACAGGAAAATTGGCGCGCGGAAATTTCACAAAACTTGTTCCAGGACATACGTGGTTTTAAAAAAGCTTTACAAGTTTTTGGTTAAAATGTTTGTAAATTAGAATCTCCATTACATGTGCAAGGTTTCTATGAAGCTGTTTTTTTTCACTTTTTCAATGTATGAGTGCATTATGAACAGCCAAAGTTGCAGCAAACAGACAAAATTGTGCAAAAAATCTGATTTTCGGGCGTGTTTACTGAATTTGTTTCTCAAAAAAGTTTACTTTTGGCTTCATACAAACCTAGATTTAAACCACAAGATACCCATGTTAAAAATATTTGAAAAATAGTTTGTTATAACGCCATAATCGCGTACGAGCGTTTGTATGGGAAATATGACGGGATGGGCGCTCTTAAGTAAGTAACTTAACTCACAGTATGGCAATGAAATGTAAGCTTTATTTCGTGTTACATACGAGTGAATTTTTCAACACATTTGTTGAAAGTCTACAACGCGTGGTTCACGTGTTGTTCACCTACTGATTTTTCGCAACCTATATTAGGGTCGGCCTCCAGTCTAACCGGATGCAGCTGAATACCAGTGTTTAACATAGAGCGACTGCCTATCGGACCTCCACAACCCAGTTACTAGGTAACGTGATGATACCCTTTGGTAAGACTGGTTGTCAAACTAGGAGGCATTGGAAGTCATCGATAGACGTGCCAAGAGGCTCATAACAACGACTCCCTGGTTAGGGCTAAGCTCCAGAGCCTTGAACATCGCCGCACCGTTGCTAGCCTTTCGGTCTTTTATCGGGTACATTTCGGAGAGTGTGCTTTGGAATTGCACAATTTAATTCCAGGTGAATTGCGGTCAAACGCAAGCCCACTTAGTAGTAAAAAAAAAAAAAAACTTTCCGGATTCTGACTACCCTTAAATCTTTGGCAGTCGTCCAAAGATCTACGACTGACAGCCGGGACTAACGACTTTACGTGCTTTCCGAGGCACGGAGGGAACTCGGTACGAAATGGACGGTCACCCATCCACAGAGAGACCGCGGCTAGCGTAGCTTAACATTTTACCGATCAATCCGTCCGTAAACGGCTAACGTATGACTGCACTAATACAAGCAAAGGCCGCTCGCTGCATAACACCCCTAGTTTTTCGAATAAAAAATTAATCATGCAAATTGTCAAGCACACGTAAATTGTTGTTATTGGCTGACTGAATTATCAACAACCAATCAGGTTAGCTTACTCGCGCGCTCGTCAATTTTTACATAAACTTTTTGTTCGGGAAACCAGGGTGTAACATACCTTGTCCAACTAACTCAGTTCGAAATTCAATTTAAGGTGTGTATCAATTATACCGTGTGGTGCCGGCCGCCAATAGCAACACCCCATTTCTACCCGTGGGAGTCGAAGAAGGCGACAAAGGGATAATGACCAGAGGATGGGCAGCAGCGCCATTCTGAGTAACATAACGCCTACTGCGATCGCCAACATGCATCGGCCATTAATGGCGACTACGGCTGAACCCCCTCTTGGTGGAGACCTATGCCCAGCAGTGGGCGCCTAAAGGTTGATATGATGATGATTAATTATGCACTGCAAACCCGATCGCGCAGTCGTTCGGAGTTATTTTTTCATTTAGAACCTCTAGCTCTTGTAATGTAGACCTTGACTTAACAGTTTAGAAGTACAATATTATCTAGTAAAGTATTGGTATTTTAAACGAAAGGCAGGTTTTCAAAATTGGCCACTTTCTACTGTTTGGTTTAGCCTTGACCATTCTCCTTTAAGTATTAACGTGGTTAGTTTATTGATCTGTTATTAAATAAATTTAACTGTATGCAAAATACGTGCTGAGACGTGGAGTTACGGACACCAACCTGTTATACCAAATAAATTTACGCCTAACTTAGAACTTAGATCTGTGCCAGAAGTAAATAAAAATACTGTGAAAATTGACCGAGCTCAAAACTAAACTCCGAAGTGTCACAGACTTGTCGCTGCAGAAGTCTATACTGGTAATATTTCTTTGAATTAGTCCATTTACATATTATACTTTTGAATTGGCCTTAGTTAGGAGTTAGTTACATTGTTAATTAACTAACTACCAAAACCATGGAATAAGACAGTTGATATTTAAAAGCAAAAGTAAAAATGTTAATAATTTATGAATTAATCTAGATAGGTATAACCAGTCAATAGGCATAATTATGTAATGGTCTGATTTTCTAAATATTCAAAACACAGTCCATTATTTAGTCACCTAAAGGTATGTGAACCAGAACATATATATTGAAGAATAAATATTAAGATATGTTATAAGTAGGTAGTTAATGTTTGATTTACTAATCTCCATAATTTGCTCATATCGTTATCATCAGATCTAGAATATTCTAGGACATCGCCAATATCAATTTATATACCATAGGTGTAGGTGGTAATTAAATCCTCCATTATGGATATAAACATATATTGGCTTTGTCGCATAAAAAAAACAACAGACTTTAAATCAAATAGCACTCATTGTGCTATGTTTACTAAACAGGACAGAGACAGCAATATCAAAACATCACAATATTTTTGTTTAAGCAGCCCAGCATGAATTTCGTGATTACTTCGCTACTTTTTTCGCAATGACCCAACAACCAATCTCGATAGTACTGAGAGGATGATTACAGGTCGTATCGTACTTACTCGTTTCTGTATAACAATAAAAAAATATAAAAACATAACCTGAAAGTCAGCTGTCAAGCGTAACATTAAATAGAGTATATAAATGCATTAACTTACCTCGTGCTCTTGACTTCGACTTCTTTCCTCTAGTTCTGTGCCAGAAGATTCAGTGTTATAAAAACTACTATCATTTTCGTTTTCATTTTCATTTTCATTAACATCCTGACTTTCAGACAACACTTCGGAAGCAAAATTTGTGATCTGGCCTTTTAGGCTGTGTAAACTGTGATTTAAATTTAGCCACGACATTTTAAAGTGAAGAACCAAAGTCACATATCACACTAGAGCATTTAATTGGTAATAATAGATGTAAACAATAATTTACAAGTAACAAGATTTTGTCCAGTTGGCAAAACAAGTCGCCATTTTTCAATAATGTCTGCTTTGACATTGACAGTTTTGAATCTTTTGATTGACATCAAGTAGATGACGTAATTGCTTATACCTATTTGACAGATAATTCTGCTGTAACTTTTGCAATTTGAAAAGAACTAACTAAACGCTGGTTTCTAATTTCCACAATCTGAAGACTCTGAAGTTTCAAATAATCAATAAGTAAATATTCTAAAAAACATAAAATTATCGATTGAATCAAGTAATTAAATTTGTGTGATCTTTTTACAGTGTAAAAATCAAACAAACATGGAAAAAATACTAAAATGGCAGTACTACATTCCAAGTCAGAAACGTTAAAACTATTAACTAAACGACATGCGTAGAAGAGAGCTAAATGAAGTCGAAAAAATGTCCTTTGAAATGAGTAATTTGTCAATATTCAAAATATGAAATTATTTATAACTATTTACAATTTGATTGTTTCCTAAATACTGTAAATCCTACAATATATATATCAATAATATAACTGTTTTGTTATTACGTGATATATTTTTTCAAAGTACCGGTGGAGGTTATGAAATGAGAATATCTTTTTAATTTATTTTTTTCGAAACCCTGTTGAAAGGTTATGAAATACTAAACAATCCGAAAGTGTTACGTAAACATGTCGAGAATACTTCACAATCGTATGAGGTGAGTGGTGTCGAACCTCCGTTCCTGACCTATGACTTCTTTCAGTAGTTGTCGCCCTAGTAATTTTCCTTTAGAAATCGCCGCTCCTTGAAATGCAAGTATTTCTTTGTTCATTCTTAATTTGGCGTAGTATTATTAAATGGTGTATCCAGCTCTGCAGTATCTAATGTAACTTTATGTTATGAGACTCGACCTTGACAATCTGCTGACCTAAAACCAATCTGCCAAATTGTAGCTACCTACTGGATTGTTTATTGATTTACACCTTTTATCATACACTGATTGTGGTGTTCTTAACAATTAACCCACTAACTAAATACTTGATTTATTTTATCTAGTACAGTTTACTAGCAACATAAAAATGTGATGCTATATAGGTATAAATCTATTGTGTTGTAAGTACCTAGAAATCCCTTCCATTGTATTCTAAATATACTAACTCTATTTATATTTTCCCAAATTGCCACAACATTGTATCACTAATATCAATTTCAAAACTAACTGTAACTATACATTATAAACCTTCCTCTTGGAACCCTCTATCCATTCATAAAAACCTCATTAAAATCTGTTGAGTAAGAAAGCAACATTGTTTTATTCTATGTTATGAATTATGAGTTTGTATTACTGTACTCATTATAAACTTCCATTTTCCAGATCATCATTCAAGAAATCCTCACAATGGACAATTGTAGACAAGCGGGCAGTGGCTTTCTCCGTGTGGACAGGCCGCAGAGTACTACTCCACAAGCCTATAGACACAAGTCACATCCAACGGAGGAAATATGCCACACTGATAGCACGGGCAGTAAGGGGGGTGCTAAAGATCAGGTACCTCGTGCTGGGAGGTGCTCTGGGTGGTGGCATGACGTTGAATAAGGTTAGTTAAGTTTAAAAGTTTGTACCAAATTAATAAAAATATAGTTTATACTTTTATAGTATAGTTGTTGTACTACACCTCTTGCAGAATATCTTTGTTCTTCATGGTCTTATTTTCTGTGGAGCATGTATTTAATGCAGAAGTATTGTAGGCACTTAGCTTCTTTATTGCCATGCGTATGGTATTATATTATTATTAAAATGGTGTCAGTCAGCTGAAACAGACTATATAATAAAAAATATGTTTAAAAACAAACTAAATAAAATTGTAGATTGAGAAAAACGGATTAATACACTGTGTTGCCGGGTTCGTCCAACTAGTTTCAATGGCATACGGCCACCTTTCTCAAGGAGTTCCACAGGATGAAACACCGCCCGTCACGTTCCTGCGGACACTGCGCGCAATGTGTAACAATACTCATGTTTCATTTAATGATTAAATAAAATTGTTTCCTTACAGAAATATGTAGAATGGAAGGACGGTCTACCAGATATGGGCTGGCTGAACGACCTCCTGCCAGACAACGAAAAATGGGATCAGTTCACAACTACCCTCATCAATGCTAAGGAAAAATTTGGAGACAGCTTCCAAATAGGTCAGTTATGTGAAATGTTAATACTGTTAATATACCATAAACAAGTCACAAGTCATATTCTTTTGGTCAGTGTAATTTTTGTGCTCAAACTAACCCTTCGTTTTTTGAACGAAAAACTGGGTGAACATCCATTTTACACCGTGACTCCTCCTTGCCTCGATAAGCACGAGAAGCCGTTGGTCCCGTCTGTCATTCGAAGATCTGACAGTTGCTATAGGTAGTCAGAAGCAAGAAAGTCTGACAACCAGTCTTACCAAGGGGTATAGCTGTAGCTGTTGTGGCTGTGGAGGTCTGACAGTCGCATGTCAAACACTGATATTCAGCTGCATATGAATGCCGACCCAAACATAGTTAGGAAAAGGCTGACTAAATTATCAACAGCTTACGTGTCCTTGACATTTTTTCACATTCATTTTTCATTCGAGAAATTAAGGGTTAGTTTAATGTACCTTATGAGTGGATTTCGGCATAGTGAACGAAAGATTGCAAAGATTGTAAAGGAAACAACATACAATGTTACAACCTTTAGGCCAATAGTATTGATATATACATAGGCAGGGTTTCATACACAGCTTTGGACCTCCACCACATTGCTTGTGTGTGCTAGATTCCATAAGTAACTGGTGTTCTTTAGTATGTGTGGTGTGGGTATTTAGACCTAGATGCTGATTCCAGTCTGACATTCGAGTTCTCTTTAGTTCAAAGATAAAATGTGAGTAAAATTCTTGACTATAAGTATTAAGCTTACTTCTCCTTGTTGAAAAACTGCTTGTTCTAAATGAACCTCATTTAATTAAATTATCAAACCATTTTGATATGAAAAAGCCATACAGATTGATTGGTCATGGTTCAGCTACGCTTGCCGCGGGTTGTCCGTGGATGGGTGACCATCCATTTCATACCGAGACCCAGAAAGAAAGAAAGATAGAAAAAGTATTTATTCGCCCCCCAGAACAAAAACACACACAAAAAATGCATTAAAAAAGGTAAAAAAAAGAAAAGGGCTGTGTCTCGGAAAGCATGCAAAGCCGTTGGTCCCAGCCGTCATTCGTAGACCTTTGATAGTTGTTATTGGTAGTCAGAAGCTAGAAAATCTGACCACCAGTCTTAGAGCTCTTACACACGAGCGGCATGTTGCCAACGGCAGAGGTAACTGCAGCCGTCGATATGCCAACTTCAAAGATCAGCGGTCGCGCCGCGCCGTCGTTTGAAGTTGGATTGTCGACGGCTGCCGTCGACGTTTGCCGCTGACGCGTGTCGATGGCTGCAGTTACCTCTGCCGTTGGCAACATGCCGCTAGTGTGTAAGAGCCCTTACCAAGATGTATCGTGTTACCTAGGTAATGTTCCTGTATGACGCGTCTATTTACTTATAATACGTCATTGGTCGAGCCCAACATATTTGTGAAAAGATTAGCGAGATGATGATCAAACCATTCTGATATATCCGAACACGTCCAATTTATCCCCCTGTCCAAATGTTGTCCGGGCAAACAACAAATTTCGGCCCAAAAAAATCTAGGCTGTCGACCTTTGCATAAACGGCAGCATTATAAAAGCTGAGAGAACCGTGTATTGTTAGGTGTCCCACTGACGCTGTCGGTGCACATAGATCCGAGGCTGCGTGATGCCGGGGTCGCACGAGCTGTGGAGCTCCGCGAGTGGCTGTCACAGCGCTACGAGGATGCAGTCGCTGCAGCTGCTGCCAGTAATGCTGCCAGTGTTGGTATGTTGATGTTTATAGTACGCGCCAAATAAAGCTGCAGTAAAAGTCATTGACCCGACTTGTACAGACGCCAACTGTCAGCTATCCTAAACTGTCAAAATTTTTTAATTGAATTGGATAATCTTTTGTAATAAAGTTAGCCGTGTGGTGCAGGCCGCAAATAACACCACCCCATTTCTATCCGTGGGTGTCGTAGAAGGCGACAGAGGAATATTGACCAGAGGATGGGCAGCAGCATCAGTTGGTGAACTGACACTGCTGCCTTGCCGATGCATGGCGATTACGGCTGAACCCCTCCTTGGGGGAGAGCTATTCCCAGCAGTGGGCGTCTAAAGCTTGACATGATGATGATGATGAAAGTTGAAAAACTATCAAAGTTTGACAGATTCTGGTAGCTTGAAGTGCTGGCCTCTGTACCAAAAAGTCTCGAAACTTAAACGATAGAGATCGCTCGACATACAAAACTGTCGCTAATACTGCTTCGGTCTAGTTTCATAATACGAAAACTGCGTCAAGGACGCCCCTTACCGCGATACGATTATTTTGAGCGTGATAGCGACACTGCTTTTACACTTTTTTTGTATGGTTGAGATATTAGAATACATTGGTACACAGAAGGTGTCAACGACTTTTGTTTCAGCTTTTATCTGGCGCCATACTTAGCTACTCTGTTTTAGCATGGCAATAGCAGTCATTGACCCATCTACATTTTAAAGCATTCTATATTTCCAAAACAAAGTATGTCAAGTTAAGTATAATCTGGATATGTTCAAGGCAGGAGTGAACTGGTTTATCATAAGCAAGTGTGCTCCAAGTTAGGCCGCATCATCACTTAACATCAGGTGAGTTGCGACCAAACTCAAACCTATTAAAACATAAAAAATAGATCTCGGTCTTTGTTTCCAAAGATCGTTAACTTGTCTTACTTTATATATATTCAAATATAGTGGTTTTTATGCAAGGGACATCGTATTCATGTATAATTATATGATTCCTATACTTACACAAAATATTGTCAACTAATTATATTGTAAATAAAAGAGTAAGTAAGGAGTTTCTTACCCATTCTTCTCCATACGAAACTACTTTTTGGAACAAGCAAGTAGATTCAATTTTCCATGTGAATGACGTTCAAAAGTACCTTTTAATGATCTAATTGTAATAAATCATTATACTTTGACTTTGTTAACGTCTCGATATTTATATTCTAATAAGCTTGCGTTTGGCTGCTACTCACCTGATCGTAATTAATGATGAACGTCTACATGTTTCACGAATGAAAAACGATAAATAGTTTTTTGTTCAGGTTTCTACAGAGTGATATCAGGGAAAGGGTTGTTTACCGCTATTGCTACGCTAAAACGCTACAACTATAGTATGGGTTGGTGTGGGTTTTGGGATCATGGATCACAGTAGATGCTCATTAGATATTCATGGGTGAACATTTGTGCCATTCATATATTAACTGTTGAGTACATGTATGTTTCATAATTGGTTAAAAAACTTATTGACATAAATATTTAGGAAGCGCCAGGGTAGCACGTGAAATTTAAATATTCTCACATTTTTTAAAATTTTCAGTCCAGTAGCTTGTTGTATTGTGAAAAAAAATATTTGCGGGAGTAACAAATCTGCATTTACGGAATTATAATAGTAAATGTGTTGTCATGCCTGTCATGTACTTGTGACTGTGGTGTACAGGGCACGCGCTTGCTTGTCATGTATTTGTGACAATGGCGTTCAAAAGGTTAATGAAATTGTGACGTTTATGACCATTTCTAACTTGGAGAGTTATGTTAATGATTTTAACTATGTATTATGATTCTGTAAATGCATATTTGTTACTCCCGCTAATATTTTTTTATTGCAATATGACCTGATGCTGAGGTATAATTAGCAAAAGTCCCAAGAAAAAAAATTTCGCGGTCTGCCCCGTCGTATTCCCCTTAAAGTTCTAACTAAACCGTGTGGTGCCGGTCACGAATAGCACCACCCCATTTCTACCCGTGGGTGTCGTAGAAGGTGACAGAGGGATATTGACCTGAGGATGGGCAGCAGCGTCCTTCTGAGTACCATAACATCTACTGCGATTGCCAACATGCATTGGCCAAGCATGCCAATTATGGGTGAACCCCTACCCCTCCCCGCCCCCCCTTGGGGGAGACCTATGCTCAGCAGTGGCCGTCTAAAGGTTGACATGATGATGATGATATTTTCTACATATTTTACTATACTTTGACATGTATTTTCTGATACATTTTGAATGGTTGTCCAGACCAGCCCCAGAAGGTGGTGAACAATCTCCAGAGCAGGCCGGTGCCCTCAGTCAGCCGGGCCGGCCACGAAGATACGACCACTTACGGTAAGTGTACACTCTTGGTATTTAATAAGAAAATGTTATGTATGCTGCTCCTTATTAGAGATAGGTATCCAAAGAGTGTCAATTTTTACTCTCTAAAGTCAATATATTTTTTATGTTATCTTACTCCTTATAATCATAAAAGGTAAATGGGTGAACATTTTCAGAATATGTGTTAAGGTAAACTAGTAAATAGTTTTGATGGTATGGAAGACTTGGTGCAGAGTTCAATTATCCCTTAGCCAGTTATATTTTACATTAGATTTTTCTCTCGTAAATGGGGACATTTACTTACTTTCGTAAAGTTAAAAGTTTACTGTCGATCGTTTTAAATTTGTTTCATCATAGACTATCTAGATGTTCACAAACTAAACTAAAATTAGACAATTGGCATCTCTTACTGCCAGGCAGCTGAAGAAACGGCAACAGATAAGAACTAACTGAGAGATGTCAAATTAGTTTGTTCTTGAACTTCGACAAAATCAAATCAAATCATTTTTATTCGTGTAACGTAGGTAAATACTTTTCTTAAATTAAAGTTCATAGGGTCACTCTTTTATGCCAAGAGGCATAACCGAGGCCGTATTTTTAATCAAAATGTTCTGACATGAAAATTATATTTGTACTTATGAAAATTTTAGATCAACTTAAATTGACAGCTCTATCTCTCTCTTTCTTGTTTTATTTATTTATTTATCAGGAACAATTTACATTATGTTTGATACGAGAACATAATATACAACATTATAAATAATAATAATCTAAAAGCGTTCATGCAGCAATAATATAAAAAAGACATGCTTACTATAAACAATAATAATAAATATATAGTTACAGTTCGTCTATTGAATATAAGTTCCTATCCTAAAGAAATGCTTTGAGCTTAGGCTTAAAAGAGCTAGTGTTTAACAAAACTTTTAAATCCGCTGGCAGTTTATTAAATATTTGTACGGCTTGGTAATGAGGGCTATGCTTGGTAATGTTAAAATTTGGAACAACTTTTTAAAGTTCTTTCTACGAGTGTTTTCTCTGATTATTCTTTCTTCTTTATTGGAGAGGAAGAGATAAGAATTTTCACCAATGGCTAAAATGGCTTGTGTTGTTAAAGAATCGTTAAATCTAACGAAGTCCGGTTCAGGTAATCGTGTGTTATGCTACATAGGAGGGCATGTATCGTAAAGGTAGAATAGTCTATGGTCCTTTACAGGCTTTCTAAACTATCTATCTATGCTTGTCTATGGCATGGAGTACCTAGTGTAACTGTCGTGTAACCACTATCTTGTATCTTTTAGAGAAGCGCGTCCACGCGTTACAAGAGGAAGTCCTAGCGTTGCAGGCTCGCTACCAGCGCGAGTTGCAGCGCCTGGAGCAGGAGAACAGGGAACTGCGCCAGCAGAACATGCTGCTGCGTCAGGGCCGGCAGCCTTCCACGAGGAAGATGAAGGTATGCAGTACTTGTTCACCGATAAAGCTATCGTAGATCTAATCGGGTGAACATTTATTTATCTACTAGATTTTGCCATTTATCTACTAGGTGTTGCCAATTATCTACTAGGTTTTGCCAATTATCTACTAGGTTTTGCCATTTATCTACTAGGTTTTGCCATTTATCTACTAGGTTTTGCCATTTATCTACTAGGTCTTGCCATTTATCTACTAGGTTTTACCATTTATGTACTAGGTTTTACCATTTATGTACTAGGTTTTACCATTTATGTACTAGGTTTTACCATTTATGTACTAGGTTTTGCCATTTATCTATTACGTTTTGCCATTTATCTACTAGGTTTTGCCATTTATCTACTAGGTTTTGCCATATATCTACTAGGTTTCGCCATTCATCTATTATGTTTTGCCATTTATCTACTAGGTTTTGCAATTGATCTATTACGTTTTGACATTTATCTACTAGGTTTTGCCATTTATCTACTAGGTTTTGCCATTTATCTACTAGGTTTTGCCATATATCTACTAGGTTTTGCCATATATCTACTAGGTTTTGCCATTCATCTATTATGTTTTGCCATTTATCTACTAGGTTTTGCAATTGATCTATTACGTTTTGACATTTATCTACTAGGTTTTGCCATTTATGTACTAGGTTTTACCATTTATGTACTAGGTTTTACCATTTATGTACTAGGTTTTGCCATTTATCTATTACGTTTTGCCATTTATCTACTAGGTTTTGCCATTTATCTATTACGTTTTGCCATTTATCTACTAGGTTTTGCAATTTATCTACTAGGTTTTGCCATTTATCTACTAGGTTTTGCCATTCATCTATTATGTTTTGCCATTTATCTACTAGGTTTTGCAATTGATCTATTACGTTTTGACATTTATCTACTAGGTTTTGCCATTTATCTACTAGGTTTTGCCATTTATCTACTAGGTTTTGCCATATATCTACTAGGTTTTGCCATTCATCTATTATGTTTTGCCATTTATCTACTAGGTTTTGCAATTGATCTATTACGTTTTGACATTTATCTACTAGGTTTTGCCATTTATCTACTAGGTTTTGCCATTTATCTACTAGGTTTTGCCATTTATCTACTAGGTTTTGCCATATATCTACTAGGTTTTGCCATTCATCTATTATGTTTTGCCATTTATCTACTAGGTTTTGCAATTGATCTATTACGTTTTGACATTTATCTACTAGGTTTTGCCATTTATCTACTAGGTTTTGCCATTCATCTATTATGTTTTGCCATTTATCTACTAGGTTTTGCAATTGATCTATTACGTTTTGACATTTATCTACTAGGTTTTGCCATTTATCTACTAGGTTTTGCCATTTATCTACTAGGTTTTGCCATATATCTACTAGGTTTTGCCATTCATCTATTATGTTTTACCATTTATCTACTAGGTTTTGCAATTGATCTATTACGTTTTGACATTTATCTACTAGGTTTTGCCATTTATGTACTAGGTTTTACCATTTATGTACTAGGTTTTACCATTTATGTACTAGGTTTTGCCATTTATCTATTACGTTTTGCCATTTCTCTACTAGGTTTTGCCATTTATCTTCTAGGTTTTGCCATATATCTACTAGGTTTTGCCATTCATCTATTATGTTTTGCCATTTATCTACTAGGTTTTGCAATTGATCTATTACGTTTTGACATTTATCTACTAGGTTTTGCCATTTATCTACTAGGTTTTGCCATTTATCTACTAGGTTTTGCCATATATCTACTAGGTTTTGCCATTCATCTATTATGTTTTGCCATTTATCTACTAGGTTTTGCAATTGATCTATTACGTTTTGACATTTATCTACTAGGTTTTGCCATTTATCTACTAGGTTTTGCCATTTATCTACTAGGTTTTGCCATATATCTACTAGGTTTTGCCATTCATCTATTATGTTTTGCCATTTATCTACTAGGTTTTGCCATTTATCTACTAGGTTTTGCCATATATCTACTAGGTTTTGCCATTCATCTATTATGTTTTGCCATTTATCTACTAGGTTTTGCAATTGATCTATTACGTTTTGACATTTATCTACTAGGTTTTGCCATTTATGTACTAGGTTTTACCATGTATGTACTAGGTTTTACCATTTATGTACTAGGTTTTGCCATTTATCTATTACGTTTTGCCATTTATCTACTAGGTTTTGCCATATATCTACTAGGTTTTGCCATTCATCTATTATGTTTTGCCATTTATCTACTAGGTTTTGCAATTGATCTATTACGTTTTGACATTTATCTACTAGGTTTTGCCATTTATCTACTAGGTTTTGCCATTTATCTACTAGGTTTTGCCATTTATCTACTAGGTTTTGCCATTCATCTATTATGTTTTGCCATTTATCTACTAGGTTTTGCAATTGATCTATTACGTTTTGACATTTATCTACTAGGTTTTGCCATTTATCTACTAGGTTTTGCCATTTATCTACTAGGTTTTGCCATATATCTACTAGGTTTTGCCATTCATCTATTATGTTTTGCCATTTATCTACTAGGTTTTGCAATTGATCTATTACGTTTTGACATTTATCTACTAGGTTTTGCCATTTATCTACTAGGTTTTGCCATTTATCTACTAGGTTTTGCCGTATATCTACTAGGTTTTGCCATTCATCTATTATGTTTTGCCATTTATCTACTAGGTTTTGCAATTGATCTATTACGTTTTGACATTTATCTACTAGGTTTTGCCATTTATCTACTAGGTTTTGCCATTTATCTACTAGGTTTTGCCATATATCTACTAGGTTTTGCCATTCATCTATTATGTTTTGCCATTTATCTACTAGGTTTTGCAATTGATCTATTACGTTTTGACATTTATCTACTAGGTTTTGCCATTTATCTACTAGGTTTTGCCATTTATCTACTAGGTTTTGCCATATATCTACTAGGTTTTGCCATTCATCTATTATGTTTTGCCTGTTATCTACTAGGTTTTGCAATTGATCTATTACGTTTTGACATTTATCTACTAGGTTTTGCCATTTATCTACTAGGTTCTGCCATTTATCTACTAGGTTTTGCCATATATCTACTAGGTTTTGCCATTCATCTATTATGTTTTGCCATTTATCTACTAGGTTTTGCAATTGATCTATTACGTTTTGACATTTATCTACTAGGTTTTGCCATTTATCTACTAGGTTTTGCCATTTATCTACTAGGTTTTGCAATTTATCTACTAGGTTTTGCCATTTATCTATTATGTTTTGCCATTTATCTACTAGGTTTTGCAATTGATCTATTACGTTTTGACATTTATCTACTAGGTTTTGCCATTTATCTACTAGGTTTTGCCATTTATCTACTAGGTTTTGCCATATATCTACTAGGTTTTGCCATTCATCTATTATGTTTTGCCATTTATCTACTAGGTTTTGCAATTGATCTATTACGTTTTGACATTTATCTACTAGGTTTTGCCATATATCTACTAGGTTTTGCCATTCATCTATTATGTTTTGCCATTTATCTACTAGGTTTTGCAATTCATCTATTATGTTTTGCCATTTATCTACTAGGTTTTGCAATTGATCTATTACGTTTTGACATTTATCTACTAGGTTTTGCCATTTATCTACTAGGTTTTGCCATTTATCTACTAGGTTTTGCCATTTATCTACTAGGTTTTGCCATATATCTACTAGGTTTTGCCATTCATCTATTATGTTTTGCCATTTATCTACTAGGTTTTGCCATTTATCTACTAGGTTTTGCCATTTATCTACTAGGTTTTGCAATTTATCTACTAGGTTTTGCCATTTATCTATTATGTTTTGCCATTTATCTACTAGGTTTTGCAATTGATCTATTACGTTTTGACATTTATCTACTAGGTTTTGCCATTTATCTACTAGGTTTTGCCATTTATCTACTAGGTTTTGCCATATATCTACTAGGTTTTGCCATTCATCTATTATGTTTTGCCATTTATCTACTAGGTTTTGCAATTGATCTATTACGTTTTGACATTTATCTACTAGGTTTTGCCATTTATCTACTAGGTTTTGCCATTTATCTACTAGGTTTTGCAATTTATCTACTAGGTTTTGCCATTTATCTATTATGTTTTGCCATTTATCTACTAGGTTTTGCCATTTATCTACTAGGTTTTGCCATTTATCTACTAGGTTTTGCAATTTATCTACTAGGTTTTGCCATTTATCTATTATGTTTTGCCATTTATCTACTAGGTTTTGCAATTGATCTATTACGTTTTGACATTTATCTACTAGGTTTTGCCATTTATCTACTAGGTTTTGCCATTTATCTACTAGGTTTTGCCATATATCTACTAGGTTTTGCCATTCATCTATTATGTTTTGCCATTTATCTACTAGGTTTTGCAATTGATCTATTACGTTTTGACATTTATCTACTAGGTTTTGCCATTTATCTACTAGGTTTTGCCATTTATCTACTAGGTTTTGCAATTTATCTACTAGGTTTTGCCATTTATCTATTATGTTTTGCCATTTATCTACTAGGTTTTGCAATTGATCTATTACGTTTTGACATTTATCTACTAGGTTTTGCCATTTATCTACTAGGTTTTGCCATTTATCTACTAGGTTTTGCCATATATCTACTAGGTTTTGCCATTCATCTATTATGTTTTGCCATTTATCTACTAGGTTTTGCAATTGATCTATTACGTTTTGACATTTATCTACTAGGTTTTGCCATTTATCTACTAGGTTTTGCCATTTATCTACTAGGTTTTGCCATTTATCTACTAGGTTTTGCAATTTATCTACTAGGTTTTGCCATTTATCTATTATGTTTTGCCATTTATCTACTAGGTTTTGCAATTGATCTATTACGTTTTGACATTTATCTACTAGGTTTTGCCATTTATCTACTAGGTTTTGCCATTTATCTACTAGGTTTTGCCATATATCTACTAGGTTTTGCCATTCATCTATTATGTTTTGCCATTTATCTACTAGGTTTTGCAATTGATCTATTACGTTTTGACATTTATCTACTAGGTTTTGCCATTTATCTACTAGGTTTTGCCATTTATCTACTAGGTTTTGCCATATATCTACTAGGTTTTGCCATTCATCTATTATGTTTTGCCATTTATCTACTAGGTTTTGCAATTGATCTATTACGTTTTGACATTTATCTACTAGGTTTTGCCATTTATCTACTAGGTTTTGCCATTCATCTATTATGTTTTGCCATTTATCTACTAGGTTTTGCAATTGATCTATTACGTTTTGACATTTATCTACTAGGTTTTGCCATTTATCTACTAGGTTTTGCCATTTATCTACTAGGTTTTGCCATTTATCTACTAGGTTTTGCCATATATCTACTAGGTTTTGCCATTCATCTATTATGTTTTGCCATTTATCTACTAGGTTTTGCAATTGATCTATTACGTTTTGACATTTATCTACTAGGTTTTGCCATTTATCTACTAGGTTTTGCCATTTATCTACTAGGTTTTGCCATTTATCTACTAGGTTTTGCCATATATCTACTAGGTTTTGCCATTCATCTATTATGTTTTGCCATTTATCTACTAGGTTTTGCAATTGATCTATTACGTTTTGACATTTATCTACTAGGTTTTGCCATTTATCTACTAGGTTTTGCCATTCATCTATTATGTTTTGCCATTTATCTACTAGGTTTTGCAATTGATCTATTACGTTTTGACATTTATCTACTAGGTTTTGCCATTTATCTACTAGGTTTTGCCATTTATCTACTAGGTTTTGCCATATATCTACTAGGTTTTGCCATTCATCTATTATGTTTTACCATTTATCTACTAGGTTTTGCAATTGATCTATTACGTTTTGACATTTATCTACTAGGTTTTGCCATTTATGTACTAGGTTTTACCATTTATGTACTAGGTTTTACCATTTATGTACTAGGTTTTGCCATTTATCTATTACGTTTTGCCATTTCTCTACTAGGTTTTGCCATTTATCTTCTAGGTTTTGCCATATATCTACTAGGTTTTGCCATTCATCTATTATGTTTTGCCATTTATCTACTAGGTTTTGCAATTGATCTATTACGTTTTGACATTTATCTACTAGGTTTTGCCATTTATCTACTAGGTTTTGCCATTTATCTACTAGGTTTTGCCATATATCTACTAGGTTTTGCCATTCATCTATTATGTTTTGCCATTTATCTACTAGGTTTTGCAATTGATCTATTACGTTTTGACATTTATCTACTAGGTTTTGCCATTTATCTACTAGGTTTTGCCATTTATCTACTAGGTTTTGCCATATATCTACTAGGTTTTGCCATTCATCTATTATGTTTTGCCATTTATCTACTAGGTTTTGCCATTTATCTACTAGGTTTTGCCATATATCTACTAGGTTTTGCCATTCATCTATTATGTTTTGCCATTTATCTACTAGGTTTTGCAATTGATCTATTACGTTTTGACATTTATCTACTAGGTTTTGCCATTTATGTACTAGGTTTTACCATGTATGTACTAGGTTTTACCATTTATGTACTAGGTTTTGCCATTTATCTATTACGTTTTGCCATTTATCTACTAGGTTTTGCCATATATCTACTAGGTTTTGCCATTCATCTATTATGTTTTGCCATTTATCTACTAGGTTTTGCAATTGATCTATTACGTTTTGACATTTATCTACTAGGTTTTGCCATTTATCTACTAGGTTTTGCCATTTATCTACTAGGTTTTGCCATTTATCTACTAGGTTTTGCCATTCATCTATTATGTTTTGCCATTTATCTACTAGGTTTTGCAATTGATCTATTACGTTTTGACATTTATCTACTAGGTTTTGCCATTTATCTACTAGGTTTTGCCATTTATCTACTAGGTTTTGCCATATATCTACTAGGTTTTGCCATTCATCTATTATGTTTTGCCATTTATCTACTAGGTTTTGCAATTGATCTATTACGTTTTGACATTTATCTACTAGGTTTTGCCATTTATCTACTAGGTTTTGCCATTTATCTACTAGGTTTTGCCGTATATCTACTAGGTTTTGCCATTCATCTATTATGTTTTGCCATTTATCTACTAGGTTTTGCAATTGATCTATTACGTTTTGACATTTATCTACTAGGTTTTGCCATTTATCTACTAGGTTTTGCCATTTATCTACTAGGTTTTGCCATATATCTACTAGGTTTTGCCATTCATCTATTATGTTTTGCCATTTATCTACTAGGTTTTGCAATTGATCTATTACGTTTTGACATTTATCTACTAGGTTTTGCCATTTATCTACTAGGTTTTGCCATTTATCTACTAGGTTTTGCCATATATCTACTAGGTTTTGCCATTCATCTATTATGTTTTGCCTGTTATCTACTAGGTTTTGCAATTGATCTATTACGTTTTGACATTTATCTACTAGGTTTTGCCATTTATCTACTAGGTTCTGCCATTTATCTACTAGGTTTTGCCATATATCTACTAGGTTTTGCCATTCATCTATTATGTTTTGCCATTTATCTACTAGGTTTTGCAATTGATCTATTACGTTTTGACATTTATCTACTAGGTTTTGCCATTTATCTACTAGGTTTTGCCATTTATCTACTAGGTTTTGCAATTTATCTACTAGGTTTTGCCATTTATCTATTATGTTTTGCCATTTATCTACTAGGTTTTGCAATTGATCTATTACGTTTTGACATTTATCTACTAGGTTTTGCCATTTATCTACTAGGTTTTGCCATTTATCTACTAGGTTTTGCCATATATCTACTAGGTTTTGCCATTCATCTATTATGTTTTGCCATTTATCTACTAGGTTTTGCAATTGATCTATTACGTTTTGACATTTATCTACTAGGTTTTGCCATTTATCTACTAGGTTTTGCCATTTATCTACTAGGTTTTGCCATTTATCTACTAGGTTTTGCAATTTATCTACTAGGTTTTGCCATTTATCTATTATGTTTTGCCATTTATCTACTAGGTTTTGCAATTGATCTATTACGTTTTGACATTTATCTACTAGGTTTTGCCATTTATCTACTAGGTTTTGCCATTTATCTACTAGGTTTTGCCATATATCTACTAGGTTTTGCCATTCATCTATTATGTTTTGCCATTTATCTACTAGGTTTTGCAATTGATCTATTACGTTTTGACATTTATCTACTAGGTTTTGCCATTTATCTACTAGGTTTTGCCATTTATCTACTAGGTTTTGCAATTTATCTACTAGGTTTTGCCATTTATCTATTATGTTTTGCCATTTATCTACTAGGTTTTGCCATTTATCTACTAGGTTTTGCCATTTATCTACTAGGTTTTGCAATTTATCTACTAGGTTTTGCCATTTATCTATTATGTTTTGCCATTTATCTACTAGGTTTTGCAATTGATCTATTACGTTTTGACATTTATCTACTAGGTTTTGCCATTTATCTACTAGGTTTTGCCATTTATCTACTAGGTTTTGCCATATATCTACTAGGTTTTGCCATTCATCTATTATGTTTTGCCATTTATCTACTAGGTTTTGCAATTGATCTATTACGTTTTGACATTTATCTACTAGGTTTTGCCATTTATCTACTAGGTTTTGCCATTTATCTACTAGGTTTTGCAATTTATCTACTAGGTTTTGCCATTTATCTATTATGTTTTGCCATTTATCTACTAGGTTTTGCAATTGATCTATTACGTTTTGACATTTATCTACTAGGTTTTGCCATTTATCTACTAGGTTTTGCCATTTATCTACTAGGTTTTGCCATATATCTACTAGGTTTTGCCATTCATCTATTATGTTTTGCCATTTATCTACTAGGTTTTGCAATTGATCTATTACGTTTTGACATTTATCTACTAGGTTTTGCCATTTATCTACTAGGTTTTGCCATTTATCTACTAGGTTTTGCCATTTATCTACTAGGTTTTGCAATTTATCTACTAGGTTTTGCCATTTATCTATTATGTTTTGCCATTTATCTACTAGGTTTTGCAATTGATCTATTACGTTTTGACATTTATCTACTAGGTTTTGCCATTTATCTACTAGGTTTTGCCATTTATCTACTAGGTTTTGCCATATATCTACTAGGTTTTGCCATTCATCTATTATGTTTTGCCATTTATCTACTAGGTTTTGCAATTGATCTATTACGTTTTGACATTTATCTACTAGGTTTTGCCATTTATCTACTAGGTTTTGCCATTTATCTACTAGGTTTTGCCATATATCTACTAGGTTTTGCCATTCATCTATTATGTTTTGCCATTTATCTACTAGGTTTTGCAATTGATCTATTACGTTTTGACATTTATCTACTAGGTTTTGCCATTTATCTACTAGGTTTTGCCATTCATCTATTATGTTTTGCCATTTATCTACTAGGTTTTGCAATTGATCTATTACGTTTTGACATTTATCTACTAGGTTTTGCCATTTATCTACTAGGTTTTGCCATTTATCTACTAGGTTTTGCCATATATCTACTAGGTTTTGCCATTCATCTATTATGTTTTGCCATTTATCTACTAGGTTTTGCAATTGATCTATTACGTTTTGACATTTATCTACTAGGTTTTGCCATTTATCTACTAGGTTTTGCCATTTATCTACTAGGTTTTGCCATATATCTACTAGGTTTTGCCATTCATCTATTATGTTTTGCCATTTATCTACTAGGTTTTGCAATTGATCTATTACGTTTTGACATTTATCTACTAGGTTTTGCCATTTATCTATTACGTTTTGCCATTTATCTACTAGGTTTTGCCATATATCTACTAGGTTTTGCCATTCATCTATTATGTTTTGCCATTTATCTACTAGGTTTTGCAATTGATCTATTACGTTTTGACATTTATCTACTAGGTTTTGCCATTTATCTACTAGGTTTTGCCATTTATCTACTAGGTTTTGCCATTTATCTACTAGGTTTTGCCATTCATCTATTATGTTTTGCCATTTATCTACTAGGTTTTGCAATTGATCTATTACGTTTTGACATTTATCTACTAGGTTTTGCCATTTATCTACTAGGTTTTGCCATTTATCTACTAGGTTTTGCCATATATCTACTAGGTTTTGCCATTCATCTATTATGTTTTGCCATTTATCTACTAGGTTTTGCAATTGATCTATTACGTTTTGACATTTATCTACTAGGTTTTGCCATTTATCTACTAGGTTTTGCCATTTATCTACTAGGTTTTGCCGTATATCTACTAGGTTTTGCCATTCATCTATTATGTTTTGCCATTTATCTACTAGGTTTTGCAATTGATCTATTACGTTTTGACATTTATCTACTAGGTTTTGCAATTGATCTATTACGTTTTGACATTTATCTACTAGGTTTTGCCATTTATCTACTAGGTTTTGCCATTTATCTACTAGGTTTTGCCATATATCTACTAGGTTTTGCCATTCATCTATTATGTTTTGCCATTTATCTACTAGGTTTTGCAATTGATCTATTACGTTTTGACATTTATCTACTAGGTTTTGCCATTTATGTACTAGGTTTTACCATGTATGTACTAGGTTTTACCATTTATGTACTAGGTTTTGCCATTTATCTATTACGTTTTGCCATTTATCTACTAGGTTTTGCCATATATCTACTAGGTTTTGCCATTCATCTATTATGTTTTGCCATTTATCTACTAGGTTTTGCAATTGATCTATTACGTTTTGACATTTATCTACTAGGTTTTGCCATTTATCTACTAGGTTTTGCCATTTATCTACTAGGTTTTGCCATTTATCTACTAGGTTTTGCCATTCATCTATTATGTTTTGCCATTTATCTACTAGGTTTTGCAATTGATCTATTACGTTTTGACATTTATCTACTAGGTTTTGCCATTTATCTACTAGGTTTTGCCATTTATCTACTAGGTTTTGCCATATATCTACTAGGTTTTGCCATTCATCTATTATGTTTTGCCATTTATCTACTAGGTTTTGCAATTGATCTATTACGTTTTGACATTTATCTACTAGGTTTTGCCATTTATCTACTAGGTTTTGCCATTTATCTACTAGGTTTTGCCGTATATCTACTAGGTTTTGCCATTCATCTATTATGTTTTGCCATTTATCTACTAGGTTTTGCAATTGATCTATTACGTTTTGACATTTATCTACTAGGTTTTGCCATTTATCTACTAGGTTTTGCCATTTATCTACTAGGTTTTGCCATATATCTACTAGGTTTTGCCATTCATCTATTATGTTTTGCCATTTATCTACTAGGTTTTGCAATTGATCTATTACGTTTTGACATTTATCTACTAGGTTTTGCCATTTATCTACTAGGTTTTGCCATTTATCTACTAGGTTTTGCCATATATCTACTAGGTTTTGCCATTCATCTATTATGTTTTGCCATTTATCTACTAGGTTTTGCAATTGATCTATTACGTTTTGACATTTATCTACTAGGTTTTGCCATTTATCTACTAGGTTCTGCCATTTATCTACTAGGTTTTGCCATATATCTACTAGGTTTTGCCATTCATCTATTATGTTTTGCCATTTATCTACTAGGTTTTGCAATTGATCTATTACGTTTTGACATTTATCTACTAGGTTTTGCAATTGATCTATTACGTTTTGACATTTATCTACTAGGTTTTGCCATTTATCTACTAGGTTTTGCCATTTATCTACTAGGTTTTGCCATTTATCTACTAGGTTTTGCCATATATCTACTAGGTTTTGCCATTCATCTATTATGTTTTGCCATTTATCTACTAGGTTTTGCAATTGATCTATTACGTTTTGACATTTATCTACTAGGTTTTGCCATTTATCTACTAGGTTTTGCCATTTATCTACTAGGTTTTGCCATTTATCTACTAGGTTTTGCCATATATCTACTAGGTTTTGCCATTCATCTATTATGTTTTGCCATTTATCTACTAGGTTTTGCAATTGATCTATTACGTTTTGACATTTATCTACTAGGTTTTGCCATTTATCTACTAGGTTTTGCCATTCATCTATTATGTTTTGCCATTTATCTACTAGGTTTTGCAATTGATCTATTACGTTTTGACATTTATCTACTAGGTTTTGCCATTTATCTACTAGGTTTTGCCATTTATCTACTAGGTTTTGCCATATATCTACTAGGTTTTGCCATTCATCTATTATGTTTTACCATTTATCTACTAGGTTTTGCAATTGATCTATTACGTTTTGACATTTATCTACTAGGTTTTGCCATTTATGTACTAGGTTTTACCATTTATGTACTAGGTTTTACCATTTATGTACTAGGTTTTGCCATTTATCTATTACGTTTTGCCATTTCTCTACTAGGTTTTGCCATTTATCTTCTAGGTTTTGCCATATATCTACTAGGTTTTGCCATTCATCTATTATGTTTTGCCATTTATCTACTAGGTTTTGCAATTGATCTATTACGTTTTGACATTTATCTACTAGGTTTTGCCATTTATCTACTAGGTTTTGCCATTTATCTACTAGGTTTTGCCATATATCTACTAGGTTTTGCTATTCATCTATTATGTTTTGCCATTTATCTACTAGGTTTTGCAATTGATCTATTACGTTTTGACATTTATCTACTAGGTTTTGCCATTTATCTACTAGGTTTTGCCATTTATCTACTAGGTTTTGCCATATATCTACTAGGTTTTGCCATTCATCTATTATGTTTTGCCATTTATCTACTAGGTTTTGCCATTTATCTACTAGGTTTTGCCATATATCTACTAGGTTTTGCCATTCATCTATTATGTTTTGCCATTTATCTACTAGGTTTTGCAATTGATCTATTACGTTTTGACATTTATCTACTAGGTTTTGCCATTTATGTACTAGGTTTTACCATGTATGTACTAGGTTTTACCATTTATGTACTAGGTTTTGCCATTTATCTATTACGTTTTGCCATTTATCTACTAGGTTTTGCCATATATCTACTAGGTTTTGCCATTCATCTATTATGTTTTGCCATTTATCTACTAGGTTTTGCAATTGATCTATTACGTTTTGACATTTATCTACTAGGTTTTGCCATTTATCTACTAGGTTTTGCCATTTATCTACTAGGTTTTGCCATTTATCTACTAGGTTTTGCCATTCATCTATTATGTTTTGCCATTTATCTACTAGGTTTTGCAATTGATCTATTACGTTTTGACATTTATCTACTAGGTTTTGCCATTTATCTACTAGGTTTTGCCATTTATCTACTAGGTTTTGCCATATATCTACTAGGTTTTGCCATTCATCTATTATGTTTTGCCATTTATCTACTAGGTTTTGCAATTGATCTATTACGTTTTGACATTTATCTACTAGGTTTTGCCATTTATCTACTAGGTTTTGCCATTTATCTACTAGGTTTTGCCGTATATCTACTAGGTTTTGCCATTCATCTATTATGTTTTGCCATTTATCTACTAGGTTTTGCAATTGATCTATTACGTTTTGACATTTATCTACTAGGTTTTGCCATTTATCTACTAGGTTTTGCCATTTATCTACTAGGTTTTGCCATATATCTACTAGGTTTTGCCATTCATCTATTATGTTTTGCCATTTATCTACTAGGTTTTGCAATTGATCTATTACGTTTTGACATTTATCTACTAGGTTTTGCCATTTATCTACTAGGTTTTGCCATTTATCTACTAGGTTTTGCCATATATCTACTAGGTTTTGCCATTCATCTATTATGTTTTGCCTGTTATCTACTAGGTTTTGCAATTGATCTATTACGTTTTGACATTTATCTACTAGGTTTTGCCATTTATCTACTAGGTTCTGCCATTTATCTACTAGGTTTTGCCATATATCTACTAGGTTTTGCCATTCATCTATTATGTTTTGCCATTTATCTACTAGGTTTTGCAATTGATCTATTACGTTTTGACATTTATCTACTAGGTTTTGCCATTTATCTACTAGGTTTTGCCATTTATCTACTAGGTTTTGCAATTTATCTACTAGGTTTTGCCATTTATCTATTATGTTTTGCCATTTATCTACTAGGTTTTGCAATTGATCTATTACGTTTTGACATTTATCTACTAGGTTTTGCCATTTATCTACTAGGTTTTGCCATTTATCTACTAGGTTTTGCCATATATCTACTAGGTTTTGCCATTCATCTATTATGTTTTGCCATTTATCTACTAGGTTTTGCAATTGATCTATTACGTTTTGACATTTATCTACTAGGTTTTGCCATTTATCTACTAGGTTTTGCCATTTATCTACTAGGTTTTGCCATTTATCTACTAGGTTTTGCAATTTATCTACTAGGTTTTGCCATTTATCTATTATGTTTTGCCATTTATCTACTAGGTTTTGCAATTGATCTATTACGTTTTGACATTTATCTACTAGGTTTTGCCATTTATCTACTAGGTTTTGCCATTTATCTACTAGGTTTTGCCATATATCTACTAGGTTTTGCCATTCATCTATTATGTTTTGCCATTTATCTACTAGGTTTTGCAATTGATCTATTACGTTTTGACATTTATCTACTAGGTTTTGCCATTTATCTACTAGGTTTTGCCATTTATCTACTAGGTTTTGCAATTTATCTACTAGGTTTTGCCATTTATCTATTATGTTTTGCCATTTATCTACTAGGTTTTGCCATTTATCTACTAGGTTTTGCCATTTATCTACTAGGTTTTGCAATTTATCTACTAGGTTTTGCCATTTATCTATTATGTTTTGCCATTTATCTACTAGGTTTTGCAATTGATCTATTACGTTTTGACATTTATCTACTAGGTTTTGCCATTTATCTACTAGGTTTTGCCATTTATCTACTAGGTTTTGCCATATATCTACTAGGTTTTGCCATTCATCTATTATGTTTTGCCATTTATCTACTAGGTTTTGCAATTGATCTATTACGTTTTGACATTTATCTACTAGGTTTTGCCATTTATCTACTAGGTTTTGCCATTTATCTACTAGGTTTTGCAATTTATCTACTAGGTTTTGCCATTTATCTATTATGTTTTGCCATTTATCTACTAGGTTTTGCAATTGATCTATTACGTTTTGACATTTATCTACTAGGTTTTGCCATTTATCTACTAGGTTTTGCCATTTATCTACTAGGTTTTGCCATATATCTACTAGGTTTTGCCATTCATCTATTATGTTTTGCCATTTATCTACTAGGTTTTGCAATTGATCTATTACGTTTTGACATTTATCTACTAGGTTTTGCCATTTATCTACTAGGTTTTGCCATTTATCTACTAGGTTTTGCCATTTATCTACTAGGTTTTGCAATTTATCTACTAGGTTTTGCCATTTATCTATTATGTTTTGCCATTTATCTACTAGGTTTTGCAATTGATCTATTACGTTTTGACATTTATCTACTAGGTTTTGCCATTTATCTACTAGGTTTTGCCATTTATCTACTAGGTTTTGCCATATATCTACTAGGTTTTGCCATTCATCTATTATGTTTTGCCATTTATCTACTAGGTTTTGCAATTGATCTATTACGTTTTGACATTTATCTACTAGGTTTTGCCATTTATCTACTAGGTTTTGCCATTTATCTACTAGGTTTTGCCATATATCTACTAGGTTTTGCCATTCATCTATTATGTTTTGCCATTTATCTACTAGGTTTTGCAATTGATCTATTACGTTTTGACATTTATCTACTAGGTTTTGCCATTTATCTACTAGGTTTTGCCATTCATCTATTATGTTTTGCCATTTATCTACTAGGTTTTGCAATTGATCTATTACGTTTTGACATTTATCTACTAGGTTTTGCCATTTATCTACTAGGTTTTGCCATTTATCTACTAGGTTTTGCCATATATCTACTAGGTTTTGCCATTCATCTATTATGTTTTGCCATTTATCTACTAGGTTTTGCAATTGATCTATTACGTTTTGACATTTATCTACTAGGTTTTGCCATTTATCTACTAGGTTTTGCCATTTATCTACTAGGTTTTGCCATATATCTACTAGGTTTTGCCATTCATCTATTATGTTTTGCCATTTATCTACTAGGTTTTGCAATTGATCTATTACGTTTTGACATTTATCTACTAGGTTTTGCCATTTATCTATTACGTTTTGCCATTTATCTACTAGGTTTTGCCATATATCTACTAGGTTTTGCCATTCATCTATTATGTTTTGCCATTTATCTACTAGGTTTTGCAATTGATCTATTACGTTTTGACATTTATCTACTAGGTTTTGCCATTTATCTACTAGGTTTTGCCATTTATCTACTAGGTTTTGCCATTTATCTACTAGGTTTTGCCATTCATCTATTATGTTTTGCCATTTATCTACTAGGTTTTGCAATTGATCTATTACGTTTTGACATTTATCTACTAGGTTTTGCCATTTATCTACTAGGTTTTGCCATTTATCTACTAGGTTTTGCCATATATCTACTAGGTTTTGCCATTCATCTATTATGTTTTGCCATTTATCTACTAGGTTTTGCAATTGATCTATTACGTTTTGACATTTATCTACTAGGTTTTGCCATTTATCTACTAGGTTTTGCCATTTATCTACTAGGTTTTGCCGTATATCTACTAGGTTTTGCCATTCATCTATTATGTTTTGCCATTTATCTACTAGGTTTTGCAATTGATCTATTACGTTTTGACATTTATCTACTAGGTTTTGCAATTGATCTATTACGTTTTGACATTTATCTACTAGGTTTTGCCATTTATCTACTAGGTTTTGCCATTTATCTACTAGGTTTTGCCATATATCTACTAGGTTTTGCCATTCATCTATTATGTTTTGCCATTTATCTACTAGGTTTTGCAATTGATCTATTACGTTTTGACATTTATCTACTAGGTTTTGCCATTTATGTACTAGGTTTTACCATGTATGTACTAGGTTTTACCATTTATGTACTAGGTTTTGCCATTTATCTATTACGTTTTGCCATTTATCTACTAGGTTTTGCCATATATCTACTAGGTTTTGCCATTCATCTATTATGTTTTGCCATTTATCTACTAGGTTTTGCAATTGATCTATTACGTTTTGACATTTATCTACTAGGTTTTGCCATTTATCTACTAGGTTTTGCCATTTATCTACTAGGTTTTGCCATTTATCTACTAGGTTTTGCCATTCATCTATTATGTTTTGCCATTTATCTACTAGGTTTTGCAATTGATCTATTACGTTTTGACATTTATCTACTAGGTTTTGCCATTTATCTACTAGGTTTTGCCATTTATCTACTAGGTTTTGCCATATATCTACTAGGTTTTGCCATTCATCTATTATGTTTTGCCATTTATCTACTAGGTTTTGCAATTGATCTATTACGTTTTGACATTTATCTACTAGGTTTTGCCATTTATCTACTAGGTTTTGCCATTTATCTACTAGGTTTTGCCGTATATCTACTAGGTTTTGCCATTCATCTATTATGTTTTGCCATTTATCTACTAGGTTTTGCAATTGATCTATTACGTTTTGACATTTATCTACTAGGTTTTGCCATTTATCTACTAGGTTTTGCCATTTATCTACTAGGTTTTGCCATATATCTACTAGGTTTTGCCATTCATCTATTATGTTTTGCCATTTATCTACTAGGTTTTGCAATTGATCTATTACGTTTTGACATTTATCTACTAGGTTTTGCCATTTATCTACTAGGTTTTGCCATTTATCTACTAGGTTTTGCCATATATCTACTAGGTTTTGCCATTCATCTATTATGTTTTGCCATTTATCTACTAGGTTTTGCAATTGATCTATTACGTTTTGACATTTATCTACTAGGTTTTGCCATTTATCTACTAGGTTCTGCCATTTATCTACTAGGTTTTGCCATATATCTACTAGGTTTTGCCATTCATCTATTATGTTTTGCCATTTATCTACTAGGTTTTGCAATTGATCTATTACGTTTTGACATTTATCTACTAGGTTTTGCCATTTATCTACTAGGTTTTGCCATTTATCTACTAGGTTTTGCAATTTATCTACTAGGTTTTGCCATTTATCTACTAGGTTTTGCCATTCATCTATTATGTTTTGCCATTTATCTACTAGGTTTTGCAATTGATCTATTACGTTTTGACATTTATCTACTAGGTTTTGCCATTTATCTACTAGGTTTTGCCATTTATCTACTAGGTTTTGCCATATATCTACTAGGTTTTGCCATTCATCTATTATGTTTTGCCATTTATCTACTAGGTTTTGCAATTGATCTATTACGTTTTGACATTTATCTACTAGGTTTTGCCATTTATCTACTAGGTTTTGCCATTTATCTACTAGGTTTTGCCATATATCTACTAGGTTTTGCCATTCATCTATTATGTTTTGCCATTTATCTACTAGGTTTTGCAATTGATCTATTACGTTTTGACATTTATCTACTAGGTTTTGCCATTTATCTACTAGGTTTTGCCATTCATCTATTATGTTTTGCCATTTATCTACTAGGTTTTGCAATTGATCTATTACGTTTTGACATTTATCTACTAGGTTTTGCCATTTATCTACTAGGTTTTGCCATTTATCTACTAGGTTTTGCCATATATCTACTAGGTTTTGCCATTCATCTATTATGTTTTGCCATTTATCTACTAGGTTTTGCAATTGATCTATTACGTTTTGACATTTATCTACTAGATTTTGCCATTTATGTACTAGGTTTTACCATTTATGTACTAGGTTTTACCATTTATGTACTAGGTTTTGCCTTATGTTCTTCCGCCACCAATACGAGGCCTGAAAACATTACAGTCTTTTAAATATCAACATAAGAAGTTACTACTACATGCACAAATTTCTTTACAATGATAATCCAGCTACATCTTGTGTTGTTTACCTCAAGGATCATGGCCTTCCGTCTTTGGTTTGGATCCTCAGCAGCGCTGTAGTATGGCTTCTCGTGACTCTGTTTCTGTGTTGTAAACCTGTACACAACATAATAAAATTCTTCATAAATTCTATATTCCTAATCTTATTATTATACATTTAATATATATACAATTTTATTAATAATTCAAATTATGTCATAGTAATCGTATCATGTACATATGCATTAATCATTATTTTCGTATTATCTTACCGTTTTTGGATAGAATTGCACATATTCCTCAGATCGGGTCACCCTCCAACCCTGAGGTTTGTCTTATTTTGAGTTTATCTATTATCTATTTCCACTTTCACTCAAAATCTCTGTATAAACAATATCACAGTCACTTAATATTGTCGCACACACATTACATGTTATTACATCATGATTTTATAATTGTTGACGCCATTTTCTGGTTACATAACTCATTGGTCGGGCATTTGTTATGTCAAATCATTACGCAACGCAAGCGCTTAAAATATTATTAGTATTAAATCTTTGGCTCAGGACGCGGCCAAATGTTGCCACTTTTTAATTTAATTAATAGTTCATTATTGTCTATTGTCTTTTTGTTTTTTATTTTTATTTTGTTTGTTTTTGTTGTTTTATATAATTATTATATAAATACTATTAAAATATTATTTGTGGGCGCCCCGTGCCGAATACGGCGTCTTTTGTGTCCACAGAATGTGTAAATGTGTATTGATCTGTGCCTCGGAACAATAAATAGGTAAATTTCGTGCTATTTATTTTTCCGAGACAGCGACACGTAGGTAGGCTTACGCTGAAAACCAGCGCCTTGACTTCGCGCCTTTGTGCGCGGACCACGGCATTTATGCTGAGCGTCAGCCGTTTCGCGTGGCAGTGACGCATATTTTCTGTCTCGTACGTTATTATAGTTTTTTATTTTATTTTAAGTACTTATTTGTTATATACAATATAATTATGTATCCACTTGTTGTAGTTTTAGGTCTTGTTCACAGAGTAATATAATATACAGCTTTTATTTTGTAATGTGCGTCACTATCTCGTGAATAAATGGTTTTTCTTTCTTCTTTCTTCTTTCTATATATCTACTAGGTTTTGCCATTCATCTATTATGTTTTGCCATTTATCTACTAGGTTTTGCAATTGATCTATTACGTTTTGACATTTATCTACTAGGTTTTGCCATTTATCTACTAGGTTTTGCCATTTATCTACTAGGTTTTGCCATATATCTACTAGGTTTTGCCATTCATCTATTATGTTTTGCCATTTATCTACTAGGTTTTGCCATTTATCTACTAGGTTTTGCCATATATCTACTAGGTTTTGCCATTCATCTATTATGTTTTGCCATTTATCTACTAGGTTTTGCAATTGATCTATTACGTTTTGCCATTTATCTACTAGGTTTTGCCATTCATCTATTATGTTTTGCCATTTATCTACTAGGTTTTGCAATTGATCTACGGTATTACGTTTTGACATTTATCTACTAGGTTTTGCCATTTATGTACTAGGTTTTACCATTTATGTACTAGGTTTTACCATTTATGTACTAGGTTTTGCCATTTATCTATTACGTTTTGCCATTTATCTACTAGGTTTTGCCATTTATCTACTAGGTTTTGCAATTGATCTATTACGTTTTGACATTTATCTACTAGGTTTTGCCATTTATCTACTAGGTTTTGCCATTTATCTACTAGGTTTTGCCATATATCTACTAGGTTTTGCCATTCATCTATTATGTTTTGCCATTTATCTACTAGGTTTTGCAATTGATCTATTACGTTTTGACATTTATCTACTAGGTTTTGCCATTTATCTACTAGGTTTTGCCATTTATCTACTAGGTTTTGCCATATATCTACTAGGTTTTGCCATTCATCTATTATGTTTTGCCATTTATCTACTAGGTTTTGCAATTGATCTATTACGTTTTGACATTTATCTACTAGGTTTTGCCATTTATGTACTAGGTTTTACCATTTATGTACTAGGTTTTGCCATTTATCTACTAGGTTTTGCCATATATCTACTAGGTTTTGCCATTCATCTATTATGTTTTGCCATTTATCTACTAGGTTTTGCAATTGATCTATTACGTTTTGCCATTTATCTACTAGGTTTTGCCATTCATCTATTATGTTTTGCCATTTATCTACTAGGTTTTGCAATTGATCTACGGTATTACGTTTTGACATTTATCTACTAGGTTTTGCCATTTATCTACTAGGTTTTACCATTTATGTACTAGGTTTTACCATTTATGTACTAGGTTTTGCCATTTATCTATTACGTTTTGCCATTTATCTACTAGGTTTTGCCATTTATCTACTAGGTTTTGCAATTGATCTATTACGTTTTGACATTTATCTACTAGGTTTTGCCATTTATCTACTAGGTTTTGCCATTTATCTACTAGGTTTTGCCATATATCTACTAGGTTTTGCCATTCATCTATTATGTTTTGCCATTTATCTACTAGGTTTTGCAATTGATCTATTACGTTTTGACATTTATCTACTAGGTTTTGCCATTTATGTACTAGGTTTTACCATTTATGTACTAGGTTTTGCCATTTATCTACTAGGTTTTGCCATATATCTACTAGGTTTTGCCATTCATCTATTATGTTTTGCCATTTATCTACTAGGTTTTGCAATTGATCTATTACGTTTTGCCATTTATCTACTAGGTTTTGCCATTCATCTATTATGTTTTGCCATTTATCTACTAGGTTTTGCAATTGATCTACGGTATTACGTTTTGACATTTATCTACTAGGTTTTGCCATTTATGTACTAGGTTTTACCATTTATGTACTAGGTTTTACCATTTATGTACTAGGTTTTGCCATTTATCTATTACGTTTTGCCATTTATCTACTAGGTTTTGCCATTTATCTACTAGGTTTTGCAATTGATCTATTACGTTTTGACATTTATCTACTAGGTTTTGCCATTTATCTACTAGGTTTTGCCATTTATCTACTAGGTTTTGCCATATATCTACTAGGTTTTGCCATTCATCTATTATGTTTTGCCATTTATCTACTAGGTTTTGCAATTGATCTATTACGTTTTGACATTTATCTACTAGGTTTTGCCATTTATCTACTAGGTTTTGCCATTTATCTACTAGGTTTTGCCATATATCTACTAGGTTTTGCCATTCATCTATTATGTTTTGCCATTTATCTACTAGGTTTTGCAATTTATCTACTAGGTTTTGCCATTTATCTACTAGGTTTTGCCATTCATCTATTATGTTTTGCCATTTATCTACTAGGTTTTGCAATTGATCTATTACGTTTTGACATTTATCTACTAGGTTTTGCCATTTATCTACTAGGTTTTGCCATTTATCTACTAGGTTTTGCCATATATCTACTAGGTTTTGCCATTCATCTATTATGTTTTGCCATTTATCTACTAGGTTTTGCAATTGATCTATTACGTTTTGACATTTATCTTCTAGGTTTTGCCATTTATCTACTAGGTTTTGCCATTTATCTACTAGGTTTTGCCATATATCTACTAGGTTTTGCCATTCATCTATTATGTTTTGCCATTTATCTACTAGGTTTTGCAATTGATCTATTACGTTTTGACATTTATCTACTAGGTTTTGCCATTTATGTACTAGGTTTTACCATTTATGTACTAGGTTTTACCATTTATGTACTAGGTTTTGCCATTTATCTATTACGTTTTGCCATTTATCTACTAGGTTTTGCCATTTATCTATTACGTTTTGCCATTTATCTACTAGGTTTTGCAATTTATCTACTAGGTTTTGCCATTTATCTACTAGGTTTTGCCATTCATCTATTATGTTTTGCCATTTATCTACTAGGTTTTGCAATTGATCTATTACGTTTTGACATTTATCTACTAGGTTTTGCCATTTATCTACTAGGTTTTGCCATTTATCTACTAGGTTTTGCCATATATCTACTAGGTTTTGCCATTCATCTATTATGTTTTGCCATTTATCTACTAGGTTTTGCAATTGATCTATTACGTTTTGACATTTATCTACTAGGTTTTGCCATTTATCTACTAGGTTTTGCCATTTATCTACTAGGTTTTGCAATTGATCTATTACGTTTTGACATTTATCTACTAGGTTTTGCCATTTATCTACTAGGTTTTGCCATTTATCTACTAGGTTTTGCCATATATCTACTAGGTTTTGCCATTCATCTATTATGTTTTGCCATTTATCTACTAGGTTTTGCAATTGATCTATTACGTTTTGACATTTATCTACTAGGTTTTGCCATTTATGTACTAGGTTTTACCATTTATGTACTAGGTTTTACCATTTATGTACTAGGTTTTGCCATTTATCTATTACGTTTTGCCATTTATCTACTAGGTTTTGCCATTTATCTATTACGTTTTGCCATTTATCTACTAGGTTTTGCAATTTATCTACTAGGTTTTGCCATTTATCTACTAGGTTTTGCCATTTATCTACTAGGTTTTGCCATATATCTACTAGGTTTTGCCATTCATCTATTATGTTTTGCCATTTATCTACTAGGTTTTGCAATTGATCTATTACGTTTTGCCATTTATCTACTAGGTTTTGCCATTCATCTATTATGTTTTGCCATTTATCTACTAGGTTTTGCAATTGATCTATTACGTTTTGACATTTATCTACTAGGTTTTGCCATTTATCTACTAGGTTTTGCCATTTATCTACTAGGTTTTGCCATATATCTACTAGGTTTTGCCATTCATCTATTATGTTTTGCCATTTATCTACTAGGTTTTGCAATTGATCTATTACGTTTTGACATTTATCTACTAGGTTTTGCCATTTATGTACTAGGTTTTACCATTTATGTACTAGGTTTTACCATTTATGTACTAGGTTTTGCCATTTATCTATTACGTTTTGCCATTTATCTACTAGGTTTTGCCATTTATCTATTACGTTTTGCCATTTATCTACTAGGTTTTGCAATTTATCTACTAGGTTTTGCCATTTATCTACTAGGTTTTGCCATTCATCTATTATGTTTTGCCATTTATCTACTAGGTTTTGCAATTGATCTATTACGTTTTGACATTTATCTACTAGGTTTTGCCATTTATCTACTAGGTTTTGCAATTGATCTATTACGTTTTGACATTTATCTACTAGGTTTTGCCATTTATCTACTAGGTTTTGCCATTTATCTACTAGGTTTTGCCATATATCTACTAGGTTTTGCCATTCATCTATTATGTTTTGCCATTTATCTACTAGGTTTTGCAATTGATCTATTACGTTTTGACATTTATCTACTAGGTTTTGCCATTTATGTACTAGGTTTTACCATTTATGTACTAGGTTTTACCATTTATGTACTAGGTTTTGCCATTTATCTATTACGTTTTGCCATTTATCTACTAGGTTTTGCCATTTATCTATTACGTTTTGCCATTTATCTACTAGGTTTTGCAATTTATCTACTAGGTTTTGCCATTTATCTACTAGGTTTTGCCATTCATCTATTATGTTTTGCCATTTATCTACTAGGTTTTGCAATTGATCTATTACGTTTTGACATTTATCTACTAGGTTTTGCCATTTATCTACTAGGTTTTGCCATTTATCTACTAGGTTTTGCCATATATCTACTAGGTTTTGCCATTCATCTATTATGTTTTGCCATTTATCTACTAGGTTTTGCAATTGATCTATTACGTTTTGACATTTATCTACTAGGTTTTGCCATTTATCTACTAGGTTTTGCCATTTATCTACTAGGTTTTGCCATATATCTACTAGGTTTTGCCATTCATCTATTATGTTTTGCCATTTATCTACTAGGTTTTGCAATTGATCTATTACGTTTTGACATTTATCTACTAGGTTTTGCCATTTATGTACTAGGTTTTACCATTTATGTACTAGGTTTTACCATTTATGTACTAGGTTTTGCCATTTATCTATTACGTTTTGCCATTTATCTACTAGGTTTTGCCATTTATCTATTACGTTTTGCCATTTATCTACTAGGTTTTGCAATTTATCTACTAGGTTTTGCCATTTATCTACTAGGTTTTGCAATTGATCTATTACGTTTTGACATTTATCTACTAGGTTTTGCCATTTATCTACTAGGTTTTGCCATTTATCTACTAGGTTTTGCCATATATCTACTAGGTTTTGCCATTCATCTATTATGTTTTGCCATTTATCTACTAGGTTTTGCTATTGATCTATTACGTTTTGACATTTATCTACTAGGTTTTGCCATTTATCTACTAGGTTTTGCCATATATCTACTAGGTTTTGCCATTCATCTATTATGTTTTGCCATTTATCTACTAGGTTTTGCCATTCATCTATTACGTTTTGCCATTTATCTACTAGGTTTTGCCATTCATCTATTACGTTTTGCCATTTATCTACTAGGTTTTGCCATTCATCTATTACGTTTTGCCATTTATCTACTAGGTTTTAACTTTGAAAGCGTAACAAACGAACTAATTCACTTTCGTATTTATAATATTAAGTACATTAGACAAACAGCAACTTGACATCAGTCAGTGAGAGCAAGACTGGCTTATCATGTCCAGACACAATTTAAAATGCTTTGAGTCTGGAAGTGATAGGCCACTTTTGCGCTCACCGCATCACATATAGTACGACATAAACTGAAGTTTAATTATTAGCCAATTTCTTTAAAAAAGATTTCATTAAAAAAAATTACAACACACATGGCACGCATTATCACTAGATAGACAACGCATCTGCAAGGTCTATGGTATTACAGATGTCTTATGCACCGGTGACCAGTAGTCGGATTGTGCGCCATATTCAATGACATACTACAATAAGGTCCTTGAACCGTGTTTTTCTGGCATTCAAAAATTCTGTCACTAAGGCAGGGGTCGGTCACCTGCGGCTCGCGAGCCTTTCGATGTCAAGTTGTGGCTCTTCAGTACCACGAGCAAAAATCGAGCAATCGGTCATAAAAAACTAAATTCATTTACTTCACTTTGTCTGTTACAAATCATACTGTAGGTATGAAATCACATTCTGATTTCATTTCGTCTCGCGAGACAGATTATGATCTAGCGTCACAATCATACGACATTTAATCAAATACTACAAAATTTAATAAATAAAACTTTTAGTGGCTCATTAAAAACTGGATAGTTTTGTAACTGTTGGGTCTTCCGCTTCAAAAGGTTGCCGAGCCCTGCACTATACTGTAGCTGTACAAGGTAAGGGTTGGGGGGGGGGGGGGGGGGGTTTAGGTTAAGGTATTTATCTATGGGCCTATGCAGCCTGAAAATAAATGGATTATTATTATTATTCTCATTTATTTATTTTATTTACATATTGTATTATATTTTTAAATATTAGTAAAAAAAAACATAAAAATATAAAAAAATAGTAGCCCACCGGTATCGGGAATAGGGTCCAAGCTACCGGTGGTCAGGGCTCCTGAGAGAGGAATCTCCTAACAATACGCGCCGTGTCCAGGAGTACCGCTTTCTGTATCAAGCCCTTGATCCAGCTGCCCAACGAGAGCCTCCTTAGGTGTTGGTCGAGGCTCTTGGAAATGAGTCCATTGGCCGTAACGACTATCGGCACAATGACTGCTGTATTCACATCCCACATGTCGACAACTTCGCGAGCCAAGTCAAGATACTTAATTTGTTTATCTTTCTCGGTTTTCACGAGGTTCTCGTCATGCGGAACCGCTATATCAACAATCATTGCGCGACGCTCTAATCGATCTATCACCACTATGTCAGGCTTATTGGCAACAATAGTCCTGTCAGTGATGATAGATCGATCCCAATACAATGTGATGATGCCATTTTCGAGAACTGGGTCGGGCACATATCTGTAGTACGGTACTTCCGATTCCACAAGCCTGTATTTTTATTATTATTATTATTATAGTGTAGCTTTCTAAAGTAGTGCACCTGTGTTAGTGCACACACTTGTGCACTATAATATCTCCTGCGTACTTATCTTGTCAGGGAAAATAGATAAATTGATCCATCATCACTTGTTGTCCACAGCGCTCTCTAATCGACATGTACTCTTCGGTCCTGGACGAGCTGTCGGGCTGGGACGCGGGGGAGACGGACCGGCTGCCCCGCGTCGTGGTGGTGGGGGACCAGTCCGCGGGCAAGACGTCCGTGCTCGAGATGATCGCGCAGGCAAGGATCTTTCCTAGGGGCGCCGGGGAGATGTGTACCAGGTAATGTAGACTTGTGATAGTTGTGATAGTTTTATATAGTGTAAAACTTAATTTTGAGTCATGTTTTCATTAGACCACAATTTGTCATTCATAAAATAAATAAATAAATAAAATAAATATCTTGGGACAACTCACACACGGTCATCTGGTCCCAAGCTAAGCAGAGCTTGTGTTATGGTAACCAGACAACTGATATACATACTTATATAATTTATAAATACATACATATTATAGATAAACACCCAGACACAGAACAAACAATCATGCTCATCACACAAAGTTTGTCCTGGGTGGGAATCGAACCCACGACCTCCGGCTTAGCAGTCAGGGTCAGTGACCACTAGACTACTAGACTAGAAAAAATATATATATAATTAGGTAGTTGACACCATTACTCAATTATATAAATAATCATGGCGAGATCCATACATTCATTAGTATGAACAAAAAAATTTAGATGTTTTAAAATATTTTCCAGTGTAGAGAATACATTACTATGAGTAGAATGATACACTTACCATATTTTTAACCCCCCGCCTAATTAAAATATTTTGAAATGAAAATAACAGATTTTCGTTTCATCTCGTTACCCATTTTGTGTTTATAAAATAAAGAAAGTGACAAGTGACATTACCGGATCTGTCAAATTGGCAGACAAGTGATGTGAATCGTTGTTTACAATGGCGGAGTGGAAAGAGTACATTGATCATTTGTGACATTATTTCCCATAAAACGGCTGTCAGTGTCACTGTTACTATCAGCTACCATTTCGTTCTGAAATAATGAGCTTTTCGGTAAACTATTCACTTTTAACATTAATTTTTATTGCGGAGTTTTAAAAATATTGTAAATGCCCGAAGATACTCTTTAGGTACCCAAGAATATAAGAATTAGAATTTCAACTCCTCTAAACATCTTTAATTTTTTTTGTACATATCCTGCCATGATTCTTTATTTATTTCTACATTATGCCTCGCTTCTTTACATCGTTCTATTCAAGATAAGGAGATTTTTTTTAACAATAAAAAACATGTCCAGTTGACATGTTTATTTGTGTAAATTCTAGGAAACGAATGAAATACTTTTCTTTATCCGGTCCAATGAGACGCCGCCTCCTGGAGGCGTTGGCCATTGTTTAACTATTGTTTCTGCTACTTAGACAGTTGAAGTCGTATTAATAACATTCATATTAAATGTACTTTAGTGATGTCTCGAAACCGGGGCCAATATTCTCGAAAAAAAATGTCATGTCGTCGTAAGGAAGTCTCCAGTTTTTGTCTCTGTTCTTTGAAGTTTAGGTTAAATTAACTCACCTTTTTCCGACCACTGGTTATGACGGTAGCACATCAATTACAACTTAGTATTATTTATTATAGAATAGATTATGGAATCAATAATATTTGTTTGTTTGTTTGCAGAGCTCCTGTAAAAGTGACACTGTCTGAAGGTCCCTACCACGTCGCGCAGTTCAGAGACTCGGCCAGAGAGTTTGATCTCAACAAGGATTCTGACTTAGCTGATTTAAGAAAGTGAGTCACTTATGAATGCTTTCATAAGTCTTTATTACAAGCTTTTTACCTTTCCATTTTCGTAAATCAAGTGCAAAACAAATTGAACAAAAATTTGATCTTGGAAGTAGTTTTAGTTAATGTAAAACCATAATGAAATATACAGTATGTTAAATAACAGAGGGCATTCCCTTAAACTTGTAAATCTACATCATGGGTCTTTTTTTTTATGAACAAATGGTCTAATTTCCACAGAGAAGTAGAGCTACGCATGCGTAACAGCGTCCGTGGGGGCCGCACCGTGTCCACAGAGGTCATCTCCATGGCGGTGAAGGGGCCCGGCCTGCACCGCATGGTGCTCGTCGACCTGCCCGGAGTCATTTCTGTAAGTTTACTATAGCAACGCGTATATCCACATAATGATACCAGCCTAGTACTGTGGGCCGCACCGTGTCCACAGAGGTCATCTCCATGGCGGTGAAGGGGCCCGGCCTGCACCGCATGGTGCTCGTCGACCTGCCCGGAGTCATTTCTGTAAGTTTACTATAGCAACGCGTATATCCACATAATGATACCAGCCTAGTACTGTGGGCCGCACCGTGTCCACAGAGGTCATCTCCATGGCGGTGAAGGGGCCCGGCCTGCACCGCATGGTGCTCGTCGACCTGCCCGGAGTCATTTCTGTAAGTTTACTATAGCAACGCGTATATCCACATAATGATACCAGCCTAGTACTGTGGGCCGCACCGTGTCCACAGAGGTCATCTCCATGGCGGTGAAGGGGCCCGGCCTGCACCGCATGGTGCTCGTCGACCTGCCCGGAGTCATTTCTGTAAGTTTACTATAGCAACGCGTATATCCACATAATGATACCAGCCTAGTACTGTGGGCCGCACCGTGTCCACAGAGGTCATCTCCATGGCGGTGAAGGGGCCCGGCCTGCACCGCATGGTGCTCGTCGACCTGCCCGGAGTCATTTCTGTAAGTTTACTATAGCAACGCGTATATCCACATAATGATACCAGCCTAGTACTGTGGGCCGCACCGTGTCCACAGAGGTCATCTCCATGGCGGTGAAGGGGCCCGGCCTGCACCGCATGGTGCTCGTCGACCTGCCCGGAGTCATTTCTGTAAGTTTACTATAGCAACGCGTATATCCACATAATGATACCAGCCTAGTACTGTGGGCCGCACCGTGTCCACAGAGGTCATCTCCATGGCGGTGAAGGGGCCCGGCCTGCACCGCATGGTGCTCGTCGACCTGCCCGGAGTCATTTCTGTAAGTTTACTATAGCAACGCGTATATCCACATAATGATACCAGCCTAGTACTGTGGGCCGCACCGTGTCCACAGAGGTCATCTCCATGGCGGTGAAGGGGCCCGGCCTGCACCGCATGGTGCTCGTCGACCTGCCCGGAGTCATTTCTGTAAGTTTACTATAGCAACGCGTATATCCACATAATGATACCAGCCTAGTACTGTGGGCCGCACCGTGTCCACAGAGGTCATCTCCATGGCGGTGAAGGGGCCCGGCCTGCACCGCATGGTGCTCGTCGACCTGCCCGGAGTCATTTCTGTAAGTTTACTATAGCAACGCGTATATCCACATAATGATACCAGCCTAGTACTGTGGGCCGCACCGTGTCCACAGAGGTCATCTCCATGGCGGTGAAGGGGCCCGGCCTGCACCGCATGGTGCTCGTCGACCTGCCCGGAGTCATTTCTGTAAGTTTACTATAGCAACGCGTATATCCACATAATGATACCAGCCTAGTACTGTGGGCCGCACCGTGTCCACAGAGGTCATCTCCATGGCGGTGAAGGGGCCCGGCCTGCACCGCATGGTGCTCGTCGACCTGCCCGGAGTCATTTCTGTAAGTTTACTATAGCAACGCGTATATCCACATAATGATACCAGCCTAGTACTGTGGGCCGCACCGTGTCCACAGAGGTCATCTCCATGGCGGTGAAGGGGCCCGGCCTGCACCGCATGGTGCTCGTCGACCTGCCCGGAGTCATTTCTGTAAGTTTACTATAGCAACGCGTATATCCACATAATGATACCAGCCTAGTACTGTGGGCCGCACCGTGTCCTCGGAGGTATCCCATAAAACGATGTGATTTCAGTGTAAGAACAGGGTATTACACCCATTTTTGAAAAGTGTCTTAATGAAATTCTGTAGTGCTAATATGCCACCAAAAAAAAAACACAAAATTTTTATTGTAGTGTAATTTTGGGTCGGCGTATAGAGTGATTCAAGAGGAAAGTTTATACGTATACTTTGATGTTGTTTTGTGTTAAGTTGTTGATATGACGGTAATAGGGTATTACACCCATTTTTGAAAAGTGTCTTAATTAAATTCTGTAGTGCTAATATGCCACCGAAAAAAAAACAAAAAAGTATTCAGTCGATAAGTGCCATAAAAATGCATCTAAATTTTAATTTTTCAAATTTCGCGCGTATTTCGACGAAAACGCCTCTTACTAGACGCCATATTGCTCAGCGTAAATGACGTCAGTTCATTTTGTATCAAATGTAAATATGATAATTGTATACCATTTAAAAATAATTCAAAGCATATTTTGTAATAGGTGTAATAATGAAAAAATTACGTTGATTACGAAAATAATAAAAATACAAAGCCTATATTACACCAATCGGTTGACTGACAGCTGACAATTTTTTGTTTACACAGCCGTACGGCGTAATAACATGGCCGCGACTAATTTACGGTGATTTATAACAGATTAAAAATACTGAAAACTTTAAATTGAATTTAAAAAATTGTTTTGTTATTTTATGAACTAAAACTTACATTTTCCGACTGCTTTATGCCTAAACTGTCTCAATAACATATTTATGATTTTTGATCCTATAAAAGAAGCAGAACCACGAAGTAAATACTTACCATCAATAAGAAGTAGGTACATAAATAATGATGCAATACTATTGTTATTACAGACACAAACGGTGGACATGGCATCAGATACCAGAGACGCCATCAAGCAGATGACGAAGCAGTACATGGACAATCCCAACGCTATCATTCTGTGTATACAGGTAAATATAGCTGACATCTTATTCGTATTTAATTTTATTCCCTTCACTAATTTGTATTTAATTTAATTTTGTTTTTACTTTTGGCTTATTAGAAGGTCTGTCGTTATGTACCTATTTTGTAAATGCTATGTATACCTATAATTGGTGTATAGAGCTATTGCATTACTTTGAGTTACTGTAAGTCAATGTTGGATGTATATAACGATGTTGATGCACAGAGACCAGCCCATCAAGCTACCCCAATTTGACAAATTTCTTTGATGGTTTTTAGGGTTCTGTACCCAAAGGGTAAAAACGGGACCCTATTACTAAGACTTCGCTGTCTGTCCGTCCGTCTGTCTGTCACCAGGCTGTATCTCAAGAACCGGATAGCCAGACAGTTGAAATTTTTACAAATTATGTATTTCTGTTGCCGCTATAACAATAAATACTAAAAACAGAATATTACCGTTTTATTATTTTAAAAACAATAGGGTATTACACCCATTTTTGAAACGTGTCTCAATGAAATTCTGTAGTGCTAATATGCCACCAAAAAAAAATACAAAATTTTTATTCAATCGATAAGTGCCATAAAAATGCATCTAAATTTTATATTTTCAAATTTCGCGCGTAGTTTTACTAAAACGCCTCTTACTGGACGCCATATTGCTCAGCGTAAATGACGTCAGTTCGTTTTGTATCAAATGAGCTCATATTAAATATGATAATTGTATATCATTTAAAAATAATTAAAAGCATATTTTGTAATAGGTACACCTATTACAAAATATGCTTTTAATTATTTAAAAAATTACGTTCGTTATGAAAATAATGAAAGTACAAAGCCTATATTACGCCAATCGGTTGACTGACAGTTGACAATTTTTTGTTTACACAGCCGTATTGCGTAATAACATGGCCCCTACTATTTCACGGTGTTTTATAACAGATTGAAAATACTGAAAACTTTGAATTGAATTTAAAAAATTGTTTTGTTATTTTATGAACTAAAACTTACATTTTCCGACTGCTTTCTGCCTAAACTGTCTCAATAACATATTTATAGATTTTTTCTCGTATAGAGTAAAATACCCTATTATCAGTTTTTTTTTTTTCAATTACACACTTGAACTTTAGAAATCTCAAGAAACATGGCCAAGAGCGAGCTAGAAAACAGATATTTACTTCGAAACGTGTACGGCTCTTTAAACAAAGACTGCGTTTCATAGTTTTAAGATCAACAAGTCATTTACAAAATGTTCTCCAAAAAGAAAACTTTCGGAAAATTTGATAGTTGTAACGACTGTGTTATGTTATGTCTAGTCGCAAACTTTAGGTAAACAACACGAACTTATTCCAAATAACATAATTTTTTAATGTATTTAAGTGTTGTCCGGGCAGATGTCCGGGAAAAAATATAGTAGTAAGGAAGTCTCCGTTTCTTGTCTCTGTTCTTCAAACTTTAGGCTAATAAGCACTACCTATTCCTATCACTGGTTATAATAATAATGTATCGAATAATATAATAATATTAATGTTATTATCCTATTGATCGCCACAATAAAAAAAACAAAAGGGTGCCCACGGCGCCAAGTTACGAATTACTATATGGAACTACGTTTCTAAATGTAATACTATAGTGTAGTAATTAGTCTGTCATGCCTGTGATATATTCGTGACAGTGGCGTACAGTGCACGCGCTTGCTTGTCACGTATTTGTGACAGTGGCGTTTATAAGGTTATAGTAATATGTGTATGTGGCGTCTGTACTTTATTGGATAAATAAATCTATACTAATATTATAAAGCTGCACAGCTGTTTTTTGGAATGCATTATTATCTAACTACTAACCTGGCCCCTTATTCACAACCACTCGATACGTTTCCGTGTCGGTAAGGAACCGTATTCGACAATCTTCGTATTGAATTTGAACTGTCAAAATTATTCGGTTTCGGATTTGTGAATTGGGTTTGAAGGATATCTTCGATATCTTTTGACTTTGGATTCGGTACGGAATCGAATCGAATGGTTGTGATTATGGGGCCTGATTTTGAAAATGTTTCTCTAATATTAAGTTACGTTATCCCTAAATGCTTTTACTGTGAAAATACATTTGGATTGAGAAGCAAATTTACGCGAACGAAATCCCAGGCAAAAGCTTGTTACCGATAACAACAATACCACCTCTTCCAGGACGGCTCAGTAGACGCAGAACGCAGTAACGTGACGGACCTGGTATCGTCCTGCGACCCGTCGGGCAAGCGAACCATCTTCGTGCTCACCAAGGTGGACCTGGCTGAGGAAAACCTCGCCAATCCAAACAGAGTGAGTATCATCAACATCTAGCCGTTTTCCATGTTGGAGTCTGCTTCCAGTCTAACCGGATGCAGCTCAATTCCAGTGTTTTACATGGAGCGACTGCCTATCTGATCTTCACAATCCAGTTGTTAGGTAACAGCCCCTTGGTAAGGGCTTGTACACAAAACTGCGATGCGACGTATAGCATAGCAGATCTCTGTCTTTCTCAGATGTATGCGATACGAGACGTCAGTTTTGTGTACAAGCCCTAAGACTAGTTATAATTCTCTAACAAACAATTGAATTAATAAATGTCGTAGACTTACCTTCATTCTTCTATTGTTTCGTGTACTGTCGAATTCTATTGTTTTTTTAAATATAGAATTCATCATCAATACAGATTAAGATAAAATTGAAATGTCTGTTTGTAAAATAAAAATGTTTACTGATAACTAGCGGGCCCGGCAGAAGTTGTCCTGCCCTGAAAATAAAAAAAACCGACTACAGCGCCACCCGGTACGGACACCCGGTAGGGACCCGGTAGGGTCAACCATTCTCGAATTCACCGAGACACACACAAAAAAAATCTTCACAATCAGTCTTGCCGTTTAGGAGTTCACTTTCATACACGCACAGAAGATTTTTATATATAATATGTTCACAGGGCACTTGTAACAAAAAATTGTGTTTTTAAATTTTTTGTCACCCTGTTTTGTCCCCCTCAGGGGGACAAATTGAAAAAGTGAAGAGAGATAGAGTGAGTGCGTGAGTGTGTGAGAGTGGGGAGTGTGTGTGTGAGTGAGTGTGAAGTCCGCCTTTGTACCTTTGTGCATGAAGTACATATAAATAATAAGTAAATAAAAAAGTTGTGATCCCCTATCGCTGATAAGGACTAATAGGAGTGAATTAAGTTCCAACTGCCCCCTCGTTGCTAACAGGGGAACAGATTAAACGTTTTTTCCGATCTGTATCTCTAAGGGGACAAAGCAGTGTGATCTGTCACAGTGTGACAGATCGGAATAATTCTTTTTTGTCTGTGTGTGTGGGTTGACTTAAAATAAAACCTCGCCGTTATCCTCAACCCCCTCGCCGTCGGCCCTCAGATCCGTCGCATCCTGGAAGGCAAGCTGTTCCCGATGAAGGCGCTGGGCTACTACGCCGTGGTGACGGGGCGCTCGCGCAAGGACGACTCCATCCAGAGCATACGAGAGTACGAGGAGAGGTTCTTCAGGTCTTCCAAGCTGTTCAAGTGAGTGCTTCTGATATACAGGATGATTTTATGTACTGGCCATTTTTTAAGGGTTGAAAAATGGAAGCTGTTTCATACATACATGCACAACATGATCAAAATTTACGAAACAATATTTTTTTTCTTGCATAGTGCAAGACTGGTTCTGTAGTAAATGTTGTTTATAATCATTATTGTTTTCACCCCCTGAAAGGATGACCAGTGAATAAAAGGACGCCTGTATATTTACTGCTTTTCGTTCCTTGTTTCATAAATACATACATTTTATTTGATCAGTATCTCAAAAGTGTAGAACGTTTTATAATCATTTATATCAGTTTCAAAAATGTATTCCTTTATTGGCTTATTTAGTTTTGGTTTAATTATTTCAATGCTGTTAATTGTCTAAATATGACTTACTTAGCTCAGTTTTTTATATATTTAAGCATAAGCAATTTTTTTTAATCATATTATTTGAAACACAAATAAAAAGGGTCAATAAAAATATCATAAAATTAAATATCGATTATCATTGTAGTGCTTTGTCAAACCCTATTATCGGGACTGATGTCAACTCACGTCACCCGGGGTTCTCTGAGGGAGATTGATACAGAATAGCGTAGCAGGTCGTACACATACGTTATCTCTACTAAGTCAAAGCATTTATTTCAATTAAACCATTTACAGGCACTTTTGAATTGTCAAGGCACAGTAAAGATATCTAACAGTATTGTCACTCGTTTAAGGTCACGCGCTTAAGTACCTACGGCTCGCGTTCGTTCGAACGTCCAAAATCCAGTCGGGTTGCCACGCGCTCGCTAAGTGTAGGTAGTATACCACAGAGAATTATTTTCCGATACAGTTTAATTAATAGTTCCGTACGATACTGCGACCGCAGCTTTAATAATGGATAGTCGTGTAAATTGCAGTGTAGACGGCTGTCGAAATGAAACAACCAACAAAAGTTTATCCTTTTTTTTACATTATCTAAGGAGGAGGAAAGGTAAATATTTTGTATTTATTTTTTATTTGTTGATTCTTTTTTTTTTTATAATAGAGAGTTCTTTGTGTAATGTTAAGACGAAAATTTTATATTAGTACGTAATTATAATTAGGTACCTATTGATTTGGTTAGATATTTTACTTACTTATTATTTTTCAAAATATACACACAATAACCAGCCAACTTTTCAAGAATTTATTATCCGTTTATTTTGTTTGTTTCTTTTCTATACTTATATTTTTTTTATAATCATAGATCGGAATAGGTAAAGTATTTACTACACACACCGGCAAAATTTCGTTTAGTCCACTCTCGACCCCTCGACCCCCAATAATGAATGTGTCCACTGGACCCCTAACTATAGTTTATTCTCAAAAACATTAACTAGCCGGCCAGGAAGCACTCTGTATAACATGGCTAAAGGAAGTGAAATTTACAGATTTATGTACATGTTTTCCTAAGGAGTACCTGTTAAAGTTATTTGTTAGATTTAGAATATTTGCGACGATTAGATTTAATAATCGAAATTTACGGGAGGGTAAAAAGTTCACTGACCATTATATTAAAGTAAGGCAATTGTGATTTTGAATAAATATATATTTTTAAAAATGTAAAAACTATTTTTATTCACATATTCTTTTGTGTAATCATTTCATAACATAGACAGCGTTGCGTAATTTGACGCAGGTGATCGGCCGACACCACGTCAGACAACGTAGTAGATACTCTCGAGCGTGTGCGTAAGGTACATTTTAGCGCGCACGAACGGCTGTAATATTTTTGTAGGCAGTTATAGCGTTAGGTATCTATCTTTTTCTATGGAGTGAACTATCTATTCCAAAGGAACTATTAGTTAATCTGTGGTCAAGGAGTCGGTCAGTCAGAAAGTTGAAGCTAGTTGCCCGTTCCAAAACGTAGGGTAGGTCTCTATGGAGAAGAACGAGCAAGAAACTCCACGGACACTCTTTTAAATCAAGTTTTTACATAATATTGGTTACATTATCCTTGTTGCTTCTATATGTGAAAACAATGCAGGTAAGGAACAATCCAAAACATTAAAAAATAATGAAAATAAAACCATGGCAGTGAAGAGTTGACCAATCTCTACTGACAGCGCCCGTTCACGAACATGACGCGTGGATCAGCACCATCTACTCAACCATTTTGAAGGGCGCCGAATGACCCAACACACGCCACCATCAGCGAGATATTTGAGTGAGCATGAGAATGCTCTCAACCGCCATGTTCATTTATGTCAAAATAAATGGCTCCATGGTATTCCCATTCACAAAATTGAAATAATGCTGCAAAATTATACAAAACTTAAGGTTTTAATCAATGACGTATTATGAATAGACGCGTCATACACGAACATTAGTGCACTTTAAAACGGCGCAAAATTTTATATCTACATACGAGTAGGCACATACAATTATACAGTGCAAAGAAAAGGACATAAGCATACAGCGTACACCTGTTAGAAAAAGACAAACATACAAATTTTGTTACGTCAATTATGTGTGAATTACGAGCGATACTGACGTATAGCCGCGACACTGGGTGGTACGTGACTAAGTGAAACCCCGGCAATTGCCTTGCTTTAATATTGCCATTATTGAGCGCGGGTAACGCATCTAGGTATGTTATATCAATGGTTTTAATGTGTCTATTTGTCAGACGAACGTGTGTTAGGTAGGAAAAAAAGTAATTAACGATACTCGTTACTCACGTCAATAAATAGGGTTAGGAAACATCATCTTCTTCCAATTTGGAAAATCCCTAAACTGGCTGTGAAACAGGACCAGAGGACCAGCATTAAGCCAAGCATTTTTATCATTTATATAATCTTCTAACTTATCATAGTGTGCGTTTAATACATGTTTTAAGTTGTCTTTCATTCAGTTGTAGAATATCAAGTGGTATTTTATTATAACATTTTACACAGGACCCCTTAAACCTCACTTTAACATCTAGCTCTTTCACACAGTCTTGCGTCATCTAACGAGAATTCCTTCCCACAGAGACGGCTTGGTGACTCCGTCGCAGGTGACGACTCGCAACCTGTCCCTGGCGGTGGCGGACTGCTTCTGGCGCATGGTGCGGGCCTCGGTGGAGCAGCAGGCGGACGCCTTCAAGGCCAAGAGGTTCAACCTGGAGACCGAGTGGAAGAACACCTTCCCAAGGTAAGCATCAACAGCTTACCTTTTTCCCAAGTATTTCGGGGTCAGCTTCCAGTTTAACCCGATATAGCTGAATACCAATATTTTACATGGTGGAGCAAACTGTCCAACTAGGTAGGTCCGACTTCGACAACGAGGTTGCCCAAAGAATCCAACTCGGATGGGCAGCGTTCGGGAAACTACGAGATATCTTTTCAGCCAAAATTCCACTGCCTAACGACGAAGGTTTATAACCAGTGTGTGTTGCCACTGTTGACTTATGGTACAGAAATGTGGTCCTTAAGAGCGCCCATCCCGTCATATTTCCCATACAAACGCTCGTACGCGATTACGGCGTTATAACAAATTATTTTCTAAATAGTTTTAACACACAGGTATCTTGTGGTTTTAATCTAGGTTTGTATGAAGCCAAAAATTAACTTTTTTGAGAAACAAATCCAGTAAACACGTCCGAAAATCAATTTTTTTTACACAATTTTATCTGAACTTTGGCTGTTTATAATGCACTCATACATTGAAAAAGTTAAAAAATCAGCAGAAACCTTGCACATGTAATGGAGATTCTAAATTACAAACATTTTTATCAAAAACTTGTAAGGCTTTTTTTTTAACATGTATGTCCTGGAACAAGTTTTGTGAAATTTCCGCGCGCCAGTTTTCCTGTGATGTTATCGCGTTCTCACTCACTCGTTTGTTTTCGAGCTTTGCGTTAGTTGAAACAAAAAAAATTCAATCACGCTCGCGTTGAAGTTCGTTCGATGGGGAAGGGCGCTCTTAACTGCTGGCCTCCTACAGAAGCTCGTAGTCACGCAGCGAGCAATAGCGACTTCTTTCCGCGATAAAATCCGGAGGAATTCCGCCGAAGAACAAAGGTCCGTCATAGCTCTCAAAATTTGCAAGTTGAAGTGGCAAATGTGGCAACGGGCAGGCCACATCGCTCGAAAAACCGATAACCGATGGGGAAGAAAGGTTCTCTCATCGCGATCACGGACCGTTTGACGCAGCGTTGGTAGGCCTCCCACCAGATGGACCGACGACATCGTCAAGGTCGCGGGTGACCGGGGGATGCAAGCGACAAGTTTTCGCTTGTTGTGGCGTTCTATGGAGGAGGCCTTTGTTCAGTGGACGTCTCCTGGACGATGATGATGATGACATGGTGGAGCAACTGCCTGTCTATCTTCACAACCCAGTTACAGGGTAACACGATACCTCCTGATATAACTGGTGGTCCAACGGGGCGACCATTATTGTCCATCGCAACTACTGGGGCGGATGGGAGATCTGGCCCGGGACAAGATACCCGACCAAACGCTACGTATGTTGTGGATGAGCCACTTACCAGCAGCAACGCGGGCGGTACTGTCAGTGAGTGAAGAATCCAGATTGGACGCCCTGGCAGCGATGGCAGATAAAATGGATGAGCAAACGAAGGAAATATCATCCATTTGTTCCTGTGCTGGCAGCGCAAATACAGTAAGTCCATCGACCTCGTCTTCCTCAGAAACGAAAACAAAACCCAAGTCTTACTTGTACGCCGCCAACGGCTCGTCAATACCCTCTTATGGTGAATAATCGATGGTACTGAACATTGGACTACGACGACCGTACAGATGGAGTTTTGTGGTTGCTGAAGTGAAACGACCCATAATTGGCGCTGATTTCCTACACAAACATCAGCAGACAGTGAACATTTATTATGTCACTTTTTAGGGCCCATTAATTATGTCAATTATAATCCGTGGTGCTTAGCAACTGGGTTTCTCCCAGTTGTAAACGTCCCTTTGTGCCTATAGGCCTAGTTCTGTTGTGTCTCCTGCTTGATTTGGAGGGAAGTGGAAAATATGTTTTTCTTACTCCTCCGCTGTTCTTTTCTGATTAATTTCATTGCGGGATCCAAGACAGTTGAATCGTTTCTCTGGGACTCGTCGAGCTTCATTGCTCTGGGCGCTTTTCTGGTGGTCGCCACTGTTGATTCTGGCTTACAGGAGTTACAATGGTTAGGGAATAGTGTGGCGGGCTTGTCCCATAAAAAAAAAGACAGTGGACATTCACGGAAAAAAACTCGTAGATAAGCGAACCAGCCTGTCCGTCGTGGGTTACGTAACAACGTCATCGGTTCATAGCGTAAACACAGTGAGCAGTCAGCAACCATATCACGACCTACTTGCAAAATATCCTGACACCACGCGACCGTCTTTGAAGCCCTGTAACAGTGAAGTGGAACACCAGATCGAAACAACGGGGCCGCCCGTCTATTCCAAGGCAAGACCACTACCACCTCACAAGTACAAGGTGGCGAAGGAAGAATTTGAAGCAATGATGGAACAGGGAATCTGTAGGCCTTCAAACAGTCCATGGGCGAGTCCGCTTCACCTAGTTCTGAAGAAATACGGCAAGTATCGAGCCTGCGGAGATTATCGTCGTCGTAACAGCGTGACAGTGCCAGACCGGTACCCTATACCACAGTATAAAGATATGAACAGTATGGAAACTAGGCCTATTTGTTGAAATAATTACCTACGCTCCATTGGAGCGTTAAGGTTGTCATTCTTGATGTCTGTAAAATTGATGTGTTTTATTGTAACTAACTTTGGCACCCATGACAAAAAATTTAAAAAATTCGCAGCTTCCATCTTGGATATACATTTTGCCCCACTATCGGCTTTAGAACCCTCGAAAACTATGAAAACGATACCCGTGACAAAAAAAATGAAAAAATTCCCAGCCGCCATCTTGGATTCAGATTTTGACCTCACTATCAGTTTTGGCACCCACGAAAACTATAACGATACCCATGACGAAACAAATAATTTACACGAACAAATAAAAAAGCCGCCATATTTGTTTTACAAATAAATTCACGAATTTCATGTGAACTTATTTGTAAAACAAAGATGGCGGCTGCTAACATGTATGTACATAATCAATATCAACAATAAATCATTCTTACCTTTCAATAATAAATAAATGTATTACACGAATACTCGACACTCGTTCAAACACGGCATCCGTGAGGCCGTGACTGAGAGCACCGCGACTATCGCTTAGGATATCGTAGATGCGCGCGTCTGTGTGAGTGTGCCGTTTCGAACGGTTTGTTCTTAGTTTCCGTACTGTTCATAATCTTTATACTGTGCCTATACATAGACTGCACGACTTCACCTACAATTTACTAGGAAAGAAAATCTTCTCCATAATCGACCTTCGAAAAGCATACTACCAAGTGCAAAATCGTGAAGAGGATATTATGAAAACACCAGTCATTACTCCATTTGGCCTCTTCGAATTCTCAAGAATGTGTTTTGGTATACGCAACAGCGGTCAGACATTCCAACGTCACATCGACAAAGTACTCCGAGGACTGCCTGTTTTCCCATTCGTAGATGACATTTTAGTAGCTTCGGAAAATAAAGTAGAGCATAGAAGAGACCTAGAAGATGTGTTTAAACGCCTGAATGACAATGGGCTACAACTTAACGTCGCAAAATGTACGTTTGGCCAACCAACATTCGATTTCTTAGGCTACACAATATCCACAGAAGAAATAAAGCCAACACAAGAAAAAACTAAGGCCATTAGGTCATACCCATTAATTACCGCAGACGATTCAACAACTTCGCCGTTTCTTAGGCATGATGAATTTTTATCGTGAAAACATTCCGCACGCCGCCGAACATCAAAAGGAACTCAACGCTTATCTACATGACTCAAAAAAAAACGATAAAACACAAATACAATGGAGTAAAGGCGCAAAGAATGCATTCGACAAGTGCATAGAAGACATCAGTAACGCCACTTTATTATCATACCCATCATCAAGCCTGCCTTTCGCCTTGATGACCGACGCGTCTGACACCAGTGTGGGAGCTGTACTTCAACAGCAAATCGCAGGAAATTGGAAACCGCTCGGGTTTTTCTCGAAGAAGCTAGACGATGCTCAAAGAAAATACTCCACATAAGACAGAGAGCTGCTATCAATATATATGGCCGTTCGTCACTTTCGCCGGATCTTTGAAGGCCGTGGCGTCAACATCTTCACCGACTACAAACCTCTTGTAAATGCGCTGAAGGCAAAAAGTAAGAACGAAACGCCACGTCGCATTCGCTACTTGGAATACATCGGTCAATTCGTCAACTGCATCAAGCACATAGCAGGCAAAGATAACATCGTAGCAGACGCGTTATCGAGGGTAGAATCAATCACATATCCGTCGCCGATCGACTACAATGAATTAGCAAAAGCCCAGAGTAGTGACGCAGAACTTAAACAGTTGATAAAAAACGAGCGTTACTCATTCACACGCACAAAGCTACTTGGTACGTCGAAATTAATCAACTGCGAGATGTCAACAGGGGCCGCTCGTCCGTTCTTATCCGAGGCATACAGAAAACAAGCTTATCAAGCAATGCATGACTTGAACCATCCCGGCGTGAGAGCAACGAGGCGACTAGTCACGACTCGATTTTTCTGGCCATCGATGAAGAAAGACGTCACAGAGTGGTCAAGAGCTTGTGACCAGTGTCAGCGTGTAAAAGTACAGTGGCACACGAAATCACCAATCGCAAGCTTCCAACACGTCGAACGACTGGCTCACGTGCATATTGATATTACTGGCCCACTACCAATATCGAACAGCTGTCGTTACCTGCTCACAATGATTGACAGAGCAACAAAGTGGCCAGAAGCCCAAGCAACAAAATACTGATTACATTATTCACGTTGCTTCTATATGTGAAAATAATGCAGGTAAAGACCAATACAATGCATAAAAAAAAGAATCAAGATTTAAAGAAGAAAAAAACCATGGCAGTTAAAAGTTGACCACTCTCTACTGACAGCGCCCGTTCACGAACATGACGCGTGGATCAGCACCATTCAGCTCAACTATTTTGAAAGGAGCCGCATGATCCAACACACGCCACCATCAGCGAGATATTTGAGTGAGCATGATAATGCTCTCAACCGCCATGTTCATTTATGTCAAACACATAAATATAATTTACTTTATAAATTGCTCCATGGTATTCGCATTCAGAAAATTGAAATAATGCTGCTAAATTATACAAAACTAAGGTTTCCAATGTAGGTACCTTTCTATTTGTTAGATGAAGTGTTGAGAAAAAATATATTAATTAATAATAACGATACTCGTTACTCATGTCAATAAAAAGGGGTAGGAAACATCATCTTCTTACAATTAGGAAATTCCCTAAACTGGCTGTGGAGCAGAACTAGCATTAAGCCGAAGTGATGATTATGACGATGACGACGGTGATAACGAAAATGATGACGATGATAATGATGACGATGACGGTTTCCAGACAGCGCGAGCTGGACCGCGACGAGCTGTTCGAGCGCGCGCGTGCCGAGCTACTGGACCAGTCTGCGGAGCTGTCTGCGGTGCCCGCAGCCGCCTGGGAGCAGCGCCTCACGCATGCGCTGTGGAGTGCGGCGGCTGAGCGCGTGTTCGGCAACATCTACCTGCCTGCTGCCGCCGCCGCGCAGGCTGACGTGGGTGAGTGACAGGGGAGCGCTCTGTATCTGTGGAGTGCGGCGGCTGAGCGCGTGTTCAACATCTACCTGCCTGCTGCCGCCGCCGCGCAGGCTGACGTGGGTGAGTGACAGGGGAGCGCTCTGTATCTGTGGAGTGCGGCGGCTGAGCGCGTGTTCAACATCTACCTGCCTGCTGCCGCCGCCGCGCAGGCTGACGTGGGTGAGTGACAGGGGAGCGCTCTGTATCTGTGGAGTGCGGCGGCTGAGCGCGTGTTCAACATCTACCTGCCTGCTGCCGCCGCCGCGCAGGCTGACGTGGGTGAGTGACAGGGGAGCGCTCTGTATCTGTGGAGTGCGGCGGCTGAGCGCGTGTTCAACATCTACCTGCCTGCTGCCGCCGCCGCGCAGGCTGACGTGGGTGAGTGACAGGAGATGCTCCATGTAACCTGCTGGTAAAAAAAACTAAATATATGCTAGGACACAGCAGAAGTGAAACTTCCAACGAATCGATATCGTCTACCCCCTTTTCGCGACCATAACGCTTTTTCGTGACAGAAAAATTCTAATACCACCTGTAGAAGTTACACTTAAAAAATTGGTGAATTAATGAAATGAAAAACAGCTCAACTGAAGCACAATTAATCTAATAATTGTGCTTCAGGTGAGCTGTCAATTCGTTTAGAAAAATCGTTGTAATGTGGAAATTGCAGTCATTTTCTTGCATAGTTTATTTAAAAAAAACCGTACTAAAATACCTTCAAAAAATATAGAGGGTAGAAATAAGTAGAACTATCTCATTTGGGGGGAAAGTTGATAAAGTGTCCCATCTTTAAGCAGTAAATAACAGTTCCAAACGACGCCAAAATAGCGCTACCTTAAGCATGAATGTAGCAATTATTGACGGATTGAAGTATGCAGAGTTAGAAAGTTTTACCCGTTTACGATTGTAGCGCTGTCTTTGTTTAACACATTTTAACGGGCAGTTTATGATACACAGAGACTGTTCTCTTATTTGTACCCTACATATCAAAAAAGTAAAAAAATATAATTTATTCGCTGGCCCTGTTACTTTTTTTTTTACACGTTTTTTATTAGCTTCACCTGTATGTTTGTTTGTAACCGACTTCTTTGGGCGCGATTTTGACCCACTTTAAACGGCCAGATTTCGTTCAAACTTTGCAGATTTATCGAGGACCGATGACAATACACTAATTAGATAAAATTATTAAAAAAAAAAACAAAAAAAAAAAACATAAGTCGTTCAAAATTAGTTGCCGAAAAAACAGCTATTATATACTAGGATGGTACTGCACAAGCGCCCCTGGTAGAATAAATGTACATAATATTTATAGATATAGATATAACCAAACTAAAAAGTAAAAAATAAATAATAGTTTAAATAAACTAAAAACACGCTTTTTATAAAAAAACAAACTAAAAAATAGAAAATAAATTTTAATAAACTATTTTATTTTAAAAAAAGCGTGGGATGCATGGTGTCAATAGTTATAAATATTTTATTGACAGATATGAGTAGAGTGATTATCATTTTGATAATATCTTAAAAAGCACCCCACGCTTTTTTTTAATAAAATTATTTTTTTAAATTTATTTTCTATTTTTTTGTTTGGTTTTCTATAAAAAGCGTGTTTTTAGTTTTTTTAAACTATTATTTTTCTTTTTAAGTACCTAGTAATATGGTCTAAACATCATTGCTACCCGAAGGTAGTGCCGTCGTCGTTCGGTTCGCCCGACCACACCTCGGACACTTCATACAAAACTTGCAAAATAATTACCTATTACTACTACAAAACCAAATGACGTCTGTACACGTGCAAATGTGTGCGTGAATTTTAGTAGGGTTGAATCAGTTGGATGTCGTGCTAGCGTACAAAATGGCGCGAAAAGTGCAGCGCTTTGCGTCGGGTGAACCGAACGACGACGGAACTACCCGAACGTTTCGAGCATTATTATGAAGTGATCTTGTCCGAGCGGTCAATTATTTATTTCTAATAAATAAAATAAATGATATTTGATTATGAATACTCGGATTTGTAATGACATAAAAGTAATATTATAATATTTATTATGTAAAGAGGTTTATTTATTCATCAATAATGGTAAATTAAGGTACCTAATTACAAAATATGGAATTCACGATCGCCCCGTACCATTACGCGGCAACGCAATGGGGCGACGCGACAAAGTTAGTGCGTAGGGTACTACTTTTCAATTCCAAGAATGAATAGAACGTGAAAGAAAGGGATATAAGTACATAACAAAGACAATAAAGAGAGAGAGCAATATTAATAGCTGGTAATGTTGGTATGTTATTATTACGTAAGTTTTAATTGTATTATTATAAAACGACGAAAACTTGGAAAATAAATGAATCATCGAGATTAAAACTAATAAATAAAACTTAAAACAAAATAAATCGCAAAATTGTGTGTTTGTGTCAGCAGTACCTACAGCGCTGCAGTTCTTACGATTTTGAGCGCCCTAGCTAAAGAGTCGACGGTTAGCCCCTGTAAGTGCGGGATGAGGGTGCGGTATCTGATATAGCGCGGGGAAGGGAGTGTCCCTTCTGTACGTAGTACTATTAAGTATTCTGTGGCCCGACGCAAACCGCTGCACTTTTCGCGCCATTTTGTACGCTAGCACGACATCCAACTGATTCAACCCTACTAAAATTCACGCACACATTTGCACGTGTACAGACGTCATTTGGTGTTGTAGTAGTAATAGGTAATTATTTTGCAAGTTTTGTATGAAGTGTCTGAGGTGTGGTTGCGTTGCATTGCGACGTCGCAGTGCAACACAACCAAGAAGGTTATAGGTAAAAGTGAAGGCAACACTCTGAACCTTAAGTGAAACCAACTGTGGGCAGACGCTTTCTTTCTGAATGCATACATAAGAACGAGACAGTGATATGTGTTTTCTTTATCTTATTTATGCATTCAGAAGGAGAGCGTCTGCCCACAGTTGGTTTCACTTAGGTGTTCAGAGTGTTGCCTCCACTTTTAGCTATAAGCTTCTAGAAGACAACGCAATGGAGAAGTGTGGCATGCAGTACGTCCAAATCTTGCACTGCGACGTCGCAACGCAACGCAACGGAGCAGTGTGGCTTCGTTATGCCAGCTACACGCGTAACGATTTATCGTTGCGATTAATAAAATTTACCATACACACGATCGATAAAACTGCGCAGATCGGTTTGCACAGTTTAATCGCACCGATAGATCATTACGTGTGTAGCCGGCATTAGTAGTTAGTACGACAATTCACTTCACCAAGAAGATTCCTACAGAACAGCAGTGCTATTCTGTTACAATCTCCCTCAGTGAACACCTAGGTGAAGTGAGCTGTCACCCAAGCAGACGGACGGGTGACAGCTCACTTCACCTAGGTGTTCACCGAGGGAGATTGTAAGATAATAGACATGCAGAACGGTTGATCCTAATCCCCATATCCTTCTAGACGTAACGTTGCCGATGGCTCATCAGATTAAGTACACCCCACTCGTCCCGGCCTTACAGCAGCCGCCGGCCGCGTCCACTGTGTGGATGCTAGACCCCTTCTGTTACGATTCTAGTGAGAATAACGTTTTGTGTTTGTAGATTGTGTATTTTACTTTGTTTTCATATAGATATTGTAGCTCTCTGCGTAGATTTTAGAATTAAGAGCACCCATCCCGTCATATTTCCCATACAAACGCTCGTACGTGATTACGGCGTTATAACAAATTTTCCTTCAAATATTTTTAACACACGGGTATCATGTGGTTAATAAGGTTCCTATATAACGAAAAAAACAACTTTTTTCATAAACAAATTCAGTAAAAACGTCCGAAAACCATGCCCTAGTCCCATGTTACTTGAAGTCGGCGCAACACGTTTCTTTCTTCCATCCCGTCCTGTCAACTGTCATGATATCACTGACTCATCCATAATTTCTTTGGCTTTCGTCAAAGTCAAAATCAAATCATTTATTTCAAGTAGACCATTATTTGAACGTCAAATGAGAAAAAAAATATTCTAGTTCCCCGTTCCAAAAGGTAGTTTTTTATGGAGAAGAATGGGCAAGAAACTCCCCTCCCCCTCTCTCACTTTTCCTCTGTCTCTTTACAATATTCATCATCATCATGTCAACCTTTAGACGCCCACTACTGGGCATAGATCTCCGTCAAGGGGGATTTAGCCGTAATCGCCATGCTGGGCCGAACGTGTTATGGTACTCAGAAGGACGCTGCTGCCCATCCTCTGGTCAATATCTGTATAATCGTGCATTAAACAAATATCACAAACAGATATTGTACCTGAAAATAATTATAGTTCTAAATTTGTAACTAGATGGCGTTGTACAGTGAGCTCGAAATCCTGAATCACGGTATGGTTTCGTTACCAATCATTGCATAAGGTCTCGCGAGAATTATTATTAAATGTCTTCGTCCAAGGAAACATTGGTTTTTATTCAATATCCCTCTGTCTCCTTCTACACCCACGGGTAGAAATGGGGTGGAGCTATTCGCGGCTTTATACAATATTAGTTTAAATAAAGTAACTACTCTGTCGACAGACAAGTTCAACACATCAGTGGACATAAAGCTCCGCGAATGGGCGGAGGCGGAACTGCCCAACGCTTCCATCCGCGCGGGGCGGGAGGCTCTGCGCGAGGAGTTCACGGAGCTCATGGCGCGCGCCCAGGACTCCGACCCGGTGTACGAGCCCGTCAAGAGGGAGGCCGTGGAGGAGGCGCTGAGGAGGCACCAGTGGGAGGACCGCGCGCAGGATGTGAGTCATGAGTAACTAGGGAATTCTCGAGTCTCGAGAGAATTTGTCATTAGTAAAGGCAGGAAAAAAGGCGGAAAAAAAAGACGAAAAAAACAAAAGAAAAACACAAATCCAATAAGTATAAAAAAAATACGATTGTGCTTTAGACCACACGACTGAAGTAAAACTTCTTTAGCTCCATCTATATATATGTATGTATGTATCCGTTTGCAACTGGCTATGAGAGAGAATAGGGTATTACACCCATTTTTGAAAAGTGTCTCAATGAAATTCTGTAGTGCTAATATGCCACCAAAAAAAAAAAAAATTTATTCAGTCGATAAGTGCCATAAAAATGCATCTAAATTTTAAATTTTCAAATTTCGCGCGTAGTTTGACGATAACGCCTCTTACTGGACGCCATATTGCTCAGCGTAAATGACGTCAGTTCGTTTTGTATCAAACGAGCTCATATTAAATATGATAATTGTATATCATTTAAAAATAATTAAAAGCATATTTTGTAGTAGGTGTAATAATGAAAAAATTACGTTGGTTACGAAAATAATTAAAGTACAAAGCCTTATATTACGCCAATCGGTTGACTGATAGTTGACAATTTTTTGTTTACACAGCCTTACGGCGTAATAACATGGCCGCTACTATTTCACGGTGTTTTAGAACAGATTAAAAATACTGAAAACTTTGAATTGAATTTAAAAATTTGTTTTGTAATTTTATGAACTAAAAGTTACATTTTCCGACTGCTTTATGCCTAAACTGTCTCAATAACATATTTATTGATTTTTTCTTGTTTAGAGTAAAATACCCTATTAAAATGTGTGCTCGCACCTCTCTCTCTTGCCCCTACAGTAATATACGATACGTAGCTCTCTCTTTCTATCTTCACTAACTTATATCAACTTCCATTGGCCTCGCCCGATCACACTTTTCCTAACGCTTTCGTCACGCATTCAAAGTCAAAGTCAAAGTCTGACGTAGTTCATATTTGGGTAAAATTCAAATCCAAACCAAGACATAAACTAAAACACGATATACTGATTTCTTCCGGAAGGTTTCAATGTAATGGGGGTGAACTCCAGGCTTTTTAACCAAATCATTTCGTATAATATCAAAGTATTCTTATCAAATATCAAAATAAAGCTAGAAATATATGCGATCAGCTTATGTTTTTATATTTTTAAATATTTATTTTACGAATCTTTTTCAAGGATTTTTTACAATGTCGGACTCTTACCGATTTACAGTGAGTTGTACAACACCAACTTTAGTTTAACGGAAACTTTTTATTTTTTAAGAAAACTTTGCCCCACACATGAAACTTCTCCTGTGTCGTGGGTCACGTGGGTGCGTTTACAAACATGTAAACTTACATACACAAACAACCAGACCCTGAACAACTATCTGTAGGCCATACGAATATTAGTACCGTTCGGGAATCGAACCCACGACACGTGGCGCAGCACTCGACCCCTCAACCACTGCGCCAACCTCGTCGTTAAATTGATGCTGTCACTTTCTTTTTGATACAAAATTTAAGAGATGGCATGAATTTAAAGTTTCCGTAAAACGAATGTTGGTTTCGTGCAACTCAGCGTAAAATCCTATGGTTCCTCTTGCTACCATCAGTCGGGTATTCGCATGATGCATGATCCACGCCTATTATGTGAAACCTACCTACCTACCGTACCGACGGGGACTATCTAACTAAAGTCCCCGTCACGAAAAGCTATAAATGACAATGCCAGATCCTGCCCCACCCATGTACAGAAAAAGTAACACATGTACAGAAAAAGTAAATGAATGAAAATAATTGTAATGAATATAGAACCTTTCTATACTAAATTGTTTTTCTTTAGAACTTGCGGATTACGAAATACCTACCCACAAAATACAAACTCATTTTACCTAAACTACAATTTAACCTATAATCAATGTCATTATTGTTTTTAGATTTAAACGGAAACCGCAAGTTCTACAGTCACTAAGACTAATGTTTAGTTATCAGCAATAAATAAACAGTAAGATACTACATATTGCACATGACTTTTATTGAGTGGGGCAAAGTTTTATAGAGTTTCTGGCATTGTCCTTTGTAAACACACTGGTGAAGTTAGTTGGGATAGCGGTTTTCTCGAAGGACCAATAATTGCGGGATAGTAATTTATGCGGTAGTGAATGTGGCCACTGGTTTTAATGAGGGAGGGACTTACTTGGAGTTCTGGAGACCGCCGTGTTGAGTTCAGCACGTGTTCCGGTGATTCTTCCTGCACTTATTTAATAGGGTATTTTACTCTATACGAGAAAAAATCTATAAATATGTTCTTGAGACAGTTTAGGCATATAGCAGTCGGAAAATGTAAGTTTTAGTTCATAAAATAACAAAACAAATTTTAAAATTCAATTCAAAGTTTTCAGTATTTTTAATCTGTTATAAAACACCGTGAAATAGTAGCGGCCATGATATTACGTCGTACGGCTGTGTAAACAAAAAATTGACAACTGTCAGTCAACCGATTGGCGTATTATAGGCTTTGTACTTTTATTTTTTTCGTAACCAACGTATTTTTTTCATTATTACACCTATAACAAAATATGCTTCTAATTATTTTGAAATGATATACAAGTATCATGTTTAATATGAGCTCATTTGATACAAAACGAACTGACGTCATTTTCGCTGAGCAATATGGCGTCCAGTAAGAGGCGTTTTCGTCAAACAACGCGCGAAATTTAAAAATTTAAAATTTAGATGCATTTTTATGGCACTTATCGATTGAATAAAAATGTTGTGTTTTTTTTTTGTAGCATATTAGCACAACAGAATTTCATTGAGACACTTTTTAAAAATGGGTGTAATACCCTATTGTTCCACTCGTGTCGACCGACATTCACTGCACTCTAAGAGTTTATGGGTTGCGGTTTGGTTTATGTGCGGTGCGCGTGTATAAAGAAGTTAAGCGGTTGAAAGGAAGTCTTGAAGTGATTTTAAGTAATCATGGCGGCGTTCCTATGCGCACAGTGCTGCCAACCTCGGAGGCTCGCGTCATTGGACGCTGACGGCAGTACTCCTTTTCTCTTTCGGTCGCATGGAGGCGTAATAGGAGGGAAGGAATGGACAGATAAAACCAGTTTTTCAGGGGTTCGCAACCTCTTGGAATCAAATAAAAAAAACGTTTTGTAATGATTTTTATTTTTATATAGGCACTATAGGCTTCCTCGATAAATGGACTATCCAACACTAAAAGTTTTTTTCAATTCGAACTAGTAGATCCTGAGATTAGCGCGTTCAACCAAACAAAGAAATTCTTCAGCTTTATAATATTTTTATATTTATATATAGGAACATTTAATTACTGTCGTCAGACGATTCCGAGTATTCTGTTTCAGAATCAGTTACATGGATAACAAGACTATTTACCGTGCTATCTATCCTTTCATCAATCCATTCACCAAATGTTTACATTATATGAGTCAGATCGCTAAAATGTAACCCGACCAAGTAAAATTGCCCGTTATATCCGAATAACACGTATAGTAGTTTGACTTGACTGAATTTGGGTGTATAGGGAGACCCGAGATATCCACGTGAATGTTCTCAAGGATTTCTATTTTTTTGTATATAGGGAGACCCGAGATATCCACGTGAATATTCTCAAGGATTTCTATATTATTCTCTTGTCGCTTGAATTGTTGCTACGTAAATTATATTCCTGACAATCTAAGAAGTCCCATTTGACATATCATAGTTGAATACGAATCAACGATTAATTCGTGTTTTTGACGGCATTTTTTTTTTTCAATATAAAATTAAACCTGATGCTTACGAATGATACTCGTTGTTATAGTGTATGGGTAATTATAGTAATTATATAGGATTACTAGCTGACCCGACAGACGTTGTCCTGTCCCGATCTACCTACTTACCTGCCTATTTACCTACACCTACCCTACACCTACCCTACACCTACCCTACACCTACCCTACCCTAACCGTTAACATTTAGGGGGATGAAAAATAGATGTAGGCCGATTCTCAGACCTACCCAATATTTCATCAGAATCGGTCAAGCCGTTTCGGAGGAGTACGGGAACGAACATTGTGACACGAGAATTTTATATATAAGATGAATTGAATTTTTCAATTTCTTACGAACTATTTCAAAAGAAGAAACGTTTAATGGGACTTCTTACGTTGTCAGGAGTTAATGAGAAGTTCATTATTTACAAAATTTATAGCTTATCGTGACGGGGACTCTAGCGTACAATTTGTCGGAACCAGTACATTAAATGATACTTGTATTAATTCTCTGTTCTCTCCTACGTAGGTGCTCCGCGTGTTACAACTGAACGCGCTACAGGACCGCTGCGTGTCGTCGCGTCAGGACTGGGATGCCGCCGTGTCGCTCATGGACACAGCGGTCAAACAAAGGCTCGAACTTACGGCCGACGAACTGAAGCAACTCACTGGTAACTATACAAACACGAAACTTGTTGCGACAACACTATGGAGGGAAGCGAACACTTATCTCTTAAGGGGGGAAAGTTGAAGCAGCAAATAACCGTTCCAAAACCCGTCAAAATGGCGCTGGCGTAGGCACAGGGCCCTTTAGGCGCGTAGAAACGCAAAATAGTCGATTCGCAAAACATGAGATTCTTATGATAACAGTTTTCAAAATAACCAAAATTGTACATATACGGGCAAAAATGTCAAGATATCAAAAATGAAAAACAAAATCATGAAATAAAAATAAGAAAGTTAAGAAGACTGTCGACATCAGGTCAACGGTGCTCCTATTTCTGTCTGCAGGGTTTAATTAAAGCAACCTAACCATAACGTCGACCGACCTAGCGTCATTCGCGGCCTATTCTTTTTTTATTATAGTTTCTTTTCTAAATCCTAGCTATGTACGATCTCGGAATTTAATTGTTGAGCAGGTTGACTATTAGTAGTATTTAGTCTTATAATAATCCCAAACACGAAATTTTACGAAGATAACCGCGGCGCCGCCACTGCCTTCTGTTTAAAGAGGCATTAGACACCTACCTATTAATACAAAATCATCTCCCAATTGACTTTCTATTATTTTATTGATTTCAAAACAACTTTAAATGGGGCGGCTGCTGTAGGTGTTGAAAACATCAAACGGTGCAAATGTAACAGCCTTCTTGGAAGGTTTATATTTGAGCCGTTTAGGGTGGAAACTGTAAGGCCATGGGGTCCGAGTTGTTTTCGAGACATCGCCAAGCGGCTGGTCGCCTCTTATGTGACCAGAAGGCTGGTCTATTCTTGTGTCAAAGAATCAGCATTGCCATACAACGTGGCAATATTGCCAGCCTGTTGGGCACGTGCCATGTTAACAGCGATGTGGACGAGTTTTTTCAAGCCCTTTGAGTTTACCCCTCCTTATTTTTTGTAATTGTACATATCTGTGTGTGTTGTCTTGTATTATCTTAGTATTGTCTTGTATATATTTTTTAATATTCAGTCTACATAAATTGTTCTTTTTAACTATGTACCTGTCATATTATCTCTTTACCACCCTTGGTTGACTGGTAGAGAATGCCTAAGGCATTAAGTCCGCCTTTGTACCTTTGTGCATGAAGTGTAAATAAATAATAATATTATTATATTTCATATCAAATTTTACAATTAATTGAAAATTAAACGTGTGTTTTCAGAGCCAAAATAGTGTTTTTTTTTTTTTGTGTCTTGGATTTGATGGTGTCAAATACCTGGGTATTCTTGGTATGACTTGGGTATTTGACACACATTTATCTTGCATATTTAAAAAAGAAAAATACTGTAGTATGTATTGCATGGAATAACATACCTTTTTTATTGAAGAATTGTTCTAACATTCCACAACCAACATGCCAGGTCCAGGTCTAAAAGACCGCTGGCTGTACTGGCAGTCGACCTCCGAAGAGCAGTCTCGACGCAACGAGGTCCGCAACGAGCTGGACAAGCTGGGCGTGGGCCGCCCCGTGCTGGCCTACGACGAGGTGGTGGCCGTGAGGGACAACCTGCGCCGGAGGGGCATCGAGGTCGACAACGACTACATCCGGGAGACATGGAAACCTGTGTATCTCAAGTTAGTAGCACACTGACGACTTCTCATCAGGGAATTTTTACAATTATTAACCCCCCCACCTCGTCAGCAAAAGTAAGCAAAGCTCTCACCCCATCCCCCTCGTTGGCAAAAGTAAACAAAACTCTCCCCCCTCGTCAACAAAAGTAAACAAAGCTCTCCCCCCTCGTCAACAAAAGTAAACAAAGCTCTCCCCCCTCGTCAACAAAAGTAAACAAATCTCTCCCCCCTCGTCAACAAAAGTAAACATAACTCTCCCCCCTCGTCAACAAAAGTAAACAAAGCTCTCCCCCCTCGTCAACAAAAGTAAACAAAGCTCTCCCCCCTCGTCAACAAAAGTAAACAAAGCTCTCCCCCCTCGTCAACAAAAGTAAACAAATCTCTCCCCCCTCGTCAACAAAAGTAAACATAACTCTCCCCCCTCGTCAACAAAAGTAAACAAAGCTCTCCCCCCACCCCTCCCCTTTGTCAGCAAGAGTATGTAATTTTTTGTTTTTATGAACTTAATTGTCCGTTATGCAGCCACAATAGTTAAACAATCGCAAGTCAAAGTATTTATTTAAATTAAATCACACAACCATAATTATAAGCACTTTCGAATTGTCAAGGAGTCAGTCTGTTAAAATGTTGAAGCTAGTTGTCAAAGTCAAAGTCAAATCATTTATTTCAATTAGACCATTATAGGCATTATAGGTTGATCGTTCTAAAACGTAGGTAGGCCTTTACATAGAAGAACGAATAAGAAACTCCACTTTTTTCACGTTAACATATAGAGTTGATTTTTTTTTACAGCATCAAGGGACCTTAGACTTGAGTAGACCTTAGATATGGTTTTGATTTCAACTTGATACCTCTACGCGTTCCCGAGATAAAGGGTCTTGACAGACAGACAGACAAACAGACGGACAACAAAGTGATCCTATAAGGGTTCCGTTTTTTCCTTTTGAGGTACGCAACCCTAAAAACAATTGCCATGACAGTTAAAAGATGACCAATCTCAACTGACAGCGCCCATTTACGAACATGACGCGTGGATCAACCATTTTGAAGGGAACCGAATGATCCAACCCACACGCCACTATCAGTGAGACATGTAATTTCCAAATTTTGTTTGACACGTCTAAATGTTTCTCTGTAAAAACTAGTGTGTCAATAAATTATTATTATTATATTAGAGCAAGCATGACAAGTGATCTTATTAAGATAATAGGACAGTTGGGGGTCATGAGACCAAATTTGAAAATGAAAAAATAAATTCAGCTCTTTCTTACATGAATGTCATTTCCAGGAACTTTCTCCAACGCGCGCAGATGAGGGCGCGAGACTGTCGGAAGAGCTTCTACCTGTACAGTCAACAGAACGGAAACGGGGTCAGTATATCAGTGTTCATTGGGTAGGAGAGACACCTGTCTGCCCAGCCTTTTTCCAACTATATTGGGGTTGGCTTCCAGTCTAACCGCATGCAGCTGTATACCAGTGTTTTACATGAAGCGATTGCCTATCAAACCTCCACAACCCAGTCCAAGACTGGGAAGACCAAATCAGTGGTACCCATCATGTTACCTAGTGATTTGGTAAGACTGGTTGTCAGACTTTCTGGCTTCTGAACACCAATAACGACTGTCACAGATCTACGAATGACAGCTAGGAACAATGGCTTTACCATCAGCAAATAATTCGCAGAAATGACAAAAGAAGGAACAAATTCCTTTCATTTTAGTCCCGATGAATTTAAATTTATTGTAAAAATAAATTTTTATGTTTGTTTGTAATCACTAGATTATAGTTACTTCACATTTTACTATCATCATACACAATCTAAAAGGCATAAAAAGTATGTCAAATGATAAGCCATGTCAAATACCCAAATGGCAAATTGTCATCTAAGTTAAGAAGAGTGTTCTTGCAGAAAGAATGCTGTGAGGTGGTGATGTTCTGGCGAGTTCAGCAGACTCTGCGCACGACTGCCAACGCGCTGCGACAACAGATCGGCAACAGGGAGGCTGCGAGACTGGACCGGGAGCTGAGGGAGGTGCTGGACGAGGTGAGAATGACATCTGACCTTTTTACCGTCCGTGACGTATCTCTGCGACAGAAATTAATAACTGCCAGCTTTTACCCGCGACTTCTTTCGCGTGAATGTCGGTTATCGTGCATCCAGACGAAGTTACGGATTAAAAAGTAGCATATATGTCCTTCCCCAGGGCTCAAGCTATTTTCATACCAATATAATAGGAGCCTATAATGGTCCCACTGCTGGGCAAAGCCCTCTTCTCATACAGAAAAGTCACGAGCATTGATCACCACGTGCGCTTGTTAGAATAAAGGGAATAAAAGCAACATTAAAAAGCAATTAATAACTCTACTTTAAATACACATACTTATATACTCAAAGAATATTATTATTTTAGAACAGAATAGTGAAATGAAAATACTTTGTTTATGAATCATATATTTTATTGTAATATTTCAGACTCAAAATCATTTATTTCAATTTAACCATTTACAAGTACTTTTGAATTGTCAGAGTCAGTCAGAAAGTTGAATCTAGTAGCTCGTTCCAAAGGGTAGATTTCTATGGAGAAGAACGAGCAAGAAACTCCATGAACACTCTTTTAAAATCAGTAATATTTTACAAATTTAGGTTACATCATTCATGTCATAACAACTAGGTACATATAATTTAATATTAAAATTATACATAATTCTTCGGGAGCTCCGTACCGATCAACGTTTCGATCAAAAGTGTCATCCAATGAAGTCGGAACACTCGCTTTTATAAGCGGCGACAAACAAGTATGATTCATGTTCAACGATGACAAGCAAATGTGATTCATACTTATTTGCTATACAAAGTTTAAACACACTTTATTCTATTTAAAATGATGTTATTTACTATACTTCTACTGCATTTAATCAGAAATTAATTATTACTTTATATTACAACACGAATTACGTTGATATATATTAATTACATCGGTATAAATCTAACACGCTCAAGGTGGATTGGCGATTTCATACATATTAATCATAAGTCCAGGTTTCCTCTGATGTTTTCCTACACCGATGTCAATGATGTCCAAAATTTAGAAAGTACATATGACATTGAAAAAGTCACATTGGTACTTGCCCGGGTTCGAATCTACAACCTCATGTATGAGAGGCCATTAGACCATCACGAGATTTCATACCAAATTTCGTTAAATTCGATTCAGCCGTTTTATCGTGAAGGCGTCACAGACAGAGTTACTTTCGCATTTATAATATTAAGTATTGAGTATGGATTTTTTATTCGACAAAACGATTGCACCTCCCTTTTTATTGAAGGTATTATTTTATCGATTCGTAGTCGGGTGCTAGGGGAACGACATTTGATATTTAGCCAAACGCTTAAAAGTTTAAGTTACCTGACAGTTTGAGATTTGGAACGTGACTTCGAGACGCCTCTTTGTGCCTGTTCATCATCAACATGTCAACCTTTACTTGCCCACTGCTAAGCATAGCTAATATCGAGTTGCGCGCTGTAATGCTAGCTTCTTACCCTCACCAATGTAATGCTCGAATCTGCAACGTTACATTACAGGCGAATGCTTCAAGTGCGAACCTTTATGGTGAACATAATTTTATGTATGAATATAATTCGCGTTTTCAGTTCATCATCTGCCTAGCCTTTTCCCAACTATAGGTTAGGGTCGGCTTCAAGGGCGTCGCCAAGGGGTGGTAGGTAGGGTCAGCTGCCCCCCTTTGAGCTTTGACTGTATTTAAAATTTATTCTTTTCCTATCCACCATATATCAACTTGCACCCCCCCCCCCCCTAGGCCATCAGCTGGCGAGTCCTGGCGACGCCCTTGGTCGGCTTCCAGCTTTTACATGGAGCGACTGTCTATCTGACCTCCACAACCCAGTTGCTGGGTAACACGATACCCCTTTGTAAGACTGGTTGTCAGTTTCTGGCCATAACGACTGCCAAAGATTTACGAATGACAGCCGGGACCAACGGCTTTATATGCTTTCCGGGGCACGGAGGAAACTCGGTATGAAATGGATGGTCTCCCATCCACAGACCGACCGCGGCAAGCCTTTGACAAATCGATTTGTATGGCTTTTACTTAGCCACGCTACGCTCCTCCATTCGCGTTTTCAGTTGTTTCCATAATAACAGTTGTCTACAATGATGAACACAATTTCCCTTTTTCAGATTTCTGGTAAAAAAAAAGCTTGTACCTATATAAATTGTCATTATGTAACCCTTTGTGTTTGTTACAATTCAAGATGGCGGCGGACCCCGAGCTAAAGAAGAAGCTGCTATCGGGCAGAAGAGTAGAACTAGCTGAAGAATTGAGTAAGTTTATATACTGTATTACCATTCTAAAATGTCGACTCTACAAACTGTTTCAGGGGTAGGTAGGTAATTATGTATGTATTTAGAGTGGCACCCACATAAATTTGATTCTTAAACGATTTTAGTCAAAGTCAAAGCATTTATTTCAATTAAACCATTTACAAGCACTTTTGAATTGTCAAGGAGTCGGTCAGTTAGTCAGAAAGTTGAAGCTAGTTGCTCGTTCCAAAACGTAGGTAGGTCTCTATGGAGAAGAACGAGCAAGAAACTCCACGGACACTCTTTTAAATCAAGTTTTTTTACAAAGTCTGGTTACATGATTCTTGTTGCTTCTATATGTGAAAACTATGAAGGTAATCTAACAACCTACCTATCTACCTATTGAACAGTCTGCCGACAGACATAAGGAGTGAAACCAATAAAAACAGTTTTAAAAATAAATTAAAAACATATTATTTGGAAATTTGTTAAAGTGCTACCTATACATGTAACAAGAATATAATAATATGATACCTATACCTGTAAGACTCGCCAGACCTCACAGTCAAACCATTTCAACGGCTTTGTGGGGCTTAGTTTATAAGTTATGTAACTTTGAACTTATAATAAATAAATAAATAATAATACAAAACACAAAAAAGAAGCAAGACAAGGCAAGCGTGCTCCATCTTAGACCGCATCATCGCTTCCCATCAGGTGAGATAGTGGTCAAACGTATGCCTATCAAATGATAAAAAAAAAAGACAAAGTCCATGGCAGATAAGAACTGACCAATCTCTACTGACAGCGCCTGTTCACGAACATGACGCGTGAATCAGCACCATTCAGCTCAACCACTTTGAAGGGAGCCAAATGATCCAACACTTGAAAAGGAGACTTCTCCGGCAATTGATCACAAAATCCAATTTGTTTTTTTTTTATGGCTTGATTATGCCCCAGCGAAGGTAACATATCAATTTCATAGAAATTGATTCAGCGCTTTTTAAAAAAACAACAAAAATAAAAAATATATACTTTGATAACGTTTTGGTTTGTGGTTCCCTTTCGCAAATTTTTTTTACATGGACTCACTCTTTTAAAAAAAAACATGCTTTACCATTTCCAGCCCTTACATTAACAAATAAACCTGATGTTACCTTCTTTCTTTCCACAGAGAAAGTGCGACATGTCCAGGAGAGATTAGAAGAGTTCATAGAAGCGTTAAACAAAGAGAAATAGTCGATAGTTGTATATTTATAGTTACGAGTTGTATGTATGTACTTGTATACATAGAGGATACTTGTCGCCAATGCGTTTGGTGCGCACATATATTATTGTTGTTGAAATATATCTGGGTAAGTGACATCATTGAACAAAAATCACTGTATTTTAGTCCTGGCAACCAATTAAATCGTCGGGGATAGTGCAAATCCGCGAATCTACCATATGTAAACTGTGTATCTGCACTACGTCTAAGTTTACAGGGGAAGGTTATAAGTGCGGTGTCGATACTTGCCGGCCGTAGACAAGCGGTATTTATTTATTTATACTTCATGCACAAAGGTACAAAGGCGGACTTAATGCCTTAGGCATTCTCTACCAGTCAACCAAGGGTGATGAAGAGATAATATGGCAGGTGCATTACAAAAAGTAATATTCAAAAAAGTTAAACAAAAAGAAAATTATATAAACTACACATACATAATTATATCTTGGAATACATATACACCGAAGTAAATATATACATACCTATATTATATATATATTACATTAATAAACGAAAAGAGTTTATGAGACAACTCTGCTCATTTGTGCTGAAAATAAATTCGCATTTCCGCTTAAATGCATACTGACTGGTGGTATTGTTATTGGGCGATTCCTTGCATTCTCTAAGTCGGACGAAAATCACGTCGAAGAGAAGTCTGCCAATGACGATCGTGCGTACATTGTCCGCGAAATTTTAAATTGGCTACATTTGTCAGATACGCGTAATTATCCAATGCTAGTTACGCGGATTTGCACTATCCCCGACGAAATGTATAATTACATTTTTAATTGCTTTAAAATCAATAAATACCACAGTTAAAAAATGTCCCAGCAAGCCACGTCGCAGTCACAGCTACATGACAGAACTTAAGAGGAAACACAAGGGCCGTTTTTCCATACAAACTTAGTCCCCTGTTTCCTCCCTGGATAATGCCAGTAGATCAATTTTTTTTTTTTAAATATCCATGGCTACTATTGGCATGTCCCTATGTTTTCGTTTTTCTCATAAATTTATTATTAAAAGAGATATGAATATTCAAAAACCTAAAAAAATGGCATGTTTTTCCGCTGTGTTCAAACATTCAGAAAACAAATTTGACTTGATTATATAAAAAATAGAAAACATAGGAACACGGCAAAAGCCTTTCTTTATTTTTTAATGAAAAAAGCAGTTAAATCGGTTAAGTTTTGGAGAAGAAATCAGGGGACTACGAATCATTGATTTTGTGTACTTTTAATAGGTATTTTCGGTCAAAGCTGCAGTTGTCTCTATCGCGCTCTGCGGTTCGTGTTCGGGCATCGCGCGACAGCAATAGATTTAACAAATACCTAATTTTCAATTCTCTAGCCCGTGGTATTTCCTCTTAATTGACGACACAGTTGACGCAGTAACTGACCGATTGACTGCTGCGCAGCGTGTTGCCGGTTCAAATCCCGCCCAGAGTAAACATTTCTGTGATGAGCACTTGTGTTTGCCTTGTGTCTGGTTGTTGTTTCGGTATCTATATAAGTATGTATTTGTGTATGTATTATATCAACCATCTGACACCCATAGCACAGGTTGGCGCCGAAAGCACGTTCTTGCTTTTTTAAGGTGACGGGTCAAAAGGTTAATTGAGTTCGTATTTCCATACAAGACCCGTGGGCAATCGCCTTTTGTCAGCACAAAAAAAATAACAACACAAAATATGTCAATTGATCAGTGATGTCAACTACCTACTCTATGAAACTAAATGTTATCATACTCATTTTATTCATAAGAATGTGACATTTGGTGTCAGTGTCGCGTTCAGTGAAACTATCTCCCCACTGTAACTTAAACATGTAATATATTCAAAGCATAGGTGAGATATAACCATAGACATAAGACAATAGACCACTCACTCAAGTTTGACCACTCATTAGAAAGAGAGAAAGCGATTGTGCGGCCAATACCTGTCTCTTTTCTCTAGATCAAAGCATACGCTCCTGTAAGGCTGTGACGTAGACAATTCTAGAAAGAGATAAGTACTGGCCGCACTATCGCTTTGTCTCCCTCGCTCTTCACAGCTGGTTAGAGAACGCTCAGTCTATTGTCTATGTGTATGGATATAAGATGTTACGTACGCAGTGTCGCTGCATTTTTTAAGAAATTTCTTCGTAGCAGTCCCGAGTGAGCCCAGGTGGCAATATGCAACACCCCCCCCCCACTACTAGCAGGACTTAACATTTTACCCTATTTTTTGTAATAAAAGAAAAACATCGTTCTAACGGTATCGTAATATAAAGAGATGTCTTTTTATTATAATGTGCTTGTTAATACTAAATTGGTTTTGCATTATTTTATTATTTATACAAGCAATACATACTAGGTACATGTTTGAGAATTTTAACATGCAGATATCAATAATTCAATAAAAAGACAGATATTATGATTGTTAACATTTATTTAACAAAGTGCCTAAACCTTTCTAGTATATCACAATACAAAACAATGTTAATTATTTACAATTAACATTAAAATTAAACATTAACATTAACATTAATTAATTATTAACATTAAATTCAAATTAAATCATAGTCGGGTCATGGGGACTGCAATCTTAAATCTTAGCTCTATTCGTCTACAGTTTCATAAGTAAGTTTCGCTCCCCGCCACTAGACGTCACTATAATAAACGCATTCAATTAAAAGCTGTATTTTATAATCACATAGGATTGATAATTCCGTAACGAGGTCATAGCATGTCGGCATGTCGGCATCGCCTCAAAAGTAGTTATTTCCAAAAAAATAAGTAAACTAGCGACACACTAAACCTTCCTCTTGAATCACTCTATCTATTGATGAAAACTGCATTAAAATCCCTTGCGTAGTAGTTTAAAAGAACTAAGGGGGAGCGACTTTGTTTTATACTATGTAAAGATATCTATTGTTATTTGCCCGGTTTTGTCTAATGCTATATAAACGTAGTATAGCGTGAGTGTAGAACCTCTGCCTGCGGAATTAAGGCGAGATGTTCGAATAAAGAGAAATCGTAATTATGTTAGAAGGCATTGTAGTAAATTAATCGAAATAAAAAAAGTTAAATATGTAATTGAAATTGTTAATAAATGATCTCGTAATCGAAATCACAGAGAGATCTATACCACGATTTATGCGCTTATTCAAATTATCGCAACATAGTTTAAAAAGCTTCTATTCAGTAAGCGTGCGCTTAAAAAAAAAATTTGTGCGGTCGGGGGACCCCCGTAAGGTACTTCACGTATGTGTCTGTAATATTTAAATACATTTATGCTCATTTGTTTGTAGTAGGCTCGAGACACAGTAGGCTCGAGACACGCACACATACACATTTCGTTACGTGACGATTTCTACTAATCCGCACTACCCGTAAGCCGCGTTAAGGAACTTCCAAAAATATAATTTGACTTGTTTACACATTTTTGAAAGTTGTACCAGTGACAACAAAATAGGGTATTACACCCATTTTAGAAAAGTGTCTCAATGAAATTCTGTAGTGCTGATATGCCAACAAAAAAAAACACTAAATTTTTATTCAATCGATAAGTGCCATAAAAACGCATCTTAATTTAAAATTTTCAAATTTCGCGCGTAGTTTGACGAAAATGCCTCTTACTAAACGCCATATTGCTTCGCGTAAATGACGTCAGTTCGTTTTGTATCAAATGAGCTCATATTAAATATGATAAATGTATATCATTTAAAAATAATTAAAAGCATATTTTGTAATAGGATAATAAAAGTACAAAGCCAATCGGTTGACTGACAGTTGTCAATTTTTTGTTTACACAGCCGTACGGCGTAATAACATGGCCGCTACTATTTCACGGTGTTTTATAACAGATTAAAAATACTGAAAACTTTCAATTGAATTTAAAAATTTGTTTTGTTATTTTATGAACTAAAACTTACATTTTCCGACTGCTGTATGCCTAAACTGTCTCAATAACATATTTATAGATTTTTTCTCGTATAAAGTAAAATACCCTATTGAAAGGGAATGGTTTGTCTTGATAAGGGTATGTGAAGAGAAGGGATTAAACGCATGTGATCAAAAGAGTTATGAATATAAATGTTGATGGGTGGAGAGGAAGAGAAAAGTCGAAGAAAAGATGAATGGATTGTATGAAGAATGATATGAATGAAAATGGTGTCAGTGATATCATGGGGTAAGCACAGGAAGAAGTCTTTACACATAAAACTGTAGGCTCAGATTATGAAACAAAATGCAGATAGACCGCGCGGAACACTGAGAGTGAAGCCAAAAAACCAATACAAATTCAAAAGCGAATATCTACAATCTCGTGATTGTATTCGCTTTTGAATTTGTGTTTATATTTTCAGTTGTTTTTTTTAACGATGTGGCGTTTCGTGCTATACAGACTCGTGTCAGTACAACCACGAAGCGTGTTGTAGGTATTCGCTAAAGAATTTGTATTTGCTTTTTTGGCTTTACTCTCAGTGTTCCGCGCGATCTATCTACCTTTTGTTTCATAATCTGAGACTGTAGGGATACAGGTACTGTAGGTATGAAATGTTTTTTTTGTTTTTTTCTGACTTATTTTGCAAAAAATAATTCTTAACCTTATGATGAAGCCTTTCGATCGGTATGATAAGGCTACAAGGTGACTATCTTTCTCGTGTAACGGGTTCGAGTCCCGGTTCAACCATGTAATTATTTAAATATCTATGAATGCAGTTTAAATTGTTTTTTAAATTCAAATAAATCTTCTTTCAGTAAAATTTTCCATCTACAATATTCAAGGTACTTTCCCTCCATGTGGCATATCCGTGGGAAGCCCTGTATATTGAGTATTTGTCCATGTATAGGAACGGGGCAATGTGGCGCGTATCATTCTTATCAGTCTCAATTTCAAACTCTGTACATCCGATTAACTTGTGTTAATTATTTGATTGAGTACTCTGAAGCGACCGGGCTTTACTCGGTATTTTTATTTCCGTGTTTTTTTTTTAAATGAATCTTAGCTAGATTGATTTATCGCTCCCGAAACTCCCTGCATACTAAATTTCATGAAAATCGTTGGAGCCGTTTCAACGACAACATAAGAATATAATATACAGGATGAAATTGAATTCATTAGCAAATTTTTAATGAGTGACTCAGACCACGAACCTGAACAACTTTCATTATGGGGCCAACTCAAACAGCGCGAAAAAAAAAAAATCTGCTGTTTTATACAGAACGGCAATAGGTACTCGGCCAAAATGTATGGAACAGCTGTTTTTTATTTTCGCGCTGTTTATGTTGGCTCCATAATGAAAGTGGTTCAGGTTCGTGGTCTGAGTCAGTCCTTAAAAATTTGCTAATGAATTCAATTTCATCCTGTATATGTTATATATACAAGAATTGCTCGTTTAAAGGTATTAGATAGGTTAGATTGTATACTCGGAATGAAAATTCCATTTGATCAAAATCCATTACATTTGCACGTGACTTCGGCCATTTCAATATCTTTTGTCTGCGTCCGTGATAACTGAATTCCATTAATTTGTTCAGTGGTTTAGCCGCGAAAACGTCTCAGACAGAGTTACTTTCGCATTTATAATATAGATGAACATTGTTGCATTTTCAAAATGAAAGGACTTTTCATACCGAGTGAGACGTCCAGAATTTATTTCGGTATTTTGTATGTTTTTGGTGAAAATATGGCATCATTAAACCGCTGTACAGTGTCAGTTAATTATAACTGTGTTATTTCAAGGCTAGGTTTCGGGTTTAACGGCCATTCAAAATGTATTTTCGAGTTAAATAATATATGTTTGCTTCCTAGGTTAAAGCCTTTAGCAGGTCACGCATTATGAATTAAATGTTCATATTTACATATTGTTAAAAAATACACATAATTATTGTTTTTTTAAATGGTCATATGTCTATCTTTACAATGTATGAAGAGTATAATAACCCCATATTGAGTCTGACAAATGTAATGTTTTCAACTCTTTACTTACTAATATTACTTACTACTTATCATGTACTCAGCTGATTTTCTATGAATTTTCTCATTTTTTGTAATTACTTGTCACTCTGTACCTACTTCCATATACTGTTTTGTTTCCAATTCAACTTTGTACAAAGGCCAGCACATCAATGAACAACAATCCGTCAGATTTATTTGATAGATTTTAAACTTTATTCCATAAGAATAAGGTTCATATTCAATTGGGAAAGTTTGACAGTTTGGTATAGCGTGATGATGTGGTGGTCTGCACATTAGTTTGACGTTAATATACTAATCGTAGCCTGTAGATGCTGTTTTTTAATGAAATAAATGAGAAATTTAATATTTGTGTAAGTTTTTGAAAACACTTAGTGATTTTTTTTTTATATTCATCTATAAAAACCTTGTAATATAATGTATATGTGTAATATATAATAACGCATTTTCAAATATTGGTGTGCAGACATGAAAAACAAACCTATATTCCTTAGTCTTGAGGGCAATCCTTCTAATATAAAAAATGAAATGAAACATTTTCACAATAGAAACTCCTGCGCATATCTGCATTGGCGATGGGCCTGCTACGTTGTATTATTTCGTTATTAATTTAACTGCTTGATCTAAGTTGTCTTTTAATAAAACGTTAAGAAAATTACATGGGTTTTTTTTAATAAACATTTATTACACAAAACATATACATGGCATTTGATACAGTTAATAATAATAATAATATATATAGTTAACTAGCTGACCCGACAGACGTTGGCTTGTCAATTGATTTTTCAATTTTGTTACCACTTAAACCTTCCCTGGACCTCTACAAATATTTCAAGACCAAAATTGGCCAAATCAGTCCAGCCGTTTTCGAGTTTTAGTGAGACTAACGAACAAAGATTCATTTTTGTTACCTATAAGATATAGATAATATACAAAAAATAATACCAACCTATTATTTTCCCACTGCAGGGCAAAGGCCTCTTCGAACACAGAGATCTAATAATCTTAATTTTAACAGCTTAAACTTTTAGCATTAACTTGATAACAATTATAATTACGTTCATAATAACTTGATTAAAACTAAAATTCCATCAAAAACTTAAAATATAAACAATGCAATCTTGGCTATAACTAAAATACCTACCTCCGGACCTACGACTGGTTCTGTATTTCTATTGTTAAATGGAAATCATAACGACATTTTTGATATTTTTAATCATTCATGATTTACCAAGCCTTTTCCCAACTAAGTATGTTGGAGTTGGCGCCGAATGTTATCGGTTTCTGCTTGGTTACCAGTGTTTTACATAGAGCGACTGCCTATCTGACCTCCACAAACCAGTTGCTGGGTAACACGATATCCCTGGGAGCAGGCCTCTTCAAGCATCGTCGTGTCATTTCTTACCGATAATAATGGGTTAAAACCGATTAACAATGGTGCCATTCTATTGTGCAAGGGTTAAACTTATTGTAAGCTATTTCTCTCCATAAACAAGAAAGAGACAGATATTATGAGTAAGTATTGTGAGGCTGTAAATTTTCATACAAACAGCGATTACATTTTACCCCCGTAAACGTAGTCCGATTTTCATAAATTTCGTTTTTAATTTAAATAAATATTGCGTACGATAGAGAAATAATTATCATCTAAATATCTAAATTATTGGCTAAAAACTTCCTCGAGCGTTCCTTTTTTTTCCCTAGATTAAGGTACACTGAGTCTATGAGACCAAAATTGTCTCATTTCGTGAAGGTTTAGTGGGTGGAAAAACGTTATCGCCGAAAACCATATTTCAAAAAGGAAATGTGGGTAATTGACTCCTAGACTTGCAACTATCTCTATCGCACCATACGGGTCGGCGGGCAGGGCCATATTGTATTCGTATTGTTTAACTGGAGGGAGGCAGAGCGAGCGGTAAGAAACTGATAGCATTTTTGGAAATACCTACCTACTCGCGCCGCGTATCGGCATCTCGCAATCCTCTTAAGAACCCCATCCCCATCGAACGAACTTCAACGCGAGCGTGTTTGATTTTTTGATTTTTTTTTGTTCCAACCAACGCAAAGCTCGAAAACAAACGAGTGAGTGAGAACGCGATAACATCACAGGAAAATTAGCGCGCGGAAATTTCACAAAACTTGTTCCAGGACATACGTGTTTTTGAAAAAGCCTTACTAGTTGTTGGTAAAAATGTTTGTAATTTAGAATCTCTATTACATGTGCAAGGTTTCTATGAAGCTGTTTTTTTACTTTTTCAATGTATGAGTGCATTATGACCGGCCAAAGTTCAGATAAAATTGTGCAAAAAAGCTGATTTTCGGAAGTGTTTACTGAATTTGTTTCTCAAAAAAGTTTATTTTTGGCTTCATACAAACCCAGATTTAAACCACAAGATACCTGTGTTAAGTAAAATATTTGGAAAATAATTTGTTATAACGCCGTAATCGCGTACGAGCGTTTGTATGGAAAATGTGACGGGTTGGGCGCTCTTAATAAGACCTGTAAATTTAAGTTGATCTAAAAAATGTTCATACAATTGAAGACATGAGTGAATGAAGGTGATATGTAACATTTTATTATTTTTTTACTTTATATCATAAATGAGGTGCTAGTCCTTACACACATTTTGTTCTTTCAAACATTGTTAAAATATGTCTAAAAATGAAGATAACCGATGTATGAAAGTGTTATGTGCAGGAGGTCGGTAGTCACAAAAATGTATGAAAGTGTTAAGGGCACTTAACCATAGACCCGTACCTACTTATAACGAATAAATTCATTTAATTGCGCAATGAATGAAAGAGTCATGTGCGCACATAACTCTTTCTTTCGTGAAAGTGTAAGCGAGAGAGAGAATTTAAAAAAAAAGCTAATATAAAGGATCAACTTCCATTTATTAAGCCTGAATACCGCTATTATTATGAAACAATACTAATGCGCAATGCGATTAAACCTATTTCATACCAATAAACAGGCATTTTGAAAGTTTTTATGTTACTTACTACGCTCATTCATTTTCTATTTGTTATTTTTTTCGTAAACTCACCTATGGAAAAAGGTGTTATGTTCCTATTTTTTTAAATATGTTCCTATTTCTAACTTTGTATTATTTTTTACCGACTACATAAAAATACACAACATTATTTAGTATATAGTCCAGTATTACTAACTAAAAGTTACTCATATAAACAAATATCCACAAAATAATAATGAGAACTTTAAAACTTGTTCCTGATAAATTATGAACCAGTGACATATCACCTTCATCAACTCATGTCTTCAATTATGCCCAGCGCCCATTGCCGGCATCGGCATTTTTAATTACCATACAGCTAAATACTGGGCTGTAAATTGCAAAAACGTAAGAATATTTGAATTTCGCGGGCTGCCCTGGCGCTTTTATCACTAATTCCAAGACTCAACACCCTAAAAAAACTCTGTATTTTGATTCTAAAAACACGACAAATTTTCAATTACTTAACTGTAAAATTACATTTTTAACACTTTAACTGTCCCAAGTAGCGTTGGCATCCGTCCGTATAAAGCCGGTCAGTGTTAGGCTTTTCGACTTCTTGTCCGGCCAAATTTAGCTGTGTCCGGTCCGTCCGGCTTTTGTTAGGCTTTTTATACTATAATTTAATTCAATCACTTCAGTCAGTAGCAAACAAGTGAGCAAGACGAGATTTGCTGACTCGCAACTAAACGCTTCTTACAAAGTGGCTACCCGTTTTCTATTTTTTTGACAAAAATCCCTTTTTCTTGGTCCGGCTTTTGAATCCAAAAGTCCGGCTTTTTTACGGGTAAGTCTGGCTTTTTGATTTTTAGATATGGCAACGCTAGTCCCACCTAAGCATATTTCCGTGCCAATCACCAAATGTCCAATAATTATATTACATTTTAAGTTAATACGAGGTCACGTACAATACATTTTAGGTAAGCGAAATTTAGTCTACAGACTCCTAGGTAGCTATCAGATAATTTATAAAAAATGAATTAAATGTAAAGCATGCACACAAAATAAAGAGGGTACAGAAGGACCGCTCCCGCCATCTTCAAAAATAATTACCTAAACTTGCCAGACTCGCTAGGACTGCTACTGTATTGATTCTGTAGGTTTTATTTGTGACAATATGAAATATTGAAACTCTTTGCAATTTTTTATAACATTTTCTTGTTCGTTTGGAAATGTCAATGTCTCTCATTTATTCATTTAGACAACACGTGACAGTCGAGTCTGAGGTCTGCTTGAAACTGCTTGAGAATGCCTATAAACGTAATGTCAATGTGTGCGTGGTAAAAATGGCGGTTTGTTCCAAGCGGTCTCTCTGCTCGGGCGCGACGCAGCCTTACGTACTTTGTAGCACGCAATGATATTCTGGCACGGACGTCTGAGCACGGACTGCCTAACAAATAGTGTTGTTCAAAAACGGTGAAACACTCGAGAAATCATGGTCAATTCACGCTAATGTTTTTTATATTTTATAATGACTGCGGTTGGGACTTATTTTGTTTGTTAAATACCTAATACCAAATGGATACTACAGAACCATAGATATCCGTGTACGGAACCCTATTTAGGGCGATGTGTTTTTTATTTTAAGTTCAGTACCTAAGTGGAATGTTTTTAGTGTCATGCTTTTAAGAACATCTATTGCGGGGCGACTAAGCTCCGCGGCTTATGCTGTTAGAAAGATAAGACAGTTAACAGATGTAGAAACTGCGCGTTTGGTCTATTTTGGCTACTTTCACAGCATTATGTCGTATGGTATTTTACTGTGGGGTCGGGCTGCTGACATTGAATCCGTTTTTATTTTACAAAAAAGAGCTGTCAGAGCCATTTATAATCTACGTCGCCGCGAATCTCTTAGGGAACTATTTAAAAATATTAATATAATGACAGTGCCTTGCCAATTTATTTATGAAAATATTATGTATGTAAGAAAAAACTTACATATGTTTAATAAAGTAAGTGATAGACATGACTTTAATACTAGAAACAAGGACAAAATAGCTCAACCATATTTTAGATTGTCTAAAGTCCATACATCTTTTATGGGGTACTGTGTTAAGTGCTACAACAAAATTCCTAGTGATATATTACAACTAAGTGAAACAAAATTTAAATCATATATTAAAAGTACACTCTGTAAAAAAGCTTATTATAATCTAGAGGACTATATTCAAGATAAGAATGCTTGGAAACATGCTGGTCTAGCTCCATAGGACGATCGACAGTCTAGACAAAATCGAACCGATTGCTAATTTAAAATACCTAATTTCATACTTAGTATAAATATGTACATATATATATTTGACTCTTTTTTTATACACTGCTCAGGCTCACATACTGATTCATTGTTTGTTAAAATATAAGGAGTGGTCGTCTACTGTTTCAACATTAATTGTAATATGTAATATGTGAACACTGTGTATCTATGTACATATAACTTAGTCTGTCATTCCTTAATCTGTGATACTTTGTACACACTTTCAAATACCTAGTGTTTTTATGCAAGGTACATCGTATTCACGTATAATTATATAATTCCTGTAAATGCAAATATTGTTAACATCGTTTTTAAAAGAGTAAGTATGGAGTTTCTTGCCCATTCTTCTCCATACAAAACTACCTTTTGGAATGGGCACCTAGAATCAATTTTTTTTTTCTCATTTGACGTTCAAAAGTGCCTTATAATGGTCTAATTGAAATAAATGATTTGACTTTGACTTTAAGTTTGATTTTTGTGATTTAATTAATTCATTATATTTAAGTTAAATGTTTCTAATTTTTAAAAACAGGTTTTTATGTCTTTGACGTGCGGGTCGGCCGTCGGCCCCGTACTTCACGGGACTTAGTATCGATTTGATTACAACGGACACCAATGAACAACACTAGTTGTAAATAACATTAGTACATTATATGTAATGCACGGACGTATCAAGCAAGATTTGCAGTGCATTACATGTAATGCATTTAACTGATTTAACAGTAGGGTATTTTACTCTAAACGTGAAAAAATCTATAAATATGTTATTGAGACAGTTTAGGCATAAAGCAGTCGGAAAATGTAAGTTTTAGTTCATAAAATAACAAAACAAATTTTTAAATTCAATTCAAAGTTTTCAGTATTTTTAATCTGTTCTAAAACACCGTGAAATAGTAGCGTCCATGTTATTACGCCATAAGGCTGTGTAAACAAAAAATTGTCAACTGTCAGTCAACCGATTGGCGTAATATAGGCTTTGTACTTTTATTATTTTCGTAACCAACGTAATTTTTTCATTATTACACCTACTACAAAATATGCTTTTAATTATATTTAAATGATATACAATTTATCATATTTAATATGAGCTCATTTGATACAAAACGAACTGACGTCATTTACGCTGAGCAATATGGCGTCCAGTAAGAGGCGTTTTCGTCAAACTACGCGCGAAATTTGAAAATTTCAAATTTAGATGCATTTTTATAGCACTTATCTATTGAATAAAAATTTTGTGTTTTTTTTGGTGGCATATTAGCACTACAGAATTTCATTGAGACACTTTTCAAAAATGGGTGTAATACCCTATTCAAAATCTAAACGATTGCTAGAACGGTGTAGCAGCATTGACACACACTAGTACAATACAATGGTCTGTTTGTGTGCATCAGAAAAAAAAATATGCACGAAATAAGCACGAATCATTGAAATTAATCGGCAAACGACAGCGCGCGATGTGTTACAGTGCTTTTTAAAATAAGTGTCTAAAATAAATGAGCACGTATAACGGGCTGAAAAATATTTGTATATTAAGCATAACATTTACTTTCATAAAATATATATATCAGTTATGTTTTTATTCAAATACTCGTGAAAAAAAATTGTCAAAGTGAACCGATTTTCTACTTTTTCAACATTGTTTTCTTCTTTACTCTGGGCAAAACGCAAAAACATGAAGTTTTCGTCACGAATCGAATACGCGCTCTTAATAGTACATAAGTCAACTGAGTTAGGTAGCAGACAAGTGACGTCACATAGCATATTGTCTTAAAAACCTATGGGAGAATCGCGTTTTATAAAAAGTATGTCAATTGTATAATCAATTTCGTATAATTTTAAATAATATATTATAGGCATATCTAATAATGGAATTGAATTGAATTGACTACTGTTAAACTGACATATTATTATTATCATTTAGTACGATTTTTTATGTTTTTATTATTATTTTTTAAATTGACACTAAACTGACATTTTATTTTATTCAACATATTATTAATTCACGTTGTAATTTATTGTTATTATTATTTAGACTGACATTATATTGCTATTTTATAATAATATCCTATTGTATAATGTGACGAGCATGTGTAATTAAGTTATATAATTGAATTGAATTGTAAGTAACCTTCGTATGAGCGTTTTGGATGTCAAATCTGTTAGCTCGTAAGATCAATTGAATAAATAAATAAATAAAAATTGATAAGCGTATTACGTAGATCAATATTATAAATTTCGAACCTTGCTCCGTCCAGACTATGCGATAAGTTCTGCAAACATCTCCATATCTTGGTCCTGACGTATTCGTTCTTCAATTTCCTTTCTCGACAAGTCGTCTATTTGGATCGATCTGTTTACGAGTACAAATACTATAATACGACGCTGGATACCGACTCCTTCTACCAAGATACCTTTGAGAATTGATCCAATAAACTGCGGTTTCGAATCACAGGTTATGAAGAAATATTTTAAGTAATCCACTAAAGCATCGGTATACAGTTCTATTATGGAGTCAAAGTGCGTGGTCACAAGTTTAGCTACCTCCTTCACTATATATCTTCCGAAGACGCAGCCCACAGCCTCTACACCCTCAGACTTTCTTCTCTGCGGATCAGAAAAAACTTCCGGCATCTGCTCCATACTTTGCCTAATAGCTTTAAAATACAACATTGTCAAATACACATGCGTGTACTTTTTGAAGTATTCTTCTTTTGGCATAAACTTCTGCATCCAAGTTAAGATCCTCTCTATCACTGACAAACATGACGAGTATTTAGTGTCAAAAAATGCAGAATTGTACATTAAACTCTCCAACATTTGATCCAGTCTTTTGTCGAAATTAGATTCCTTTTCACATCGCAGAGTATCTAGGCGTTCTAAAAACCGATTCCCTATCTTCGTGAATCTTCTTTCAACATCCTCCTCATTTCTGGACAGCAGCAAGTACCTGACGAAAATAGATGGAAATGGTATTGCTGGAACATCCTTATCATTATTGTCGAGTATCTGAAGCAATATATCTTCGATAGACTCATCCGTTTCGGGAAGAAGTTGCGACAGATCACAAACCAGTTTGTCGGCACTAGAACGGGCGATTTTATTGAAAGCAAGGAATAAGGAGACGCAATAGTCAGGTTTAATGACGGACGGGATCCGGTCTGTAGCTCCAAGTAATCTACGGAGCCTTTCACGGGGTTTCAGGTCGACACTAAAGAGCAGGGGTTTTACAATATCCCATACTCTAAGGTCAGAACTCGCACCGTGACGACGGAAGTACGGCAAAGCAGCACGCAATGCTACCACAGGACGCAGCTTCGCTGCTGATGCGAAAGTTTCGAGAAATAACTCGCCTGCAGAGCGCATACTCAGTGCTAAGGCTACTCTTACAGTGCGTCGCTCGGCCGCTAACGCGCGGATTAACGCAGCTCGTTCTATTTTCCGACTCCGCGTCGCTCGTGTCGCTACAGCTTTCACGCCAGCTTTACGCCAGCCCCATTCCGCCAAGTTGACGACAGGCCGGGCTCGGTGTCCGCAGGCCCTCAGTGCCGCCGCAAACTTGTTTCTTTTTATATCCGCTGAGTCCAACTCCCGCAATTCCTTCTCAAAATGATTTCCCATGAGACTTGTCAGCGGTCGAGCCAGTTTCACATTTTTACAACTTGCTTTTGAACTTTCACTCTGTTGTTGACTGATCTTCTCTTTTAATACGCTCCTAAGTTTTACTGCAAAATCTTGTTTTTGGTTATAGTAAATCATTAGCTTTGAAATGAACATATCGTAATTCGTCTGACGAGCTGCAAATATATCAACAACCCGCTCGAGTTCCAGGGCAGACGGATCATGCCGCAGCGCATTTAATAGTGACGCTACATCTCTTCGGAATTCCATGTTTAGTTGCAGCAGCTCACGGCGTGCTATGCCTGCATTATATAGCTGCACCAATAAAGGACGTGCGACCTGAGCATCACGCAAAGCTAAAGCTACTACTGCTTTTACTGCTGGTGAGGATGGCTCAACTCGAACTCGGTATGATTTTAGAACATCTAATAAGTGACCGAGGTGCTCCGCGGCGACTGTGGGTTCCACATCTACAGCGGCAGCTATCAGCATGTTTTGTAGGCCGATAGCAACGCGATCACGTTCAGCCGTGTTTAGGGAATACTCAGCAAGCGTAGAAAAGATTTCAAAAAATGCATCGCGTACTGCTGGTTCGCATTCGCCATTTAATAATTGGCGAATCACGAGGCAGTGCAATCCCTCAAAGCATTTAATTTTGGCCGGTACTCCGTCGAGTCCGAGTTCATGCCCGAAATTCAGCAAATATTGCCAATCATCTGCAGGCACGCGCCAGACGCAAGCGCGCTTGACGAGGCTGCGCAGTATGGAGGCGCGTATGTGCAGTTCCTCGTTACTGTGCCGCGCTGCTAAACGTAACAGAGCTGACACCGCGTCTGGGCGTCCACCACTCTTGCTCACCAAAACGAGGAAGATATCACGCCGCCGTTCCGGAAATCGAGTGATACTCAAATTCCGAACCAACTCCTGCAGCGCGCGATCAAAGCTAACAAAACGAAACTCTTCGAACAATCGGTCTAAACCTGTTTTTGTTTCATATTCTTCAGAGATCTCACTGCTGCTCATAACATTAGACCTCTGTGAGCTCATAGCATAAGCACTTTTCCTGTAGTCAGAATCGAAATTCTGGTCATCGAAGACATGTGGCCCGGTGACAGACTCTGTCAGAGGAGTGGGTATCTCGTACGGCCATACATTTACACGGTCACCAACGTCTTTATCAACAAATACTCGTTTCTTAAACGCCGCTCTCTTATCAGGGCTGAGACGCTTTATCAGCGGCTCCACGGTTTTATAGTGGAACCAATGCTGCAAATAGTTTGCTCTTGCCAGTTTTAAAACTACTTCCTGGCACTCCTCGACACTGAGCCGAGCAGCAAGAGTCGGGATGTGCAGGAAATGTGAAACGTACAGCTCTAACTTATTTGTAAACCTAGTTTTATGATACCGTAGGACGTAGTCAGTGGCTAATTTACTGAATATAAGTTCGTTAGAATTGAAATACTTTTCTGTGATGTCAAGGTATACGTCTGGATCAGACTTCAGCACACATTGCACACTGTCAAAATAGGACGTTTCATGTTTAAGATAGCTGGTTTTCAAATCTTCATCCGTCGCCAAGAAATCAAAATATATTTTGGCGACTTTATGACATTTCTCGCATAGTAATTTTAATGAATGAGGGGATATTTTTTTCAATATCTTGGGAACTTCTTCCAGAATAAACACAGGACTGCAGTGACTAAGAAACTTAATGGCAAACTCAAATGCGTTCTCTTTGTAGTGCTGATAGAACTCCTGACACATTGCTGGATCTCGTAGCTTGATGTAAAGCCAGTGCTTCATTTTGGTAACTGCTGGCGTAATCATTTCTGGGAAGAGAACATCTTCTAAATATTTAGGGTTTATAATATCATGCTGGCCTAAAAGCCACGTTGATTTGAGGGCTCTGCTCACGTATAACATGTCATCGTCTTTTAAATTACGTATTATGTAGTCTACATTTCGAAGTTCTATGGCAAGGTCGATTTTAAAAAGGCGATCGACAAGAGACTCTTCGGGTAATGCCTCGACATCCTGGATAGAAGCTCCGCACTCTTTCGCTTTACGCACCAAGAAGTTGAGGTGTCGATGCCGTTGACCCAGGTTGTCACCTACCAACGATATAGGTAGAAACTGCGCCATCTGTTGGAAAAAATTAAAACAACTCAGACACACAAACAAAAAATTTTATATTTTTCTTCATGTTGCGGTACAATGATCATGAATGTGTCCACCATTGTATCATATTCATAATACTACTAAGGATCACGTAAGTACCTAATATTCTTTTACGAGAGGTAGGTTGTACCACTTCCTTGTATTGACTTCTGGTTGGTTCGTTTAAACACTGGCTTTTCAAATTCAAAACGAACTTTAGGTACCAAGCCCAAAACTTTTTGACGTGAATACGTCTTTCAATTTGCTTCCATAGTGATGCGGAAATTCACCCTACCTACAGGACCTACAGTTTAGTGTTGATCTATCGTCTACATCCAAAATTTAATAATTAGGTAAGTACTTACTTACGGCATGTATTTAACGCGGCGACAAACTAATCTGATTTAAAAATAATTAAAATGGGTATCAAAAATAATAGTGAAGTAGCATTTTAAGTATAAAGTAGTATTTTTATATTGAGTTGTAAGCTTTGTTTAAATTTAAATTGGCTGTAAAAAGCAATTTGGTTCAGGCACTCGGTGGCCGATATCGCGGCACGCTCGCTCTGCTCGCTCGCTTATGGGGGTCACAGTTCTAACCTAACCTAATCATGTCAAATCCGCCCCAGGGGTGACTAAACTTAAGGGTCGAAATAATTTAGTGAGCATTTATCCATTTTGACGTGTCGTCAGTTCAAATAGGAGCCCCTGCGGGAACCACTTTAAGCAGATTGAGATGAGAATGTTGAGATGGATGTGTGGCGTAACCAGAATGCATAAGGTCATAAATGTGTACATTAGAGGAAGTTTGAAAGTGACTGAAAGTTATAAAGGAATTGTTAGTCTTGGTTAGGGTTGCCAACTCTGTCGGTCAAAAAATGTAGTTCTAAAATTTTTACCCATAAAAGTATAGTAGATAACGAAAAGACAAAAAAAAATAGTAGGTTCCAAAAACTAGGTAGGTACTTTATTGTTTTTGAAGAATATTTTGTGAATTATTGAACGCATCTGTCAACTTGACACACCAGAATCGTTAAAAATAGGTATTGAAGTTTCGTTTTACGCTTACACATTTTGAAACGAATATTATTGCTAAGAGTTTGATGCCTTTAAAATATAGTAGTTTCGCCTACTATTTTTTTTTTCAAAAATATAGCAGTTGGCCCTCAAATATAGTAAGATACTATATTATACAGTAGGGTTGGCAACCCTAGTCTTGGTAGGTGTATACGCATGTGAACAGAAGTGATGAAACGCATGTGATTAAAGGTGTTACAAGTATAAATGTGGATGGGTAGAGGAACAGGAAGGCCGAAGAAAAGATGGATGGATTGTGTGACGACCTACAGAGTTTAAAAGAACTAACTAAACCGAACCTCGGGGTGCTCGACCGTCTTCTTCTGGTTTTAGTCGCCAAGTCATGATTTAGAGCTCCTGTAGTTATTTTATTAGTTGCAAACACTTAGTGGCAACACTCGATAGCTAGAGAGCTAAAAAAACAGTTGGCTCAAAAATAATTATAACGTAGATTTATAAGGTGTTAAAAAATTAACCTTAACCCAATCTTAACCACCGAGTTATTATTATATTAGTTCAATGACCTTAACCTTAAAAATTTAATAAATGTTTTAACTTTGAATAGACGACACGCAGGTTTCACAAAAATGTATGTATGTTTAGTAGGTATGTATGTAAGTAAGTAGTTATTATGAGAAAATTAACTTTTAATGTCGAATAGGATTCACTTTTCTTGAGAAAAGTCGCTGAGTACGTAGATACCTACCTTGTTAGGTTATTTAGTTATAACTGCAAAGTAAGTAAGTACACTACACTTGCGGTATGCAATCAATAATTCACTACCTAAATCATTGCCTAAATCACTTCAATATTTCATCGCAACACACGTACTGGATCATGTAACACAGGTAGGTATATCTTATCGTTGAATCATTGTAGGTAGGTGTGGCTACGTTTTTGAGAATTTTTAATAATTGATAGTGGGTAATGATAAACCATAATGTTCACAGCTGTCACAAAAGATAATTATAATTAATCGACTCATTGAAGGCGAACAGGGGGCCAAGTCTATTTTTATAATTTCGTCATTCCAACACGATCCCATTGTCATTTTGCTAAAAGTTCGTAATCTGCTAAATTCATAATGGTCGATCATTGGTCGGTCGAATTAAAAGCAATGACTGCACAATGACGATCTAATGGTAGGTCACTGATCAAAGGAACTGTCAAAATTTTAGCAGATTACCGCCTATGGGCGGGTTGCTTCAACTAACCATTACTGACCGGTAATAGTCAAAAATGGCGCTAACCATCGTCAAATCAAAAAAATGGGTTGTTTCACAAAACCATACGTCAAAAAGTTACTATTAGGTACCATAATCGACCAGTCATCGTAATTTTGTGTTGTCAAACAGCTACTTCAAACATCAAAATATTATGGAATCTCTTTACGTTACGTTTACGTTAAACATCATCAGTCATAGTAACTTTTTAACCGTCCGTATGTAACCTTTTTTTTTTTTTTTTTGTTACGGGGTGGAAAATCCTCATGGATGTCCTCCGCCCTGGGGCGGGCGGAGGGGTCTGTCAGACTCTTACTGACTAAAAACCACCCCGGTGTTCCATCTCACACCTACGTCGGGGGTCGCGGGAACTGGAGATACTTCCGCAACTCCCGGCTGGTGCCGGCCCTCTGCAGCGGGCCACTTCTCGGGTCAGGGGGGGAGTGAGGTGTTTAGACTCCCCCCCGGACGTCTTAGAGGGGCGCGCGTGGAACACTACGCGCCGCCACCTCGGGTCCTTTAATAAAAACATAGTGCAGTGCTGGGAATGTGAAAGTACCTTCCAGATACTCGATACTCCCCTGTGGGGTATTAATCAAATGAACACTAAGAAGATTCAATGCAAAGTATGTATGAAATTCTTTTTTATAAAGGCTGCGCTCAAAACAGGGCCTAAGTATCAAAACGGCACACTGAAAATTGAGTCGTCAGTAACAATCTATACAGCGGGACTAAAGACCGGCGTAAAAAACATTCGCCCGTGTATCAGCTGTAAAATAAAGAAGGAATTGATTACTATACCCATCGAGACCTTCACATCCGAGGAGTGGTTCATCTGTAAGTGCGGTAAAAACCAATGCGCACTCATTGAATTTGTTTCACAAAGCGAGCAACTGCCTTTGACTGCCAGAAGACCAAGAAAAAAGAATAAGCGCGGGAGCAAAGCGATTAAAAACATCGAAGCATCTAGAACGCTTCTTGCCCCGAGTACCTATGTGAATGTGGCTCGGCAACTCCCGCAAGCGCCGCTACAGTTGCACGGAGTGAGGTCAGAAATGAGCGATGGCGCGCCAGACCCGGCCACCATCCAACAAGCTCCACCTACTCGAGCGATACGAGTAAGAGACAGCGAGCGCGCATATGTGCCCGCTACAAGCAAAGATGGGGACTACACCCGAGGCCAAACTGAACAAACAAGCTCCCAGATCGTAGGCAAAGTGCAGACTACGCTGGACGCGTGGAAAGTTCCACGACCCATTCAACCGCCGCCTATCGTGGACAAGCCTAAATTACAAAAACCGATTAGCGACAACAACCGTAATACGCAAGGTAACCAAGCGACGTATCAACTGGTAACTAGAGGAGTCAAAAGACAGCGTACAGGCGCATCCAATTATACGACACCAACACAGAGAAACACCCATATTCCTAATATGATTATCAGGGATGAAAACGCAATTAAGAATCAAGACACTCTAAAGAAAATCAGAGAATCAGTAGCGAAAAACAGCTCAACGCTCAACGTTATGAGAGGCCAAATAAAAATTTACCCGGATAATGCGACAGCGCGCGTGAACCTACTGACTACGATTGAAGCTTGCGGGATAACCAGAGTGATTGCACCAAAACCGAAGGCCGACAGACAATCAGCGACCAAGATCGTGCTCAAAAACGAGACTTATGGTGAATCCACCGACACTATTGCTAATGAGATAGCAGACTGCATCGGCATTAAACCAACAGCAGTCAAGTCATTTGGAAGAGCAGGGAAAATACAACTACTCATTTTTGATGGCAAACACAAATCGAGAGATCTCCTGGAGAACTTCAAAACCTCGGAAAGGAAATTCTTCTGCGCACCCTCTATCAGGGTCGAACCATATAAAGAAAACCCGAAGCACATTATACAGTGCAAGAATTGTTATGCATTCGATCATTCGAAGCAATCGTGCTACGGCAAACAAGAGGAACCACAGATTGTTATTACCACGACGAAAGTCTGCAGAAATTGTAAAGGAGAAGACCACGGCGCAAACAATGCCAAATACCCTGTGTTTAAAAGAGTGATAGCTAGGCAAATGAACAAGCAGAGGCTAAGCAAACGAAAAGAGAGGAGAGAATTAAACGCTCAGTGGTAAGATTGGGAGTTAAATATGCAGATGTCACAAATGCAAGGCAATTTCCAACTCTGCCACAAAAAGAGTCAGCACAACCACAAACAGAACAAGTACCACCGACAACTGGTGGTCTCACACTAGAGGGCCTCTTTCAGATGCAGACACAAATGCAACAGACACTGATGATGCTGATGGACACTATAAATAGGATACACTCGCATCTCAATGGCTAACCACGACAGTAAGAAATTACAGAAACTCAAAATCTTACATCTGAACACCCAAGGAGTAAGAAACAAATTCAAAGAAATAAAAACACTAGTCGGGAAATATAGACCGGCTATAATTATATTGAACGAGTGCAAGATCGACTTTGAGACACAACAATATAACATAAAAGGGTACGATAAACTCACCCACACATTGGAAAAACATTTAGCCACTGCCATGTATGTACAGAGGGGACTAAGGTGGGCCGAGACGGAAGTCGCTCCAGGATGGCACGATGAAAACAAGAAGATAGAAGGCGTAGGCATCAAACTTTTTACTAACCACGCAACTGGACAATATGTTAAGATCAAAGGAATATACATTCAAATTCCAAATCAGCACCATGCTAGAGAAGAACTGGAGGAAACCCTAGCCGATGAACCATCTATCATCATTGGTGATATGAACTTACGTATGCAAACCCTAGGCCACAGCAGAAACTCCGGCCTCGGCAATATTATTAAAAAAGCAACGAATGACGGAATATGCTCCCTAATACATGCTAATGCACCATCTAGACCCTTTAGCCAAGGTAACACCATCCTGGACCTGGCTATAATAACACACCAACAACTAGAAGCGCAGGCCAAACAGGTAGAGAGCGTTGGTTCGGATCACCTCCCTTGGTTGCTAACGGTAAAGATTGAACACAATATAGAGGAACACCTATACCGTAATACAAAGAACATCTACGAGGACGAGAAACTAAGAGCGGCATACCAACAGACAATGTGGGAAGGTCTCTGTGACCTTAACAAAGAAATCACAACAGAAGCCGATTGCGAGAAGTATATCGAAACAATGGAAAAGGCTGTTGTTGCAGCCCTCGACACTCACGCACCCCTAAAAAATTCAACAAGACATGAACGACTACCGAAGCAAGTAAAAGATAAGATAGACTTTCGAAATGAACTAAAACAAATTGCATGGCAAGCGAGACACTGCAGCGCCAGAGTCCAACGCGAAACACGCACTCTTTACAACCAAGCTAAGAGAGAAGCTGAAAAAGTATTGAAAGAATACACTGAAAAAGGCTGGCTCGACAAACTCCAAGATGTACGGGATAATAGGTCACAAATGTGGCGCATTCAACGAAACATAAAGAAACCTATCGTTAAACTACCAAACATCACGGGATGCAATACAGAAATAGAAACGATCAACAAGCTTACCGATACAGCCATAATTAAAGAAGCCAAAATAGCGAAAACGGATGAGGGGACTGAAAAGACGACACCATTCCAACCGCTTGACCTCACGTCAAAAAAAGAAGTGCAACTTGCACTGAGCAGATTCAAAAACAAAAAGGCCCCCTGGCCAGATGGAATAAAAGCAGACGCACTCAAACTTGGGGGAGAAGTCTTCATCGAGGCATTTGTGCCTCTTGCTAACTTTGTATTGTCCACAGGCTACTTCCCTAAGCGATGGAAAACTGGCGTATGCATATTCCTGCACAAGGCCGGCAAAGATCACCGTGAAGCATCATCGTACTGTCCGATCACACTGCTTAACATCATGGGCAAGCTGTGTGAGCGGTTGATCCTAAGAAGACTTACCGCTACGATCAACCGGATACAACCAACGTTCCAGCACGGCTTCACAAGGGCGAGAGGCACAGCAACCCAGATTCTACGTACTGGAAAAATAATCACTGATGCACTAGCCACGGAAGACAGCGTCTCTATGATATCTACGGACCTATCGAAGGCCTTCGACTCGATAAACCACAAGGGCCTGATCAAGAAACTTCAGAATCAAGACGTCTCCAATAATATCATTAAAATAATTGAGAACTACCTCGAAGGCAGAAAGTTGAGAGGTAAATTCAGAACTACTATGACCAAAGACAAAACGGTACCACACGGCGTGCCCCAAGGCTCGATCCTGGGACCAGTAATCTTCAACTTATACGTCCATGACATTTGGGATATACAAGACCACATCAGAGGTCTCAAACTCTCACAGTACGCGGATGATCTCCGTATACCCAACAGAGCCACAAATCCAGAACACGCGACTACGCGCGCTGAATGGGCAGCGGAAGTCATCATAGACTACTACACAAGATGGGGGTTAAAGTGTAACATAGAGAAAACAGAATGCATCATGTTCTCGAAAAAGAAAAAATACCGCCCAACGGTGAAACTGAAACAACAAACGTTGCACTATCAAAAGCAGATCAGATACCTCGGTGTCATCTTCGACAAACACATGAAGATGAACCAGCACACCGAAAAGGTCGTCAAAAAGCTAAAACAAGTCAGAGGAGCCCTCGGTCCAATAATAGGATACAATGCGAAGACAGAACTAGACACGAAACTGGCAATCATCCAAGCCTGCATTTTGCCGCTGATGGACTACGGAGTAGTGCAATTACTCTCAAGGTATAGCGCAACGAGCCTAAGCAAAATCGAACGCCAATACAGACTGGCACTGAAAAATGCCGCACAACTACCAAGACGAACTCCCACCGAAGTGATTTGGGAGATGGCTGATATAGAAGCCTGGCACCTACGCGCCGAGGACCTTAACACCAAAATGTTGGAAAGCATTACAAAATTAGAAATAGAAGATCTTGAATCGCCTGGAGATGCCTACCACGCGCACGGCGAATTTAACCCCCTCAGGGTTAATCACAGAATAGGCGATATATTGTATGACCCTAATAAAAAAGGATACAAGCGGTGGCCTATCGACAAAACGAAGGCTCCGCGTCCCCTAAAAATAAAGTAAAAATAATATAATAAAGTGAAAATAATAATAATAATAAAGTGATAAATAATAATAATAAATAAATAATAATAAAAAGTAAGATCAATAATAATAACGCTCCACTGAGACGTACTGGCACAAAACATAAATAAAACACGTAATCTGTTTGTATAGTCTTACATATTGCGAATAAACCGAACACAGCAAACATAGACCCATAAGAACATAAGTTAGCTGACTCACCTCTGTACGGCCCACCGGCCACAGAGACATATTGTAATACACAAAGTAGGCAAATAAATGTTATTCTGATTCTGATTCTGACCTCGGGTCCTGGTGTATGTGGGGGACGACAGACGTCCCCGAGTCTGCCGCCCCTAGACCCATTTAGGGGGGCCGGAAGAGGGCGTTATCCGCCCTCCGCCGACGCCCGGTGCGCCTGCTGCGGGCAGGGTGGGAGGTTGAGATCTCCCTCTCCCTTTCCGCAGCCTCCTTCTGCGACATGACACTTTCGCAGAAAGAAACCACCGCGTCCCAGGACTCTGCGCTGTCGACCATCGACTCGATCACGGCCGACAGCGATAGGTCACTGCCTACTTCTGAGACGAGGGCACGGCGCGGCCCCTCCCAAGCGGCACATTCCGCCAGCGTATGCCGCGCCGTGTCCTCCCGGCAGTCGACGCAGTGGTGACACCGGGCGTCCGGCTCCCTGTTTATGCGACACAGGTACTTCCCGAAGCAACCATGCCCCGAGAGCACCTGCGTCACCCGAAACGACAGGGAGCCGTGCCTCCTCCCGAGCCAGCGCTCGAGCACTGGCCGGACCGCCTCGATGATGGCGAGGCCGGCGGTAGGGCGCGAAAGCCTGTCCCGCCATTCCGCCACCAGGACCTCGCGAAGCTGAGACCGACGCAGCTCCATGTGTCGCTGCATCAGTCGCTCGCCCCGCGCCCGCGCTTCCTCGCGCCACCGGTACAGTGACGCGAGTACCTTCGCCTCCAGGTCCCAGGGCGGGGATCCGGCCAGTGCACAAGCCGCCTCGTAGGAGATCGTGCGATATCCCCTGATGACTCTGACGGCCATCGCTCGTTGCGGCTTTCGCAGCACGGCGGTGCTTCCGGCCGTCAGGTCTGCCGCCCAGATCGGGGCCCCATAAAGGGCCATCGATCGCACGATCCCCACGTAGAGCCGCCTGCAGATGACGCTGGGGCCCCCAAGATTGGGAAGCAGCGTTGACAACGCCCCAGCCGCGCCCAACAACTTGGGCGCCAGCCGCTGGAAATGAGGGCCAAAATCCCATCGGCTGTCGAGCACCAATCCAAGGTATCCGTATGTAACCTTAACCGACTGTTTGAAACAACCCGCCCTTAGTCAGTCATTCAGTTGTCATTTTGTACGAGATTACCATTCTTTAGCATTTCTTTCAATGGCGTGTCAGTGGTTAACCATTGGAAAGTCATTATCACGCCCTCAGACCAATAAAAAACTTTTCGAGAACTTCTTATTGGTCCGAGATCACGCCATTATATTAGTAAATTACCAAACTTGTCAAAATCAACAATTATGAAATCAATGATAGACCATTGACACTATTGTAATAGCAGACTTGAGGCCCTGGTACACAGCACTGCACCACTGCAGCACACTGGTATTCAGCTGCATCCGGTAAGACTGGAAGCCGACACCAATGTAGTTGGCAAAAGGCTAGACAGAGGATGATGACTGATTGAAGACGGCTTTGCACTATCTCGTATATATATGTTCGTGTTTTTTACGCACAGCATAAAAACGGATCAGAAATTCACGAATCGGCGTTGTGCACTCACTCGTATTCGTGATCCGTTTTAGGGAATTTCTCATGATCTGGATCTGGTTCAAAAAGCACGAATACGCGTATGTCGATCACTGTCCTGTTTCCCTGTCCTCTCCGCTAAAAGGTTGCTTAATAGTCACGAATTAGCGCTCACTTTTATTCGATCCGTATTTGTGATGAAAAACACAACGCCCTTACTTCTATCCGTAAAAACTGACTCGATGTGAGAAATTCACGAATATAAAACACGAAAACGATGTAGTGCAAACAACCATACATTTATGAACGCTGTTCAGACTCGAACTTTCAGAAATCACGAATACGATCAGAGGGCCTAGTGTGGAGTTTTTATTCAAACTCGATCACGATAACGTAAACTATCGCTTTTAATGTCAATTTGTATGGAATATTTGTGGTTCCTACTGTTGCCACTAGACTGCGCTGTTCTAGTTGCCGTTAACGCGATAGAGTTCGAATACAAACTCACACTAGGCCCTCTGAATGCGAGTGAGTGTACCAACGCCCTGATTGTTGTTTGGAGAGATGATATTGTTTTTTTTTGTAAAAGATAATGCCTAACTCTCAGACCAATAAAAAACTTTTTTTATCGGTCTGACTGAGGCCTAACTGAAATCTGATTACAAAAATATTTCACCGATAGATTAGCACTCAGACTTATATCGCGGACACAGGTTAGTCACTGAGTTATTATTAGTAGGTAATATTCGTTCAATGAGGTGAGTAGGTAAATCTATATTTCTGATGTATCAACGCACAGGCCAAACCCTTAAGACTGCGCCGAGCAAAATAATTCAAAACAGTCGTCACTGTTAAAGTGATATAATCAAAAGTTTTACCGTAATTACCATAAAAAATATGTAATGATTAGGTACCACAATGAATGTGTTATCCGATTATAGTTGGCAAAAAATAAAAATACTGTTAATTTAATAAACAAAAATACCTACGTAAAGTTGTACAAAAATCTATAAAAACATCTCGTATTTAGTTGAGTTTTGATAGTAAACTGTTTTTTTTTTTTCACAAACTTGAATTCATGTTAATCTTTAATATTCTACAATCTACAATTTGTAGTTTTTACATTTTCGAAATGTCGATTAGTTCTATGTTCTATGTTCTATGTTAGGGGGGTTTGGTTTCCGCACTTAGTCCGTAAATATGGACCATTGTACGTGAGCCATGGCGGCCGACTACTCCAACCAGCCCACCTCCCTCCAGAAGCAGATCAATCTTCCCAGTCTTCTCAGGGCATCCGCAAGGGAGTTTGGTGTTCCAAGGGTTTCCCTGCGGATCTGGGTGACGCCAGTGCACTCAAGGAGTACATGTGCCACCGTTTCATCCGCCCCCATGCAGGCTCTGCACAGAGGACTATCAGTGATGCCTAAGGTGTGAAAGTGTTTGTTCAGTGAGCAGTGACCGGTGATGGTCCCCGACACCAGTCGCAAGCTATCCCTGTCCAGGTGCAGAAGGCGCCTGGTCAGCTTCATATCTAGGGATGGCATAGCCTCCTTGGACTGCCTGCACCCTGGTGTCGAGGTCCACCATTTCCTCCGCTCGTATTTGTGTGTAGTCTTTTACCCAACTTCTTAGCTGATTGAACGGGATGGGCACAATGGGTTCGGGTCCGAGGGCTTTTGAGCTGGAGCCCCTCCTGGCGAGTTCGTCAGCCGCATCGTTGCCCAGTGATCCACTGTGCCCCTTGATCCATTGTAGTGTCACCGTATTGCGGTTTTCTACCGTAATACGTTCTAGTGCATTATGGCATTCTAGTATTAGTCTCGACGTGATCTGGTTTTTCTCTAAGGATTGAAGTACTGAGGCACTATCGGAGAGTATACGGATGTGTGTATCCGTAACCTCCCTGGCCTCAATGGCGTGTGCTGCCTGGATGATGCCTACACATTCTGCTTGGTAGACAGTGTTAAGCATTCCTAGGGGTCTGGATATTTTAATGTTTAGGTCTTCAGAGAAGACTCCGACTCCAGTACCGAGGTCAGTCTTTGATCCATCGGTGTAGATCCTTAGCTCATTTGGGCCTGAGTAGTCACACAGCTCCGCTGTGAGCTCTATTTTGTAGTGTTTTTGGAAACAGTGTATCTTCAAGGTTTTGTCGTTGGGTGATGCCATCATGGGCTGTCGTTTGATCGCATCCTCTTTTATCCGTGTATGTTTGATTCTGGAATCTTTACTTAAGGTACCGGATATATCCAGCCTAAAAGCCGCTAGGGTCGCCTCCTCTCTCACGACAAGGTTTAGAGGTGGCAGTCCCAGCATCGCCTGTAGAGCCGCTGTGGGTGACGTTCTCATACTGCCGGTAATCGCTACGCAGGCTAACCTTTGTAGTTTATCCAGCTCTTTCTGGGCTGTGCTCAGATTGGTCCTGGGCCACCAAACTAGAGAACCGTATGTCACAATTGGTCGGATGACTGTGGTGTATAGCCAGTAGGTGATTTTGGGACTTATTCCCCAATTTCTGCCAAGCAGTCTTTTGCATTGCCATAAGGCTATGCTGGCTTTTGTGGTGATGTAGTCGGTGTGTTTAGCCCAGTTCAGCTGTTTGTCCAAATAGATGCCCAGGTATTTGGACTCAATCGATAGGCTTAGCGTGGTTCCAAAGAAGTGTGGTAACTGTAGGGTTGCCAACTTCCTTTTCTTTGTGAATAGGACAAGTTCGGTTTTAGTAGGGTTCACTGCTAATCTGTGTTCCTTGCACCAGTCCTCTACTATCTTCAAGGCTTGACGCATAAGGTTGCATAGTGTGTTTTCATGTGTGCCGTTTATTATTATGGTTATGTCATCAGCGTAGCCCACCGTAAAGTAGCCTTTACCATTTAGGCGCCCTATGAGGCTATCTACCACGAGATTCCATAGTAGTGGTGAGAGTACGCCTCCTTGCGGGCATCCTTTCGCCACGATGGCTCTTGTGGTGTCGTTCACCGTGACTTGTACGGCTCTCAGTCTGAGCATGTTGGTGATCCATCCTCGCAGGGTCGAGTCCACACCGTGCACTTCGAGAGCTGCGTTGATGCTATGGAAAATGGTTTTGTCAAAAGCACCTTCTATGTCAATAAAAGCCGCTAGTGAGGAACCTTTGTAGTCTACCGCACATTCAATCTTGGAAATCACACTGTGCAGTGCTGATTCTGTTGATTTCCCTGTAGTGACCTCATACATAGTCGCATCAACACGTCCGACCGCGACGGCGCGCGGCCGAACACTGAGGACCGCGGACGTGTCGTACGCCACCTGCGACGGCGCGGCGACCGCAGCGGCCGATCGGCCGATGAGAAACAACATGTCAGCGCGGGATCAAGCTAGTGACTGAGCGCGCGCGCAGGCCGGTGAGAAACTATATACGACGGCGCGCCGCCGCACCGACACACCGACCGGCAAGGCATAGTATGGAAGTTGGAACAAATACTATGCATCACGCGCGGCGAGCCCTGATTGGTCGATTCCAATTACGTTGTATGTCTCCAACACCACTATGTACAAGGCACTACAAGTTAATATAACTAGACCAAAATAAATCCAATTATTCACATCGTCATCTGAGTTTTATTCCCATACACCGACAAGTTATCCCCAACATTGGTGACCCCGACGTGATCTGGAGGCCTACATCCGACGATTGAAAACATGCCGAACGAAGATCACAAACTTACGCTCGACAGAGAAGATGTGGAAGCTATTTCCCTGAAGTCGCGTCTACCTCTGTTCTGGCGTGACAAACCCAGACTTTGGTTTGCGCAGTTCGAGACTATGATTGCCAGTCAGAAGCTAAGCGACGAGAACAAATTCGGTCTCGCTGTTTCTCAACTTGAGAAAGTAGACGTGGAGCAAGTTGGGGATATCATCATGTCACCGCCTAACGCAGGAAGGTACGACGAACTCAAGAAGAGATTGCTGTCCGTCTACGAGGAGTCGGAGAACAAACAGTTACAGAAGCTGCTCAACGACGTCGAACTGGGCGACCAACGTCCATCGCAACTACTGCGGCGGATGCGAGATCTGGCCCGGGACAAGATACCCGACCAAACGCTACGTATGTTGTGGATGAGCCACCTACCAGCAGCAACGCGGGCGGTACTGTCAGTGAGTGAAGAATCCAGATTGGACGCCCTGGCAGCGATGGCAGATAAAATGGATGAGCAAACGAAGGAAATATCATCCATTTGTTCCTGTGCTCGAAGCGCAAATACAGCAAGTCCGTCGACCTCGTCTTCCTCAGAAACGAAGATAATGAGCATGATCGAGTCGCTCACCCAAGAAATTGCCGAGCTGAAAATGGATCGAGCGCGAGGCAACTACCGTCGTTCGCAAAATTATCGGCGCGGAGCGCGATCACGCTCAAGATCATCAAAGCGAACTACGGATATATGTTTTTATCACCAAAAGTTTGGAAGGGACGCATATAAATGTCGAAGCCCGTGCAATTATAACAGGACGAAATCGACCCAGGAAAACTAGAGAAGACTTTAGCTACGACGGGAGCCGAAGTCAACGAACTTACGAATCGCCGTCTATTTATCAAGGAATTATCAACGGGACTTCACTTTCTAATCGATACTGGCGCGAACGTATCAGTATTACCAGTACGAGGAACAGAAAAACGAAAACAAAACCCAAGTAATTACTTGTACGCCGCCAACGGCTCGTCAATACCCTCTTATGGTGAAAAATCGATGGTACTGAACATTGGACTACGACGACCGTACAGATGGAGTTTTGTGGTTGCTGAAGTGAAACGACCCATAATTGGCGCTGATTTCTTACACAAACATCAGCTGACAGTGGACATTCATGGAAAAAAACTCGTAGATAAGCGAACCAGCCTGTCCGTCGTGGGTTACGTAACAACGTCATCGGACCATAGCGTAAACACAGTGAACAGCCAGCAACCATATCACGACCTACTCGCAAAATATCCTGACATCACGCGACCGTCCTTGAAGCTCTGTAACAGTGAAGTGGAACACCAGATCGAAACAACTGGGCCGCCCGTCTATTCCAAGGCAAGACCACTACCACCTCACAAGTACAAGGTGGCGAAGGAAGAATTTGAAGCAATGATGGAACAGGGAATCTGCAGGCCTTCAAACAGTCCATGGGCGAGTCCGCTTCACCTAGTTCTGAAGAAAGACGGCAAGTATCGAGCCTGCGGAGATTATCGTCGTCTTAACAGCGTGACAGTGCCAGACCGGTACCCTATACCTAGACTGCACGACTTCACCTACAATTTACTAGGAAAGAAAATCTTCTCCATAATCGACCTTCGAAAAGCATATTACCAAGTGCAAAATCGCGAAGAGGATATTATGAAAACAGCAGTCATTACTCCATTTGGCCTCTTCGAATTCACAAGAATGTGTTTTGGTCTACGCAACAGCGGTCAGACATTCCAACGTCACATCGACAATGTACTCCGAGGACTGCCTGTTTTCCCATTCGTGGATGACATTTTAGTAGCTTCGGAAAATAAAGCAGAGCATAGAAGAGACCTAGAAGATGTGTTTAAACGCCTGAATGACAATGGGCTACAACTTAACGTCGCAAAATGTACGTTTGGCCAACCAACACTCGATTTCTTAGGCTACACAATATCCACAGAAGGAATAAAGCCAACACAAGAAAAAACTAAGGCCATTACGTCATACCCATTACCGCAGACGATTCAACAACTTCGCCGTTTCTTAGGCATGATGAATTTTTATCGTGAAAACATTCCGCACGCCGCCGAACATCAAAAGGAACTCAACGCTTATTTACATGACTCAAAAAAAAACGATAAAACACAAATACAATGGAGTGAAGCCGCAAAGAATGCATTCGACAAGTGCAAAGAAGACATCAGTAACGCCACTTTATTAGCATACCCATCATCAAGCCTGCCTTTCGCCTTGATGACCGACGCGTCTGACACCAGTGTGGGAGCCGTACTTCAACAGCAAATCGCAGGAAATTGGAAACCGCTCGGGTTTTTTTCGAAGAAGCTAGACGATGCTCAAAGAAAATACTGTACATATGACAGAGAGCTGCTATCAATATATATGGCCGTTCGTCACTTCCGCCGGATCTTTGAAGGCCGTGACGTCACCATCTTCACCGACCACAAACCGCTTGTAAACGCGCTGAAGGCAAAAAGTAAGAACGAAACGCCACGTCGCATTCGCTACTTGGAATACATCGGTCAATTCGTCAACTGCATCAAGCACATAGCAGGCAAAGATAACATCGTAGCAGACGCGCTATCGAGGGTAGAATCAATCACATGTCCGTCGCCGATTGACTACAATGAATTAGCAAAAGCCCAGAGTAGTGACGCAGAACTTAAACAGTTGATAAAAAACGAACGTTACACATTCACACGCACAAAGCTACTTGGTACGTCGAAATTAATCAACTGCGAGATGTCAACAGGGGCCGCTCGCCCGTTCTTACCCGAGGCATACAGAAAACAAGCTTATCAAGCAATGCACGACTTGAACCATCCCGGCGTGAGAGCAACGAGACGACTAGTCACGACTCGATTTTTCTGGCCATCGATGAAGAAAGACGTCACAGAGTGGTCAAGAGCCTGTGACCAGTGTCAGCGTGTAAAAGTACAGCGGCACACGAAATCACCAATCGCAAGCTTCCAACACGTCGAACGACTGGCTCACGTGCATATTGATTTAACCGGCCCACTACCAATATCGAACAGCCGTCGTTACCTGCTCACAATGATTGACAGAGCAACAAAGTGGCCAGAAGCCCAAGCAATTGAAGATATAACAGCGGAGAAGGTAGCCAACGCGTTGTACGAAACCTGGATCACCAGATACGGTTGCCCGGTAACAATAACAACAGACCGCGGCCGGCAATTCGAGTCCGACCTATTCAACAAATTAATGCATCGCATGGGCATCGAACGCATACGAACTACAGCATACCATCCGCAGTCCAACGGCTTGATAGAACGCTGGCACCGCTCACTAAAAACGTCACTCGCCGCAAGACTTAATACTGTCAACTGGGCGCACGAGTTGCCAACTGTATTATTGGGCCTGCGCGCGGCTTTCAAACAAGACATAGGAGCGAGTGCTGCCGAGTTGTTGTACGGACAAACACTAAGATTGCCTGGAGAATTCTATGACGAAGCTGTAACAACGCATCACAATCCATCTTACTTCATGAGCCACCTAAGCGAAGCACTGAAGAAAGCACAAGCGCAGCGTGATAGTACAAGCAGAAATCAAGTAATATTTGTTCACGGCGATCTGTATACATGTACACACGTATACGTACGCAACGATGCAGTCCGCAAGCCGTTAACACCTACCTATAACGGCCCGTATCGAGTCATCGCCCGCAACGACAAATATTTTGAAGTACAGCTGGAGAACAGAAGCTCGAACATATCTATCGACAGACTCAAGCCTGCCTATTATTTAAGTCCGGAGCAAGAAGCAGCACATACTTACGCCCATAAAACAAGATCAGGCAGAACATCAAAACCTCCTGTACGCTTCGCTGGCGGGGGAGTAATGTAGTGACCTCATACATAGTCGCATCAACACGTCCGACCGCGACGGCGCGCGGCCGAACACTGAGGACCGCGGACGTGTCGTACGCCACCTGCGACGGCGCGGCGACCGCAGCGGCCGATCGGCCGATGAGAAACAACATGTCAGCGCGGGATCAAGCTAGTGACTGAGCGCGCGCGCAGGCCGGTGAGAAACTATATACGACGGCGCGCCGCCGCACCGACACACCGACCGGCAAGGCATAGTATGGAAGTTGGAACAAATACTATGCATCACGCGCGGCGAGCCCTGATTGGTCGATTCCAATTACGTTGTATGTCTCCAACACCACTATGTACAAGGCACTACAAGTTAATATAACTAGACCAAAATAAATCCAATTATTCACATCGTCATCTGAGTTTTATTCCCATACACCGACAAGTTATCCCCAACATCCCTGTGGAGTAGGCGTGTTGTTGTTTGTGTAGTGGCAGCTCCCGGAGGGGGCCGTCCCGGATGTATCGGTCACAAAGTCTCTCAAGGGTTTTCAGTAGAAAAGATGTCAGGCTTATTGGCCTGTACGCTTTGGGTTGTGTGTAGTCTGTTTTGCCTGGTTTAGGGATGAAAATAACTTTCACTTCTCGCCATGCACGTGGTACGTAGTTGTGTGCTAGGCAGGCACGATAGATCGCGACCAGCCATGATGTGAGTAGATCAACTCCCCATTGCAGTAGAGCTGGGAAAATTCCGTCTAGGCCTGCAGATTTGTAGGGTTTATAGGTTTTAATTGCCCACCTTACTCGGTCTTCTGTTACTATGCTACAGGCTCTGTACCAATCCTGGTTGTTTGGTGTGTATGTTGGCTCACTTGTCCATGACATGTCCTCGGAGAGGCTGCAGTCTGGAAAGTGAGTTTCCAAAAGAACTTTGCTTGTTTCAAAGTCTGATTTCGTATATGTGTTATCAGGGTTTTTCAGCGACCCGAGGGTGCGGTTTTGATCGGTGGATAGGATTTTCCTCACCCGCGCGGCCTCGCTGTGTGATTCAATATTCTCGCAGAATTTTCGCCAGGCTGCTCTACTGGCAGCCCTGATTTGTTTTTTGAAGGTATATTGGGTTTCTTTGTAAAGTTTCCAGTCCTCAGGTAGCCTGGAATTTTTGGCTCTGTTGAATTGTTTGCGTACCGCTAGCCTGAGCTTACTTAGTTCCGCATTCCACCAAGAGTTTCCCTGGCCCTTGGCGTTCGGGTCTTTTAGTTTGCAGCAGGTGTGGTAGGCTTCAATTATGTATTCTGAGAGCTTCGTTACTGTGTCTTCAAGTTGTTTGGGATCCGTTATGTTTAGAGGTGTTTGGTGCCTGGCTAGCAGGGAGGCCAAAAGTCGTTTGTAGCCAGGTACGTTTGTTCGGCGTGGATTGCGCCTTGGTTCGGGTTTTTTTGTGTTAGCTGATAGTGAAAAGCGAATCCTTCTATGTCGATTAGTTATTTTATTATGAAAATTATAATGGTTTTTAACAAATATACAATATTTACACGTACAATTAAAAAAAGAAAAACCTATAACTATTAATCCAAAAATAAACTAATATAATAAGGCATCAAAAAATTCCTCCACATCGCCGTCATCTGGGAATGTGCCCAAGAGACTGACTGCATTGCCCCGTTGGATGGCAATGCTTAACCTCTGCCCATAGTAAAAACCAGATCTTGGATCACGAGAAGTGTCAACTAACCTTTTGGAAATTTCCTTAAAAAGGAGATGAGCACTCGGACCCCACGACCCGAGAGTTTCAACCCCAAACGGCTCGAAAATAAGGTTATCACCAAGGTGACTATACTTTCGCCGTTTGAGGTTTTACGCAGCCGCAGCAGCAGCACCAGCACAGCACGCTGAGCTAGGAAGATGGGATGGCGCAAGAGTATCGACGCACGTAGCGTCCCACACTAAAGGCCTACCAAACTTCCAAGGAAATAATGACATGCCGTCCGGTCTCTTGCCATCGTCGCGTGCCAAGCCGTTGGGCTCCAAAACTGCTGGAACGCCGACGGCGACGAGAGCACGACGAATGATGTCATTTATGTTCGCGTGCCGCGCTATGCGACCTGCACTCCGGTTGCACGATATGCCGTTTTATTATTAATTTTTGTTTTAATAGACGCGCTGTTTTGAATCATACACAACGTATGACGACGGGGTGTTACCGATCGGGAATATTCGGTATGTATGATTCAGAATGAAAACAGTGCGTCTATTAAAACAAAAATTAATAATAAAATAACTTGAAATTTCGAACACGTATTCCTCAAATGACGAAGGCATCAACTAAGGAAGGATTTTTAAAAATTTAACCCCCAAGGGGGTGAAATAGAGGATAAAACAATGATATTCTAATAATATAATTGGGATAAAAGTTTGTATGAAACTTTTTATATTCCTTGGATATATTTGCATTAGGTACCTACCTGTAGGTATAGGTAGGTAGGTAGATAGGGACAGGACAATGTCTGTAGGGTCAGCTAGTCATATATATATGTAGACTGTATATTTATTAGACACAACTTGTAAAAAGCTGAAAAACGAATCATTTGTTTCGGAAGACCGAGAGAATTGTTTTATTTTTCTCTACGATTTCTTGAAGTTGTTTGTTTGGAATTCGGTTGTTTTTAAACTGTTTTAGTTAAACAAAAAGCTTGAAACTTGTGCAATACATCTGCATTGGCGATGGGCCTGCTAGCATTGTAATTGTCACTAATTTAGCTGCTTGCTTTATATTTATAGTCTTTTAATAAAATGTTAAGAAAACCACATGAGTTTTTTGTTAAACATTTATTAAACACTTAATAATACAGTTTGTTATAAATTACACAACTAACTAGGTACTTTATTTTTGTTATTATACGAGTAGGTACTTTTTTTTCTTTCTTCTTTTTTCTGGACGGAATGGAAGAAGAAAACGCATTGCGCTGACCAAAGTAACATGGTACAGACGCCAGCACATCAAGCCATACCTAACTGTCCAATTTTCCCAATTAAATATGAACCTTATGCTTTAATAATAAAGTTGAAAATCTATCAAAAAAAAATTGACAGATTGTAGTCGCTTGATGTGCTGGCCTCTGTACAAGAGCAGAACGATGATGATAAGAGTACTTTTTTAACGTTATTAACATGAGGATACCTCCCTGGGCTCAAAAGTTCGAAAAGGAGGGTTGAGGGCGGTTTGTAGTGTCCCTATGACCTTTTAGTTTATTTTCGCAAGGTTTTTAGGTACAATAAAAAATCACATCTACGTTTATAAAACTAATTATTCAAGTCAAGGTTTACTAGCAATTGACGTTTGACCTTTTTTCTACGTTCACGAGATTCAACATTACTAAATGATCTGTTAAGAAATTTGTTTTATTTTCTTTCCCACACACTTTTACGTGCATTTCTCGCAGGTTTCTGAATAATCCAAGTAAATAAAAAAAAATAACGCTTAATTTGTTAAACATAACATTTCTTTAAATGCAAAACTTACGTATATTTTTTGAACTTCCGAACATTGCTCGATTTATCTGGTGTAAAGGTCAGCATATGCGAAGATTTTAATATCCTGGTCCTTGGAAATCAGTTCTTCAATCTCAATTCTTTTTTTGTCCTCTAAATCGTACCGACGCTCTACAAGGACATACACCGCTATACGACGCTGAATACCAACTCCTTCTGCCAGAATACCTTTGACAACTGATCCTGTGAACTTCGCTCTCGAACTACCGTACATGAAGTTATCACTCAAGAAATCAATTAAAGCACTAGTATACAGTTCTATTATGGAGTCGAAGTACGTACTGACCAGTTCAGCTACCTCGTTCACTATATACCTCCCGAAAACGAAGCCCACAGCCTCTACACCCTCCAACTTCTTCCGTTTCGGGTCAGAAAAGACTTCTGGCATCTGTTTCATACTTTGCCTGACGGCTTTGAAATACAACATTATCAAATGTACATGCGTGTACTTTTTGAAGTATTCTTCTTTTGGCAGAAACTTCTGCATCCAAGTTAAGATCCTCTCTATCACTGACAAACATGACGAGTATTTAGTGTCAAAAAATGCAGAATTGTACATTAAACTCTCCAACATTTGATCCAGTCTTTTGTCGAAATTAGATTCCTTTTCACATCGCAGAGTATCTAGGCGTTCTAAAAACCGATTCCCTATTTTCGTGAATCTTCTTTCAACATCCTCTTCATTTCTGGATAGCAGCAAGTACCTGACGAAAATAGAAGGAAACGATATCGCTGGAATATCCTCATCAGTATTGTCGAGTATCTGAAGCAATATGTCTTCGATAGACTCATTCGTTTCGGGAAGAAGTTTCGACAGATCGCAAAGCAGATTGTCGGCACTAGTGCAGGAGATTTTGTTGACAGCAAGGAATAAAGAGACGCAATAGTCAGGTTTAATGGCGGACGGGATCCAGTCGGTATTTCCAAGTAATTCACGGAGCCTTTCACGTGATTTCAGGTCGACATTGAATAACAGGGGTTTTATTATATCCCATACTCTAAGGTCAGAACTAGCACCGTGACGACGGAAGTACGGCAACGCAGTACGTAACGGTACCACAGGACGCAGCTTCACTGCTGAAGCCAAGGTGTCGAGGAGTAACCCGCCCGCAGAACGCATACTCAGGGCTAAGGCTACTCTTACCGTGCGTCGCTCAGCCGCTAACGCACGGGTTAACGCCGCTCTTTCAACTTCCCTGCATCGCATCGCTTGCGTTGCGATAGCTTTCACGCCAGCCTTGCGCCAGCCCCATTCCATTAAATTGATGACAGGCCGGGCTCGATGTGCGCAGGCCCTCAGCGCCGCCGCAAACTTCACACTCTCTTTTCCTGCTGCGTCTAGGACATGCAATTCTTTTTCAAGATCTTGGCCTAAGAGACTTGCCAACGGTCGCACTAATTTAATATTTTTACAATTTTCATTCAAATTTTCGTTAAAATGTTCAATGAAATCTTCAATCAAATTTTCGTTTGAATTTTCATTCGAGTTTTCATGCGAATTTTTATTCGAATTTTCATTTTGTTGCTGAGCGATCTTCTCCTTTAAAGCGCTCGTAAGGTTTACTGTAAAATCTTGTTTTCGATCGAAGTAAACTGTTAGTTTCGAAACAAACCTGTCGAAGCTCGTATAACGAGTAACCAATATATCGACTACTTGCTCAAGTTTGAGGATCGACGGATCATGCCGCAGTGCATTCACCAGTGCCGCTTCATCTTTTCTAAATTCCATGTTATATTGCAGCAGCTCGCGGCGTGCAATTCTTGCATTATAAAGCTGCTCAAGTAAAGGACGCGCGACGACAGTGTCACGCAAAGCTAAAGCCACCACTGCTTTCACTGCTGGTGAGGTTGCCTCAACTCGAACGCGGTATAATTTTAGAACATCTAACAACTGATGGAGGTGCTTCGCGGCGACTGCTGGTTCCACATCTACAGCGGCAGCTGTCAGAATGTTTTGGAGACCGATAGCAATGCGTTGACGTTCGGCTGCCTTTAGGGAATACTCTGACAGCGTTGAAAAGTTTTTTAAAAATGTAACACGGACGGCCTTTTCGCATTCGCCAGCTAATAACTGGTGGATCACGACACAGTGCAATCCCTCAAAGCATGCAGCTTCAGCCGGTGCTCCGTCGAGCCCGAGTCCGTGCCCAAAATCCAGCAAATGTTGCCAGTCATCTGCAGGCAGGCGCCAGACGTTAGCGCGCTTGACAAGACTGCGCAGTATGGAGGCGCGCGTATGCGCCGGCTCGTTACTATGCTGCACAGCGAGACGCAACAGAGCTGACACCGCGTCAATGCGCCCACCACTCTTGCTTACCAAAACAAGGAAGATATCACGCCGCCTGTCCGCAGATCCTGTTGAACTCAAGCGCTGACTCAACTCGTGCAGCGCGCGATCAAACCCAATAAAACGAAATTCATCGAACAATCGTTCTAAATCTGTTTTTACTCGTATCATGCACTCTTCAGGTTGTTCGTCATACATTATATCATCATTATAAGCTCTTTTCGCGCAACACCTCATTAATCCTGCCATACCAAGCATTTCATAATCATTATCCTTACGGATTAATTGGAAATCCTGGTCATCGAAAACATGTGGACCGGTGACAGCCTCTGTCGGGGGATCGGGTATCTCGTACGGCCATACATTTACACGGTCACCAACGTCTTTATCAACAAATACTCGTTTCTTAAACGCCGCTCTCTTATCAGGGCTGAGACGCTTTATCAGTGGCTCCATAGCTTTATACTCGAACCAATTTCCCAAGTAGCTTGCTTTCGCTAGTTTTAAAACTACATCCTGGCACTCCTCGACACTGAGCCGAGCAGCGAGAGTTGGGATGTGCAGGAAATGTGCAACGTACAGCTCCAACTTATTTGTGAATCTAGTTTTATGATACCGTAGGATGTAGTCAGTGGACAAAGAACTGAATCTGCCAAAACTGTTAATATTGAAATACTTTTCTGTGATGTCAAAGAATACATCTGCATCTGACTTCAGCACACATTTCACACTTTTGAAGTAGGATGCTTCTTGTTCTAGGTAGCGAGTTTTCACATCTTCATTTGAGGCCAACGAATCAAAATATATTTTGGCGACTTTAGGACATTTCTCGCACAATACTTTTAATGAATGAGGGGATAATTTGAGCAATATCTTGGGAACTTCTTCCAGAATGAAGTCAGGACCGCAGTGACCCAGAAACTTAAAGGCAAACTCAAATGCGTTCTCTTTGTAATGCTGATAGAACTCCTGACACATTGCTGGGTCTCGTAGATTGATGTAAATCCAGTGTTTCATTTTGGTAACTGCTGGCGTAATCATTTCTGGGAAGAGAACATCTTCTAAAAATTTAGGGTTAACAATGTCACGGTTGCTTACAAGCCATGTTGATTTCAGGGCTCTGCTTACGTATAACATGTCATCGTCTTTTAAATTACGTATTATGTAGTCTACATTTCGAAGTGCTATGGCGAGGTCTATTTTAAATAGTCGGTCGACAGGAGAATCTTCCGGTAGTGCTTCGACATCCTGGATAGAAGCTCCGCTCTCTTTAGCTTCACGCACCAAGGAGTTGAGGTGCCGATGCCGTTGGCCCAGGTTGTCCCCCATCAACGATACTGGTGAAAACCGTGCCATCTGCAGGAAACAATAAAAAATATACTGTACAAATTACAAATAACACTCCATTTCGTGTAAAAATCTCAGTTATTTCGGCGAATAGCGACACAAACACCAATATTTACATAAAAAACCTAATTTTATTAGCCTAAGGTAATTTAGGAACATGTGAATGAATGTGGCGGCAGTGGCCATTTACCGCCGTAATGGTGGGCCGCTCGTTTCTTTGCTACGCTATAAAGCGATTCATAATTTGTTACAGTGTAGTCCGATTTTGATGACTATTTTTTAATGGATAGTGTACCTATACTTCAAAGTTGGTCTCACTATATAATTTCATGAAAATATTCCGCCTCTAACTGCTATGCTCAGAGACAGTCAGAGACGTCACATAATAATTACTTAATCATTAACTTTAATTGACCAACATAAGGTAAACACTAGTCCAAGTCTTTGACCTCTGTTATTAGTAAATGTTTGTGGTATTGATGTGCCTTAATAATAAATAAATAAATTGGCACATATCAACAACTTTAAAATTATCTTAATCTATCATATTTCTGACTGACAGCATATTGGCACAGTAAAGATATCTAACAGTATTGTCACTCGTTTAAGGTCACGCGCTTAAGTACCTACGGCTCGCTTTCGTTCGAACGTCCAAAATCCAGTCGGGTTGCCACGCGCTCGCTAAGTATGTGTACGTATACCACAGAGATTTTTTTTCCGATACAGTTTAATTAATAGTTCCGTACGATACTGCGACCGCAGCTTTAATAATGGATAGTCGTGCAAATTGCAGTGTAGACGGCTGTCGAAATAAAACAACCAACAAAAGTTTATCCTTTTTTACACTACATAAGGAGGAGGAAAGGTTAATATATTTTATTTATTTTTTCTTTGTTGATTCTTTTTTTATATAATAGAGAGTTCTTTGTGTAATGTTAAGAAGAAAGTTTTATAATAGTACGTAATTATAAGTAGGTACCTATTGATTTGGTTAGATATTTTACTTACTTATTATTTTTCAAAATATACACACAATACTATAATAATATAACTTTTGTGTAATCATTTTCATAACATAGACAGCCCTAGCGTTGCGTAATTTGACGCAGGTGATCGCCCGACACCACGTCAGACAACGTAGTAGATACTCTCGAGCGTGTGCGTAAGGTACATTTTAGCGCGCACGAACGGCTGTAATATTTTTGTAGGCAGTTATAGCTTTAAGTATCTATCTTTTTTATATGGAGTGAACTATCTGATCCAAAGGAACTATTAGTTAATCTGTGATATTGGTCAATTAAAGTTAATGATCGGTTATTATTAAGTGACGGCAGCGCGACTGATAACGTTGCAGTCGCGCGACTTTATTTATATGGATTTACAAAGCAGCGCTGTCGTCGCGCTGCTGTCGCTTGCTGGCGCGCGACTAATTTGAGAGCGCCCTTAAAATATTTCAAATAAATATTGGTACTTATTTGAAATTTTTTGATCTTTATAATATAACTAGCTGACCCGACAGACGTTGTCCTGTCCTTATCTACCTACTTACCTGCCTATTTACCTACCCTACACCTACCGTACACCTACCCTACACCTACCCTACACCTACCCTACACCTACCCTACACCAACCCTACACCAACCCTACACCTACCCTACACCTACCCTACACCTACCCTAACACCTACCCTACACCTACCCTACACCAACCCTACACCTACCCTACACCTACCCTACACCTACCCTACACCTACCCTAACACCTACCCTACACCTACCCTACACCTACCCTACACCTACCCTACACCTACCCTACACCTACCCTACACCTACCCTACACCTACCCTACACCTACCCTACACCTACCCTACACCTACCCTACACCTACCCTACACCTACCCTACACCTACCCTACACCTACCCTACACCTACCCTACACCTACCCTACACCTACCCTACACCTACCCTACACCTACCCTACTTACTTTTTTTTTTTTTTTTTTCTCCGTAGGAACCATCTTCGTACTTCAAGGAATATTATAAAAAAAGAATTATCCAATTTGGTCAAGCGGTTCGCAAGTTATGCGCTTACCAACACATTTAGCTATTCATTTTTATATATAAGATAATAATATGTGGGGACATTTCACACACGGCCATCTGACCCCAAACTAGGGAGATCCTGTACTATGGGTGTCAGACAGCTGATATACATACACAAATACATTTTTTTTTGTAAATACATACATATATAGATAAACAACACCCAGACACAAGGCAAACACAAGTGCTCATCACACAAATGTTTACCCTGGGCGGGAATCGAACCCGCAATACGCTGCGCAGCAGTCGATCGCTCAGCCACTGCGCCAACCGTGTCGTCAAATCTTAATCTGTCGAAAAATCTTTAGATTGATTCTACACTAATTGGTGCATTAGTGTAAAATACAGGTGTTATTTTTTCACATGAGAGTTGATTTGATACTTGACTCAGACAAGTGACTTTAAAATCTTTTTTTAAATAGCTTTTTGAAGTGAAAACACCTCAAAATTTTAATCACCATGAACCCAAATGCACCACAAACTACATTCTATGTTGTATTCTTTTCCATATATTGGTTTAAGCTGCCATCTGAGATTACCTGGATTTGTCCATGTTTGGGTGGTTGTCCAAGTGGGGTTTTCAAAAAGTATACACACTTTTTGTGTCAAAGAACCCAGTTTAAATGAAAGATAAGCAATAATAATATATATTATATATATGAGATACAATTTTAATTTATTGTAAAAATATTTAACTCTGTGGTGTCCGGGAAAATAACTGAATTTCACCTAAATGTTTGAGTTTTTTGTCTATTACAATGGTGATGGCATACACAGCCCTGCCATTGGTCTATATACACATTTAAATTTTGTTTAATCGCAGTGACAATTAAATGTTTCAACTAATGTGCTATTAGTAGTCCTACTAGTAACAGGTTTGTTATGTTACTTACAGTCACTATAATTAATATACTACTTGTTGGTTTATCTAATTATACCTAGCCTAGGTGACACTTAGTAGGTAATAGTGTAGCTACAACATTTATTAACATGTGCCATGTAAACAAACAATGGACTTCCTATAGTTAGCCTATTTATGTTGGGTATTTAATTTAGTCAGTAATCTACCTTTTTGGTGTCGATAAAGGATGTAGGTACATAAATAAATAATATACAGGTAATATTTTCAAATTGCTACCTACATATAAATAAGGTGAACTTTTAGGATTGTGTTTTTGTTTTGGTGGCTCCAAAACATCCATGACAATCCTAAAACTACTTCTAAGTTTTAATTTATGACATAGGTAATATGCAGTTGTTAAATATATAATGTAAGATAGGTTGTAATTATAAAAAAAAATACAAACAAACCTACAGACAGACGTACATCATCATCATATCAGCCTATTGCTGTCCACTGGATGTCCATAGATTTATAATTTCATTTGTCTATCTATGAGAGAAAAAAGGTAAATCTATTATTAGAACCTGCCCCTAAGACGACCCCTCACGTAGAAAGACTAAAAAAAAATGCCAAATACTAATTCACAATAGGCAGGTACACTACCTTTTGGTTAAAATATCCAAAAATGTTAGATGTCAGATTCACTTTTTCCTTGTTGACTAATTTAGTAATTTATAAATAGCACTTTATCAGAAAAAAAATGTAACACACACAGTTATACGCCGCGGCAAACATAAACTTTATAGGTAGGTTTGTATCTACACAACTAACTACACTGGTCACAGAAATAACACGATTACACGACACTCTCAAACATGACTACGATGACATCATTCACATCAATGATGATCATATTATGATCAATGCTGCGCAGCGGCGGCGCGGCGGCCGAGCCGCCGCCCGTTTTTGTGCTGTGGGTGGTCAGACGGAGTCAGACCGTCACACTATTCATGTCATTTTTCATAAAAAATTAAGCATACCAAGCTCATCTGTTTTTTTAAGAAGTTTATATTTTTATACCCGTTAAAAGTAGGCAGACTGAACTCCCGACGAACCCTCTTTATTATTTTACTCTTTGGACAAACCTTTCCCAATTTAATAAACTGGTAAATAAATATGTTCCTTGTACTAGTCTATGCTATGGACGACCCACTGACTGACCGAATATAGTTCAAAGAGTACTACAATATATTATATTTGGTGTACAAAACAAAGTACTTATTGTTTATTTATTTCACCGTTTTGCTGTGTCCAGCCGGCAGCCAGTCACTCCCTCAAGTGTGAAAATGTAAGTACCTAATTACCTATTGACTATTGAAGAAGGGCGGACCGAGTTTCCATCTAGCATCTGTGCTGAATTACTTAGGAATACGTCCACTGTGGAGACGTTAAACTTACTTAGTTAGTTGTTGAGATTGAGAATGAGATGAGATCACTGCCTTAAGCTTCTTTCTTGACTTCTTGAGTAAACTTCGACTTCGACTTTGTTGTATTCATTTCAGTACAAGTACAGTAATTGGATAGTTGAAGGGTTACCAGATTTTGACAAAAAAAGATTCCTATTGATGGTCGTGTAAGAATGGTCGACCGACATTTTGTTCATTCTTGCACCACCTCACTTTTTTATTATATTATTACTATATTTTTTATTATATTATTATAATATTCCTATATATTTATTATTACCTAAATATAGGCACATACCTCCTTTAAGGATAAAGGAGGTACGTGCACCAAAACGGTAAACTACTGACTAAATTCCACCCGACATCTTTACATTAAAACTGTTTATTTAAGATTATTAATAATTTGACTTTAAGGCCAAGAACTCACGATGCGGTTTTCACCCGCGTCCGCCTGCGGTTGCGGGCCCGCAGATTCTGTAGAATGTAGATATATATGTAAAAAAATTCAGTGTGTACTTATGTACGCGCGTGAGAAGTTATACTTCTTCGAGTCACAAAATAGCAACGAAGGCAGTAAGTAGTTCAGCATGTACGTCAGAGATTGCGTTGTTTACAATTACTCCCGTGAGAATTTTGTGTGACGCTGTGCGCGCGCATCGTAAAATTTCACTCTCATCATTTTTTCATAACGCGCCTAAAGAAGTATAACTTCAAAAAACAAAAACACATTTCACGACGCGGTTTACGCCCGCGGTACTTTGCATCGTGCATTGCGGTTGACCTTGGCGGGCCGTACAGCAAGATGGATGGTGAATAAGGCGTTTAACCAAAGTTCGACTTTGTTGTGTATGTACATACACCAGTACCTACGAGCACTATTGTCTGTGCCGTAGAAGTTATACTTATACTTGACTAGCAGCAGATGTCACTGCCACTAGGCGCGCAATTGGTAACGGCTCCCGTCGAGAAACAAAGCGTCAGTGCGACTGCGTTCACAACTACGAAGTGTTTCATTTGTTCCCTTATGTAACAGACTTTTAATTGTATTCAGTAACTTGACAGTTCAAAGTTTAACAAATAATAATTTTACTTGGAGACCTACGTTTTAATAAATAAATACCTATAAAGTAAGATATCCTATTCCTCTAATTTTCTTACCATTAAATATGTTAACTTCCTAAAATTACGTGTCACACTTATAATGTCAATCCATTTCAGGACAGTCAAAACAATTAAATTCATGAGAATTCTACTTTTTCATTCAGTTTATGCACCCCTGTTGACTATAACTACGTGTCGATAGTTGTTGGGCTTTTATTGACTGACTCGTCTATTACATTCACAGATGACGTTTCTTCCAATAACTTTGGTGGGAGACAATCTGGGCCTACGGCACCGGCACCTCAACTCCTTAGTGCGTGAGGCTAAAGAGAGTAGCGGATTCCAGGATGTCGAAGCACTACCCGAAGAGTCACCTATCGACCGCATCTTTAAAATAGAACTAGCCATAGTACTTCGAAACGTAGACTACATAATACGTAATTTAAAAGACGATGACATGTTATACGTGAGCAGAGCCCTGAAATCAAGATGGCTTATAGGCCAGCATAACATTATTAACCCTAAATATTTAGAAGATGTTCTCTTCCCAGAAATGATTACGCCGGCAGTTACAAAAATGAAAAACTGGCTTTACATCAATTTACGAGAACCGGCAAGGTGTCAAGAGTTCTATCAGCATTACAAAGAGAACGTATTTGAATTTGCCATTAAGTTTCTTAGTCACTGCAGTCGTGAGTTCATTCTGGAAGAAGTCCCCAAGATATTGCCTAAATTATCCACACAATTATTAAAAGTTTTGTGCGAGAAATGTCCTAAAGTCGCCAAAATATATTTTGATTCGTTGGCATCGGATGAGGATGTGAAAACACGCTATCTCAGACAAGATCAAAACTATTTCAACAGCGTGAAAAGTCTGCTAAAGTCAGATGCAGGCGTGTTCCTTGACATCACAGAAAAATATTTTAATATGAACTGCTTTAGTAGATTCAGTCCTTTAGCGACTGACTACATCCTACGGTATCATAAAACTAGATTCACAAAGAAGTTGGAGTTGTATGTTGCATATTTCCTGCACATTCCAACTCTTGCTGCTCGACTAAGTGTCGACGAGTGTCAGGAAGTAGTATTAAAGCTAGCCCGGGCAAGCTACTTGCAGCATTGGTTCAAGTACAAAGCCGTGGAGCCGCTGATAAAGCGTGTCAGCCCCGATAAGAGAGCGGTGTTCAAGAAACGTGTATTTGTTGATAAGGACGTTGGCGAATGTGAAAATAAACGGCCGTACGCGATCCCTGCTCCCCCAACAGGGTCTGACACTGGTCACCATATCTTTGAAGACCAAGAATTCATGTCCTTAACCTCGCCAATGCCAATGTACGCTCCTCAATCTCTTGCAATGTGTGGCGCCGCCGCTCGCCCATGTGCCATCCTACCTAGCATGCAAGCGTGCATGAACATGTCACGGTTGAAATCAGATATGGTCCGGTTGTTCGATGAGTTTCGATTTGTCGGATTTAATCGCGCGCTTCGTGAATTGGGTCAGCAATTAGTTGCTACAGGTTCCACTGACCGACGTCGTGATATTTTTCTTGTTTTGGTAAGCAAGAGTGGTGGACGCACTGACGCGGTGTCCGCTCTGTTACGTCTAGCAGCGCGACACAGTAACGAACCACCGCACATACGCGCCTCCATACTGCGCAGCCTCGTCAAGCGCGCTTGCGTCTGGCGCGTGCCTGCAGATGACTGGCAACACTTCCTGGATTACAGTCACGGACTCGGGCTTGACGGTACACGGCCCGAAGCTGTGTGCCGTGAGGGACTGCACGCTGTCGTAATTCGTCAATTATTAGCCGGTAAATGCGAACAAACCATCCGCCTTGCATTTATAAAAGAATTTTCAACACTAGTAGAGTATTCGCTGAATGTGGATGAACGAGCGCGCGTCGCTGTGGGTCTCCAAAACTTGTTGACAGAGGCCGCAATAGCCGATGAACCAGCAGTAGCCAGAGAACTACTCTGGCAATTACTAGATGTTGTCAAAATATACCACATTAAAATTGACATAGCCTCACCAGCTGTGAAAGCAGTGGTGGCTTTAGCTTTGCGAGACGCTATCGTCGCACATCCTTTACTGGAGCGGCTTTATAATGCAAGGATTGCACGCCGCGAGCTGTTGAAACTTAACTTGGAATTCCGAAAAGATGAAGCGGCGTTATTGAATGCACTGCGGCATGATCCATCAGCCCTGGATCCAAAAGGTGTGGCCGATATATTAACTGCACAATCGACGGATTGCGGCAGTTCCACGATTCAACCGTTGGTTCTCGATAGTTTTGCTGATAAACCGACGGCTTTCGTTAGTTCCGCTAATCAATGGAATAGTTTGGCTCCTCTTCAACCACCGCACGTAGGCTTTAGTTGTTACCCTTATCGCCCGAGACGCTTCCGTAGGTTTGCAACTAGTGAGACACGCTTTGATAGGTTTATTTCCAAGCTGATGATATACTTTGATCATAAACAAAATTTTACGACACATCTCCTTTCCGCTTTGAAAACGAAGATCGCCCAAGACCAGATAATCAAATCGGCTCGACCGCTGGCAAGTCTTATGGGAAATAATTTTGAGAAGGAATTGCGGAAGTTGGACTCAGCGGAGAACAAGAACAAGAAATTTGCGGCAGCGCTGAAGGCGTGCGGACATCGAGCCCGGCCTGTCGTCAACTTGGCGGAATGGGGCTGGCGTAAAGCTGGCGTGAGAGCAGTTGCGACACGAGCGATGCAATGTCGGGAAATAGAAAGAGCTGCGTTAACCCGTGCGTTAGCAGCCGAGCGACGCACGGTAAGAGTAGCCTTGGCACTGAGTATGCGTTCTGCGGGTGGGTTACTTCCCGACACTTTCGCATCAGCAGCAAAGCTGCGTCCCGTGGTAGCATTGCATGCTGCGTTGCCGTACTTTCGTCGTCACGGCGCTAATTCTGACCTTAAAATATGGCATATTGTAAAACCCTTGTTCTCTAGCGTCGACCTGGTACCACGCGAGAAACTTCGTCAAACACTCGGACGCACCGATTGGATTCCGTCGACCATAAAAGGTGACTATTGCGTCACCTATTTCTTTGCTTGTCATAAAATCTCCAGTTATAGTGCCCAAATGGTGCTTAGAGAACTGTCAAAACTTCTTCCTGAAATCGACGAATCTATTGAAACCGTATTGCTTCAGATGCTCGACGAAACTGACAAGGATATCCCAGCAATACCGTGCCCTTCTATTTTCGTTAGGTACTTGCTGCTGTCTCGAAATGAGGAGGATGTTGAAAGGAGATTTATGAAGATAGGAAATCGGTTTTTAGAACGCTTAGATACACTACGTTGTGAAAATGTCTATAATTTCCAGAGAAGACTGGTATTAGAGAGCTTAAAGTATAATTCAGCATTTCTGGACACTAAAATCTCGTCGAGTTTGTCAGTCATCAAAAGGTTCTTGATTTGGCTACAGAAATGTATGCCGAAAGAAAAACACTTCAAGGTGTATATGCAGATACATTTAACAATGTTGTATTACAAGGCCGTTAGACAGAGTATGAAACAGATGCCAGAAGTATTTTCTGATATTAAAAGAAGAAATTCGGAGGGTGTAGAAACTGTGGGCTACGTCTTCGGAAGATATATAGTGAAGGAGGTAGCTAAGCTTGTGACCACATACTTTGACTCCATAGTAGATCTGTATACCGATGCTTTAGTTAGTTATTTGAACAATCACATAATGTCCATACATTCTATAACTTCGAGGACGAAGTTTATTGGTTGCGTTATAAAAGTTATTCTGGCAGAAGCAGTTGGTATGCAGAGTCGTATGGCAGTGTATGTATTTCGAGACCATCAGATTGGAATAGAAGAGTCTGTGAGAAAAGAAATAAAGGAACTGATTATGAAGAACGATACATTACAGCTTTTTGCTCATGCTGAATTATTCGGTCAAGTCGATTATAGGATGCGGCAAGCCATTGCGATTACCCGGCCGCCTGTACCTATTAGAGTACGCCCGGTATCACCGCGCCGAGCGAATATGCTGCTTACATTTACTCAGACAATGTGTTGAATTGTAATATTTATAATTTGTGTGATCAATTTTCAACATTATGTTCTATACATATAATAAAATCGTAGAGGCGTCAAAACAGTACATTGAAAAGTTTTGGAAAAAAATATGCTAGGTGTTATAAAATCGATACCTACTGATGTCAAAAATATATTTTTTAGAATTTTCGTCTGTTTTTCGATTTTTGTATGTACCTCACCCGGTTGACACAAAAACGACTGCATAGAATCTCTTAATATTTTGCAAAAATATTTCCTATTATTCGCGTCTAAGACTTATATAAGAATAGAGTATTACACCCATTTTTGAAAAGTGTCTCAATGAAATTCTGTAGTGCTAATATGCCACCAAAAAAAACACAAAATTTTTATTCAATCGATAAGTGCCATAAAAATGCATCTAAATTTTAAATTTTCAAATTTCGCGCGTCGTTTGACGAAAACGCCTCTTACTGGACGCCATATTGCTCAGCGTAAATGACGTCAGTTCGTTTTGTATCAAATGAGCTCATATTAAATATGATAATTGTATATCTTTTAAAAATAATTAAAAGCATATTTTGTAATAGGTGTAATAATGAAAAAATTACGTTGGTTACGAAAATAATAAAAGTACAAAGCCTATACTACGCCAATCGGTTGACTGACAGTTGTCAATTTTTTGTTTACACAGCCGTATGGCGCAATAACATGGCCGCTACTATTTCACGGTGTTTTATAACAGATTAAAAATACTGAAAACTTTGAATTGAATTTAAAAAATTGTTTTGTTATTTTATGAACTAAAACTTACATTTTCTGACTGCTTTATGCCTAAACTGTCTCAATAACATATTTATAGATTTTTTCTCGCATAGAGTAAAATACCCTAATGTAAAAAGACTGGACAAAATTATGGAATATTGTAGATAGCGTCAGTTAGTAACCGTTTAGCGCTTGATTCCCCGTTCACGTTTATCCAAAGTTCGGGAATGTTGTGGGGCCAAACGCTGAAAACGTTGAACCCTTTGATTCCCTAGCACGGTTTTGTATATTGATTACCTACTCTTTGCCAACCTATGCATATTTAAATCCGCTGTTTCATTGCTGCGTAACAGTCACAGACGTTTTGCTGTAGAAGAGAAAGCTGAGTTCTTTTTCTAGGCATTTTATTAATATACATGAAGCTAGGTAAATAATTCCTTTTATTGAAATATGTTTATTTTTGAAAGTACCTAAGTAAATTCAAAAATGGCAAAGAAAAAAAACAAACAAAGGAATTAGCGAAACAATACCCAATAGAAAATTACCACAAAATTAAATTAAGTAGGTACACCTAGGTACACCGTAAAACTATGATATTTCCTAAGATGTTCATTGAAATCAAATGATGTCAAAGGCAATTTTGCTTAAAATTGAATACTTGTGATGAATAACGTGTTTATTTGGATATGGATTAATATCATGTTTATAAAACACCTTCGCAATTATTAATGCATAATTTTAGATCACAATTGATTACCATAAAAAAGATTATAGTGAGTCAACCTTAAAAGATAGACATAAGCTGTTGCGGACTTTTTTTTTTGAATTTTTTAAGGGGAACAGTTCTGTCTTACATGATTTTTGTGTAACTTCAACCGTTTATGCAGCGCACGCAACGTAAGCTCTCAAGAAGAAATATTTTATCCCATTTTTGTAAGATTTTTCATTGTTGCTCTGCTCCTATTGGTTGCAGCGTGATGTTAAATAATCTATAGCCTTCCTCAATAAATGGTCAATCCAACTCAAAAATATTTTTTCAATTCGAACCAGCAGTTTCTGAGATTAGCGCGTTCAACCAAACAAACAAACAAACAAACAAACTCTTCAGCTTAATATTATTATAGTATAGAGTATAGATTATAATATTAATATAGATTATTAATTATTAATTGTTCTTATATTCCACATCTTATAGTGGGCACACGTACGTACATGCTCGATAAACTTGCTCGATCTCGAGCAAGTACGAACGTGTGTACCAGGCATTTTGATTGGCTTCGAGCATTTGTTTTGAGAATTGCATGGTACACACGTTCGTACATGCTGATCGAGCAATTTTATCGAGCATGTACGTACGTGTGTTCCCACCATAACATACGAATATTTATATTCTGTCCATTGGGTTATTGGTTTTTTGACAGGTGGTGGTTTTGACAACTAGTGGTTGCAGCTACGTAACGTTTCGATTATTTACACTTTAATTTGTATATAGTATCGATTATCGATTATTTGAAGCAAGCAAGAAACAATCGTGATAAATTTGGGCGAGGACTCGTCATAAGACGTAAGTTCCATATCGGAAGACGACGAATAATTTATTCATTTGTTTATAATAACAATGTAAAATTAACTTTAAAATATTAATTTGCTTGTTTAATTTTCGATGTTCTAAACCCGCAATTTAAATCCATTGAATTATTTTCAAAATATATAGGTTTTTAGGATTACATGAATATAAAATTATTATTTTCGATTTATTCATTTGAAGCGAATACATTCGATCCCATCACTAAGTACGATAGACTGTAACCATATTTCATGCGCATAACTTTACGATTTTTGTTAAAACTGTTACGTATACTGTATTATAATGTCTGTAATAAGTCATAAATAAGATTTTTATTTTTTATTTATTTATTTCCATCCTTACATCTACCATTACAGTTTCCAAATGCGGTAGTGCAGTTATCCTTAACAATTCCAATTTCCTTATATTTATACTAAGTCTATTACTACTAATATAGGTATTAAGTACTAAGTTTATTCCTAAAAAAAATTTACACCTCATTACACAACGTGCAACGTCACTCTTGCGAACTCGCCCCGTGAACACGTAAAAAGGTCTAACCTATCGGCCACCACATTAAGTGTGCGCATTGCTCGCGTAAGAGGGACATTATCCAACAGTTTAGTACGACGAAGATAATCCATTAAAGCCAGGCAGTTTATATATTTATTTGATAACGTTTTTCAAAGTTAACTTTTAGGTAACCGGGAATAATTACGTTCTAAGGCAGCTGTCGAAAAACCAATAACCCAATGGACAGAATTATAGTTTATCTAATACGCGCGTTAACGCAAAATTGTTCACTACCCGAACACTATTAAACGCCTTATTCACCATCCATCTTGCTGTACGTCCCGCCAAGGTCATACACGATGCACGATGCAAAAGTACCGTGAAAAAAAAAACAATTAATAATAATTATTGACGTACAGCAAGCTTATTCACGGTCGTGCATCGTGCATGACCTTGACGGGACGAATAGCAAGATGGATGGTGAATAAGGTGCACTAGCTTTATTATGGTAGCATTATTATTCATTGAACTGAATTGTCAAGTTATTGAATGTAATTAAAAGTCGAAGCATAGATCTATGGATGGGGCTTTGATAAAATTCCTACGGTGATAGGAAAGAGTCCGTCTATTAGACATATAGAACCTAAATAATATAATAAGTAGGTACCTAAAGCGTCTTACTGACCATCCTTCTTGGTGTACGTCCCGCCAAGGTCGCCATGCAAAAGTATCGTGAAAAAAAACAATTAATAGTAATTATTGACGTACAGCAAGCTTATTCACGGTCGTTTTGCATCGTGCATCGTGCATGACCTTGGCGGGACGTACAGCAAGAAGGATGGTGAGTAAAGCGTCTAAGTAAAATACGAAATGTCTTAAGTAGGGTCGCCAACACTACTATAATATAACATAGTATCCTACCATATTACAGGCTCGACTACCTACTATATTTTTGAAAAAAAAAAATGTAAAGTAGGCGAAACTACTATATTTTAAAAGCATCAAACTCTAAGCAATAATATTCGTTTTAAAATGTGTAAGCGTAAAACGAAACGTCAATAGGTATGTATTTCTTAACGATTCTGGAATGTCAAGTTGACAGTTACGATACACAATTCAATTTATTTTGAGTTTGGCACATTGGTAATTTAAATTTTCGAGTTTTTTTTTGTTCAGTACCTACAATACCTTACTAATTATAATTAATTATATCAATTAATGATTATTAATTATACCTTACTTTTGAAGTTATTTAATATTATTAAGTAGTCAATATTTTGTGTGGTGTCTCTTCCATAAAATCCATTATTGAACAGTTGAAGTTGAATATTTTCTGTTTCCCAAATGAATAACAGTGCAGGTATATAATAATGATAATGGTGAACTATGGACGCAGGCTCTATAACGCCGCCACGAAAAAAAAACAAAGTGGCTGCAAAAGTTTAAAGATAATGGTGTCTTGTAATTGAAATTTAAATTACAATAATAGCTATGAGGCATTATTTCCTTAAAAATAATTTAATAATAAAGGCAAAAAAGTAGCAAAAAGTAGATATTCTTTTGGGAAATAAAGTAGGTAACTACCCATTTTGGAGCCTACTATTTTTTTTTTCATCCATTCGTTATCTACTATATTTTTATGGATACTTAATATTATTAAAACTACTATTTTTGACCGACTATGAGTTGGCAACCCTAGTCTCACGCACAAAAAAAATGTAGGAATTGGAATTTATAGGAACACTAAAAATAAAAATGCTGAATAGGTACTATACCTTACTATACAATACAACACCTTTTGGTTTAAATATTCAAAAATAGTAGGTATGTTAAGGTGGTGGTAGGTGTGTGAGATTCACTTTTCCATCGCTGACTAATATAATAATATAAGAATCAAATAATAGCACTTTATCAGAAAAATAATAATGATAAAGACTTGTTAGACAGTTAGGAGACGAACATATATTATAGGTACCTATCCACACAACTACACGCAGAAATAACACGAAACGCCCAAACATGGGTATGACATCAGTGTTTAATAAATTATCAAGGCCATTTCGCCGCGCTGCGCTGCCCGGCGCCGCCGCCCGTTTATATTCTGTGGTGTTCTATTCATGAATACAGTAATTTTTCATAGTTTCATAGTATTAAAAGTTCATCTGTTTACAATAACCCGTAAACAGTAGGTAGACCGAAGACCTAATTCCTTCTCTGATTAACCGTGAATTCACTATTAGTAATCTGTACTTCTCCTTTAAAGGTATATTATATTACTCTGTGCTGTACAAGACTTACGACAACCTACGTCAATTTTGTATGTGCTCATAATTTTAATAATAGATATCTAGTAGGTATTGTGTATTTATTAGACCGTTGCTGTGTCCAGCCACTCCCTCAAGTGTGAAAATGTAAGTATTGAGCATGTTTGCGTTTATAAAAGGGTGGACGGTTTCCATCCAGCATCTATGCTGAAATACTTAGTAAATAGGTATAGGTAAGTCCATTATGGGCAGTGCTACCTTACCAAACCAAAGAAAAATAATTCGGTAGAAATGTGGACAAAATATCGGTAGAAAGCGGGAGTAAGTTGTAAATAAAATATAAATTAAGCATTTTGTACAGATATATTTATATTATGCTACAAATCAATCAGTTTTGTCATACCAGCGCTTTTTAGACATAGCAACAAACATGATTTGAATTTTAAAATCAAAGCAAGTAGCACAGTCTATAGTTGTCCGAAATAAAATGATTATTATTATTATTATTATAGGCGTTTGGTATGTAAAAGACCTTCAATTAAAGAAGATGAAAAAAGAAGAAGATGAAGTTTCTTTGCTTCGTTTTCAATTTATACTAGAAAAAGTCCTTTCTACATATCCTAGGAGTAAGGTAAAGTAAATATATTATGTCAAAATTTGTCTCAAGAATGGGTTTTGTAAACCAATGATATTAGGTCCTTAGGTACATATGAAATTGCCGATACTTAATACTGGCAACTTTGAAATCAAATATTTTGTGTTTGATGAGGAATTCCAAATTCAAAATTATTTCAAAATAAAGACTAAAGAATATTGTTTTAAAATTCGTGTTTCATTTGTTTTCACGTCATTTGTTTGGGCTTGAAAATTGCTATAGCAACAACAATGGAGAAATTAAAAATTCGCGATATTTACGAATATGAGTTCCACCGTGGCACCAGTGCAGCAGAAACGGCTCGAAGGATTAACGACGTGTACGGGCCAAGCACCGCTAACGAACGACCGGTGCGTTTTTGGTTTCAACGTTTCCGTTCTGGAAATTTTGATTTACAAAATGAGCCTCGTGGACGACCGTATACTCAAGTGAATAATGAAGAATTAAAGGCGATAGTTGAAGCGGATCCATCTCAAACCACTTTTGAATTAGCAGTTGCCTTTGGAGTAAGTGACAAAACAATCATTATCTATTTGCGTCAAATTAGAAAAGTAAAAAAGCTCAAAAAGTGGGTACCGTACGAATTGACTGAAGCACACCAACAAACACGCGTCGGTTGCTGCGCTTCCTTGCTCAATCGTCACAATAATGAGGGAATTTTAAATCGTATTGTCACTTGTGATGAGAAGTGGATCGTGTACGATAATCGCAAGCGATCATCACAATGGCTTAACCCTGGAGAACTGTAAATACCTTGTTCCAAGCGAAAACTGACCAAAAAGAAGATTCTAGTTAGTGTTTGGTGGTCCTGTGCTGGTGTCATCCACTACAGCTTCTTGAGATCAGGCCAGACGATTACTGCAGACTTGTATTGTCAACAGTTGCAAACAATGATGGAAAAGCTCACCATTAAACAACCGAGACTGGTCAATTGCTCTAGCCCATTGCTCCTTCAGGATAACGCTCGACCACATACTGCACATCAGACGGTCGCCAAGTTAGAGGAGCTGCGACTGGAAACTCTGCGTCACCCACCATACTCTCCAGATCTTGCCCCAAACGATTACCATTTATTCCGAAATTTGGACAAGTTTTTACAAGGAAAAAAATTCAATTTTGATGAGGCAGTTAAAACAGCCTTCAAGCAGTTCATCGATTCTCGCTCCCAGGATTTTTTTACCAAAGAGATCAATGAGCCCCCGATAAAATGGCGGAAGTGTATCGATAACAATGGTGCATACTTCGATTGACAAAATATATAATTTCTTTTAAAAAAAGTTATTTTAATTTTTTGATACCGAGCGGCAATTTCATATGGAAAGACCTAATATATTATACGTGGATGCGTTACCCGCGCTCAATAATGGCAATATTAAAGTAAGGCAATTGCCGGGGTTTCACTTAGTCACGTACCACCCAGTGTCGCGGCTATACGTCAGTATCGCTCGTAATTCACACATAACTGACGTAACAAAATATGTATGTTTATCTTTTTCTAACAGGAATACGCCGTATGCATCTGTCCTTTTCTGCGCGCTGTATTTAATTGTATGTGCCTACTGGTATGTAGATATAAAAGTTTGCGCCGTTTTAAAGTGCACTAATGAACGTGTATGACGCGTCTATTTATAAAACGTCATTGATGCAAACTATTATTTTTTTCCCTTATTACCATTACTACACAAACTATTTTGATAGCTGTCACAATGCGATAGATTGTCAGGAATAAAGTTTACATTAAGAAACAGATTACAAAAAACACTTATTATTGCGTTCTGTAAAAACTTATTTAAAAGTCAATGGATGCAATATTTTTTAACATTTTTGTAGTTAATGGTTAATAAAAACGGGACAATGTGGTCGCTTTACGGTAGATCGGGAGATGAGTTTGGAAATCAGTAGATCTCCCGTTTAATCGGGAGGTTCGGGAACGCTGATTATGGGCTTACTTAGACTATAGTCAGCCAGAGTCAGTTGTTGAGGTCAGCGCTATAAAAAAACTTCTTGATTCGTTTTTTTTTTAGACTTTTTGTGTTCTATCTCTGATGTGAAGCAATAAACACAGTAAAAGTTAAAGTCATTAAGTACTACGCACGTAAAAGTCAAATTATTAATAATCTATTAATCTTAGTTAAACAGTTTTTTTTTTGTAATGATAACATTGTTGCGAAAAGAATTCTGCTTTATCGTCCTTCACGTAATAATATCATTGTTTATGATAAATACAATATGAATACCTACATCCCCTTATTCTCAAAATATGAATGTCTTGCTCTCGTCCGCCCACGCTCAGAATTATTATGTTTACAGTGGGTGGTCGCGTCATCCGAAAATAAATAGGGTTCCATACTGCTAAGTAATAATAATTTGTCATAGGTTCTAACGTTTTATTTAGCTCATTCACAAACTCACGAACATCTGGAAGGTAGGTACTTAACTACTTTTTATAAGGGAGACTTGGTCTACGTTTTAATAAATAAATACCTACCAAGTTTGGTAGCTATCCTACTTCTCAACTCCCTAAAATTGCTTTATACACTCACAATCCCTTTCACGGTAATCAAAACAGCAAAATCCCTGGGAATTCCACTATTTCATTTATTAAGTAGATAAGTTTGTAGTACAATACTTTGGCCCCAAATAAAAATGTTTTAAGACGTTTATGTAACCCCGTTGACTAGGTATACCTACGTGTTGAAACAGGTGAATCAAAACTTTTGTTGACTGACTCGTCTATTACATTTACAGATGGCGTCGTTTCTACCAATTACTTTGGTGGGAGACAATCTGGGCCTACGGCACCGGCACCTCAACTCCTTAGTGCGTGAGGCTAAAGAGAGTGGCGGATTCCAGGACGTCGAAACACTACCCGAAGAGTCTCCTGTCGATCGCATCTTTAAAATAGACCTCGCACTAAAACTTCGAAATATAGACTACATAATACGTAATTTAAAAGACGATGACATGTTATACGTGAGCAGAGCCTTAAAATCAACATGGCTTTTAGGTCACCGTGACATTATTAACCCTAAATATTTAGAAGATGTTCTCTTCCCAGAAATGGTTACGCCAGCAGTTACTAAAATGAAACACTGGCTTTACATCAAGCTACGAGACCCAGCAATGTGCCAGGAGTTCTATCAGCAGTACAAAGAGAACTCATTTGAGTTTGCCATTAAGTTTCTTAGTCACTGCAGTCATGAGTTCATTCTGGAAGAAGTCCCCAAAATATTGCCTAAATTATCCACTCAATTATTAAGAGTATTGTGTGAGAAATGTCCTAAAGTCGCTAAAATATATTTTGATTCGTTGGCATCGGATGAAGATGTGAAAACACGCTATCTCAGACAAGATCAAAACTATTTCAACAGTGTGAAAAGTGTGCTAAAGTCAGATGCAGGCGTGTTCCTTGACATCACAGAAAAATATTTTAATATGAACTGCTTTAGAAGATTCAGTCCTTTAGCGACTGACTACATCCTACGGTGTCATAAATCTAGATTCACAAAGAAGTTGGAGTTGTATGTTGCGTATTTCCTGCACATTCCAAGTCTTGCTGCTCGGCTCAGTGTCGAGGAGTGTCAGGAAGTAGTGTTAAAGCTAGCACGCGCAAGCTACTTGCAGCATTGGTTCAAGTACAAAGCCGTGGAGCCGCTGATAAAGCGTGTCAGCCCCGATAAGAGAGCGGCGTTCAAGAAACATGTATTTGTTGATAAGGACGTTGGCAAATGTGAAAATAAATGGCCGTACGCGATCCCTGCTCCCCCGACATGGTCTGACACTGATCACCATATCTTCGACGACCAAGAATTATTCATGTCCTTAACCTCGCCAATGTCCGTTCCTCAATCTTTTGCAATGTGTGGCGCCGCCGCCCGCCCATGTGCCATGCAACCAAGCAAGCAAGCGTGCATGAACATGGCACGATTGAAAACAGATTTGGACCGGTTGTTCGATGAGTTTCGATTTATTGGATTTGATCGCGCGCTTCATGAATTGGGTCAGCGATTGGGTGCTACAGGTTCTCCTAACCGGCGTCGTGATATTTTTCTTGTTTTGGTGAGCAAGAGTGGTGGACGCACTGACGCGGTGTCCGCTCTGTTACGTCTAGCAGCGCGACACAGTAACGAACCACCGCACATACGCGCCTCCATACTGCGCAGCCTCGTCAAGCGCGCTAACGTTTGGCGCCTGCCTGCAGATGACTGGCAACACTTCCTGGATTACGGTCACGGACTCGGACTTGACGGTACACGACCCGAAGCTGCGTGCCGTGAGGGACTGCACGCTGTCGTAATTCGTCAGTTATTAGCTGGTAAATGCGAACACGCCATCCGCCTTGAATTTACAAAAGATTTTTCAACGCTAGTTGAGTATTCCCTGAAGGTGGACGAACGAGTGTGCGTTGCTGTCGGTCTCCAAAACCTGTTAACAGATGCCGCTATAGACGTTGAACCAGCAGTAGCCAAACAACGACTCTGGCAACTACTAGATGTTCTCAAAATATACCGCATTCAAATTGACGCAACCTCACCAGCTGTGAAAGCGGTGGTAGCTTTAGCTTTGCGAAACGCTGTCGTCGCTCGTCCTTTACTCGAGCGGCTTTACAATGCAAGAATTGCACGCCGCGAGCTGTTGAAACTTAACTTGGAATTTCGAAAAGATGAAGCAGCGTTATTGAATGCACTGCGGCATGATCCATCATCCCTGAATCCAAAACGAGTGGCCGATATATTAGCTGGTCCTCAAAATGACTTTGGTAGTTTCGCTCCTCAAGCGACAGTTTTCGGCAGTTTTACTGCACAAACGGCAGTTCTCGGCGGTTCCCGTGATCAACCGACGGGTTTCGGTAGTTCAGTCGATCAACCGGCAGTTCCCGATGGTCCCGCTGATCAACCGACGGCTTTCCTTAGTTCATCTGATCAACCCGCCGTTCTCAGTGGTTCCGCTGATCAACCAACGGTTTTTGTTTGTTCAGCCGATCAACCTACAGTTCTTGGTAGTTCTGCTGATCAACTGACGGGCTCTGTCAGTTCCTCAGATAGACCTGTGGGTTTCGGTAGTTCGGCCGATCAAGTGGCAGCTGTCGGTGTTTCCACTGATAAACCGTTGGTCCTCGGCAGTTCCGCTAATCAACCGACAAGCTTCGTTATATCCTCAGATCAACATGCAGGTTTCGTTAGTTCGGCCGATAAAGCGGCGGTCCTCGGTAGTTCTGCTGATAAACCGACGGTTTTCGTTAGTTCCGCTTATCAATCGGCAGTTATCGGTAGTCGGCCGGGCTATGGTAGTTTCAATCCTCGTCAACCACCTCACGTAGGCTTTGGTTGTTATCGTCCGAAACGGTTCCGAGGCTTTGCAACTAGTCACACACGCTTTGATAGGTTTACTTCGAAGCTGATGGTATACTTTGATCATAAACAAGCTTTTACAACAAATCTCCGTACCGCTTTGGAAGCGAAGATCGCCCAACAGCAGAAAATTAAATTAGCTCGACCGCTGGCAAGTCTTATGGGACATAATTTTGAGAAGGAATTCTGGGAGTTGGACTCAGCGGATAAAAAAAATAAGAAGTTTGCGGCGGCGTTGAAAGCCTGCGGACACCGAGCCCGGCCGGTCGTCAACTTGGCGGAGTGGGGCTGGCGTAAAGCTGGAGTGAGAGCAGTCGCGACGCGAGCGATGCGCTGTCGGGAAATAGAAAGAACTGCGTTAACACGTGCGTTAGCGGCCGAGCGACGCACCGTAAGAGTAGCCTTAGCACTGAGTATGCGCTCTGCGGGCGGGTTACTTCTTGACACTTTCGCATCAGCAGCGAAGCTGCGTCCCGTGGTAGCATTACGTGCTTCGTTGCCGTACTTCCGTCGTCATGGTGCCAATTCTGACCTTAGAGTATGGAATATCGTAAAACCCTTGTTCTCTAGCGTCGACCTGGTACCACGCGAGAGACTTCGTCAAATACTGGGACGCACCGATTGGATCCCGTCGACCATTAAAGGTGACTATTGCGTCACCTACTACCTTGCTTTTCACAAAATCTCTAATTATGGTGCTCAAATGGTGCTTCGAGATTTGTCAAAACTTCTTCCTGAAATCGACGAATCCATTGAAACCATATTGCTTCAAATGCTCGACGATACTGATAAGGATATCCCAGCAACACTGTACCCTTCTATTTTCGTCAGGTACTTGCTGCTGTCTCGAAATGAGGAGGATGTTGAAAGCAGATTTGTGAAGATAGGAAACCGGTTTTTAGAACGTTTAGATACGCTACGATGTGAAAATGCCTATCAATTCCAGAGAGCACTAAATAATATATTGGAGAACTTAAAGTATAATTCAGCATTTCTGGACACAAAAATCTTGTCGTGTTTGTCAGTTATCAAAAGGTTTTTGACTTGGCTACAGAACTTTATGCCGAAAGCAAAACACTTCAAGGTGTATATGCAGATTCATTTAACAATTTTGTATTACAAGGCAGTTAGACAGAGTATGGAACAGATGCCAGAAGTATTTTCTGATCTCAAAAGAAGAAATTCGGAGGGTGTAGAGACTGTGGGCTACGTCTTTGGAAGATATATAGTGAAGGAGGTAGCTAAGCTTGTGACCTTTGACTCCATAGTAGATCTGTATACCGATGCTTTAGGTAGTTATTTGGACAGTCACATAATGTATGGAACTTCGAGGACGAAGTTCATTGGTTTCGTTCTAAAAGGTATCCTGACAGAAGCAGTTGGTATCCAGGGTCGTATGGCAGTGTATGTGTTCAGAGACTATCAGATTGAAATAGAAGAGTCTTTGAGAAAAGAAATAAAGGAACTGATAATTAACGACGATACTTTACAGCTTTTTGCACATGCTGTATTATTTGGTCAGGTCGGTTATAGGATGCGGCAACCCCGGGCGTTTACCCGGCCGCCTGTACCTGTACCAATCAGAGTGCGCTCGGCAGCACCTCGCCGAGCGAATGTGCGCTTGCGCTAACTCAGCCAGTGTGTTGTAATGTAATATATGTAACTCAAAGTCAAAGCATTTATTTAAATTAAACCACACAACCACACCTACCTATAGGAACTTTTGAATTGTCAAGGAGACGGTCAGTTAGTCAAAAAGTTGTTTATGAAACAAGAAAATCCACGGACACTCTTTTAAAACAAGTTTTTTACAAAATACATGATTCTTATTGCTTCTATTTGTATACATATGTACTTGTGTAATTAATTTTCAATGTTATGTTATTATAGTGTCTTTCTCAAGGCACCTGCGGTAATGCGTTTTCTTACACCCGTTTCCTAGCTATATGTTCCATATACTTAAACTCTCTAATAAAATAGCTGTGCAGTATTTCTACGTTTCTAATCATTACATTATTTTTCTGTTTATTTATGATGGTTTCGTATACTTTTATCTCTTGAGCAAAACAACCGCTAAATATTTGTATTTTAATAAATAACTGAAAATTACCTACTCATATTGTTTTTCATTGTTTTAGTACCTAACTAAAGGGCGCCACAGAATAAGCAGTACGTCGGTAGGCAGTCGGTAGTCCTTCCTCCCTCTTCCCTCAGTCTCATAGTCCAATGAGGTGGCAATCTGACACGACCGGAGAGAGATCAGAGCGCAGGACCAACAGCTTAGTACTTACTGTCCGACATACGGCGGTGTTACACCGCCAACTTCCAAACTTCGGGCACCTACTAAAATAACCCAAAAACATTTAGCTGGGCCTGGTAATGGAATCCAGGACACGGTCATCAGTCAAATTTGCGACCACGACACCGATGAGGCAGTCATGCACTAAGTGAAGTGAGCACAACGTAGTAAGGAGTTGAGCAACCGGTGCCATTGTCCCAAAATTTCTCCCATCAACAATACTAGTGAGGATAGCACCACCTGCGAGAAACAATTAGTCAGATTTAGCGCCGAAAGTGCTAATATGGCAGCACTGCGCCCAAATATGAGTATGACATCAGCGTTATACCAACGTAAACGTCTATGACGTCTTTTACAAAGTATTAGAGCCTACTAGCTACTTTTAGCATCGGCGATCGACGATTATGCGACTGTATCGATGCTGCATCGCGTTTTGGCGACTCTCTGCGTTCGGACGCTGGTCGGCTGTAGTGTTGGTGATCGATAGTCTACTAACGATAGTTTGCCGATTTGCAATGGTATTGGTTACAAAAATGATAACTTTCAAAATTGAATCAATCAATCAAATCAACAATAAAAAATTAACAATCAATCAATTCAATAATTTTTTTATTTACTCAGTCGCCGCGTTTGGCGTTTTTAAGTGTGCGGTATGGGATGCATAGTCGCTGCATTTAGCTTATAAAAGCAACTAAATCGCCGATGCTAAAAGTGGCGTGTGCGCTTTGACCCTTAGATCTAAAAACTACCATTTCACAAATAAGTTAATATCTCTATAGACAGTAGATAGACCCTTATCTAATCCTTTCTGTGATTCCCTGTACATACATCCACTAGGTAATCTGTGTTAGCGTCGGCGAATTGAAAATAGTCTGGTGTTTTGATGTACTAAGCACCATCATAATAATTTCATTTGTCCTGACGATTAATAATGTTTTTGTTATTTACCGTTGTTGTACCCAGTCACTCCCTCAAGTGTGGAAATGTAAGTATCGACAGTGCCGGATTAAGACAGCGCGGGGCCTGTAGCAAATTCTATCAAGGGGCCCTTGGTTTGCTTTAGGTTATCAAGTTTATGGTACCCGTTGACTGCGGGCGAACATTCGCTACGCCGATCGCCAGTGCGGCTGGCCACACAACTGGTGTGTTGGCCGCACAGCCGAAACGCTTTTTCGTAAACGAGACGAGAGTGCGGCCGCACACGCCAAGCGTGTGCGGCCGTACTTTACGCCAGTGCGGGTTTACGCGCTTGGCGTGTTTTACTACGCGTGTGCGGATAAACACATACGGTTGTGTTTCATAATTTTGCGTCGACTGTGCGGGCGCTCACATACGGTTGTGTTTTTCGATTTTGCGTCGACTGTGTGGATATTTTTTAGAAATATTCACACGATTTATATTAAATATAAATAAATAAATAATTACTTATACATTATATCAGTTATTTTTCTCTCAAGACTTAAAAATGTAAATAGTATTGCCCCCCGATTATGTAGGCAAGTATGAAAACTAAGGGTTCTAAACCAAAATTATAAATTTATCTAGGTTTGTTACCTAGTATTTATACATATTTCAAACACGTCAACATTGGGACTTAATAATACTGAACTTCTTAATGCTTGACTTGAAACTATCAACTAGCCTATTGCAAAAGTACCTCTTTTGCAATAGGCTAGTTGATAGTTTGAGAATTCGATTATTATTTTTCTTGTGACTGGTTCTTCTTTTATTCTTTCATTCATATAAATCTTATTCCCCACTAGAATCCTATTCAGTATCGTCTAAAAGAAACACTCGTCTTCGTTAGATAAAATACCAGTATAGTTCCTATAACAGTCAATAGATGGCGGTACCAGCCGTATGTTTTAAATATTTCGTGAAGGTTTTATCATTATTATATAGGGCATGGAATTAAAAAAATCAAGAGAGACAAATTTTCATCGCAGTCCTTATTCCCCACACACAACCGTATGTGTTTTGCCGCACTAGCGTACCTTCGGCCGCCACACAACCGTATGTGTTTTGCCGCACTGGCGTTTAGCAAAATACTAAAACACATACGGTTGTGTGTGCGCCGCACTCACGTATTTTTGTTGAAACACAAACGTATGTGTTTTGCCGCAGTCAACGTGTTAAATAAAACAAAACCGTTACAAACAAACTTTTTTGGATTTCATTTGGTCTCTACAAATAATATTATTAATATTTACCTTTCTGAGCAAATCATACTCAATATTCATCAAAGTGAGATGATTAAGACGTTGGTTCTTGGCTCATTGTGTTCCTTAATTTATTTAACACTTTTTAATGTTGAGAAAAAAACGTTCACTACTGCAGTTGGTGATTCATCATCTTTATCAGCGGAAAGACGTCCACTGTTGAACAAAGGCCTCCCCCATAGAACCACCACCCACCGATTACCCGCAACCTTGACGATGTCGTCAGTCCATCTGGTGCGAGGCCTGCCAACGCTGCGTCTTCCGGTCCTTCCCCATCGGTTATCGGTTCTTCGAGCGACGTGACCTGCCCATTTGCCACTTCAACTTGCACACTGAGAGCTATGCTGGTGACCTTAGTTCTTCGGCGAATTTCCTCGTTTCGGATTGTATCGCGCAAAGAAACTCAGAGCATAGCTCTCTCCATGGTTGACTGCGCTCCATGGTTAACTCTGAGCTTCTCTAAGAAGCCAGCAGTTAAGGACCATGTTTCTGTGCCATATATCATCACTGGCAATGCATACGGGTTTAAACCCTCGTCTTTAGGCACTGTAGAATATTGGACGAAAAGATTTCTCGCGAACGCTGCCCATTCGAGTTGAATTCTTCGGGCGACCTCTTTATCGAAGTTGGATCTACCTAGTTGGATAGTTTGTCGAAGGTAAATATAGTGTTTGACAACTTCGAGAATATCGTTCTACCGGTACAGATGGAACATGGACATTCGACATAGTTTTCGTCTTGGTCCATATTGATTTTAAGACCTACCTGTTGAGAAACTTTACTAAGGTCGCCAAGCATACTGTTAATATTCTCCATAGACTTAGCCATGATGACTATATCATCGGCGAAACGAAGATAATACGTGATGTATTCGCCATTGATGTTGATGCCACATCCATCCCAGTCCAAAAACTTGAAAACGTCCTCCAGTGCGTTTATGAACAGTTTCGAAGGAATGACGTCTCCTTATCTCACGCCTCTATGCAATTGGATTGGTTTTGTGCTGTCGTCCTGTAATTGGATCGACATAGTGGCATTTCTATACAAACACTCCAACATTACGATATATCTATAGTCGATACGACATCGCTGTAGAGACTGTAACACAGCCCAGGTTTCGATTGATTCGTAGGCTTTTTTTATAATTCACAAACACTAGATATAATGGCCGATTATACTTCTCAGTCTTCTGTATAATCTGGCAGAGCATATGGATGTGGTTTACGGTGATAAAGCATTTGTTGCTGTACCTTTAACTTACTTTATTCTTGTTACTGATTACCATTTGTATTGTGTTTTCTTTACTAATACACACTCACAAAACCGTTGTCCGTATTGTGTCGGACGTAAAGAATAGCACCATCCCATATCCCGTGGGTGTCGTAAGAGGCGACTAAGGGACTCACCATAGAATGGGCAGCAGCGTTCTCTGTGCCTTTGTAACAACCATACTGCGATCGCCAACCCGCCTGCCAAGCGTGGCGATTATGGCAGAACCCCCCCCTTTGGGGGAGGCCTGTGTCCAGCAGTGGACGTCTTTCGGCTGAAATGATGATGATGATGATGACTCACAAAACAAACGAAAAAAGTGTTCCGCCGCGGAACACTTTTTTCGTTTGTTTTGTGAAAATGTGTTGAAAATTTACACTTTTCATTCATTTTACAATTCACTACAACTCAAAATGTTGAAAAAACCAACAAGAAAAAAGAGACAGTTAGTGTTGTCAATTGCGCGTGAATGTAAACGGACATTATCCTGGCCACCAATCACCGCGTCTTGGCATCACAGACTAGCAATATTTAACGAGACAGAAGGTACAAACCTCGGGTACATTTATACACGCGGTTTGTACCTATAACAACTAATAAACAGGACTAATATATATAATTATAAAAATATACAGAGTAGAAAATATTTATTTTGTAATAAAATTAATTGCAAATGCGATCCATTCTTGAAGCCAGATCTCATTGGATAACCTTAACAAAGAAAGGATAATAAATATCTGATGTCATATTGTTTAATTTCTAATTAGGTATATAAATGATTGAATAAAATAAAATGATTAAATATTACAAGGTTAGAAAAAAGAAAAACAGAACTGTGGGTAAACAATGACTTTACTGCCTACGATATCGCATCTGTACTTTTAATCTATGTCCGGAGTGAACGCGTCCTTGTCTTACTCACGTGAAACAATGTACTTCCATTTCTTTCTTTTTTCTAACCTCCAAATATAAGAATATTAGGAAAATAATTGAAATATATAAACAAATCGCAATATACATATATTGCGTAGTTACATGTGGTATGAGATCCCTTGTGCTTTATTAAATTGGGTATCATAATTGGTACACTTTCTAAATACACAAAATAGCATTTTTTTATTTTTTTAGCTGCTTTAACAACGCGTACCATTCGTCGCCATGCGTGACACAGACTAAAGGGAATACGTCCCAATTAGGACGTTTTTGACTCTTCAAAATTGGGCGCTCATAACATATCTGTTTAATATAATATCATTGACTTCGAGCATTTGTTTTGAGAATTGCATGGTACACACGTTCGTACTTGCTTGAGATCGAGCATGTACGTACGTGTGTACCCACCATAACATACGAATATTTAGTTTTATTTATTAAAACCATTTTTATCTAATACCTACGTGCGTTGTTAACGCAAAATTGTTCACTACCCCAACACTATTAAACGCCTTATTCACCATCCATCTTGCTGTACGTCCCGCTAAGGTCATACACGATGCGCGATGCAAAAGTGTCGTGAAAAAAACAATTAATAATAATTATTGACGTACAGCAAGCTTATTCACGGTCGTGCATCGTGCATGACCTTGACGGGACGTATAGCAAGATGGATGGTGAATAAGGTGCACTAGTTTTATTATGGTAGCATTATTATTCATAGAACTGAATTGTCAAGTTACAGAATATAATTAAAAGTCGTTTTTAATATTCGTTTTAAAATGTGTAAGCGTAAAACGAAACGTCAATATGTATTTCTTAACGATTCTGGAATGTCAAGTTGACAGTTACGGTATACAATTCAATTTATTTTGAGTTTGACACATTGGTAATTTCAATTTTCGAGATTTTTTTGTTCAGTACCTACAATACCTTACTAATTATAATTAATTATTAATTTATTATTAATAATAATAATAATTATTATTAATAATTATACCTTACTTTTGAAGTTAATTAATATTATTAACTAGTCAATATTTTGTGTAGTGTCTCTTCCACAAAAGCCATTATTGAACAGTTGAAGTTGAATATTTTCTGTTTCCCAAATGATTATCAGTGCAGGTATATAATAATGATAATGGTGAACTATGGACGCAGGCTCTATAACGCCGCCACGAAAAAAAAAACAAAATGGCTGCAAAAGTTAAAGATAATGGTGTCTTGTAATTGAAATTTAAATTGCAATAATAGCTATGAGGCATTATTTCCTTAAAAATAATTCAATAATAAAGGCAAAAAAGTAGCAAAAAGTAGATATTCTTTTAGGAAATAAAGTAGGTAACCCATTTTGGAACCTACTATTTTTTTTTTCATCTTTTCGTTATCTACTATATTTTTATGGATACTTAATAATTTTACAACTACTATTTTTGACCGACCATGAGTTGGCAACCCTAGTCTCACGTATGTACAAAAAAAATGTAGGAACATTAAAAATAAAAATGCCGAATACTATACCAATATAGGTACCTTACTATACAATACAACACCTTTTGGTTTAAATATCCAAAAATAGTATGGTATGGTGGTGATAGGTGTGTGAGATTCACTTTTCCCTCGCTGACTAATTAATAATAAAATAATCAAATAAGAGCACTTTATCAGAAAAATAATAATGTTACTATGTTAGAGACTTGTTAGACAGTTAGGAGACGAACATATATTATAGGTACCTATATTTTAAACAACTACACGCAGAAATAACACGAAACGCAAAAACATGGGTATGACATCAGTGTTTAATAAATTATCAAGGTCATTTCGCCGCGCTGCCCGGCGCCGCCGCCCGTTTATATTCTGTGGTGTTCTATTCATGAACGTAATTTTTCTTAGTTTCATAGTATTAAAAGTTCATCTGTTTACAATAAATTTAAACCCGTAAACAGTAGGTAGACCGAAGACCTAATTCCTTCTGTGATTAACCGTGAATTCACTATTAGTAATCTGTACTTACGACAGCCTACGTCAATTTTGTATGTGCTCATAATTTTAATAATAGATATCTAGTAGGTATTGTGTATTTATTATAACGTTGCTGTGTCCAGCCACTCCCTCAAGTGTGAAAATGTAAGTATTGAGCATGTTTGCGTTTATAAAAGGGTGGACGGTTTCCATCCAGCGGGTACACTACATAAATACGAAAAACTTTATTCCGAAAGTCAGAAATACGAATTTCAAAATACCGATTTTCAAAATTCCGAATAGTTCAAAATTCCTAATATGGCAACTTCGATTTATCATTCATCCTATTTTTATAATACTAAAATTTCAAAATTCCGAACGTTTATAATTACTATTCTCAAAATACCGAGTTTCAAAAGATCGAATAAGAAAAAGTCCGACTTAATGAAAATTCCGAACATCAAAAATACGAATTCCGATTATTAAAATTCCGATTATCTTTATCGTTATCGTGCAATCGTTTATCGTGCAAGCAAGCATGCAGCATGCAAGCAAGCATGCAGCGTGCAAGCGAGCATGCAAGCGAACATGCAACATGCAGCAGGCATGGTTTCTGTCACGGCTACGGCGTTGCGGGGCTCCGGCGGTACCACGCGAGCTTATCGTCGCAGATGGTATTCACGCTCACCACCGCAGCTTCGGCTTACTGGCCGGCTTCGCCGGCCAGCCTCAGCCGCGGCGGCGGGCGTTAAAACCACCTGCTCCTCAGCTCGCTGGCCGCCTCGCCCCTCCGCGCCTACGCGAATTTAAATTACACTCTAGGGGTAGGGCAGACAAGACTACGTGGAGTCGGTTTCACAGCAATTCGTTTCTGTCATTAACTTTTGTGGCACAACATATTGACTTTTTAAGATTATTTTTGTTATTGTCTTTCTTTTTATACCTATATATTTTTGTTGAAATAAATTCCATAAAAAAATACACCGAATAAACAATATTCGTTAAAAAGTAATTCTACTGTTTGATAAGTTCGTTAAACAAAAAAATGTGATTAAAAATTCTTTGAATTGTGTTTCTGTGAAATATGTTTCATTCAAGTAAATAGTCTTTGAAACAATAATAGTCGAAATAAAAATACAAGAACCAAATATTATATGAAACATTTTCTGGGAAACGAAATTCTATGAAATTTCTGTCTGCGAAACAAGGGGACACCATTTTGAATATATATGCGTAGCTGAATTGAATCAGAATCCTAATTTTAACAGTTTATTCGGAACTTTGAAATTCGGAATTTCGTTTTTCGGACCGAGAACTCATCGAGCATTTGAGTCTTCGAACATATGAAAATCGGAAAACAAACAAATCGGATTTACGACATTCGGTAAAATAACTTTCGTGATTTTAAATAATAGAGATTATAATTTTTAGGTATTATGAAATTCGGACTTTTGAAAATCGGAATATCGAAATTCGGAATAAAATATTTCGGAATATTTGGGTGTTCCCCCATCCAGCATCTATGCTGAAATACTTAGGTAGGTAATTACTTATTAGTTAATTAGGTAGGTACCTATAGGTAAGTCCATTATGGACTAAGTCAGTTGTTGAGGTCAGCGCTTTATAAAAACTTCTTGATTAGTTTTTTTTTTAGACTTTTCTGTGTTCTATCTCTGATGTGAAGCAATAAACACAGTAAAAGTCATTGATATATAGTACTACGCTACGCACGTAAAAGTCAAAAATAATCTTAGATAAACAGTTTTTTTTTGTAATGATAAGATTGTTGCGAAGAGAATTCTGCTTTATCTTCCTTCACGTACCTACCTAATAATATTACTTATTGTTTATGATAAATACAATATGAATACCTACATCCCCTTATTCTCAAAATATGAATGTCTTGCTCTCGTCCGCCCACGCTCAGAATTATTTTGTTTACAGTGGGTTGTCGCGTCATCCGAAATTAAATAGGGTTCCATACTGTTAAATAATAATAATTTGTCATAGGTTCTAACGTTTTATTTAGCGCATTCACAAACTCACGAACATCTGGAACGTAGGTAGGGTGATTAGGCCGGTTCACGACCACTTAGTCGACTTGTAATCTTTAAAAACACGTTGTTATTAAAATAAGTGTTAATATTTTGCACTTTTAAGTGATAGAAAAATGTTTAAAGTACACGATCTGATATAATTTGTTGTACGTTTTTTAATGCATTATTTTATAATTAACAGATTTATTGAAAAGTGCGATTTTGTCAGTTCTCGGACACCGACAGTGAGTTTACGTCCACTTTTTTCGTTAGTTCTCGACCGTTAGAAAGCCACTGTAAAAACAACTCAAGCACTATCAAATTAAGGTTGAAAATAAAATAATTTGTAAATGTTTTTAACAAACACATTTATTTATTATTTACAAAACTGGCAGGTAAAATCTAATTGACCTGCTTGGTAATAAATATTGTTTAAAATTGGAAATCTTAGATGAAACCATCGGACACATTCATCGCAACCAATGTTCTTTTCTGAGTCATCTTTAACATCGCTAATTAAATCGTTGGAACATTGGCTGCATTCTAAAACTAACTTCTTGTTCTTTGTGGTTTTCCTTTCTGTTTCCTTCTTTCTTGATATTTTGCTATCTCGCTTTTTAGCTTTTCTTTCTTTTACCTCTGCTCTTAATTCTTGTTTGCGTCTTTTCTCTTTAATTTTATTTTCTTTATCTTCATCGTTCTTGTTACAAAATTCTCTCCATACACTTTTCGACATTGCACTTGGCAATTTGGGACCACCCAAAACAGTAGAGTTAGATTTTGTTCAGAGTAAAATCAATGGTCGACAACAGATCAGTTGTCGACCATCATTATTTGATCATTTTTAAGTGCTTACAATTTCGATTATTTTATGTAATGAGCCGGTCGCCAACTGACGAGCAAATTAGCCATGCTGTAAATAATAGAAAAAATCGAAGTATTTCACGTCATATCACGCAATAAGTGCACAATCTTCGAAAAAAGACTAGACTAATATAGCTAGTTCCCGACCAGGTGGTCGTAAGCTAACGGAAGCGTAATTTTTGTCAGTTAGTTGACCGACCACGCATTATTTTAATTAAACACACGTAATTTCCAATCAATTATTAGTTAATGAGTAAATACAAAGATATTTTGACACACAAAGCATATTATCCATGATCAATAATAAAAAATAACATGTTTTACTCACGTTTAAAAATGTTCCCGTTCACTATTCCTTTGCCTTATTTTGGTGACCGTGTTCTTTGCCATAAGTTTATCACCTCACTGAGCGGCATCAAACAAGCATAGGTGGACAAACGATGACACGGGAGAAGGAGACAGGATGAGGGTTTACGTTTACATACAATATGAACGTTTGCCGCGCTTCGGTTTGACTATATTTACCTGAATTACGCCAAGTGGTCGAGAGCCAGCGGTGGTCGGCGAACTAGCGTAATCACCCTACTTAACTACTTTTTATTAGAGACTTGGTCTACGTTTTAATAAATAAATACCTACCAACTTTGGTAGCTATCCTACTTCTCAACTCCCTAAAATTGCTTTATACACTCACAATCCCTTTCACGATAATCAAAACAGCAAAATCCCTGGGAATTCCACTATTTCATTTATTAAGTAGATACGTTTGTACAATACTTTGGCCCCAAATAAAAATGTTATATGACGTTTAAGTAACCCCGTTGACTAGGTATACCTACGTGTTGAAACAGGTCAATCAAAACTTTTGTTGACTGACTCGTCTATTACATTTACAGATGGCGTCGTTTCTACCAATTACTTTGGTGGGAGACAATCTGGGCCTACGGCACCGGCACCTCAACTCCTTAGTGCGTGAGGCTAAAGAGAGTGGCGGATTCCAAGACGTCGAAACACTACCCGAAGAGTCTCCTGTCGATCGCATCTTTAAAATAGACCTCGCACTAAAACTTCGAAATATAGACTACATAATACGTAATTTAAAAGACGATGACATGTTATACGTGAGCAGAGCCTTAAAATCAACATGGCTTTTAGGTCACCGTGACATTATTAACCCTAAATATTTAGAAGATGTTCTCTTCCCAGAAATGGTTACGCCAGCAGTTACCAAAATGAAGCACTGGCTTTACATTAAGCTACGAGACCCAGCAATGTGCCAGGAGTTCTATCAGCACTACAAAGAGAACTCATTTGAGTTTTCCATTAAGTTTCTTAGTCACTGCAGTCATGAGTTCATTCTGGAAGAAGTCCCCAAGATATTGCCTAAATTATCCACTCAATTATTAAAAGTATTGTGTGAGAAATGTCCTAAAGTCGCCAAAATATATTTTGATTCGTTGGCATCGTATGAAGATGTGAAAACACGCTATCTCAGACAAGATCAAAACTATTTCAACAGTGTTAAAAGTGTGCTAAAGTCAGATGCAGACGTGTTCCTTGACATCACAGAAAAATATTTTAATATGAACTGCTTTAGTAGATTCAGTCCTTTAGCGACTGACTACATCCTACGGTGTCATAAAACTCGATTTACAAAGAAGTTGGAGTTGTATGTTGCGTATTTCCTCCACATTCCAAGTCTTGCTGCTCGGCTCAGTGTCGAGGAGTGTCAGGAAGTAGTGTTAAAGCTAGCCCGAGCAAGCTACTTGCAGCATTGGTTCCAGTACAAAACCGTGGAGCCGCTGATAAAGCGACTCAGTCCAGACAACAGAGCGGCGTTCAAGAAACGTGTATTTGTTGATAAAGACGTTGGCGAATGTGAAAATAAATGGCCGTACGCGATACCTGCATCTCCGACAGGGTCTGACACTGGTTACCATATCTTCGACGACCAAGAATTCATGTCCTTAACCTCACCAATGTCCGCTCTTCAATCTCTTGCAATGTGTGACGCCGTCGCCCGCCCATGTGCCATGCAACCTAGGAAGCAAGCGTGCATGAATATGGCACGGTTGAAAACAGATTTGGACCGGTTGTTCGATGAGTTTCGATTTGTCGGATTTGATTGCGCGCTTCATGAATTGGGTCAGCGATTGGGTGCTACAGGTTCTCCTGACCGGCGTCGTGATATTTTTCTTGTTTTGGTGAGCAAGAGTGGTGGACGCACTGACGCGGTGTCCGCTATGTTATGTCTAGCAGCGCGGTATAGTAACGAGCCACCGCACATACGCGCCTCTATACTGCGCAGCCTCGTCAAACGCGCTAACGTCTGGCGCCTGCCTGCAGATGACTGGCAACATTTTCTGGATTTCGGGCATGGACTCGGGCTCGACGGCACACCATCCGAAGCTGCGTGCCTTGAGGGACTGCACGCTGTCGTAATTCGTCAATTATTAGCCGGTGAATGCGAACAAGCCATCCGCCTGGCATTTTTTAAACAGTTTTCAACGCTAGCAGAGTATTCCCTGAAGGTGGACGAACGAGTGCGCGTTGCTGTCGGTCTCCAAAACCTGTTAACAGATGCCGCTATAGACGTTGAACCAGCAGTAGCCAAACAACGACTCTGGCAACTACTAGATGTTGTCAAAATATACCGCATTCAAATTGACGCAACCTCACCAGCTGTGAAAGCGGTGGTGGCTTTAGCTTTGCAAGACCCTGTCGTCGCTCGTCCTTTACTCGAGCGGCTTTACAATGCAAGAATCGCACGGCGCGAACTGTTGAAACTTAACTTGGAATTCCGAAAAGATGAAGCGACGCTATTGAATGCACTGCGGCATGATCCATCATCCCTGGATCCAAAACGAGTGGCCGATATATTAGCTGGTCCTCAGAATAACTTTGGTAGTTTCGCTCCTCAAGCGACAGTTTTCAGCAGTTTTACTGCACAACCGGCAGTTCTCGGAGGTTCCTGTGATCAACCGACGGGTATCGGTAGTTCCTCAGATCGACCTACGGGTTTCGGTAGTTCAGCCGATCAACCGGCAGTTTCCGATGGTCCCGCTGATCAACCGACGGCTTTCGTTAGTTCAACTGATCAACCCGCCGTTCTCAGTGGTTCCGCTGATCAACCGACGGTTTTTGTTAGTTCAGCTGATCAACCTACAGTTCTTGGTAGTTCCGCTGATCAACTGACGGGCTCTGTCAGTTCCTCAGATAGACCTGTGGGTTTCGGTAGTTCGGCCGATCAAGTGGCGGCTGTTGGTGTTTCCACTGATAAACCGTTGGTCCTCGGCAATTCCTCTAATCAACCAACAAGCTTCGTTGTATCCTCAGATCAACATGCAGGTTTCGTTAGTTCGGGCGATAAAGCGGCGGTCCTCGGTACTTCTGCTGATAAACCGACGGTTTTCGTTAGTTCCGCTTATCAATCGACGGTTATCGGTAGTCGGCCGGGCTATGGTAGTTTCAATCCTCGTCAACCACCTCACGTAGGCTTTGGTTGTTATCGTCCGAAACGGTTCCGAGGGTTTGCAACTAGTCACACACGCTTTGATAGGTTTACTTCGAAGCTGATGGTATACTTTGATCATAAACAAGCTTTTACAACAAATCTCCGTACCGCTTTGGAAGCGAAGATCGCCCAACAGCAGAAAATTAAATTAGCTCGACCGCTTGCAAGTCTTATGGGACATAATTTTGAGAAGGAATTGCGGAAGTTGGACTCAGCGGATAAAAAGAATAAGAAGTTTGCGGCGGCGTTGAAAGCCTGCGGACACCGAGCCCGGCCTGTCGTCAACTTGGCGGAGTGGGGCTGGCGTAAAGCTGGCGTGAGAGCAGTCGCGACGCGAGCGATGCGCTGTCGGGAAATAGAAAGAACTGCGTTAACACGTGCGTTAGCGGCCGAGCGACGCACCGTAAGAGTAGCCTTAGCACTGAGTATGCGCTCTGCGGGCGGGTTACTTCTCGACACTTTCGCATCAGCAGCGAAGCTGCGTCCCGCGGTAGCATTACATGCTGCGTTGCCGTACTTCCGTCGTCATGGTGCCAATTCTGACCTTAGAGTATGGAATATCGTAAAACCCTTGTTCTCTAGCGTCGACCTGGTACCACGCGAGAGACTTCGTCAAATACTGGGACGCACCGATTGGATCCCGTCGACCATTAAAGGTGACTATTGCGTCACCTACTACCTTGCTTTCCACAAAATCTCTAGTTATGGAGCTCAAACGGTGCTTCGAGATTTGTCAAAACTTCTTCCTGAAATCGACGAATCCATTGAAACCATATTGCTTCAAATGCTCGACGATACTGATAAGGATATCCCAGCAATACTGTACCCTTCTATTTTCGTCAGGTACTTGCTGCTGTCTCGAAATGAGGAGGATGTTGAAAGGAGATTTGTGAAGATAGGAAACCGGTTTTTAGAACGTTTAGATAGGCTACGATGTGAAAATGCCCATCATTTCCAGAGAACACTGAATGATGTATTGGAGAGCTTAAAGTATAATTCAGCATTTCTGGACACTAAAATCTCGTCGTGTTTGTCAGTTATCAAAAGGTTCTTGACTTGGCTACAGAACTTTATGCCGAAAGAAAAACACTTCGAGGTTTATATGCAGATTCATTTAACAATGTTGTATTACAAGGCAGTTAGACAGAGTATGGAACAGATGCCAGAAGTATTTTCTGATCTCAAAAGAAGAAATTCGGAGGGTGTAGAGACTGTGGGCTACGTCTTCGGAAGATATATAGTGAAGGAGGTAGCTAAGCTTGTGACCACATACTTTGACTCCATAGTAGATCTGTATGCCGATGCTTTAGTTAGTTATTTGAACAGTCACATAATGTATGGAACTTCGAGGACGAAGTTCATTGGTTTCGTTCTAAAAGGTATCCTGACAGAAACAGTTGGTATCCAGGGTCGTATGGCAGTGTATGTATTTAGAGACCATCAGATTGGAATAGAAGAGTCTTTGAGAAAAGAAATAAAGGAACTGATAATGAAGGACGATACTTTACAGCTTTTTGCTCATGCTGAATTATTTGGTCAGGTCGGTTATAGGATGCGGCAACCCAGGGCGTTTACCCGGCCGCCTGTACCTGTACCCATCAGAGTGCGCCCGGCACCACCTCGCCGAGCGAATGTGCGCTTGCGCTAACTCAGCCAGTATAATGTAATATATATAACTCAAAGTCAAAGCATTTATTTAAATTAAACCACACAACTACACGTATAGGCACTTTTGAATTGTCAAGGAGACTGTCAGTTAGTCCGAAAGTTGTTGTTGAATCAAGAAAATCCACGGACACTCTTTTAAAACAAGTTTTTTGCAAAATACATGATTCTTGTTGCTTCTATTTGTATACATATGTATTTGTGTTTTAATCTTATATGTTATGTTATTATAGTGTCATTCTCAAGGCACCTGCGGTAGAAATAGCTGTGCAGTATTTCTACGTTTCTAACCATTACATTATTGTTCTGTTTAGTTATGATGGTTCTGTATACTTTTATCTCTTGAGCAAGCTAAATATTTGTATTTTAATAAATAACTGAAAATTACCTACTCATATTGTTTTAGTACCTACCTAAAGGGCGCCACAGAATAAGCAGTACGCCGGTAGGCAGTCGGTAGTCCTTCCTCCCTCTTCCCTCAGTCTCATAGTCCAATGAGGTGGCAATCTGCCACGACCGGAGAGAGATCAGAGCGCAGGACCAACAGCTTAGTACTGTCCGACATACGGCGGTGTTACACCGCCAACTTCCAAACTTCGGGCACCTACTAAAAATAACCCAATAACATTTAGCCGGGCCTGGTAATGGAATCCAGGACACGTTCATCAGTCGAGCTTGCGACCACGACACCGATGAGGCAGTCATTCACTAAGTGAAGTGAGCATAACGTAGTAAGGAGTTGAGCAACCGGTGCCATTGTCCCAAAATTTCTCCCATCAACAATACTAGTGAGGAAAGCACCACCTGCGAGAAACAATTAGTCAGATTTTGCGCCGAAAGTGCTAACATGGCAGCACTGCGCCCAAATATGAGTATGACATCAACGTTATACCAACGTAAACGTCGATGACGTCTTTTACAAAGTATTAGGGCCTTAGCAGACTAGCTACTTTTAGCATCGGCGATCGACGATTATGCGACTGTATCGATGCTGCATCGCGTTTTGGCGACTCTCTGCGTTCGGACGCTGGTCGGCTGTAGTGTTGGTTGATCGATAGTCAACTAACGATAGTTTGCCGATTTGCAATGGTATTGATTACAAAAATGATAACTTTCAGCATTGTATCAATCAATCAAATCAATTCAAAATCAATCAATCAAATCAACAATAAAAAATTAACAATCAATTAATTCAATATTTTTTTTTTTTTACTCAGTCGCCGCGTTTGGCGTTTTTAAGTGTGCGGTATGGGATGCATAGTCGCTGCATTTAGCTTCTAAAAGCAACTAAATCGCCGATGCTAAAAGTGGCGTGTGTGCTTTGACCCTTAGATCTAAAAACTACCATTTCACAGATAAGCTTATCTAATCCTTTCTGTGATTCCCACATACATCCACTAGGTAATCTGTGTTAGCGTTGGCGAAGTGAAAATAGTTTGGTGTTTTGATGTACTAAGCACAATATTACCTACATCATAATAATTTCATTTGTCCTGACGATTAATAATGTTTTTGTAATTTACCGTTGTTGTACCCAGTCACTCCCTCAAGTGTGGAAATGTAAGTATTGAGCATTTGCGTAAGGGCGGACGGAGATTTCGTCTAGTATATATTAAGCAAGCTTGCTTTACCTCCATCATGGTATAGAGTTACCTAGTTGTTTCGATCACTGCCTAAAAAAACTTCTTGTCGACGGTTTTGTGATTTTTAATGTTCTATCTCTGATTTGAAGCGGTAAATATAATGCATGATGTTGGTACGGTACCTGTTAGGTATAAGGACGAGCGCAACTCATAATAATAGATAACAGTTTATTTGTATAGATAACTAAAGCACTTTGCCCGCGACTGTGTCCGCGTAAGTTTTCTTAAGGACACCTATTTTTTTAATAATGCAATATAGCCTATGTAACTCAGGGATAATGTAGCTTTAGATTGGTGACAAATTTTTTGAAATTGTACCAGCTGTTTTTGTTTTTAACCGACTTCAAAAAGGAGGAGGTTATCAATTCGGATGTTTATATATATTTAGGATTCAGAAGCAGAAATCATTAAAAAAAAACAATTATTTTACACGTTATGAATCATTTAATAACAAAACCAAAAATACGAACTAAAACCTCGTTAAATTAAAGTTTTACATAATCTTAACACCAAAATAAAACACCAATCACTAATACAAGTACTTACAGAGTTTTACAAGGTATGTACCGACTAAAGTTATAAATGTAACCACTCACAAATCGCGTCGACAACTACCGTTCCGTACGAATTCCAAAGAGCAAATGACCGATGCTTGGGCGCGCATCGCCTTTTATAGGCATTGCCTTATCATAAAAAGCAGTTCCCTAAATCGGCCTATCCTGAAGAAGCGTCGTCCTCGTCGCGGTCTTCATGGTCCTCGGCTGGTACTGGAGCGAACTCGGCAGCTGAAGAGTCGCCACTCAGCTCAGCCATCTCAGTACCGGGTTGAAGGGATCTTGATGATGACCCTGTGTTGGGGTCACATACTTCGTCATCTGAAATATGCACACATCTTAGAATTTCACATAACAGTTTTAATCACACGCAACATGTAATGAAAACAAAGATTCGTGAGAGCTCTCATGATAATGTTCCAGTCTTCACAACCAGGCTTCCATCGATCCGAAGCTGTACCTGTGAACAAATCAGACAGAAGGCGTCCCCTCTGCCTGAGGTTGACGGAGGCATCTCTGAATCGCACGTCAAGACTTCAGTTAGTTCATAGAACAATACCTCTCACTATAGGTATGTCTATTTGGACGGAGGCATCTCTGAATCGCACGTCCGGTCCGGACCACATCACGAATAATAACATATGTGTTAAACACATAACTAGGCTCATATACCAAGTATGGACGGAGGCATCTCTGAATCGCACGTCCAGTATACAACACCACAAAATAATCACATATTTGTCATACACATAAACAGGTTCATATACCTACTTAGTGTGGACGGAGGCATCTCTGAATCGCACGTCCGACACATAAGTTCATCATTTAGTTGAATGCATTGATCCATCAGCGAGTTGATCCGCCACAACTTATTTATTTATATAACAGTTATGCTTAAGAGAGTTAATTTGTTTTAAATCTTTATAGCCGTTCTATGTAAAGAAACAGTAAGGAAAAGAAAGCAATGTGCAGGTAAAAAGTTTATGGCAAAGCAACCCGTCAATTCTCCGCATAAAACCAATTCAATACTCACCCTCGAAAAAGGCTGCACATGATTCTGGACACCACTCTCCGTTCCAGGGTACCATGTACTCAGCAGCTGCTTGTGTGGTTTTACCATATGAACCACTGATGAGTTTCAACTGGTAGCGACCACTGGGTAACACTTTAATCACCCGATACGGTCCGCGCATGCCAGGGTCTAGTTTTCCTGTAGACTGGGAATATTTAATTACAAAAACCAGATCGTTAATGTTATATGCCCGTGGTGTTCGTCGCTGCTGGTTGACACGAGGATCTTGTTTGGCTTGATTTTGTGTCAACAGTTGATGAGCCCTGGTTCTGCACAACTCTCGCCAGCCTTCACGGTTTTCGGACATCTCGATGGCGACGTCACGAATTAGTGTTCGAACAATAGGTGTCGTGGCGTCAGTACCCACTAGGAGCTTCAATGGTGAGACTTGTGTTGTCTTTTGCTTGGTAATATTAAGGGTGAGTTGAAGTCTCCATAGTTTTGCTGACCATTCCGCATGTTTATGATTTGTTTCAATACGAATCATGTTCAGAACGGTTCTGACGTATCTTTCTACTTGTCCGTTAGCATTGTGCATTTCGGGTGTTATAAAATGGATTTCACAACCGAACTCAGTTAAAAGAGTAGAAAATTCCGAGGATTCGAACATTCGTCCGCGGTCAGCTACTAAAAGCTTAGGAACGCCAAATAGTGAAATTGCATTGGTAAAAGTACGTTTAAGCTCACTAACATCCTGCTTACAAATCGGATATAGCAAACAGAACTTTGTAAACGCGTCTACTATTAACAACACAAATTTGTAACCGTTAGATTCGGGTAGAGGACCAAGTGCATCTATATGTAACGTTTGAAAGGGGAGACTGGGTTTTTCCCAAGATGTAATTAGTTGATGAGGGGCTCTAGGTACACGTTTATTGGATACACATACAAGGCAGTGTTTTATGTACTTTGCTACAAATTGGCGAAGTCCAGGGAACCAAAAATATTTAAGGATTAAGTCTATGGTTTTCTCTGTACAAATATGTTCGTGTTCGTCGTGAAAGATTCTCAATAAACTTAACCGGTGTCCCTTAGGGATAAAGCAAAGTAATCTAGCTTCCTCACCTGCTGGTGTATACCGATAATAAAGAAGCTCATTCCGACGGACATATCGCTGAGAATCTAATTCTCCGTCCTGTAATTTCTGTAAAATGCCTTGGGTTTCATCGTCTGCTGACTGAGCAATTTGTGCCCAGTTGCGTGGCCTAGTTATCTGATGTACTTTAGCAGTGACTGGGTTTCGACTTAGGTAGTCTGCATGTGCCATCATGGTGCCTTTTCTATAATCAATAGTGAAGTTAAAGTCTTGTAAGTAGATCCACCACCTAGCAACGCGTGGGAGCAGGTCTTTCTTCTTTTCAGTAGCCTTGAGAGCATTGCAGTCGGTGACTACTTTAAAGTTTATCCCAACTAGATAGTGACGGAAATTCTGCAATGCCCTCACGACCGCCAAAGTTTCCAGCTCATAAGAGTGGTACCTGCTCTCAGCGCTCTGTGTGGCTTTACTAAAGTAGGCGACTACATGCTTCGTACCATCAGCCTTCTTTTGCATCAATACAGCACCATAGCCAATGCTGCTAGCGTCAGTGTGTACTTCTACAGGCAATGACTGGTCGAAAATGGACAATATAGGTGAACTAGTTAAGCAACTTATTATCTCTTGCCTAGCTTTCTCTTGTTCCATGCCCCAACAAAAACTCACGTCCTTTTTCATCAATCGTGCTATGCAAGCGGTCTTGGTTGCATAGTCTCGAATATATCTCCTAAAATATCCCGCCAAACCCAGAAATTGTCGTATTTGCTTAACATTACAAGGTATCGGTGCATTGACTAGGGCTTGAATTTTATGTGGGCTCGGCGTAACCTGACTCTGACTAACTACGCGCCCCAAATATTCGACTTCCATCGATAAAAATGAGAATTTTCGTAAGTTTATCGAAAACCCAGACTCAGTTAACGTTTCTAGCACCCTTTTTAATAAACAAACACCTTCATCTACATCGTTACTCATACACAGGACGTCATCAACGTAGACTAAGACATTGCCAGCCTCAATATGACCGCGAAGGGTTTCGTTAATAATTCGTTGATAAACTATGGGCGAGTTCGTCAAACCATAGGGCATTCGAAGATACTCAAAATGTCCTTCCGGTGTGACGAATGCCGTCTTATGAACTGAACCGTCTTCAATAGCAATTTGGTGGAAGCCTGTGGCCATATCAAGACTGGTGAAGTATTTAAAGTTACCCAACCTATCTATGTGATCGTCTATGAGCGGTAGAGGATACCGGTCCCTAACAGTCAGTCTATTGAGTGCTCTATAGTCGACACACATCCTATCGCTTCCATCCTTTTTCTTTACCAGTATTATAGGGCTTGCATACTCGGAATTAGACTCGCGGATGATACCCTTATCTTTTAGGTCGCGCACGATTTCTCGAACTTTAAGTTTCTCAGGATATGACAACTTGTAAGGTCGGTAAGCTACGGGTGTATCGTCCGTTACTTTGATAGACATCTTGCCGGTGGTCACGGTAGTCGATGCAGTACCCGAAATGAAATAGCTTGAGAACTGTTTTATTAAGGTCGTTAGACGTTCAAGTTCGGCACCCTGAAGGGGTGTATTAATCTGTGAGATCTCATTAACGGATACCGCATGGACCTCCTTCCCTACGGCTCGAGTGAGGTACTGTCTATCTTTAGTCCGCACGTATGTGATACCATCACGGTTTAGGATATCAGTTCCTATGATAACGGGCGTAGTCATACAAGACCCTGGTACCACTACAAAGTCGGCCTCAATGGAAATACCATCGAACTCAATCGTTAAGGTTACAAAAGAATCGGCGTGAATGGCAGCGTCGCTAATTCCCTTCAAAATACATTGCTTGGGCTTCCGTTCGCATGTAAAATGTTTCAATGCTTCAGAAGAAACCAATGAGATGTTTAAGGCGCCACTGTCAATTAAAACATCCACAGGGATGCCCTGTATAATTGCCGTTTTAAGGTCATTATTTTGCGGGGAACCAGCCACGTGTGTGCATAAATTAATGTTTTTCTTATTACGAGAACCTGACCTTTCCTTAGCAAAACATACATCTTCACTATGTCCCGGTTTTTTACAAAAATTACAGACTAATCTATTTGCATCGCTAGTAGTTGGATTAACGTTAGAAGTTTGATCGGTTTTCGGCTTTTTCGGGCAATAGTGAGATTTATGTCCATGTTTTTGACAAATAAAACATCTGAGATTCGACGAACGATTAGAAGGCGTCGGTTTAGAAGTAGAATTTCGATTCTCGAGTTTAGTGCGGGTAGGTTTCACATAAATAGATAAAAATGAAACCAAATCATAAATTTGTAAGTTAGCGTTGGCAGCCGCAGCCCTAACTTGAGGATCCGTAATGCCGCGAATAACTATAAGGGTTCTCAGCTCGTCGCTTAGTCCCTTAACTATTTTAAGACGCAATAATGTCCTCCTTGCATATTCGGCGTACGTGTTGTATTTATCAGAGGTTACCTGCATTGCATCATATAGGATATTCGCGTAATCGAGCTTTCGTGGACACAAAGGTTTGAATTCCGTAACGAAATTGCTCCATGTTCGGTCGGTAGTCACCCACTCGTTTAGCCAAGAACGCGCGTCGCCTTTGAGACATATCGATACACGTGAAAGACACTCTGAATCACCCCAGTTATTAGAAGACTTAGCCCGTTCAACTTCCTCGCACCACACGTCTATATCATGAATAGTTGGGTCAAAGTTAGATACGAAATACTTTTGCGTTTTGTCTGAGTTTACGGATCTAATGGCTTCGGCTAATATCCGTGCCGATTCCGATACTACCTGTCCATCGTGACCGTTTACATTAGCACTCGATCCCTCGGGCGCTGTAATCTCAGACGCGGGTATATTTAATGTGGTGATAGAACTAGGTAGCGGTGTTTCAGACAACGGCGCTGCAGCCTGAAGGGCCTGATCATTCTGTGACTTGCTTAGCGGGGGCGTGTATGATCTTACGGTCGCATTGTTTTGAACTAGCTGGTTATTAGTCGCGTTACGTAAGGGAGAACGTTCCGTTTCTAGTGTATTTAAACGAGACAAAATTGATTGCAATGTTTGCTGCATGGCCCCGTTTCGATCACGAGGATAATAGTTTGACCGCGAACGTGACCTACTTCGTGATCGGGATCCGTACGGAGAATAGGTTCGACTCCTAGAGCGAGTTCTGTCCCGAGAACGAGATCTATCCCGATAACTACGGTCCCTATCATGTCGACGCGACTTGTTGCGAGAGTTATGCTGTCTATCAGCCATATTCACACACAAATAACAATCAGAGAAAATAAAATTAACGGTTTATTGGTGTTTTATTTTTTTCTGCAAATCAAGAGGGTAGGTACTAAGAAAATAAAACCGTGGGCGTGTTTTATAAAAGTAATCCCACTTCTGAATTTAGGATTCAGAAGCAGAAATCATTAAAAAAAAACAATTATTTTACACGTTATGAATCATTTAATAACAAAACCAAAAATACGAACTAAAACCTCGTTAAATTAAAGTTTTACATAATCTTAACACCAAAATAAAACACCAATCACTAATACAAGTACTTACAGAGTTTTACAAGGTATGTACCGACTAAAGTTATAAATGTAACCACTCACAAATCGCGTCGACAACTACCGTTCCGTACGAATTCCAAAGAGCAAATGACCGATGCTTGGGCGCGCATCGCCTTTTATAGGCATTGCCTTATCATAAAAAGCAGTTCCCTAAATATATTATATTTTATTTTTTATGTATGTTCGGGCATAAGTCTGTGATTTATAGACGGATTTGCAAAATTCTTTTTTTGCTCGAAAGGTGTTTATTCCGAAATACTTAGTCCCATATAAATTTTACCAAAATTGTTCCAGCCCTTTTTGAAAAAATCAACAAAATCCATAAAAATACTTAGTTGACGTTTTATTTACTTCAATATTTGGAGGACATACAAGCTCTGTTTTAAGTGTGTCGCCGTTTCTTAATGAAATTGGATGTTAAGGCAATACTAAAAAGCAAAAAATAAAAAGTATTTTCAAAAAAAAGGAAACCGCCTTCAGAAACTGAAAAGTGATAAATACCTAACTTTTCAGTTTTTGAAGGCGGTCTTCTTTTTATTTTATTTTAAAACTTTTTTATTCGTTACAAACATACAAAATTACTAATCCTGAATTCCTGTTTATTTATAATATTAGTGTAGTTAATAATAATAATATGTGAAGACATTTTACACACGGCCATCTGGATCTGACCCAACATTATATAAGATAATTAAGCTAAAAAAAACTTTTTTAATTTTCTTTTATTTTCTTTTTTAACTCGTGTTAGTTAACTACTCCATTTATAACTTTACAACAGCTGGATAGATTTTCATGATTTTTGATTTGTTGGTTTTGTCTTCGCCCCCCAAAAAGCAGTCGAAGTTTTAATCAAGAAATCCCCACTCATACTCTTACATCATTCATACCATATCTAGTACGTAGGTACGTTAAGGGCGCGTATTCGATTTAGCGCAACTCAAAATGTTAACGATTGCTAGAACGGCGTAGCAGCATTAACACACACTAGAGTGTGTGCCAATGCTGCTACGCCGTTCTAGCAATCATTTAGATTTTGAGTTCTAATACAAAGCTCTGTTTGTGTGCATCAGAAAAAAAAATAGGTACGCAGGAAATAAGCACGAATCATTGAAATTGATCGGCAAACGACAGCGCGCGACGTTTTGACAGAGCTTTTTAAAATAATTGTCTAAAATTAATGAGTTCGTTTTTAAACGGACTGAAAAATATTCTGTTATTTATTTTCATAAAATAAATATATCAGTTATGTTTTTATTCAAATGCTGGTAAAGAAAAATTGACAAAGTGAACCGATTTTGTACTTTTTCAACCTTGGTTTTTTAACACATAATAGTAATATTTTCGTAATTTTGTCTCTGTAGTAGACTTAAAGACTGTGTATACTTAATAATAATAAGGCGTTATACCGAACCATCTTCTCCATAGCTTAAAACTACTAAATCTAAAAGAAACTTTCTTTATCGCCCTACAGAAAGCTGCCATATTAAATACGTGTCGCATTGTCAGAAAGTTCATGCAATTAGAGGAACATGAAATTGGTCCCCAAAACAACACGCCCTATATATAATACACACCACACGCTGCATTTACTTGGCTTCGGCCCGTAAATGTAGCTGAATCCAGCTAAAGTGCTGAGAAAAAATATCACGTATACGAAAATAATAATAATATGTGGGGACATTTCACACATGGCCACTTGACCCCAAACTAGGGAGACCCTGTACTATGGGTGTCAGGCAGCTGATATACATACACAAATACATTTTTAAATACAAACATATATAGATAAACAACACCCAGACACAAGGCAAACGCAAGTGCTCATCACACAAATATTTACCCTGGGCGGGAATCGAACCCGCGACACGCTGCACAGCAGTCAATCGCTCAACCACTGCGCCAATCGTGTCGTCGTATCCTTTTGGAAAAACGCATAAAACATAATATTTTGGCATACTGTAATGGTTGTATTCGTCCTGAAAGTTAACTCTGGCGTCTATTTTCGTAAAACGCTATGAAAGGATTGCCTTCGCTTTAAAAAAACATAATTAATCATTAATAACCTACTTTTACTCTGTAGTTCCCTAAATCGAGATTTAATCTTTCTAAAACTGTAATTATCTTCAAATAATCTGCTCACATCATTACGATATTGCTCTGGGCAAAACGTGAAAACATGAAGTTTTCGTCACGAATCGAATACACGCTCTTTAGTACCATTTTCGACTGACTCTTCTTTGTTACATTTACAGATGGCGTCGTTTTTACCAATCACGTTGTTGGGAGACAATCTGGGCCTACGGCACAGGTACCTCAACTCCTTAGTGCGTGAGGCTATAGAGAGTACCAGATTCCAGGATGTCGAAGCGCTGCCCGAAGAGTCTTCTGTCGATCGGCTTTTTAAAATAGACCTCGCCATAGAACTTCGGAATGTAGACTACATAATACGTAATTTAAAAGACGATGACATGCTATACGTGAGCAGAGCACTGAAATCATCATGGCTTCTAGGTCAGCGTGACATTATTAGCCCTAAATATTTAGAAGATGTTCTCTTCCCAGAAATGATTACGCCAGCAGTTACCAAAATGAAACACTGGCTTTACATTAAGCTACGAGACCCAGCAATGTGTCAGGAGTTCTATCAGCATTACAAAAAGAACGAATTTGAGTTTGCCATTAAGTTTCTTAGTCACTGCAGTCCTGAGTTTATACTGGAAGAAGTTGCCAACATATTGCCAAAATTATGCCTTCATTCATTAAAACTACTCTGCGAGAAATGCCCTAAAGTCGCCAAAATATATTTTGATTCGTTGGCGTCAAATGAAGACGTGAAAACCTGCTATCTCAGACAAGAACAAAACTATTACCATAGTATAAAATGTGTGCTAAAGTCAGACGCAGACGTGTTCCTTGACATCTCAGAAAAGTATTTCAATATGAACAGCTTTAGTAGATTCAGTCCTTTAGCAACTGACTATATCTTACGTTACCACAAATCTCGATTCTCAAATAAGTTGGAGCTGTATGTTGCGCATTTCTTGCACATCCCGACTCTTGCTGCTCGGCTCAGTATCGAGGAGTGTCAGGAAGTAGTGTTGAAACTAGCACGAGCAAGCTATTTGCAGCAATGGTTCCAGTACAAAGCCGTGGAGCCGCTGATAAAGCGTCTCAGACCAGATGAAAGAGCGGCGTTCAAGAAACTAGTGTTTGTTGAGAAGGATGTCGGAGTGTGCGTACCCAAATGGCCATATCCGACGCCGAAGGCACCCCCGCATTCCGACTCTGGCAAGCATATATTCGATGACGCGGATTATAGGCCGCTAAATGAAGATAGGTTAATGTGCATGCGCATTTCTAGCTCTGCAGCAGTTCAAAATAAAGTAAAAGCTCTTCAGGGATTTAACTCACAAGTTAAAACAAATTTAGATCGATTGTTCGATGAGTTTCGTTTTATCGGATTCGACCGAGCTCTACACGATTTAGGGCAACGGTTAGGAACTGCAGGTTCTGCCGACAGGCGGCGCGACATTTTCCTTGTACTAGTAAGCAAGAGTGGCGGGCGCTGTGAGGCGGTGTCATCTCTGTTACGTTTAGCAGCGCGGTACGGCAACGAGCCACCGCACACACGCGCCTCCATACTGCGCAGTCTCGTCAAACGCGCTAACGTCTGGCGCCTGCCTGCAGATGACTGGCAACATTTTCTGGATTTCGGGCATGGACTCGGGCTCGACGGCACACCATCCGAAGCTGCGTGCCTTGAGGGACTGCACGCTGTCGTAATTCGTCAATTATTAGCCGGTGAATGCGAACAAGCCATCCGCCTGGCATTTTTTAAACAGTTTTCAACGCTAGCAGAGTATTCCCTAAAGGTGGATGAACGAGTGCGCGTTGCTGCCGGTCTCCAAAACTTGTTAACAGAGGCCACTATAGACGTTAAACCAGCAGTCGCCAAACAACGCCTCTGGCAACTACTAGATGTTGTCAAAATATACCGCATTCAAATTGACGCAACCTCACCAGTTGTAAAAGCAGTGATGGCCTTAGCTTTGCGAGACGCTTATGTCGCGCGTCCTTTACTGGAGCGGTTTTATAATGCAAGAATTGCACGCCGCGAGCTGTTGCAACTTAATTTGGAATTCCGAAAAGATGAAGCGGCGCTATTGAATGCACTGCGGCATGATCCGTCAGCCCTCGACCCGAAACGAATGGCCGGTATATTAGCTGGTTGGCAGACTAGCTTATATAGATTCGCTCCTCGTGCGGCAGTTTTAGGTAGTTGCACAACTCAAACGACAGATTTTAGTAGTCCCACAGTTCAACCGTTGAATTTTAGTAGTTTGGTTTCTCCTCCGAGTAATTCAGATAACCAACCCGCGGTTATCGGAGGTTCCGCTGATCCATCGATAGGCTCCGATAGTTCCACAAATCGAACTATGAGTTTCGGCAGTTCTGCCGACCAACCTGCAGTTCTCGGTGGTTCCGCTGATCAACCGTTGGTTCTCGGAAGTTCTGCTGATCCACCGGCGGACTTCGGTAGTTCCACAGATCAACCTACAGGTTTTGGTAGTTCGACCGATCAACCGGCAATTCTCAGTGTTAGCGCTGGTCAACCGACGTTTTCTGTTACTTCCACTAACCGATCAAAGGTTTGCGGCAGTCGGCCTGGCTTTAGTAGTGTCGCTCCTCGTTACCCTAATCGTCGGATACGCTTCCGTAGGTTCACTACTAGTCAGGGAAGCTTTGATAGGTTTACTTCGAAACTAGTAGTATACTTCGATCATAAGCAAGATTTTACAACACATCTCCGCACCGCTTTGAAAGAGATGATCCTCCAAGGGCACATATTTAAATTAGCTCGACCCCTGGCAAATCTTGGGCAAAATAATTTTGAGAAGGAATTACGGGAGTTGGACCCAACGGATAAAAAAAATAAGAAGTTTGCGGCAGCGTTGAAAGCCTGCGGACACCGAGCCCGGCCTGTCGTCAACTTGGCGGAGTGGGGCTGGCGTAAAGCTGGCGTGAGAGCAGTCGCCACACGAGCGATGCGCTGTCGGGAAATAGAAAGAGCTGCTTTAACCCGTGCGTTAGCGGCCGAGCGACGCACCGTAAGAGTAGCCTTAGCACTGAGTATGCGCTCTGCGGGCGGGTTACTTCTCGACACTTTCGCATCAGCAGCGAAGCTGCGTCCTATTGCAGCATTGCGTGTTGCATTGCCGTACTTTCGTCGCCACGGTGATAATTCTGACCTACGAGTATGGGATATCGTAAAACCCTTGTTTTCTAGCGTCGACCTGGTACCACGCGAGAGACTTCGTCAAATACTCGGACGCACCGATTGGATTCCGTCAACTATTAAAGGTGACTATTGCGTCACCTACTATCTTGCTTTACAAAAGATCTCTAGTGATCGTGCCCAAACGGTGCTACAAAACCTGTCAAAACTTCTTCCTGAAATCGACGAATCCATTGAAACCATATTGTTTCAGATACTCGACGATACTGATAAGAATATTCCAGCAATACCCTACCCTTCTATTTTCGTCAGGTACTTGCTGCTATCTCGAAATGAGAAGGAAGTTGAAAGAAGATTTATGAAGATAGGATACCGATTTTTAGAACGTTTAGATACGCTACGTTGTCAAAATGACCGCTATTTCCAAAAAAGACTGGATAATATATTAGGAAGCTTAAAGTATAATTCAGCATTTTTGGACACTAATATCTTGTCGTGTTTGTCAGTTATCAAAAGGTTTATGACTTGGCTACAGAAGTTTATGCCGAAAGAAAAGCACTTCAGGATGTATACGGAGATTAATTTAACAATGTTGTATTACAAGGCAGTTAGACAGAGTATGGAACAGAGGCCAGATATTTTTTCTGATCTCAAAAGAAGGAAGTCGGAGGGTGTAGAGACTGTTGGCTACGTCTTCGGAACGTGTATAGTGAAGGAGATAGCTGAACTTGTGACCACACACTTTGACTCCATAGTAGAACTTTATACCGATACTTTAGTTACTTATTTGCACAGTCACTTAATGTATGGAACTTCGAAGAAAAAGTTCATTGGTTTCGTTCTAAAAGGTATCCTGACAGAAGGAGTTGGTATCCAGCGTCGTATGGCAGTGTATGTCTTTAGAATCCATCAGAATGGACTAAAGGACTCTGTGAGAAAAGAAATAAAGGCAATGATAATGAAGGACTATGATTTACAGCTATTTGCTCATGCTGAATTATTCGATCAGGTTCGTTATATCACGCGGAAACCCAGGACTATTACCCGGCCGCCCGTACCCGTCAGAATGCGTCCGGTAACACCGCGTCGACCGAATGTGCGCCTGGTACCATCACGCCGACCGAATGATATGCGCCCGGTACCACCACACCGAATGAATGTGCGCTTACGCTAACTCAGCCAACGTTAAACTTTATTATATCTAAAGTGAATGATCAATTTTCAGTTTTAAGAGATTATAGTGTCCTTCTTAAGCCGGGGTGTGTGACGGGTTATAAACTCTACATCTCTCTTTGATAGTTTGACATTGTAATAATATTTTGACAATAATCTAGATATTAGTATATTTTTACCTAACATGCCTTACACTATATTATTAATTCGTACTTATTCCTTCAGTAATGTCCTTACTAATCTAATATTTTTATTTTTACTTGTAATAATTTTATGTACCTACCCTAGTTTGCACGCCCCACGTGGCAGAATGTGATGAGACCATTTAATAAATTTAAGACCATTATGTAGGTACCATATTCGAACAAATAAATGAATTTGAATTTGAAAAAATGTTCTTTCTAGCGAGCGCACAGAGCGGACGTGTTACTGTTTGTTTTAATAAATTGAAAAAAGGTCCTTAGCCAATTACGAACCTTACGTCAACTAATTACAATAACCTCTTGCAAAATCGAGCGCGAGTGACATACACCGTAACTGTTTTGAGCTTCGAGTTGAGAACGCGGCATCGACGCGGTAACCGCTCTTCACCCCCTCGAGTAACAAGGACGGAATATTTACCGCTGTAATTCCGCACTGTACGCACCTGACGGCGGCGCACACACAACCCACGTGAGTAATTTCGTACATAGATCTACAATGAGCACACCACGCTCACCGCCTGGAGGTGGCATGTGTGCGGGACGCAGCGGATCTCATCCGAATTTGTCTGAATCGCATAAAGAAACTACACCACAGATCACTCTTCGTAATAAACGAAAATTGCCCGACGATAATGAAACGACTAAGTCTGATATTGCTGAAATAAAAAAACAGATTTCTGAAATGATGCAATTATTAAAATCCTCCAAAAACGAACAAACTGAAAGTATAAATAAGATCTCTCTAGATGTTGCTGCGATAAAAACTGAGGTTGGTAATATTAGCTGTACTATGCAAAAGATTATCTTGGAAAACAAAAATTTAAAAGACCAGCTCTCAAAATTATCTGTTGCTACCGAAAATACAGAAAAGAAAGTGGAGGTTCTTCAAGCTGATATTAATAACTTAAAAAATACGCAACCTTCCTCGTCTATCCAAACAATCACCGCACAAAATGAAATTTTCACCGAAATCGAAGAACGAAATTTTCGAGCCAAAAATATTATAGTCGTTGGAATTCCTGAATCCCAGAATGACACTGCAGCCAGTCGGCAAGATTACGATAAGGCAGAAATACTGAAAATAACTGGGCTAATACATAATGGCTGCCCTCAACCTACTGGAATATTTCGTCTTGGAAAATATAAATCAGAGAAAGCTCGTGCAATAAAAGTATGTTTCTCGTCTGAAGACACAGCAAAAAACATACTACGTAATAGGAATAAGATTGACGAGGATCGCATCAAAATATTTTCGGATCAAACTCCGTATCAACGGAAATACCTACAAAATTTAAAAGAAGAGCTTCAGCAACGCACCTCAAATGGAGAAAGTGGTCTTAACATCAAGTATATTAAGGGCATACCCAAAATAGTCACATCTAAAGAAACGCCAGCTGTATCTACAACAAAGGAAACTCCAAAAAACTAACGTCGTTCAGAGAGAAAATAACTTACCAAATAACCAACAATTACTCAGATGTTACTTTTACAAAAAAATCTCTGAAATGTTTTTATGCCAACACTCGCAGTATTGTCAAACCGGGAAAATTCGATGAGCTTAGATGTATCATCGCTTCCCTACAAGTAATTGTACATATAATTATACTTTCGGAAACTTGGATTAAGAGTGAAGATGAGGCAAAAATGCTCCAAATACCCTCCTATACCCATTACTATAATTACAGACAAAATAAAAGGGGAGGTGGAGTATCAATATTTGTGCACAATAATCTCAAACATCACCTTGTCGAAGAACGATGCGTGGATGATACTCATTATCTCTGGGTATATGTGAAAAAATTCTCTCTAAATATCGGTGCTATCTATAAACCTAATAAAATGAATATGGACCACTTTCTCGAGATATATTCACAACAATTACACAAATTGAAACGAGCAATAGTCTTTGGCGATTACAACTTGGACTTACACAATCCGGATTTGGCGACACGCAAATATAAGAACTCTTTAAAAGACAACAACTACAAAATCCTGAACAAAATAAGTCCAAAACACTGTACCCGCGAAACAACTTCAACCAAGACAATGTTAGACCATGTTTCCAGTAACCTAAGTGAAAATAATTTTCATTTTGTTACTATGGAATCTTCAATGTCTGACCATAAGCAAATACTTTTAGAGATAAAGCAATACCAACCACCACCGATCATAAAACAGAAATACAACGCAGTAGACTTCAATAAACTTTATCGATGCCTGGATGAATATCCTAAGAATCACGGAGACGTAGAGTATGATAAACTGGCAGACAAATTGCAATCTTGTTTAAATAAGTGCAGAATATCAAAATTTTAACTTTTGAATCCTCCGCGGCAAGACTGGATTAAAAAAGAATTATTAGAAGAGATAAATAACAAGAACATACTATGGCAAAAATTTAAAACAAATACAATAGACACGGAATTAAAAGCAGAGTATGAACATATAAAAGCCAGAGTATCATGCAATATAAGAAAAGCGAAAAGAGACTATTACCTTAAGAGATTTGAAGAAAATTCAAGTAAACCACGAAAAATGTGGCAACTTATAAACGATTTGTCGAAAAACAAACTGCGTGACAGAATTGGACCGGACAAACTTGAAACGGCAGCTGGTACTATTACGGACCAAAAATAAATTTGTGAAAGTTTTAACTTATACTTTTCGACTATTGGCTCAAAGCTAGCAAATATGATTACTGAAAAATCAAAAGAAAGTCAAATTTTAGAGTGTAGACTAACTGATAAGACGGAATTACAGTTTCTGGAACCAGCAAGTATGAAGGAAGTTATTACCATAATACAAAATTTGGACTGTAATACTGCATCTGGCATTGATGGTATTAGTACAAAATCAATCAAGTGCGTAAAAGATATTATTGCTACGGAACTAACAGACTGCATTAACCATCATATGGCACGAGGTGTTTTTCCCAACGATTTAAAAGTTGCAAAAGTTGCACCAATTCATAAGTCCGGAAGTAAAGTTGACCCGTGCAATTACCGCCCTATATCAGTTCTCCCGGTGATTTCTAAAGTTTTTGAGAAGATTCTTTATAACCGATTAGAGTCATTCCTTAATTCAAAAGGCTTCTTTTACCGTAAACAGTATGGATTTAGACCTCAATCAAATACTCTCGCAGCTACAATTGATCTCGTAACCAAAATTAAAAATAAAATTGATCAAAAACAAGTTGTCTTAGGTATATTTATCGATCTTAAAAAAGCCTTTGACACCATCAGTCACGACAAATTATTACAAAAACTAGAACTCAGCGGTGTTACGGGTAAAGCACTTGACATTTTTAAATCATATATGGAAAACCGAAAACAAGTAGTAAAAATAGGTAAATATGAAAGCAATCCCTGTGTCCTGAATTTTGGCGTCCCCCAGGGATCAATATTGGGCCCCCTCATGTTCCTTATATATATTAATAGCATCAGCGATTTGGGTCTCAAAGGAGACATCTCCCTTTATGCAGATGATACAAGTCTCTTTTACTTTGGACACTCAGTGGAAGCTATAATAGCCGACGCTCAAAATGATCTTAATCTGTTAAATGAGTGGTTTCAGTCAAATCTGTTGACTATTAATATTACAAAAACCAATTACGTAATATTTATAGCAAAAAATAAAAAAAATAAATGATAATATCGATCTTAAAATAAACGGCCAGCTACTTCAACGAAAACCTAAAGAAAAATATCTCGGACTTAACTTAGATAGTAACCTAACTTGGAAGCCACACCTAGAAAAAATTAAACTGAAACTAAATTCACTCACAGGGGCACTACGCAATATAACAAATTGTCTCCCTCGAAAAGTACGATATCTTATCTATAATTCTCTAGTTAAACCTCATATCGACTACCTCATTGAAATCTGGGGTACTGCAGCAAAGACTAATATAGATCCAATTCAACGAGTTCAGAATAGATTAATTAAAATTTTATTCAATTATACATTTCGAACACCTACTGAAAAGATATACGAGGAAACAAAAATAATGAATATAAAACAAACGTACATATACTACACATGTATTCTAATACGTAAAATATTAAACAAGGAAATCCAAACAAAAAAATGCATTACCTATGCGGCAAATTAATATATTTATATATGTATATAAATATAATATATTTATATATGTATATATGTATATAAATATATAACATTTATATACATAATATATATTTATACAACATATAAATAAAACACAATGCATAGATTAAGCATATACCTGTAAATTAAAAATATACATTAGAAATAGCTGAAATTAAACGAAAACAAATAAAGTCAAATATTCAAAATGTTTTATAAACCATGTATGTGCCCAACGTATATTAATAGAATAAAAAACTATAAATAAAGTAGTCTTAACATAATAAAACCCTAACATAAACAAAAACTCGCTAAAAACAAACTATGCCACCAATGCCACATCTAGTAAAAATCTTTATACATCCATGTAGTGCTTGGTTAAAACTTATCTGTTTACCCACATTTTTTCTTTACTCTTTTATTTTATAATTTTTATATACGTACCTACCTCTGTGCGTTCTAATTATTTACTTAGTTTTAGTGTTTCTCAGTAAGTGAATTATGTGTAATTCTTTATGAGAAATAAAGTTGTTCTTAAACCTTAAACCTTTGAAACTGCGTTTTTATTACGCCCTTTCCTCGTCTAAGTACTAAGGGAATATAGTCCCGGACTAATTAACCGACTTCAAACAGGACAGGAGGAGGTTCTCAATTCGGTTGTTTGTTTTTATTTTTGTACGGTCACCAAAGGAGATAAGTATCCATGTCGCCGGAAATAGTTGAAGTTTATTTAGAAACCGATAGGTTTTTATGAATAAAATAAAATACAATTTATAGAGAATAAACAGTTCAATGATTTAATAAAATTTCATTTGAAAGCCCCCATTGTTTTCTAAGAAATCTTCAACTATTCCCGACGACATGGATACTTATCTCTTTTGCGTACTGTACATCGATTACTCTGAGATTTTTGATCCGATTTACGTGATTCTTCTTTAGTTTGATGCGGAATAGCTGCCATTTGGTCCCATAAAATTTAACATTGTTTGGCACAGTAGTTAGTTTTCATTTTATGATGATGAACATTTTTTTATTTTTTATATAAGGTGCTATAAAAATATCTGCCACGGCTTTAATGGGAGGTAGTATTGTGTTTAAAGATTACAATAGTGAAGAACTTTCGTACCCCAGAATAGTTAATTTAATTTGAGAAAATAAAGTAGTTTAATAAACATTGACTCTACTCTGCATAACGTGTTTCACAAATTACGCGCGATGTGTCGCTTCGTCAATGAAAACAACTGCTGCTATCTCTTTCTATCTGTTCTGTGAATGAAAACTGAAATCAGCTGATTAGTTCGTCACTATCTAACCTACTAGGTACACAATAATACGCAGGGAAAAGTGTTTTAAAAGTGCAATTACTTACCAGCTACCGCATTCTTCCAAAAAACTGACGTAGGTAAATAAGATGATAAACTTTCCATCACACTTAAAACAGGCTTTGGACTGACAAGTTAGTGTAAGAATCGCAATTTTTTTCTTATTATTTTTAAACAGTAGGTGCTTAGATTAATACTTAGGTATCAAATAACGATAAATTACAGTAACTTGGCGTTGCCTTCGCCTTCGCGTTGCACACAAATGTAGGCACGCTTACGTACATACATGTCTCTTCACTTTATTTAATGTGTCCGTTTCACTTTTTACTTGCCTAGTTCTTCCACACTTCTAATGATAAGTATGATGACTCACTCGCACACCAAACCTCTGCTGGTATAAGTTTACTGCATGCGCATTATGGAGTTACACTCGCGGTAGCACAACACCATTTTAAGATATTCTTGATTGGAATACCGTCGTCTGGGAGGCATTTTTAAAGGAAGCGCGAGCGATTATCCGACGATATAACTTCCGAGCGGGCGGGGGGCGACTGGCGAGCGGGCGGTCGGCTCATCGGCTGGCGCGTGCGACGAACGGGGTAGTGCGGGTCAGGGTGGGGGCGCGCGGGGCTGCTCTTTGACGACGCGACGTCCCGACCCGACGATTGCCGATGCGCAGCGGCATCGTTTGATAAATGATAAGAATGGCAACAGTGTATGAACGGCGCCGGCGTTTTGCGAAACGATTGAATTGTACCTATTCGGTGCGGTGCGGTAACAGCAAGTCTACGTGATGGTTTTATGCGAATAAATCAATTCAAATTTATACGTACAATTTTTTGTATGAAAAAAAATATGACAAATGATCAATAATTTATCTTTACCATTGTAATCTATAAACACAATACTGTCTCCCATTGCAGCCGTGGCAGATATTTTTATAGCACCTTATATATTTATTTTTATGTTTGACCACGCATAACGGACTACATTGAAAGTTATGCGTGGTCTGGTGGTATAGTAGCGTTTCGTAATTAATTTCTATGATGAGAAGTAGGCCTTCAAAAAGTAAAAAATAACTTTCAATTCGCAAGTCGGTGGCAATACAAAACAACAAGCAAAACCGAAGCCGCCGACATCAAAAAAATGGTTAACCCGCAACAACTATCAAATTAATTGATTATGTAAAAATACCATTTACATTGTATACTCTACAATGTGTTTGGAGAACGGTCATTAGTATCGACAAATGCACCTTGATAAATACGCCTTTTTTTTTGTTCCGGCGTGGAAAATCCTCATGGATGTCCTCCGCCCTGGGGCGGGCGGAGAGTTCTGTCAGACTCTTACTGACTAAAAACCACCCCGTTATTCCATCTCACACCTACGTCGGGGGTCGCAGGAACTGGAGATACTTCCGCAACTGCCGACTGCTCCGCTTCAGCGGGCCACCTCGGGTCAGAGGGGGGAGTGAGGTGTTAGACTCCAACCCGGACGTCTAAGAGGAGCGCGCGTGGAACACTACGCGCCGCCACCTCGGGACCTGATGTAAAAGTCTTCGAAACTTTGTCAGGGAGCATGTAAATATGTCTATGTGTTCAAAGGTCACATTGTACGTTGCTGCCATTAGCCGAATAGGTGCACGCAAACCAGTGTTAGATTGGCACCACCGCAAAGAGTTTGCCTGCCCGTACCCGACGTCTGTCCACAGTTCTAGCCTTTCTAGGGTCTGCATAATAAAGTACATTATAGCAAGTACAATTAAATTGACTATGAACAATATTATATAACGTCATTACTTCCAACTGCTTACGTCTAGAATTGAGTGTATTTACTGAGTAACTGGCTGTAAGATAGATATGATCTATGACATCTATAATGCATTGCACACAGGAACCTATGTTGAACCTTTTCTATCATGTCGGTATACTTGTTATAATAGGGGTTCCATATAGATGGCGTTGGCGTACTCAAGCTGTGAACGGACAAGTGTTTTATACAAACATAGGTATGATATATTTCAGCACAACTTGACGAGCGGCGGCAGGTAGACGTGCTATATTTTGATTTTCAGAAAGCTTTTGACCGGGTCAATAATGATATTTTGCTTGCAAAGCTTAGCGCCATAGGATTTTGCCCTGGCCTTCTACGGCTGCTGGCTGATTACCTCCGTGATCGCCAGCAATTTGTGAGGCTAGGAATCTATGAATCTAGTGCTTACCACACTCGTTCTGGTGTGAGTCAGGGCTCAATCCTTGGGCCTTTATTATTTCTTCTGATGGTCAATGATCTGCCTGATGTTCCTTTGCATGCAAAATGTCTTCTATATGCGGATGACTTAAAACTCTATGCTTGTGTCAACTCCGTATCAGATTGTGAGGCTATTAAGAGAGACATAGATGCAGTTTTTAATTGGGGAGTTGGTTGGATCAAAGTTGGGCCAATGGATCTGAAAAACTTAAATAAGTACCTACCTACACTAGAAAATTATTTAAAAGAAAGATAAAACAAAACATGTATGTATATTCTGGTTAGAAAATAAAGTACCTATGTTTACAATTAATACGTACAAAAACAATAAAATAATTAAATACCTACATGTAAAGATACATTTAAAATCACAAAAAAAAACCATTCACAATTTATAGAATAAAATAATATCATAGAAAGGCATTAACAAACAACTCAATACATTTATCTTGTACCATTTGTCCTTCAATCTCCTTTCTTGTATGTTCCTCAATATCGAATCGAAGATCTTTAAGAACATACACTGCCATACGACGCTGGATACCAACTGCTTCCCCAAGAATACCTTTGAGAACAGATCCAATAAACTTGAACCTTGAAATTCCAAACGGGAAATAGTCTTCTAAGTAAGCAATCAAAGCACTCATATAGAGTTCTATTATGGAGTCAAAGTATGTGGTCACAAGATCAGCTACCTCCTTAACCATATACCTTCCGAAGACAAAGCCCACAGCATCTACACCTTCAGACTTCCTCCGTTTCGGATCAGCAAAAACTTCTGGCATCTGTTTCATACTTTGCCTGACAGCTTTGAAATACAACATTGTCAAATGTACATGTACATACTTCTCAAAATATTCCTCTTTCGGCATGAATGTCTGTGTCCAAACTAAGATCTTCTCGATCACTGACATACACGACGTGTACTCAGGGTCCAGATATGCAGCATTATATTTAAGACTCTTTATAATTTGTTCAAGTCTCTCATGGAAATTCGAGTCCCCTTCACAACGCAAGCTTTCTAATCGCTCCAAATACCGATTTCCAACTGTATTGAATCTCCTCTGTAAATCCTCGTGATTTCTAGACAACATTAAGTATCTGATAAACATCGCAGGGTACGGTATCGCAGGTACATCCTCATCAGTCTTCTCGAACATCCAAATCAAAATATTTTCGATTGTATCGACTCTTACCTCAGGAAGAAGATTGCACAAATCCCTAAGTACGAACTCTGTACCGGATTTTGAAATTTTGTCAAGCACAAAGTACAATGTTCCGGAGTAATCGGGTTTTATGCTAGACGGAATCCATTCGGTTTTTCGGAGTAACTGACGAAGCCTTTCGCGGGATGAGAGGTCGATACTAGAAATTAGGGGTTTAACGATATTCCATACTCCAGAATCAGAACTAGAGCCGTGGCGACGGAAATATGGCAACGCAGCCCGCAATGCTACAACGGGACGCAGCTTTGCTGCTGATGCAAAGGTGTCGAGAAGTAACCCGCCCGCAGAGCGCATACTCAGTGCTAAGGCTACTCTTACAGTGCGTCGCTCGGCCGCTAACGCACGGGTTAACTCAGTTCTTTCAACTTCCCTACATCGCATCGCTCGGGTTGCAATCGCTTTCACGCCAGCCTTGCGCCAGCCCCATTCCGCCAAGTTGACGACAGGCCGGGCTCGGTGTATGCAAGCCCTCAGTGCCGCTGCAAATTGAATACTTTCTGTACCAGCTGCGTCTAACTCACGTAATTCTTTCTCAAAATCTTTGTACAAGAGACTTGTCAAAGCTCGTGCCATTTTTGCATTTTTACAACGTTCAATCTGATGTTGATGCATCTTCTTGTTTAACGAGCTCCTTAGTTTTATTGGGAAGTCTTCGTTCTGGTTGAAATATATTACTAGCTTGGACGTGAATAAATCGAATTTTGATTGACCAGTAGCTATTATATCTGCAACCTTCTCGACTTCCAGGGCCTGTGGGTCGTGACGCAACGCGTTTAGGAGCGCTTCCGGATCACAACGGAAATTAAGGTTTGCACGAAGTAACTCACGACGTCCGATTCTCGCGTTGTATAACCGTTCTAATAGGAAGCGAGCGACTTCTGCGTCGCGTAAAGCTAAACTCTTCACTGCTTCTACTGTAGCTGATGCTGCCTTAACACTAACGTGGTATGTTTCAATGACATCGAGCAGTTGACAAAGCCGCTCCGCGGCTACCATTTGTTCCGTGTCTTTGGCAGCCGTTGTCAACATATTTTGAAGACCATTAGCAACGCGTATTCGCTCGTCGACCTTTAGGCAGTACTCTGCCAACGTAGAAAAGTCATTAAGAAAAGCGTCGCAGACGGCATGATCACATTCGTTAGCTAATAATTGGCGAATTACAACGGCGTGCAGTCCCTCACGGCATGCGGCTTCGGATGGTCCGCCATCGAGCCCGAGTCCATGCCCGAAATCCAGAAAATGTTGCCATACATCTGCAGGCAGGCGCCAGACGTTAGCGCGCTTAACAAGGCTGCGCAGTATGGAGGCGCGTGTGTGCGGTGGCTCGTTGCTGTGCCGCACTGCTAGACGTAACAAAGAGGACACCGCGTCAGTACGTCCGCCGCTCTTGCTCACTAGGACAAGAAATATATCGCGCCGCCTGTCCGCAGAACCTGCAGTTCCTAACCGTTGCCCTAAATCGTGTAAAGCTCGATCAAATCCGATAAAACGAAACTCATCGAACAACCGATCTAAGTCCGATTTAACGGCTATGGCTGACTCTACTATGCACTCGTCAAAGCGAGAATATTTCCTCTTTTTCAACATGTTCCTGAACATCATATGCTTTTCTCGGAGCGGCAAATAACCCTCATCGTCGAATATATGCATGTCAGAGTCGGAATGCGGGGGTGTCTCCGGCGTCGGATATGGCCAATCGGGTACGCACACTCCGACATCCTTCTCAACAAACACTAGTTTCTTGAACGCCGCTCTTTTATCTGGTCTGAGACGCTTTATCAGCGGCTCCACGGCTTTGTACTGAAACCAATACTGCAAGTACCTTGCTCGTGCTAGCTTGAATACTACTTCCTGGCACTCCTCGACACTAAGTCGAGCAGCAAGAGTCGGGATGTGCAATAAATACGCAACGTATAGCTCCAACTTATTTATGAACCTAGTTTTATGACACCGTAGAATATAGTCAGTTGCCAAAGGACTGAATCTACGAAAGCTGTTCATATTAAAATATTTTTCCGTGATGTCAAGGAACACATCAGCATCTGATTTCAGCACACATTTCACACTATTGAAGTAGGATTTTTCTTGTTCGAGATAACGGGTTTTCACATCTTCATCCGTCGCGAACGAATCAAAATATATTTTGGCGACTTTAGGACATTTCTCGCACAATACTTTTAATAATTGAGGGGATACTTTTGTCAATATGTTGGGAAATTCTTCCAAAATGAACTCAGGACTGCAGTGACTAAGAAACTTAATAGCAAACTTAAATGCGTTCTCTTTGTAATGCTGATAGAACTCCTGACACATTGCTGGGTCTCGTAGCTTTATGTAAAGCCAGTGTTTCATTTTAGTAACTGCTGGCGTAATCATTTCTGGGAAGAGAACTTCTTCTAAATATTTAGGGCCAATAATATCGCGCCGGTCAATAAGCCATGTTGATTTCAGGGCTCGGCTCACGTATAACATGTCATCAACTTTCAAATTACGTATTATGTAGTCCACATGTTTGAGTTCTATAGCGAGGTCTATTTTAAAGAGACGGTCGACCGGAGACTCTTCGGGTAGTTGCTCAACATCCTGGAATCCGCCACTCTCTTTAGCTTCACGCACTAAGGAGTTGAGGTGCCAATGCCGTTGGCCCAAGTTATCCCCAGACAATATGATTGGTGTGCCAGACGCCATCTGAAAATAATCATGTCAAGCAATAAAATCAAATTAACACGTCTGATGAGAATATGAAGAAAACAGTGTTTAAAGAGCAAAATAATATCATTAAGTAAGTAGGTATTTAGAGACAAAATATTTTTCTTGATTGCTTTTTCTAGATGTGGCTATTAAAAGCACCGCGTAGGAGGTAGAAATGTATCTCTACATTTGATAGTTACAGATTGCGCTGTAACAAATCAAATCAAATCCGTTTATTGCATTCACAAGAACGACTTTAAAATATTTATATAATACGTAACGTACTTACCAGCTATGATTACGATTAACGTAGTGTGCTAGTGAATCATGATTTTAATTATTGTATTAACGATGAGTTAACCTATTGGTTATTAACGCGTCCTAAACTGTTTCATTATGGAGAGCTTGTAGAATGATATTGTTACATGCCCGGTTTCTAAAGTTTCAAACCGGAGTTAGGTAATTCGATAATGTCAATTAATACGATATCTTGTTTTTGAACACATAATAGTACATTATGATAAAAGTGCGGTAGGTTGAAAATTACAGCCGAGGCGATATTGCTACAAGAAAGCAGAGGCTGTAATTATCAAAGCGCACGTATGTCATACGACGTTTTATAACATATTTGCGAGCAAATAATTCAAATAAAAACAATACAGCGAAAAGAAAAAGCGCGCGGAATAACTTTTACTTGTTCACAAATTAGCGACGCGCGCATCAGCCCTTTTTGTAAGGCAAAGGCACAAAAACAGCCAGTATTACTAATAAAGTAAATTAATATTTTTTTGTTTTTGTTACAAATAAATGGTTATAATTTATTGTCAAAATGAATTAAATTAAAGAATTAAATGTTTTTTTTTTTTTATCTCCCAAAGTTAATTTTATTCATAAAATGTTGACCACTTTTCTGACATAAAAACTCTTTGCTAAGTTTTAAAAAAGTACCGTTCGTTTTAGACAGAGCATCTTGATAAACTGTACGTTTTACGAAACTCGTGCGTTTTACATTACAATAACGCACTAGTAAATAATGACATATATTACGATATTGAAATTGGTGTAATAAGAAACACTTTACAAGCAAATGTGTTATAAATATGTAAGTTAATTTGGTGGAATGAATGCTTAAAAACCAGGTGTTATTGAGTAAAGAGTTCAAATCACAGTTAAATAGATATACGAAGATAGAGATTAGTTTGGTAGTTTTATAAACTCGATTAGGTACACGTAAAATGCCTACCTTATTTGAATTTCCAATTAAAAGACAGAAAATTTGTACTATAATGCAACAGAAAACATAAAATTACAGTTCAAGTCCTCAAACTACATTGCCGGCGAAATGAAACCAAAATAGATATTATGTTCAGACGATTCGACCTTGATATTATTTTAGAAACTGCATGTGCCTGTGCACGGCAGTACTTAATTTAAGAATTTAACCTTATGAATAGACGAACCTACTGTTCTTTACATTTTTTTATCAATATAATTGTGTTTTCCCAACTTACAGAAAATATAACCACTAAATAAATGAAAATCGTAGATTACATAGTTTAATTTTTCTCGTTGGTAATTACGACTTTATTTTTTAACCGTCTTTAAAAAGGAGGAGGTTATCAATTTGGATGTTAATAATATGTTAATATAGGTATTTTATTTTATGTATGTTTGGGCATTACTCTGTCATATTATATCCAAACAAAAACATTTTCATGTAAAATGTTGCCAAGACGAGACCGTATGGCTCGCACTGTCAAAAAGTTATCAGATCTCATGTAGACCCAAGCTTCTATCTCTCTACACGCCCTAACTCTACACGCCCTAACTTCACAAACTCTACACCTTAGTCAAAATATGTAGCTTGGCCTTTTCGCTATCGTCACATGGACGTACGGTGAAAAATGTATCAAAAAAATGACAAAGCGCTTCAAGAAAAGGTAAGTAGTGTCCTGCTAGCGCTTCGCTTGGCTCGTCTTGGCGGGGGCACTGCCGTACCCCCAGATTCACTGTTCATTACTTTTCTGTTTTACAATAGTTCTTGTAGTAACGCAACGGCTAAACCACATATTTTGACGAGAAGAAGAAGACAGAAGTTTGTGAAGTTAGGGCCTGTAGAGTTAGGGCGTGTAGAGAGATAGAAGCTTGGGTCTACATGAGATCTGATAACTTTTTGACAGTGCGAGCCGTACGGTCTCTTCTTGGCAACATTTTACATGAAAATGTTTTTGGTGGGATTTCACTTCTTTTTGTAAGTTATTCTTATAATAATTAATAATAATAATATATTTAGTAAATTTGACAACATTGGTCCACTGATTAGTAAAAAACTTTTCAATTAAGGGTTACTATTTAATAACTAGACATCAATATTGTTACAATGAAAATAGATATTTTTTAAATTTGTTTAGTTATTTTATCTTTCTTCTTTTGGGGTGTATTTCTTGCACATCAGAGGTGCCTTTTTTTATAGCCCATTAGGTTTTATGCGTTTTTTCAACAGGATATATAGTCTTAAAGTCAGACACAGAGCCAAAATTACGAAAATATCTATTATGTATTAAAAAACCATGTTGAAAAAGTACAAAATCGGTTCACTTTGTAAATTTTTTTTCACCAGTATTTGAATAAAAACATAACTGATAGGTATATTTATTTTATGAAAATATAGGTTATGCTTAATATACAAAATATTTTTTAGTCCGTTATACGAACTCATTTATTTTAGACAATTATTTTAAGAAGCCCTGTAAAACATCGCGCGCTGTCGTTTGCTGATCAATTTCAATGATTCGTGTTTATTTCGTGCGTATTTCTTTTTCTTATGCACACAAACCGACCATTCTAGCAATCATTTAGATTTTGAGTTGCGCTAAATCGAATACGCGCCCTTAAGCATTACTTTCACTTACTATACTTTTTCTAAGCCTGCTTTCATAGAAGCATCCTCCTCATACTTTTCAATGAACTCACGTGCTCTTTTTACAAGATATCTGAGACAATCGACACTATCTGTGGCTTTAAGTGTAATTTCCGGATTAGGAACAGCTTGCAAAATGGCATCATTTAGTTGCTGAGCCATATTTCTAGTCGGTAACAAACAAACTGTATCTGCAGGAAGCCGACTGAGACATTCAGCTATTTCGTGTAATCTTGTTTCGTTAGAACCTGATTTCAGTGTAATTAAACGTTCGGATAATATACGGCGGTCTTCTTCTGTAGTGATTCCTATTCTTATTCCTTGAAGCAATTCTACAAACTTCATATCATTTAACTGCCGCATGTTTTGAGCTAACTCCTGGTATTGAAAAAGGTCTTCCCACAAATTTGGAAAATTAAGTACACCTATTAGCTTTGTAACTTCTCGAGGAGATAGTTTTATAAAAGGAGAATTTTCCCTAACAAGTGGGAACTGTAAAATATCTCCAAGTACAACGATGTTCCGTTTACCAAACCACCCGTTATTTTCATTCATGGTATCAAATATTTCTGTCCAGACGCATATAAGCCAAAGTGATATTTGATATCATTGATAAAACAACGTCTTTCAAATCCGACCGCAGAACTTGGAGAACCTCTGGAGAACCCTTGGAGACTGATAAAGAACTATGAATAACAGCCGGGATAGGCGTTGATCCCGGCTGTTATTCACAGTTCTTTATCAGTCGCTATGGGTAGTCAAAAGCTAGACAGTCTGACAACCAGTCTTACCAAGGGGTATCGTGTTACCCAGTACCTGGGCTCTGGAGGTCAGATAGATATGTAGCTCCATGTAAAACACTGGTAGTATACGGATAAACTAGAACCCGGCCTCGACATATAATTGGGAAAAGGCATTCGGCTTCAAACTACTGGGAAAATTCTTCTCGGGCTTCTGACTACCCATAACGGCATTCAAAGATCTACGAATGACAGGCGGAGCCAACGGCTTTATGTGCTTTCCGAGGCACGGAGTGATCGCGATATGAGATGGATGGCCACCTATCCACGGACCGACCGCGGCAAGCGTATTTTATTTAATTGTATTCACTTAAACAATAGGTATTTAACAGAAAAGTAATGAACAGTGAATACATTTTTCACCTAGCGCCCATGTAACTGTAGCGAAAAGGCCTAGCCACATACATACGTATACGAGTATTTTGACTAAGGTGTTGAGTTTGTTAAGTAAGGCTGGTAGAGTAGATATAATACGTAGAGATCTGATAACTTTTTGACAGTGCAAGACATTTGCTCTCGTCTCGGCAACATTTTCCATGAAAATGTTTTTGGTGGGATTTCACTTCTTTTTGTAAGTTGCTTATAGATTTTTTTTTTTATTTTGTTTTTTTTTTTCTCATTTGAGATTTTTTTTGTTGTTTGTGTACTAATACTAGCTTACATACCAAATTTCAGCTTTCTAGGACTTCAGGAAGTACTCCAGAATTTTGATGACCATTAGTGAGTGAGTCAGTGACGAAATCGAAGTTTTTTAGATATCAATAAATTCCAAAGTATAAGAGCTATACAATTGAAACTTTATATATTTAAAAAGTCAACTATTTACATCATATCCCGAGAATTTTATTTATCTGGCATAATCCAAACTCAAGCGAAGAGGGTTCAAAAAAACGACGAAGCGCTTCGAGAAAAAGTAAGTGGTGTCCTACTAGCGCTTCGCTTGGCTCGTCTTGGCGGGGGCACTACCGTGCCCCCAGACCAGATACTTCTATTAGACGGATTTGCGAAATTCTTTTTTCTTTTTTTTTTGTTCGAAAAGGGGTTTATTCCGAAATGGTCCCGTATAAATTTTATCAAAATTGATTCAGATCTTTTTGAGACAATCAACAAAATCCCCCAAATAAAAATACATACTTAGATGACGTTTTAGTTTCTTCAATCTTTGGACTGTTTTAAGTGTGTCGCCGTTTCTTAATGGATAATTGCATGTTACGGCAATACTAAAAAGCGGAAAATAAAAAGGTGTTAAAAAAAAAAGAAAACCGCCTTCGAAAAGTGTGTTCTGTGCTAAAGTTATTTATCACTTTTTAATTTTTGGAGGCAGTTTGCTTTTTTTTAATCTGCTGTGGTGTATCTTCATGGGTCTAATGCTTTAGCCGCATCTGCGTGTATCGTCCCGAAGTAATGTGTGCCAAAGCTTCGTACATTTTGACATTAAAAATTGGTCGCGATAAAAGCAGTGGTCACACAATTGCGGCTTCGATATTTGGCATGAACTATCGTGCAATAATCCAAGATGGCCGTTTAGCGGTTTCACCACTTTGGCGATTCTTGGCGGTGATTTAGCAGTAGTTAGGAGGATCTTGATTGACTCTTGGAGATATCAGAAGGTTGAAGAAAATACTCGTTGATAGTGTAGAAGTAATAATAAAGTAATATTATTTATTTACAAAATAGTGCGTCTTATATAGTATTTACATTATGTTCGCTTAACCAATAAAAAACTGTACATTAATTTTAACAACAGATTTACAAAAGTATAACCAATAGAAACAAAGTAATTACAACCAATCACATCACACTGCACTGTTGTCACATGAATTCCGCGAGGGGGCGCGTGTGTGTTTCCCGCGCTCGCGCGCCGCGCTGCCGAATGCATAAATATAAGTGCGTGGGCGCCGCACACTTCCATTTCGACGCAGCCGCCGTTGCGTGAATATCTGCGTGTGATTGTTTGGGCGCGGCGATAGGAAGACGCCGCGACTCGAAGCTTTCTTCTCGTTTCTTCGCAGTTTGTCAAAAAACATAACAACAGTTCTTTTCAGAACTATTCTCTGTTTCTTTAACGAGAAATGTCAAACGTTATAGTTCTTCTCAGAGCTGGTTGCTTCAATGTTTCTTTATGCAGAAAAGTCACTCAAACGTTATGTGCTGTGATGCATGGTGGCTACAGTACTCCCCTTCAAGCGAAGCGTACCGGAAGCTTGACGACGCGGCCTGAACGTGTTGTGTTCTTGACAGCGGGCTGTGACGTCACGTTGTCCGTAGGTACTTGTTGCTTGACTGGTGTGGTACTGGCTTGGGTTTGCTTGGTATTGGTAATATGGTTTTGAGGTAAGGTATTGGTGATGGTAATCTGGTTTTGAGGTAAGGTTTTGGTGATGGTAATCTTGGTTGGAGGTAAGGTATCGGTATGCTCAGCTATGACGTATGCAGGCTTCAGTCGATCGATTGATATGTTGGCTTGCCGATTAGGTAACTGTATGGTATATACCTTTTCTGTTCGGTTTATAACACGATATGGGCCTTCATACGGAGCTTGGAGTGGTTTCTTGACTGCATCAGTTCTGACAAACACGTGACTGCACTTGAGTAACTCTTGATGCACGAATACGCGTTTATTGTTGCTATGATGCTCGGTGACTGATTGCGGTTTGTTTGCTTGAATGATGCTACGCAGTTTATCGACGTAAGTATAGTCCATTGTAGGTGTGTGTGTACTCGTAAAGAAATCACCAGGTAAACGTAGGTTGTAACCGTACGTAAGTTCGGCGGCGCTCACACCGGTGTCGGTGCGCAGAGCGGCTCGTAATCCGAGTAGCACTGTAGGGAGTTCGTTGACCCATGAACTTGTGTCGGAGAGTTTCGCGCGTAAAGATGTTTTGAGCGAACGATGCCATCGTTCGACCATTCCGTTGCTCTGAGGATGATAAGGTGTGGTGCGATTTTTCTTGATACCCATTTGTTTCATTAGATTTTGGAACAGCTGACTCTCAAACTGACGACCTTGGTCGCTTGTTAGTGTAGTCGGGCAACCAAATCTTGATATCCAGTGTTGATAGACGATATCGGCGATTCGATCAGCTGTTATTTCATCTGTAGGTATTGCTTCGGGCCACTTCGTTAGTCGGTCGATCATTGTTACTAGGTAGCGATAACCTTGAGCTGTTGTAGATAATGGCCCGACCACATCGACATGGAGATTTTGAAAACGATCACATGGTGGGAAAGATGAGATGTTTGAGAATGTGTGACGTTGTATCTTGCTTTTCTGACATTGTATACAGGTTCGAGTCCAACGGCTGATGTCTGCGTTCATTGATGGCCAAAAGAATTTTTGTATGACGAGTTTACGAGTCGTGCGCGTACCAGGGTGACTGATATTGTGCACGCTGTTGAAAACTTCTTGTCTATGTTCTTCTGGTATATACGGGCGTATATAAGGTGTAGATGTTTCGCAGAATAACTCGATGTCAGTGTTAGGTATTATTATTTTCTTGAGATCGATGTTGTTTTCTTGTAATAATTTTTCAATGTTGCTATCCTTTTCTTGCGCGATAGCTATGTCCTTGAAGTTTATTGAAGATGGGCAAGATATTGTTTCGATGCGGCTGAGTGTGTCGGCGACGATGTTTTGTTTACCGCTGACGTGACGTATGTCCGTGGTAAATTCGCTAATAAACAAAAGTTGTCTCGTTCGTCTTGGTATTTCTGTGTTTGATTGGGCTTTTGACATTACGAATGTTAATGGTTTGTGATCCGTAAATATAATAAGGTGGCGTCCTTCAAATGTTTTACGAAAGTGTTTCACTGCCATGTAGATAGCGAGTAATTCTCGATCGTATGTAGAATACTTCTTTTGCGCGTCGGTGAATTTCTTGGAATAATATCCGAGCGGTTGCCATGTGTCGTTTAGGTATTGTTGTAGAACGGCACCAGCTGAGTTGTCGGATGCGTCACAGAATAAGGCAAGTGTTGCATGATGTGATGGGTGAGCGAGTAAAGCTGCTTTTATGATGCTGGCTTTACAATGCTGGAATGCTTGCGTTGCCTCATCGGTCCAGGTGATCGGAGTTTTGTCTCGCTTCTTTACATTGTGTAGGTATGAATTAAGTGGGGCTTGTAGTACTGCGGCGTTAGGTATATGATCACGGTAGAAATTGATCATTCCGAGAAATCTTCGTAGTTCTTCGATTGTAGTCGGCTGAGGGAAATCAGTGATTGCTTGGATTTTATGTTGCGGTGGTTTTATTCCTTCTTCCGATACGGTGTAACCGTGTAACCAAGGAACTGGACTTCTGGTTTGCCTAGGTTACATTTGGTGGGGTTGATGGTGATACCGTTTTCTTCTAATCGCTTCAGTACTATATGGAGATGTTTTCTGTGTTGGTCTTCGTTTTCTGATGCCTATAACAAATCGTCGATGAAAGGGAAAACGAAATCTAATCCTCGTAGAACTTCATGGATATAACGTTGAAACGTTTGTCCCGCGTTTTTCAAACCTGGGCACATACGTGGGAATTCAAATAATCCCATTGGAGTTATAATGGCTGTCTTTTGGATGTCTTCTTCTCTTACGCTCAGTTGTTGGTAGGCGCGGTTGAGATCAATTGTTGAGAAGATAGTTTTTCCTGATAGGTGATGAGTGAAATCTTTGATGCGTGGAACAGGATAGCGATCTGGTATAGTGATGGAATTGAGTCGGCGATAGTCACCACAAACTCTAATATCGCCATTCTTCTTGGGAACGATGTGTAGAGGTGATGACCATGGGCTCTTGCTAGGTCTGCACAATCCTTGTTCGATCATATTTTCGAATTCTTTCTTCACTATTTCGAAACGGTGTGGTGGGATCGGTCGAGCTCGGCTGTATATCGGTGGTCCTGTTGTTTCGATGTAATGTTGCACGTTGATATCGGAGCTTAGTTGCATCGATGTTAGTCTTGTTATGCCGGGATATTGTGCTAATATGTCGTGGTATGACTGCGTGATGTCTATGCTGCGTACAGTAGGTACGTCCGATAGTCGTAGCGGGGCGTTGACCTTTAGGCTAGTCACACCGTCGATTAATCTTCGGTTTTTCAGATCGACGATAAGTTGGTGATGATTGAGAAAATCGGCTCCCAGTATGGGTTTGGTGACGTCAGCTACGATGAATTTCCACAAGTACGGTCGACGAAGATTTAAATCGAGTGTTAATGTTTTCTCGCCATACGTAGCTATAGTTGTGTTATTCGCTGCGTATAGCTGGAAAGGTAGCGGTTTAGGTATCTGTCCCTTTGTTCTCGGTAGCACGGATATGTTTGCTCCAGTGTCGACTAGGAATGATAGCTTCGAGTTTCTGTCAGTGACGTATAGGCGGTGGGACTTTTCTTGAACGCCGGTGTCCGCCATTGCCAACGTTCCGTCTAGTTTTCCGAGTTCTGTTTCTTGAATGAGCAAGGCGATGTACAGCGCCTAGCTTCTTCTTTGAAACGTCGGTGATAGTAACAGAATGGTAATGGCGATGCTTCTCGACTGCTCGATGCTCTCGGTCGTGACGTGCTGCGGTGACGAGATGAGTGACGTCTGTGGCGATAGTTGTTGTTATATCGACTTGATTTTAACTCAGCTATTTCTAGTGATCATTTTCTTATTTCGCTAATAAGGTACTGCGTATCAGCGTGTGTTGCGGATGGTGGTGGTGGTGGTGTTGTCTGCACGACTGCGACTTCTGTTGCTGCTGTCTGCTCCATTATCTTGTCAGCGAGTAGAGCGAGTTCATCGAGTGCTGTCTTGGTGCTGAATGTTTCGCTGACGGCGAGGACTGAACGGACGTGTGATGGAAGATGGTTGGTCCACATGAGTCGCAGAGTGGATTCCGGTATCTTGTCTGTAGCAAGGTTTCGCATGCGCCGGAGTAGTTGTGTCGGCCTCTGGTCTCCGAGTTCCATCTCGGACAGCAGTTTCTGAAACTTGATGGCTTTGTATTGATCCGTCTCTGGTGGGTTGTAAAGTAGGTCCATGATCTGCTCGATGTCTTGTCGCTCGAGCCGTGCAATGACCATCTGAGCGAGCTGGCCTTCTCCTTTCTTGAGGTCGTGAGTTGCTGCTTCGAAGCTGATGAACCAGAGTCGTGGTCGATCGCGCCAGAAAGGTGGGATGCGCATGGTGAGGGATATGCCGGCCGCTTCCGCCTTCGGGCTTGAGTGCGATGTTGAGCTTGATTGTTCTGTTGAGCAGGGATTCGACATCTTGATGGATTTTTTTATTGAGGCGATCTTCAATTTCTTCACTGTGTTCTGCACGGGGTAACCACTTTAGCGGTTTCACCACTTTGGCGATTCTTGGCGGTGATTTAGCGGTAGTTAGGAGGATCTTGATTGACTCTTGGAGATATCAGAAGGTTGAAGAAAATACTCGTTGATAGTGTAGAAGTAATAATAAAGTAATATTATTTATTTACAAAATAGTGCGTCTTATATAGTATTTACATTATGTTCGCTTAACCAATAAAAAACTGTACATTAATTTTAACAACAGATTTACAAAAGTATAACCAATAGAAACAAAGTAATTACAACCAATCACATCACACTGCACTGTTGTCACATGAATTCCGCGAGGTGGCGCGTGTGTGTTTCCCGCGCTCGCGCGCCGCGCTGCCGAATGCATAAATATAAGTGCGTGGGCGCCGCACACTTCCATTTCGACGCAGCCGCCGTTGCGTGAATATCTGCGTGTGATTGTTTGGGCGCGGCGATAGGAAGACGCCGCGACTCGAAGCTTTCTTCTCGTTTCTTCGCAGTTTGTCAAAAAACATAACAACAGTTCTTTTCAGAACTATTCTCTGTTTCTTTTACGAGAAATGTCAAACGTTATAGTTCTTCTCAGAGCTGGTTGCTTCAATGTTTCTTTATGCAGAAATGTCACTCAAACGTTATGTGCTGTGATGCATGGTGGCTACAGCCGAAATCATTTTCAAACGTTTAACTATGGACATCTTAGTTAGTAGTTAAATAATCTGTGTTAGCGTCAGCGAAGTGAAAATAGTTTGGTGTTTTATTAATAATAATTTATCTTTATTTCAGACTGTCCAATTTCCATAAATTTTTACACAGATAGCGTTAGTAGAATTGTTAGTAGTACACAAAAAAATAAAAATAAAAAAGGTGTTAGTAACTTATTAGTAAACAAACATGGAACCACAATAATAAAAACTATTTCCTATTTCTGTGCAGGTGTATACTATGACCCGCCCAGTACATAGCTGCAAACGGACTTTTTATTTTAACAGCTAACGATCCGAGGACAGTGTTGGTGCTACCACGGACCCTGCTCATCATCGATGCAGTTCTTTTCCTAATGATGGAGAAGAAATCATCGATGGAAGCATCCGCAAACATTGCGGAAGCACTGCAGTACCAGGGTTTTCCCAACACTGCCCTCAGAGCGTCATTGTACTGCACACGAAGGGCGTTGTAAGCTCGCCGCGTAAAGTTGAACCACAGACTGCACGTCAGCACGTGTAAAAAGACTGACAGAAGGCTCTAAACAGTAACAGTTTTACATCTGTGGTACATCGTACGAATCTGCGGGCCAACCATGAAGATATAGGTATAAATGGAGCCAACACTTAGAACAAAAACTTGAAACCAACAGTGGGCTGATGCTCTCTTTCTGAATGCATACATAAGAACGAGACAGTGATATATGTTTTCTTTATCTTATATATGCATTCAGAAAGAGAGCGTCTGCCCACAGTTGGCTTCACTTAGGTATTTAGAGTGTTGCCTCCACTTTTACCTATAAGCTTCTTGGGGCCAACATACTGCAGCGGACTGCCAACGCCTCTTTGATGTACAAGCACAATATTACCTACATCATAATAATTTAATTTGTGCTGACGATTAATATTATTGTTTTTGTAATTTACCGTTGTTGTGCCCAGTCACTCCCTCGGATGTGAAAATGTAAGTATTGAGCATTTATTTGCGTAAGGGCGGACGGAGTTTTCGTCTAATATATATTAAGCAAGCTTGCTTTACGTCCTTCATGGTATAGAGTTACCTATACTCCATTTACAATAACATTAGACATATACACAAACCTTTTTACAGTCCGTTCAACCGATTTTGACTTATATTGCGTTGGTGGCATGACAAATGGCAGCTGCAGTACACAGTTGATACTGTAACCACTTTTTTGACTTTAATGTCATCCTTATGCCTACGGAATAGAAGTCAAAATCGGTTGAAGGGACTGTACAAAAAGGTTTGTTTTAAAGTCATCTTATTGTAAATGGAGTATAGTTGTTTCGATCACCGCCCAAAAAAACTTCTTGTCGACTGTTTTGTGATTTTTAGGATGAGAGCAGACTTAATATTTTTGAAAGACAGTATTAACGACATCCCACACCATATGGTAGACTAGAAAAAAAATACTCATCCCCACTTCACGTTTAGAGGAGGTACCCTAAAAACATTTTTTTTCAATATTTTATTCCAGCACTTTGTCGGCGTAACTAATGTGTATATCCATGCCAATTTACAGCTTCCTATTTCTAATAGTCTTTGAGCTACACTGCGGATGGACGGACGGACATAGCGAAACTATAAGGGTTCCTTTTGACTTCGGAACCCTAAAAATTAGGGATCCTTTAAAAATCTCACGGGGACACAGTCGCGGGCAAAGTGCTAGTTATCTATACAAAGAAACTGTTTAATATTACTTATTATGAGTTGCGCTCATCCTTTATACCTTAGTACTTAAGGGTTTGGAAAAACAATTTTTCGATTAAGGAATCCCTTTGGGAAATATTTAGCTCTAAAGTGCTAATTTTTGTTGGAGTCAAGTTGCGCCACTCCTATCAGCTCAATGGTTGTATCGTGATTTGTGAAAAAATTCACGGTAGTAGCATATTGTTGGATTTAAGATAAACGACTGCTGGTCAAATGGTTTAATTCGAAAATACTTCTTAGTTCTAAGTACAACAAGGGATGAAGGGACAGGCGTACGACTTACGTGTCATGACAGGACTGGGCATAGACTACGTAATAGACAAGAAGCTTATAGATAAAAGTGGAGGCAACACTCTAAATACCTAAGTGAAGCCAACTGTGGGCAGACGCTCTCTTTCTGAATGCATACATAAGATAAAGAAAACACATATCACTGTCTCGTTCTTATGTATGCATTCAAAAAGAGAGCATCAGCCCACAGTTGGTTTCAAGCTTTTGTTCGAAGTGTTGGCTCCATTTACACCTATATCTTCATGGTAATAGACTACCCCGGCTGGTAGTGTTGCTATATGTAACATCTTCCTTTTTTTTTAAAATAAGATTTCAGAACCTTGGCAAGGTAAGTATAAATTTTAATTTAAATGGTGTGCTTAAAAGACTGGTATCCAGGCTATGAAATCTTTTACAACTTTCTGCTGAACGAAACGCTATAATGTCCGACTGTCGAACACTAAAAATAAAAATGCGAATACTATACCACTATAACTTACTATAAAATACAACACCTTTTGGTTTAAATAAATATCCAAAAATAATATGGTATGGTGGTGGTAGGTGTGTGAGATTCACTTTTCCATCGCTGACTAATTTATTAATAAAATAATCAAATAAGAGCACTATAACAGAAAAATAATAATGTTACTATGTTAGAGACTTGTTAGACAGTTAGGAGACGAACATATATTATAGGTACCTATCTACACAACTACACACAGAAATAACACGAAACGCCCAGTATGACATCAGTGTTTAATAAATTATCAAGGTCATTTCGCCGCGCTGCCCGGCGCCGCCGCCCGTTTATATTCTGTGGTGTTCTATTCATGAATGTAATTTTTCTTAGTTTCATAGTATTAAAAGTTCATCTGTTTACAATAAATTCAAACCCGTAAACAGTAGGTAGACCGAAGACCTAATTCCTTCTGTGATTAACCGTGGATTCACTATTAGTAATCTGTACTTACGACAACCCACGTCAATTTTGTATACTAAGTGCTCATAATTTTAATAATAGATATCTAATAAGTATTGTGTATTTATTATACCGTTGCGGTGTCCAGCCACTCCCTCAAGTGTGAAAATGTAAGTATTGAGCATGTGTGCGTTTATAAAAGGGAGCAGAAAAAAGAAGATGTGCAGCACCTTTTGGTTGAGTGCATCAGGAACAAATCTCAGAGAAAAATTATAGTTGAAACACTTAAAATAAGTTAGATGTAGGTATTTTTCTAAGTTTATTATCTAAACCCACCTCAAGAGAGGCCATGATGGTGTATGATTTGCTGGTGAATAAGTAGGTACCTAAGCATGTTGCTAGTGAATAAGTAGCATTAAGGCTTAGCACGCACTGTGATTAAACGCCCGCGTTTAACCGCAGGTCTGAAACCGCAAAAAATTTAACACATAGCTTTCTATACAAGTGCACGCATTAGTGACTTTTTTCAGTGACTGATTTTAAAAACGCAACTTGTTACGTTTTTACCGCGGTTTGAAAACGCGCGGTTTTTTGTGTCCCATAGTAACAGTACTGTGGTGCACGCACGGCGATTAATCGCATTCGGTTTTTATTCAGTCTCGACCAGCACGCGTAGCATGACCACGCTGTGTCTACGGAAGAATAGACATACTGACAGCAAAAAAGTCAAGTCAGTACAGTTTGTCTATTCTTCCTGTCAGTATGTCTATACTTCCGTAGACATAGCGTGGTCATGCTACGCGTGCAGGAGGTGTCAACTTTGTATCCATGGGCGAATGTAGAAGAGGTTCCCGGGGCAGAAATATTTACAAAATTAGGTCTTTAATAATACTTATTTTGAAACCGTTTTATGTTTTGGTAGGTAGATTAATACATTCTTAGTAAAATCTAATCTACCATGTATCTTCATTTTTAATTTCAATATCAAAGTTACAACACATGCTGCTCGCCAGAAATCCATGGTGAAATGAAATGAAGCGCGTTTTTGCGTTTTCAGCTATTCCTAAACCGCGGGCGTTTAATCGCAGTGCGTGCTAAGCCTAATAGATGTATTTTATTTAGATTAAGGTATGATGGAACTGGCGTGAACGTGTGTTCAAAAGTTCCTTTTCTTAGCATAAATAAAGATTGAAAAAAAAAAAAAAAAAAAAAAGGTATCTCGGTTTCCATCCTGCATCTATGCTGAAATACTTAGGTAATTAGGTAGGTACCTATAGGTAAGTCATTATGGACTAAGTCAGTTGTTGAGGTCAGCGCTATAAAAAACTTCTTGATTGTTTTTTTTTGGGACTTTTTACACGCTTTTTATTAGCTTCACCTGTATGTTTGTGTGTTTGTTTGTAACCGACTTCTTTGGGCGCGATTTTGACCCACTAAACGGCCAGATTTCGTTCAAACTTTGTAGATTTATCGAGGACCGATGACAATACACTAATTTGATAAAATTATTACAAAAAACGGTTGGAGTGTACGTAACGGGGCGCTTCTTACTGCAAGCTTCTTACTGGGGCCACCTGTTTTATTAAGTGCCATTACATTTAAATAATTATTGAAACAAAATAGTAGGAAACTAATCTGAAATTAGATCTTTGTAACGCCACTGTAAATAAATAAATACATTAGTTATGAAAGCTCTTTCAAATATTTAATTTCACTCAAATTCGTTACGGAGGTCGCCGGCTCGCTTCGCTCGCCACCTCCCCCCTTCGCTCTGCTCGGCTTTGTGTGGCTTGCTCCACTCAGGAGTTCCCTTGAGCTTCTGGCTCCCGCCTTTATAAAAAACACTCTAGGGGTAGGGACCACAAGACTACGTGGGGTCGAGGTGCTCTGTGTCGGTTCTAAGACCAAGTCCTGTCTGCATGAAAAAATAATCATAACATATACTAAAGAGTTGGGGCAAGTAATATATCTAATATATATTTATCTTGACTACTTCCTTTTCCCGAATTTAGATTCATCAATCTGGACAATTTTGTCGACTCCTCCAATTTTTCCTAATTGCTGCTGCTGCTCCAAATATTAAAGTACAATAAACTTCTGAGGATAGGCCTAGAGATAGGCCTCATGACAGTGACAGCTGTCAAGGTGACAAAATGGCGGCATTGCGTTTAGTTTCACGTAATTAGGATCATTGTAATACATATTTTTGGTCTAAATATGTACGTTTCTAACCTAAAAGTTAGGTTTTTTTTTTTTTTTGTTTTTTATATTTTGTCCCCGGCAAATAAAAACTTGTTGTAGGGATATCAGAAAACCCTCTAGAACCCCCTAATATACTCACTTTTCCCCCAGCGGGTCGGCACGTTTCAAAACCCAACCCAAAAAATGAACCAGGTTGGATTCATGACGTAAGGAGTTTTGTAACCACAAAATTGAATTAATTTTTACAGCCAATATTCCGATAACAGCGTCTCGTACAGTATGTGTAAATGGAAGAGTCACGAAAGTCCCAAAAATACACTCGAAAGCTTTGATGACTAATAATCATTAGGGCGAAACAATAAGAACCTTGAAAGGTGTAAACCCACTCACCGTTCAAAGAAGGACGGGGGAAACACTCGTAATTCCCGTAAATATCGTTTTGGAAGAATGTTAAAGTTAAGGTTACTGACCTCGACCGTACCCTGCGTCTGCGTCTTTGTTAATTTGACCTTGACCTTGGCGTCAAGGTCACTGATCTCGAGCGTACCCCGTGTCTGCGTCTTTTTTAATTTGACCTTGATCTTGGGGTCAAGGTCATTGACCTTAAGGTCATCCCCCGGTGTTTCCCACCCTAGTACTCTCACATCCCACCGGATCCCGAAGGCTTGATTAGGCGTTGTTTTTGGGTGAAATTTTTTTAAGTCTTTTTCATTGCTTTTTCCTCAAATTTTCGACAGATTTTTTACAGACGCCTTCGCAATGAGAGTTAAATTTTGCCTCCTAGCTCAGCGGTCATTGACCTCACAAAAAAAAATCCCGGGTAAAAGTCGTTTCTTTTGATGTCCTCCATACGATAAAACCATAAAAAGTAAGTAGTATGTTTGAAAAATTCATCAAAATTTTTATGTTTTTTCCTCAGTGCCCCGTTACGTACACTCCAACCGTTTTTTGTAATAATTTTATCAAATTAGTGTATTGTCATCGGTCCTCGATAAATCTAAAAAGTTTGAACGAAATCTGGCCGTTTAGTGGGTCAAAATCGCGCCCAAAGAAGTCGGTTACAAACAAACATACAAACATACAAACTTCGGCAAATAGGAAAAAGTTATTTTGTAAATCGGAGAAACATAGTTCGGTAAAATAATACCTATGACACATGATACTTCGATGATCTAAAAATATGTCAAATAATGCATATAGCAAAAAAGACGTCGGTCAATAGTTATCGGTAAAATGAAATTCGGACAAAAATAATTCGAAAAAGTGATCGGTTCCCGGCTGGTGGCTCTAGCGCAATATAGGGTTCCGTAGTTGATATTCTTACCCACGCAGTTCTTGTTTTGTCCCTATATTTAACATTTTTCGATAAATTGTGGCGTCTTAACAGGCGTCACTAATGCGATTATCGCTTTTGATGTCAAAAACATTTTTTAAGCGTAACAGGTACCTACCCCCATTACAAATAACGTAATCATGTACAAATATAGCATAAGACGTTTACGTTGGTCCGACCTGTAAGAAACATTTTAGCGAAAAGTCTATTCAATAGTTTTTGCGTGAAGCTGGTTCATAGAAAAAGACATAGGAACGGGCAAAAATTCTTTAAAAATAATTTCCGCTTTACGATCGTCACCACAGTTTTTTGACATGAATACGACTTTAAATTTGCTTCCATTGTGGAAAGCAATTTAGAAAACTGATGATAACAAAAGGGGGATACAGTTTGGTGTTGTATCTATCTATCATCTACAACGAAAATTTAGGTTCACCACTCGATAGTATATTTAATAAAGTGAAACTATATACTTAGGGCTTTTCAATTCATTGAATAAGGATTTCAAACTAAACAAAATTGTACGTACGAGTTGACATAATAGGTATTTCGGTATAGATATTATTTCCTGCAGAAATATTGAAAATATGAGCAAACAAATCAACATCAAGCTAATACGCGATTATAAAAATATTAATAAAAAAAATATGCAGTTTTAATTTATTGCCAAAGTTTATCGCTGACAGTAGGTCTAAAATAGCTGTTCTACTTTGGCATGATCCACTGCTTAGCTCCTTCAAGGTATAGTGTGATGGTAATTGTTTTAAATGTTAAATCTGCAGCTAATTATCTGTTCCGTGGTTTTAATAAATAAATATCTACCAACTTTGGTAGCTATCCTACTTCTCAACTCCCTAAAATTACGTTAGACACTCACAATGACAATCCTTTACACGACAGTCAAAATAAGAAAATCCCCGGGAATTCCACTATTTCATATATATATAAGGTTACGGTTGTAAAATTCTTTGGCCCCAAATAAAAATAATCGTATATGACGTTTATGTAACCCCGTTGACTATACATACGTGTTGTAAGAGGTCAAAACTTTTGTTGACTGACTCGTCTATTCCATTTACAGATGGCGTTGTATCTACCAATTACTTTGGTGGGAGAAAATCTGGGCCTACGGCACCGGCACCTCAACTCCTTACTGCGTGAGGCTAAAGAGAGTGGTGGATTCCTTGATGTTGAACAGCTACCCGAAGAGTCTCCTATCGATCGCATCTTCAAAATAGACCTCGCCATAGAACTTCGAAATATAGACTACATAATACGTAATTTAAAAGACGATGACATGTTATACGTGAGCAGAGCCCTGAAATCAACATGGCTTTTAGGCCACCATGACATTATTAACCCTAAATATTTAGAAGATGTTCTCTTCCCAGAAATGATTACGCCAGCAGTTACCAAAATGAAGCACTGGCTTTACATCAAGCTACGAGATCCAGCAATGTGTCAGGAGTTCTATCAGCACTACAAAGAGAACGCATTTGAGTTTGCCATTAAGTTTCTTAGTCACTGCAGTCCTGTGTTCATTCTGGAAGAAGTTCCCAAGATATTGAAAAAAATATCCCCTCATTCATTAAAATTATTATGCGAGAAATGTCCTAAAGTCGCCAAAATATATTTTGATTCGTTGGCATCGGATGAAAATGTGAAAACACACTATCTCAGACAAGATCAAAACTATTTCAACAGTGTGAAAAGTGTGCTAAAGTCAGATGCAGACATGTTCCTTGATATCACGGAAAAATATTTTAATATGAACTGCTTTAGTAGATTCAGTCCTTTAGCGACTGACTACATCCTACGGTGTCATAAAACTAGATTTACAAAGAAGTTGGAGTTGTATGTTGCGTATTTCCTGCACATTCCAAGTCTTGCTGCTCGGCTCAGTGTCGAGGAGTGTCAGGAAGTAGTGTTAAAGCTAGCCCGAGCAAGCTACTTGCAGCATTGGTTCCAGTACAAAACCGTGGAGCCGCTGATAAAGCGACTCAGTCCAGACAAGAGAGCGGCGTTCAAGAAACGTGTATTTGTTGATAAAGACGTTGGCGAATGTGAAAATAAATGGCCGTACGCGATACCTGCTCCTCCGACAGGATCTGACACTGGTCACCATATCTTCGACGATCAAGAATTCATGTCCTTATACTCTCCAATGTGCGCTCGTCAATGTCTTCCAATGTGTGGCGCCGCCGCCCGCCCATGTGCCATCCAACCTCAAGCGTGCATGAACATGATGCGAGTGAAAACAGATTTAGACCGGTTGTTTGATGAGTTTCGATTTATCGGATTTGATCGCGCGCTTCATGAATTGGGTCAGCGATTGGTTGCTACGGGTTCCACTGACCGACGTCGTGATATTTTTCTTGTTTTGGTGAGCAAGAGTGGTGGACGCACTGACGCAGTGGCAGCTCTGTTACGTCTAGCAGCGCGGTATAGTAACGAGCCACCGCACATACGCGCCTCCATACTGCGCAGCCTCGTCAAGCGCGCTAACGTTTGGCGCCTGCCTGCAGATGACTGGCAACACTTCCTGGATTACGGTCACGGACTCGGACTTGACGGTACACGACCCGAAGCTGCGTGCCGTGAGGGACTGCACGCTGTCGTAATTCGTCAGTTATTAGCTGGTAAATGCGATCACGCAATCCGCCTTGCATTTATAAAAGAATTTTCAACGCTGGTTGAGTATTCCCTGAAGGTGGACGAACGAGTGCACGTTGCTGTCGGTCTCCAAAACCTGTTAACAGATGCCGCTATAGACGTTGAACCAGCAGTAGCCAAGCAACGACTCTGGCAACTACTAGATGTTGTCAAAATATACCGCATTCAAATTGACGCAACCTCACCAGCTGTGAAAGCGGTGGTGGCTTTAGCTTTGCGAGACGCTGTCGTCGCTCGACCTTTACTCGAGCGGCTTTACAATGCAAGAATCGCACGACGCGAGCTGTTGAAACTTAACTTGGAATTCCGAAAAGATGAAGCGGCGCTATTGAATGCACTGCGGCATGATCCATCATCCCTGGATCCAAAACGAGTGGCCGATATATTTGCTGGTCCTCAGAATGACTTTGGTAGTTTCGCTCCTCAAGCGACAGTTTTCAGCAGTTTTACTGCACAACCGGCAGTTCTCGGAGGTTCCCGTGATCAACCAATGGGTTTCGGTAGTTCCTCAGATCGACCTACGGGTTTCGGTAGTTCAGCCGATCAACCGGCAGTTCCCGAAGGTCCCGCTGATCAACCGACGGATTTCGTTAGATCAACTGATCAACCCGCCGTTCTCAGTGGCTCCGCTGATCAACCGACGGTTTTTGTTAGTTCAGCTGATCAACCTACAGTTCTTGGTAGTTCTGCTGATCAACTGACGGGCTCTGTCAGTTCCTCAGATAGACCTGTGGGTTTCGGTAGTTCGGCCGATCAAGTGGCGGCTGTTGGTGTTTCCACTGATAAACCGTTGGTCCTCGGCAATTCCGCTAATCAACCGACAAGCTTGGTTATATCCTCAGATCAACATGCAGGTTTCGTTAGTTCGGCCGATAAAGCGGCGGTCCTCGGTAGTTCTGCTGATAAACCGACGGTTTTCGTTAGTTCCGCTAATCAATCGGCGGTTATCGGTAGTCGACCGGGCTATGGTAGTTTCAATCCTCGTCAACCACCTCACGTAGGCTTTGGTTGTTATCGTCCGAAACGGTTCCGAGGGTTTGCAGCTAGTCACACACGCTTTGATAGGTTTACTTCGAAGCTGATGGTATACTTTGATCATAAACAAGCTTTTACAACAAATCTCCGTACCGCTTTGGAAGCGAAGATCGCCCAACAGCAGAAAATTAAATTAGCTCGACCGCTTGCAAGTCTTATGGGACATAATTTTGAGAAGGAATTGCGGAAGTTGGACTCAGCGGATAAAAAGAATAAGAAGTTTGCGGCGGCGTTGAAAGCCTGCGGACACCGAGCCCGGCCTGTCGTCAACTTGGCGGAGTGGGGCTGGCGTAAAGCTGGCGTGAGAGCAGTCGCGACGCGAGCGATGCGCTGTCGTGAAATAGAAAGAACTGCGTTAACACGTGCGTTAGCGGCCGAGCGACGCACCGTAAGAGTAGCCTTAGCACTGAGTATGCGCTCTGCGGGCGGGTTACTTCTCGACACTTTCGCATCAGCAGCGAAGCTGCGTCCCGCGGTAGCATTACATGCTGCGTTGCCGTACTTCCGTCGTCATGGTGCCAATTCTGACCTTAGAGTATGGAATATCGTAAAACCCTTGTTCTCTAGCGTCAACCTGGTACCACGCGAGAGACTTCGTCAAATACTGGGACGCACCGATTGGATCCCGTCGACCATTAAAGGTGACTATTGCGTCACCTACTACCTTGCTTTTCACAAAATCTCTAGTTATGGTGCTCAAACGGTGCTTCGAGATTTGTCAAAACTTCTTCCTGAAATCGACGAATCCATTGAAACCATATTGGTTCAAATGCTCGACGATACTGATAAGGATATCCCAGCAATACTGTACCCTTCTATTTTCGTCAGGTACTTGCTGCTGTCTCGAAATGAGGAGGATGTTGAAAGCAGATTTGTGAAGATAGGAAATCGGTTTTTAGAACGTTTAGATACGCTACGATGTGAAAATGCCTATCATTTCCAGAGAACACTGAATGATGTATTGGAGAGCTTAAAGTATAATTCAGCATTTCTGGACACTAAAATCTCGTCGTGTTTGTCAGTTATCAAAAGGTTCTTGACTTGGCTACAGAACTTTATGCCGAAAGAAAAACACTTCAAGGTTTATATGCAGATTCATTTAACAATGTTGTATTACAAGGCAGTTAGACAGAGTATGGAACAGATGCCAGAAGTATTTTCTGATCTCAAAAGAAGAAATTCGGAGGGTGTAGAGACTGTGGGCTACGTCTTCGGAAGATATATAGTGAAGGAGGTAGCTAAGCTTGTGACCACATACTTTGACTCCATAGTAGATCTGTATGCCGATGCTTTAGTTAGTTATTTGAACAGTCACATAATGTATGGAACTTCGAGGACGAAGTTCATTGGTTTCGTTCTAAAAGGTTCCCTGACAGAAGCAGTTGGTATCCAGGGTCGTTTGGCAGTGTATGTATTTAGAGACCATCAGATTGGAATAGAAGAGTCTTTGAGACAAGAAATAAAGGAACTGATAATGAAGGACGATACTTTACAGCTTTTTGCTCATGCTGAATTATTTGGTCAGGTCGGTTATAGGATGCGGCAACCCAGGGCGTTTACCCGGCCGCCTTTACCTGTACCCATCAGAGTGCGCCCGGCACCACCTCGCCGAGCGAATGTGCGCTTGCGCTAACTCAGCCAGTGTAATGTAATATATATAACTCAAAGTCAAAGCATTTATTTAAATTAAACCACACCACTACACTTATAGGCACTTTTGAATTGTCAAGGAGACTGTCAGTTAGTCAGAAAGTTGTTGAATCAAGAAAATCCACGGACACTCTTTTAAAACAAGTTTTTTGCAAAATACATGATTCTTGTTGCTTCTATTTGTATACATATGTATTTGTGTAATTAATCTTATATGTTATGTTATTATAGTGTCATTCTCAAGGCACCTGCGGTAGAAATAGCTGTGCAGCATTTCTACGTTTCCTAACCATTACATTATTTTTCTGTTTAAAAAAATAAATAAAATAAAATAAAATCTTTTTATTTCAGACATGATTTCTGTCCATAATAGTGTTAGTACAGTGACTTAAAACTATGTTTAGTTATGATGGTTCTGTATACTTTTATCTCTTGAGCAAAACAACCTAAATATTTGTATTTTAATAAATAACTGAAAATTACCTACTCATATTGTTTCTTATTGTTTTAGTACCTACCTAAAAGGCGCCACAGAATAAGCAGTACGTCGGTAGGCAGTCGGTAGACCTTCCTCCCTCTTCCCTCAGTCTCATAGTCCAATGCGGCAATCTGACACGATCGGAGAGAGATCAGAGCGCAGGACCAACAGCTTAGTACTGTCCGACATACGGCGGTGTTACACCGCCAACTTCCAAACTTCGGGCACCTACTAAAAATAACCCAATAACATTTAGCCGGGCCTGGTAATGGAATCCAGGACACGTTCATCAGTCGAGCTTGCGACCACGACACCGATGAGGCAGTCATTCACTAAGTGAAGTGAGCATAACGTAGTAGGAGTTGAGCAACCGGTGCCATTGTCCCAAAATTTCTCCCATCAACAATACTAGTGAGGAAAGCACCACCTGCGAGAAACAATTAGTCAGATTTTGCGCCGAAAGTGCTAACATGGCAGCACTGCGCCCAAATATGAGTATGACGTCAACGTTATACCAACGTAAACGTCGATGACGTCTTTTACAAAGTATTAGGGCCTTAGCAGACTAGCTACTTTTAGCATCGGCGATCGACGATTATGCGACTGTATCGATGCTGCATCGCGTTTTGGCGACTCTCTGCGTTCGGACGCTGGTCGGCTGTAGTGTTGGTTGATCGATAGTCAACTAACGATAGTTTGCCGATTTGCAATGGTATTGATTACAAAAATGATAACTTTCAACATTGTATCAATCAATCAAATCAATTCAAAATCAATCAATCAAATCAACAAAAAAAAATTAACAATCAATCAATTCAATAAAAAAATGTATTTACTTAGTCGCCGCGTTTGGCTTTTTCAAGTGTGCGACGTGCGTTATGGGATGCATAGTCGCTGCATTGACCTTCTAAAAGCAACTAAATCGCCGATGCTAAAAGTGGCGTGTGTGCTTTGACCCTTAGATCTAAAAACTACCATTTCACAGATAAGCTTATCTAATCCTTCCTGTGATTCCGACATACATCCACTAGGTAATCTGTGTTAGCGTTGGCGAAGTGAAAATAGTTTGGTGTTTTGATGTACTAAGCACAATATTATAATAATAATTTCATTTGTCCTAACGATTAATAATGTTTTTGTAATTTACCGTTGTTGTACCCAGTCACTCCCTCAAGTGTGGAAACGTAAGTATTGAGCATTTACGTAAGGGCGGACGGAGATTTCGTCTAGTATATTATATTAAGCAAGCTTGCTTTACCTCCATCATGGTATAGAGTTACCTAGTTGTTTCGATCACTGCCTAAAAAAACTTCTTGTCGACGGTTTTGTGATTTTTAATGTTCTATCTCTGATTTGAAGCGGTAAATATAACGCATGATGTTGGTACGGTACCTGTTAGGTATAAGGACGAGCGCAACTCATAATAATAGATTATAAACAGTTTATTTGTATAGATAACTATAGCACTTTGCCCGCGACTGTGTCCGCGTAAGTTTTCTTAGGGACCCCTATTTTTTTAATAATGCAATATAGCCTATGTAACTCAGGGATAATGTAGCTTTAGATTGGTGACAGATTTTTTGAAATTGGACCAGCTGTTTTTGTTTTTAACCGACTTCAAAAAGGAGGAGGTTATCAATTCGGATATATTATATATTTTTTTTATGTATGTTCGGGCATTAGTCTGTCATTTATAGACGGATTTGCAAAATTATTTTGTTCGAAAGGTGTTTATTCCGAAATGGTCCCATATAAATATTACCAAAATTGATCCAGCCCTTTTTGAAAAAATCAACAAAACCCATAAAAATTCTTCAATATTTGGAGGACATACAAGCTCTGTTTTAAGTGTGTCGCCGTTTCTTAATGAATTTGGATGTTAAGGCAATACAAAAAAGCAAAAAATAAAAAGTATTTTCAAAAAAAAGGAAACCGCCTTCAAGAACTGAAAAGTGATAAATACCTAACTTTTCAGTTTTTGAAGACGGTCTTCTTTTTATTTTATTTAAAAACTTTTTTATTCGTTACAAACATACAAAATTACTAATCCTGAATTCCTGTTTATTTATAATATTAGTGTAGTTAATAATAATAATAATATGTGAAGACATGTTACACACGGCCATCTGGATCTGACCCAAAATTAGATAAGATAAATAAGCTAAAAAAAACTGTTTTAATTTCCTCTTCGTTTTAAAATTATAATATCAAGTATAATTATTTATAACAAACTCGTGTTAGTTACTCCATTTATAACTTTACAACAGCGGGATAGATTTTCATGATTTTTGATTTGTTGGTTTTGTCTTCGCCCCCCAAAAAGCAGTCGAAGTTTTAATCAAGAAATCCCCGCTCATACTCTTACATCATTCATACCATATCTAGTACGTAGGTACGTTAAGGGCGCGTATTCGATTTAGCGCAACTCAAAATCTAAACGGCGTAGCAGCATTGACACACACTAGAGTGTGTGCCAATGCTGCTACGCCGTTCTAGCAATCATTTAGATTTTGAGTTCTAATACAATGCTCTGTTTGTGTGCATCAGAAAAAAAAAATAGGTACGCAGGAAATAAGCACGAATCATTGAAATTGATCGGCAAACGACAGCGCGCGACGTTTTGACAGAGCTTTTTAAAATAATTGTCTAAAATTAATGAGTTCGTTAAACGGGCTGAAAAATATTCTGTTATTAAGCATAACCTTTATTTTCATAAAATAAATATATCAGTTATGTTTTTATTCAAATGGTGGTAAAGAAAAATTGTCAAAGTGAACCGATTTTGTACTTTTTCAACATTGTTTTTTTAATACATAATAGTAATATTTTCGTAGTTTTGTCTCTGTAGTAGACTTAAAGACTGTGTATAATAATAATAATAATAATAAGGCGTTATACCGAACCATCTTCTCCATAGCTTAAAACTACAAAATCTAAAAGAAACTCTCTTTATCGCCCTACAGAAAGCTGCCATATTAAATACGTGTCGCATTGTCAGAAAGTTCATGCGATTAGAGGAACATGAAATTGGTCCCCAAAACAACACGCCCTATATATAATACACACCACACGCTGCATTTACTTGGCTTCGGCCCGTAAATGTAGCTAAATCCAGCTAAAGTGCTGAGAAAAAATATCACGTACACGAAAATAATAATAATAATAATATGTGGAGACATTTCACACATGGCCATTTGATCCCAAACTAGGGAGACCCTGTACTATGGGTGTCAGGCAGCTGATATACATACACAAATACATTTTTAAATACATACATATATAGATAAACAACACCCAGACACAAGGCAAACGCAAGTGCTCATCACACAAATATTTACCCTGGGCGGGAATCGAACCCGCGACACGCTGCACAGCAGTCAATCGCTCAACCACTGCGCCAATCGTGTCGTCGTATCCTTTTGGAAAAACGCATAAAACATAATATTTTGGCATACTGTAATGGTTGTATTCGTCCTGAAAGTTAACTCTGGCCTCTATTTTCGTAAAACGCTATGAAAGGATTGCCTTCGCTTTAAAAAAACATAATTTATCATTAATAACCTACTTTTACTCTGTAGTTCCCTAAATCAAGACTTAATCTTTCTAAAACTGTAATTGTCTTCAAATAATCTGCTCACATCATTACGATATTGCTCTGGGCAAAACGTGAAAACATGAAGTTTTCGTCACGAATCGAATACACGCTCTTTAGTACCATTTTCGACTGACTCTTCTTTGTTACATTTACAGATGGCGTCGTTTTTACCAATCACGTTGTTGGGAGACAATCTGGGCCTACGGCACAGGTACCTCAACTCCTTAGTGCGTGAGGCTAAAGAGAGTGTAGGACTCCAGGATTTCGAAGCGATGCCAGAAGAGTCTCCTGTCGATCGACTTTTTAAAATAGACTTCGCCATAGAACTTCAAAATGTAAACTACATAATACGTAATTTAAAAGATTATAACATGCTATACGTGAGCAGAGCCCTGAAATCATCATGGCTTCTAGGTCAGCGTGACATTATTAGCCCTAAATATTTAGAAGATGTTCTCTTCCCAGAAATGATTACGCCAGCAGTTACCAAAATGAAGCACTGGCTTTACATCAAGCTACGAAATCCAGCAATGTGTCAGGAGTTCTATCAGCATTACAAACAGAACGCATTTGAGTTTGCCATTAAGTTTCTTAGTCACTGCAGTCATGAGTTTATCCTGGAAGAAGTTATCAAAATATTGCCAAAATTATGCCCTCATTCATTAAAACTACTGTGCGAGAAATGCCCTAAAGTCGCCAAAATATATTTTGATCCGTTGGCGTCAAATGAAGACGTGAAAACCTGCTATCTCAAACAAGAACAAAACTATTACTATAGTATAAAATGTGTGCTAAAGTCAGACGCAGACGTGTTCCTTGACATCTCAGAAAAGTATTTCAATATGAACAGCTTTAGTAGATTCAGTCCTTTAGCAACTGACTATATCTTACGTTACCACAAATCTCGATTCTCAAATAAGTTGGAGCTGTATGTTGCGCATTTCTTGCACATCCCGACTCTTGCTGCTCGGCTCAGTATCGAGGAGTGTCAGGAAGTAGTGCTGAAGCTAGCACGAGCAAGGTATTTGCAGCATTGGTTCAAGTACAAAGCCGTGGAGCCGCTGATAAAGCGTCTCAGACCAGATGAAAGAGCGGCGTTCAAGAAACTAGTGTTTGACAAGGATGTCGGAGTGTGCGTACCGAAATGGCCATATCCGACGCCGAAAACACCCCCGCCAACCGACTCTGGCAGGGATATATTCGATGACGAGGATTATAAAATAAAAAAAAATAAAAAACTTGAGAGGTGTCAAGGGACACCCGGATGGAACGAAGTTCCTTTCGATTAATTAGTGAAGGAATTGTAATAAAATTTTATTTTTTTGAAGTTATAATAATATTTTTTATTATTATTAACAAATATAATGTTATATAAATTTAATCAGTCTATTTGAGCGAATAAACTTAGGTACTAAACATATCGCCGTAGGTACCTAGTTCAAAGAGTTCGCCGCGCCGCCTTTAAATACATAAACATATTCTACGAAAAGCGAATTCGGACTTTATTTTGTAAACGTAAACGGTTAAAAATTGAAATTTTACCAAACTAGGTATGATAAAATTATTCTGAGAAACGTATAGGCTGGTGCCCGACCGGACAATAGGAGCTATGTGCAACCGAATTTCACGGTTAATGTGTAAAAATAAGGTTTTAATTCGCTACAATATTTTCATAGAAAAGCCGCCATTCAACTAATAATGAACTCTATTTGACAGTTCTAACGATTCAATTTTTCTGTTCGAATTGTCTGCGTTTGTGAAGTAATAAAAATAGCAAAAATAAGGTTTTAATTCGCTCCAATATTTTCATAGAAAAGCCGCCATTCAACTAATAATGAACTCTATTTGACAGTTCCAACGATTCAATTTAGCTTATTTATAGCATGTCGTGACAACTTTTCGTAAGAATTTTTTCCGTCTAGCCCCCTTTCACAACGCGCGATAAGGAACTTCGTTCCAAAAACGAGGATTATAAGCCGCTAAATAAAGCTAAGTTTATGTGCATGCGCACTTCTAGCTCTGCACCAGTTCAAAATAAAGAAAAAGCCCTACTATTAACTATTAACTTACAAGTTAAATCAAACTTAGATCGATTGTTCGATGAGTTTCGTTTTATCGGATTCGACCGAGCTTTTGACGACACGGTTGGCGCAGTGGCTGAGCGATCGACTGCTGCGCAGCGTGTCGCGGGTTCGATTCCCGCCCAGGGTAAACATTTGTGTGATGAGCACTTGTGTTTGCCTTGTGTCTGGGTGTTGTTTATCTATAATATGTATGTATTTACAAAAAAAAAAAATGTATTTGTGTATGTATATCAGCTGTCTGACACCCATAGTACAGGGTCTCCCTAGTTTGGGGTCAGATGGCCGTGTGTGAAAATGTCCCCACATATTATTATTATTATTATTATTACACGATTTAGGGCAACGGTTAGGAACTGCTGGTTCTGCCGACAGGCGGCGCGACATTTTCCTTGTACTAGTAAGCAAGAGTGGCGGGCGCTATGACGCAGTATCGTCTCTGTTACGTTTAGCAGCGCGGTACAGCAACGAGCCACCGCACACACGCGCCTCCATACTGCGCAGTCTCGTCAAACGTGCTTACGTCTGGCGCCTGCCTGCAGATGACTGGCAACATTTTCTGGATTTCGGGCATGGACTCGGGCTCGACGGCACACCATCCGAAGCTGCGTGCCTTGAGGGACTGCACGCTGTCGTAATTCGTCAATTATTAGCCGGTGAATGCGAACAAGCCATCCGCCTGGCATTTTTTAAACAATTTTCAACGCTAGCAGAGTATTCCCTGAAGGTGGACGAACGAGTGCGCGTTGCTGTCGGTCTCCAAAACCTGTTAACAGATGCCGCTATAGACGTTGAACCAGCAGTAGCCAAACAACGACTCTGGCAACTACTAGATGTTGTCAAAATATACCGCATTCAAATTGACGCAACCTCACCAGCTGTGAAAGCGGTGGTGGCTTTAGCTTTGCGAGACGCTGTCGTCGCTCGTCCTTTACTCGAGCGGCTTTACAATGCAAGAATCGCACGGTGCGAGCTGTTGAAACTTAACTTGGAATTCCGAAAAGATGAAGCGGCGCTATTGAATGCACTGCGTCATGATCCATCATCCCTAGATCCAAAACGAGTGGCCGATATATTAGCTGGTCGTCAGAATGACTTTGGTAGTTTCGCTCCTCAAGCGACAGTTTTTAGCAGTTTTACTGCACAACCGGCAGTTCTCGGAGGTTCCTGTGATCAACCGACGGGTTTCGGTAGTTCCTCAGATCGACCTACGGGTTTCGGTAGTTCAGACGATCAACCGGCAGTTCCCGATGGTCCCGCTGGTCAACCGACGTTTTCCATTAGTTCCACTAACCGATCAAAGGTTTGCGGCAGTCGGCCTGATATTAGTAGTGTCACTCCTCGTTACCCTAATCGTCGGAGACGTTTCCGTAGGTTCGCTACTAGTCAGAGAAGCTCTGATAGGTTTACTTCGAAACTAGTAGTATACTTCGATCATAAACAAGATTTTACAACCCATCTCCGCACCGCTTTGAAAAAGAAGATCATCCAAGGGCAGAAATTTAAATTAGCTCGACCCTTGGCAAATCTTGGGCAAAATAATTTTGAGAAGGAATTACGGGAGTCGGACCCAACGGATAAAACAAATAAGAAGTTTGCGGCAGCGTTGAAAGCCTGCGGACACCGAGCCCGGCCTGTCGTCAACTTGGCGGAGTGGGGCTGGCGTAACGCTGGCGTGAGAGCAGTCGCCACACGAGCGATGCGCTGTCGCGAAATAGAAAGATCTGCTTTAACCCGTGCGTTAGCCGCCGAGCGACGCACCTTAAGAGTAGCCTTAGCACTGAGTATGCGCTTTGCGGGCGGGTTACTTCTCGACACTTTCGCATCAGCAGCGAAGCAGCGTCCGATTGCAGCCTTGTATGCTGCATTGCCGTACTTTCGTCGCCACGGTAATAATTCTGACCTACGAGTATGGGATGTCGTAAAACCCTTGTTTTTTAGCGTCGACCTGGTACCACGCGAGAGACTTCGTCAAATACTCGGACGCACCGATTGGATCCCGTCAACCATTAAAGGTGACTATTGCGTCACCTACTATCTTGCTTTACAAAAGATCTCTAGTGATCGTGCCCAAACGGTGCTACAAAACCTGTCAAAACTTCTTCCTGAAATCGACGAATCCATTGAAACCGTATTGTTTCAGATACTCAACGATACTGATAAGAATATTCCAGCAATACCCTACCCTTCTATTTTCGTCAGGTACTTGCTGCTGTCTCGAAATGAGGAGGACGTTGAAAGAAGATTCATGAAGATAGGATACCGATTTTTAGAACGTTTAGATACGCTGCGTGGTCAAAATGACTGCCATTTCCAAATAAGACTGGATAATATTTTAGTAAGCTTAAAGTATAATTCAGCATTTCTGGACACTGATATCTCGTCGTGTTTGTCAGTTATCAAAAGGTTCATGACTTGGCTACAGAAATTTATGCCGAAAGAAAAACACTTCAGGATGTATACGGGCATAAATTTAACAATGTTGTATTACAAGGCAGTTAGACAGAGTATTGAAAAGATACCAGAAGTTTTTTCTGATCTCGAAAGACGGAAGTCGGAGGGTGTAGAGACTGTGGGCTACGTTTTCGGAAGGTATATAGTGAAGGAGATGGCCGAACTTGTGACCACACACTTTGACTCCATGGTAGAACTGTATACCGATACTTTAGTTGGATATTTGAACAGTCACATAATGTATGGAACTTCAAAAACGAAGTTCATTGGTTTCGTTCTAAAAGGTATCCTAACAGAAGCAGTTGGTGTTCAGGGTCGTATGGCAGTGTATGTATTTAGAGACCATCAGATTGGAATAGAAGAGTCTGTGAGAAAAGAAATAAAGGAACTGATAATGAAGGATTATGATTTACAGCTATCTGCTCATGCTGAATTATTCGGTCAATTTGGTTATATCACGATTACCCCGCCGCCCGTCCCCGTCAGAATGCGCCCGGTAGCACCACACCGACCGAATGTGCGCCCGATACCACCACACCGACTGAATGTGCGCCCGATACCACCACACCGACCGAATGTGCGCCCGATACCACCACACCGACCGAATGTGCGCCCGATACCACCACACCGACCGAATGTGCGCCCGGTACCACCGCACCGAATTAATGTGCGCTTACGCTAACTCAGCCAATGTTGAACTGTAATAAAGATAAAGTGTATGATTAATGTTCAGTGTCCCTTTCTTCGGGTAAGTACTAAGGGATTATAATCCCGGCTTTTTGGAATTAAGAGACGCTGAGCCCAGGATTCCAGGACTAGCCCCGGTATTTAAAAAATGCAACACATAACACGCAACAACTATCAAATTAATTGATTATGTATATATAGTAACAATACAATTTGTATACCTACTGTATAGTGTGTTTGGAGAACAGTTTCCGATACTTAAAAGGGCATATTATATAGTCAATAATATCGAAAAATGCACCTAGATATAAACGCCTCACCCAACGCCATGCAAATAGTCAGTCATCCTCATCTTATTTTTATCAATCAGCTAAAATAGTGTATCTTCAATTAAATGACAATCTGGAGGCACGGGAGTGCCCCCGCCAAGACGAGCCAAGCGAAGCGCTTGTAGGGCACTACCTACTTTTTCTCGAAGCGCTTCGTCGTTTTTTTGAACCCTGATAACTTGGGTTTGGTTTATGCTAGATATATAAAATTCTCGGGATATAATATTTTTAATGCGTTTTTTGCGACATAAACGGCCGTATCTTTTTTTCACGTTAACATAGAGGGTTGATTTTTATACAGCATCAAGGGACCGTAGACTTGAGTATATGGTTTCAATTTCAACTCGATACCTCTACGCGTTCCCGAGATAAAGGGTCTTGACAGATAGACGGACAACAAAGTGATCCTATAAGGGTTCCGTTTTTTCTTTTTGAGGTACGGAACCCTAAAAAGGCACCTCTGATGTGCAAGAAATACACCCCAAATGAAGAAAGAAAAAATGAAAAAATTAAAAATATATTTATTTTCATTGTAACAATAATGATGTCTAGTTATTGAATAGTAATCCATAATTGAAAAGTTTTTTACAAATCAGTGGACCAATGTTGTCAAATTAACTAAATATAATTATTATGATTATTAATTATTATAAGAATAACTTACAAAAAGAAGTGAAATCCCACCAAAACATTTTCATGTAAAATGTTGCCAAGACACACAGGCTCGCACTGTCAAAAAGTTATCAGATCTCATGTAGAGCAAAGCTTCTAACTCTACATGCCCTACCTCTAAAAGCTCTAACTTCACAAACTCTACACCCTAGTTAAAATATGTGGCAGGCCCAGGCGGAGGCGGCGGGATGATCTAGACTCTTTTGACAAAGACTAGTCTGAAATAGCCCTTGACAGAGAGAAGTGGAAGGAGAGTAGAGAGGCCTTTGCCCCGCAGTGGGAAAACAGGCAGAAAAAAAAGGCGTGTTACATTTCAACGGCAAAGGAAATAAAGAAGCTGTAACAAGCTTTCATTTTAAAAAAATGAGATATGATGTACCTATAAAATGGTATATTTTTTATCAGAATTAAATTATTTTAAACTTTTTAGTTCTTTTTTTAAAGTAATAAAAGTTTGTTTTTAAAAAAGTTATTTTTCCTTTATTTTTTATATAAATATTTTTTATTTCCTAAAATCAAAGTATTCACCTAAACTATCGATACAACCATCATCAACCATGCTACCAATTGTATCGATGATCTTTGCTAGCGCAGTGATAATTTTTCAATGCTCTTCTTGAAGAAGCCAACAAACCCTAGGCAAAGGCATTTTGTACTGCTTCTTGGGTGTTTAATTATTTCCCTGCAAAGTTGTTCTTTTGGAAAAAGTGTCTATGTCCGCCGGCGCAAGGTCTGATGAGTAGGTACGGTGGATGACGCAAAACTTCCAACCACAGGTCTTTTAGCTTAGAGATCATCTGTCGTGTCGTATGAGTCGACCGTTATCGTGTAGGAGCAGCGGAGACGAGCGATTAACCAAGGCTGGCCGGAGATTTGCAAGCTTCTCCATCATTGTGTCCAGTTCCTCACAGTACACATCGGCAGTAATGCTGGTGCCATTTGGTAAGGAGCTGTGATGAATTATACCGACACTATGAGTAGACTTTTTAGGGGTAAATTTTCGTTTAAGACATTACCTAGGCGCTGAACTAGGGTCTAACCAACATGATGACCGATCAGGATTATCAAAAATAATCCAATTTTCATCGCCTGGAAGCTAAGATTCGTGAGGTGCAGAAGCGACAAGTTGAAGCTAAGGGCGTAGTGAGTAGAGAAGTGGGAGTTGGGGACGACGTTTGGTATCGCCAGTATTTGAAGGCGGAAAGTTGGAAACCAGGTTCTGTGATAAAAATCCACAGGAACTAATGATTTTAAAATCCTAGACGCTAGTGATAACTTAATTCATAGGCAAATCGACCAGGTACAACGTAGATCTAGAAGTTCACTGGTAATTCCCACAAATTCAGCACCACCAGTGGTTGGAACCTTCGAGTGTATCACCTCCGGAGCCTGTTGGGGTCCGGGCGGAGCAGTCCGAGGCTAGGAACTCACGCGAGGGGACTGGAATTGGGAACAAAACACTGCCAGTTGAGGTGGCCGAGCCAGTCGTGGAACAGTTTAGCTCGTCGCCTGCCTCCCCTGTACCGACCCAGCCGCGTCCAATGCGGAGTTGTCGATTGGGCAAAAACGTTACGCATAGATAGGACATAGGTAGATATACAGGGTAATTGAAAAAATACCCAAAACCACTTAATCCTCACTTCGTATCATCACCCTAAACAACATTTGTTCTAGGTACGACTTTTCAAAATTCGAAACATTTTCTTTTTCATACAAAAAATATAAACACACTTGAAATTTTGCATAATATTTTTATCTGACACGGCCGACGAAAGGCCTGCAATCAGCTGTGCCTGTCCATTAGCCTACCTGCTATCTACATCATATTCGCTACCATATGGGTGCGCGCGCGCGTAGTAGGTATACGTATATTTTACAGACTTCAAATAAATTGTTTTTGGCTACCTACGTTATTTAGTTGAGGTCAAAGTCGTAGAACAAATGTTATTCAGGGTGATGATACGAAGTCCAGAATAAGAGGTTTTGGGTATTTTTTAAATTTCCCTGTATAATTAGAATGTAAGTTTCGAAAAGGGTCTTTACAGGTTGAATGTTAATTAAGTGAGAGGGATGTAGTGTAGGTACTTAGATATAAGTTGATATGATTTAGACAATAGTAACAACGGGTAGCAAGAAAAAGGTGGGAAGACATATTTCGAGAGAAAGGTGGACCAGGGTGGATGACTATAGCTAGGGATAGGAATCAGTGGAAAGTAATGGGGGAGGCCTACGCCGGAAAGGCGACTACTGCACGCACGGAACTTTAATGTACTTACAATATCAGTACCATTAAAAACGATTATATAAGTAATAAGTAGTTTAATAAAATAACTAGTGTAAATAAGTATAAGGCTTAATAAATGCTTTTTTATTTTTCTTTTTATTTAATAGCGGGTAGCGGAACGATTTGTAAGTGTCATCTGTCTGGAATAAACCGTGACCCGTGAACCGTGTAACCGTGTTAAGAACCAGTTGTTTCGTTGTGTTGCTTTCCCCGCCTCCCCCGCGCGCTGAACATTACAGAAAGTACAAGTTTGGAGGAACTTAAAACATCATCTCATCGATTTTTTCAAAAAGGCACACCCTATCCATAAATAAAATTATTTTTAAAAATGCTTTACTGTTGCCGGAGAAATAGCGTAACAAATATACAAAAATCAATGGATCTGAAAAACTTTAATAAGTACTGTAGAGACTTGCCCAGCAGAGAGGCTTTATGTAATGAAGCCATAACTATTTAGTCTATGGTTAGAACCTTCTGGAAATATATTTGAATAATGTAGAAGGATAGTTTTATACTATGACATGTGATGTCAGTTAGTCCGAGCTAAGCTCTGAGCTGCGGGCTACCTAAAGTTTTCCTCTCGCTTATCTGATTAATACAGTCTTCTACAAGTCGATCATATCTTTCATTTAACGTAGCTTAGACTCACGATAGTTCGCACACGCTACTAGTGTAACCCAAGTGTTACAGTACCTACCTACACTAGAAAATTATTTAAAAGAAAGATAAAACAAAACATGTATGTATATTCTGGTTAGAAAATAAAGTAAGTACCTATGTTTACAATTAATACGTACAAAAACAATAAAATAATTAAGTACCTACATGTAAAGATACATTTAAAATCACAAAAAAAAAGCCATTCAGCATATCATAGAAAGGCATTAACAAACAACTCAATACATTTATCTTGTACCATTTGTCCTTCAATCTCCTTTTTTGTATGTTCCTCAATATCGTATCGAAGATCTTTAAGAACATACACTGCCATACGACGCTGGATACCAACTGCTTCCCCAAGAATACCTTTGAGAACAGATCCAATAAACTTGAACCTTGAAATTCCAAACGGGAAATAGTCTTCTAAGTAAGCAATCAAAGCACTCATATAGAGTTCTATTATGGAGTCAAAGTATGTGGTCACAAGTTCAGCTACCTCCTTAACAATATACCTTCCGAAGACAAAGCCCACAGCATCTACACCTTCAGACTTCCTCCGTTTCGGATCAGCAAAAACTTCTGGCATCTGTTTCATACTTTGCCTGACAGCTTTGAAATACAACATTGTCAAATGTACATGTACATACTTCTCAAAATATTCCTCTTTCGGCATAAATGTCTGTGTCCAAACTAAGATCTTCTCGATCACTGACATACACGACGTGTACTCAGGGTCCAGATATGCAGCATTATATTTAAGACTCTTTATAATTTGTTCAAGTCTCTCATGGAAATTCGAGTCCCCTTCACAACGCAAGCTTTCTAATCGCTCCAAATACCGATTTCCAACTGTATTGAATCTCCTCTGTAAATCCTCGTGATTTCTAGACAACATTAAGTATCTGATAAACATCGCAGGGTACGGTATCGCAGGTACATCCTCATCAGTCTTCTCGAACATCCAAATCAAAATATTTTCGATTGTATCGACTCTTACCTCAGGAAGAAGATTGCACAAATCCCTAAGTACGAACTCTGTACCGGATTTTGAAATTTTGTCAAGCACAAAGTACAATGTTCCGCAGTAATCGGGTTTTATGCTAGACGGAATCCATTCGGTTTTTCGGAGTAACTGACGAAGCCTTTCGCGGGATGAGAGGTCGATACTAGAAATTAGGGGTTTAACGATATTCCATACTCCAGAATCAGAACTAGAGCCGTGGCGACGGAAGTATGGCAACGCAGCCCGCAATGCTACAACGGGACGCAGCTTTGCTGCTGATGCAAAGGTGTCGAGAAGTAACCCGCCCGCAGAGCGCATACTCAGTGCTAAGGCTACTCTTACAGTGCGTCGCTCGGCCGTTAACGCACGGGTTAACTCGGTTCTTTCAACTTCCCTACATTGCATCGCTCGGGTTGCAATCGCTTTCACGCCAGCCTTGCGCCAGCCCCATTCCGCCAAGTTGACGACAGGCCGGGCTCGGTGTATGCAAGCCCTCAGTGCCGCTGCAAATTTAATACTTTCTGTACCAGCTGCGTCTAACTCACGTAATTCTTTCTCAAAATCTTTGTACAAGAGACTTGTCAAAGCTCGTGCCATTTTTGCATTTTTACAACGTTCAACCTGATGTTGATGCATCTTCTTGTTTAACGAGCTCCTTAGTTGTATTGGGAAGTCTTCGTTCTGGTTGAAATATATTACTAGCTTCGACGTGAATACATCGAATTTTGATTGACCAGTAGCTATTATATCTGCAACCTTCTCGACTTCCAGGGCCTGTGGGTCGTGACGCAACGCGTTTAGGAGCGCTTCCGGATCACAACGGAAATTAAGGTTTGCACGAAGTAACTCACGACGTCCGATTCTCGCGTTGTATAACCGTTCTAATAGGAAGCGAGCGACTTCTGCGTCGCGTAAAGCTAAACTCTTCACTGCTTCTACTGTAGCTGATGCTGCCTTAACACTAACGTGGTATGTTTCAATGACATCGAGCAGTTGACAAAGCCGCTCCGCGGCTACCATTGGTTCCGTGTCTTTGGCAGCCGTTGTCAACATATTTTGAAGACCATTAGCAACGCGTATTCGCTCGTCGACCTTTAGGCAGTACTCTGCCAACGTAGAAAAGTCATTAAGAAAAGCGTCGCAGACGGCATGATCACATTCGTTAGCTAATAATTGGCGAATTACAACGGCGTGCAGTCCCTCACGGCATGCGGCTTCGGATGGTCCGCCATCGAGCCCGAGTCCATGCCCGAAATCCAGAAAATGTTGCCAGTCATCTGCAGGCAGGCGCCAGACGTTAGCGCGCTTAACAAGGCTGCGCAGTATGGAGGCGCGTGTGTGCGGTGGCTCGTTGCTGTGCCGCGCAGCTAAACGTAACAAAGAGGACACCGCGTCACTGCGTCCACCGCTCTTGCTCACTAGGACAAGAAAAATATCGCGCCGCCTGTCGGTAGAACCTGCAGTTCCTAACCGTTGACCCAAATCGTGTAAAGCTCGATCAAATCCGATAAAACGAAACTCATCGAACAACCGATCTAAGTCTGATTTAACGGCTATGGATGACACTATTATGCAGTCATCAAAGCGAGAACCTTTCTTTTTTTTCACCATGCGCTTTAACATCTTAAGCTTTCCTCGGAGCGGCATATAATCCTCATCGTCGAATATATGCATGTCAGAGTCGGGATGGGAGGGTTTCTCCGGCGTCGGATATGGCCACTCAGCTACGCACACTCCGACATCCTTGTCAACAAACACTAGTTTCTTGAACGCCGCTCTTTTATCTGGTCTGAGACGCTTTATCAGCGGCTCCACGGCTTTGTACTTGAACCAATACTGCAAGTACCTTGCTCGTGCTAGCTTTAACACTACTTCCTGGCACTCCTCGACACTGAGTCGAGCAGCAAGAGTCGGGATGTGCAAGAAATACGCAACGTATAGCTCCAACTTATTTATGAACCTAGTTTTATGACACCGTAGAATATAGTCAGTTGCCAAAGAACTGAATCTACGAAAGCTGTTCATATTAAAATATTTTTCCATGATGTCAAGGAACACATCAGCATCTGATTTCAGCACACATTTCACACTATTGAAGTAGGATTTTTCTTGTTCGAGATAACGGGTTTTCACATCTTCATCCGTCGCGAACGAATCAAAATATATTTTGGCGACTTTAGGACATTTCTCGCACAATACTTTTAATAATTGAGGGGATACTTTTGTCAATATGTTGGGAAATTCTTCCAAAATGAACTCAGGACTGCAGTGACTAAGAAACTTAATAGCAAACTTAAATGCGTTCTCTTTGTAATGCTGATAGAACTCCTGACACATTGCTGGGTCTCGTAGCTTTATGTAAAGCCAGTGTTTCATTTTAGTAACTGCTGGCGTAATCATTTCTGGGAAGAGAACTTCTTCTAAATATTTAGGGACAATAATATCGCGCCGGTCAATAAGCCATGTTGATTTCAGGGCTCGGCTCACGTATAACATATCATCATCTTTCAAATTACGTATTATGTAGTCCACATGATTGAGTTCTATAGCGAGGTCTATTTTAAAGAGACGGTCGACCGGAGACTCTTCGGGTAGTTGCTCAACATCCTGGAATCCGCCACTCTCTTTAGCTTCACGCACTAATGAGTTGAGGTGCCGATGCCGTTGGCCCAAGTTATCCCCAGACAATATGATTGGTGTGCCAGACGCCATCTGAAAATAATCATGTCAAACAATAAAATCAAATTATCACGTTTGATGAGAATATGAAGAAAACACAGTGCTCAACGAGCAAAATAATATCATTAAGTGAATAGGTATTTAGAGCCAACATATTTTTCTAGATTTCGTGTTCTAGATCAGCGTGGCTATTAAAAGCACTGCGTAGGAGGTAGAAATGTATTTCTACGTTTGATAGTTATAGATTGCGCTGTAACATTACATACTTACTTATATATTTGCATTATAATATGTGTAGGTACTACCTGCTATGATTAGCTACGATTAATGTAGTGTGCTAGGGAATCATGATTTTAATTATTGCATTACCGATGAGTTAAATAGGGTTTCCTTATTGCCTTCGTTTCGTTGGTTTCGTGCTTGTAGAATGATATTGTTATATGCCCGTTTCCTGAAGTTTTAAACCGGAGTTAGGTAACTCGATGTACCTAGGTATGTACCTACGCAAAATACGCGCTGAGACGTGGAGTTGCGGACACCAGCCCGTGATACTACTAGTAAGTAATTCGATAGTGTTAATTAATAGGTACGACATCGTGTTTTCGAACCCATAAGTTAATTTTGTGGAAATAATTAATGAAAACTAGGTATTATTGAGTAAATAGTTAAAATCACAGATAAATAGATATACCTACGAAGATAGAGATTAGTTCGGTAGTTTTTAAACTCGTTTAGGTACACGTACGATGCCTACCTTTTTTGGATTTCCAATCAAGAGAACATTTGTACAAAAATGTAACAGAAAACGTAAAATTACATTCCTCGAACAACACTGTCGGCGAAATGAAACCAAAATAAATATTGTGTTCAGACGATTCGACCTTGAATTATTTTAGAAACTGCATGTGCCTGTCCCCAATGTACGGTACGTAACTCAGTAATTTAGGAATTCAAGCTTATCAGTAGGCCTGCGAACCTACTGTACTTTATTTTTTTTTATTAATATAATTGCGTTTTCCTTTCTTACTTACAGAAAATATAACCACTAAATAAATGAAAATCGTAAAATAATTATCGTAAATGATAGGGTTTAATTTTTCTCGTTGGTAATTACGCTTTTAATTTTTTTTATCTCCTGTGATGTGGTTGCCAGACCTACGGATTTGTCCGTAGATCTTCTGACTTAAAGTCTTGTCTACGGACACACGGATTTTAGTCGCAAATCTACGGATGTTTGTTCGATTTCATCCTCCGGTGGATGAAAACAATAAATAATAGTTTAAATATTCCCAAACAATAAGTAGTATAAATATCAAATTAAATAAAATTTCGGGTAAAACGAAACTTTACTGCAAAAAAGAGGTAAGTAATCCTGCGACCTGCGTTTCATTCTTCGTTATTTTGTCTTTATTACAACATGATACCATAAGTCCAACCAAAGACTATTTAATTTGATTAGCGAGTAACGTAAAACAGAATGAACTATTCGTGATATTTCATGATTCGTTAATTTCATTTGGTTGGCGGCATTGACGATTGTAAACTTATTTAGGTTGCTGAGAATGTTACAGAGAGCGTGAGAATCGTGAGGGTGACACCGGCAGTAATAACGATAGATAAGATGATAAGAAGAAAAAATGGTCTTTTGCTTTGTCTTGGAGATTTATTATTTTATAACAATTTTTTTACCGGCAGTCAGAGATGGACCGGATGGATTAAATACATAGTAAAATGTCCGTAGATCTACGTACATTTTGGCAACACTGGCAGCACTGCTTGAAGCTGTGGATTAAAAGCTTAACGTGTTTCTTCATGGGTCTTCGGCTTCTCTAGTAATCAGTGTTGTGTCCAAGAGCTGGCATCTTGTTCTATTATGTACTTATTTTTTCTAATTTCTTAAATTTTGTGGCAATAAGAACAGATTAGCGCGCTTTGAAAGTTCTCAGATCAACATCGTAACAATATCAATAATATGAGAATCACTTCACACTTATTATTGATTGACGTGACGTGCTTCTATCCAAATTCAGACCAAAATTAGCACATTGTTGGCTGGAACCTAACTGGCTGAGTCTATGTCAAAGTAAAAAAAAAAATGCAATTTTACAAAAGATGGTACGTAGAACTTTGACTAATCCGAATCAGATATCGTCATGTTTAAATCGAATGTGAGTAAGGGACAGCGCAAGATGAGTTAAACCAAACCCAATATAATAATTCCATTATTTAACGCAAAATCGAGATGAAGGATTTTTTTTTTTATAGAAAACGTTGCCCTGCACTAGGAATTACTCCTTTGTCGTGGGTGTGTTTACAAACATATAAACTCACGTACACAAACAGCCAGACCCGGAACAACTATCTGTAGGCCATACAAATATTTATTCCGTGCAGGAATCGAACCCGCGACACGCAGCGCGGCAGTCGATCGCTCAACCACTACGCCAACCGTGTCGTCAAAAAGTTGGATGTTGATTGGACGGGGCTTATTGCGAACAAAAGCAGTCTTAAATCAAATGACACGATGACTTCCAAAGTGGCGGCCACGCTACGTTCTGACAATTTTCCAAGAAGATATATTTACAATAATAATTATAGTCTTCTGGGTGTTCTATGAATCTGCTTGGTCAAAATCAAATGTTCAAACATTTATCTACATCTATACTATCCATACTTACTTAATTATAAATGCCAAAGTAACTCTGTCTGTCGCTTTCACGATGAAACGGCTGAACCAATTTTGATAAAATTTGGTATGAAAATAGCTTGAACCATTGGGAAGGACATTGACTACTTTTTAATCCGCGACTTCGTCTACATCCACGATAACTGACATTCACGCGTACGAAGTCGCGGGCAGAAGCTGGTATTTAATATTATAAAGAGGAAACATTTGTATTTTTGTATGATTGTAACAAATAAACTCAAAAACCACTGTTCCGATTTCAAAAATTCTTTCACCAATAGAATGCTATATTAATTATCCCTATGTAAAAAATAGGCTACATTTATCAATTGAAAAAATATGGATCCTTGAGAAAATTCATGCGGATGAAGTTGCAGGCAAAGTGCTAGATAAACTCTTAGAGGTTAGGTTCTTGGTTATATGCTCTAAGTATAATTTACATACTTTGTGCGCTCTAAGATTGTGCGTTCAAATCAACATACTAACTTTAGTATAGTAGAACGACACTATTATCCGTAAGAAACTATTAGTTAATCTGTGCTATTACTACGACACTAGCAGTACTCGCACTCAATGTATTTACTAGTGTCAAGTGTCATAATGTGTCATTGTCAAACTATATTTTTATGTCTAATGTCTAATGTCAGTACGTCAAACCGTCAAACTTAAATACTTAATACACGGTTGCCAACTTAGGGGTTTTGCCCCCAAATTTAGGGGCTAGAAGTGTTAAAAGGGACATTTTTAGGGGCTGGAATTTTTTGGGGGTTTTTTTAGGGCCTCTTTAAATGAGATGGAGTTCCGTTTATGGCAACAAAAATGACGTCGATTCGAAATGGCAACAACTGCAAAACAAAACATAGACACCATGTTTCGAGTTCTTTCCCTGCTTTCTATGGAGAAGTATTATACCGATTGCAATGCTGGTATCTGCCAACGATTTGAAAATATTTCAAAATTTGCTTTGTCATTATTGACAATCCCTCTATTTAACGAGCCTTTTCTATATATAGGACAATCGAGAATAAAATGAGGAACAGATTATCCTTTAAAATGGTACAGAGTATCATGATGACGATTTTCCTTAAATCGGGATTATGGATTGTGTGTAAAATTTGAACCCATTGTTGATATGATAAAGAACTTCAACGTACGTCAATAAAATAATTTACTAACTTAATGTGTAACGGTTTATTTTGTGAGCTACGAAAGAATTTAGGAAATAAGAAGGTACATCTAAAATCAATTTAGGGGTTTTTAGGGGGATTCAGAAAAAAAATTGGGGAAAAATTTTCATAAGGGTTGGTAACACTGACTTAATAAAAATTGGAGCTTTGTTGACTAGTAAAGTTCGAGAGATTATTTTCAGTTGAATTTTGTGTTAAAAGTGAAAAAATCCTGAATTAAAATGGAACCAGAAGCAAATATAACTCTGCCGGCTCTTAAATTCTTAACGAGTGAATCTGAACATGTTTGTAGGTTATGTTTTTCTTCGACTGACCAGCAAGAAGTTTCATTTGAAGACAACGTAAAGCTTCAGCGATCTTACTTAGATGAAACTCTCACTTTTGTGGATATGTTCCGCGAATTAAGTGTAAGTTTCGTTACTTATTTACAGAGAATTTAAAAACAGTAGCTACATACTTTACGAACTACTTGGGTACCTACTAATAATTTTGTTTTGATGCCAAGATAACAAAAATTGTATATTGGGAAAATAGCATAGGTATATCGTATATTAGGATATATTTTAATATGGGTCATTTAAAGGGGCGGAGTTCATATTTTATTGATATCCTTCTGTCAGTTCTGGTAAATCCATAAATAAGATACGTGATAATACACTAAGTAATTGAATTATGTATAAGGTTTAACAAAACTTCAGGTAGACAAACTTCTAAATGGGATACTTATATCCATCTAGTAGCTATAATGTATCTTTATAGTTAAGCCATTATTGCTTGGCGAGGAACTGATGTAGAGCACTGTAAGAACCCCAGATACCTCGGTGTTGCATTGGACAGAGCATTAACATTGAATGTACATTGCCACAACACCAAGCGGAAAGTCGAAACCCGCAATAATTTACTACGACGCCTTATTTCTACCAACTGGGGAGCTGCACCTGAGGTCCTTCGCACAACCGGCATGTCCTTATGCCTCTCTGCTGGCGAATTTGCATGCCCAGTGTGGCATCGATCCGCTCATGCAAAGCAAGTTGACATCGCCCTGAACGAGACGTGTCGCATTATATCGGGCTGCCTAAGACCGACTCCGCTCAACAAGCTCTACCCGTTGGCTGGTATCGCACCACCCGTCGTCCGTAGGGATGTCGCATGCGCGCTTGAGAAATATTACCAAGAATCCGATTCCCGACATCCCCTCTACAATTACACAACAGCTCCGGGCAGACTTAAGAGTCTGAAAAGTTTTCTTCGAAGCACACAGGCCATCCAGGACCGTCCGCGTACGGTGAGACGTAAGTTGTGGGAGAACCTCCATCCACCACCACCCAACTTCGTTCAACCCAAGGAACACCTGCCACTCGGAAGTGATTTGCAGTGGCCTGTATGGAAAGCGCTCAATAGACTAGGCGCACCCAGGTAGGCCGCTGCAAACACAATCTAGCAAAATGGGGCATAATAGATCCCACCGACACCCAGTGTGAGTGCGGTGATCCTGACCAGACAATGGCCCACTTATTACAGTGCCCAAAGTGCCCCTACACCTGCACCTTAGAGGACATTAAAAACGCCACTGTTGCTGCGATAAATGTGGCTACCTACTGGGCCCAAGTAGTCTAGCATAAAGAAAAACCATCGATTCGAAAAGAAGAAGAAGAAGCCATTATTCTTAACCTATCACACATTAGTGTGGAACAATTTATTGAGTTCAGTTGGGAAGTTTCCCAATATGTTTGTCTAGTATTGAAAATATTGTACAGACGCCAGCAGGTCAACCTACCCGAAACTGTCACATTTTCCCAATCAATCTTGAACCTTATTCTTTAACCATAAAGTTGAAAATCGATTAAAGAAATGTGACAGATTGTAGTAGCTTGATGTGCTGGCGTCTGTACTTATGCAACTTTTACATGCCCAATCAGTTTAAGTAGGTATCTATTCAGGGCTGGTAATATTTATTTTTAATACCTAGTACTAACTTAGTGGTAGTAATTTGCCAGAATAACAATATGTATTAGAAACGAAAACAACAGAAACAAATGAAGTATTAGATATTATTTAGGTAGATATTTCAGATCTGACATTCCTGAGACCTCATTAGAAAAAGCATAGGCAGGTATTTTTTACCTAGATGAGTTGATGGGTAGTTAAGTTACTAAATAAGGTTGACCTTTTGCGATTACTGACATACATTTATTATACTGACTGTATAAGTATTTACTGTACTAAACTCCTGAAAACGTAAGAAGTCCCATTTGATGTTTCTTCTTTTGTAAGAAATTGAAAAATAAAATTCATAATCATAATTAATTACTATGTAAGCATCAAGTTTTATTTTATATTGAAAAAAATGCACTCAAATGCAAAAATACGAATTAATCGTTGATTCATATTCAAATATGATATGTCATGCTGGCACTTCACATGGCGTATTTGTCTAAATATTCGCCTTATTTGGATATTACAAAATCGACTTTATTTCTATACACATAGGGTACATTTTGTATTATCCAAACAAGGCGAATATTTGTACAAATACGACATGGAAGTGCCAGCATCAGATGGGACTTCTTAGGGTGTTACCAGACCAATGGATCGATCGCCGATCGACGGCATCGATTGATGGTAGAATGGATTAGTCGACGTCGATCGAGCTGTTTGATTATTATTAGTGATGGATTATGGCCGGAGTTAATCGATATGCCATCGACAGGCAATCTATCGATTAGTTAGTCGAACGGTATCCATCGATCAACCAAAGCTACCACACCAATTGATCAACGTCGATTGATTGGTGTAGTGACACCCTTAGATTTTCAGGAATATAGATATATTAAGCTTGTAACCAATCAGATCTATGTACCTAGATGTAGATGTATGTATGTACAAATGGCTAGGGACTTTGAACTAAATTTGTGGGATGTTGGACTTATCCAAAACATTTTGGCATACCCTAAATCAGAACGGACTAAACGCATAATTTGTGGATTAATTCAAAAGTCTAGGCAGTAATTCCCTTTCCTGTTTTATAATATATACTCGTAGTTGTGTGTAAATTAAGGTAAAGGTACAATGGGGTTGACGTATCCGTGTGGATAAAAACCCCTTATTAATAAAGAAATAAAAAAAAAAAAAAATCTATGTACCTACTTATTGTTCCAGGTTGTGGAAGAGCCTTCTTTGCCTCAAGTACTGTGCATGACCTGTGCTACTATGACAATCAACTCTTACCTATTCAAAAAATTGTGTCAGTCCTCCATTGAGAACTGGAATATGATACTAAATAGACTAAGCGCATGTTTAGACCAGTCCGCTGCTATAGGTCCTAAACTAGGTGTTCAAACTGTGTACTTGATGATAAAGGACAAAGAAAATCACATGTTCACAAGTCGAAAACGACACACCTTCAGGAGTAAAAAAACTGCCCTTAACAGAATAAAAGACCTTCTCAAAGATAAGCGTTATAGGGTGAAGAAGCAAAAGAAGTCAAATGTGATATGTGAAGAATGTGGTGACAGATTCAGCTCTAATTGCCATCTGGTGAAACATATGAAGGTTCACAGCAACTCCAAGCATCCTTGTTCACAGTGCCCTAAAATTTTCGCTTCGCAATTACAACTTGATGAACACTCTGAAAGAGTGCATTACCCTAAAAAAATAAAATGTCCTAAATGCTCGAAAATGTTTAGCACAAACAAAATGTTGACATTGCATGAGAAACTACATCATGTAGCTGCAATATGCAAACTGTGCTTTGTTCAGTTCCCCTCAAAGAAGGACTTACGAGCGCATTTAAACAAACATGAAGTCAATACGTGTCCACGCTGCAGCAAAGCTTTCCTTAACAAACACACCTTTAAATTACACCTAAGAATCTGCGGGAAAATTGAGGAGCGGCAGCCGAGTTTTTTTTGCGATATTTGCAACAAAGGCTACGCTACAAAGAATGGTTTAAGGACCCATTTGAAAACAGATCATGGTTTTGGAAATGTCCTATCTTGTAACTGGTGTGGGAAAAAGTTTGACGCTAAAAGTAGATTAAACAACCATATTGTAAAACATACAAAGGCAAGAAACTTCCATTGTAGTTATTGTGGTGGGAAATTTGTAACACAGGCTGCTTTAGTTTACCACACACGTCTTCACACGGGCGAAACACCTTTTCCTTGCGACCTATGCAACGAAAGCTTTCTGTCGGCATCCCGGAGGATGGAGCACAAACGACGGAAGCATTTTGGTCCTACAAAAGAGTGTCATGTCTGCCACGTCAAGTTTGTCACAGGACATCAGTTAAGAAAACATGTTCAAAGACACTACAATCCTCATAGCAAATTGTTTGTACCTGAAGCAGAAGCACCATTTGCAGTATATCCAAATATAAGTATAAATGTAAATAATAACATTAAGGCACAGCAATACCCAAATATATCCAAGTTATTATCAATGTAAATGTAAAATAATAATTTAAATGTGTTCTAGAAAGACCTATAGGAAACCACATACTTACCTAGTCTCTTAGACTTAATTAAGCTAGCTTGAATTTGTTTGAGCTAACTGTGTAGTAACATAACAATAATGTTTTTGTTTACAAAACTTCATCTTGGCTGTAACAGGTAAATCTGACAAAGATGAGCAAAAAAAAAAGTAAAACATTGAATAATTAAGAGATTATTATTATAATAATAATAAAACAATAAGTCTAAAGAAATTATTCTTTTAAATAAAGCATCACCAGTATGTATGATTGTTTAATATTAAAGCACAGTCCTCAAATCCTAAAAATAGATAGTACAAATAATTCCATTGATCTCTTTTCAAGAATGGACAAATGAATGAAACCTAACTCTCATATTCTCTACTGCTGGAACGTTAGGTGGTACTAGACTTCTGCCAGCATACAGCTTGTTGGAAGGATCATGATGTTTCTTTATATGCTGCTTCAAGAAGTTAGGGGTGAAGAATTTGCGAGAGCATATCTCACACATAAGGGTTGGACCAACATGTTTGAATTTTATATGCTCAGCCCTAGCAGAAGCATTGACAAACTTTTCTTCACACAATGTGCAGCTGTACGGCTTGTCCCCCGTGTGTCTCCTAGTATGGTACAACAATGCCTCTTTAGAAACAAACAGTCTACTACACAGATCACACTTGAAATTCTTTTCGCCTGTGTGCTTCACCATGTGAACCTTCAAGTAACTTGGAGCAGTGAACTTTTTATTACAGTATTTACATACATGTGGCTTAGCATTATCATGTACAAACCTATTATGGACCCGTAGACCTCCAGGAGTACTGTAGCCTTTTCCACACTTGTCACAAAAATATGTCTTCTTTATTTTACTTCTTATTGGATGTGGATCCAACAGGTCTTCAAGACATAACTTAACATGTTTCAAGAAGAATCCTTTAGTGTTGTAACTTTTGCCACACTTAGGACATTCACTTTTAGAGATGTGTTTTTGTTCATGGTTTTGCAATTTATCTATACTTTTAAAAGATTTGCCACAATCTTTACATACATACACTCCATGGGCTCTATCCTGATGTTTTTTCAAGCTCTCTTCGGTGCATCTAAATTGATTGCATTCGGGACATTCATACTTATGCTGACTGTCTTCATGGGCTTTTAAGTCACTCTCCTCAGTTAAATTATCATAGCATTTCTCACATGTAAGTACAGCATGAGTTGATATGTTATGTACTCTGAGCTCCACTATATCCTGAAACTGTTCATTGCACTTGATACACTGAAAAATACTTGTAGGCTCTCTCTTCTTTGCTTCATTGTTAACCAAAATAAGTTGAGACTCATGTTCACCAACTGTTATGTACAGAGTATGATCTGCACATGTACTGTTTATATCAACAGTCAGTGCATTAGACAGATTACTAATGGCATTTTTTAGTACATTGGTAGATCTTTCACATGATTGCAAGAATTTAAATGAGTAACGTGCTTTGTCTACGCATGACATACATACTGCATCAATCCCAGCAATTTCTTCACAGATCTGGAAATAGTAAGTATAAAGGTTAACTTTTTAGAGTCACTAGGCAGACAGAGAGCAGTCTTAGGGAGTTGATGACCTCAATTGGATAGTAAATTTATTTTGATGCCTATAAAATGTACCATCTCTAATAATTATGAAGAGTAATGGGTCAGTGGGTAGTCTTAGGGGATGCAATAGTTTCGCTACGTTTATTATTAATTTAAGGTCAAACTTTGCTAACATTTCAAAAACTAGTAGGCAACTAGGATGTCTGGCATATATATATGGGGATAGGTACCGTAACTTACTTCTGCCCCCAACAGTTTCGTTAGGATCTCAGATAGCGCATGAAAACTTGCACTCGTAGAGTCCAACGACACAGAATCATGAAAACGAACATAGTGGTCTTCAATATCCTTTAGGCATAACCTGCAATGGCTGTACCGGTTTTCGCTCAGTATGTTGGACACAAGCACATTTAATTCTGACTCTTCAATCATTTCACAAACAAATCCACTCACTACAACAGTCAGCGTCAAATAATTACTTGAAACTTAATTGTTTTCAAAGTAGAGCGCGCGCTTAAAAATTTTTCGTTCAAGAATCTCCTTCCCATTTACCACGTAGATGAACAAACAAACAATGGTCGATCACTCGAAATCACGATTTCGTTCGTAGAGTTCATCGCCATGAAGAAACAAAATGGCGGCTCTAAATACACTATGGAAAAAGATATTGCTTCACTCACACATAATTTTTCATGACCTTGCTTGATTTTATTTGAAGAGATATTGTTCATTACGTTAAATATGAAAAAAATAATCTTTGTTCAAGCATAATAAATTTATCTAATATTCAATACCTCACACACCTAGGTACGGCAAAAAACTCCTGCAGTCAAGTTGCAACCCTTGCATGAAGTATCCAGTCTAGACTGAAAGCTTCTGAAATGCGAAAAGCATAGTAGATGAAGTATTCTCTAAACTAAGCAAATTATAGATAGGTAGCCCAAAACTATGCAGCTTTTATAAAAGTAACTATTAATATTTATCTGGGTTTACTAATGTTTGCCATAATTTAAAATGCCATAATTTTATATGCCATACTTTTATTTGCCATAATTTCATTAGAAATAATGCTTCAGTTGCTATAATCGTTAAATTACATAAAATCATTTTCACTAATTTCATTGGTCATAATCGATCAAGTGTCATAACAATGTTAATCCATAAATTTATTTGCTATAATTTTTATTTTCAATAATTTCGTTTTCCATAACATTTATTCACCATTGCCCATACTAGTACAACAATGCTAGTTCAGTACAACCGCCTGCAATGTTGATGTTATGATCATGATAACAAAAACAGATTTTTTAATCACAAGGAAACCTAAAAATAAACCTCTATTAATTTGCATAAAATTTTAAGACCTAATATAAGTTAGCATACATTTGTTTTTCCTAATTATATTTTCGCAATAACATTATTTACGTATAACAGCTTACGCATAATTTTTCTAATCATAATAATGATTAAGCATAACATTCTAAAGCATAAATGTATTTACGCATAATGATATTAAAACATATTTTTACCATGCATGCAGTAACCACGCAAACATGTAAACAAGCATACCATGCATGCAGCAAGCAAGCATGCAGCAAGCAAGCATGCAGCATGCAAGTAAGCATGCAGCATGCAACATGCAGCAGGCATGGTTTCTGGCGAGCTTATCGTCGCAGATGTGTTTTACGCTCACCACCGCGGCTTCGGCTCGCTGGCCGGCTGCGCCGGCCAGCCTCAGCCACGGTAGCGAGCGTTAAAACCACCTGCTCCTCAGCTCGCGGGCCGCCTCATCCCTCCGCGCCTACGCGGGCTTAGATTACACTCTAGTTGTAGGGCAGAGAAGACTACGTGGAGTCGGTTTTGCAGCTATTCGTTTCTGTCACTAACTTTTGTAGCACAACTTATTGTTTTTTTAAGACAATACTTTAGCGTAGCACAACAGATTGGCACATTACGCCTAGTAACATTATGCGAGTTTAATTTATGCCAAAACAAATGTCTAAATATTATTTGCTACGCAAATGAGGGCATCTGGCGCTAGGCGGCCGCTGCCGCGGCACGCTCGCTACGGTCACTCGCCTTCGCGCGTTGTGTGGTCACAACCTAACCTAATCTATCCGTTTCGAATTTTACTAACTTTTTATTGTCTAAAGATTGATTACTGTAATAAATCATTTGGTTAGTGGGTGGCCTTAAATGACGTTAATTTTTGTACAAAACAATAAACGTTTCTAAATTATATTAAAAGTTGATATGACAAACGTTATTAGTATAAATGATAATAGTGCAAGTAAATATTATGACGGGGGACGATTATGGAAAACAACAATAGTACAAATGATTTTATGGAAAACAAGACAATACCATTTATCTGAAACCAAAAGTATGCTAAATAATTGTTTCCATTTCGATCCTTCCTTTTTAATCTATTGATTGAGCGCATAATAAATAAATAAAATAAATCACCAAGTGCAATATTTTGCTTTTTTTCCTAATATAAGCAAAATTTCAGCATTTTTTTTTTCAAATAATTTTATCAGCAGCTTCTAGCTGATTTGCACATAAACATAACTGTCAATCACTGGAACAGAACGATTCAAACTTAATGGGGGCTCTGAACACAAGTAGAGTGGCTGCGCAGTAATAAGTCCACGTGTCCGCGGGAGTGAGGGGCGGAGTACTGCGCAGCGGGCAGCGCACTTCACAGCCGCCATTAAGTTTAAAACTGTAAGGATTAACAGAAAGAGACAGCACACCCCGCAGCCGCGAGATCCACAGCTTCAAGGTCTTTCTGGTTTCTAGACTAGACTCGAGTGTTCTCTCCACTAGTACTTCTGGACAATCACTCACTTTTGTCAAATATCGATAAATTTAATGAAAATATCGATATTTCATCGACAAGTCTGACGACCTTAGAGCAAAATGCTGAGCCTGACGAACAGTGACAGACAGCCCGACTGACAGAGTTATAAAAGTTTTTACCTACTTGCTGCACTACTTTGATACATGCAGATCTTGGAGCATACCTAAGAATTATAATGTCTTATTATTATTAAAACCATAAAAATTTTACCGAAAGTCGTAAATCCGATTTGTTTGTTTTCCGATTTTCATACGTTCGAATAATTAAATGCTTGATGGGTTCTCGGTCCGAAAAACGACATTCCAAATTTCAATCTTCGAATAGTGCTAAAATTAGGATTCTGATTCAATTCTGCTACGCATACTATTTAAAGTCTATAGGTAACGTTGATGTAATTTAAAAACGTCTACTTTGTTATTAATAATTGTGTAATATTATTTTTTTGTGTTTTCTTCTCCTTATTTACGTATACCTGCGTAAGGTTAAATAAGGATCTATACGTAAATCTACTGTCACTGATCCTTTGGGTCAGATTAAGTTACATTAAAGCCCCTCTAGTGTTGCTGAATCATTTGGGTTAGGTTAGAACTGTGACCATACTGACCATTAAAGCGCGAAGGCGAGTGAGCGAAGCGAGCGGCCGCCGAGCATCAGATCCCCTCTATTGTTGGTGAATTATTTGGGTTAGGTTAGAACTGTGACCATACTGACCATTAATGCGCGAAGGTGAGTGAGCAAAGCGAGCGGTGCCGCGGTAGTGGCCGCCGAGCATCAGATCCCCTCTATTGTTGGTGAATCATTTGGGTTAGGTTAGAACTGTGACCATACTGACCATTAAAGCGCGAAGACGAGTGAGCGAAGCGAGCGGTGCCGCGGTAGTGGCCGCCGAGCATCAGATCTCCTCTATTGTTGGTGAATCATTTGGGTTAGGTTAGAACTGTGACCATACTGACCATTAAAGCGGGAAGGCGAGTGAGCGAAGCGAGCGGTGCCGCGGTAGTGGCCGCCGAGCATCAGATCCCCTCTATTGTTGGTGAATCATTTGGGTTAGGTTAGAACTGTGACCCTTACTAACATGTTATGGTATGTTATTAACATGATGTTTGCTTACTAACATGATGGATCTTTGTAATCTGAAGCAAACAATAAATAATAATAATAATTATTAAAGCGCAAAGGCAAGTGAGCGTAGCGAGCGGTGCCGCGGCAGCAGCCGCCGAGTGCCAGATCCCTTCTATTGTTGGTGAATCATTTGGGTTAGGTTAGGCGAGAGCTGTGACCAACGAAATAAAATATTTTATTCGACAGAAAATATTTATATTCAAAAGTAATCAAACATAGTATAAAATGAGAACGAAACACTACAAAAAAATGAAAATCGGTATCTTAATAATCGGAATTTGTATTTTTGATGTTTCGAATTTTCTTTATGTCGGACTTTTTGTTATTCGATCTATTGAAACTCGGAATTTTGAGAATAATAAATTATACAAATTCGGAATTTTAGAATTATAAAAATAGTATGAATGATAAATCGGAATTGGAGGAATTTTAAACCATTCGGAATTATGAAAATCGGTATTTTGAAATTCGTATTTCTGACTTTCGGGATAAAGTTTCTCGTATTTATATGTATTATGTATATACGAGTTACACCCAAGTTACCCATACATACAAGTCATGCCTATGGTATAGCACTAAAGACGAGGCAGTATGGTCCAAGACCATGAAGATATAGGTATAAATGGAGCCAACACTTAGAACAAAAGCTTGAAACCAACTGTGGGCTGATGCTCTCTTTCTGAATGCATACATAAGAACGAGACAGTGATAGGTGTTTTCTTTATCTTATGTATGCATTCAGAAAGAGAGCGTCTGCCCACAGTTGGCTTCACTTAGGTATTTAGAGTGCTGCCTCCACTTTTATCTATAAGTTTCTTGTCCAAGACCTTAGCTTGCCCCAGTAGGGCGAAGAAAAATAAAATGTCTATGGTATAACAGTACAAATGACAGTACTGACAGACAAGTCAATGACATGACATGACAGTATGTATTAGACATGCGAAATGTAGCTCACTGAAAAGAAAAGAGAGATACGGCTCTTTTGATCAAAAGAGCTATATCACTCTTTTAGCTCTTTAGCTCACCGAATAACTCTTTTAACTCTTGAGCTCAATTGATTTGATTGCGAGCTACAGATCAAATTGTGAGCCGCGCTACTTACGAGACAAATAGCTCAATGGCTCTATACAATCTTTGAAGTTCTTTAGTTCATTTAACTCAGTTGCGAGCTATAGATACAATTAGATTCATTGGGTTGTTTTGTTCTTATTACAATAAATATAATAATGAAAGATGAAATGAAAGTCTTTTTTCTTTGAAACACTTAATATTATTTAGCGTATAACACTTATTTCTCTCTGCCTATTAGTAATTTTAACTAACTGCAACTAATAATTAATCATTTAATTAAGAAACCAAAAATTTTGTAATATGCGACACGAATGACACGATATTCCGCCGAAACAATTTGAATATATTTAAAAACAACAATTTGTTTTGTTTACAAAATCACGAACTAGATTTTCATACTTATGTAAAAGTGATAAAGCATTTTTTCTTTTAAAACAATTACGATAAGAGTTATTTTACAATGACGTATTGAGCCGAAGGGTCGGTCAGTGAGCGACATGCGAAATCGTTTATCTGTTTGTCGGGGAAATTCGGGCCCTGTTCGGGCATTGTCGGATGTCGGGCCGCGCGCTGTCGGTATCACTCTTATCTCGCAAAGCCACAGAGTCAGAGTATGTCAATGAGCCATTGAGCTAAATGAACTAGTGAGCTATTCCGTGAACGACTGAGCGACTGAGAGCTAGATTGTAATTAAAGAGCTAGTTCAATTTTATCTCTCATTCGCGAGCTACCCATGTCTAGTATGTATACGTTCTGTGATGACAGTTCAGCTTTGTTGACTTGTTTACAATAAACGTAGTGATTATATACTCTTTGTTTACAATACAAAGCAAAACCATCGCATTAAATATTTTTTTTATTTTTATTAGCCTAGCTTGTTTTTGTGTTCCGCTGCTGGGAAAAGGCCTCCCCTTTCTCCTTCGAAACTTCCCGATCTTTAAATATTAATTTATGTTTGTTTGAGCGTAAACTTTATATTCAAAAATGCAAATTTTAAGTCATCTACTTCGCTATGTTTTATTTGATAAATCAGACTGTTGTTGCTTGTGCTTTACGACAGTAGGAGATTCTGAAATGTCTTACAATATTGAAGACGAGGTTATTATGGGCATCAATATCGAAACGGCTAAAGTTAAATTGCATGAAATGTTATCCACTGTGTTAGGAGATAAAGTGAGTAACCAAGTACTACGTTTGTTTTCCCTGTAGTAAAATATAATCATTACTACGATACGATCCTTTGCCTGACCCTAATACGTACCTCAAGTACAACTGCTTTAGTGAAGTAAATACAATCGGTAAAATCAGAAGTAGAACAAATTGTTGCTGTTTCGAACTAAATAAATTATGTATTCCCTTACCTAAGGGCTACAATTTAAACTTAATACAAAACAAGGACCAATCTATCTTGCTTTAAGTAATTTGCGAATCATAAAGTTTACAATCAATATTTTTTACTGTAAACTCTGTTTCAGTTTTTGGACAGCATATCTGCATGCAACATTATTTGCCAAAAGTGCACAGGAATAGTTATAAGCAGTTATAAGTTCATTCAACAATGTAAACATAATATACAGCAGTTGGACTATACAATACATGCCTTAATAAAACATACTCAGGGTATAAGTGATAATACCCATGATTACAAGTCATTATTTGTTGGTTTGAACAGTAGTAACTACAATGTAAAATTATATTATGATAAATATCGAAATTGCAATAATCAATCTCTATTGCACAAGAGATTTCAAAGAATACAGAAAGATTCTCAACAGTTCTATATTGAGCTTGAATTGGATACAGAGTACAGTGCTAACATTGAAAACAGTGCAGTGAAAAGAAGGAAACAAAGTAGTATATTGCAATCTATGGACCATGCTGACATACTACATGATAAAGATGATCTAAATAATTTTAAATGCAAGACATGCTTGAAATTGTTCCCAACAGTAATAAAAGTGAAACAGCATTACCAAAGAGTGCATACACCGAAAGATTTTAAATGCTCTCAGTGCCCAAAAAGTTTTGGGTGTTCATTGCTGCTGAAACAGCATACAAAGGACTGTCATTGTAATGCTGTTTGCAGCCAATGTGGCAAAACATACACTAACCTTTACTCACTAAGGCATCATGAACAAGGCCACAGGCTACGCTTTGTTTGTCAAACATGTGGTAAGATTTATAAAGGAAAGCAAGCATTAAAAAACCACATAGAGCAAAAGTTGTGTGAAAAAATGAGAAAGTCAAATGCAGAAGCCAAGCTCTCGTGTGATTATTGTGGGAAAAAATATGCACAGAAAACTGCTTTAAGTGTTCACATCCGCTTAGAACATGAAAACGGCAAAGCTTTGATCTGTGACTGGTGTGGTAAGAAACTTAGTTCCATGAGCCGGTTAAAAGATCATATTGTAAAACATACGAAACAAAAGAATTTTGAATGTGAACAGTGTGGAGGAAAGTTTGTAACTAAGACATCATTGCTGTATCACACAAGAACGCATACAGGTGAAAAGCCTTATAAATGTGAGCATTGTGAAATGACATTCTTGTCTGCTTCGCGTCGCTCTGAACATGTGAAGCGGCAACACACACAATCTAACTTAGAATGTGATATCTGCCATGGTAAATTCAAGGGTAATACATGTTACGCTCGACACAGAAGAAAGCATTTTGATGTGAGAAGTAGATTATATTGGAACCCTCCTGCTTCAGGTGTATTAAAACATTATTTTTAAAGTGTCCATTTTTGTCTATTTTGAAATGTTAAGGTATAAAATACACATTAAATAATTCCTTTTATCGTTAACATTTTGTTTTATTACTCCTCTAAAGTAAAACAGTGAGACTTGTTGCGGCAAGCCACAAAAGAGATGGAGGGGCAAACTTCCTCCAAAACTGGAGGGATGAAGCACAGAATCGCGACAGATGGTAAGAATGGAGGAAGGTCTTTACCCAGGACTCCTGAAAATCTCTGAAAATAAATAGGACTGAAACCAGTAAACTCAAAGCAACAACCAAAAAGTTTATTCATATAAATTATAACCAGTACCAGCCGGAATCGAAGCCTACCAGTTTCTTATTTGCAAGCATTTTGGAGATTAGCTTGCTGAACACGTAGCTTGCATTGTCAACCACAGCTGATACTCCATAATCCATAGTAACTGTTGTAGTAGGTGCTTGAAATAAAGAAAAATATCAGTATAGTTTTGATTCAAATTAAAAATATTTGATTACTTACCTATAATCTGAGACCTGTATACTGTTAGTGAAACTATTTAACCAATTTTTATTTTAGTTAGTATTCAACTAGAGGTGTAGTGTTTAAAAAAAAACATTTTCCTAATTGGTGAAACCACCTTAATGCATATTGCACACTACTGGTTAGCTAACTTCGGTCTTCGAAATGGTTTTATATTATGTGCACTAACCGAGTGTGGTGAATGTTCTCTTTTTGTTTCTATTGCTGTTTGTTCTGTTCTTGCTGCATTCTGATTCCATGATGTTAAACTATAAAAGATTAATAAATTAAATGCTTTTATTTGTACAGCCACCTTACGTACGTAAGTACGTAATATATCAATTGTAAAGTTAATTCTGCATACCGTGAACATAACTACTAGACATAACAATAATTTGCACCAAAAATTCATTCTATTAATTAATTTTAGCCAAATTACATTTATACTAAAACAACTAAAAACCATTGTGACTTTTAATTTCAAACTACGTCAAAAAGACGCGCAAAAGTTTACCGTCTTACGTTTTATTTTGTTTCCGTAAATATCATTCTGCAGACATCTAAATTTTAAATAATTTGATCATGAATATAAAAAGTCCACACTTTTCTACTTATGTAATACCTACATAATTAATTTTGAACAAAGCTGCCATTTTCGTTTGGAATTAAAAGAAGTTATAGTTTGCATCTTGGAGCTGTAACGAAACGTAGTGTTATAGTCTTTTCAGCCTTACCAACTACTGAACCAATAGAGAGAGCACCTTTGATTGACAAGGTTTTCGATTGGTTGGCAGACAGTGGCATCTCTTTCTTTTTTCGACAGCAAGCAAAATGGCCGCAACTCAATTTGATACGACAGACGTGTTGGATATTTTGCGTGATGTCGTGTGTTTTCTTTTATAAAAGAACATTAATGTACAAGTGTCGCGTCCCCTATTGTGCTCAGTGTTAGTGCATGCTGTGTTGACCCAAGTGATCACGTTGTGATTAAAAACAACCATATTCAAAGGTGTTTTGTCTGTGTTTTGTGCCTTGTTTTTGTCAATAATTTTACCCTGACATCTGTTTTGGATTTATGTTCACTTGAATACGGTAAGTTTACTACCTGCTAACACGTTTATCAATAAAACTTGGTTTTTAACCGTTTTAAGAGCAAATAGTTTTAATATCAGCAAGTTTTGACAGTATTTTGTCTTCTTTGTTTTTATAGTTTAGTTGGCAAGCGCGATAGAGACAGTGGGGTAATGGTATGCTCAAGTTGTCATTCCCTATCCCTTCGAAAGTGTGCCGCATATTATTGTTTTGGTGGTGACCTATTACGAAATGTGTGGTTTGTTCAGTGGCTTTAATGTTGTGGAGGTCGAACATGGCAATTAGAGACTGCCCTCTAAGATTAAATGTGACATAAGGTGCGTAGGCAGCGCGTGGTGAGAGTGCCACAGTGACATCATATTCGCGTATTTTAAGAATAATATTTAATAGGTGTATGATATTTTCACTATCACATGTCTGTACTGTATTCGGAGAGACGGAGCCGCCGTGTCAACGATACGATCCGCGCTACTGGCCAGTTACTTAGGAATCACAGGCCATGCTCACATGCATGAACCCTCTTGTATGTAAGCATGGTTATCAAAGAACATGATATTATCTCAGTAGGGACTAAACCAATGTTGTCAGCTGCATGACAAACATTTTTGATAGAATAGCTTTCATTGTACTAGCCAAATAATAGATTATGAATTGCAGCTAAAACTTTGAAAAGTTTGAAACTTTTTCTTAACAAACTATGTTAGCGTCAATATTTGAAATTCCTGCAGTTTGATACAGACATTAATATTATGTTTTGATAGATTATGCAGTTTATTAAATTTAAGGAGATAAGATATTGCACATCAAAGATAAAATATTAAGTATTGTTGTTCAAACCTTTTTTTGGCATGAACATTAGTAATATCATAGAATTAAAGTTCCATAAAAGGTACAACCCTGTTATAATTAAATTGGACTTGTCCTGGAATTCATAGACACCCCTCAGAAATAGCTGTGTCAATAACACAATGTGATTGAGAGTTCATAAAACATAATTTGTGTCGGCATGTGCATATTATAAATAAAATAATGTGGCAAACTCATAATATGAATGTGGTTGGGCAAAGTGCCAACAAGACTCCTTTGATGTTTGCATAATAATAAAGGAAAAGCTTATTGAACATTCCATTGTTTTTTTAAAACATGATAATATACTAATGTCTTTACACTTTAGTTTTAAAGACTTCCAAACATTTTAAAGAATGCCTTTATAATTGTACTAACTAGTACCTGTAGGTATTTATTTAGGTTTATCATCTATATGTCACAGTCAAAACTACTTTTGAACGGTTCATATTTATCCTTAATATTTAGAAACCCATAAGGTTGGTAGGTTTTTTTGTGACCCTTTTAAAACTTTGGTTTTGTAGTGATTCTTATAACTAAGGTGTTCCGTATTTATGATTTTGTAACACAAACGCGTTTTATCTTAATAAGGGTTTTTGACTGAACCCACGGTAACATATACCTACATGTGGTGATCAAAAGGTTAAAGTTTTGTAACTTTTCAATAATTTTCTAACTAGCAACCTGTTTAGGTAAGTTCTTGTTTTTGTTCTCCAATGATACTGCTATAAGCCAAGCCAACTACAGTAGACAATCAGAAAATTATAGACAACTAAACACTTTTACTATCCACAAAGCAGACATCCTTAACCATATTATGTCGCTCATGGAACAGGGAAATGGTTAAGCTTGAGTAGAAGTGAATATTATTTTATTAGGATTGTTTATCTATATATGAATGTATTTAAATGTATTTGTATATAATGTATATCACCTGTCTGATACACATAGTACAGGGTCTCCCTAGTTTGGGTTCAGATGGCCGTGTGTGAAATGTCCCCACATATTATGGTTAAAAAATGCTAAAACTAAAACTAAATCAATGAGTGTTCTAGAAAACATTTTGAATATATATTTTTTTTTAACTGATGCCACAAATTTTTAAATAGAAGTGTAGAAGATTAAATTAAAGTGATTCCTTCAATGTGCCTGTAAAATTGAAACATTATTTTATTATTAATATATGCGGTCGGTCCATGGAGGGGTGATCCAAAAACTGAGCTGCAATTTGGAAAATTTGGGTTTCACAGGTTACCATGTTGGTTCCCCCTTAGAAACTTTGTCACCATAGATTTTAAAATACTTGCCTACCTTTTCGAAGTGTAGCCATCAAGCATGTAGGTAATAATAATATCCATACAATATTATACATCATCATCATTTCAGTCGAAAGACGTCCACTGCTGGACATAGACCATCTATATTCATCTATGTTCTATTTTAAATTCTAAGATATTTTGTGTATGTGCATTTTTTTTTATTAAATAAACAATTATTATTATATTTATTATTATTTATTAATAGACCTCTCCCAAAGGGGGGGGGGGGGATTTGCCATAATCGCCACGCTTGGCAGGCGGGTTGGCGATCGCAGTACGGTTGTTACAAAGGCACAGAGAATGCTGCTGCCCATTCTCTGGTAAGTCTCTTAGTCGCCTCTTACGACACCCACGGGAAGATATGTGATGGTGCTATTCTTTACGTCCGACACCATATGGACAATAACAAACTAATATTATACATGTGAAGGTTGTGTCAGTCTGTCTCTCGGTTACTTTTTCACGACGAAGCGGCTGAATCGATTTTGATGAAATTTGGTACTTTTTAATCCGCAACCTTAACTGCGCCCGCGACATTCACGCGCGCGCTCGGAATCGCGTGCATGAGCTAGTTCAATTCTTAGCTCAATATAGGTACCATAAAACTTAATCCCATGTTATCTACAATTATCCAAAGAAATAATGCCAACCTAATTGAATTTGAACAGACATTGCCTGAAAGCCTGTTACCTCACAAATCAGTGACTGCATTCAGGTGATGTGTTAAATTGACAAATGTTTTATTACTTTTAATAAATCATTTGTTATTGAGCAATTACAAGTACCTAAGAGGCGCCGCACACCATGCATGGTATGGTGCAACGCGGCCTTACGCGGCGCTGTTTGTATACAATTATGATCTGATTTTGTATGATTATTATGATTAATAACAAACCGCGGCGCACCACCGACGTACCTACCTCCTGAAATTGCTGTGAGGAGGTCCCTAGACATTCGATTAACTGATAAGTTAATCTGAATGTAGATCTTCAATAGCATAATTTTGCCCACTGTTGGAGAAAGGTTCCTTTTGATAAAGCTGCAAACTGCATCCAAACCTCAAAATATGGCCACTGTCCAGTAGTAGCTAGCATTGTGCTGCCTTTATTTTGGAAACAACCACAGATATAGATAGACTGTGGAAACAACCAATGTTCTTTAAATTTAGTCAGGACTCAGGGTAACAAAGTTAGTCATTAGCCAATTAAAGCAGGTTATTTTGCCCATTTAATTATAATGAAATGATCTTTGAAATGTAAATAAAAAACGTAATCATCCTCATTGCAAAACCCTTTAAGTCCATAGCTCTATACGGCAGATACCTACCACATAAAATCTTATGATTTGCATGTAGATTTGTTATCCTCAATTTGCTAGATTATAAGACATAAAATAAATGCCCAGCGACTGACTGACATGCACATAAAGATATGACTATTTACATCAAACAAAGGACTATTAAGTAGGTAGGTTATTTGACTTAAAACCTACCTAGTTGTCTATCTTCCTAATCTACGTATTTATATCTGAATAGTTGGTTGTATACTGAAACTTTGTGTTTAAATATTACTTTCGTAATAAAATATATACAGTGTTACCAGACCAATCGATCAATCGTCGATCGACGGCATCAATCGATGGTAGAAAGGATTAGTCGACAGTGATCGATAGTTTCTACCAGACCAATCGATGGATTGTCGATCGACGATCGATCGATGGTAGAATGCATTAGTCGACGTAGACCGAACTGCTTGATTATTGTTAGTGATTGATTATAGCCGGAGTTAATCGATCAACGTCGACCGGCAATCGATCGATTAGTTAGTCGAACGGTAACCGTCGATCAGCCAAAGCTACCACACCTATCGATCAACGTCGATCGATGTCGACCGATGGCATCGATCGATTGGTGTAGTAACACACTTACCGTCACTGTTATTATCGTGTGTCGTTTATCTTGGAAGTCTTCGTGCTACAACAGGCAATTCAGCAGATATTGGTGTGAAAGGCAATAAGGAAGACCATTGTCCTGCAATGAAATAGTGTAGGTGTTCAAACGTTTCAGAAGTTAAGTTAACTTCAGATTCATCTCCATCGATCCAAAGGTTGTTTGGTAGACATTTCTATGGATAAGACCATCGTTGTACTTTTTAAATAACAATAAAGATCATTTCTACTATTTTGGTGACTCCGCCCTTTTCCGGTACCTACCTATGGAGATTGCCTTTTTTTTATATTTTACAATTCCGCAAAGCAAACATTTTTAGATACCCCACACGTATGGGATTGATGAAAAAAAAAATTGAGTTTCAGTTCTAAGTATGGGGAACCCCCAAAATTTATTGTTTTTTTCTATTTTTGTGTGAAAATCTTAATGCGGTACACAGAATACATCTACTTACCAAGTTTCAACAGTATAGTTCTTATAGTTTCGGAAAAAAGTGGCTGTGACATACGTACGGACAGATAGACAGACATGACGAATCCATAAGGGTTCCGTTTTTTGCCATTTGGCTACGGAACCTTAAAAATAAAATGTCCCCCTAAACATATTCTCCTAGTAATTTACCAGCAAACAGTGAACAATAGTAACAAATTTAATGTGTTTCAATAAAACAGTTAGCTAGCTGCCTCCACTCTTAGAGAAACCAGTTTCCGCAGTAGGTATATGCCCTTCACGGCTGATACACACGGACACTTGTGTGCGTGAGAGTCCTTAGACTGTGTATTGTGTGAATTATGGACTCAATTAGGACGTACGTAGTCTACGAGGCGGTTTTATACCCCAAACCCGACGACACAATGTTACGTCTTTAAAAATGTAATCATCTCTCAAGAGGATAACACATCTCTGTCTACCTTTTTGAGGATTTGGACAACACCGTTATGCAATAGCTTCAGTGGCCGTCAATTACCAAATCCTTGCCAAAAATCGATCTTGGAAACTGGCGTCTGAACACAGTAACTCACTCGTGCCAGAATAACTGAACCATCGCGCAGTTATTTTATTATTATTATGAAAACATCCTGTAACTGTAGTATATAAAACTATTGATAAATGTACTACTTAAGTTATATTGTAATTGCGAAATATCTTTACTATTAGCGCATTGCATTCTCAGGGGGTCTGTTGTGGAATGGAATCTAAAACAACAAACATAGATTTCAATCATTGCAGTTAATAGTCATTTTTTTAAACTTAGTAGAAGCAATATTCTTCTTATTTTTGTATATACGTATAAATATCTATTTACAGTATATACGTAGTTTGATGTTATATTTATATATATATTTATAGTATTTTTTTTTATGTCCTTGTAGTTTAGCTTAGTATTTATTTATTTTCTGTTACACCTACTACTGCTTGTCGCTGCATCACCCAAAGGTTGACTGGTAGAAAATGCCTATGGCATTAAGTCCGCCTCTGTACATTGTGCTTGAAGTGTTAATAAATAAATAAATATTCTATGGTATAATACTCAGGCAAATCGTGTCATATCACGTTTGCACTCTAACGAATGTATCACTTGCTGACGCATGTTGGTATTTTTATAAAAGTGCCCCTTTTGCACCTTTCTTGGCTGTATATCTACGGGAAGAAATAAAGGGGTAATCTGGCGCACGTGCACCATAAAATGATAGTGTAAAGATAGATATTAAAGTGCGCACTAAAATTATAATTTTAAACGATGGAAATAAAAATGTGTGACGTAAGTTCATTGAGGCATAGTGCAGAATTCACATAGTGGGATGGGGGAACAGCATTCTTACCTAAGCGAACCTAATTGTTTAAATTGTTGGCAGTGTTGTTACCTAACAGAAGGTCATTAAATTGTTTCGACAATTCTATTAGAGACCTCTTCCTTTTGTGCTTAATTCCGGCCACAACGAAGGTCCGTTTTCCGGCTCAATTAACTCTACTTAACTCTTTTCGACATCCTTAATCAAGAGTTCATTGGCACTTGATTCTACACTGTGCCCAGTCCAGAGATTTGCATTATTAAAATACCTTCGTTCTTTCGACAAACTTTTTGGAAAGGATACAAAACCAACACTAAAGATCTCTTTAGAATCTACTCCTAGATACAGTAAAAGCAAAATATCTTGTGAATGGTTGACGTCATGAAATTAATGACTGGTAATTGAGAAGGCGAAGTACAGCGTCTAATATGTGGTTACATGGAAACTAAGAATTAGGGGCAATGTAAATGTTGATACAGAAATTATGTTTCATTGATTGTAAATGAGAAATAGAAGAAATCATGGCTGATAGGACATGCTGCGAATCTGTGACGACCCCAAATAATTGTGCTAAGAATGGTGATGATTGAAATTGGCAATTCCTCCAAATAATCTACCTCACAGAAGTATAATCAGGAATTCACACTTATTCAAATGAATTTTTATAAAGACCTTTCTGCCAAAAGTTTGTGTTAGAATATTACGACAGACGATGTAACATAGTCGTGAAGGAAGGGAAGTACAGTATACCCACAGCCAGTTAACAAGTTCACAGTCACCCTCGCTTCTATACGCAGCGTTCATTGTTGTTTGTTTGTGCGCAAGCGCCGATGAATGAAATCGGACACTCGCGCCGGCGCGCACGCACTCGGACATAATTGTCGGATTGTGAGGGCTGCCACCGTGATATATACAACGTTTATTGATGCTTTGTTATCATGTATACTTCGAAAACGGGGTCCACAACACGCGCTATTTCTCGCGTTTAAAAATAAAATACCTACATCTAACCCTAATGCGTTCCCATTTAACATTTCGTCACGGTTGTCAACAGAACATTTTTTATACTTCCAACATTATTAAACGATGTTGGCAACTAAATATGTTTGGAAGGGAAATAAGAAATTCTATGATTTTTAATGAGAAAATATTTCATTGAGAACGATATAAAAGGTCAGCGCGACCTCCTTTGAAATTTGTTACAAAACTACAACATACGTAATTTTGTATCATTGCTAGAAATCTGTGCAAGCGCAAGAAGAATGGAACGTACATTCACTAAATAAATTTCCAGTAACCAGCGTTAAATGCTTGAAAGCGTTCAATAGACATCGATTCGTCGTTAAATTCATGTGGATGGTCTTTGTAGTCGTGCGGTTGTAAAGTGTTGCACAAACATAGGTACTAATTATCGCTCGAGACCAATCGGGTTTATGGCCTGAGGTAGCCGGCGACGTACCCGACTTCTGATACCTTGACGAGGTACCTGTTTGAACATAGAATTGTATGAATAGTTGCCTACTAAAAACTAACGTTTAAGACACGCTTGTATTGCCCAAGGGAGTTTTATCTAATGTACAGTGCTGCTGACGGTTTCTAACATAGATTTAGATTTCTATGGTTTCTAATGTCAGTTGTAGGCTTCGAAAGTTTTCTAGTTCCATCTGTTCCTATAATGAAGGACATGTATGTAAAGTTTTGTAAGTGTATATGAATCTGGATGGAAAGACCAAAAAATCGATAAATTAATTGTGTGGAAATATCATCGATAGAAAGGTGGTACATACAATGTATAATAATAATATGTGGGGACATTTCACACACGGCCACCTGACCCCAAACTAGGAAGACCCTGTACTATGGGTGTCAGACAGCTGATATACATACACTTAAGCATTTTAAATACATACATATATAGATAAACAACACCCAGACACAAGGCAAACACAAGTGCTCATCACACAAATATTTACCCTGGGTGGGAATCGAACCCGCAAGACGCTGCGCAGCAGTCGATCGCTCAGCCACTGCGCCAACCGTGTCGTCGACGGAAGTATGGAAGGAGACATACTGCGCTAACCCCGTGTAAATGGGTATAAGGACATGTGAGGATGATGCCGATGAACTCAATCAGTTCAAAACCCAATTATTCGGTATCTAAGTGAGCTGGGAATCGACCTTCGAAGCTTCAAACGATCTATCGTCCTGAAACCGGTCTTTAGCCTGCGAGAGCATGTGACGTTATAATTCAAATTTTTCTTAAAGATTTTGTATCGGAAGACCATCAAAAAGGGCTCAATTTTGTCGCGAAGTCATTAACCTTTTTATTGTACGGCTGACGTAATTTTTTCTCGTCCATAGAGGTCGTTAGCCTCGCTGAATTATTGCAAAAAAAAAAACAAGGCGATCCATTACTTGTTTCAAATCAAGAAGTTCCGTTATAGAGAGTTCTGGATCAACTGTCCAGCATATTTGGCTTCCACTGATTCCATAGATTTAAATCGTAAACATTTTTTTTCATAGAAATTTTCCGAGACAAGCTGTAATTCCGTTTTGCAATATTTATGCATACTTTGTTAGGTTTACATGAATCAAATGATTTGTAAACATTTTGATTTCAGAAATAAGAACTGAGCAGTTCGAGTTATCATTTTAAATGATGACGTTTGTTGAAAATTTTTAAGGAGTAGGTAGGCTGTCGTGTAAAAAGATACGCTACAGGACATATCACAAGACTGACATTAATAGTGGCTTAATAATAATTGTGTGTCTATTGAACAAAATCCATCAAGAATGAGTTTCTTCCATCTTGACATTCAGATAATGAAATACTCTCAGGCCATTCTTCTTGAGAGTTATTACCTAATAATCAGATCTAGATTTCGTAGAGAACGTTGAAGGATTCAAGTGATGATACATACCGAGAATACAAGATGATTAGTTAATGTTTAATAACATTTCGCAAACCCAATTAACAAATTATATAAACTAAGGTCGTAAATGATTGATATTACTTAATTTCGTGTTTATTAACCTAACAGCCTTCTTTAAACAGATTCTATATGAATATTCGACAAAACCTCATGAACTTACCCAAATGCTGTTTGTTATTCCCAGACTGTATTTGTAATAATTTGTATACATTATTATACTTCTGTTTAATTACTGTAGTTTTGGGCGTGTGTTATTGTTAAATCTTGAAAACATTCCCTTAAAACTCGACTGTTGACTTTGGACTCATTGTAAACATTCAAGTAGCATGTACAGAATAGTTCGTTTCAAGCTTATTTATTGTTGGAGTTGAGTGCAGTTAGGACCAACCACTTTGACGAAACTTTTGGACCAAAATACCACGATGTGAAGGTTTTAAGAGTAGAGGCAGACACTAAAAAACAAAGATGGAAGGTGAGAAATGGAGTGAATACTAAGATAACGACCGATAGTGATGAAGAACACATACTGCACCGATCACAAATAAACTTTGATAAGGACAAGAAGCTGATAATGAAAACAAGGAGGTTAGCTGCAGTATTGCCTGTTCATTATCATTACGCCGTGTGGTTCCGGCCACGAATAGCACTACCCCATTTCTACCCGTGGGTGTCGTAGAAGAAGACAGAGGGACATTGACCAGATAATGGGCAGCAGCGTACTTCTGAGTACCATAACACCTGCTGCGATCGCCAACATGCATCGGCCAAGCATGGCTGAACCCCCCCCCCCCCCCCTTGGGGGAGACCAATGCCCAGCAGTAGGCGTCTAAAGGTTGAAATGATGATTTAACATCATGTATTGTACACATACTTGAAAAATAAAATTAAAAAAAAAAATATTTATTTCTCTATCTACTTACCTGTCTACAATAATGATATTTAACAAACAGGTAGAAGTAGTAACGAATAGTAAACAAATGTCGTGATGCACAAACCGGTCGCGATGAGCTAAGCACCGAGATTCAATTCTGACGCAAGGAGGCGTTTGATACTCTGATGTATTACCAAAGCCGACCTTCGGCTGCGTTGTCGCATTTATCATGTTTTTATGAGTTGATTCTGAAAATAATATATACTTAGTTTTGTTTCGGTTTGTTTATATTTTGTATCAAATTGAATAAATAATGATCTTGAATTGCTGTTTTCGCCTAGTGAAGATCTTCAATTGGCAGTGACGCTGTCGTTTAGACATTAGTGTATTTTTGGTTGTTCAAAGGCAGCGAAAGAAATCTGTCTGTCTGTCTCCCTTTCCCCAATAAAGCCTTGTTCCCTTTCAGAATAAATCTGGGTTTATGGCTTGCTATATATACATTTGGTGTCATACCAGAAATCTGCCAGTATCTCTTTTCGACCTAGACAAAAAAACAAGTTATTAAAAGCCCGACAGCAGCAAGCAAGGGTGAAACTATTTAATCGAATCCATAATTGTATTACATTTTCTTATCTTTATTAAGTATGTTTCTTGTCTTACTTGAAGTCTTTTTTTTCTAATGGAAAGCTGTCGCAAAAAGCTTAAGAAAAAAAAAATTGGAATCATTTGCTCCCTGCTCTTGCTTGCTCCCCTCATTTGCTCATTGCTCCCGTCCGGCACATTGCACTGTTTTCGTCCAAAATCATTAGAATCATCACGCCCTTGTACGTAGCAGTTTCCATGAAAAACACACAGTTAATTACGACTCTCGCCTCTCCAATTAGGTTAGTTAAAACCTGCAAAAGGCAGCTCGCTTGCAAATTTTAATAATGTAGGTATCTGTTAAGGTCAACTTAATTGACACACATACCGAGAACCGTCGGAAAGCGATGCGTTTGTCTTTTAACATGTTTTTTTGTTAATTTGGGTCGTTGCTTTCCGAAATTATAGGGGTACGAGTAGGTTGCGTTTTATTAATGGGCTTCTCTACCTGCCAATTGCATACGGGTTTTTGGAAACAGTCTTGATACTTTCTGCGATGTTGTGGGCTCTTGAATAACTTTTGTTCTAAGTGGTTGATAAGTTTCCATCTTACTTTTTTCATACAATACTAAGTAGCTTTTGATTTCGTCTTCGTTTGAGTAAGGTACACCATAAAACACCGTATGGCACTTGTTAATAGTGTAGCATCCTTCTATCAGTGATAAAAATTACAAAAAAAAAAAAAGATCGATCGATTTAATGAAGGCAAGATCTGGTTGGTTGGTGATCTCTGGGGGAGGCCTACGTTCAGTAGTGGACGGCTATAGGCTCTTACAAATAAAAAAAAATCAACCTCTTTATGGTACCTACTTACTTTCTTTAATTTTTCGTCAGAAACTTGCTCCCCTCCATTAATAAACTGCCAGGCCATAGCTCTAATAATCTTAGAGGATAAATAAATCGCGTAAATATTTAGGTAAGCTGTGCAGCTGTGTAATAAAGACTTGAGGAATGTCCCTGATTACGAGAAAAACATTACATGATATAAAAATAAACATCATTATCTGTACTTGTATTTCTTCTGTAAGTACGTGTCTTATGTCACTGAATTCCTCCTCAACAGCTGGGCTGATTTTAGTGGTTTTTTTGTGTATGTAAAAAGACGGTGTAAAGAGCCGGTAGGCGGCGCTGTAATCGGTTTCTTGGATTTTTTTTTTTAATTTTTAGTGCAGGACAATGTCTGCCTGGCCACAAGTTGCAATATACATATGTATATCTCGAGATATACAATACTGACTATGTAGTGTACCCAATATTTGTGTTAAGTGGTGCAATGTTTAGTGCTCGTATGGTGATGTTCGAAGCGCCGTTCACTCAGAAACGGTAGCGGTGGCGGTCAGTTGTACTAACTATTATAGGAGGCATGCTATACATTCTTTCATTCGATTCTACAATCACTGTTATGTGGTTTAAATGTACAAATATATGCATTTGTCATGCTTAAAAAGTAATGAACGACTGTATACCTTTTAGCAACAATAATGAGAATTCAAAATTGAAATTCAACTTCATGTTTGATTTTGTAATTCGCTAAGCAGATACCAATATTTGGCGTGTCGGCATCTAGCAGTCATGTTTATTTATACCGTATTTGGCACAAAGATTGCAATACCTGGTACTGACAGGTTGATATGCCGCCTACGTGCTGCACTATTAATTAACCAGTTCCCTTCAGCTGGCTCCGACAATTTGCACTAAACGATAACTATGATATCCTCCATGTTTTCTTTAATTGTTGTCTAGATATTAGATTAAAGTGATATTGAGTCAAGGAACGATACTAAAATAGTTTCTTGATTGCTTTCGTTTTTGTAACTGGGGTTCTGAATATTTCTTTGCGCAATAATCCAGAACGAAGAAATTCGCCGAAGAACTAAGGTCACTGACATAGCTCTCAAAATATGTAAGTTGAAGTGGCAATGGGCAGGCCTCGTATTTCAAAGAACCGATAACCGATGGGTAAGAAAGGTTCTCGAGTGGCGACCACGGACCGGCAGACGCAGCGTTGGTAGGCCTCCCACCAGATGGACCGACGACATCGTCAAGGTCGCGGGTAACCGGTGGATGCAAGCGGCAGGTTGCCGCCCGTGGCGTTCTATGGGGACTTGGGGAGGCCTTTGTTCAACAGTGGACGTCTTTCAACTGATGATGATGTTCTGGATATTACGAATATATCTCATCAAACCAGAGAGATCGTTTTCCAAACATCGAACTTCAACCATATTTTGTTCTCTTGAGGTGTCATCACGTGTTTTTTTTAACTTATCACATTGCATTTAAAAGTAGTTCACATATAATTTTGTCACTTCCCATCCTACTAGTATTTTAAACGGGAAAGTTCTGACGATGGATGGTTGGATGTTTGTTTGATGCTCTTTCACAGCTGAATGTAATTAGTTTAAATTTGACACACGCACATAGGATCCAGGATCTCGTGTTTTCCCATGGGATCATTTAGAAGTTTTGCTTAATTCTGAAATCTACGCAGGTTAAGTCACTGCCAAAATCTAGTAAATAAAACATCCATAACTTTGAAAACTATTCGAAATTAGTGCCGTCCGTTCAAATGTCTAAGTAGGACCGAGGTCGTTCAGCAGACGTGCGTAAGTTATTTATCAAGAATCAAGACCGTTCTCGGTAGCTAAGTAGACTAAGTTTAAGTAAATAATTTTATTTTATGACTATAATGTAAAAATTATATTCTAAAGTAACATACAATGTACAATATTTACACGAAAAAATAAAAAAGGAAAACCTATCTATTAAACCAAAAAAAAAAGCTAAGACAATAAGGCATCAAAAATTTCCCCGACATCGTCGTCAGCTGGGAATGTGCCCAAGAGACTGGCGGCATTGCCACGTTGGATGGCAATGCTTAACCTCTGTCCGAGGTAAAAACCAGCCCTTGGATCACGGGAAGTGTCAACCAACCTTTTGGAAATTTCTTTAAAAACTAGATGAGCACTCGGGCCCCACGACCCGAGGGTTTCAACCCCAAACGGCTCGAAAATAAAGTTATAATGTTAGTTATCTTTATTCTTAACTAGCTTTTGACCTCGACTACAATCGCGTGAATGTCGGTTTTCGCGAATGCAGACAAAACAGCGGATTAAAAAATAGCCTATGTCAGATTTAGCTTGAACTCCAAGAAAAGAGTTCAAGCTAAATCTGTACAAAATTTCATCAAAATCGGTTTAGTAGTTTATAATATAGTCCTCCTTATAGATTTCGATAATGGCGACCATTATAAAAAAAACTATTTCTTTGCGTGTAATATGACTCGCCAGACCGAATTATGTTTTAAATACTTGGTCACAAGTTCACAACACTCACTCAACTAATACAGTAAAGTAGGCCTACAGAGTTAAAAGTATAGGTGTAGCTGGGTTTAGGCACAGTATAAGTATTAGTACTACCGTTTAGGTCTCTACGTATTTGACGTAGTTTAACCGTGAAAGCGAAACACTTTCGCATTTATAATATTAGGTTAGTAAGAGACTAAAATTATGAGGATATGAATTTCAGAGCGAAGATAAAAGTATGTGGCTCTGAAATTCATATCCTCATCATTTTAGTCTACGAAAATTTTCTGGGTGGTATCATTTTCGTTAATTATTATAAAATGTTTGTTCTGAGTTGTTTATTTGTTTTTAAAGTAGAAGCTCGTGGCTAAGTAAAATCCGTACGGATCGATCGGTCAAGGTTAAGCTATGCTTGCCGCGGTCGATCTGTGGATGGATGACCATCCATTTCATACCGAAAATCCTCCGTGCCTCGGAAAGCACGTATAGCGGTCTGTCCCGGCTGTCATTCGTAGATCTTTGGCAGTCGTTATGGGTATTCAGAAGCCAGAAAGTCCCACAACCAGTCTTACCAAGAGGTATCGTGTTGCCCAGTAATTGGGTTGAAGAGGTCAGACAGACAGTCTCTTCATGTAAAACACTGGTATTCAGCTGCATCTGGTTAGACTGGAAGCCGACCCCAATATACTTGGGAAATGGGTAGCCAGATGATGAATTGTATTTTAAGTAGGAAGTTTTGTTAAGATATCATTGGAGCATCTTTTCTTTCATCTTTCTCTTTAGTTTGGGGTCAGATAGATGGCCATGTGTGAAATGTCCCCACATATATATTATTCATACTTTAAAACTAAAGTTTTGCAGTATCAACTAGCAATAGGATTGAAAATCAGCGTAGAAACATAAAATGTTGGCAAAAAAGAATTCGCGGAGCAACCTGTGCGCAATCTATTTAACTCCAGCCTAAATCTGAGTTCCTAAATAAATTCTCAGCTTTGCCCTAATTTTATTTTCACTCTAATGTTGTTTTGGTTTGTGCGACTTCAAACCGACGTCTATCTACGTTATTATAGATAATTATTATGTTCTATTTCGCGACCACATTTAAAAAAGTAAATTCCTCAAAATTTAGGTCGTTGCTTAAGGCGCTAACAAGCGACTTTTGCAGATTTTAACCTGACAATTACGTCAAAATGTGTAGTGTAAATGATTTGTAAAAAATATATGTTAAACTAGAACATTCTCTTAATCATTTAGTATGTGAGTTGATTTAATTAAATCGTGAAGTTGTGTCTGACGCGGACAAAACATTGATAATCACTCAAAACCTACCAGGAATATTTAAACGAAACTTTTACTATCATACAGACAATTTTATTATCTATCTTTTAGTATACGCCTTTTCTTTAATTTAAAGAATACTATCTTTTATTTAATTTTTTCGACTAAACTTTGAGAGTTTTGGACGCAGCGCATACGATTCTCTGGTCGCTCAAGGTCGCCGGCGTATATCGTCGCCTTAAGATGTGGTGTCTGAAATGATACATTGAAAGACATGTTTCGATTTTGTCACATTCCATCAGCTTTTTGCAAAGATTATAGTCTATTTGTTGTTTTTCTATCTCTTAAACTTCCCGTGGGTGTCGAATGAAGCGTAATTGTTTCGGAATTGTACCAGGAAAATACTCAACTGCTTTTCGTATACCTAAGTACTTACTTAATATAATATAAGATAAATTAAATAACAACTCTTGTTTATTTCCTGGATAGATGACTTAAAAAATCAGGTCTTGTGATAGACTGGGTGTTATAATAATATTATCGAGATACAAATTGAAATAATTGCATAATCAAACTCCGAAATCAAAAAACTGCATATAGTTCTGTTGCTTTAGTAATTGTTAAATAACATACATTTGGCTAACCATGAGTGGTATAAATGTCGGCGCGGGACTTAACATGGACCGCCTTGGAGCATCGCGCGACCGACGAATAAAAAAGAAGAGAACAATATAGGGACAATTCAAATATACATTGTCAATGGATGTTCTTTTGATTAGAATGACGTTTGTAATTTATTAATTATATTAAAAATACCAAATTGAAGATAGCGTTTATTTATTATCAATCTGGGATCCAGTTGACTGTAAACAGTTATAAGCATAAGTAATGAGAAAATGTCTCAATTTTCGTTGTTGCACTAGAAAATAACTTGTCAGATGATATATTTGGATGTAGTTTGGGTACTTTATCCAAAATAGATTTTAAATATAGCGAGGTCTATTAAATAAACTACTAAAGTGCTCAAAATGTAAGGCTTAAGAATGTCGAAACAAAGTTGTAAGAAATGATTTAACGTACTGTTTGAAATTGTAGCTCTATAACTCATTTGTTAGGAACAGAAAAGCTGTATCTAATGACTTATAGTCGTTGAATTATGTAATTTATTATGTTCTAGTAAGTATTACTTATTTACCTTTTTACCCGCGTCCACCAAGGCAGGGAAAGCAAGAGTTCGCATGAGATGGAGCAAAGATTTAATAGATTTCTTGATATCATAAATTGGCCACCTTCGAATCGTGGCGACTGAATATTAAAAATGTGGGTTGCTTTGATTTCCATTACCAAAACAAACAAATACACAAATATTAGATCGAAATTCAGACAGGTGTGTGTGGGTCATCGACATCAAAAGTATTGCAGTAAGTGGGGTTACATGAAGGGCATATACCAACTCCAAGGCTTCTAAGACTTTATCATTGGAGAAATGAGATGGCTTTCGACCAGTTTGACTACAAAGTTTTTATAAAAAAAAACCTTTTTAACAAAAAAGACAACCGCCTTCAAAAAGTAAAAATTAACTTTCAATTCCCAAGTCGGCGGCTTTGGTTTTGCTTGTTGTTTTGTATTGCCACTGACTTGCGAATTGAAAGTAATTTTTTTCTTTTTGAAGGTGGTAAGTAGTCTTATTTGTTGAAAAGCTTTTTTTTCGCTTTTTAGTGCTGACTTCTCATCACAGAAATTAATTACGAAACGGTGACACCAAAAAAACGGTCATCCCTTAATTTTAGGGGTGGAATATTTTCTTGAAATTTATATGGGACCAAATTTGAGGTATATTCTATCAATTAAAAGAAAGAATCACCGAAATCGGACTACACTGAAAAAAGGTTATATGCGTGGTCAAACATAAAAATAAATATATAAAAAATAAAAAAAATGTTCATAAAATGAAAACTACTGGGCCAAACTGTGTTAAATTTTTATGGGACCAAATGGCAACTATTTCGCATCAAACTAAAGAAGAATCACGTAAATCGGATCATAAATCTCAGAGTAATCGAAGTACATACATTAAAAATAGTACCAATCGAATTGAGAACCTCCTCCTTTTTTAAGGCGGAAAAAAAATCTCGAAAAATGCAATCTCTGTCAAAGTTAGCAGTCAAGCGCGCCGGCTGTTAGCTGTCATCTTTTTATTTTCTCACTAGATAATATATTCTAACGCCCTCAATTTAAAACCCTCAATTGAATAGCAAATTATTTGCTATTAAAAGCCGTGCTGTTATAATGAGCGATGACCCTTACTGTCATCGTTCCCTTCAAAAGCATGCAAACTATTCTTGGAAGAACATCAGTGTAGGATACATTTTATGCTCTTTCTAAGAAGAAGTGGAAGGTACGCAGAAAACAAACGTTGACTATTTTAAACAGATATGGCGCAATAAAGAGAAGCACAATAATCAGTTTAGCATTATGATTATTTGAACACGTTACGAGTTCTCCTCATCTCAAATCAGTCTTGGTTCTCATCCAATTTCGTGATTTTACGACTACACTGTCTGTGTCTCGTAGAGGTTTCCAGGTATTGCAGTTTGGAAACCGCTATTTTTTAAAGTATTGTTATTCTTTTCACTCCTTAGCGGATTTAGCACCTGTCATGTTTCAAACAGCACACAGTTCCGACTAATATCATATCTGAATGTCTATTCTGTTACAATCTCCCTCGGTGAACACCTAGGTGAAGTGAGCTGTCATCCGTCCGTCTGCTTAGTCATTTCCTAGCATCGGGTCGGATGACACCTCACTTCACCTGGGTGTTCACCGAGGGAGATTGTAACAGAATAGCACTGCAGGTACTAGTTTCGAAACATGCAATGTTAGCTGCAAGGTCTCTTTGTCTATGATCTCAATTGAAGGTGCAAAAATAATCATTACGTGGGCAATAATCTTAATGTTTTTGCGAGTTTCTTACAGATAAAACAATAATTTGACCAATTCATCGCTCTATTTTAGTGGTTGATTTATTTAACAAGTTTCTCAGTATACCGATCTCGAGTTATTAAAACATTATCGTAAGTAACCCAGATTCGTAGTAACTTGCAACTTTAGTAATATACGTCATTCGGTTTTAGGAGTGTCTGCTAGATAAGAAGTACTTAAGGATTAATAAATAATCGAAGTGTTCGTAATTCATAATTGCTGCCCCTACAAAAAAGCCTTTATTGGAAGATTGCTGACATAAGACTTTGCGCAGATAACTAGGGATTTAGCAGAATTCAGACCATCGCTTCATTTTACCTGCTGGTCTGTAATAAAAAGTAGCGATTTGTCGCTCTTATGACCGTTATCTCGAGATAGCTCTTCGGTAAGCCTGTTACCACGAATTACATTATCGTATTTACCTACGTGGATGACATAATCACGTCACCAATTCGGTAATGATTGTCTGACTTAGCGTCTGTACCATGCAAAAGCTATTGATAAGACCTCGACGAAAACAAAATAAATAAATGTAAGTACCATTTTAATGGCGGCTCATTAGTATTCGCAAAGCTTATAATTTGTTTGACCTATTTCGTATTGTAAAGACCTTTTGCAACTATGCGAGTAGTTATCGCATTCCGGCTTGTTATTTAAGAGTAACTAACATTATATTTTATTGACTTGTTGTAGTAAACAAACTGGTTATTGGATAGCGGATTGGATATATACCGTTTAGCTTTGATGATGAAAGATTTTTTGGCATTGTGGAACTGGTTTTCTCAGTTTGCGCTTTTGCCGTATTATTTTATGATGTAGCTGTTCTCTAAAAAAATATTTTTCACATTTATCGTGAAAGCAACTGATTTCTTGGATTGTTAAGTATCTGCAACGCTATGATCGGCTAAATGGATACTAGCATCTAGTGTTATAGCAAAAAAAGATTATCTAAACTTATAAATGATCCAGACTGTAGTTGCATTGTACAAAGCGAACAAAACGCTTGCTTAATTATGGGACAGATTTTGTTCTTGTAAAAGTGCACACATTTATTACTTTTAAGTACAGAAGACCTTGGAAGAACGCTATGATGAAGGAGAAAAGTGGCGGCACTGTGTATTATGACGATTGCGGCGTGTTATGATGCAAGCACGTGTCCATTATGGCGTGCTGCTCATAGCCGAGCGAGGCGTAATGCCACTCTGACCCCCTACCTACGAACATTAAAACAATTATCCGACAAACTAGAAACGCAGTAAACTTCGCGTAAACAAACATTTTGTTTGTGTAACCTCGCCGAGGTTACAATGATTACATCGCTCAGTTCGTGTGGTTACGTCAAAATTTTAACGTGTTGGCAGTATGGCCTTGCTGTCAAACGCTACGAATGCGACAAAAAAAAAAGAATTTATAAAAAGTATTCGCGCGTTCGATGTCATTCTAGTCTGATGAGTCACCGCGGCCGGACGTCTCCGCTGGTGCGTTCCACATGGACGACTTTACCGGGTTATCGCTAGCTGTGATAATGATTTGTTTTTATTTCTCAGCTTTGTAACGCCGACTGTTGTTAATTGAATGAGAAAACAGATAAGCAAATGATAAGTTAATGGTCTGGTCAAGAAGGGGAATGAAAATGTGTACATGCATACTGCATAAATAAAGGACCACATGTTTCGCTTATCATATTCTATAAAAAATATTGAATCTCACTCTCTCGTCAGTTATTTAGTAGATAAACTATGACTTTGGTACCTACATTCATAAAAAAAATTAAAATAATTTGATATTGTAACAGGTATGGCATAACAGGGATGTCTGGAATTGCTTGCTGTGTGATATCATTCGTGGCGAGATGGGATACTGAGAAGCCAGATGGCAAAAAATGCAAATTGATATGAGTCATTGTGTTCATTTTATTTTACATAAACAACGAGCCCTTAGCAATGTTGTGTTACATCAGGGCTGGCAAACCAACCAGTTTATCTTGATTTGAGAGTCTTCTTTTAATTACTACAAGTATTTCAGTACTAGTAAGTTTAAACTCTAAAATCGAGAAGAGTATTGAGTACAGACTTGATAATGGTAATTATTCATGCTTTCAGCTGAAATTCAAGTTCTGGCAAAAGAAAGAATAGTTCACAAATAAACTGTCTAGAAATGTTTATTGCGTTTTTAATCCTATCGAGGCTACAAACTCTTCAAGCAAGAATTAGATTTTATAATGACAAAGAAAGTGGTCATCAAACTGAATACGTTTTCATCCGAGTCAGAATAAAAGAAAGTTTTGTACTTAACGTGGAATGCTGCCTGAATTCATTGGCGCATGATAGGCCTAAGTGTTTATTTTTTCAAATGGTAACGCGTTAATAAAGCATCTGGTTCCAATACAAAAGTCAGCTTGAAACCATCAACTAAGTTTCCGAAAACAATGCTAGAAAAAATCCAAGCTGTGTTTACTATTCTGATCTTAGTTGGCGAAGCGTAAAACACGTGGGAGACTTCTAGAAAATTTTGCACTGCAGCTGTTAGCCATAAAATACCCAAAATTTGGTTTTTACAATTTGTTCATCAAAATTCACATCGTCAGCCCTGTACCGGTCCGTGGGAACGTGATGTTCGCGATGTTATAATGTTCTAGTTTTAGAGTGCATTTCTCGTGACTCACCGTCAGGGTGTGTGGAGCGACATGATTCGTAATTCCGTTTGGATATCATGACGACATCGCTTTGAATTAATTACGTACGTGCCGATGGTCCTGCCAGAGCTTGTTAACCCTTTGAAACTGTGAGTGAAACAGAGAAACGATCTGCGACTTCACAAGAGTAAGGATGTGCACCAATGTAAGCCCGCCACACTATTCTCAACTTTTGAAAACCGGAATCATCAGGGGCAACCACCAGAAAAGCATCCAGGCAATGAATCTCGACGAGTCCTTGGATCCCGCACCGAAAGGAGAATAAACTTTAGAATCAACAGAAAGAGAGTTAAAATACGAGTTTTGAATGAATAAACTAGTCTGGAAAATTTTCCCATGCACTGCTGCAATCCCGAACTAAATTCCGCATTGCGACAGACAGTCCCGACATCGACTAAGCACTTGTTTGTATTTACAATACAAAAGGCTTCCTGAAAGTTACTGCCGCTTGCCAACTTATCGCGCTTACCAGACACAGTTTGTTACAGGAAAATGTGTTTGTATTCAGTTGCTTTCATTGTGGAAGAGGAACAGTCAAATCCATTACACGATAAAGTTCCTTAAGGTAGATTATTTTGCGCAAAATACGAAAATATTTTATTCAACGTGCCAAGTAGACAATTTCGGTTCGATACGCGAACTAAAGCGAATAAACAAAGTATGTCTGGGACATTAATTATGCAGAAGTTAATCCAGTTAACTGGCCACCGAATCCACTGAATTACGCCATTGATGAAAGTACGAGATTATTATAACATCATCTACATAATGCAATGGCGCACGGACCCACTTTCGAGTAAAAGTGCCGAACGAAAAACTAAATCGTTGTAATTATTCTTGTTGGACTGTTGGTGCTACGGTTTTCTCTATTTGAATGTGTACATGCGTTTGCGCAAGTTTGTCGGTAACAATGGGTCAAGGTTTTGGTTTGATGAAACCTCTACTATTTGGAATAGATGAGAGATTGTCAGGTTCAAGGATTTCATTCATGTGATGACGTTAGACTGATGTTATGTTGAACCAGAACGTGGTGATGAAATTCACTCTTGGTTTATTCTAATGGTTTTGATTGAAAGGTCACATAATTAAGCTGTTTTAAAAACATTTCAATAAGTTTGGCCTAAGGGGCCGTCTCCATGAGCGAGAGAATCGCGTCGGTTCCGCGCTTCTATCGTTGGGTAATCTCGGTCGATACGATGTTTCGCTCGCCACTCGTCGCATCGCCGCGATAGTATCGCCGTGTGTAGACACGTTCTTCTAAGAGAGTGTATAGAAATACGTTGCACGACGTTAATATCGCCGCAATTCTCTCGCTCGTGGAGACGGCCCCTTAGTGTTCGGAAATAAATTCAGTAAGATTCCATAGATAAACTTCTATTTTTGATTGTATCACACATGTTGTGTTCATAAAACGTAGCATAAACACGTTATGAAGTTATAACCGTGGACATTGGTGGCCGCTGAGCGGTTGGCAGATAAAATCTTTATTTAACGCCGGCGTCGGGTTGTCTGCGACAATGCTGAGTCCATGCGTACACACGTAGCATGTTCGTTTCGATGTTTTATTTACATTTCATTAAGTGCTGTGTAAGGGACCAGACCAATCGATCGATCGACGGCATCTATCGATGGTAGAATGGATTAGTCGACGTCGATCGATAATTTCTACCAGACCAATCGATTGATCGATGGTAGAATGGATTAGTGGACGTCGATCGAGCTGCTTGATTATTATTACTGATGGAGTATAGCCGGGGTTAATTGATCAACATCAAGCGATGCCAGCGACCGGCAATCGATCGATTGGTTAGTCGAACGGTATCCGTCGATCAGCTAAAGCAACCACACCGATCGATCAACGTCGATCGATGTCGATCGATGGCATCGATTGACGATCGTGGTGTTGTAACACCCTACTAAGGGACTTTATTACAACTACTACAAGGCACTAGCAAGTAAACCCATGTCCATAATAAAACAATTATTCTGTTACTTACCATCTTGTTTATACTTGTACTGACTTTAATCAGAACGAGTCATTATTGCTTTTGCATTTTAGCATTTTCATAGAAATATTAAAGTTTAGATCTATATCAGCTAACACATTTGTTAAAAGTTCTGATCTCTTTATTTGCCATAGATTCCTACAGCTGCTGTTCGAACTAGTGATACGAAAACGATAGGCAGACTGAATTGATTCCATTAAAACTCCCGTGTGCAACTCAAAATACATGATCAAGGAAATCGAATCAATAAATGTCAAACTAGTTGCGTAAATCAAGTGAATCACCCATTGCCTTCGACATCACTATATTTGTACTATCTTTGGTTATCATATCGCTAATATTATTTAACAATAAACGTTCCCAAAAGTATTATTTGATTAAAATGACATTGCAAGATATGAGTCGCTTCCTTTTTGATAATATGATAAGTCCAGACTGAATTTCCGTCAGGTTGGCCTATCTCAACGGAGAATAGACAACCACTCAGGATATAATTATAGTGCAGTAGTGCACTAGTGTGTGTGCACTCTTTATTCCCTCACTCTCATAGTGCGGTGGGGCAGCAATCCGACACGACCGAGGAGAGATCAGGCGCCAGACCGACGGCTTTACGTCCTCTTGGAGGCACAGAGGAGGTCTCGATATGGCCTATGACTTACCGCGGTATGCGTAGCTTTACCTTGCGCGCCTGTCGCTTGCCCATGAGTAAATGAAAATCGCCGAAAGTCTTGGATCCGGAAATATCATGTAAAATGGTTTCTAAAATGGAAATTTTGAATAAGGTTATCCACATCCAAGGTAAAAGTTCTTTCAACTTTTATCTTAAGCTGTAAATGCATTTGAAATATCAATCTAGCATTCTCCGAACATTTCTTGCGAGGTTAGAAGAAAATGGAACGCCATTATTGTTTCTCAATGGCTCGTGCTATCTCTTTAGAGAACACTTCTTCACTTAACTTCTTTTTATGAGTCGACTGAGAGAAAAAGAATGGAAATAAGTGGCGAAAATAATTTGTATGTAAATTTTCAGTTAAGTTCCTTAATTTACTTGATATGCCTATACCCGCCCGATCTGCTCCGACTTTCAGTAAGGACCTCGGAACGTTTCGTTTATCCAAGGGGATGGTGAGGTAGACCGAAACGTAACGTTTCGGTCGATCGGTTCAACTTAGGATGGATTAAATGGCGACAGGTCTCAGGAACAACTTGCGACCTACGGATGCCCCTCAAGTCTACAAGTCCGTGATAAGACCTATCGTACTGTATGGATCGGAATATTGGGCCGTGAAGAAGACGAATGAAAAAAAGGTAGCATATAGTGGAGATGAGAATGTTGAGATTGAGATGGATGTGTGGAGTAACCAGAATGGACAAGGTAAGAAAAGAATATATTAGAGAAAGTTTGAAAGTTACTCCAGTGACAGAAACGTTGAAAGGGAATCGTTTGTCTTGGTATGGACATGTGAAGAGGAGGATGAAACGCATGTGACTAAAATAGTTATGAATATAAATGTGGATGGGATGAATGTGGAAGAAAAGATGGATGGATTGGGTGAAAAATGATATGAAAGAGAAGTGAGTCAGTGATATCATGATGGTTAACAGGATGGGATGGAAGAAAAAAACGCATTACGTCGACCCCAAGTAATATAAGATGAGGATGAGATGATGAATTTACTTGATCTCACCTAGTTTTCATTCCGCACGATCTGGATTCTGGACCAAATAGTGGCATTTCCCGTAGGATATTTGTTTCTTTGTTTAGAAATTGATTGTTTTGTTAATTACTTAGAGCTGTTGGTGTATGATGATTGGAACTAGGCAACGTTTATCATAGCATTCGTTCTCAGGTTCGAACATTTTGTTTACTTATTTTTGGATGAAAATTAACTTTCAAATGTCAGGCGGCCGCTCAGACGCGTTCGATTTGGTAACACTAGGAAATAACACAAAATAGATCTGTTTAATTCAGAGTGTAACCAAGCTGCGGATACTTCGTCCTATATTGTTCTCGTCGATAGCTTTTCCATTCCATTTTTGCGCATTGTTCTTCTAAAACATTTAGTAAGTGCTAAGTGCTGTGTAACCTTTGATATTTTACAAATAGCGATCCGATAATTAATTGGTCTGTCTATCTTATCTGTGAACGATTGTTTTTTCGTTAAACTGCTTATCCGGGTCAAGGTCGTCAGTAATGCTTGCTAAACCCTCTCTATTTTATGTTGTGCTACTTTACTTTGTCTAGTTCGTTCAGTAATCAATTGAACTATTTCGGTTGTGCTCTTTGGAACGTGACACTAACTTGTAAATTATTCTTTAAAAGGATTAGTACTTGACAGAAATCCGTATACATAGTATAAAAAATTTAAAAAAACCCCCAACGCAAAACATAAAAGCGATTATGTAAAAAGTAAAAAATAATACTTTTGTTGAGCCATCAAATGTTTGTTCGTTGAAATGGCGCTATAATGTCGCGGCGGGGTACCGCTTAAGTAAGTCAGTCCCTCAATTTCATTCACTGTCTATTAATTTACCAGCATTTCCGACCAATTTGCTTCGATATTATCAAATTTTTGTTGCTAATCTAGTTGTTAATCTTGTTGCAAATCTAGTTACCATCAGTTCGCTATTTTAGATATTTATTTATTGCTTTAAACTTAGCGGTACCCCGCCGCGACATTATAGCGCCATTTCAACGAACAAACATTTGATGGCTCAACAAAAGTATTATTTTTTACTTTTTACATAATCGCTTTTATGTTTTGCGTTGGGGGTTTTTTTAAATTTTTAATTTAATTTTTATTTTAAATTTTTTAAATGTAATTTAGTTTGGTTTTGTGTGGTCAGTGTGGTCACCTATAATAATATGTTTGAAAGCAAAGTAAACATCCGGTATGCGTCTAAGATCCCTACCGCAGCAAACAAAAGAGCTGATAACTTTAAAACTGCTGAACCGATTTTGATGAAACATGTCTAAGAACCATCGCTAGAGAATCTACTTTCAAATAAAAAAAACCGCATTCAAATCGGTTCACCCGTTAAAGAGCTACAGTGCCACAGACAGACACACAGACACACAGACACACAGACACACAGACGCACAGACACACAGACACGTCAAACTTATAACACCCCTCTTTTTCGTCGGGGGTTAAAAACAAAGTCGTCTAAGTGTCTGTGCGTGCATAACTTCTGAATTACTGCACCAATTTAGATAATTCGGTTTTTGTCGTGTGAGGTTTTGCCAGGAGAAGGTTTGTATGGAAATATAATACAGAAAACTGGAAATTCGAAAAAAAAATCACGCTAGTATTTGTATAAGTTGAAAATCTTTGACGAGCGAGATTTTTGCTACTTCTGGGCTTAGCGCGAGTGCGCGAAGTAAACGTAAATTTGATCAATTTTAAACTGGAAATACCTATTTCGCACAATAATATTTATTTAGTTTGAATGCTTTGTTCATATCATGAAGTTCATGACTAAGAAATTTCGTATTTTCGATACGTATAAATTTAATTACTTAGTTACTTATGTAAAATGGTAGCGCTGTGCCTAGCACGCACCAACGCCGCATATATGTATATATACATCAATATACCTAAATTACTTATGCGTAACATGTGAACATAATAAAAAGCCTTCGCCGTAGTATAAATAGGCATAAAGGGTGTACCGTGTGCCCGCTTACGTGTGCAAAGGTCATATTTTAACTAGAGGTCACATAATATCCCAGAAGCTTCTATATCAGCAGTCTTAAGCCGTGTGGTGCCGGCCGCTAATAGCATCACCCCATTTCTACCCGTGGGTGTCGTAGAAGGCGACAGAGGGACGTTGAGCAGAAGATAAGCAGCAGTGTCCTTCTGAGTAAAATAACACCTACTGCGATCGCCAACATGCATCGGCCAAGCATGGCTATTACGGCTGAACCCCCCTTGGGGGAGACCTATGCCCAGCAGTGGGCGTCTAAAGGTTGACATAATGATGATTAGTTTTACAACATACACGTGCCTGTCTGAAATTCAGGGGCGTCCAAACACAGGATGCCATCAGTTTTTTTTTTTACTTCTATTTAGAGCGATGTCAATTACCATCTTATAATTTTTTCTATAGCTAGTCTCCAGAATATTTTGGCAGTGTCCACGCTTGTCATAGTGGTGGACAGTGCATGACGCTTGCGCTGCCAAAACGCGCGTTTTCCTATAACAGCGGCGCTTACGCATGGTCGCGGTCCGCGAAGACAGCGTAAACTAATATTTAGTTGCGTTATTTTTGTTGTGTGAGAGTTTTAAATAGGTGTTTTAGCGTTAAAACGTTGACGTGCGTTTGTTTAGACGTCAGAATTCTGACGTGGATATTTTTAATATTCGCATTTATGATGAGATGGGGGTTTTGGCGCGAACTCGCGAAGGTTACCGCACGGGTGATGATTTTGGTGTCTCTGAAAGTATCACCGTTGTTTTCAAACTCTGTTGTGCCACTAATTGAAGATATTACTCTATACAGTTTAGTTATTTAATTTAAATATGAATATTGATAAGCCTCAGTGTTTTTGGCAACCTCAGCTGATTAAATTCTAGTTTACCTTTTAAGCGCCACAGCAAAACGCTCCACGCCAATCCACAATTCACCGCAAATACCTTTTTGCAATTAAGAATAGTGTAGGTATCTAGAAACTCTATTTTCTAATCTACGACCTAGGTACCTTAGTTAAATCGTAAACGCAAGCATGATAAAGACAACTTAACACCTGATAAATATCAAGAAATTAATAATGCACTAAAATGAGGCGTTAAGCTTGTATAACACAGGGTTGCTATTTATTTTATCCTCAACTCGATAATGTCACCTGACCCGTAATCCCCCGGGTGTTACGATACGATAGGACTGTTCTAAAATAAAAGTCTACTGGGGAAAGCAGGTCAATAATGTGGCTGCCCGGCCTAGCCTCCCTTGTTCATGCTCCATTTCAGTCTTCACAGCCGATGCGTAGTCAATTGTATTAAAAAGCTTCAGGCTTTCAAAGCTTGCCTGTTAGTGCTTTGTTGTGGTCGGTTTTAAAATCAGTTTTATTTAGTTTTTATTGGAAAGTGGAAGTCAATGACGACGTCGGGAGTTGACGAGGGATTTGATAAAGAAGATGTCAGTGGAAATGTTGAAAGGATTTACTTACACTGATGCAATTGGTGATGTTCTTGATAAAGGTGCGCGTCTATGTTTTTATTTATTTTAATCTATAGAGTAACTAACTTCAAAACATGCTGGCCGGCCTGTAGTTGGCCATAGTCTAACGTATATAGGGGTTAGCGGTATGTAATGTAGAAAAAATCATAGAATATGTAAGGATCGTAGATCTGTGGACTAATTCACGTAACTAAAGAAGTGCTGTTGCAGTGCAGTTGCGGTTAAGTTTCGATCAAAACAACGCTTTTCGTATTCTCTACCGCTGTCAGACACGCTCGCGTCAATTTCGCGTCACGCGAGCGCAATAACGGCATTCTACTTTTGCGCGTCTTTGGTGCGTGCTTTCGAACACAACGTGATCGGTATTCTTTTGACGTCTCAAAATGGCAGTTAAAAAGCACTAAAACCTGTACTCGGGTATTATTTTAATATTATAATAACGTCATTTATTCAGATTCTATTCAATTATTTAGTGAGTAATATTTTTCTCTCATGTGGCCACAAAGTAAGTTTGATTATCGTACAGTTGACGTGCTGTTCACGCGCAGCTTACGCGCAGTTCAAAGATAATAAGAATACCGTTTATCACTCAAACTTGGACTTAACTGCAACTGCACTACAACTTCATCGGCGCGTCATAAAATTACGTGAATTAGCCCTCTAATGGTGTAATGTAGCTGTTGCTGCCTAACCTATGGGTAAAACGCGTTAGTTTATGTAGGGTATGTAGCCCACATCCTAATTATTGTGTGTGTGAATAGTTCAGGCGTTATAATTTTTATTATGTACATGCTTTTTTCCCGCGACTTCGTCCGCGTGGTTGTTTTTGTTTCTGTATATTTTTCGATAACAAAATGTAGCCTAAAAGCACTCGGGGATCGAAATAATTTACAGAATCAGGCGACTACATTAGAAATTAGTTGATAATAATTAATATTCCCAATTGAAGCAAGAGTAACAACTGTAGGTACAGCTAGTAGAATCCTTGAGACGTATCGAGAGTTTTTAGTTCTCACTCATAAGGAAGTGACGTTGTCGCTCTATTAGCATCCTTTGACCGCACGGCACCATTCATTCATTTGGTAATCTACTGCACTGAATCAGTACCCATTGAATGATCATTCAAAACGGACTCATTCGCAATCATTCTCGTTTCCTCCAGACAATAGTGCAAGCAGTTCGTAAAAATATCTCAATGAACTCCAATTGTACACATAAACAAGAATAAAAGAATATGTTTATAATACTGAGACCGCGCACTGAACACTATCCTTAGAATTAACAAAATTCAACTCTACATTCCAGAAAGTTCAGCATATTATCGTCTGCATCTAAACTTTTCTAACTGCAGGATTAGATTTCTTACGTTTCCTGTTTACGTGGACTGTTTCGTGTAATTGGGAATTTAATTCATACGTTTTATCGTCATGAGAACTGTATTTTACGTTGGTTTCTTTGATACGATCTTTAATGTTGTTTCGTTTAGCGGGATCCCGGTGTATCTTGATTGAACACATGATCGGAAATTCATTGATGACTTGACAAACAAACATTCTTCTTCGCTGAAATTACGTTTGCGAACGTGTTTTCACAGAATACGTAATGTTCCGCGTGCGTTACTAGTGATTTGCGAAATATGGTTTTTTACGACGATAGTAGTAAACGCTTCTAGAAAAATATCTATGAAAATGAATCTTGAATTTGAACTGAGTTTTTGAACTGTATTTTTGTTATTATGACAGTCGTTCATCTTGATGTATGATTTCTCCGTTGATGTTTGAGAGTCGACGCACAGCTGCCGGAAGATGCCTTGGTCGACGCACTAACGCATTATCGGTTATGTGTGTAGACTTTGTCCGCAAGAATAATTTAGGCATCTCAATTTTTTTACCTTCCTGGATAATTTCTCTTTCTGTTGGTTAAAAAAAGCTTTTTTACAAAAAAAAAAACAACCGCCTTCAAAACCAAAAAGTGACAAATAACTTTAAAACAGAACACACATGACTTTAATTTCGGAAGTCGGTGGCAAATTGGCAATACAAAACAACAAATAGAACAGCCAAGCCACTCACACACACACACACACACACACACACAAGAACACAACGCAACCATAGACTTCCGAAACTAAAGTCATGTGTGTTCTGTTTTAAAGTTATTTTTCACTTTTTGGTTTTTGCGGTTGTTTTTTTTGTAAGAAGGCTTTTTTATTTTTAGTTTTTTAGTACTTCCATATCATCCAAATCCATTAAGAAATGGCAACACAGTCAAAACATAGATTGAAAGTACAAGGTGAGAACATTACAACATCCATGTATATTTTTTTGCTTTCTGACGATTTTTTTAAAAAGTGCTGATTCAATTTCGTAAAAATTGATATGGGACCACCTTGATTCATACCCTATCAATCAAAAAGAGAATTTTCAAAATAGCTGTACATTTGCCGGAGAAATCGCGTAACAAAAAATGAAAAACATACAGACGAATTGAGAACCTCCTTCTAGTAGTCGGTTGAAAACCATATTAAAATCCGTACAGTGTTTTCTGAGCTTAGACCAAATACAATTCGGCCCGGCTGAACTGCGGCTGCCTGTTCTAGCGATAGCGACCAATAATGCGCAGGCATCGTCATCCCAAGATAGATAAGTTGATCTAACTCGTTGTAACTGAATCCGTACGATGACGTACCATCTAATGTAACATATCCACTCCTTCCTTTTCTAATCAGGGCTAATGTAACCTTTTTGACCGGTCACCACATTTTGTCAGCACACATGTTGAAAGTTTCGGTTTAAAAGGAAATGTGTTCAAGCCCGTGTGGTGTCTTCCGGTGTGAGTAATGTTTCGTTATCGTGGTTTTGTGACACATGATTTAATCACACCTGTTTTCGGGGGTTTTTACCCGACTTTAAAAAAAAGAGGAGGTTCCCCATTAGACTATGTTTTATTGGATAAGGTATGACTTTCATATATCTTTGGGTATGCCCCAAGGGTCAGTAGGTACTTTTTGTTGCGTAAAGAATTTGAATTATCATTCCAATCCTGAAGATAGTAAAAAGCGGAAAATAAAATCCTATTGTTATGAAAAAGACAGCCAGTCGTCTTCAAAAACTAAAAAGTGATGAATAACTTTAGCAAAGCACACATGTCATATGACTTTAGTTTCAGAAGTCAGTGGCAATACAAAACATCAAACAGAACAAAAGTCGGGGACCTCCGAACCGACTTCTATGTTACAGAATGGTATTTGTACGAGTACAATGTTGAGAGTTTAATTTGTAAGTTTCTTGCTCTATTTTTTCAATAGTAATAGGAACCTATAGGGAACGAGCAACTAGCTTCAACTTTCTGACCGACTCCTTCAAATTTACAGGCAAAAGCTAGCAAAAGCCCGCTTTTTCCCGTGATTTCGTGTACGTGAATTTTCTTCAAACAGATTCCATTATTTTTTATAATGGTGGCGCTTAATAAATTATTGCCTATAAGACTCGGGATAACGTACATATCTTTCTATTAGCTAATGAATATTTAGAATCGGACCGGCAATTCCGGAGAAACAAACAAACTCTTCAGTTTTATAATATAAATAATACAGATTGAAGTTTGAAGATTGTTTCAGCGAAATAGACCTACAACAGTATCATCATCCATCTCTTTATCTATCTATGAGTCAAAGGCTTATCGTATTTCATAGTAAGTTTGTTCTATGTAGTATTAGGATAGTGTTGGTTGCTAGTGCTTCTTTAGATTCCCGTTCCACAGTTGGCACATCGACCATCTCCATGACTACCTAATTTGTTAACGTTGCATGGGTTTTTCCAACTACCGTCTGCCATTGCCAATCACAGCTCACTACTCACTAGTTGTGCTGATTTATTGAACGTTTTGATAAGTTTCCCATTTTTATCAATGTTAGGAACATGTAATTGTTGCATCGTTCATGATATGGTGAAATCACATGGAGAGGTGAAATGGATTTCCAGTGCACTTTTCCATAAAGGTATATCCAATATGAGGTAAATTTTTATAATAGCAACCCGCCCCGGCTTTTCACGGGTGCAATGTAGATCAAACTATACGTTTATACCTTCCTCTTGAATCACTATCTATTGATGAAAACCGCATTAAAATCCGTTGCGTTCAAAAGAGTAGTTCGGAGAGGCACTGGGAGAAAATGATCGTTAAGGAACACAACCTTTAACACGACTGGTTGCCTGCTGCTTTACCTTGGTCACGTTTGTCGCCGTGTCTGTACCTGTACCGAATTCGTCCTCATCTTCTTTATTACTTCATCATCATGATCATATCAGCCTATTGCCGTTCATTAGTGAACGTAGGTCCCCCAGAGATCGCCAAACAACCCGGTTTTGGGCAACACGCATCCATCCGCTACCAGCCACCATCCTCAGGGCCGCCACCATCTTTCAATTTATGCGTTTGATGCCGGGCTGCTGCCACGCCGGGGCAGTGCGGTTGTCGGACTGCACACGGACGGTTGTCTGTTTTCATACAGTTGACACGTCGAAAGTGCCGCGCGACACCGGTCCCGAGCACGCACGACGGCAGGGCCTCAAGTCTGCTATTACAATAGTGTCATCAATGGTCTATCACTGACTTCATAATTGTTGATTTTGACAAGTTTGGTAATCTACTAATATAATGGCGTCATTATGACTTTCCAATGGTCAACCACTGACACGCCATTGAAATAAATTATATATAATGGTAATCTCGTACAAAATGACAAATGAATGACTGACTTAGGCGGTAATCTGCTACGATTTTGACAGTTTCTTTGATCAGTGACCCACCATTAGAACGTCATTGTGCAGTCATTGCTTTTAATTCGACCGACCAATAATAGACCATTATGAATTTAGCAGATTACGAACTTTTAGCAAAATGACAAAGGGATCGTGTTGGAATGACGAAATTATAAAAATAGCAGACTTGGCCCCCTGGACGACAAACGTCACTGGCCACAGGCCAACTGTATGGAAAAAGACATCTGTCCGTGTGCAGTACGACATCCGGACTGCTACGGCGTCGCAGCAGTCCAGCACCAAACGCATAAATTGAAAGGGCCCTTAATCGTCGGTGTATCGCGCCACAGGGCGTCCCACACTACGCTTGCCCAAACGCGATCTCCACTCTAGAGGTTTATTATATGCTTAGTTACCTGTATCTAATAGTTGTGTTGTTTTGTTGCAGGTGATGCTGGGCGGGACGGGGTCGCCGGCGGGCGACGACTTGCTCACCGTCACCGTCGTCCGCGATGAGCATGGATATGGAATGAAAGTTTCTGGTATGTTATGTAGCTTATTCTTCTGCATTTCTCGTATTGCCTTCATTCAGCCAGGGCCAGGGTACCCCCAGACTTGCCTCCATTCAGACAGGGGCCCAGGGTAAATTTAGTAAAAGGACAATGCCAGAAACTCTATAGAACTTTGCCCCACTCAATAAAAGTGATGTGCAATATGTAGCATCTTACTGTTTATTTATTGCTGATAACTAAATATTAGTCTTAGTGACTGTAGAACTTGCAGTTTCCGTTTAAATCTAAAAACAATATGTAACAATGTATAATGACATTGAATATAGGTTAAATGGTATTTTAGGTAAAATGAGTTTGTATTTTGTGGGTAGGTATTTCGTAATCCGCAAGTTCTAAAGAAAAACAATTTACTATAGAAAGGTTCTATATGCATTACAATTATTTTCATTAATTTACTTTTCTGTACATGGGTGGGGCAGGATCTGGGATTGTCATTTTGGTTTTTCCAAAATTAGTGTCATGTCGGCTCCCCCAGAAATGGACTTAAATATAAAAAGACCCACATATACAAAAGATACACAAGGATATGCATAAGAATTGTCAATCGTGGTGACAACTCCAATGCAGCTTGTTGAGTAATATAAAATTTATAAAGAAATATATAAAATAAATAAAGATCATGACTTTAAAGTTACATAATATTTAACTTAGAAATGTTCTTGTGATAAATGAAAGGTGGGACACACGTGCGTGGTTCTGACGTATGTAAGAATAATGACACGTTGTTTCACATCTTACACTGACTAGAGTGTAAAAAAAAGGAAACCGCCTTCAAAAACTAAAAAGTGATAAATAACTTTAGCACAGAACACACATTACTTTACTTTCGGAAGTCGGTGGCGGTGGCTTTGTGTTTGTTGTTTTGTATTGCCATCGACTTCCATTCTTCCTTTTTTTTTGAAAAACCTTTTAATTTTTAGTTTTTAGTATTGCCTTAACATCCAAATCCATTAAGAAACGGCGACACACTTAAAAGAGATTGTAAGTCCTCCAAAGATTGAAGAAACTAAAATGTCATCTAAGTATTTTTTTGAGATTTTATTGAATTTTTCAAAAAGGGCTGGATCAATTTTGATAAAATTTATATGGAACCATTTCGGAATAAACCCCTTTAGAACAAAAAAAGAATTTTGCAAATCCGTCTATATATATATGACAGAGTTATGCCGGAACATACATAAAAAAAATAGAAACATCCGAATTGATAACCTCCTCCTTTTTGAAGTCGGTTAAAAATATGTATTTCTCCAACCACTTGCATACTCCTTTCTATCCTCTACAAGTATTAAAAATCGAGTAAACAAAAAGACTTCCTAATTAGACATCATACTGCCAACCCGTCCAAATGCAATGCAAATATATTCCATCGAGCTATACTTGACAAAGAAAAGTAGCTAATCGACTGTCAATAGTGAAAGCAGCATTCAACCGGTGCCTTTACTCCATGCCAAACCCTATGAATGCTGTCCACGCCATTGTTGGGCATTACACATGGTTTGAATGCATTATCAAGGTGTTGATGGTTTAAGGTACGTCTGAACATAAACATTGTATCGTATGAATTTTTGTATTTCGACGTTACGATGCTGTATATCTTGTACGATGCTATTGTAACCTCAATTTCTAATATTTTATTAATTTTAAAAAGAGTGTTCAAACGAGCAAGAAACTCCATTTTCTTACTCGTTGTTGTCATAAGATCCTAATATCTGGAATGTGCAATTAGCTTCATTTTCTGACTGATTGACTCCTTGCAGCCAAAAGTTCCTGAAAATAGTTTATTTGAATGAAATGATTGGATTTGATTTTAATCGACTGAATTAGAATTGTGTTTTTTCTGGACTACTTATACCTAGTTTCCGAGGTCTTCAACAGATTTTAGTAGATAACATATTTTCAACAGCTAATTATTTGACATTGTTATTCGTTAAGGATTTTCCGAAAATTCTTATTTGTAAAAAGCGTTTTTTTAAATTTTGCGAGCTTTTTTGACGATTACTTCTTCACTGTGTATTAGTGTGTATTCAGCACCGTAATGTGTCAACACCGTCGTCCGTCTGCTGCCTACATGCTGCTGCCACTGCAAGTGCAATGCAATTTACAACAGTGTGTAAAACCAGTGTGGCACACATTTAGAATGCTTCTATAACTTTATTCGTTCTGCTAAACCGCAAGATATATCATAAAATTTATATTGAAAAATGTCACATCATCTATTGCACGCTACAAAAATATGTACTGGCTACTTGGCAGACATTCTACTTTGTCAGTGTACAACAAACCGCTTTTAAACAAGAAAGTACTCATGCCTGTATGGACATACGGCATTAAACTTTGGGGCTGTACAAAACGAACTAACGTTGAAATCATTCAAAGATTCCAACATAATGAACTTCGTAGTATAGTAAATGCTACTTGGTACGTTACAAATGATGACATCCACCGAGATCTAGGAGTGGACCTAGTTACTGTAGTTATAAAAAAACACGCAGAAGCACATGAACGAACGCTTCTCCAACATGTGAATGTCGAGGCTATCCAGCTCCTTGACACCACGGACATAGTAAGAAGACTCAAGAGAACTAAGCCCTTTGAGTTAGTTTAGTGAAGTGAGTGTTACGTGGTGCAGTGAGTGCTACTCTTAAAGAACACAAGAAACCATCATAATAGAGACAATAAGAAAGTGCCAATGGACACATTCTTAACCATGTAAGATTTTAGCAAATTAAGTTAAATTTAAATTATTTATTAGCCTCAAGGTCTAGATTGTAATTGTTATGAGTAACCGTTTAATTACGAGTACATCACAAATGAAAACAAAAAAAACTATTGCATATCTTTGAAGTCAGGTATACATCTACCAATATAACATCAGTTGCGTGACATAATTACAGAACAGTCGAATAAATAGCTACGTTTTCTGCAACGTCGCATCGTTAGCGAATTTTTGATCAAATACTCTGACTGTGGGTTGTGTGGATAATTTGCATTGTTGAATCTCTCTTGCGTGATTGAATGGATGATGTTTCATGATGTGGATGGCCGGTTACGTTTGTGTTTGGTAATGATGACTCCATTTAATGTCATTGTCAAATTACCACCTGGATTGTATTGTTATCTTCGTTATATGCTGGCCTTTGGGGATTTTGTATAAATAACTTTTATCTCGATTTTACGAGGTCATGTGTTTTGCAGTAGTCTCTCTGTTTTAACGTAAAATTATTTTAATTTGAATTAATCGTAATGTTATTAAAATTAATTACTGATTTCAAGGTAGGAGGGGAATTTTCTTTCTTTTCTATGATAGTTTATGCATACAGAAACTATCATAGGCCCTTTCAATTCCTTAGATAATATAATAGCTAAAAATATTTGACCTCCGAAATTGGTCGAGGAAACCTGAAGACGTCAACAATTTAATTACGTTTTCTTATACCAGCCTCACGTTTTTCAGGTGACAATCCCGTATACGTACAATCAGTGAAGGAGCACGGTGCTGCGTGGCGAGCTGGTCTTCGCGCAGGCGACAGGATTCTGCGAGTCGACACCGTGCCTGTGCATCATCACACGCACCAGCAAGTCGTGCACATGATACGAGGTAGGGAAACCTTACAAGATTTGGTCTCTTCCAAAATTTGAGAGCTGCTTGGGGAGAGTAAGATCTACAACGCACTTGCGGCTGACCGCATTGTAATTTTTATATGAAACCGCATGATATCAACGCACTCGCACTGACTTGCGGCCAGGCGTCAACCGCTCCGCTCGTCTTGGAGCTGTGGCGGGCCGCACATCTATTGTTATGAATTTGTAATTGCTCTCGCATATAGCCCTCAATATAATGAAAAAGAAATGCTTGTAATTGAGTACGACATGCGGCGGACCGCAGTAGAACCCAGACGATACGGTCAGCCGGAATACGACGTGCCGTTGCAGCAGACTGCATATACTGCGGCCAACCGCAAGTGCGTTGGTCAAGCACCAGCCGCAAGTTGGTCTAAAAGGTCAGTATGTTGTAAGGGATCAGCTACTGGGCCAACAGTCTGTATCCTATATTCTGTGTATGGTAAGGGATCAGCTACTGGGCCAACAGTCTGTATCCTGTATTCTGTGTATGGTAAGGGATCAGCTACTGGGCCAACAGTCTGTATCCTGTATTCTGTGTATGTACTACTACTAGCTGTAATAATAAACGTTTATTCTATTCTATCCCTTCGTCTGACCAGAAGCCAAATATTGGTGGCTTGACATTGTTTAACTATTGTGTTTCCTAATCGACAGTTGAGCTCGTATGGAATCAATGAAATCACATCGAAAGCCATAAATAGTATAATAGACGGTATACAGCATGCCGATGAACGATATTATTTGAGGAACGTATGGGATGATGGGGCTCATTTGTTTCGATGCCATCCTAAGACACCAAGTTAATAAGGTCCATTTCGCTTGCACTCAAATCAGCAATGCAGTTTTGCAGTGGAACTTTTTATTACGGTAGTTGACATTTCTTCAGATAAACCCTTTCATTAGGAGCTCTTCTATCGCTGCATTGTTTATCCCTCTATCTATCTACATTTTTTTAAAGTGCATACGCTTTAGTGCAAATCAGTTGCAGATACATTACTCCTGAACAAAAATGACCCTATTACTGAGTAGTTTCATTCACTTCAATAATTTATATTGATGGAACGTTGAATGTGATTGGAATGGACATATACTTGACACTGCTTAGTGTCTAGTTAGTAATTCCAGAGTTGCGAGAAGGTCTTTGATTCATGCCTAGAGAAAGGTCTCACTAAATAAGGATTGAATGCTACAAAAACAAGTTGAAACTCAAGTACAATTAACGATCATCAAAATATTTTTTCGTTTGAATTCTTTAAGCCTCGAAAAAGATTTCTCGGGGCGAATCATCACGTGAATTTTAATGGTGTTTTTATGTGCCCATTAAACTGTTAATTTTACTGAGCATGTCTCGAATGCCTTCGTTCTGTATCACCGAGGCAACGCCATTGTTGTGTATTGTTAGAGTGCCGGAGACTACTGGAGTTCCTTGCTGCTAGTTAGAATGGGTTTTACCAGTGGTACTGGTAAATGCAACTGCTTCTGCTCATGTGACGATACTTGATCGTCACTTCTTATTCTAAACCCAGTAATGGAATTCGAGATCTAAAATGTAAACAAACGTGTTGCTGATTTAAAATTAAAACATCAATTGTTGGAAATGTAAATTACATATCAAATAAACATGAGCAACTTGTTAATAAGAATAGAAATCTGTTATTTTCACTACATTAGCCTCTTACCTTAGACTAATAGTTTTTATTTTGGCTCACCGCTTCAGCATGCTTCCAAAAGCACGAAAAAAAAAAACCCAAATAATTTGAATTCCTGAGTAAATGTTGACTACCCCAGAAGTGTCACTTTAATAATGACATTTCTTTGTTTACATTTTTGATCTCGAATTTCATTTCTGAGTATAATGTAGAAAAACCGCCTGTGTATTTTGACGTTGACGACACGGTTGGCGCAGTGGCTCAGCGATCGACTGCTGCGCAGCGTGTTGCTCGTTCGATTCTCGCCCAGGGTAAACATTTGTGTGATGAGCACTTGTGTTTGCCTTGTGTTTGGGTGTTGTTTGTTTGTCTACTAGTAGTAGTAGTAGTAGTATCTATAAATGCATGTATATACAAAAAAAAAAAATTGTGTATGTATATCAGCTGTCTGACACCCATAGTACAGGGTCTCCCTAGTTTGGGGTCAGATGGCCGTGTGTGAAAATGTCCCCACATATTGTTATTTTATTATTATTATTTTGTACAAATCTATGTCAGTAACTTTAGATGTAGTGAGCTGTCATTTCTCCAGACGCTCTCTTCACCGATGTAGATTTTGACAGGATGGCACTGCTGATTGTCAACAAGGCAACCCATAATAAATTGTACCCACTATTTATTTAATGTTCATCTTTGGATATTTCAGCGAATCCAACGACGGTGTTGACAGTCCAGCAGAACTCGTCGAGACATAAAACGCCTATCACAGCTCCAGTGCCTGTTAATGTGAGTATATCCACTCTTATATTAAAGTCTATTCAAATCCCTGTTTCCATTTGGTTCTCTTTTTGGCCACGTTCATAGAGTAAACGATATGAGCGTCCTCTGTGGACGCACTTTACGAAAGTGTTTGGTTTTCGAATTGATTCTCATGTCCTACCATTTTCATGTAGCAATAGAAATTAATTACACCCATATCCGTTGCCTAAAATGGCGGAAACAATCAAAATACTTGCTAATTAGAGAATAAACACTAAAATACTTAACTGAATGCAGAACTAAAATAACAGCGTTAACCTTGGAGTGTGTTATCAGTCCGAGAAATGCAATAGTCACAGTAGGTATTGTAAAATCATACGGCGTGAGCGCCCGCGCAAGGTCACAGCTTACAACTGTTGTGAAACCAACTGCTTCAGTGCCACTGGTCAGCTGATCGGTGTGTTTGCTTTGAAAATATTTTATTTGTATCTACTATTTTACGCCGTGTGGTGCCGGCTGCGAATAGCACCACCCCATTACTACTCGTGGGTGTCATAGAAGGCGACGGAGGGATATTGGCCAGAGGATGGACAGCAGCGTCCTTTTGAGTACCATAACACCTACTGCGATCGCCAACATGCATCGGCCAAGCACGGCGATTACGGCTGAACCTCCCCTGGGGGGAGACATACGCCCAGCAGTGGGTGGCTAAAGGTTGACATGATGGTGATGATGACTATTTTACGGCAAAGAGGCGCTCGTGACTAAGTAATAATCGTACGAATTGATCGGTCATGGTGGAGCTACGCTTTCCGCGGTCACCCCTGGATGGGTGACCATCCATTTCATACCGATTGGTACCGGCTGTCATTCGTAGATCTTTGACAGTCGCTATGGGTAGTCAGATGCTAGAAAGTGTGACAACCAGTCTTAGTTGTGGTAGTAACTTGGTTGTGGAGGTCAGATAGGCAGTCGCTCCAAGTAAAACACTGGTATTCAGCCATCACATCCGGACTGGAATCCGACTCTAACGGTTCAGAAATAGCTAGGCAGATAATGATGATGATTCCACAGCACTAGTTTTGTAACTCATGCACTGCACTATTTCATTTACTGCAATCAAGTCTTTTTGATCGTTCTCAATCATTACTTAGAAGTGTTCTGGAGAACTTGTTTTAAATTGTCCTTTACTAGGCTTTTTGAGAATTAAGCCTAGCCCTGCTACAGATGCAGTTAGGCAAAGAGGTTAGATAGCTGTTAGATTGATAGGAAATATCAAAAATGGAGGTGGTTTTTTTGTGATCTTTCACCAACAAAGTTTCTAGAAACTTGTGTTCATGCATAGACATTGCATGGATCCAGTGACCGTGGATCAAAAACACCGTTGCTCATACATTTGTTATGGTATTTAAAACTAAACCATAGTAAATGTGTTGGTAATATTAGTTTACAAATACGAGCACGCGACCTTAACGTCAGCTGTTAGCACAGGTGCGTCAGCGTCGAAGGATTCCCGAACTGTTACGTTTAGTCGTTAATGGTAGTAAGAAGCTGGTCGTGAGCACGAAATACTCTGAGTCATGCGTTTGTGCTAAGAATTTTTTTGAGAGGAGGACAGTTTGAGAATTTGACCTTTTTGGGAGTTAGGGGATATATTGAGAGTTGGACTGGATATTGTGGGACGACATTTTGGGAGTTGGACGTTTTCGGAATTGGACATTTTAGGAGTTGGATATATTGAGAGTTGGACTGGACATTGTGGGAGTTACGACATTTTGGTAGTTGGACGTTTTGGGAATTGGACATTTTAGGAGTTGGATATATTGAGAGTTGGACTGGACATTGTGGGAGTTACGACATTTTGGTAGTTGGACGTTTTGGGAATTGAACATTTTAGGAGTTGGATATATTGAGAGTTGGACTGGACATTGTGGGAGTTACGACATTTTGGGAGTTGGACGTTTTGGGAATTGGACATTTTAGAAGTTGGATATATTGAGAGTTGCAAATGTCCAGCACTTTGCGAACTGCTGGACATTTTGGGAGTTGGGCATTTTGATAATCGGACATTCTGAACTATGACAGGATGAGTTACTCATCTGATTATAAATGGCATTTTCAAGCGCTAAACATAGGTAGATCACTCATGGCAAACTTACCTAGCTACTACAGTAAGCTTCTTTAAGGGATTGCTGACTTAAATTGATCGCAGTTTGTTGTTTTTGGTGTTATTGACATTTTGGATTGGCATTGGCAATATAATAGTTGGTGCCGCTACCGACACAGCATGCACAAAAAACGATATAATTTGAGAAACGTATGGGATGATTGGGCGCATTTTCATACAAATAAGAGTGGGGAACCCAAGATGGCCGGTTATTATGCCCAATCATAATTTCAAAACTGTTTATTTAAAACAGCATTTAATAAACATCTGTAACGTAAAGCTGGTCTCAGAGATCTGAGAATCCCGCGTTAGTTGTAACTGCCATGTTAGGTAAATTATTATCGCGGTAATTATAAATGATGAGCTAACAGCCCATTTAATGAGCAATCAAGCATCACACCAGCCGCACTATGTCACTGAGGTGACGCACTGTAAATAATTATGTTCTAGTCGTTATTATGAATACTTTCAATGACACTCATAAAAGAGAAAATTCACAAAATCCTATTGCTGATCAAAATGTAGATAGCTGGTACCTGACCTTGTTATTAATGAAAATTTACCTGGATCTTTTAACTTTTGGTTTAGCTTTGGTATCGTAGATTTCATAATATTTGGTTTAGCTACTTACTAAATATTGTAAACATCCTTTTTTGAAAAGAGTATGTATGGAGTTTCTTGCCCATTCTTCTCCATACGAAACTACCATTTGGAATGGGCAACTAGATTCAAGTTTAAAAATATGACGTTCAAAAGTGCCTTTTAATGGTCTAATTGAAATGAATGATTTGACTTTGACTTTTGACTTTACTTTGCGCCCTTAAGGCGCTGACAATATCCAAGTACACCTACACCTGCTGTACGAAGATTTCCTAGTGCTTCCAAAGTAGCGCCGATTTGCGACAGGCATAGTGTCTCCACCGAAAATGGCCGCAGAAACTTTCGATGTTTTTGTGTTTGAAGTTGGCACGCCGTGCTGTTTTGTGGAAATAAACTACTGTAAATAAATAGTCCAAGTTGACTTGGTTTGGATAAATACTTCTTTTTTTCTTTTAATTTATTAAAACAATAGATTTGCGAAATTATGTTTGGTTTTGTTTACGTTCATGCTTAAGTAAACAGGAAAAAAGGGAAAATAAGGAATATTATGCAAAATTTAAGCCATTACACAAACAAATTAGTTTAATACGGTGTTTAGTTTTATTAGACATTTAAATTTTAACAGGACAACATCTGACGTCGAGCTGCTTCTCTTTCTTTTCTATGCAGTGTGACAGTGACCGCGCTTTAACTGTTGTCTGCGTTTTAAATGCAAATACAACCTTATTTGTCCCATTACCAAATATATTGACAATGGTTGACACAGTATAATATTTTCATTCGGAACAGTACAATTCATTGTTATTATTTCCAGTCGGAGAAACAGCGTCAGTTGGAAGTGTCGAAAGTACACACAGTACGGTTGATGCTTGAACAAGAACAGAAGTTCATCAGGGATCTGCGCAGTAAGTCACACTTAGTTTACATTCTATAGCATTATCTCATTACAAACTATGTTTCGTTGGAAGTTCAAACAAGACCAACATTTATTTACTTTTCTTATTTATTTATTACTAGCTTTTTCCCGCGACTTCGTCCGCGTGGATGTCGTTTATCGCGGATGCAATCGAAGTTGCGGATTAAAAAGTAGCCTATGTCTTTCCCCGGGGTTCAAGCTATTGTCATACCAAATTTCATCAAAATGGGTTTAGCCGTTTCATCGTGAAAGCGTAACAGACAGAGTTACTTTCGCATTTATATTGTTAAGTATGGAGTATGGATTAAGGCACATCAACAACACAAACAACAATCAATAACAGTGTTTAGGTTAATAGGGTATTACACCCATTTTTGAAAAGTGTCTCAATTAAATTCTGTAGTGTTAATATGCCACCAAAAGAATCACAAAATTTGTATTCAATCGATAAGTGCCATAACAACACATATAAATTTTTCATTTTCAAATTTCGCGCGTAGTTTGACGAAAACGCCTCGTAGTGGACGCCATATTGTTCTGTGGAAATGACGACAGTTTGCTGTGTAGTCAAATGCGCTGATATTTTGTATGATTATTGTATATAGTTTAAAAATAATTTAAATCATATTTTGTAATAGGTGTAATAATTAAAAAAATACGTTGGTTAAGAAAATAATAAAAGTACAAAGCCTATACGAGCGAAATGCTTGACTGACAGTTGACACTTTTTTGTTTACACAGCCGTACGACGTACGTAGTATGACGGCTACTATTTCAAGGTGTTCTATGACAGATTAAAAAAACTGAAAACTTTGATTTGAATTTTAAAATTTATTTTGTTATTTTATGAACTAAAACTAACATTTTCCGACTGCTTTTTGCCTAAACTACCTCAGTAATATATTTATAGATTTTTTCTCATATAGAGTAAAATACCCTATTACAGACGTGCACAGCGTTCATAACAAAATATAAATAAAATACAGTATTAATGATAAAAAAAAATATAACAGAGAACTCCAGCTGGCAAGAAAAACTCACACGCGCTCACTCTCGTTCTCTTCTTAATTGTATTGATGCAAAATAGTTCATGTCTGCATAAACTACTTGGCTATTTATTAATTCTAGGCATAAAACATTTCGGTTTGATAAGTTCAAGTATTAAAATCATGTCAACAGAGCAACGAAACCATCGTTGCTTGCAGTTAGACCCTTTAGTTTTAACACTAAGATGATTAGAGAAATCATTTTCAATTTTAAATGTATATTTATTACCTATGTAATTTATTACTAGCTTGCGCCCGTGACTTTGTCTGCACAGACTTAAGAATTAAACTAGAGTCCTAAATTATTCCAAACGGAATAAAAATTATCCTATGTGTTTAGATAGATCAATATGTGTGTTAAATATCAGCTATATCCGGTCTGCATATAAAGAAAGAAAGAAAGAAAACACAGTTTATTTGTAAGAATATAGTACAGTCAGCAGCAAAAGTAGATTAACACTGTTATATTTTCATATCCTCTAAAAAGATACAAAAACAAATACGATGTAACTAATACTTTGCAGTATTTCAGGTCATGGTCAAAAGTTTATTTTATCTTAATTTTCTATCCTGTCCGTATTTCCTTCTGCTCAAAAATTATGATTTAAAATCTGAAGTGTTAATCGCCTTTCGTTGCTGACCGTACAATAAAGTGTTGCAATTATAATGGTTTTAAAAAAAATATAATACGTCTTTAAAAAAAAAAAAATTTGCCTATTCTGTCCTGACCCTGGGCAAAAGTCTATCTCATTTATAATTATTTAAGTATTTATTATATTTATTCGTCTATAATTTTGAACTGAACTACTATTTTCAGATGAACTCCTAAAAGTACCAGACGTTAGAAAACAAACACAACTCGAATCAGCTGAGCAACGCTGCTCAAAGTTGCAACATGAGATCGACAACATCATGGCAGGCCAGGTAACAACCCTACCCCCTTACAATATAGTCTACTTTGCAATACACTGTTACAGTACCAACACATAGCATTTGTAACTATGTTGCAGCCTGTTTTTTTAAACTTATTTTTTAATGTCACTGTATTTATTTGTACTTTTTTATATCTCTATGTGTCTATAGTTATATTTGCGGCCAGGATTATGTGTGACGTTTTATTGTTTATGGGATAAAATTGCTACTCTTGGTTTCGCGGTCTATGGTTGGTTCTATAAAGGTCCTACCTGCTGATACCCTCTGGTTGTCTGTCTGTTAACAAGAAGTAAGAATGTAGTCTCTTTTAAAACATGACGCTTATTCGGGGATTCCCCTAAAATACTCTATCGCGAAGAAGAAAATTGTCAAAATGACTACATTACAACTTAGTGGTTAAATTTTGTACGACAAGTACAGTTAACAGACGATCAAACCGTCCGGATAGAGAGAGACAGCGCTATGCGTCAAAAAAAGAATTCTGTGCTTCTAACCTAACTTCTTCTAACGCCGTCTCCTTCTGTCTGTTAGTACTTTTAATATCACCCATCTACATAAAAAAGCCTTCAAAGTATATAATAATTATGTGCGTAAAGATGCGCAAAAAAAAACTTTACGTTGTCACTGGGCGCAAGTAAAAGGCGCGCCTCAGCAAGTAGTAAATAGAAGAAAAAAACAATAAAGTATTTGGTCATCCGACTTCCAATAACTGCCATGTTTTGTCTAACCAATAGTCGCTCATTACACATTCATAACGGTACACTGAAGGGCCAATAAATTGGGACACTCATTATTATTCAAGTACCAAAGGACATGATTTCCCTGCTTATAATGTAGAAATAGGTTTGGATAGCTGTCGTGAATTTATAATATATACGGAATCGTGGGTGGGTGATTAGATTTGGCTTACTACTGTCATACCTGTTGTACTGATTGGTAAAGAGATTGTTATATTTACTTTTTATTTACTTATTAGCATTTTTCCCGCGACTTCGTTCAAAAGTAACAAATAACTTTAATTTCGGAAGTCGGTGACAATACAAAACTACAAACAGAACCAAAGCGCGAAATTCAAGTTACTTTTTACTTTTTGAAAAAAAAAAAAACCAATTCATGGCTTTGTAAAATGTCGTTTTCTAGGTGAAGCATCCATATTGTTTTGAGCTGACATTTGAACTTGTCTTTAAAATTCAACTAATCCAACCATATTAAAGACGATTACGTCATGGAAAATGCTTACATTTCGCATCAGTAATATACATTTTCAAAATGTTATATAATGATGTGTTCGTTATACATTACCTGGCCGCAAAAGTAACTCAAACGGAGGCGAAAGTGAAAACCGTCAATGTATTTTGTATTTTTTTTATTAAATCATCATAATTATGTCCCACGTAACATCGAAATGGTACAGTTTTTTAATAACGGAGGTGTTTTAACTTCACCGTTAATAGTAACATCAGTTGATGACCTATAGTATAAAATGACCGTATTTTTTTTTGCTAGGGGAGGGCTTTTCCCAAGAGTGGGACAGAACAGACTAAACAAAAAATACAGTACTCAGCATAGTCAAAGTATATCGCTCTCTTTCTCTAACGATGCAATGATAATGCTGTTGTATTAGTTTTGGGCAACACTGTGTTGGAATAGGATATACAAATTTTGAATACTCGTAAAGCAATAGAACTGGTAAAGTAAAAGTACCAGTAATATAAAGTACTGGTAAAGTAATAGTACTGGTAAAGTAGTAGTACTGGTAAAGTTAACACACCTCCATTCAAGACTGCCTAAAGTGTAAACTAACAAGGCTAACGGGACGAGTCGGGTAGTAACATGTTTTGTACCGTGTCTGCTTCTGTGCATGCCTGTTCATAACTGTGACGTCATTGTGAGACCCATTTCATTTTATTTGTGTATGTTTGTATCGTTTTTGATTGCTATCTTTTTAAATTTTGTTATATTTGGATGGAAGCGTACATTTTTTTCACGTGGATTTTACAGGAAGAGATTTAATTGTGTTGGGAAAGTTAACGGTAAGGTCTTTTTAAGTGGTTACTGATGTAAGCAAACATTGGTATTGACAAATTATTCTAATTTGTTGTAACTTACGACCAATATAAATTAGGAAACAAAAAATACATAAGGTGGAGGTTGCGTCGTCTTGATTGCCTTACAAGGCAACATAAAAAGAAATAATATTCTGTACAAAATAAAACACATTTGCGATAGACATACAAATAGTACAGATATTGTTTATGAAAAGGTCCCGTTTATTCCTTTTGAGGTACGGAACTATAAAAAATATTCTAGCTAGATAACCGTCGTCAATTGCTTAAATAAAAATACGAATTCGGGTTCAGATTTTCAAACCAGTTCTCGAAAATTTTACAAACATCAAAGATTCGTTCTCGAAGACTTCACAACATTTGGGATTTGTTATAAAACAGAAGTATGCATAGAACCAGACATCGGTAAAACGCTAAACAAAACGTAACTTTCGTCTCATCACATTGGGAATGGTTGTAACTGTACATTGCAAGTCTATACTAGTCTATGAACTTGCAACACCATCGCGCTTTAAAGTTGTGTTGAGATTTTTGTCATAAAGTATTATTTATTCGTTAGAATTCACACCTCTAGAATAGAAAGAGAGACATGAGCTTTGCATAGGTGTTGCCAAAAGTAAAATATAACAGGTTTCAAACAGGCACAGTTTGTAAGTGTGATCTAAAACTGATTGGTTTGTAATACAGGCATTTTATGCCTAACACATACATCAGCTCCTCACATTGAGTATTAGACAAATTAATATGTAAAATCTAGAATAAGATTGTCATTATGAGGGGAAATAAAGAATTTTATTATTATTATTGTTGTAAACATAATATGTATCGATAAAATCTTTGCACAACACTATTTCTAGACAATATAGTATTATGTTTAACACAAGTATTGTATAAAAAGTAAATATAGTATATATTTACTTTTTATAAGCATGCAATAATTTATCACAATTGATGTTTACATTTTATAATACTTGTTTTTATAGATTTTTGGAATCTTTTATTATGCAAAAATAGAATAAAAGTACTTACATTATTGTCCATGGAGCAGTAAGACTGTGTGTCTGCTAATGAATTATATTTTAATTCCCTTTTTATAAATCTGGAAAATAAATAATGTTTTTGCTATGACATGTTTGTCAATGACAGTTGTCAATCTTGACAATTGTCAGTAATACTTCTAATGAGTTTACGGCTTAAATAACGTAAAACCTCTAAACTGATGTCGAATATATGTGTGTATGGCTGTATTTTATACTAAACAGCTGGACACCCCCTAATGCATCTGGTGTTCTTTAAAATCTTAAAAGCACTAATCAAATAAAAATAACTGGCAGTCTACAATAATTGAGTCTGGCCGGTACTATAATACCCCGCTATATAAGACCAATACGGGCGTTCTAGAAGTAGAATTCATACTTGGATTATTATGAATTTCGGAAGAGCGGACAGAAAAGAAATCTGTTAAATGGGTCAGTCTAGATCTCGCTGTGGCTTGAGTAACACGCTGATTTACTCCTGACTTAACTTACTGAAGTCTACCGGTCCACATCCTAAAGTCGGTAACGGTCCTGAGTCGTGCCGTCGTGCTGTCGCGTGCTGCTGCTCCCAGGGCGGGTCTTACTGTTAAGATCCCCGCCGTCCCAAAGCTAGGAGCCGATCGCGGCAGTCTTATCTTCGGCCGATCCTGTTTGCCGGCCAGGCTGTAGAACCTTTTAGCCTGGAAATCTCTGCCTAACATAGTGCGTCTAGGTTAGTGTTTTCTATTTATTCTATGTTTTTGATACTCATCACATTAAAATCTTTCTTGTGAGAACTATTAAATTCTATCGTACAATTCTACATAGCTTTTTATTTCATAAATTATTAGAATTGCTACAACAAGCAAAAGGAAAGTGGATAGTATGTGCCGTTCAATCCACATTTTGTATAAAAAATATTATTTTGATTGTGAGTTGTTCCACATTCAACACCAACTGCAAAGCTTATGTCTCCTTTAGAGCTTACAAAAGTATGAAAAACTTAACTTTTAAGTAACGCAATAAACACCTCAAAAAGTATCAACTTGTAAATTAGTAAAACACGAACGCCAAAGAGAGCAGTCACAGAATCTCAGCACATCACGCACTGTGACATAAACCACGCTTGTTAACACACGTGTGTAGCCGGACGCGGCGCCCGGCACCCCGCGCCCCAAGCTGGCGGCCAGCAACTCGGGCTTCCTCAGCGCCCTGCCGCGCTCGCTGTCCAACCTCACGGGGCAGAGCCTGCGCACGCTGCGGCAGCGGGGCAGGCCGGAGCCCCCGCCCCTCGTGCGGCAGAGCTCCGACGAGGGCAAGCGGCGCCACGGGCACAACCACACCGTGCCGCTGGTGCCCACCACGTGCCTGGACAACGTCACGCCGCCGCCTCTGCCGCCCAGGTCCATCGAGAGGCCGAAGAGGAACCCGCTAAGCCCAAATTTGAGCCCTCCACCGATAAACCCTCTGGCTAAACCGAAGCCTAATAGTACGGCTTCACCGTCACACAAGCAGTACTATAAAGGTCGATATTATCCGGACAAGTTCCCGATGCATCAGTCGATGCCGGCGTATGATCCGAAGCAGTTCAGGAGGTCGTCGCATTCGCTGGACGGAGAGCTAGAAGGACCACAGCCTAACTCGATAGCTATGCAGATGAGTTATCCGCTTGTGAATGTGCCGCCGCCGCCTTTACAGGTAAACTTGTGGGGGAGTTTTTAGAACAATTAAATAAAATAAATGAGCGAAAATGTATGTAATGTAATGTGTGTAATGTCTTACGGTGACGTCATCTGACGCTCGAAGTCTCAGCTACCGTATACCGAGCACAAAAAAAAAAAAAAATTTCGTCAAACCGGGGTTACTGTCTATATGTTACCCAAATGTTTATAAATACTTGCCGTAATTTATCCACTTGAAATACAAACAAATCTGTAAATAAGTCGAAAGAAACTAAGCACATACTTACACCCTTTACAATTGTAAATAAAAATTATACACTTCACAACAAATGAAAAGTGTCCAAAATTGTTCTAAAAACTCGTTTTGACTGTGTTCAGGTGAATGTTTTTTTTATAAATTATTTCTATGTCGTCGGGCTGGATGTTTACTATGCATTTTATTTTTTTAAACCTTATTTGTATAGCTATAGCTTTGACTTTATTCCTTTACTGCTTGAAAAATATTTTATTATTTCATACAGCAAGTTTTTTATTCAAACAGTATGTCTTTTCTGTTACTATCTCCCTCGGTGAACACCTAGGTGAAGTGAGCTGCCATCTGTCCTGACGCTAGGGATTTACAAAGCACTACAATCGGATGACAGCTCACTTCACCTAGGTGTTCACCAGATTGTAACAGGATAGCACTGCTGGTCAGTATAAAATAAGATGATAAATTCACAATTGGGTAAACATGGGAAAGTCTCTTTGTAAATATTGAATGTCAAATTTTTTTATTTATATGTTTATATGTCAAAGATGCTCAAAACATTATATTCCATGTTATAACATCTTGAATTGTGACTAACATAACTTCATATAAAATCATTAAGCCTTACTAATAAAAATCAATAAAAAAAAATACTAAATGCTTACTTTATTTCGGTAGGGCAACACTGCCCGTTCATTTTCATTAAAAATAATCATTTAACGCTAATATTAATTGGTTTTGTCTGTACTATTGATATTAATTAATTACTTGTTGAATATACCCTTTTCTTTTATTAGTAAGGCTGCAAATGTATGTGTAGTAGAACCTTTTGGAAATGAAACACACAGAGAGAACTTTCATCTTTAATAACTTTTAATTACCGTAACGAAATTACATTTTAGAAGGGGTAACTTAGGGTACATTCAATTATTTTTCAAGTATGAGATACAAAAGTGTCTTTTCCTTGGTATAATTGAAATTAATCACTTGAATTTGATTTTATTTTAAATCGGTAGTCACATAATGTAATGAACATCGAATTTGATCCAAAAATATAACAAGTTTTATTCTTCCCTATTCCGAATTCAAAGGGACATTTATTTTTCGACGTTTTTAAAAGTATTTCTGTCGCCATGAAACATTTTTAAGTGAAAGAGAAAGCAAACATTATAAAACTTCTCATAAAAATAAAAAAAAAAAAAGCGTTTCATATCCAAAAGTCTACACCTAACGTCCTAATCCTTAATCTATATGTATAATAACTAGTTGTTTGTATATCTGTACAGACGGATAACCGAACCGGTGTGCCTGTCCTGCATATGAGGAGTCGATCATCTCCCGAACAGTTGGACCATGACTTGAATAGATGTAAGTTTATAAAATATGACATACTACAGTCCGCGAGGTGTAAGCTGAGCTTTGTATTTGTGTGAGTGATCACCAGAAAACAAAAGTAATAAAAGCAGTATAAACCGGTTTCAGCCAAGCAAGGGACGCGTCGCGCTTTAGGCCGACGTCACACCCACACTGTCTATGTACACTCACACAAAAGCAAAGCTCAGCTTATGCTTCGCGGATTGTACTTTCGTTCATTTCTCCGGGACTCGTCGAGCTTCAATACTTCGGCACTTTTCTGGTGGTCGCCAGTGTTTTTCGGGAGTTGCAGTGACTTAGGAGAAGTGTGGCGGGCTTGTCCTATAAAAAAATCCGTGAAAATCAACGGCAATATTTTTTTATTCAGACTTGTACTTTCAGAAATTACTTCTTACAAACAAGAAAAAATAAAAATAAAATATACTGAAATAGTATGACATATTATTTTGGCATACGAATTTCAATCTTATATCGAAGTTTGTAAGGTTAAGAGTTCAATCATCAAAATCGTCACCCAAGTAATATAGTCTGTGGTATTATCTCTTCACTATTTAACTACATATCTAGATACTGTATGTACAATACTCAGATTATGAAACAAAAGGCAGACCTAGAATTCGCTTTGTCGTCTCGTGTCGACTCGTGTCAGTACAGCACGAAGCGAAGCATCGTTAAAAAAAAAACCAATTACTAATATAAATTCAAAAGCGAATACCTACGTATTCTCTTTTGCTTTTTAGACTTCACTCAGTGTTCCGCGCGGTCTATCTGCCTTTTGTTTCATAATCTGAGGGATAATATGAACGTTTCTGTTTCCAGCAAGCATAGGTCCGTCGCCTTTGCTGAGCTCGCCCCCCGTCCCCCGCTCCCCGGCTGCGCCCCCCACCCCCTGCGCGTGCGCGCCTCAGGCGGAGCCGGAGCGTCACACGCCGCCGCCGGGCACGCCCCCGCCCCCCTACCACACCAACACACAGGTCAGTACTGGACGATATACTGCTGAGCTCGCCCCCCGTCCCCCGCGCTACTCCCGCCACCCCCTGCGCGTGCGCGCCTCAGGCGGAGCCGGAGCGTCACACGCCGCCGCCGGGCACGCCCCCGCCCCCCTACCACACCAACACACAGGTCAGTACTGGACGATATACTGCTGAGCTCGCCCCCCGTCCCCCGCGCTACTCCCGCCACCCCCTGCGCGTGCGCGCCTCAGGCGGAGCCGGAGCGTCACACGCCGCCGCCGGGCACGCCCCCGCCCCCCTACCACACCAACACACAGGTCAGTACTGGACGATATACTGCTGAGCTCGCCCCCCGTCCCCCGCGCTACTCCCGCCACCCCCTGCGCGTGCGCGCCTCAGGCGGAGCCGGAGCGTCACACGCCGCCGCCGGGCACGCCCCCGCCCCCCTACCACACCAACACACAGGTCAGTACTGGACGATATACTGCTGAGCTCGCCCCCCGTCCCCCGCGCTACTCCCGCCACCCCCTGCGCGTGCGCGCCTCAGGCGGAGCCGGAGCGTCACACGCCGCCGCCGGGCACGCCCCCGCCCCCCTACCACACCAACACACAGGTCAGTACTGGACGATATACTGCTGAGCTCGCCCCCCGTCCCCCGCGCTACTCCCGCCACCCCCTGCGCGTGCGCGCCTCAGGCGGAGCCGGAGCGTCACACGCCGCCGCCGGGCACGCCCCCGCCCCCCTACCACACCAACACACAGGTCAGTACTGGACGATATACTGCTGAGCTCGCCCCCCGTCCCCCGCGCTACTCCCGCCACCCCCTGCGCGTGCGCGCCTCAGGCGGAGCCGGAGCGTCACACGCCGCCGCCGGGCACGCCCCCGCCCCCCTACCACACCAACACACAGGTCAGTACTGGACGATATACTGCTGAGCTCGCCCCCCGTCCCCCGCGCTACTCCCGCCACCCCCTGCGCGTGCGCGCCTCAGGCGGAGCCGGAGCGTCACACGCCGCCGCCGGGCACGCCCCCGCCCCCCTACCACACCAACACACAGGTCAGTACTGGACGATATACTGCTGAGCTCGCCCCCCGTCCCCCGCGCTACTCCCGCCACCCCCTGCGCGTGCGCGCCTCAGGCGGAGCCGGAGCGTCACACGCCGCCGCCGGGCACGCCCCCGCCCCCCTACCACACCAACACACAGGTCAGTACTGGACGATATACTGCTGAGCTCGCCCCCCGTCCCCCGCGCTACTCCCGCCACCCCCTGCGCGTGCGCGCCTCAGGCGGAGCCGGAGCGTCACACGCCGCCGCCGGGCACGCCCCCGCCCCCCTACCACACCAACACACAGGTCAGTACTGGACGATACTGCGGGGCTAGTGTATTGTAAGTGCTCAACTTGACGTGCCCATACTAGTTACCGGGTTAAGGTACCTATAATAGGGTATTTTACTCTATAAGACAAAAAATCTATAAATGTATTATTGTGATAGTTTAGGCAAAAGCAGTCGAAAAAGTTAGTTTTAGTTCATAAAATAAAAATAAAAAAATTAAAATTCACTTCAAAGTTTTTAGTTTTTTTTAATCTGTTTTAAAACACCATGAAATAGTAGCCGCCATTTTATTACGCCGTACCGAGTAAACAAAAAAGTGTCAACTGTCAGTCAACCGACTGGTACGTACGGATCGGACGTAATTTTTTAATTATTACACCTATTACAAAATATTATTTTAATTATTTTTAAATTATCATACAAAATATCAGCGCATTTGTTACACAGCGAACTGACGTCATTTCCGCAGAGCAATATATGGCGTCCACTCCTACTAGGCATGCCTTTTAAGTTCTGTCGTTTCCATATTTCCCGGCAATTTTGGAACTGTTCTATATTCGAATGTGTTTAAATTTTGAATCTCAAAACAGTTGAAAGTATTAGGATTAATGCTATTATTTAGTCACAGCGTCGATTGGAATCTGCCAGGTTACGTACGAAAATTAATCTTTCTAGGAAAATGTTCGTGCAATAATTTTCTACAACTTTAGAAGAGGCCTGACACGGCTTCAGTGTTTTGAAGATCTAACATCTGTGTTCAGTGATGAAGCCCCATGTCTGCGGACTGTCGAACGCCAATTCCAGCGTGGACATACTAGTGTTAGTGACAAATCTCGCGAAGGACGCCCAAAATCCGCCTTCACTGAAGATACCACCATTGTTGTGAGACAACTAATTCTCGAAGATCGTCATGTGACGTATCGAGAGATAGAGGCTCTATTAGGCATCTCAGGGACAACCATTCAGAAGATCTTGCATGAAGCGCTTGGTGTGAGAAAGCTAGTTTGCCGTTGGATACTGCATCTGTTTTCCGACGATCACAAGGCGGCCCGCGTCAGATGGTGTAAGAAAAGCAAAGGTTCAACCGAGGAGAGTCAAATCACGTATACGACTTCATCAGTGGTGACAAATCTTGGATCTATGCGTAGGATCCTGATTCCAAACAACAATCTACAATCTGGGTCTTTTAAGACGAGCCAAAGCCGACTAAAGTTGTTCGTTCTCGAAGCACTTCAAAGAAGATGGTGGCCACGTACGTTGAAAAAACCGGCCATGTTGCGACTATTGCACTTGAAGATCGTAGAACGGTTAACGCAGAGTGGTATGCCACAGTTTGTTTACCACAAGTCATCGCCGAACTTCGAAAATCTAACTCAAAGCGACGCATCATCCTGCACCACGACAACGCAAGCTCACACAGCGCTCGTCAAACGATTGAGTATTTGAAGCAGGAAAAAGTAGAAATTCTTGACCATCCTCCATACAGTCCTGACCTAAGCACTAACGATTTCTTTACATTTCCTAAAATTAAGAAAAGTCTTCGTGGTCAAAGGTTCCAGTCCGGTGAAGAAGCAGTCGACGCTTTCAAAGTCAGCCATTTTGAACACCCACTTTAGAGTGGAATAAATGTATAATAACTGGTTTGAGCGAATGGAAACGTGTATTAAGCGTGGTGAATACTTTGAAAAACAATAAAAAGTACTATAAGGTTCTAGTTGTTTTTTTTCTTCAAACGCAAAACTTAAAAGGCATGCCTCGTAGACATTTTCGTCAAGATACGCGCGAAATTTGAAAAATTAAAATTTTGGTGCATTTTTATGGCACTTATCAATTGAATAAAAAATAAGTTTTTTAGTGGCATATTAGCATCACAGAATTTAATTGAAGCACTTTTAAAAAATGGGTGTGATACCCTATTTTTAACGTGTTGGGAAGACGTTGGATGGATACTTCAATCAAAGAGGAACTCTGTTATAATCACTCATTTTAGAATAATTCGACCGCCTCTGATGGTGGCTGTGAGGTACACAATATTCTTGTAATATAAAAATAAGTCTGACTTTCTAAAAAAAGGTTCTAGAAAGACTCCCAGAGTGTTTAGACAAAACCATATACTCAATGGTTTCGACTAGCATGCCAAATGCATGCAAAAATCACAGTATCTCCCAGCTGTAGGCCGGGATGCTGCTAATTGCCGTACAAAACCAATGGGGGTATCGTGTTTTGACTGCTCATAAAAATTGGTGGTTTCATCTACCCAATTCCGGAACTACGTCATTAAAACCTGACATGCCGTTACCCACCATGTTTTTTAACGTTAGTACGACATCTCTAATACCACTCAGCACGTCGTCACACGTCGCCCGCCAGCCGTTAACTGTGTTATTAAAAGTCATGGCACATTAAACCTACTCAACGTCGATTCTACTCTAACTCAACTCACAGTATGACATTGAAATGTAAGCTTTATTTCGTGTTACATACGAGTGAATTTTTCAATAGTGAATTGAAGAGTGAATTTTTCAGTAGGAGCTCGTGACTAAGTTAAAGCCGTACTTACAGATCGATCGGTCAAAGGTTAAGCTACGCTAGCCGCGGTCAGTCTGTTAATGGGTGACCATCCCTTTCATACCGAGTTCCCTCCGTGCCTCGGAAAGCACGTAAAGCCGTTGGTCCCGGCTGTCATTTGTAGATCTTTGGTAGTTGTTATAGGTAGTCAGAAACCAGTAAGTCTGACAACCAGTCTTACCAAGGGGTATCGTGTTACCTAGTAACTTTGACTTTGACTTTGAATTTTTCAACACATAAATTGAAAGTCTACGACGCGTGATGCACGCGTATTGATGAGTTGAAAAATTCACTCGTATGTAACACGAAATAAAGCTTACATTTCAATGCCATACTTTGAGTTCAGTTGGAGTAGAGTCGACGTTGAATTGGTGTAATATGCTATGACCTTTAATGCCCTAACCTAAACGACAATTTGCTGTCTCGGACCCGAACTGTTATAATGAGTGATGGCCCTAATACTGTAAAATAATACGACGATAAGTTATTGCATTAGTATAACAATTTTTTTTTCTAATTTCAGCCATGTGCAGATCCTCAAAGAGCCATCATATCAATGGAAGAAGATGATTCACCAGCGTCTGTAAGTTTAAACGTCATTTATTTAGGTGCTTTTGTATCTGTGAGCTTGGAAATTTTTTTCGTGCTGAGAAAAAGTAAACCCATCCAGCCAACCAAAAAATTAACCAATGATTATACCATACAATAAAGGATCGATCGGTCATTGTAAAGTTTCGCTTGTCGCGGTCTGTCACCCCAACAAAATTGGGAAGGCTTTGTGAATTATGAGTAATTATATTCTGAACTAGAGATATAAATTGCTTACCGAGCAAGTGTAGCTTAACCATCACGACCGGTCGACTTAGCATTATAGATAACTAGCTGCTGCCCGCGACTTCGTTCCAGGTGTTAACTTGCGAGAGCCATTAGACGTCCTTAATCCGGCCCTGTCGCAAAATCCGTTCTTAGCGGACGTTACTAACTATAAGCTACCTCCCTGCCAAAGAATCATGGCGGGATTTGTACAAAAAAATAATGATGTTTAGAGCAGTTGAAATTCTAATTCTTATACTGTTGGGTACCTATAGAGCAGGGGTGGGCATACTTACAACATTGGCGATCTACAATATTAAAATTGTACGACAAACGATCGACTCGCAAGAAGAAAATAAAAAATAAAGACATTTAGCAAAAAAAAAAATGATTTCACAGATTCACACAAATACGTCGACCCAAACAAAGCAGTTAACTACTGGGCGATATTTTTGAGATTTGGATATTTATTCTTCGCATAAAAGAGTCTAACATTTGGTACCTATTGCTATGGCATAGAGATGTATGTCTGAAATCATATCGTATTCAAGAGATGGCAAGTCCATGTCAAAGGTATTCGATATTTCAGAAGCAGTTATTTCAACATCCTGACAAGACAACAGATAAACAATCAATTCTCGTCAATTTACGTAATTCAGAAAAACGTTTTTCTAACTCGCTGAGAATATTTACAACAGCTACATTTCTGGAACTATGCTCGCGATCGACCCTAAAACCGCTTGCGATCGACTGTTTGCCCACCCCTGCTATAGAGTATCTTCAGATAATTACAATATCTTTAAACCCCTGCAAAAAAAAAAAATGGATGAGAATTATTTTAGAACGAAACGACGGGTGACAGTAACAGTGACACTGACAGTCGCCGTTTTGCAGTTCTAACACTGAAATTGCATCGTTGTCTGGGAAATACGACATTATTTTCCAGAAAACGATGCAATTTCAGTGTCATGTGTCATTTCAGAATCTAAAATCTAAAAATAATCATTATTTGTTTGTTGTTATTTGTTATTTGTCTTCATATTTGTCACATCACTTGTCTGCCAATTTGATAGATCCGATAATGTCTCTTGTCACTTTTTTTTTTCCATAAGCTCAAAATGGGCAACGAGATGAAACGAAAAAGTGTTATTTTCAATTCGAAATATTTTATATACGCGGGGTTTTAAAAATATGGCGAGTATATCAATCTACTCCTGGTAATGTATTCTCCACATTGGAAAATATTGTAAACCCTCAAAATGATATTGATTTTTCATAGAAATGTATGTATGAATCTCGCCATGATTCATTCTTTCATCTCTAAACGTCAAGCGGTTTTCGATATTTCGTGAATGAGTGAGTGAGTGACCTTTGTTTTTTCCTTTGTGTCTTTGTGACTCACCATCATCGGACCACAAGACGTACGGCGATGCGCCACCGGTATAGTCCGTGCCACGAAAGATGAGACCTGACACGGACTTGATTTGACTTGCGCAGTACTCGATTTAAAGGTCGTGAACATCCCACCCACACATTATATTTAGATGTATGTAACAGTAACGTTTGTTCCCCAGGACACGTCGTCTTACTCGGGGCTGTTCTCCACGTTACGCACGGTGCGAGAGTCCAGGGCTCGCACCGCCGTGCTGCTCAACTGGCTGCTGGGAGAGAGGAGGTAGGAATACATAACTTACATTTATTTACCTGACTATTTCTTAACAAATCAGACACATTTACTTTCATTATGTTAGCCTTAGTTACCATCTCAACTATAATAATAATAAATGAGTATAATTATAATGAATGTTATTGAAAATTAAAATCAAACATATCTTTTCCTGAACAATAACTTGCAAAAAATTAGGACGTTCAAAGTACGCGAATGAAAACATGCACATGTGTAATATACTATCTTTAAAGGCATACTTTATATAAATAAATTGTTTATTACCACAAAGTTCAAGTACATTGCACTGTAAACAGATTAGTGTTTTTAATTTAGCATTAGATAAGTAGAATAGGTTCAACCCTGTACCCTAAGCTAGGCTGGGCCTGTATCTTAGGGGGCAGTGTCCGGCCATAGAGTATGCTTATATAATTATATTGTGGCAGACGTGCCAGTGGACTGTGTCAAGTGAGTGCATAATTATGGTCTTGTATTAAACTTAAAGAATGGAGAGTGAGGAAGTGAAGAGTGAAAATAATATAAATTGAATTAAAAGTCTTGAATTTGCATTTAAGTTTTGCCGTGTCCTAATTCTTTTGAGCCTGTGCTTCTGCCTAAAAAGTGCTGAACAACTTGATGTAATAAAATATGTTTTAAACCAAACTAGCATAATCTGTGTCCAAAAAAAAAAAAAAATCGTGGTATTAAAACATTTAAGCAATATCCTACTTTAAAATACCCGTTTCTTTCCAATTCCGATGTTTTTCAATGTTTTTTTCGAAAGTTTCGAGCATATTGGCCAGAACATATTTGATGTTGTACCATAAAAATACGTATTAATCAAAGTAAAAAAGAATTTTTGTTTTCCATTTCCGAACATAAATTAAAATGCAATTGACCAACTCCGTGGCTTCTTGGTCTATTTGCTTTAGTCTTTATCGTCATTAAAATGAAATGAAAAAAATTAAAATTAAAATTAAAATTAAAATTAAAATTAAAATTAAAATTAAAATTAAAATTAAAATTAAAATTAAAATTAAAATTAAAATTAAAATTAAAATTAAAATTAAAATTAAAATTAAAATTAAAATTAAAATTAAAATTAAAATCAAAATTAAAATTAAAATTAAAATTAAAATTAAAATTAAAATTAAAATTAAAATTAAAATTAAAATTAAAATTAAAATTAAAATTAAAATTAAAATTAAAATTAAAATTAAAATTAAAATTATTAGCATGTATCGTATTGTCTCCTGTCGTCAGATGCGCGTGCGCATGCCTACTGCTGGTGCTGACGGACGCGTACCGCTCAGCTAGCGCCGTGCACTCGCACACGCTGCGGCGCTGGGCCTACGAGATACACTCCACCTTCCTGGTGCCCAACGCGGTAAGTGTTGTCATGTGTTGTCAGAGCGCCGTGCACTCGCACTACGAGATACACTCCACCTTCCTGGTGCCCAACGCGGTAAGTGTTGTCATGTGTTGTCAGAGCGCCGTGCACTCGCACACGCTGCGGCGCTGGGCCTACGAGATACACTCCACCTTCCTGGTGCCCAACGCGGTAAGTGTTGTCATGTGTTGTCAGAGCGCCGTGCACTCGCACTACGAGATACACTCCACCTTCCTGGTGCCCAACGCGGTAAGTGTTGTCATGTGTTGTCAGAGCGCCGTGCACTCGCACTACGAGATACACTCCACCTTCCTGGTGCCCAACGCGGTAAGTGTTGTCATGTGTTGTCAGAGCGCCGTGCACTCGCACACGCTGCGGCGCTGGGCCTACGAGATACACTCCACCTTCCTGGTGCCCAACGCGGTAAGTGTTGTCATGTGTTGTCAGAGCGCCGTGCACTCGCACTACGAGATACACTCCACCTTCCTGGTGCCCAACGCGGTAAGTGTTGTCATGTGTTGTCAGAGCGCCGTGCACTCGCACTACGAGATACACTCCACCTTCCTGGTGCCCAACGCGGTAAGTGTTGTCATGTGTTGTCAGAGCGCCGTGCACTCGCACTACGAGATACACTCCACCTTCCTGGTGCCCAACGCGGTAAGTGTTGTCATGTGTTGTCAGAGCGCCGTGCACTCGCACTACGAGATACACTCCACCTTCCTGGTGCCCAACGCGGTAAGTGTTGTCATGTGTTGTCAGAGCGCCGTGCACTCGCACTACGAGATACACTCCACCTTCCTGGTGCCCAACGCGGTAAGTGTTGTCATGTGTTGTCAGAGCGCCGTGCACTCGCACTACGAGATACACTCCACCTTCCTGGTGCCCAACGCGGTAAGTGTTGTCATGTGTTGTCAGAGCGCCGTGCACTCGCACACGCTGCGGCGCTGGGCCTACGAGATACACTCCACCTTCCTGGTGCCCAACGCGGTAAGTGTTGTCATGTGTTGTCAGAGCGCCGTGCACTCGCACACGCTGCGGCGCTGGGCCTACGAGATACACTCCACCTTCCTGGTGCCCAACGCGGTAAGTGTTGTCATGTGTTGTCAGAGCGCCGTGCACTCGCACTACGAGATACACTCCACCTTCCTGGTGCCCAACGCGGTAAGTGTTGTCATGTGTTGTCAGAGCGCCGTGCACTCGCACTACGAGATACACTCCACCTTCCTGGTGCCCAACGCGGTAAGTGTTGTCATGTGTTGTCAGAGCGCCGTGCACTCGCACACGCTGCGGCGCTGGGCCTACGAGATACACTCCACCTTCCTGGTGCCCAACGCGGTAAGTGTTGTCATGTGTTGTCAGAGCGCCGTGCACTCGCACTACGAGATACACTCCACCTTCCTGGTGCCCAACGCGGTAAGTGTTGTCATGTGTTGTCAGAGCGCCGTGCACTCGCACACGCTGCGGCGCTGGGCCTACGAGATACACTCCACCTTCCTGGTGCCCAACGCGGTAAGTGTTGTCATGTGTTGTCAGAGCGCCGTGCACTCGCACTACGAGATACACTCCACCTTCCTGGTGCCCAACGCGGTAAGTGTTGTCATGTGTTGTCAGAGCGCCGTGCACTCGCACACGCTGCGGCGCTGGGCCTACGAGATACACTCCACCTTCCTGGTGCCCAACGCGGTAAGTGTTGTCATGTGTTGTCAGAGCGCCGTGCACTCGCACTACGAGATACACTCCACCTTCCTGGTGCCCAACGCGGTAAGTGTTGTCATGTGTTGTCAGAGCGCCGTGCACTCGCACACGCTGCGGCGCTGGGCCTACGAGATACACTCCACCTTCCTGGTGCCCAACGCGGTAAGTGTTGTCATGTGTTGTCAGAGCGCCGTGCACTCGCACTACGAGATACACTCCACCTTCCTGGTGCCCAACGCGGTAAGTGTTGTCATGTGTTGTCAGAGCGCCGTGCACTCGCACACGCTGCGGCGCTGGGCCTACGAGATACACTCCACCTTCCTGGTGCCCAACGCGGTAAGTGTTGTCATGTGTTGTCAGAGCGCCGTGCACTCGCACTACGAGATACACTCCACCTTCCTGGTGCCCAACGCGGTAAGTGTTGTCATGTGTTGTCAGAGCGCCGTGCACTCGCACTACGAGATACACTCCACCTTCCTGGTGCCCAACGCGGTAAGTGTTGTCATGTGTTGTCAGAGCGCCGTGCACTCGCACACGCTGCGGCGCTGGGCCTACGAGATACACTCCACCTTCCTGGTGCCCAACGCGGTAAGTGTTGTCATGTGTTGTCAGAGCGCCGTGCACTCGCACACGCTGCGGCGCTGGGCCTACGAGATACACTCCACCTTCCTGGTGCCCAACGCGGTAAGTGTTGTCATGTGTTGTCAGAGCGCCGTGCACTCGCACACGCTGCGGCGCTGGGCCTACGAGATACACTCCACCTTCCTGGTGCCCAACGCGGTAAGTGTTGTCATGTGTTGTCAGAGCGCCGTGCACTCGCACACGCTGCGGCGCTGGGCCTACGAGATACACTCCACCTTCCTGGTGCCCAACGCGGTAAGTGTTGTCATGTGTTGTCAGAGCGCCGTGCACTCGCACTACGAGATACACTCCACCTTCCTGGTGCCCAACGCGGTAAGTGTTGTCATGTGTTGTCAGAGCGCCGTGCACTCGCACACGCTGCGGCGCTGGGCCTACGAGATACACTCCACCTTCCTGGTGCCCAACGCGGTAAGTGTTGTCATGTGTTGTCAGAGCGCCGTGCACTCGCACTACGAGATACACTCCACCTTCCTGGTGCCCAACGCGGTAAGTGTTGTCATGTGTTGTCAGAGCGCCGTGCACTCGCACACGCTGCGGCGCTGGGCCTACGAGATACACTCCACCTTCCTGGTGCCCAACGCGGTAAGTGTTGTCATGTGTTGTCAGAGCGCCGTGCACTCGCACTACGAGATACACTCCACCTTCCTGGTGCCCAACGCGGTAAGTGTTGTCATGTGTTGTCAGAGCGCCGTGCACTCGCACTACGAGATACACTCCACCTTCCTGGTGCCCAACGCGGTAAGTGTTGTCATGTGTTGTCAGAGCGCCGTGCACTCGCACTACGAGATACACTCCACCTTCCTGGTGCCCAACGCGGTAAGTGTTGTCATGTGTTGTCAGAGCGCCGTGCACTCGCACTACGAGATACACTCCACCTTCCTGGTGCCCAACGCGGTAAGTGTTGTCATGTGTTGTCAGAGCGCCGTGCACTCGCACACGCTGCGGCGCTGGGCCTACGAGATACACTCCACCTTCCTGGTGCCCAACGCGGTAAGTGTTGTCATGTGTTGTCAGAGCGCCGTGCACTCGCACTACGAGATACACTCCACCTTCCTGGTGCCCAACGCGGTAAGTGTTGTCATGTGTTGTCAGAGCGCCGTGCACTCGCACTACGAGATACACTCCACCTTCCTGGTGCCCAACGCGGTAAGTGTTGTCATGTGTTGTCAGAGCGCCGTGCACTCGCACTACGAGATACACTCCACCTTCCTGGTGCCCAACGCGGTAAGTGTTGTCATGTGTTGTCAGAGCGCCGTGCACTCGCACACGCTGCGGCGCTGGGCCTACGAGATACACTCCACCTTCCTGGTGCCCAACGCGGTAAGTGTTGTCATGTGTTGTCAGAGCGCCGTGCACTCGCACTACGAGATACACTCCACCTTCCTGGTGCCCAACGCGGTAAGTGTTGTCATGTGTTGTCAGAGCGCCGTGCACTCGCACTACGAGATACACTCCACCTTCCTGGTGCCCAACGCGGTAAGTGTTGTCATGTGTTGTCAGAGCGCCGTGCACTCGCACTACGAGATACACTCCACCTTCCTGGTGCCCAACGCGGTAAGTGTTGTCATGTGTTGTCAGAGCGCCGTGCACTCGCACTACGAGATACACTCCACCTTCCTGGTGCCCAACGCGGTAAGTGTTGTCATGTGTTGTCAGAGCGCCGTGCACTCGCACTACGAGATACACTCCACCTTCCTGGTGCCCAACGCGGTAAGTGTTGTCATGTGTTGTCAGAGCGCCGTGCACTCGCACTACGAGATACACTCCACCTTCCTGGTGCCCAACGCGGTAAGTGTTGTCATGTGTTGTCAGAGAGGAGTCGAACAGTGAAACTCCTTAAAATGCATGCTAGAAGGTTGCCCTCTTCGAAACCTCTACTGCCGGAAGCTTTGACTCTGTACTCGATACCATGGACCATTACTTTATAGTCTTTATCTTCAAGGCACGAGTGCACCGGTTCATCCTAGGCAAACGAGTTCCACCTTAGGCCGCATCATCACTTAAAATCAGGTGAATTGCGGTCAAACGCAAGCCTATTAGAATATAAAAAAAAAACGAAAACATAGTGTATAGTACAGTATAATAATAGTCTGGTGTCCGCAATAAGCGGGAAGTATATTACTCGATCCACCCCAACTCCTTGAAAAAGGCCAGCAGCGCCTTGTCGTTGCTGGCAATCTCCCGTAGGTTACCTGGGTTACTGAAGTACTTTGCCCTGTATGAAACAATCTCAGGGCAGTTCAGAAGCACATGGTTGCTGTCTCGTCTGCACCCATGCAGGCTCTGCACAGTGGGCTGTCTGTAACTCTTATGTATATTTTTATATGCCTTTACTTTGTATACGAAGTGTAAACTGTAAACCCGAAAGCAGGTCATCAAACAATTTGTCATTATAAACAACTTTTACTGTGATAATAGGTTGTTTGATCCATACATTGATGTTACCTCAACAAAATGTGTGGATTAATTAGCTGATTTTATTTATGATGATATTATGTTCAGAGACCCCATTTCGAATTTTCAGTTAGTTCATTAATTGTACAAAATGTATACAAGGTGTAACGTCAAATACGCAAAACCTGAAAATAGTTTAATAAGAATAACGAGCAGAATCAATTGAACAACCTTTTAATATAGTTCACATTTTTCAAAAAATCTTCATTATACATGTTGCCCTGTCTATTCATTAATAAGTCAAGCCATCACGTGCGCAAACCTGCTAAATAGGTAAACAAACACAAATGGTTGTCGTCCAATTAAAATTTTCTCATACGCGTGATAATAATAGTTCTTATGTCAATGCAAATACGAGTCTTGGTAAAACTGAAACAGCACATAAACCTTATTTTTTTTTATGTTTTTTTTTCTCTCAGAATTAGGTTAATTGAATTAAAAATCATTTGGGGTGTCTGAGGTTTTGCGTGTTTAACGTTACACCTTGTATAAGAAATTAATAAAAAGGACATAATTATAAATCTTCTGACATAACGTGGTGATTATGCTTGAAAGCATCAGATTGTATAGTGTTCTTGTGGGGTTTGTGTGATGTTCTAAGGAGGGTCTATACATTTTGAAGGCCTTGAAATTAACAATATAATTTTGTGTTCCTCAGGTTCTACAATTGAGTGGAGTGGATGAGAACATGGCGAATGAAATCGAACATGTTTTAGTTAATGGTAAATATTACTTTTGTTATTCTAAAGTGTATTTGTGTTAAGAATGTCGAAACATAATCCACAAAATTATCAATGACATTTGAACATTTGTGACCTCAATGTAACTTCTTGTGTTTGTCCGCTTTGTGAATACAAGTTTTAGTATTTTAAACTGCGTTTTATATTAAACAAAGTTGAGAAGAGTTGCATAACATTTTTCATAATTTCATAAGGAACATCATTAAGTGTAGAACAATACTGCAACAGTATAACATTTTTCATCATTTCATAAGGAAAATTATTATGGTATAGAACAATACTGCAACATGTTCTGCAGGCCCAACATGTTGCTGAAACCATGTTGCGAACATTGTTTTCCAGTGAATTCTTGGCAGCAATATTTGTGACCAAGACGTTTTTGGTTATAACTGCAATAGTAGTTTCAGTGTTTTGTTTTACAGACGTATGTTTTTCATATTATTATGTATTTTCTGAGATGATGATGGCAAAACCCCCCCCTTGGGGAGGCCTATGTCCAGCAGTGGACGTCTTCCGGCTGAGATGATGATGTATTTTCTAAGTTTTTCTTGGATGTAATTGACATAGGTAAAGAAAAACATCGCGAGAAACCTACCGCTTTCTCTGTATGAGAAGGCTTTGTCTTGCATTGGGACATGAGCTGATATTTTCTAATTTTATGTTTTATTTCAGCTCGTGCTAAGTTAAAGCCATACTGATCGACCGGTTAAAGATCAAGTTACAGTAGCCGCGGTCGGTCTGTGAATGGGTGACCATCCCTTTCATACCGAGTTCTCTCCGTGCCTCGGAACGCATGTAAAACCGTTGGTCCTGACTGTCAGATCTTTGGCAGTCGTTATGGGTAGTCAGAAGCCAGAAAGTCTGACAACCAGTCTTAAAAAGGGGTATCGTGTTACCCAGTAACTAGGTTGTGGAGGTCCAATAGGCAGTCGCTCCATATAAAACACTGGTATTCAGCTGCATCCGGTTAGACTGGAAACCGACCCCAATGTAGTTGGGAAAAGGTTGTTAGGCAGATGATGATGATGATATTTTATTTTACAGAATTCGACAAAGAAGAGCTTCTTCGTAACGTGTTCCGCAAAGCTCGCCAGAAAGCGAAGGACGAACTGAGCCAGCAACTGACAGAGTTCCAGGTCAAGAGGCAGGTCGGGCTGGGCACGCTGTACGGCCCCGAAGACAGCGTCATCGACAAGTGTGACGTTGATAAGGCGCAGGTAATATAAATTTAACTTTCTGTAATAAAAAAAGGGTTTAGTAGTTTTGATGACTCTGTTGGTGAAGTGACTAAGAGATTGGCTCTGTAGCGGGTTCGATTCTCGTATGGATCAAGTATTTGGATGGCCTTCACGTAGTTCCGGGTCTGGAACTTTCTTGTTTGTGTATGTGAGTATATCACCGTGGAACACTTGTTAAGAAAAATCTTACGAAGGTCGTGTTGACAACGTTTCACTGTGACTTAAGGGCGCGTATTCGATTTAGCGCAACTCAAAATCTAAACGATTGCTAAAACGGCGTAACAGCATTGACACACACTAGTACAATACAATGGTCTGTTTATGTGCATCAGAAAAAAAAAGCACGAAATAAGCACGAATCATTGAAATTGATCGGCAAACGACAGCGCGCGATGTTTTACAGTGTTTTTTAAAATAATTGTCTGAAATAAATGAGCTCGTATAACGGACTGAAAAATATTCTGTATATTAAGCATAACATTTACTTTCATAAAATAAATATATCAGTTACGTTTTTATTCGAATACTGGTAAAAAAAAATTGTCAAAGTGAACCGATTTTCTACTTTTTCGACATTGTTTTTTAATACATAATAGTAATATTTTCGTAATTTTGGCTCTGTAACTGTCTTTATGACTGTATATACTGTTGGAAAAACGCATAAAACAAAATATTTTGGCATAATTGTAATGGTTGTATTCGTCCTGAAAGTTAACTCTGACGTTTATTTTCGTAAAACGATATGAAAGAATTGTCTTCGCTTCAAAAAACCATAATTAAAAATTATACTTTACTCTGTAGCTCCCTAAATCAAGATTTAATGTTTTCGAAAACTGTAATTGTCTTTAAATAATCTGCTCACATCATTACGATATTGCTTTGAGCAAAACGCGAAAACAAGAAGTTTTCGTCACGAATCGAATAGACAGACGCTCTTATGAGTCCTGCGAGCTATGTAAAGTGTAGCACTGCAATGCGTTTCTGCCATGTCTATAATGTCTATTATTGGAATCAAATGTGTTTGGTAACTGGGCCTCCTGGAGGAGGCCCAGTTACGATTACGACGTTACGAACGTTTAAAAATGGAGTTTTAAACGTTCTTTTGGTCCTATTGGCCTAGTTCTGTTCTGTCTCCTGTTTGATTTGGAGGGAAGTGGAAAATTTATTTTTTCTACTCCTCTGCTGTTCATTTCTGATTAATTTCGTTGCGGGATCCAAGACAGTTTTAATGTTTCTCCGGGACTTGTCGAGCTTCAGTGTCTCGACGCTTTTCTGGTGGTCGCCACTGTTGATTCTGACTTCCAGGAGTTGTAGTGGTTTGGGAATAGCGTTCCGGGCTTTTCTCATATAAAAAAAAAGCACAACAATGCAATTTTCAAAGAATCATGGTAGGATTTGTACAAAAAAAAATTAAGATGTTTAGAGAAGTCGAAATTTTAATTCTTATGTTCTTGGGTACCTAAAGAGTATCTTCAGGCATTTAGAATATTATTAAAACGCCGCAAAAAAAAGTTAATAGTTTAATGAAAAGCTCATTATTTTAGAACGAAACGGCGACTGACAGTAACAGTGACACTGACAGTCGCTGTTTTGCAGTTCTTACACTGAAATTGCATCGTTTTATGGGAAATAATATCACAAATAATGATTATTTTTTCCACACACTTGTCACATCACTTGTCTGCCAATTTTATAGATCCGTTAACGTCGTTTGTCACTTTCTTTTTTTTTTATAAACCGAAAATGGGCGTCGAGATGAAACGAAAAACTGTTATTTTAATTTTGTAATATTTTAATTATGCGGGGGTTTAAAAATATGCTAAGTATATCAATCTACTCCTGGTAATGTATTCTTCACATTGGAAAATATTTTAAACCCTCTAAATTATTTTTTTTCATACAAATGAATGTATGTATCTCGCCATGATATTTTAAGAGCTTGTGGTTTTTTTACATTACGTTACGCTATTGACTATAACTTTAACTCAAGTTTTGTGTGAAATACTCACCACATTTACTAACTTACGTTAACTATATTTGTTCCACAGGAGCTCATAGTAGTAGAACAAGTAATGTGCGGTCAGCTGCGTGCGGCTGTGCGCTCGGGCGCGGCCGGCTGCGGCGCCGGGCCCCCGGCGGGCGCGGGGCCCGGCGCGGGGCCCGGGGGGGCCGGGGGGGCCGGGGGCCCGCACGCCGCGCCGCATCACGACACACACGCTACCCTCATGGCCGCGCTCATCGCTGCTGCGTTGTGCTTGCATTGCAGGTAATGGATATTAAAAACGCACAAACATTAAGCTACGCTTGCCGCGGTCGGTCTGTGGATGGGACCATCCATTTCATATCGAGACGGCTGTATAAGTATTAGTACTACCGTATAGTAACGACGCGCTCCGCCCCTCTCCGAAACACTATTCCTCACCTCTTCTTGTAGAACGTGCTCTGGTAACTGCTTTTAGTTCGAGCGGCGCGTAAACACGCACGCACACGCACGTATTCGTCACACACAGTCTGTTATTTTGGTAGTAGTGTAGGAAATTTTATCGTTTCGTTTATATGGAGTGTCGAGACCCTCTGTGCCTCGGAAAGCACGTAAAGCCTTTGGTCCCGGCTGTCATTCGTAGATTTTTGATAGCCGTTACTGCTAGTCAGAAGCCCGAAAAAATGACAACCAGTCTTACCAAGATGTGTCGTATTATCCGGTAACTGGGTTATGAAGGTCAGATAGGCAGTCGCTCCATGTAAAACACTGGTATTCAGCTGCCCCAACATAATAAATTGGCAAAAGGCCTAGTCAGATGATAAAGAAAATTTGCGTGGACGAAGTGGCGTGCAAAAGCTAATGTTGAAATAAAATAATGGTTCAAAGAATACCAAAGACGTCATAAACAGCGTAAATATTTATATTCAATACAATTTTCACTATCATTCAACGAACAAGATAATCATAGTAAACATTACTGCACGTCGTCTTATCATTTAACGATAAGAAAAATGACTATTACCATTCAAACATATACTGTATTATCTATATCTGTATTATATATATTATATAGTTAAAAATACAAGATTACTTTTAAACATCAATAGTTATAAATAGTTACTCGCTCAGGTCGCCTGAATGATGAATTGAAACTTATTTATACAGTATGGAAAACGTCACGCAAATCGGTTAAGACGTTTTTGAGTTATTACCACACAAACGCATAGACATATAGACGCTGTATGCTATGTCAGGAAAAAAATGTGAACAAATTAGTTCAATTCAATGAGTCAGAATAAGGCAAATGTGTTCGTTTTCCTGTACATTATTTATTTTTAGTTTGTCCTTAGAAACATCAGGAAGTGTTTAGTGAATATTTTAGTGCATAATGGTTATGGATCTGTCCAATATTAGTGAAGTGGAAGCTCTGGAAGTGAGGCGCAAATGGTGACAGTCGCCTAAATCTAAATACAAAAAGAAACTGATCAGTCATAAGTAAGTCTGGTTCATTTTTCGGGTATTCACTAGAAATTTAAATATATAATTTGTGGGACACAATTAATTGAGAAAATTATTTTTGTACTCGTACAGTAGAACAGATGTGACACGAACTCTCGCCATGGTTCAGTTAAAGATTCTAGACATCCTAGAGCGGTGAACATTTTTATAAGTTATTAAAAAAAAATGTTATTTCGTAAATACATTTTGACCGTGAGTGTAGAGATTTTTTTAATAACCTACAAAAAAAAACATATATCTGTGGGGTCTAGCAATTATACACTGTGGAAGGTGCCCATAGTATATATTGAAATAATAACGTGTAAATAAGTGGTTCCCGAGTTTTAAGCACTCTAATAGACAGACAGATGGACAGATATTGCTTTTTATCATGTTCATCAATGCTCAATTTTTTTGTGAATCGTTATAAAAAGTCAATATATTAATTTGGTTGGTTAACTGCCGTGTTCTCATTTTTGTATTATTTTTTTTATTTACCTAGTCTTCATAATATTTTAAGTGTAAATAATAAACGACAACAGTGGACAAAGCTTGGTGTTACCACGGTGGTATACGTCTAGTGTTTTGATTTCGTAGTATCATGTGCATAGCACATAAACCTACGAAGAACTTGTCTTTCCTTGAACGGTCGATAATTATAATATTGAGGAAATTGACCTTGTTATTGTTAATGAATATGCATGATATTGTTTTGAAATAAGCTGTAAAATAATTTCTGGACGTTTTGAACTTGAAGTCATTGATTGGAGCCTATAAATAATATGTATAAAGTTGTAAAATGTATAGAAAAATACTTGGTCATGCGCGAATGACGATAATATGATTTTATTTGAGGAAAGTATGGGGTGCGGGCGCGTCTCTATGTCACAGAGAAATGAAACAAAAGGAGATTTAGTCAAATCACGGACGATGTCAAAATAACAAGACTGTGGGGTCATTTTCCTAAAGAAAAAATCATGGCGAGATCCATACATTCATTTGTATGAAATAAAAAAGTAATTTAGAGAGTTTGAAATATTTTCCAATGTGAAGAATACATGACCAGGAGTAGATTGATATACTTAGCATATTTTTAAACACCCGCATAATTAAAATATTACGAAATGAAAATAACATTTTTTCGTGTTGCTGATGCCCATTTTGTGTTTATAACAAAAATAAAGTGACAAGCAATGTTAACGGATCTATAAAATTGGCAGACAAGAGATGTGACAAGTGTATGGAAAAAAATAATCCTTATTTTGTGATATTATTTCCAGTAAAACGATGCAATTTCAATGCAAGAACTGTGAAATGGCGGCTGTCAGTGTCACTGTCACTGTCAGTCGCCGTTTCGTTCTGAAATAATGAGCTTTTCGTTAAACTATTAATTTTTTTTTGCGGGGTTTTAAAAATATTGTAAATGCCTGAAGATACTCTTTAGGTACCCAAGAATTAGAATTTCAACTTCTCTAAACATCTTATTTTTTTTTGTACAAATCCTGCCATGATTGTTTAGTGATTTGATTAAATCCCTAAACTGTATTAGTGAAATGAATAAATAAAACTATGTTTCGCTTGTTACCTGTCCAGTCTATTTCATCGCTCCCCTCCTGCCATTGATTTGATCAAATCCCCATTTGTATAATTTCTCTGCGACATGTATATCAAGCAATCAGGACCTGCGTAGTCGTTACTACCTGGGTCCGATTTCCAGGTCTTTAAACACGCATAACACTTGTATAATGTAACCAGGATATTGTAAAAACTTGAATGATAGGACTGTCCGTGTAGTTCTTTGCTTCTATAGAGACCCATCTACGGATTAGAACAGACAACTCGCTTCAACTTTCTTCCAAAAGTGCCTGTAAATGGTTTGATGGAAATAAATCTGAAAAAACCAGCAACGGGCTAGCCCGCTAGCGGGGGAATCGCCATGCTTGGCTGGTCAATGGTGGCGATCGCAGTAGGTCTTATGGTACTCTAACGATGCGTTGCACAAAACCAACATTAGTTTAACGGAGACTTTAAATTGATGCTGTCACTTTCTTTTTGATACAAAATGTAAGGGATGGCATGAATTTAAAGTCTCCGTTAAACTAATGTTGGCTTTGTGCAACTCTACGAGAAGGACGTTGCTGCCCATCCTTTGATCAATATCCCTCTGTCGCCTTTTACGACACCTACGTGTAGAGATGGGGAGATGCAATTCGCGGTCGGTGCCACCCTTATGGTACAGTACGACCGAAGTATCTTGACGGTCCTGAAGTTAGCCGTTTGGCTGCACAATGGATTTTTAGGAACGAAATTGTCTACTGCGCAGCTAATTGGCTAACTTCAGGCCCGCCAAGATACGTCGGCAGTACTGTAGCACATTTTAACAAACACATTTTCGTACACAAAGATAGTGTGATAGTGTTTCTTACACAGATATAGATAGACCTAGATAACGCAAGTATCACGATCAGTATGAAAACCAAGCGTGCCATTTTTTGACTACCTATTATGACGTCACAATGTTTTGTTTTTCTTAAATTTGGTATTACCAGGTATTACTGAGGGTATTAGATTAAAAATAATTGTTTTTTTAAATTAAATACGCATAATATTAATCACAAAATGACTTGCCGATGGAAGGAAACGTTCACTTTATTTTTTTAGTTACGATTTTTTATCGTAAGTTAGGTACGAAAATAGGCACGCGAAGGCTCTTGCGTTTTCTAGGTCTATCTATATCTGTGGTTTCTTAGTAAGGAACACTATCTTTGTGTACGAATATCGGTTCGGTTCGGAGGGTAGACCCTCTGTATACAATATGATAGAATCCTCCCCCCCCAGGCCGGCGTCGGTGGCGGCGGCGGTGGGGGGCGCCCGCGCGTCGTTCCTGCAGCGCGACAAGCTGTACAAGCAGCGCGTCAAGCAGCTCACCAAGCAGCATCCGCAACCGGTCAGTAAACTTTGTACAACCAGAAATATACCTTGGTGCTTTGTTGAAAGCTCACATTTTTTAATTGTGTAAAGTGTTTGAGTTTTGTAATTATACACTGGTGAATTTTAACGTCTTACAACAGTAGTAGCCCGCATCATGTTTCCAATGACTACTAACCATTTATTAAAAAAGAAAAAAATATTGACATTAAATTAAATTAGCGCAACAATGATTTTATTACTATTGCATTCTCAATGTTCTCGGTATGTAGCATTTTGTAAGTATTTAAAAATCGCTGAATACCAATTGTTCCTTCTTACTTTTATGGGCTTGAGACAGTCAGAAACATTTTTCTAATTCATGTTAACAATTTTTTAATCGCGTCTATAAGTATTTTATTTCGGATACGTTGAGTGGACCACCTTTGTAAGACGACTAAAATAAAGTGTAAAAATAAAGTCTATTAGTGGTCCATTGAATTGTGTTTCTGTGAAATATTTTTCATTGAAGTAAATAGTCTTTGAAACAATAATAGTCGAAATAAAAATACGAGAACCAAATATTATGTTAATGATTTCGCATTTCCCTCCACAGTTCGTAGTTAGAGGTCACCACTTGCAGCTGCAGGCGCTGACCTCGGTCGCACACTGCCACCACTGTGACAACATCATCGGGGGACTCGCGCCGCAAGCCTACGTGTGCACAGGTAACACACACACTCACACACAGTGGCGTACCTTCCATATAAGCCCTCAAGCCGGGCTTCCCATCCATAATGCAAGACAATAAATGCATAAAAAGCACAAAAAGAAAATATATCTAAGTAGGTATTGAATCTCATAAGAATAGGGTATTTTACCAAGTAAATCTAATTAGTCCGTCATATAGATTTCGAAAAAATATTTTAACACGTGTGTTTTCTTTTTTCACGTAAACAAAAAATGAAGACGATACAGTGTGTCGAAAACTCATATGTAACTATGTCAGTACACTTTTACTGGTGAAATGACGTCACAAACCCCCACTCATGATCTTTGATGCGTTTTATCTTCGTCAGTTTTTATTGATTTGATAAAACAAAAAATACGTATCCAATATTTTCCGATAATCTAACTGACGGAGTAATTCGATTTTTTTGGTAAAATACCCTATTGATAACAATAAACATTTTAAATTCCGCGCGTAATCCAGCGTGCGTGATAGTCGATGCTAGTCGATCGTATATTGGCCGCAATCATTCATTTACTTCGCATCGTCACATTTTTGCCGTGTGACTGAGTGTATATTGCTATCTTGGTCGCACTCGTGGGTTTCTTATGTGACTATTCGGATAGTTTTGCATACAAATTGTGTTAATACTGCTCGCACAGCGATCGCCGAATGTGGTAGAAATGTATGAAGAGAAAAGCCGGGCATATGCGTGAGATGCAATAGGCACTTATCAATGTGATTTACGAGTAAAATTTGTTTGTGTGGAGGGAAGTTGCATATTTCAATCATCTGTTAGCATGAAAATGAGCACAATAATTAAAGTTTTTTTTTATAGTACAGACAGCGTCATCAACTGCTTATCCCCCACGCATTGAAATTTCTTCGTAAAGGGGGTTAGCAGATGATGCCGCTGTCTGTACGTGTGTGATTTTGCTTAACGATGAATTTTAAAGAAAATCATGGGGTTTTTATTTTTAAATCTGTCGGGTTACTGCTACCACATACTGCCCACAGACTGCAAGCTGCGCGTGCACCGCGGCTGCGCTCGCGCCGTAGAGGAGGGCTGCTGTCTGGACGGCGAGCATCACAACAACAGGATCTCGCGCTTCATGGAGCGCATCCACGCCAACAACCAGCCCAACAGTAACTATACCATGAGTACTATTCAATATCAACTCGCGCTGTAGAGGAGGGCATCACAACAACAGGATCTCGCGCTTCATGGAGCGCATCCACGCCAACAACCAGCCCAACAGTAACTATACCATGAGTACTATTCAATATCAACTCGCGCTGTAGAGGAGGGCATCACAACAACAGGATCTCGCGCTTCATGGAGCGCATCCACGCTAACAACCAGCCCAACAGTAACTATACCATGAGTACTATTCAATATCAACTCGCGCTGTAGAGGAGGGCATCACAACAACAGGATCTCGCGCTTCATGGAGCGCATCCACGCCAACAACCAGCCCAACAGTAACTATACCATGAGTACTATTCAATATCAACTCGCGCTGTAGAGGAGGGCATCACAACAACAGGATCTCGCGCTTCATGGAGCGCATCCACGCCAACAACCAGCCCAACAGTAACTATACCATGAGTACTATTCAATATCAACTCGCGCTGTAGAGGAGGGCATCACAACAACAGGATCTCGCGCTTCATGGAGCGCATCCACGCTAACAACCAGCCCAACAGTAACTATACCATGAGTACTATTCAATATCAACTCGCGCTGTAGAGGAGGGCATCACAACAACAGGATCTCGCGCTTCATGGAGCGCATCCACGCTAACAACCAGCCCAACAGTAACTATACCATGAGTACTATTCAATATCAACTCGCGCTGTAGAGGAGGGCATCACAACAACAGGATCTCGCGCTTCATGGAGCGCATCCACGCTAACAACCAGCCCAACAGTAACTATACCATGAGTACTATTCAATATCAACTCGCGCTGTAGAGGAGGGCATCACAACAACAGGATCTCGCGCTTCATGGAGCGCATCCACGCTAACAACCAGCCCAACAGTAACTATACCATGAGTACTATTCAATATCAACTCGCGCTGTAGAGGAGGGCATCACAACAACAGGATCTCGCGCTTCATGGAGCGCATCCACGCTAACAACCAGCCCAACAGTAACTATACCATGAGTACTATTCAATATCAACTCGCGCTGTAGAGGAGGGCATCACAACAACAGGATCTCGCGCTTCATGGAGCGCATCCACGCTAACAACCAGCCCAACAGTAACTATACCATGAGTACTATTCAATATCAACTCGCGCTGTAGAGGAGGGCATCACAACAACAGGATCTCGCGCTTCATGGAGCGCATCCACGCTAACAACCAGCCCAACAGTAACTATACCATGAGTACTATTCAATATCAACTCGCGCTGTAGAGGAGGGCATCACAACAACAGGATCTCGCGCTTCATGGAGCGCATCCACGCTAACAACCAGCCCAACAGTAACTATACCATGAGTACTATTCAATATCAACTCGCGCTGTAGAGGAGGGCATCACAACAACAGGATCTCGCGCTTCATGGAGCGCATCCACGCTAACAACCAGCCCAACAGTAACTATACCATGAGTACTATTCAATATCAACTCGCGCTGTAGAGGAGGGCATCACAACAACAGGATCTCGCGCTTCATGGAGCGCATCCACGCTAACAACCAGCCCAACAGTAACTATACCCGCTCATACTATTCAATTCTAATCTTTATTTCAAGGCCGGGCCAGACTGTAATAAACAAGCTTCCCAACAGGGGTCACCTTGGTGGGAGGCTCGTGGAGCCCACGGTTGGTGTTTGCGTCCGCACTGGTTCACAACAAGGCTCCCACCTCAGTGTGTTGTCGACTCTTTGTTTACAACGGCGGTATCCATTGGATACGCGGTTTACAACGCGCGTCCGTCCACAGAGGTTGTTGAAGGTCAAACGAATTTTTGTTGCAAACAAGTGTTTACACTGTTGTAAACCGCCGGTGGAGACCGATGTGGAGGGCTTGTTTACAACAGTCTGGCCGGGGTTTCAGACACAAATTAATCTATTACCATACTATAAATATTATCGTACAGTAGCGACACGCTCCACCTCCCTCTGAAACCGTTCCTCACCTCTCCCCACGTCGAGCGACTGCTCTGAAAACCGCGTTTTAGTTCTCGCGGCGCGTAGACAAGCACACACACGCACATATTTGTACAGTCTCTTATTTTGGTAGTAGTGCAGGCAATTACATCGTTTCGTTTCTATGGAGTGTCGCGGGTGTGCTATTACCGTTCGTAATAGAGAAGAGAGAAGAATTTACGTATGGAGAGTAAGGGGGGGAGAACAGTCTCTGTGTATGAGAATGTGTCCGTTAAAATTGTGTTAAGTAAAGGTGGCGCTACAATCGCGATCGGGTTAAAATTGTCTAAAAGCGGCTACTCATGATGCATTTTCGTACTTAATCTGAGTTAATTTGAGTTGATTTGACAAATTCCGCGGTAAGAAGGCAAATTGACGCATACTTTCATCATGTTAAGCGTCGTGTCGGCCGTCCTAGCGATCGACGAGTTGAATCAACAAATTGAATGCGCGTTGACTGGTGAATAGAGCGGTTGACTCAATTTGCTACGCTAGCGCTAGTATTTCTTTAAAAAAAGTGAAAAGAATGTATGGATTAAAGAATGTATTACTGATGCAATAACCATCAATTGCCGCTTTTTGGTACTTGGACGAAACCATAGTGGCTTCGACGCGTGCTTGCACATCTGCAGCTAACAATATCAAAATGAAATTGTGAACAGGATTGATTCGTGAGTAGAGTATGATCGACTCCAACAAATTGATTCGACAGATCAAATGCGAAATTGCATCATGTGTTTAACTCGGCATACTCCAATCCGTCAACAACTGCTGCATTTATGTCATACCCTGTGCCAACGCTAGCGCCATCTTGGTAGGTTTTGGAACTGTTACTTGCAGCATAAATCTGCACACTTTTCAACTTTCCACCCATATTGCTCCTTACCTCTACCACAAAATATAGAGGGTACAGAAGGACCGCTCCCGTCATCTTCAAAAATAATTACCTAAACTTGCCAGACTCACTAGGGCTGTCAGCTACTGTATTGACTTTGTAGGTTTTATTTGTGACAATATGAAATTTTATTGACACTGGTTGGAACTCTTTGCAATTTTTTTACAACAAAATTTTCTTGTTCGTCGGTAAATGTCAATGTCTCTCATTTATTCATTTAGACAACACGTGACAGTCGAGTCAGAGGTCTGCTTGAAACTGCTTGAGAATGCCTATAAACCTATAAATGTAATGTCAATGTGTGCGTGGTAAAAATGGCGGTTTGTTCTGAGTGGTCTCTGCTCGGGCGCGACGCAGCCGCACAGTACTTTGTGCCTCTACCCTCCATAAATAGGGTATAATAGATGACACTACCATTCAATTGACATACTTTTTTTATGAGCTGTCATAACGCGATTCCCTTGTTGTTTTTTTATGGCAATTTATATTTATGATGTCACTTGTTCATTCATGGGTCACCTAATTTGGCTGTGTTTTGGTTTCAGAGCAACTATAAATCAAATTTTACAGTAAATTGTAAATTAATCGGGTTTTCAGGACTAAAATCGAGTGGTTTACACAACAGATATTACAGCAACAACAGATATTATACTGCACTATAATATCTATCACAAGTGTGCACGATAATATCTATCTGTTGCATACTATAAGTTTCCATTGAAATTTACCGCTGTGACTGAAATTCAATCAAGAGGTATATTATTGCACAAATAGTCCAAGAGCCTGCCTTGCTTGTCTAGTGGTCGACTGTCTCCTAAGCATGGAGATCGATCCTCATGTTAGGCAAAAATACATTTTTTTTTTCCACTTATGGCCTGGATGTGTGCCCAGCTAATAATAGTTCCCTTAGACTTCCAAGAAGCTGATCGATCGATCGTATACATTTTAAATTCACTTTTTTTTTCTATTTTAATGCCAGTTCTATTCGCTTAACACCTTCGTCACCTATTCCAATACCGAAGGTCCGAAAACCTTCCCACCTATACATGATTACTTATATTGAACTATTTGTTACAGATCTAGACTCAAATGACAAGAAATTCAGGAAGGCGTCGGGCACGACACACTTTCTCAACAGTACGTATAAGTATACATATTATACAAATACAAGGTTGGACGGATACTGACGTGCAATCTGATAAAGTACGATTCAAACTTTGTCTGCTCTGAACTCGAGTCGAGTGGCTGCGCAGTAACAATGGCACGTACTGCGCAGCCAGTAGCGCACTTTTCAGTTTGCATTCGACTTAAGGTTGGCATCGAACTGTACTATCATTTCAGTACAGGATTTTAGACCAATCATACATTTGAAATATTTTGTGGTTTATAAATCTTTGTACCAACACGTCAAAAAAGTAAAATTGTGCCCTTGGCGCCAAGCGACGAATTATTACTTTATGAAATGACGTATAGAAGTCTGTCATGTAGTCGTGACCGTGGCGTGGTGGACACATTTTGGTTGGCATCTATACAAGACTGGGACAAAAGGATAAAAAAGAAATCACCTGTTCCATACCTTGTTGGTACTGCAGTTTTGTACAGAACATCCATTTTTTCGGTTCCGTACCCAAAGGGTAAAAACGGAACACTGTTACTAAGACTTTTCTGTCTGTCCGTCCGTCTGTCTGTCTGTCACCAGGCTGTGTCTCATGAACCGCGATAGCTAGACAGTTGAAATTTTCACAAATTATGTATTTCTGTTGCTGCTATAACAACAAATACTAAAAACAGAATAAAATAAATATTTAAGGGGGGCTCCCATACAACAAACGTGATTTTTTAAAGTTTTTTGCTCGATGTCTAATATTGTGTAGATAATAGTACGGAACGCTTGGCCAGTTTTTTCATCTATACAAGACTTTGGCGGACAAAAGGTTAAAAAGAAATCACCTGATCCAGACCTTGTTGGTACTGCAGTTTTGTACAGAACATCCATTTTTCGTCGATTCATTTACTATGGTAACTACTTGCGTGTCGATGTCTCTTTAACTGTGAACACATATTCATCAATCAACTGGAAAAGAGAAAGATAATCTTCAAACTGATTTTCTTTAAACTTAGCTAAGAATACTCGATCATATCACCTAAAAGTCGGTTCAGCCGTTTAAGAGCTATGATGCCACAGTTACACATGTTGAACTTCCTCCCCAACTACAACAACTGTTCTCCATTTACAATAGCATTAGACAGAAGTAAAAAAAGGTTCTTTTTAATGCACACTTTGTAACAAAAGTACAATGAACATGTTAAAGTTACGATAAACACCGAATTTATTATAATATATTTTTACAGTAGCTGTCGCGCGTATTTATAACCAATGTTTAATAATTTATCTTCTAAAATTATGTGGGTTTCATTAAGTTGTATATTTAATTCCAATTTATCATCAGTTTAATTAAAATTGTTTTAACCTATCTTTGAAATAAAATGTTTCGCATCCACTTTGTGTTCCGCACTTCTATGAGCCCCTTTTTTCTAAGGCATAAATGGAGTATAGATCCCCAAGACGCCTGCCATGCGTGGGGATTATGGTAACCAAGGTCTTTGGAGGAGGCCTTAGTCCAACAGTAGACGTCTTCCGGCTGATTATGATGATGATGACACGTTCAACTTAATAACATCCCCACTGTTTTTATCGAAGATTCACTTATTTTATTTTATCCTCTTATCTGTAAGGAAATCTCCAGGAGATTCGCGTCAATTGTTTGACTATTGTGTCTGCTAATTGAACAGTTGCCCATGGGGTGTCCGGGCTAGAATACCCCCCATTTCATCCCGAGGGTGTCGTCGAAGGCGACTAAGAGAAAATCCGGAAGTCGGGCAGCAGCGGCTTCCGTGTACTTAAGAGCGCCCATCCCCATCGAACGAACTTCAACGCGAGCGTGATTAAATTTTTCTTTGTTTCAACCAACGCAAAGCTCGAAGACAAACGAGTGAGTGAGTACGCGATAATATCACAGGAAAATTGGCGCGCGGAAATTTCACAAAACTTGCTCCAGGACATACTTGTTTTTGAAAAAGCCTTACAAGTTTTTGATAAAAATGTGTATAAAAATGTAATTTAGAATCTCCATTACTTACATGTGCAAGGTTTCTATGCTGTTTTTTTACTTTTTCAATGCGTGAGTGCATCATGACCGGCCAAAGTTCAGATAAAATTGTGCAAAAAAGCTGATTTTTGAACGTGTTTACTGAATTTGTTTCTCAAAAAAGTTTATTTTTGGCTTGATACAAACCTAGATTTAAATCACAAGACCTGTGTGTTAAAAATATTTGGAAAATAATTTGTTATAACGCCGTAATCGCGTACGAGCGTTTGTATGGGAAATATGACGGGTTGGGCGCTCTTAACAACTTCACTGCGATCCCCAAGACGCTTGCCAAGCATGGGGATTATGGCAACCCCCCCAACAGTGGACGTTTTCCGGGCTGATGATGAATTGGACAGTTGAGCTCATAATAATTGTTAATTTCTGTCTACAGTGGAGCGAAGTTTTCGAAAAGCCGAAGACGATCCGCCTTGGGACCCGACGTTATCGCCCTCTGTTATAGGTAAGTCACTTTTTATTTTAATATACTTACAGGTTGTAAACAATAGAACATAGCATAGAATAGAATATTATTTATTTCTGAGTATATGGTAGGTACATAGTGATCTTAAAATTAATATATTTAGCTTCACATAAACTACCGTTGCCGGTGTACAAAAATAAAAAGCATTTAAGAAAAAAAAAGTACATACAATTTTAAATGAAATGACAATGTGATTGTAATTATTAATAAAATATGTGTTACTACCACGAATACAGTCAATATGCATACACAATATATGCATACTGCTCGTCATGCCACACTGGGCGGTCGGCAATTTTGCTGACAAATTATTTTCAACTTTATCTCTAGAGCTAAAGGTATAGTATCGCTTAAAGATTTGCATGAGTCGAGCGGCTGCTCGCGGCGTCGCGCGGCTCCGCGAGCCGATGACCGCCGCATCTGAATGTGAATTGACCCTAACAGGGATAACATAACTTCGTTAAACTCCTGACAACTTAAGAAGTCCCATTTGACGTTTCTTCTTTTGTACTATACTCCGTTCACAATAAGATTAGACAGAATTATACACAAACCTTTTTTACAGTCCGTTCAGCCGATTTTGACTTATATTGCGTTGGTGGCATGACAAATGGCAGCTGCAGTAAACGGTTGTTATTGTAACCACTTTTTAGCCTCTAATGTCATCCTTAAGCCTACGGAATAGAAGTCAAAATCGGTTGAAGGGACTGTAAAAAAGGTTTGTGTAAATGTCTAATCTTATTGTGAACGGAGTATACGTACGTACGTAATAAAATTCTTAATCCTAATTAATTACTATGTTACCCATACATTATAACAACGAGTATCATTCGTAAGCATCAAGTTTAACTTTATATTGAAAAAAAATGCACTCAAAAACACGAATTAATCGTTGATTCATATTCAAATATGATATGTCAAATGGGGCTTCTTAGATTGTCAGGAATATAGGTGTCTTTTTTATACCCGTTTCTGAAATCTGTATGAAGAAAATGTTATTACAATGTATAGAAATGTATGGAGATTATATTTTATTCATTGAACCATCAACAAGAGTAATTTTATTAATATTATGTATGTGTTTAAGTTTGGTACGCGTTTATCTTGTAATACCATGGAGCCATGTATATTAATACCTTTATGTTTGACAAAAATTAACATGGCGGTTGGGAGTATTGTCATGCTCGCTCAAATGTCTCGCTGATGGTGGCGCGTGTGTTGGATCATTAGGCTCCCTTCAAAATGGTTGAGCTAAATGGTGCTGATTCACGCGTCATGTTCGTGAACGGGCGCTGTCAGTGGAGATTGGTCAGCTCTTATCTGCCATGGATTAGATGCCACTTTATCTTGCTTCTTTTTTGTGTTTTGTATTGTTAGATTACCTTCATCGTTTTCACATATAGAAGCAACAAGAATGTAACCAAACTTTGTAAAAACTTGATTTAAAAGAGTGTCCGTGGAGTTTCTTGCTCGTTCTTCTCCATAGAGACCTACCTACGTTTTGGAACGAGCAACTAGCTTCAACTCTCTGACTAACTGACCGACTCCTTGACAATTCAAAAGTGCCTGTAAATGGTTTAATTGAAATAAATGCTTTGACTTTGACTTTGAATAATTTTTGAAGAAATTCGTTTCGTCATTAATTTCATAAAGGTTCGCGAAAAATAATAAGAAATTACACTGTTTCGTGATAATTCCTAGGTACTGAGAATTTTATCTATTTTGTCATTACCTGACTACGGAAAAGCAAAAGGAAGTTTTTTTTTTTTTTTTTAATCTATTTAGCATATTATTGAATGCTGTCTTTTGAAGTGTTTAATGTATTGAAGGTAAGTGTCAATGTTATACTTAAACCTAGTTTTCGGGCATCAATCACTTCGGTGAAGGAAAACATCGTGAGGAAACCTGGACTTATAATTAATATAAGTCTGAAATCACCAATCCACCTTGAGCGCACGTGGTGATCAATGCTCGTGCCTTCTCTGTATGAGAAGAGGGCTTTGCCCAGCTGTGGGACAATAATTATAGGCTGGTATTATTATTTTTAGCATAGTGTAAGCTGTCTTGTGGACTGTTTAATGCATAGAAGGTAAGTGTCAATGTTATATTCTTTATAAATAATTTATTTCGGGACAAACATTGAAGACGTGCTATAGTGTTCTGTTCCACTCTACTTCATCATCTTCTTACCAAACTCTACCCCACCCTATCCTACTTATCTTCGGTTAGAACTAGGTTTAGCCTTCATCATAGCAGCTAGAACTAGGTGCAGCCGCACGCTGACGTCATGGGCACTCCGAGGTTTGGTTTGGTTCCTTTAAATCCTGCAGATAGACCAGACGTCGACCGAATTCTTCTGCTCAATGGTTTGGTGCCCCAGGTCCTGGGCTCACAGGCTACACCTAAGTTTAATCAACTGCTACCGGCTACATCTAGTTCTAGCCGGTTAAAACCAGGTGCCAAACTAGGTGCCAACTAGGTAACAACGACTCCCTGGTTAGGGCTAAGCTCCAGAGCCTTGAACATCGCCGCACCGTTGCCAGCCTATCGGTCTTTTATCGGGTACTTTTCGGAGAGTGTGCTTTAGAATTGCACAATTTAATTCCCCCATCCCCATTCCATCATCGGACGAGCAGAGATACGGCGAAGCGTCACCGCTATATGGTTGAAGTTCCACGGTCTCGAACCAAGCGCTTTGATTCCACATTTATTGTGCGAACTGCCAGACTGTGGAATTCGCTGCCCGCCTCTCTGTTCCCTGATGAGTATAATCTGGGTATCTTCAAGGCACGAGTGAACCGATTCATCCTAGGCAAGGATCAGGTGAATTTCAGTGAAACGCAAGCCTATTTGATAATAAAATATATAGTATAGTTTTAGCCGTAACATATTCATAACTCTTTTGATCACATGCGTTTCATCCCACATCTTCACGTGCCCTTATCAAGACAAACGATTTCCTTTCTATCTTTCTGTTCCACTCTACTTATGAACCATACATCATTTCATACATTACTATTCCTACGTAACTTCTAACACTTCGGTCACATACCGTTGCGTGTTTCTCATTGACACCCATCCGCTAAATTATGTGGTAACTTGGTTTAAATTAACTTGTTTTCTATTCAAGCAATGTCTGAAAACGAGTCATTGTATATCATCATTGTGAACAATTTCTACTATTAGATCAACATTGAAATAGCAATAAAAAAATAGCTGCTCCATAGATTAATTTATTGTTCACATAAAACGACAAAATGTATGGAGTAACTAATTGCTTTTTTTGCGATTTGGGGTTGGTTTCTTGGTAAACGTTATTATACAGTAATTCTTTTTCAGTAGAATACAGTTTTGTAAGCTTTTTAGGGTTCCGTTTTCAGTATTCAGTTACATAGTTTGGGATGTTGCGTTTACTTGAATCGGTCATTAAATTGTTCTCTAACACGGAAACGAAATATGATTGTAAGTTTTCTAAAGACAGTTCCAATCCTAACTTGATATCTCATAATAAGTTCACACACACAACTTTCTTCATTTATTCATCAGTACAAATCAAAACACACACACGCACACACACAGACAAATTTAACCCGTAGTGCACGAGTTGCCTTAGCATTAATAATAATAATAATAATAATAAGACGGCTGGATCAAGGGCTTGATTCAGAAGGCAGTACTTCTGGACACGGCCCGCATTGTCAGGAGGTTTCTCTCTCTGGAGCCCTGACCGCCGGTAGCTTGGACCCTGTTCCCGATACCGGTGAGGTACTATTTTTTTTATATTTTTAAATGTTTTTGTTTTTATATGAATATTTAAAAATGTAATTTAATATGTATATAAAATAAATGAACGTGAATAATAATAATATGTGGGGACATTTTCACACACGGCCATCTGACCCCAAACTAGGGAGACCCTGTACTATGGGTGTCAGACAGCTGATATACATACACAAATACATTTTTTTGTAAATACATACATATATAGATAAACAACACCCAGACACAAGGCAAACACAAGTGCTCATCACACTAATGTTTACCCTGGGCGGGAATCGAACCCGCAACACGCTGAAAGAAAAGAAAAGAAAGAAAAGAAAGAAAAGAAAGAAAGAAAATCCATTTATTCACACGGAAGTGACGCACTTACTGTTAACACAACAATTAAATTAAAAAATAAAAATAAAAAAATAAACATAAATACATATATACAACAGCACAACAACAGCACACCAGCAACAGTCGATCGCTAAGCCACTGCGCCAACCGTGTCGGCATTGGTCTGTCTTTCAATTCAACTGCTGTCAGAGCTACTATAACTTATATTTTGATGAGGTTGTGAATTCGATACCGGGCAAACAACATTCTGAGTCTCAATTTTATATGCACTTTCTAAACGTATCTTAGACATCAACATCACTGATAGTGTAAGCGGCAGCCGTACTTTTAGCAACTTTCATAGAATAAAAGAAACCTACGTTAGCCTACGTTGTTGATGTAGGTACTAACATAGGTATTAAGCACTGCTAACAATTAATGTGGACTGTAAGTGACTGAATAAATAAATATAATAATAATATTTTTTCTTTTCTTTTTTTTTATTAGATAAATGCCCATATAATGTATCGGAACTAATGTCATCACAATAATTAAAGATTTTCTGTTTATTTTACACTGACATTATATTTTAAACGTGCTGACATTGCATTTATAACTATTTTGACATTAGTATACAATTACCTACGTCGTGTCTGTTCCAAGAAAACCCAAAGATAGTATGGAGCCTTCATGAATTGATTAGTAACATACATTGAAGGCTATTATCGGCACACTCCAACCGTCATAGAATCTAGGTCTCCCATTAGTAATTCAGTACAAAATTGCAGTTTAAACCCTCGTTTCTACTCCAACTAATCGTTTTCGTGTGACATTTAAACGTTAAAATGTCAGAGGAGATTGATTTCGTTTACATCAATTTTCTGAAAATAGATATTCAGTCTTCAGCGGTTAGCTTAACGATTGTTAGGTTTAAATAAGATAAAGTGTATTTTTAAGACGTGTTGCATCTTAGATTCAAGCTTAAATCATTTATTTATCAGGTCAGTCAAAAAGCTAAAAATGGTCGTTCCAAACAGTAGATTCCTAAGGACAAGAACGAGCAACAAATATATTTTTGTAATAATGTCAAATATCTACTCCCAAAAGTGAACTTCAAGACCTTCAGTTGTTTTAATCAAAACTGTATTTTGATTAAAACAACTGAAGGTCTTGAAGTTCACTTTTGGGAGCATTTCCTATAACTAAATAAACGGTCTTATCGCAACATAAAATTCGTACGTACTTGTTGTAGTGAGATAAATGCTCATTAGGTCTTCGTGATGAATATTATTACAAACGTCGACTCTAAGATAATACTTATCTTCATTTAGATTTGTGAAGCAGTCCTAAAATAAGAAACATCAATATAATTTATGAATCAAATTGTAATAAGTACTTAATGCATCACATGATTTGTTACAAGTGTCCGTGGAGTTTCTTGCTCGTTCTTCTCCATAGAGACCTACCCTACGTTTTGGAACGAGCAACTAGATTTAACTTTTTGACTAACTGACTTTTTGATAATTCAAGAGTGCCTGTTTATGGTTTTATTGAAATAAATGCTTTGACTTTACCTTGCTAAATGTTCAGTAAAATATTTATTATCATAAAAAAAATAGGAGAAGTACAGTGAGACATAAAAAATTGGTAATCGCTGCTTTGACCATTAAAAAAATTGTCAACCAGCTAATTATAGGACCTGTAATATTCTATTTCACACCCCATTCCATCGTAATAGCTAATTTGCAAGCGCCGTCAAACACAGCCGCTTCATAAAACAAAAGCGCTGCATCCCCTCGGCTGAAACTGAAAGCTCTGGAGTGTAGCCGACGGAGCCGCGCCGTACGGACGCGTCCCGAAAACCGCGTCTGAAAATATTACGACGAAATAAACATTCAAACTACCGCAAAATTCGAATAAAGAAGGAATTTGATTCCTTTTTCGAATCAATTTTGGGTATAATTTTTGAATTTTTGAAATTTTAAATGGGTGTGATTGGTGTTTAATTTAATTTTGAAATCAGTGTTTTCTCGATTTGTTTATTGTTTTTTTTTGATCCGTGGAAAGTGTTTTTTTTTTGTTTAGTGAAGTGATAATTTTTCTTTGTGGTCATATTTGGATAATTTGGTTTTGGTAAGAGTACAGAGATATAGTCAAGTATTCGCCAGACAGTTTGATAAGTAATCTTACTTCCAATTTGGAGGCTAAAGTCGTTTTGATTACGTTTATCAGCTGTTGATAACGAGGTCAATTAGGGTCGATTGTAATTTGTGGATTTTTGTAATTATAGCGAACTTGTGTTAGTGTGCAAGTTATTTATAGTTTTTCGTAGATTACATGTGGTTAATATTATGTAGTGTTAGATCATTATATAATCTAAAATGCGGCAGAAAAATAAGTATTTTATCGTAACAATCGTTTTAATTTAAATTCTCATAACATCTCTCTCATTGCTAAATATATAGGTGTAATCAGCGGTGACCGTAAAGTTAAGATTTTTGCGAACCATCGGGAATCGATTTGACTCAATTCCACAGAGATTTTCAAAGCATTTCCACATTAGTTACTCTTAGTTATTTAGCCACACTGTGTTAAACTCTGAAAATACACAAATAACATCACATCAAAGCCGTCACAGCAGTTCTGTAGATTGGCGCGAACAAGCAATAGAAACGAGTCCTTCTAACATTTAGAAATACTAGAATATTTTGACGATGACAATTGGGTCTTACAGACGAATTTAAGAGTTTGTAGGTGAGAATGTTGTGATGGTACAGTGGTAAAGGCGTCCTCCTCTTCAATGTTTCTTAATCCATTCATTTCAATATTAAATCTATCATCATTTTTTTTAATTATCAAATAGGCTTGCGTTTGACCGCAATTCACCTGATCCTGAGTGATAATGCGGCCTAAGTTGGAACACGCTTGCCTAGGATGAACTGGTTCACTCGTGCCTTGAAGATACCCAGATATCATCGATATCGGTGAAGGAACACCGTGATAAAACCTGAACCTATCCGTACTTCATATTATAAATGCAGAAGTAACTCTGTCTGTTACGCTTTTACGATGAAACGGTTGAACCGATTTTGATGAATTTTATGATGAAGGACATAGGCTTCTTTTAAATGCGCTTTTACATTCACGATAACCGATATTCACGCAGACAAAGTCGCGGACTAAAGCTGGTAATGAATATAAGTCTGAAATCGCCAATACGACTTGAGCAAACGTAGTGATCGTTGCTAATGCCTTTTCTATATGAGAAGACGCCTTTGCCCAGCAGTGGGACACTAATAGGCTGGTATTATTGGGTTAGGATCATACCACGTGGCGTTGGCACTTCTATAATCTCTGCCTACTCTTATTGAACAAGCCTAAGTATGAGCTTCAAAACTATCGATCCATTCAATTGTGTTAAGCATACGAATAGTAAATCATGTTGTCTTCTAGACAGCCAGACGGTTTGATGACATGAAACAGGTCTGGAAACCTAACAGAATTAAAATGTAAATAACACGTAAAAGTTTCGATTAGCAGGCTAAATATCTACGTTCCTTATAAAGAACACCACACCATTTGTCGTGCTTGCATTGGTGATATTAAAGTCACCCCAGTTCCTTCCCATTTGCTGAGGATGGCCACTAGCTGTAAAGTCAAAGCATCTGTATTATAAATGTCAAGGAATCGGCTAGAAATTTAAAGCTAGATGCCCGTTCTAAAATGTAGGTCAGTCTCTATATATCAAACGTGCAAGAAACTCCACGAACACTCTTTACAATCTAGTGGTATCAAAATACTGGACGAAATATCCTGGTTAATATGTAGGTAAGGAGCCATATGAAAGAACGTATAGAAACTAAGATATACCTAAAAGCATGGCTGCTCAAATCGTCTACTACTTCTAAAGGCTTGAACGCTAAAACGCGGCCATTACGCTGCCATGATCAATCAATCAGAACCCGCCGTATTCTCAAAAGACACTTAAGTTTTAGATGTTCTTAAAGGTTTTTCTGTCGCTACATAACACCTTAAAGTGACAGTGACAGCATGGGAAAATTTCTTGGGAAAAGTCTGAAAATTTAGTGGTTTTTAAGAATTCAGCCTTGGGCTCGAAAAATAATCTAGTTGATTTAGCAAAGGAGGCCGTCACGTTACCCATTCTTTTGGCTATTCCTTAACCAGAAACTACATAGGAACCAAATAAATACACAAATCAACCAACCTACTAAACAAAAACCAATCCATCTAATGGACAAACATTAAATTATCCTACCAAATAGTTCCGCGCATGTCGTAAATATTAATTTCGCGCGTCCATTTATTGATAGTTCAATTGTCATACAATTGTCGCATCGCGTAAGCTCTATAAAAAGCTTTCGAATAGACAGAGAACTTCATTTGCATTGATCTATTGTATGCTTGTCTACCTGAACAGTTATGGGGTACTCTATCCCCCACCCTACTGTCAGTTATGTATAGGTCCAATGTTATAGTCCCCTATCCTCATTGTTCAGCTAACATGACATGTAAGGGAAATAGCGAGACAGGTCCAACAGCTCCTACCTTTGTAAGTTACTGTTGCTGCCTTTATTTATGTGTCGGATCGGCGGGATTTACTCTGTTAGATTCAGTCATCATGTGGGCAGAAGTTGGGTTTCGTGCAATACAAACACACTGGGTATAGGGTACAAAACACGGCGTTTATTAAAACCACAATTTAACACAAACTCAATTTTAAATAAACTCGGACTCAAATTAAAATAGACATAGACAACACAACGAATCGAGTACAGTTTCGGGACGTATTAGCTCCAATGCGATCAGACACGGGATTCTGAATGTCTTCCTCGCTGTGAGCTGAAAACATCACGACTCTGTAGAAGCGCGCCAAAAGTAGTGGTAGATCACGTGCACTCGATAATGGCGGGCTTGCGATTCGTTTCATGCCTGTACTATTGACCGGATACGACATATGTGTATTCCTTATGTTTTGACATGAAATAAGCTTTTTGTATCATTGTCTTAAAATTGGGGTACGGGTTGCAATTGCAATTTATTAAGGAAAAGTCTTAGCTCGAGGTTCATTATCATCATCATGTCAACCTTTAGACGCCCACTGCTGGACATTGGTCTCCCCCAAGAGGGGGTTTAGCCGTAATCGCCATGCTTGGCCGAAGCATGTTGGCGATCGCAGTAGGTGTTATGGTACTCAGAAGGACGCTGCTGTCCATCCTCTGGTCATATCCCTTTGTTGCCTTCTACGACACCCACGGGTTGAAATGGGGTGGTGCTATTCGCGACCGACACACACAGCACGAGGTTGCTTCTACTAAATTCCTAACAGCTAGCTCATCAACTCAAAATTAAGTTTTTCCTATCACTCTGTCTTCAACCACTAGGTTGGACAGTAGGCAACCAAGTGCAGTAGTACCTATCATTGAGTCAAAATTATGGTCAATATTTATTTCAACTAGACTATTAGAAGTCACTTTCAAAAGTCTTTTACAAGAAAAAAATATTTAATATAGTTGGCTTTTGCAAAAGGTACAGTTTCGTAGGAGACTGAACAAGAAATTCCCCACTTACTCTTTACATTTTGACCGTTTTTGCATTCGATGCGACGTACAGAGGCCAACACATCAAGATACACCAATCTGTCAGATTTCTTTGATAGATTTTCAACTTTATTATAAAATGGTAAGGTCCATATTCAATTGGCTAAATTTGGCAGTTTGATATGGATATATTAGAGTACATGAATCTTTTATTTTGCATTGACGATAATCATCATCTTTCTTGCCTTTGTCCCATGTTACTTTTACTTGTGGTCGGCGCAATACGTTTTCTTCTTCTATTCCGTCCTGTCAACTGTCATCACTGACACCCTTTTCTGTCATAACATTTTTCACGCAATTCATCCATCTTTACATTAAAAAATTGAAAAAGGGTTCTAAAATATCTTGCTTGATATTTAGATGTTCGTGATTTGGCTGCCTGTGTGTAAAGCTTTTCAGTTTTCATAAATAGGTCAACTTGAAAAGGCCAACATTTAATTTTGGCTCACAACCACTTCAGAATTAGGTCACTCTACCGCTTAACTTGGTTATTATTTAAATTCCACTAGAAGCTTGACATCATAAATCAAACATTTGTATAAACGAGACATTTTCGCTACACCAGCAGAAAATCTTCGAGCACTTTTTCCCAATAACAAAGCAATGTAGTCAGTAAATTCGTCAACACAGTATACATTACACTATTTACTCTTACTCAAATTACGTAAACGGCTCTAACTACGCAATGTAGGCACTATAAACCGACGCGGGTCGTCGCGTCCGTGATGAAATGTCAAGTAAACAAAATAATGGGGATGTAGTATAACAAATGTTTGTATCATTATTATGGGATTGTCGCCAAGCTTTATGGTTTTCGGCGTCAGTAGCGTGTGTGTTATTGTATTGGAGTATTTTTGTTTCTCTGTTTAGCCACGTATTAATTTTACGTTCAACAGTGGACGGTAATAGGCTTATATGATGATGGTGATAAATTTTCAAATATCGAAGAAGACTTTTGCATGATTTTGTTTTATTTTGTTTAATTTTCTTAAAGCCTCCTACTTTTTAATAATGCAATATAGCCTATGTTACTCGGGGATAATGTAGCTTTCGTATGTGAAAGAATTTTTGAAATCGAACCAGCAGTTTATGAGTTAAATCGTAACAAAGAAACAAACAAATATATTCTCCCCACGATTTCATTCGCATGGAATCGCCTAATAATGTAGTTTTTTTAATTTGACTAATATTTCAGCATTTTTATTTCCTCTTTCTAACAAACTTTGACACTTTAAAATATTTGTATAGGTGAAATATGGAGTTCGGGACCTCAGTTTTACCGTCAAAGTCATTATTAGGACAAACATTTAGTTTTTCTGCGTAGGGGTGACTTCCTTTCTAGTTTCTACTAGTTCTTTCTTACATCGCCTAGCAATATCCCACTCTGGCTTACACTTGGTTGCTTAAAACCGATAAAAAAAGACTAGGTTAATATAGCCATCCATATCTATGTAACTAAACAAGTACCTATGTTCCAGTCCACTGTGTCTGTCCCCTTCATAGCGAGCTTGACATTGAAACAGATATAACTTTGTACTCCTTACGTAACTCACTTCTATGTGGTTTTTATACAGAAAACTTATTTTATGTCCACAAAGATAGCCTACGGTGTTAAGTTTTTGTGGCCTTTTTTACTTTTATAGGTTTGTTTTGGTTCTAATTTTCATTCGGGATAAATAGGTAGTGAGAATCCATGTTTTTTTGCCACCAGTTATGCCAGTCCACTGAAATCTGAAGTTTCGGAAGTCGGTGGTTTTGTTCTGTTTGTTGTTTTGTATTGCCACCGACTTCCAAAACTAAAGTTATGTGTGTTCTGGGCCACAAGTCGTCTATTACAATAGTGTCAGAATGGTCTATCATTGATTTTCATAATGACGCCATTATATTAGTAGATTACCAAACTTGTCAAAATCAACAATTAAGAAATCAATGATAGACCATTCTGACACTATTGTAATAGACGACTTGTGGCCCAGAACACACATAACTTTAGTTTTGGAAGTCGGTGGCAATACAAATAGCAGACTTGAGGCCCTGTGCTAAAGTTATTTTTTTTTACTTTATAATTGAAGGTTGTCTTTTTTGTCAAAAGGCTTTTTATTTTCCGCTTTTTAGTACCTCCTCTTATCATCAAAATCCATTAAGAAACGGCAACACAGTTAAAACAGAGATTGAAAGTACTTCAAAGATTGAAGAAACTATAATGTCGTCTATATAAAATTCAGAACCTCCTTCTTTTTGAAGTCGATTAAAAATAAGTACAATATGTCTGTCAATCCAAACACGATGGCATGCATGTCCTTTTCAGCCTTTTAAGACTGGATAAGAAAAACCTGGATATGTTTTAATAGGTATGTCAAAGGATCCGGTCGGTCGCGCTTTTGCAAGCGCTTCCATCCGTGTTGTCTCTTCATCCGTGCATAATACTGCTTAGGATATGTTGCGGTTCATCAGCTATGCAGCTATTGGTACATTAGTGTTGACTACCCGCTTGATGAATCTAGATAGATCATTGTACTAATCCATGCTTCCATACTAATATGCAAAAGTAACTCTGTCTGTTACGCTTTCACGATGAAACGGCTGAACCGATTTTTATGAAATTTGGTATGAAAATAGCGTGATCCCTGGGGAAGGACATAGGCTACTTTTTCATCCGCGACTTCGTCTGCATCCGCGAAAACCGACATTCACAAAAGCTAGTTTAGTTTAGTGTATGGGTTTTAGCAGGTCCGTTAGAGGATAGTTACATTCATTTTTGCTGTTACCCGTCAAACAGCTTGGTTATGTAATAATTGTAACTGGTGGATAAGCTTTGTGTTAAAGTCAGAGGATCTATCTCAATTTAGATACATTTGACTGTCTGACTGACTGACTATTCGGCTAAAAAACGTTTAAATTTCAAATATAACTTGCATTGCCGGCTCTTATGATGGCGTATTTGTGTCCACGTTAATTTCGGTTATCGCGGATGCAGACGAAGTAGTGGATTAAAAAGTAGCCTATGTCCTTCCCCAGGGTTCAAGCTATCTTCATACCAAATTTCATAAAAATCGGTTCAGCCGTTTCATCGTGAAAGCGTTACTGACAGAGTTACTTTCGCATTTATAATATTATAAAGTAGATAGTTAGGTATAGTAGGGAAGTATGGATTAACCAAATAACGCATTTATTTCTACAAATACGCCAAATAAAGTGCTACCCTTACATATACCTAATCCATAAAGTGTATATCGCTCGATATTAGATATTGCATATAAAACACCGCCTTAGCAAGTTCTGAAACTTAACCCTGAACTTCCAAGTGGATGACGCAGCGCTATCGTATTAAGTAACACTATCTTCACCCCTTCCATATTCTTTAGTTATGGGGTGGCGCTGCAGATTTTGGCAAGGCGCGGCGTGGGTGAGACAACCTTGCTTTAGGCATATAAAGAGTATATGGGATTATCATATGGGCTCTTAAGTTGTAGGGGATTATAAGCGACAGATATTCTAGGTCTCACATTAGACCACAAGGGTGGCTTGGTCTTTTGGAACCAGCAACTAACAACTGTTGATTTAACTTTCGGACTGACTGATTTCTTGACAGTTTAAAAGTACCTGTCAATGTTTTGATTTTCACTGCGTCCGAGTGGGAGTTCAGTATTTTATAAAAATAGACTATGGCCCTCGGCAATAGTGTGGATTTCAATTAATTAAAAAGTATAAGCAGCTTAAGCAGTTTAAGCAGACCAGCAATACAATTCTGTAGTAAGAATATCTGCAGTAGAAATGATTTGGGATTAAAATAGTTACGTAAAAATAGTTCGCTTTACCTAATATGTTCTCATTTAGTGGCTCCAGTGTAGTTTTCATCAAGTTACAGAATATCTAATATAGTTTTCACTGCGGAATCACAAGTGAGCACTGAAGTGGGTTCTTACAGAATAGTATTGCTGTACTTCCAGAGATTATCTTTTAGACCCGCAACGCACTCGAGGCTGGCCGCATGTTAATTTTTGTATGAAACCGCATGATATCAAGGCATTTACTTGCGGTCAGGTATCAACCGCTCCGGTTGTCTTAAAGCTATGGCGGGCCGCACATCTATTGTTATGAATTTGTAATTGCTGTCGCATCAATATACCTAATGGAAAAGAAATGCTTGTAATTGACCACGACATGCGGCGGACCGCAATAGAACCGAAGCGATCCGGTTAACCGAAATACGGCGTTGCGGCAGACCGCAGTATATGCGGTCTACCGCAATAGCACATCGCATTGCGGCCAGCCGCAAGCCACATTTTAGGGCTTAGAAACAATAAACAAACCTTTTTAAAATATCAGTGTAGATGAGCTTAATGCCGACTGTTACATTAAGGCTTAGAACTCACGATGCGGTTTCACCCGCGCCCGCCTGCGGTTGCGGGCCCGTAGCTTATGTAGAATGCAGTTATATATGTTAAAAACCGGACAAGTGCGAGTCGGACTCGCCCACCGAGGGTTCCATACATATTTGTGTGTACATACATATCCATACTTCTATACTAATCCATACCTACTATCCATACTTTAATCTACCTACTTGATATTATAAATGCGTTTTTTGCGACATAAACGGCAGTATCTTTTTTTCACGTTAACATAGAGGGTTGACTTTACAGCATCAAGGGACCGTAGACTTCGAGTAATATGGTTTTAATTTTAACTCGATACCTCCACGCGTTCCTGAGATAAAGGGTCTGTCAAGAGACAGACAGACGGACAACAAAGTGATCCTATAAGGGTTCCGTTTTTTCCTTTTGAGGTACGGAACCCTAAAAACAAAAACACATTTCACGACGCGGTTTACGCCCGCGGTGTGCGCGGTTGTTTGCGGCTCCCGCTGCGGGCGCGGGCGAAAACCGCATCGTGAGTTGTTAGCCTAATACTACAGATTCCGTTGTATAGTTCCGCTACCATTAGTGTTATTTATCAATGCTTGAGAGAGAACCTATTTAAAATCTGTAAAATTTCGACACCGTTTACTGTAGCTATGTTTCTTTAGTTCTTTTTAAATCAAAGGCGAATCTGGAGAATATCAATCATACACGCCTATTTATTGTAAATATCTAGTAGAAATATTTCTCTAGTTAGCCGGTAGTTAGGCTATCATTAACTGCTAGACTATACGTACGTATCTGCATAGTCTGTTGAAGTTTATATTCATTAACGTTATTAGAAACAAACGCCGGCTAATTCTGATGCAGTCGAACAGCGCCGTTTCTGTTTTACGAGCCTGTTATTGTGAAATATTTTCACGTGAGAGAATAGTTTACGTATTTACGACTATAATCAATATATAGACAGTGTAATGGAAAACTTGATATTGCCATTTTCCCTCTTACTGTTGTTAAAGCCCTGAAACTCAGATTATGAAACAAAACGCAGACAGAGCGCGCGGAACACAGAGTGAAGCGTAAAAAGCAAATACAAATTCAAAAGCGAATACCTACAACTCGCTTCGTGCTGTACTGACACGAGTCAGTATAACAAGAAAGGTAAACGTATCGTTTTTTTTTAATTTTATTTATTGAGGGATAATAAACAGCTACAATATAAGATATTACATGTTGCAACAAGATAAAATATGGAGTAGTAACAATATTGCAGCCCACTACATTATCCGCAAATATCCTAATTAAATATGGTAATGAGTACTACTAGATGAGCGTTAAAGCATAGTACTTTATGCGGTGAACTTTTCCAAACTATGCTAATTGAATCTAGGTCATTGTAAGTTTGCAGTATTACCCGCATCATCTTGTTCCGAACATTTAATTTCATCGTAGTATTGTTATTTCGTAATGGTTTTTAAACCAGTACAGCGAACTAATCTCTTGACAAGCTAAGAAGTCCGATTTGATATTTCTTTTTCCGAACTTTGTATGAACGTCTATATCATCATCATCTGCCGAAAGACTGTTGAACATAGGCCTCCTGCATAGATCACCACAACGAGCGCCAACCTGCGTAAGAAATTGAAAAATCAAATTCATGATCTTAATTAATTACTATGTTACCCATAACCTCAGATTATGAAACAAAAGGCAGATAGACTGTGCGGAACACTGAGAGTGAAGCCACCAAAGCAAATACAAATTCAAAAACGAATGCCTACAATACACACGAAACGTGCATGCGCAATTGCGCACGAAGCAAAGCATTGTTCAAAAAAACAAAAACTAATACAAATAAAAATTCAAAAGCGAATACAATCACGAGATTGTAGGTATTCGTTTTTAAATTTGTATTTGCTTTTGTGACTTCACTTGCAGTGTTCCTCACGGTCTATCTGCCTTTTGTTTGATAATCTGTATATCTATTCTGTTACAATCTCCCTCGGTGAACACCTAGGTGAAGTGAGCTGTCATCCGTCTGTCTTCTTTGTCAATCCCTAGCATTGGAACTGATGACAGCTCACTTCACCTAGTGAGGGAGATTGTAACAGAATAGACATACTGAGCCCATAACTTTAACTAACGTTAACGTAAAAGTATCATTCGCAAGCAATAAGTTTAACTTTATATCGAAAAATGCACTCAAAAACACAAATTAATCGTTGATTCATATCCAAATATGATAAGTCAAATCCGACTTCTTAGATTGTCAGGAATATAGTACCTATAGTAACTCGCATCTACCAGATTTTTCTATTATTTTTCTTCAAAACGCATTTAAATTCTAACCTACAAAACTTACAAATTGTCATCAATCTTACCACATGCCCTAAAGGCACGGATATGACAACCGCAAAATTCATCCTAGCACTTTCTCAAACTTTGTAATCCGAAACGACTTTTCAATTTCGTAATAATAGCTTCAGGGAGATTGAAGCCTCCCTTTCTTCATTCTTGTCTACCTCAGCGATTAATAAATCAAACGGTTCAGTGCCCAGTACGGAAGTTTTGTAAAATCCTATCTCCTTTAGGCTAAAAACTCGACCCTTGTGAAGGACCTGAGTGATTTGCATTTTTCCCCCAGAGAGCTCTTTGCATTGGCCTTGGACTATTTTAATAAGGGATTTCTGTAAGTCCTTGATTTATGCTATGATCTTTAGACCTTGGGTCTTGGTTGATGTTTCTGGAAAATATTTAGTGGTTACATTTCAATTTTATTTTTCAATTCATTGCCAAATCTAGCTTCTTCTTTTAAATTTCTTATTACATTACAAAGTTATTTCATAACTTAAGACTATTTTGTTATGTTGGTTGGTGTTTGGATTCAACTGTACTCTGTAAATTCACACGGGTTGCATATTATCTAATGTCTTGGTTGTGCATAATACATACATAAATGTTTGTATTATTATGCAAAGCAATACTCGTAGTAATTTATTGTTTAGTGAACTAAATTGTTAAGTCTGTGACTATATACTCTATTGTATTAAGTAATAGGTACACCTGCGTTGGTATGGTATGTGTGTTACATAGTTATTGACCAAATAGTCTTAACTTTTTCTCTTTCAAGAAATTAATAATCATCAGTTATCCTGTCAACTTCGTATATGCACGCATGTACATGATCAACTGTCAGTGTTTACTAAAATGTATATGGTTTATTTTAGGCTCATGATCTATATGTCATTCCTAGATCACTGACATTCGTTACAGGTAGTCAGAAGCCCGAAGATCTGACCACCAGTCTGGCAACTTACCAAAGGGTATCGTGTTACCCAGTAACTGAGTTGTGGAGTTCAAACAGGCATTCGCTCTTCTCTGGTGTTTAGGTGCAAACTGATCGCCGACTCCAATATCATCATCATCATCATCATCATTTCAGCCGAAAGACGTCCACTGCTGGACATAGGCCACTGCTGGATATAGGGGTTTTGCCATAATCGTCACGCTTGGCAGGCGGGTTGGCGATCACAGTATGGTTGTTACAAATGCACAGAGAACGCTGCTGCCCATTCTCTTGTAAGTCTCTTAGTCGCCTCTTACAACACCCACGGGAAGATATGGGATGGTGCTATTCTTTACGTCCGACACCATACGGACTTAACTCCAATATAGTTAGGAAAAAGGCAGATAATGATGGTCTATTTTTTGCTTTGTAGAGCTAAAATCCAACCTCCCTTGGGTAAAATTTCCACCATTAACTTCCCAGTTTATTTCAAGTCATACACATAAACTTCATGCTTCCGTGTTCCCCAGTTACATACTCAACTTCATTTTTTACGTCCACTGGATCTGTTTGCCGTATTACGACACTCCCTGCTATATTTAGCTGACAAATCGATTGTAAAACATTTGCATAGCCTTCTTGTGTTGAGAGTGTGATGGGAGCAGGTGACTGCGTCGATGCGTGGGTGTGTTGGTCAATATTATTGTAATCTTATCTAGTGCTTTGTGTTTATTGTTTGTTTGTGACCTTGTAGATTTTTTGTGGTTTTGTAGGGTTTCTTTTTGTTTTCACTCTTTCTTGATGCGTGAAAGGTGTTACTACACCAATCGATCGACGTTTATCGATTGGTGTGGTAGCTTTGGCTGATCGACGGATACCGTTCGATTAACTAATCGATCTATAGCCAGTCGATGGCATCGGTCGACGTTGATCGATTGACTTTGGCTATAATCCATTACTAATAATAATCAAGCAGCTCGATCGACGTCGAGTAATCCATTCAACCATCGATCGATCGTCGATCGACAATCGATCGATTGGTCTGGTAGAAACTATCGATCAACGTCGACTAATCCATTCTACCATCGATCGAAGCTGATCGTCGATTGGTCTGGTAACACCCTAAGATTTTCAAGGTCAAGATTTGTTAGTTTCAATTAATCTTTATTGTCTTTTAGCGACAACCCCGGCTTTGCACTGGTGCAATGTAGATCAAACTATCTTTTCTCTTGCATCACTATCTATTACTGAAAACTGGATTACAATCCGTTGTGGAGTTTAAAAGATCTATAAGCGTACATACAACGGGAGCAACTTTGTTTTATACTATGTAAAGATGCTCCCTTTTCTACACAATTCTACATTATTTTCCAAAGCAATTTACTTAAAATAATTCTCTCCAAATAGAAATAGGACCTGCCTTTAATTATTTAATTTATTTTGTAATAAAGCAACAAAAAGGAATATCATTTTCCAATAAGTACAATTTCTCTTTATTAACTTTTTCATTAGGAAATGTCAAATCTTAAGTTCTTTTTTGTTGCCCTTAATGGATCTAATATTTGGGTACAAATGGACTTACCCTCCTGTCAAATTTAATTAACAAATTGTTTTCTGAAGCTAAACAGGCATCTTTGGTAATGCCATTTTATATTTAACTACGTTTTATTGACGGACTATTATTCTATTGGACTATTATAACAACTAAATGTATATACACATGAATGCAATAAAGAGATTTGATTTGACTAAACCCTGGGATAAAACTGCCCTTTTTTTTGCTGGATTACAGACTATTGTTCTAGGTCCGCCCATTTGACGACTTTTACTAGTATCTAATGTTTATTTGGACATTACTTATGTATGATTCAAGGAGATTGTTTAAATAAAACTCTTGTCCCCCTATTTACGATAATGAAACGAAACTTGATGATATCAACATCATCTACGTCTTCATGTCGAATTTCGTAATGAACAAAATATCAGTAAACATAAATAAATTCTGCTTGAAATTTCCCTATCTACAAACAAAACACCACCAAACAAACATTTAACACCACCTTCATTATTTGCGAAACTTTCAAGTATCCATTAAAAAGTCTTCCCTCATTATAAATTTTCCCTCAAATTTAATGTCTGGAAAGATAACCTGAAGTTTGACGACATGGCCTACAAAATAACCACGGGAGAGTAAAGTACCGAAGGACCACTTTTAACTACCAAATGTTGCCTTTGTTATTACTTATTTTGCCACCCAAGTAGTTCATGTTGAGCTGGTCTATTCCCCATTTCTACCCGTGTGTGTCGTAGAAGGCGACAGAAGGATATTGACCAGTGGATGGGCGGCCGCGTCCTTCTGAGTACCATAACACCTACTGCGATCGCCAACAAGCATCGGCCAAGCGTGGCGATGACAGCTGTCCCTTGGGGGAGACCTAGATGCCCAGCAGTGGGCGTCTAAAGGTTGACATGATAATCATTCTGTAAAATTCTGCCTCGGTAATTTTTAGTTTAGGTTTGTATGCTTAGAGCGAATAAATAAAGTAACTTATAAGATCGACTCATGCTAGGGACTGACGTCTCACCTTAAGCTCACTTCACCTAAATTTAATACCTGGGTTTTTTACAGAATAGGACTGCAGTTGCTTGCAATGTTGCATTGTTAATTTAACTTACATATCTTCTATCAATTACTTGCAGTAGCGCGGAGTGTTTTGACAATGTTAATGTTATTTGCCTATTCAAACTTCATCATCAGCCGGAAGACTTCCACTATTGAACAAGGGATTCCCCGCTCGCAACATGTGCAATGAGAGCTATCGCGTATGAATTGGCCGCTAGAGGCGCTAGTGTAGCGTGAAGTCTCCGAAACGTCAAATATCACTGTTTGTGGGTAGGCTACGCGGGTTTATTTCTAATTAGAATAATGTGGTGAATATTTTACAATACCTGAAATTAATTATGGCAAATATGAGTTACGGGTCAATGAATGTGGTCTTTGAGACAGTTTTACCTTTCAGTAACTTAAGTCCTCCTTTTTCTGCAATAAAACGGGACTGCGAAACACTACGGCATGCTCGATATTTTTACGGTACGATTTAATGATTATACGCGTTTTCACGATATGTTTTCACGCTCGGAATAACAAACTTGGGACCTTACTCGACAGTAGGGCCAACTGGTGAGCATAAAAACGGTAGCCCTCATTGTATTACTCTAAAGCACAGTTACCAACCTCAATCGAAAAGGCATGATATTAAAAAAGTCCAGTGCCTACTCCAACTTTATTTAATAGAGCTTCTGCTGTATTGTATTTTGCGACCCCGGCGCCCTTTACTGAGCTACTTTACTGTCATGTTTATGAAATTTTTATGTTGTGATGAACAGACTGACTGTTTATCGTCCATAAAGTGTGTTTGTTGCCTCATTCTTGCTAGTTTTATGCCTGATTCATGTAGACAGGTGTAAAGGTGAGGTGTTGTTATCTGAACCATTTTTGGAGAATTGTTAAAGAAAAGCGCGTTGAGACTGCAATAAAGTAGCAAATAAAGTGAGTAAGCTCGTTTGTTATCGTAATATTATACAGAGGTAATCATTGGATAACTGCTCATCCGATTTAAAATATTCTTTAATTGATAGAAAGCTATAATATGTTTCTTTGATATTTTTCACTTCTAAGCAAGCGAAGTCGCGGGCAAAATTCATTATTTGATAAGCTTTTGAACGGTACACGTTAATATTCTTCAAATCTCTTCTCATATATTTCAAGTATTATAGTTCACTAAAGTCCTACATAGTACAAGAACAGAACTTCACAAGTTCGACTCTCGAAAACTCGGAACAAACAAAAGTTGATTCTACTATCTCTATGATGTCAACTATCCACAACTCGTTAAACAAAACTCTTCAATTCTTGACCACTCACTCTTTGACCACAAAACACGTGTAGTCCCATATGTTTTACTAGTGTGTGTATCATTATTTTTTTATTTCTTTAATGGGACGATAAACAACTACAGTATACTAATTACCAAAAGTGATGGTTACAAAAGGAGCGTAAACAATAATGCAGCCCACTGCATTATCCACATATTGACAGATAAAATTACCGTATGCATGTCAACTATCCACAACTTCTTCACAAAACTCTTCAATTCTTGACCACTCACTCTTGTTACCACAACTCTCATACGTTTTAATTGCCAAGATCACAGCATCTAGCTGGCTGTAGCACCCTCGTCTTGAGACAAAGGTCGAGTACTACTCGAGAACAGTTAGAGAGATGTACAAAGAGTCTTGGAGAGTAGGTTACCAGTGGAAGAATTGGAACTTGTGAAGGCCATGATCTGTATTTTACTATACCCTATCCATTGGGTTATTGGTTTTTTGACAGCTGCCTTATAATGTAATTATTCCCGATTACCTTAAGTTAACTTTAAAATATGTTATAAAATAAATATATAAACTGCCTAATCTTGTTGGATTATCTTATTTATGACCTCTTACAAACATTATAATACAGGTATGCGTATCAGTTTTTACAAAAAACATAAATATTGTTCACTAGTTGCAGCTGTCAAAAAACGATTAAACCAGTGGACAGAGTGTAGTAGGTGCTTAGGATTCGTTGGCATAACGTTTTTCGGAAATAAGCCAACTTTTGGCTTTTTATTGTAATAGGCCGCAACTCACCTGATCTTAAGTGATGATGCGGCCTAAGGTGGAGCACGCTTGCCTAGGATAAACCGGTTCACTCGTGCTTTGAAGTTACCTTTGCTTTTCACCTTTCTCCACTCTTTTCACCTTGTTTTTTACTTAGCAACAAGAATAATGTACCTAGGATTTTCTAAAAACTTCATTAAAAAGAGCATCCGTGGAGTCGTTTGCTCGTTCTTCTCCATAGAGACCTACTCTACGTTTTGGATCGAGCAACTAACTAGCTTTAATTTTCTGACTAACTGACAAATCAAAAGTGCCTGTAAATGGTTTAATTGAAATGAAAGCTTGGGCTGTGACCCAGGTTGGTCTTATTGGTTTGATAAGGCAAATGTTTTATACAGGTAGACTTTTAATTCACTGGTCATGTTTCTGGGACTGAAAATACTCATGAATGAAAACGGCTTTTATATAGGACCCAACCCTAAATTAAAAAAAGGGGTAGGGCAGGTAATCTCTACATATTGATCGTGTTGTAGTGTATTTTTGTAGGAAACAGCTAATTCATTCTAATATGGCCTGAAGATGGATCAGTCCAATCCTTTCGTGTGTGTAAAATTAGTCTTTTGAGTCATGTAACTATGGCAGCGCTATCAAGGCTAAAAAGGCCCCTGTTTAATCCATTCTTTTCCATATCTGGACTTACGAGTCAACCTACCGTACCATCAAACTACACCAATATTCTGACAGACACGCAAAAGTCTGCAAAACAGTCCAGAATATCTACAGGATGTGATAACTACATCCACTGCAGATAAATGTTCATTTCACTCGCGAATTGGACTCCGATATTAGAATATTTGAATTATTCAAACTGTATGTTTCTTTTTTGGCTAGCATTGTTGATGTTAGTTCAGATAAAGTTTTAAGTTATTTTTTAAAATACAAACGGTTATATAAAGACTGATAAAAAAAAAAAAATAATAACTTTCAATAGGTTCCTTCCTCCATTTTGTTTTCCTCGACAAACTTGACACAAACAAAATTTCACTTTACTTGGTTTTATAAAACTTTTCTATTCCTAAAACTGCAATAAAAACTTCAGGGACAAACCTGAAACCTTGAAATAGCTCAACTATCCCGGAACAGTGCTTCGTCACAAACGACGGCATTCGGTCAAGGTCGTCACTAATCGTCGCTTCCGGCTCCTTCGGCTTTAATCGAGGACGACATCATGTGGGACGTTGTATTTTTGTCTTCCGAACTTGCTCTTGAATGTTAACTCGTCTTTATGTGAAAACTCAAGAAATGTATTTCAACTTTTAACTTCAGCTGTAATCGCCATGCTTGGCCGATGCATGTTAGCGATCGCAGTAGGTGTTATGGTACTCAGAAGGATGCTGCTGCCTATCCTCTGGCCAATATCTTTCTGTCTTCTCGTACGACACCCACGGGTAGAAATGGGGTGGTGCTATTCGCGGCCAGCACCACACGGCCACGGGATGTATTTATTGTAATTTGTGATTTTAGTTACATAACTTGCTAGTACGAGCATTTACAGTTAGTTCACTAATGTTTGTATTGGTCTGACTTTTGGTGACCATCCAACCAAACAAAGCTTGAGACAAGTTTTTTGGCTTTAAACAACACTTGAATTGGTTGAAGATTGTAGCCTCATTCTCAACAACTGTGATTGTTTCAAGTCAAAGCTCAAGTTACAAAGTTTATTTCTGTACTACTCTTTGTCTAACTAGTCATGAAATGAAGACTTGACGCAACGGCACGCCATATTCCGGCTAACCGTATCGTTTCGGTTCTACTGCGGTCCGCCGCATGTCGTGGTCAATTACAAGGATTTCTTTTCCATTATATTGATAGTTATATGCGACAGCAATTACAAATTCACAACAATAAATGTGCGGCCCGCCCCGCAGCCCCAAGACAACCGGATTGGTTGACAGGTGACCGCAAGTCAGTGCGTTGATATCGTGCGGTTTCATATAAATATGAAATGCGGCCAGCCGCAAGTGCGTTGTAGGTCTAAGGGTTGCTATATTAGATAACACTAAATGTTTGTCAAAAATGAACATGGCGGTTGGGAGCATTGTCATGCTCGCTCAAATGTCTCGCTGATGGTGGCGCGAGTGTTGGATCATTCGGCTTCCTTCAAAATGGTTGAGCTAAATGGTGCTGTTTCACGCGTCATGTTCGTGAACGGGCGCTGTCAGTAGAGATTGGACAGCTCTTATCTGCCATGGACTTTATCTTGCTTCTTGTTTATGTTTTGTATTGCTAGATTACCTTCATAGTTTTCACATATATAAGCAACAAGAATCATGTGACCAGTACTTTGTAAAAAAACTTGATTTAAAAGAGTGTCCGTGGAGTTTCTTGCTCGTTCTTCTCCATGAGACATACCTACGTTTTGGAACGAGCAACTAGCTTCATCTCTCTGACTGACAGACTGAATGGTTTAATTGAAATAAATGCTTTAACTTTGATTAATGATTTAACACACAATAAACCAGGCCTTGCCGTAGGACCCTTGCGTCACCCGTTCAAGGTCAAGCCGTTACCCTGGCTTGCAATATATCTCGCTCCCGGATAATATTCCCTCCAGGATGTTTTTCTACCGCTTCCTCGCTTCACAATTCCGATCTGTTTTCGTAATAAAGGGATGTTTATGAATACATTTCGAGAATATAGATCGTAGAATACAATGTACTTTGGCTGTCCTGAAAAAAAAAAGTTTTTTCGGGATGAAATGGACAGGAAATATGACTTGGCTATTGTTATTCATAAAATTTTCTGTCTTTTTTTCTAGAAATAATATTCTTTCTTGAATTTAGTTTTTGAGCTTATTTCTAATTTCCATTGTATTTTCTATCTGGTTTTCCTTGAAATTCTATTGAGCGCAGGAATACACTCAATAAAGTTGTCTGAAATACTAAATGGAATTGCTATAACCACAATCATTATGACCCATAATACTACCAAAATATCGCACTACACTAACTGAACAACATGATCAATGTCATTGCATCCAATTCCGTACGAGTGGGTAGTGGAACATTCGATATACTCTGCCCGCCCTCGGTCGTTAATATTTATGATTCCATGAAACAGGGAATTTGTACTGCTATGTATTTGTGTGGGGAAGTATTGATCGGAAGGGCTTTTGTTGCTGAAAAAACTAGAATAAATTGTGGTGGTTGTGGCATATGACAGTGAAGAGAGTTGATGCTTCTAATATACATACATTTGTCAAATAAAGAGAGGCCTCTGTCTTGTTCATTACATAGTAAACTAGCACTTCTCTCGCGACTTCGTCCGCGTGAATTTTCTCAAAGATCTCTAATTTTTTTCAATTGATAAATATAGCCTATGTTACTCGGGGATAAGGTAGCTTTCGATTGGTGAAAAAATGTTTGAAAACGGACCAGGATCTGTAGACAAAGGCCCTTTTCTGTTAGCGTTAACGCCAACGGAAAAATCAAATTGTATGCTGTTGGCATATTTGCATCACGTGACATCTGGTAAGCAAACGTCAACTGCATACAATTTGATTGTTCCGTTGGCGTAAACGCTAACAGAAAGGGATTTTGTCTACAGGCCCAGTAGTTTCTGAGTTAAATCGTAACAAACAAAATAATCTTTTCGCGTTAGAGTATTAGTTTAAATTATTTTGGTTACATATGAAATCGGAATTGAGGGTAGAAATTAAAGAAATATATGAAAATGTACTGACCGCAGTCTCAAATAAGCCATGAAACAAATAAATACGTTTAGTTTTAAACAAACCGTTCCAATTATTAGACAAGCTGTTTTGGCAAGAGATGCAAAATCAGTGGTTTTCGCATTAAAAATAAAACGGTATTGTGTAATTGTTTCTGCGCTCTTTTCTTCGGGATATGTTTTGACCTTCACAAATAGTTATGAAACGAGTTGGAGATTAAGCTTTCGTCAATTAAAATCGTAGGTATATTGGCGTCAGGGAAGACTGGTTCAGAATACGACTAAAATATCGGTCGGTTATTGCGATTACTATTTACGATTATGGCTAACGATAAATCAATCGGTAAAAAGCTAGTTATTCTCTTGACATTGACTTTTCTAACAAGGTTGATTTGTATACGAACCTATTCAACTGAAAAATTATTTCAGCTACAACTAATGTGCAGTAAAACCAATGCTCAGTACTTTCAGAGAACGATATAGAAGACAAGTATTTTCCAGCGAAACATTTACCCTTATAATACTCGTAATAATGTGTCTTCTTATATTGTTTTCACATACAGAAGCAACAAGAATCATGTAACCAGTATTTAGTAAAATACTTGATTTAAAAGAGTGTCCGAGGAGTTTCTTGCTCGTTCTTCTCCATAGAGACCTACCCTACGTTTTGAAACGAGCAACTAGCTTCAACTTTCTGACTAAATGACCGACTCCTTGACAATTCAAGTGCCTGTAAATAGTTTAATTGAAATAAATGCTTTGACTGTATTAGAAGTTAAGTTCCAATTAACTTGTTGTATCCAGAATTCCGTAGAATTCAGAATTCAGAAGTCCGTATGGTGTCGGACGTAAAGAATAGCACCATCCCATATCTTCCCGTGGGTGTCGTAAGAGGCGACTAAGGGACGTACCAGAGAATTTCAGCGTTTTCTGTGCATTTGTAAAAACCATGCGTGCGATCGCCAACCCCCCCTTGGGGGAGGTCTATGTCCAGCAGTGGACGTCTTTCGGCTGAAATGATGATGATGATCCAGAATTGGAAATGAGACAATTTGAGACAAGACTCACAAATTAAATACAAACCTCGGTGCTTGAATGACTTATTAGCCATGACAAACGAAGCATTACTTAATTTTCAGTATGCGTGTGACACTATATTCAATTTACGTTTTTTTCAAGTTACATAGTTATGATTCAAAATCTAACGCTCTCCAAAATCCATGAATTGGTGCTAATCTTATCAAATGGCATAATGATGAGCCCTCGGTCGCCATAGCAACTATCAGCACAGTTGCAGTGAGTCAGGGAACACATGATAATTCAATGACAGTTTTGTTGCTAAGTTCTCTTATCAAATTTTATGCATGTCTGAAATTAAGCTGGTTTGAACACACAGATTGATTTGGTGACTCAGTTTTTGAAATATAAGTAGTTCACTACCTCGTAATGGGATTCGACTAATATATCTGGCAGATACGTTACTCAAGTAGCACTCACTGGACTCTCAGTTACGACCGCCCTGAGAGAAGCAGAGGACCGAACGAAGTGAAAAAACGAGAATTTAAAGCCACGAAGGCCTTTAAGTGACATGACCTTCAAAAATGACGCAACGCAAGTAAGAAGAAGTTGTGGTACATAATAGTGGCGATATATAACCAAGTACTTAGTGTTAAATGTTCCTGCAATTTGGTCAATATTGGTTCACTTGATCCACACGGGCAATAGTAGGTAGTAGAAATAGATAACTAGTAGTCTCTGAGCCAGTTCGTAAAACTTGTATTAGGTATTTACAGGTTTCTGTGGTTTCTGAGATATTTAAAGATTTAACCTAGGGGCTTACGTGGACGACAAAGTTTTTGTGATCGATTCCACGACACTCATTATCACTTACGATCAGGTGAATTGCGGTCAAACGCAAGCCTATTTAATAGTAAAAAAAAAAAAAAAAAAAAAACTCGAAGTCTGTGGCGTTTCTGTAATAATCTATGGAGAGGTCTGCATTTCTTGTGATTATTAGTCATCTATTACCTATTTTATATTTTTTGGGCATCAAAAAGCTGCAACGCTAAATGTCTGTTATGACCACGAAGTTAAAATAACTGGTCATGACACGCACGGAGAGCTAAAACAGGGCCTCAAGTCTGCTATTACGATAAGGTTAAAATGGTCTATCATTGATTTCATAATAGTTAATTTTGACAAGTTTGGTAATCTACTAATATAATGGCGTCATTATGACTTTCCAATGGTCAACCACTGACACGCCATTGTAAGAAATGATATAGAATGGTAATCTCGTACAAAATGACAACTGAACGACTGACTTAGGCGGTAATCTTTTAGCCGGTAGGAGTCCGTCACACCCTCCCGTCTTCCCCAGACGGGGGACAGTCCATGAGGATTTCCCCACGTTAAAAAAAAAGGCGGTAATCTGCTAAAATGACAGTTCCTTTGATCAGTGGCCTATCATTAGATCGTCATTGTGCAGTCATTGCTTTTAATTCGACCGACCAACGATCGACCATTGTGAATTTAGCAGATTACGAACTTTTAGCAAAATGACAATGGGATCGTGTTGGAATGACGAAATTATAAAAATAGCAGACTTGGACCCCAGGTCCTTTAGTCTTCGCAGACTTGATGACACAAAAAGTCTATCGCTTGCTCGAAAGCATAATTTGAGGAAATAAACTCATCATCAAAAGGGAAGGAAAGGAAAAGCATCATTAAGAGGTCCGATATACTTAGAAAGTAGATCAAAGTTAATGACACCGATTTAGTTAATTCCATTGATTAACAATTCACTACAGATAGTACTGCGGTACTGTAAAGTTTTACTTTCGTGGCTATAAATAAATTGCCATGTTTAAAGTGGGAACTTGATAAGATATGTCATGTATTTTGATATCAGTTCCTTGCAGTTTTACTTGTTTATTTTATTATTTAGTTGGTACCGTACTTGTTATGTTTATTAAATAATAATTGATAATATTTTTATCTGCGTTTGAATCATTTCTCCTCGAATTCCGATTCGTGTTAATTATGTGTCAAAACCAACAGCAGTGATATTTAAAAGGGGTAATCCACTGAGATTTTCTGAGCCACTTAATTTCTAGAGCGTATGTGATCTTATTCGGGAATTTCCTTGAAATCAACGATCCGATTTAATTCGTACGACCCAGTAACATAATAACCTCATTTATTTGTAAATATTTGTAACCTTTTTATATAGACAATAGGATTACGTATTGGTCATTTTATCTATACAAATAAATAAAAAAAAAATGTCTGTTTATGAGGTTAAAATAACATAACAGCTTTTTACTCGATGCATTTGAATGTTTAAACGGTACCTACTAACAAAAAAAAACTATTTTTAAAATTTTTGTCGGTCAGTCTGTTTGTTCCACCTAATCTCCAAAACAGCTGGTCCGATTTCGACGGAACTTTCACTGGCAGATAGCGGATGTTATCAGGAGTCACATAGGCTACTTTGATTTTAGATAAAATCTTTTATGTAAAAGGAGAACCGCCTTCAAAAACTAAAAAGTGATAAATAACTTTAGCACAGAATACACATGACTTTAGTTTCGGAAGTCGGTGGCTATTTTCTGTTTGTTGTTTTGTATTGCCACCGACTTCCGAAACTAAAGTCATGTGTGTTCTGTGCTAAAGTTATTTATCACATTCAAAAAAGTTTTTATTTTCCACTTTTTAGTAAAACAGAGATTGAAAGTCCTCCAAAGATGGAAAGATGGAAGAAACGAAAACGTGTTCTCTGTATTTGTTGTTTTTTTTTCAAAAAGCGCTTTCAAAATTTCTGTTTGTTGTATACTAAAACCTAAATGTAACAAACACTTTTCTGAAAATCGCATCAAAATCGGTTCAGCCAAATGAGAGATAATCGCGGACAAACATACATACAAACATACGGGTCGAACTGAGAACCTTTTTTTTGTTTGAAGTCGGTTAAAAAAATGATTAAAATCCCACAGATAACCGAAATTCCTGCGGGCAAAGTCGCGGGTATGAGCCGGTCGACAGCTAATTCACGCGTGACACATTAATGCAATTTCCAAGTCTTCTAAATATTTATAGCCTAGCAACGCCTATTAATATTAATTTCCACTACCAACCCTCGACCTTCAGCGACTCTCCCTTTCCTTATTGCCACCAGCTGTTCCAAGGTCACAGTCTACGTGACGATTGTCTCTGCGAAGGTCGGCATTATTTTCTTCCGGAATTCCGGTCGGGGGTGGTTGTGGCATGTTTGGACGTTCTGATAATTGCCTTCGGCATTTGAAATATTTTCAATTTGGTATTGTGGGTTAAGAATTTTTATAGTACGTTTAATTGCAGTTTATTGTTTGTCATCAACTTCCATAGTAGTTGCAGTATCTTTATTATGAAATAAGTCCTATTGCTTCCGTGTTAACGATGGCCTGTAAACGCCATACTTGAATATAAGTGTTTTCTTGCTTCTAAAATATTAGCTTACTCTTCAACCGGCTTCAAAAAATAAAGAGGTTCTCCATTCAACACGTATTTTTTTTTTATGTTTGGCCACGTATAATTTTTTCAGTTTTGTTCGATTTCGATGATTCTTTTTTCAAATGATAGATAGAGATTTCTTTTTTCATTTTAAGTAAATATTCCACCTCTAAGGGTAGAAAATTAAGGGATGACTGACATTTTTTGGTATCATCGTTTCGTAATTAATTTGTATGATAAGAAGTAGACATTAAATAGAAACAACAAACTTTTTTTTGTAAAATGTGACAAATAACTTTAAATTCGCAAGTTGGCTTTAGCTTTGGTTTTGTTTGTTGTTTTGTTTTGGCCACAGACTTGCGAATTTAAAGTGTAATTTTTTACTTTTTGTCTTTTTTGTAAAACAGTTTTTTTGTCAGACCTCTTCCAATATAATTCAAGCCCAAAAGAAATTCAACATCTTTTTCTCCAAGGTTAGGTACGTGACAACCCAGCCCTTCTTGCATTTACTATTCAGCTCCAGTACCCTCGGACAGACAGACACGACTTACATAATTGGACAGCTCTGCGTTTCTGCCTGGAATTTGTTATATACCACATTTACCTTTGTATTGTTATGTGAACATAAAAAGTAAAGTTTTCGTAAGTGGCAAAGAAGTTGTGGACGTTTGTCGCATATGTTATTAGTTAGGATGCGAATTTCTGAATGTAGGCCTTCTTCCTTAGGTAGAAATGGTTTTTCTTTGATCACAAAAATACTTTCTTCTTATAAATGTATTCCTTTGATTTACCCATAGGTGTCGCGGATGTTATCTCCTGTTTATCAATTCATATATATAAAAGGCAAAAGTGATTGACTGATGTATCAACGCACAGGCCTAACCCTTAAGGCTAGAAAATTGAAATTTCGCACACGTATTCCTCATATGACGAAGGCATCCACTAAGGAAGGATTTTTCAAAATTCAACCCCAGAGGGGTTGAAATAAAGGATAAAAGTTTGTATGAAACTTTTTATATTAATTGGATATATTTGCATTACCTAGGTAGGTAGGTATAGGTAGGGTAAGGTAGGTAAGTTGGTAGGGTAGGTAGGTAGGTATGGGTAGGTGGGTGGGGTAGGTAGGTAGATAGGGACAGGACAACGTCTGTAGGGTCAGCTAGTCACTAATAAAAATGTTTCAATATAGCGGGTTCTTTAGTACTTTTGGGGGCCTGCTTTCCAGAAGTACACCACTTGTCATTTGCAAGTTGATGTGAAAACCATCTGGTGTCTATCGGTAAATTTAGGTGTAGGTTGATGTAAGCTGTCGTTCAACTTTTATTTTTATTTTTATATTGTTATAGGCTTGCGTTTGACCGCAAGTCACCTGATCTTAAGTGATGATGCGGCCTAAGGTGGAGCACGCTTGCCTAGAATAAACCGGTTCACTCGTGCCTTGAAGATACCCAGATTATATGTATCGGAGAATAGAGAGGATCCACTTGATCTCATCTTAAGCTCACTTCACCTAAAATCTATCGAGGTAGATTTTTACAGAATAGTACACGTATACACTTCAACATATGCATTTCCAGTTTAAGCTGACCTCTCATTGTTTGGAAATTCTATACAATGCAAAATTAGCTTATATTGGAAATGTATAGCTGGATATGTCGTCGTCTGTACTGGCAAAACCCTATTCGCAAAACACAACAGACATACAGCGATGATACGATTTTATTTATTTAACTTTATGTTGACACATCTCATATTACCCAAATCTGTACATCTTCCATAGGCCCCAAGGAAATTGTATCTTACTCCTTAGCTTTATGAATATTTTTAACATTGCCTAACTTTGTTTGACATAGTCTAGTTATGTATTCAACACTTGTCACTGCTTCTCAGAGTTCTATATTATTTATATTTTCCTGAAAGGATGAGTAATTGATATACTCTGAATCCGTTTCTGAATGTTTGACACACTTTTTATTCAATCTGTTATTTATGTCAGAATTGAGAGTTAAATATTTAATTGGACATCAAGTGTCAGCATTGGGTATGATTTTTTTAGTTATACAAACTAAAAAAATCGTAAACAATTACTTGTTTTATTTCAAGGCATTAAATAATAGCTTACGGGAATCTTTGACTGGCATTTACAGCTCAGGCTAAAATTGTCGGGACGATTAGATTAATATCTACCGTTTGATTGTTCGTTTGTTTCGTTGTAGAATGCAGAATATTGGTTCCGATGAAAGGTTAAAGACAAATTGGCTTATTTTTTCTTAGCATCTATAAGCTAACATGAAAACTATTTTAGATTCTCTAAAGAAATATTGCCTGTAAGAAAAGAAATCACTTAGAAAAAGAAATAAAGTATATGGAGTATCTACTCTTATGTAGTTTCTTTCCTAACTATCTAGTAACACTGCGGCTATCCGATAGTGGCCTTCGAAAGTCTATAAAAACTGCAATTTGCCATCCTTCAGCTTTTTGCTTCCAATTTCATCCCCTAAGCGAATCTAATTAAGATATAGCTGATACGTCCTCGAGGTTTTCCAATAATTACCCGTCCGAGACGAGGGGTTGAAAAAACGCGTGGGTTTGGTGCCGGACGGTGTAATTTCCGGGATGATGGTGATGTGATTAAATTGGTTTAGTTCACTTTCAGAGGCCGGTTAGGCTTCTTAATATGTGCGGTAATCGTTTACATATAAATAATCTGTAAACTTACTTGGTGACTTTGATATAGTGTTCACATAATCCTACATATATTATGTAACTGTACCTAGACAGAGCATTTTTTAAGTGTGAGAATGAAACTCGCGAATCATCTTCATCATCATATCAACCTTTAGACGTCCACTGCTTGGCATAGGTCTCCCTCAAGGCTCAGCTGTAATCGCCATGCTTGGCCGATGCATGTTGGCGATCGCAGTAGATGTTGTGGTACTCAGGACTCTGCCCATCTTCTGGTCAATATCCCTCTGTCGCCTTCTACGACACCTACGGGTACAAATGGGGTGGTGCTATTCGTGACATAGCTGTCCATCTTCTGGTCAATATCCGTCTGTCGCCTTCTGTGACACCCATGGGTAGAAATGGTGTGGTGATATTCGCGACCGGCACTACACGGCATCATCTGAAACTAATAACTCAGCCACTGCTAATACATTCCTTTGACCAACGATCAACATAATCTGTAATCTTCATAGCCCTAACAAAACTTTCCGTCATAATGCCCATAAACTAGAAGCTCCCAGTCTTGACCCTTGTTCACATACAACAGCATCTGTTTTGGCAAATCACTCCACTAACGTTATAGCGGCCATTTTACTACGTTTTTATAGTCGCAGTGACGTAACTATCATATCTCTGGAGCAGGGGTGCTGAACCTTCCACAAGACATTTCTGAAGGACTTATCTATTTATTTTTGTAATTTTTGGAAAACTTACAGCTGGCCATGCACAATGGTTCGGTTGTAAGTAATATTATGAAAGCCAATTACAAATTTTCACAGGTATGAAAGTAGACAAAGATATAATTATATAGACTTACACAAATAACTATGATGTTTACCTGTGGCGTCCCTAGGGGTCAAAGTTAGGGCAAGCCCGACAGATTTAAGAATAAAACCCCGATACATTTTCAATACCTATTTAGAGGTATTTTCTATTTGTTTTTTTTTATCGTCTCGCGTTTTTCATAGCAAGCCAGGCTTTTGAGCTTTAATGGAAAGCACACCACTGATGTTTACATGCAAATAGTCAAGTGTTGTATTAGGTACAGACAGTGTCATCAACTGCTTACCCCCCCCCCCCCACGCATTAAAGTTTCTTCGGATAGGATAGGATAGGATACTGTCTGTACACCGAATGATATTTTTTTATCGATATTTAACTTAAACCATAAAATTTTTCTATGATATTATTATGCGAGACGAGTAGATCGTGTGGATGGTGGTTTGTGAAAAAAGTTTAGTGTCTGAGCCCCAAGTTCGAAAGCCGAATGTACTTATTATGATATGCACGCCGCCATGTACTTTGAATTACGTCTTGCATTGCAAGCGCAGTCTTCAGTTTCCAGACCCTAGATTAGAAATTCTAGAAATGTTTGCGACTAAAACCTTCCTTATCACGTTTTATTTTCGCCACATTGGATAGATGCGATTAACAACATGTATTGCCATTTAGAAAAATGTTGACAATCCCTGTTTTTTCGGTTCCGTTGTACTCAACCTTGTGTAGGTCATGAAATGTATTACAGTTTTATGCCCACACAGACTTTAATACGCGTAGTAGTGTCTATTCTTAGTTCAACTGTTTTTATTTAGCTCAAAAATTCTTCACAATAATGCTGATATATACCATGATAAAAGTGATTGGCGGGCCAGTCGTTCCACTTTGAACTTTGGCTCTAGCCATTAAATGAATGAAGATAATCTGGTGTCTTGCAAAAGGACAAAGGAGACGATAACATTTTATGTATTACAGACTGTACTTAGCCGGCTTTTGGCAGTCTAATCTCCAATCCAATCAAATTAGTAGTCAACGTGCTGTTATGAAATTGTTGTCATTGGTTGAACGAATTAACTTCCAGCAAGATTTTTTGATGAATACACTGCCACACTCAGAGACGTCACTTATTAATAATGAATCATTAACTTACCACCAACATAACTTGGCACATATTAACAACAATAAAGTCAAGTCAGTTAAAGTTAATGATTCATTATTATTAAGTGACGTCTCTGAGTGTGGCAGATAGACTACTAGCTTTTGCCCGCGACTTCGCCTGAATGTCGCTTATCGCGGATGCAGTCAAAGTCGCGGTTCAAAAAGTAGCCTATGTCCTTTCCGAGGGTTTAAGCTATCTTCTTGCCAAATTTTATCAAAATCGGTTCAGCCGTTTGGTCGTGAAAACGTAACAGACAGTTACTTTCGCATTTATAATATTATATAAGTAGTAATATATAGTATATAGTATTGAAGTATGGATTAGAAAACCCGAGGCCTATAGACAGAGAATAGGCTCATACCAAAAGTACGTCGCAAAAGATACAAGCATATCCTTCATTTGGTGAATTTGGAATGAAACTGGAACGCGAATTTAGTTAACCCTCATTTCGAACAACAATAAACCAATCCTCTTTACAAAACTTCCTCGTTACAAATACGTTTTGGACAATCAGTTGACCTGGAGAACAGGCAAACATTTTAGCATTTCTCCGTTTGATCGTGTAAACACTTTAACAGCTGCTTCAATTTCAATTGGAATTGTTCGGAATCTTCAGGAAATGAGCTTCACAAAGAAACCAATTTCACAGTAGAAAGTGTTGATGTGTTCTGAGAAAAAGAACTCGATCTGAAGTCAAATGCAAGATGCTCTACATAATATGTGTACCTTTCTTTGTGTACGTTTTCTGGACTGCAACTTTTCGCAACTTATGCTGCGATTTTTGTATCTATAAACATTGTTTTCCAAATCCTAACGGTAAACATTTTGTTGTACCGTTGCTTTCTGTGGTCAAGGTTGGTTTAGAATATTCTATATACGCTCTCACTTCGATATATTGAAAGAACAATACATTGAATCAGTCTGAAATAGATTTGACTCCACAATAAACATATTAATGGCTCGGTTTAATTTGGTGGTGGTTAGTTTTTAGTTTAATTTTGCTTTACAATCCAATCTTTGTTTTTTAGATTTATTTTGTGCTTTATTCTGTAAACTTGTGCTTAATTCCTCTTCTTTAATTCTATAACATCATGTGATCTAAGACACAACTTCATAATATTGGTAGTTCCAGTGGTCTCCACATGCATTTTATTCCACTTGCACTAGAATTTTCAGTTACCAAAACATTAATCACAAAATTTGCTTCTCCGTATTATTTACAGTAGAACCGACAGCTGAGTCTAGAATTCTTTCAGCATGATCTTTCTCTATAACGAGCTCGAGCCGTCATTCCACGGAGTCGTATCTCATTTTAACTAGCTGACTATTTTAGACAGGGTCTGGTCTGTGACTCGACTGGAAATGTTTTAGAGAACTCACTGATTACTCAGCTCCTTGATGTTTTGTGTAAATAAAGATGTTAGTTGACTCAGGATTAGGTATGTCGCTGTTGGAACGAAGAGACATTGAGGTTTTTCTTTGTTACGAAATCGTAAATAAAGAGTTAAGAAGCTTCCGGATCTTTAAGTATGACTTTCTGGTATACTGTTTCTTTCTAAATTGTGTATTTTGGCATCATTCTATTTCATTGTTTCTTGTCTTCAGAAGATACTACTTTATTTCTAAGCTTTGTGTCTATAAAGTTGTATAAAGTATGTACAGGATGTTTGGTAGATCGATACAAAACCGCAAAGCAGAGCTAGAATAGACTATTTATAACCATTTGAACCGCACTTGACTTAGACGAAGTGTGACTATTTTTTTTAGTAAAATTTTAATATTTCTTGATGACAAAACTCAAAATAATGCAGTTGCAGTTTGAAAAATACATAATTTATTTTTAATTTAGTTTTATTTTAGTAGGCTTTGCATCGATGTACCTAACACCCTGTATATAGCTTCAATTTTCTTGAGTTTTATCCTACTAACAAACTGATCTTCCTGATTGATCCTCGACAAAATTTTCTTCATACTTCGCCCTCACATTTGTCTAGTAATTCCTATGTTTCTTAACATGCAGTGGCAATGGCACGCTCCCGGAAGTTCGCAAATAGACGCCGTTCGCGCAACATCAGTTTATAGTTCCTGCGTACGCGCAGGATTACACCGAATTCTTTCATTGTATCATAAACTGGACACTATTGGACTGTTTTCAAAAGGATAGGAAGGAACGCTTGTAATTAGACAGTTGAGCTCATATGAGAGTGATCGGGCAATGTTTTCGAAAACCGATTTTGTTTAAAGGTACCATAGTTAGTAAAATGAAGAATCGACCAACATCTTAGTTTACAATCCAACTCAAATGGAACCTAGTAGACCTTTTGGACTGCTACTGGTCAATCCACTACAAGTGATACACGAAACGCTGTCTTTAATTATATACATCAATTCCTTTGAAAGGACACGGGAGTTAAATTGAAGTACTAAGTGTTTAGGAGCTTTCAGAAAGGCTTTGTGAATCATGAAATTGAACGTAGTAGAAATCAACCTGTCACGCAAATGATAACATAAACACACGCACAAAATATATGGGCCTCCTGCCAAAACTGTCGCAACCTGATCTTTCTTCAGGGGACCTTGTCACCGAGTGCATTGTACTTGAGCTTTGCTTACCGATATAAAAGCAACGCGATAATCTGTGGGCCGCGTGCCAAGACGTGAATTTAACAATATTACTCGTGTTTTCTGACTGGACATTGAAAGAAATATACGGTGTTGCATCATGGTTATCGGCTGACAAATTGACTCGAGGAATATATATTTTGTGGCAAAAGTCATGTCTGTGAAGATGGAATTAGTTGTCAGTCGCGTAGTAATTTATCAACGCCTTTCTGGAGTTGGTTGGGACCTGGAATTTGCTCAAAATAGGTGCAATTGCCTTCAGATTTCTGACAAACTATTCAATCAACGACTATTCAGTCATGTCCACATTTTTGAATGGTATATCAACATTTGATTTATTGATCAGAAATGTAATCAAGCTTTTAGAAAACCTCTGAATTTCAAAACCATGTAAATTGTTAAGAGTGGGTGGAATCTGATGGAGTTTAAGGAGTAATGGCCGTCATTAATGATTACAGAAACAGACAAACCCTTAGTCAACAGCCAAACACATCACTTCACGTGGAAATTAAACGATAATATACCGCCATACATACCGGGCTTTACGCCAAAATGTAGTTGATGTTCCTCATGGCAGTTACTGCCGGGACTTTGTCTTATGTGCCGGCGCATTTCCGGAGATCCTTCAATGACATGAAGTACTCTGGCGTCAATATTATGAATAACATATTGAGCTTTAGAAGGAGCTACTAGGACTTATAATTAACTACCCGACCGCCCCTGCTTTGCACGGGTGCAATGTAGATCAAACTATACGTATAAACTTTCCTCTTGAATCACGATCTATTGCTGAAAAGTGCATGAAACCTTTTCGTAGTTTAAAAGGTCTAAGTGTACAGACAAAATTATAAGTACAAGTTTCTTCACCATGTTTTCCTTCACCGTTGTCAGTTACCGTCGTCATGTAATGGTTTTGTATATGCATTGATCCTGCGAACAGATGCACTTGCTGTTGGACCATTTCAAGATAAAAACGTAATCAACAAACTTCTTCTGCTCTCTATTATTGCCAAGTTCGTTCAAAAGAATTTCAATACAGCACGTAGTATAAATATTTAAATAACTGGGCGACCAAGCTTTGCTCGATATGTTGTTTTTTTTTTAATATGAAACCTAGCTAGATCGATTTATCGCCCCGAAACCCCTGCTGCATACTAAATTTCATGAAAATCGTTAGAGCCGTTTCCGAGATTCAGATTCTAAAATATAAATATACAAGAATTGGTTGTTTAAATTACCTTAGAATTTTTGCAGCGTCAAATACGTCTTCCGAATATTTCCCATTGTAGAGATATTCCAGAAAATAACTTTGCTTGTTCATGAATTCTCTAAGATTTGTTAGATACAAATGGTATAGTTAAAACATAAAATGTCATTCGGCATTGACCTTTCCATACCTAGTATCCTAGAACGTTAAAATAGGGCAACTTTCACGAGTTTGTAGTTAAAAGCTTAATATGTTTTTAACGTCTTCAACACTTCCATTTGCTTAATCAATTAGTTGGATTGATGATCCATTACCTCCTTTATTGTCATTATTGTTAGTACCGACTGTTTTACGTCTAAGGTCATTAACAAATCGAATCTGAATAGTATGTGATGTCCAAGGTTTAGCTTAATGGTCATAGGTCATTATATATACTCTACTAGAGAATGCTTAGGGTATTACGTCCGCCTTTGTGCATGAAGTATAAATAAATAATAAATTATACTCGTCATAATATTTTGTTTTTTATAACTTGCTCTCTTTTATGTTAATGTTTCCAAATATCATTTCGTTTACAGTTTCTTTTATTCGTAATGCACACAAAACCTTTCATCATCCTCCACAATATCAGTCCATTTTTCTCTGTGATTGATTTGCGTCGATCACAATAACCCAGTTGTATCCGAAATAGAACCCGTCTTGATGCAGGCTATTATGTTGTAAATCATCGACACGTGTCGCGGACAGTCGGGACGATTGTACTAGTGGCAAAAAATATTTCCTTGCTTTTAAGTTGGTTCCTAATACCAGCTTCAGTGGATGGTTGGAATGGAGGTGCTCGTGGCAAAGAAGAACCCATACGAATCGATCGGTCAAGCCTACGTTTGCCGCGGTCGGTCCGTGAACACACATTCACGGACCGACCATCAATTTCATACTGAGGCCCCTCTGTGCCTCGGAATGCACGTAAATCCATGGGTCCCGGCTGTCATTCGTAGATGTCTTTGTCAGTGGTTACCAATGGGTATAGTATTCGGTACACAGTCCGTGTGGTGTCGGACGTAAAGAATAGCACCATCCCATATCTTCCCGGTGGTGTCGTAAAAGGCGACTAAGGGACTCACCAGAGAATGGGCAGCAGCGTTCTCTGTGCCTTTGTAACAACCATACTGCGATCGCCAACCCGCCTGCCAAGCGTGGCGATTATGGCAAAACTCCCCCATTTCTTGGGGGAGGCCTATGTCCAGCAGTGGACGTCTTTCGGCTGAAATGATGATGATGACCCAGTAACTTTGTTGTGGAGGTCAGATAGGCAGTCGCTTCATGTAAAACACTGGTATTCAGCTGCATCCGGTTAGACTGGAAGCCGACACCAACATGGTTGGGAAAAGGCTAGGCAGATGAGATGATGAGTGAATGGTTAGAGGTGTGCATTGCTATAATCTCAAATGCAGCATGCATGAGCAATCTGGAAGATGCTGCGATCCATTTTTTGCAAACATTTCTTAGTCATCTCTCTGAGACCATCTTTCATCTTTGGCCTTGAACTCGAATCATTTTGGTATTTAAAATTTGATTACTCTCGTTTCTTAGATGTGTATGTGGTTAGTATTTATGATCATATTGATTAGAATTCATTTTAGACGCTTTAATGTGGTTTAGACTGGATTTTATTAATACCTGATTAATTATTTTTGATCTTTCGTGCTCAAGGTTAGTCATAAAGTCGCCACTTAGTTTCACGATACTTTTAGATACCACTACATACTATTTTTATCATTTCGTTATTTGCTCCTAGGCAAAAGCCTCTTCCACGATTCCGTGCTTCATCTTTCCAGTTTTGAATCCACCTAAATCATTATCCCTTTCAATTGTATGAGCTGTCGGTACACGCCAATCAACACGGGTCGGTCCGCGCCGGCGCACTTCCGGGCCTAATCGGGATCACCGGCATTCACAAACATTACTATTTCGGTTTCTATGTTTCCATGACATGCGTAAGACTGTATGCATACGATCATACACGAGTAGGGGATCAAATCAGTTGTTAACCTGTCAGAAATTGATTTATTCTTGAGTTTCTCAATAATTGAAAGGAAAATCTTCGGTCTCTTCTAAGAGAGGTCTTACAATGGATTTTTATGGTTTACGCCATTTAAAGGGAGTCTTAATACATTGCTAAGATTTAACATCCCAAATGCAAGTTCATAGACAAAAGTCAAAAGTAGATTATATGCAGAGTCTTCTCTTATTACCATTATGTTATCATTATATTTATATTATCAACCTGTATTGTTTCATTGCGGGGCTAAGACCTCGCTCCTTTTCGTCTTTCCAACGCTCCCTGTCTAGAGCTTGTGAGGAACAATCCCTCCTGCAAGCCATCTTAGCCTTGGTCTACCTCGATGTCATTGGACGTTTATCGAGACCCATATTGTGTTACTACGCTATCATGTTAAAAATGCTTATATTTATTACTGCCTAGCGTTAAAAGCTAGGAAGAATCTTTTTATGCTAAAAAGAAAGATAATCAAATGTATCCCAATCCCTAATTAAGCATCACAACACAACATCAGTCTGCCATCCGTTACAGTTTGTCATTCGTGTGACTCATCGAGGGGAACCCTGATGACTCACTTGGCACTGCTCCATCTTATATAGTTCAAGTTTATTTCACAAGCCGTCAGTGACAAACGTTGCGTAAAAATTACCGGCTGCTTCAAATATGAATACTAGTTGAGACGAAATGGTTAGATTATAAAGGTATTCTAATATAAATATGATCAGTGTGTTACTATTCCCACAGCTTGCAACTCAGGCCTCATCTCTGTTCTGAGAGTATATAGCGTGAGGTCCGGTGCAGGTTTAGTAGATGTCTCATCATCATTCTTATCCCATGTTACTTGGGGTTGGCAAAAACAAGTTTTCTTCTTCCATCCCGTCCTTTCAACCCTCATGATATCACTGTCTCCCTTCTGTTTCATATCATTCTTCACACAATCTATCCATATTTTCTTCGGCCTTCCTCCTCCTCTCTACCTCTATACATTTATATTCATAACTCTTTTAGTCACATGCGTTTCATTCCTCCTCTTCACATGCCCACACCAAGACAAACGATTCCCTTTCAACTTTTCGGTCACTGACGCCACTTCCAAACTTCCTCAGGTCGGTAGATGCTTTCTAACAAATGCTTCTGGTACACCCACATTTCGTTATATTGAAGCTATAAGAAAGACGATCTGTTCACGGAGAACAATTTGATTAAATTGTCGGTGTGTTAGCGAATACAAAGTAGAACACGGCTCAACGCGTGCACAATAGCATTTAAGAATTTGTAGATACGAGAAACAGAGCCGTGGGAACTAAATAGACACCCCACATATAAGAGTTATTTATTGAGACCTCATGTAGTTTTAACAGTAGGTACCTGATAGGCTGACATTGACTTCATTATTTTAAAGAAGAATCTTCTTCCTCCAAATGTTTTTATTCACGTGTAGGTGGTTTGAATCACATTAGCGTTACAAGTCCGCTCACTCATCATTGACACCTAAATGAACATCAGACAGATATAGTTCAAGTTCATTTCGAAACTGTGACAGCATTTCGTAATTCGTGAAACTTGTAACAATATACAGCCGGTGTAAATATTTGGGAGAATGGAAGTGTACTGTCTGCCAAGGTCTTGTGTGAATGATTTGTGAATGAATCATTCTTTGTGTAGGGGATTTGTAAATGCAGTAGAAAGAGACAAAGAGTACGAGAGACGATGGTGATAATACAAAAAACGATGAAGAAAAACAACTCCAGAGCAAGGATTTAGATGGTGATGTTTGTACGATAAAGATTAAAGCGTAGAACATTCTAGAAGACTTTTCCGTAGAAATAAAACACATACGCGTTCATAATAAGCAGCTAATTGGATATTGTGCATACATTTGTTAACAATGCGTGTCCTACTGTTTTGGCTCAAAACAAAGCTTTTATGTCAACTCGTATTCGAAGAGCAGTTACGCGTACTAATTGGATTGCTTACATCCAATTTACCATAGCATCGTGTTGTATTTGTTAAATGATGTATTTTAATTCGATTCATTCTGTTTCTATATATCCTTTTCATTCTGTCCAAGACTGGAGGTCGTTATACTAGTTCATAGTTCTCGGACATCGTTTTTAAACGCTTTGTAAAACTCGTGACTTATCTCCATGATCGCATCGCATTTATTTTATCGGTAAGATCCTAAAGGCCCCGAGCTTTGTTAATTTTATCGTCTTTGGCCTTGACCTTGACCCTGGAATAAGCGAAATTGAAAACTGTTTCCGGGATTCTCTTTTAATCACAATATTTAGAAGATCTTATTTCCTATTGAGGAATTTCATTTTTATGTCAACTGCAAATTGTGTTAAGTACTGTAGTGAAAACAAAGCAAGATAAAACATTTTCAACACACAATAATGTACGAATGTCAGGAATATCAAACGTTAGAAAAGATTTCATGGAAAGATAAACATGATATGCGTAAATTCACATACAATTTCATTTCTTTCCTTTAATATTTTGCTTACGATGCTGGCGTCATCAGTCAATTTAAATGAAACATAATACGACTTTTTTTGTACGACAGTTTAAAAATGACAAATATATGTATGTACTAGGTAGAGGTAAGGAAAATTTTCATTAAAGGTTTGTGGTAGAACGTGCCAAATACACCTCATCACCAAACGTGTGTTTGTTCCAAGCAAACCTAATACCTTCAGTGGAAATACACTGGATGTGGTTCTTGTTTAACCTGGCATTCGAGGGTAGTGGAATTTGCAATACAGTGTATATTACTGAATAGCATTCCCTTTGAACGAATTGTAGCTAAACATAAGAGCTTTTGGTATCCGGAACAACTTTGTGGATGGTTGAACGAGCAGTTCCCAGAATGTATGCATTCGAGTCTTTGTATATTCAACTACATTGTAATGTATGGTGGAATTAGTCTTGATTCAATATTTTTTTCGTCAATAATCGATTACCTACTAATTCTGACTATTTATATCTGACTAGCTTATGCCCGCGTCTTTGTTGTCGGTTTCTGAAGGGTTTTAATTTCTTAGTGCGCAACCCTAATTGTTTATCTAAAATAAATTAACCTATGTTACTTTATAACATCAGCTGTCTGCTAGTTTCGTCAAAATCGGACCAGCAAAATCAAAGAAATATCCTTTAATTCCAAAGTTGTTCACGTGTTATTAAACGAAACGAGAACTGCAGTGCTATTCTGTTAAAATCTCCTTCGGTGAAGTGAGCTGTCATCCGTCCCGATGCTAGGGATTGTCAAAGCAGACGAACGAATGACCGGTCACTTCACCTAGGTGTTCACCGAGGAAGAATGTAACAGAATAGACATACTGAAGTAATCCGATTGCATAATAACAAAAGCTACCAGCTCACCGGTGAACGAGGGGAGTTGGTTTGAGGTGTGGTCGCAGTAATGGCGACAACCTTTAGAGGCAGTATTATCCATGAATCAATTTTCAAGAGATGAAAATGTTCATGAATCTGAATACCATTTGCTATGGAACTACAACACGAACTATAATAATACCAGCCTTAAATTATCTCATTATAGGGCAAAAGCCTCTTCTAAAACAAAGAAGGCAAAAGCATTGATCACACGTTGGTTCAAAACGGATTGACGATTTCAGACTTAACTTAAGAGGAAACACAAGGGCCGTTTGTCCATACAAACTTAGTCCCCTGTTTCCTCCCTGGATAATGCCAGTAGATCATTTTTTTTTTAAATATCCATGGCTACTATTGGCATGTCCCTATGTTTTCCTTTTTCTCATAAATCTATTATTAAAAGAGATATGAATATTCAAAAACCTAAAAAATTGGCATGATTTTCCGCTGTGTTCAAACATTCAGAAAACAAATTTGACTTGATTATATAAAAAATAGAAAACATAGGAACACGGCAGAAGCCTTTCTTTATTTTTTAATGAAAAAAAGCAATTAAATCGGTTAAGTTTTGGAGAAGAAATCAGGGGACTACGAATCATTGATTTTGTGTACTTTTAATAGGTATTTTCGGTCAAAGCTGCAGTTGTCTCTATCGCGCTCTGCGGTTCGTGTTCGGGCATCGCGCGACAGCAATAGATTTTACAAATACCTAATTTTCAATTCTCTAGCCCGTGGTATTTCCTCTTAAGTGGCTCTAGCTGTCTGTACGCTTAGATCTTTTAAACTACGCAACGGATTTTAATGCAGTTTTGACCAATAGATAGAGTGATTCAAGAGGAAGGTTTATTTGTATAGTTTTATCTACATTGTACCCGTGCGAAGCAGGGGCGTGTGGCTAGTCTAATTATAAGTCCAGCCTAGGTTTCCACACGGTGTCGTCCTTCACCGAAATGAATGATGCCCAAGATAAACTTAGAAAGTACATATGACATTGAAAATGTCACATAGGTACTTGCTCGTGGGTTGCGAAACCACTACCGGAACAGCGGTTTTTTTTTTAAATCTTTTAATTGTTGGTTTCATAGTTAAAGTTGTCCATATTCATGTGTTTTTTTCGCCTATCCTGAAAAATAGCCAGTACATTTAAAGTCAGCCTGTGTTCATCATCATGTCAACCTTTAGACACTGCTGGGTATAGGTTTCCCTCAAGGGGGGTTCAGCCGTAATCGCCATGCTTGGCTGATACACGTTGGCGATCGCAGTAGGTGTTATGGTACTTATAAGGACGCTGCTGCCCATCCTCTGGTCAATATCCCTCTGTCGCCTTCTACGACACTCACGGGTCAAAATGCTATTCGCGGCTGGCACTTCAAGGCGAGCCTGTGTTAGTGTTATCTAATTGTATCAAACCTTTTTTGTCAACAAAAATTGCGATTTTCGTTGTGTCTAAAAGCCTAAGCTAAGTTGATTTTGTCTAAGATCTTTGCTAGGGAAAAAGTGCTGATCCAATAAGTAGTAGTCTCAAGGTCTTTTCTATTCTTTAGTCCTTAGAAAAATAAGCTTCTTATCATCTTTCACTGCTCATTGGATTACATTTATATAAGATGTCTTGTTACATTAGAAATGTTTTCTTTTCTTTTCTTTTTTGTCCATGTAATGCTGAGTGATCATTCAGTTATTAATCATAACTATTCCAGTAGATATTGTAAACAAAAAATTAATGGTCACGTATTGACCAAGGAGCTAATAAAGCTGTTGTCTTCATACATGGGTTGTTCTAAATTCCTTCGCTCACATTCTTTGGACTGTCACAAGAAACTGCAGTCCAGCACCAATGATATATTGAAAAGAATCCATCATTATCATACATTATCTGACTTCGCCCACTGCTGGGTATATGACCAAATTATTATTAAGTATTTTATAAGTGAAGACTTGTCATTGGCTGTTTGCCTAATCTACTGTTTTTTGATCAGTTTGCTTTAGCTGTAAGTCTTCCATGTTCGTAAAATAAATAAATAAAAATAAACAGTCAAACGCATTTTAACGGCACGATAACTTCACGGCATCTCGACATGAAGTAGCGTTTGAGTATTTGCCCATTAGACCTCTATTTGTTTGTGTTAGGCTGACCTAGGTTCTGCCCGCGCTATCATCTGCTAGTCATCGTCATCTGCCCATCTCGAATCCACTTATCTATTGAACATACTAGCCAGAAAAATGATAACTTCTTCAATTTGGTCTACCTGCTCGCTTCTACTGTAACACTTCCTAAACATGTTCGCATAGGCACATGTTGTCAGAGGGGCCTCCGGTCTAGACGAGGGTTCGCACAATGGCCACGATTTACGGCCACGAACTGTTTACTGTCCATTAACTTTGAATACTTGGGCCATGGCGCAGGTTAAACGTTGGTTTAGCTAGCTTTGCGTCTTTATCACGTCTTTAAGAATGATGTGTAACGAGGTGTCTGTTGTCGCATCTAGACTTCGACTGGATAAGTCAGTATAGTAAAAAGTTTGTGTCTCATCCTGAACTTAAGGTCCATTAGCAGTTTGACTCATATCATGCTTATGGGCTTTGGGTGCTAATACAATACAGTCATATATTAGTAGTTCGCGTGAATGTCTGTTATCGCGGATGCAGATTAAGTCGCGAATTAAAAAGTAGCCTATTGTCTTCCCCGGGGCTTAAGAGCTCCCATCCCGTCATATTTCCCATACAAACGCTCGTACGCGATTACGGCGTTATAACACATTGTTTCCTAAATAGTTTTTAACACCCAGGTATCTTGTGGTTAAAGTGTAGGTTTGTATGAAGCCAAAAATAAACTTTTTTGAGAAACAAATTCAGTAAACACGTCCGAAAATCAGATTTTTTGCACAATTTTATCTGAACTTTGGCCGGTCATAATGCACTCATACATTGAAAAAGTAAAAAAACAGCTTCAAAGAAACGTTGCACATGTAATGGTGATTCTAAATTACAAACATTATTATCAAAAATCTGTAAGGCTTTTTCAAAAACACGTTTGTCCTGGAACAAGTTTTGTGAAATTTCCGCGCGGCAATTTTCCTGTGATGTTATCGCGTTCTAACTCACTCGTTTGTTTTCGAGCTTTGCGTTGGTTGAAACAAAAAAAAAATTCAATCGTGCTCGCGTTGAAGTTCGTTCGATGGGGAAGGGCGCTCTAAAGCAATCTTTATTTCCAATTTATTTCAAATTTCATCATAATCAGATGTTGTCAGCTGTTTCATCGTGGAAACATAACAGAGTTACTTTCACATTTATAATATTTATTTATTTATTTATTTATTTATTAGGTTAGCCAACAGTTATATACACTATTACATTTGTGGAGTACGATTTTACAAAAAATACATTTGTAAGTGTAATAACTACTTACTGGCTAACACAACATGCACACAAAAAGAAACGGATAACATTCATTATTAAACGATTTTAAATTAAACAGTACAACATGAAGTATTGATTAATGAAATAATAAAAACAGGATCATATTAATTAAAACAAGTAAATTAATTAATTAAATCTTAAGATTGTTTTACAATTACGATGATTAAATTTTATTTTATTTTAAACAGCCCTCAGAACACAATTGAAAAATTGATTTAATAAATTTCCCGATACTGTCATGGTGTATATCGATTACGTCACTGCAGCTGTTAATTATCTTGCATAATCAGGGAATAGCCGAGTTTGCACCAAGGACGGTTCTACGCAGAGGTGGATAAAGGGGAGTAACATTACCACGTGGGAGTCTGGTAGGGGCGCGGAATCTAAAAAGGCCAAGCAATGTTGGGCAGTCAATTTTATTTCTGATCAGTGATCAGTTTTATTTCTGTTCTGATATATTAAGTAAGGATTATTTTTGTTTTTATTGCAAGGTTTAGCTTGATCTTTTTCACTTCGGTTCATTGGTTCTGTTTTATTTATATCATCCATGCATATTTATACTGCTCCCATAAATATAATTAGTTCACATGTACTAAAATATATTCCACTACTGAAATATCAAAAGGATATCCGAAGCCAAAGCAAACAACAATCGATAACTGCTGAAGCTAAAATTATAGCAACACCTAATTTAAACATGGTGATAGGTAGGAAACCTTCTTTAGATAAACAAGCAACTATCGTCATTCTGCAGAGGTATGTTTTGTTTGTTGATTTTGTGCAATAATTTTAACTATAGTCGGAGATTGTACAGAAATCAACTGTTTATGTAATTGGTGTAGATATTGGTATTAGTGTGGTATTCAGTCGATGTAAAGTTATTAAATTGTAAAGGTATGCTCACGTTTGGGTTGAACACAGAACAGAAACTATATATCGCGGTAATAGGAACAATAAACATGATTGTGAATTTAATTCCTAACCTCGGATCTTATGTCATTGAATTTAACTATTTTTTATTCGTATTATGTTAATGAAATCAGTGTAATTCTCAAGAAATTTCCTTTCATTAATACTAAATATATCACATAGTACGAGTAGTATTCATAAAAAAATACAAACGTTCTTACTCTAAATGGATTTGGAATTCCATAATAAGCTTAAAAACTGGGGCTTCGGTCTTGTATTGGTTATTCTAATTTTAACATTCAGGAAATACAAATACTCAATCCATTTTGGTAAGCAAAGTTCAAAGCAAGACACATTTTGAATACACCAAACGTTTGTATCAACAGACGCGAAACCTTTACCAATATATTGCCTTCCAAAACCACAACATGATTGAAGTTCCACAGCCTTTATAGGCCATATATCCGACCACCGATGGAGTAACAAACGGGTGTAAATCACTATAATTTACAATGGCAACACTGAGCCTGCGTCAGTGACCTTGACCGCTTGGCGGGAAGCCAGACGCCATATTGATTTAATCCTGCACTTAATATCGAATGCATAATATCGAACGCTTTCTCACGATTGTTTGCATCGATGTTGCGTAATGAGATGTTTGTGCTTTTTTATCGAGAAATACTGGCTGGTATAATGTAGCACTTCGAAGTTTTAGTATTCCGTAATAATATTTCCTTGGCTGCAATTTTTTTTTTTGTATTTGTTCCTTTTTCAGTGGAGCATCGAAATTAGGACCGCATGCTAACCTACCATTTTTCCAACTGCTAAACCAAATACTCCTCGCAAATCGAAACAAACAAATACCTTGCCAAAACTAGGAGTAGAAACAGCCATTCATTTCCACATCAAAGCGGTATTCACTACAGGACAATAAAACATATGAGCTAGTGCTAATTAATTGGCGCGACGCCAGAGGGCGCTAGTTTCTCATAGTTATGTACGAACTGCCGTGTAGACAGATTGCGGTAACCGGTGAGTCTGTTGAAAGAGATTTGTTGATTTGGGAGTGGGAATGGGAGTGGGTTGGTGCTCTATGACAGATTATAGATAATCTGGAATATTTCTTGTCAGCAAAAACGGTAGATTTAAATAATGAATTAATAGTAATGATCAAAAAGTATGCAGGCTTCGCAAACTACGTCATTACAGCAGTGCTGTCGTTATGTCGGCCCTAGGAAATAATTAAGGGATTATAATAATTTTAATATTTGATACTACTTTTTTTTAAACAATTACTAACTCAGTAAAAAAAACGTAATTGTAAATGTAATAAATCAATTTCAATTATTAACAAAAAGCCGGCCAAGTGTGAGGGTTCCGTACCATCGTTCAATGTTTTGCTCAACATATTTTTGAAAAAAAAAGAGCTTTAGAAATCCTTTGTAATTTTGCTTTATTCTATTTTTATTATTTGTTGTATAAACCTAAGTCACACTAGGAAAATTTAAGTGTCTACCTACCTGTTATGGTTCAAAAGATACAGCTATATGACAGATTGATGGACATATAGCGGAGTACCAGTAATAAGGTCCTTTTTGGCATCCTTTCGTTGAGTTGCAGGTAACCAACATTAGTTTATCGGAGTCTTTAAACTTATGCCATCCCTCACATTTTGTATCAAAAAGAATGTGACAGTATTCAAACTCTCCGTTAAATTAATGTTGGTTTCGTGCTACTTACCTTTGTGCCTGACATTAAGAGCATGTCAAGACTGGTAGTTTAAGCAACATTTGACAGTTCTTTAACTGGTTTGCAGATTCAAATAGAATCGATAGAAGGGTAAATTCACATAGCTTTGTGCTCCATTTTAACTTCAAATGACATTAGATATCAATAGTACCAGCGTTTGTGTACACTTGGCATATAACCGCAAACAACCTGCTTATGGTGCTATGACGTCAGCACACGGGGTGCGGAGACCAAGGTGATGTGACATGACATAGATACCCCCACTCTATACCTAGGTGCACGGGAATCTAGGTCTTGTTATAGATGGATAGGTAGGTTAAAATGGAACATTCGGTTATCTTCAAAATGGTTGAGCTAAATGGTGCTTCTCTTAGCCTAGATATTATTTTCAAAAATAGAAACAACAAGAATAATGTAACCGGTATTTTGTAAAAACTTGATTTAATTTAAAAGAGTGTCCGTGGAGTTTCTTGTTCGTTCTGCTCCATAGAATACGTGCTCTAGAGATACGTTTTGAAACGAGCAACTAGCTTCAACTTTGCCTAATAATAAGAATTTTGGTTAAGGAACATCCAGAGATTACTCTGGTTTTATTATCAAAACTAGCGACCCGACCCGGCTTCGCATATAACCTTCCTCGATAAATGGACTATCCAAAACAAAAAGATTTTTTCAATTCGAACCAGCAGATCCTGAGATTAGCGCGTTCAACCAAACAAACAAACAAACTCTTCAGCTTTATAATATTAATATAGAAGTATAGATAGGCAATAGGTAGAACATAAACTTATTCGTATTAATTTTATTTCATCCACAGGTGTATATTTTTCTTTCTACGTAATCTATCAATAATAATAATAAAGAATAATAAATTTGAATCGTAGGTAACTTGCAGACGTTGTTAAAAATATTACAGGTAATCTCAGAAATTACCTACTAGTTCGATTACAAAAAATATAAAAAAAATGTTCTGCACTCACGTTTATCTGAACAAAAATAACTTCGCAATGAACACTTAAATGAACTTAAAACCACGAAACATAAACTTTGAACATAAAACCTGGAATACTAAACAAGTTAAAATAATATGTAGACTCCGGGTGACCTTTACGACGACGACACAGCCCCAAATATCAGCATTCTAGATATTTCACGCTCCGTTTGGTCCTATGTTGTAGCCTAAAAAAAGACAGGTGAAAGTTGTATGTCATCTGAAGGCCAATTCTTGTTATTAAAAGCGCTAAAACATCATCTCCCCAGCGTTTTCCTAACTATGTTGGGGTAGGCTTCTAGTCTAACCGGATGCAGATGAATACCAGTATTCCACATATACGAAGCGGTGTGGTGCCGGGCGTGAATAGCACCACCCCATATCTACCCGTGGGTGTTGTAGAAGGCGACAGAGGGATATTGACCAGAGGATGGGCAGCAGCGTCCTTCTGAGTACCGTAGCACCTACAGAGATCGTCTACATGCATCGGCCAAGCAAACCGATTATAGCTGAACCCTCCCTTGGGGGAGACCTAGCAGTGGGCCAACGGCTGTACGTGCCGAGGCAAGGTGGGGGTCACGGTATGAAATGCATAGTCACCTATCCACTTAGATCAAAGTATACGTATAAATCATTCCCCTTGAATCACTATCTATTAAGGCGCGCTAACAGGCGACTTTTACAGATTTTAAACTGACAATCACGTCAAAATATGTTGTGTAATTGTTTTAAAAATATATGTTAAACTAGAACATTCTTTTAATCATTTAGTATTGTGAATATTTTTGATTCAGTTTATATTAAATAGTTTAATTAAATCGTGAAGTTGTGTCTGACGCGGACAAAACATTGATAATCACACAAAATCTACCAGGAATATTTAAACGAAACTTTTACTATCTTACTGTCAATTTTATTATCTATCTTTTAGTATACGCCTTTTTTAAGTTAAAGAATACTATCTTTTATTTAATTTTTTCGACTAAACTTTGAGAGTTTTGGACGCAGCGCATACGATTCTCTGGTCGCTCAAGGTCGCCGGCGTAAATCGTCGCCTTAATGAAAACTGTATTAATCTTTTGAACGCCACCTCAAAAAAGTAAAAACGTGCCTTCGGCGCCAAGCCACAAGTTCATTCTTATATATAATACCTATAATTCTTACCTATTAGTTTTTGTCATCTCATGTTAATATTGATGAAATATAAAGAAAGAAGTTCAACTTATATAAATTAGGATGAGTCAACCGACCAACAACAACAGTTTGAGCAACCAAATTAGCAAAGGAAATAAAAAATAACAATGTTGCTTATGCACTTTATTTACGTATAGAAGTCTGTCATGAAGTCGTGACCGTGGCGTGGCATATTTTAAATTTGACATCTCATTTAGGTATACATGACTGGCGGTCATATGGTTGAATATCCGTTGCGTATTTTAAAAGATCTAAGCGTACTGAGAGACAGACTTATAGATTCAGTCGTCATGTAGGCAGAATATGGGTTTCGTGCAATGCAAACACACTGGGTATAGGGTACAATACACACCGTTTATTAAAACCACAATTTAACACAAACTCAATTTAAAATAAACTCAGACTTAAATTAAAATAGACATAGTAACACTTAAACACAACGAATCGAGTACAGTTTCGGGACGTCTTAGCTCCGATGCGATCAGACACTGGATTCTGAATGTCTTCCTCGCTGTGGGCTGTAAACATCACGACTCTGTAGAAGCGCGCCAAAAGAAGTGGTAGATCACGTGTTCTCGATAATGGCAGGCTTGCGATTCGTTTCACGTTCATACTATTGACCGGATACGACATATACTATGTAGATAGATAAGACCATATGTCGTTCCAATCGCCTAATGCCTGGCAAATAAGCAAGTCTGTGTAATACCTGACAATAATGCTTGTACTATTTATTTTACTACCCCATTTCAAATGATGCACTAACACATACCAATACAAATAGTGTTCAGAAATCCGTTTCATAGATTTACGACTCATTAAATATCTTCTAAACAGACTGCTTATGTATTTAAACAATGAACAACATACATTCGCTTTATGTAAAGTCGACTTGGGTAATGTACACAGTAGATAGTGTTTATAAATACTAGATATTGCCCGCGACTTTGCGTGAATTGTTTAACGAATTTCCAATCTTTTTAAGAACGCTCAACCCGTCATATTTCCCATACAAACGCTCGTACGCGATTACGGCGTTATTACAAATTATTTTCCAAATATTTTATACACACAGGTATGTTGTGGTTTAAATCTAGGTTTGTATGAAGCCAAAAATAAACTTTTTTGAGAAACAAATTCAGTAAACACGTCACGAAATTCAGCTTTTTTTCAACAAATTTATCTGAACTTTGGCCGTTCATAATACACTCATACATTGAAAAAGTGAAAAAAAAAACAACTTCATAGAAACCTTGCACGTGTAATGGAGATTCTAAATGACAAACATTTGTACCAAAAACTTGTAAGGCTTTTACAAAAACACGTAATGTCCTGGAACAAGCTTTGTGTAATTAATTTCCGCGCGCCAATTTTCCTGTGTTGTTACCGCGTTCTCACTAACTCGTTTGTTTTCGAGCTTTGCGTTGGTTGAAACAAAAAATGTTTTAATCACGCTCGCGTTGAAGTTCGTTCGATGGGGATGAGCGCTCTCAATAATAAAATATACGCTATAGCACTCAGGGTCCGAACACAAAACTTTAATTTTCCAAATTCAAAATCACAAATTTCATCAAAATCGGTTCTGTAGTTCGGTCGTTGAAAGCTTAACAAACAAACAAACGAACAAGTTCACTTTCACATTTATCATATTAGCATGGATTGTTTGTAAGCTCTTCTGTGGAGTAAAACGCTTCCTGAGCCTGCCAGCACTTAAGTTATTGTATTCGGCGATTTTGATGATTGGTTGAATTTAATACCCTGATACCAAGAGATTGCGAGATTATTAAAAAACGTGATAGGTATATGGATTTGCGATGAAGTTATCAGATAATATTCGCCTTTTTCCTCCTGATATTCGTTGTTTATTGTATCAGCTAATGCAGTTCTACGCATAGGATGAAAAAAAAGTTGTAGTAGATGGGAATCGATAACGTATAAATTGTTTCCGTATATGCCAAAAAAAAGTAAAAGTATTTCATGTACCGATCGTAGCGGCTACAGCAATGTCGTAGCGGCTACGACAGGTGCCTCTACGGTCTACGTCTCGCTACGGCGTAGCAAGATTAGTCGTAGCAGTCTTAACGGTTCCTATACAAAGCCTCTTTAGACAATGTTTTTGGTTTACTGACTTTAATAGCTGTCTGCAAAGATCACTGTATATATTATATCAATTGCTTTTTCTAAAATATACAATTACCTTAGTATTCAACCCTTTTCTGAATTTAATACCGTCTATCGTCAAACTAAATGACAACAAAATCGAACACTTTGTTTAATCTACACCAGCTGAGGATGTATACCCTTTTTAAATTACTGACACTAGTCTTTAAGTAATTTTGTTATACTGACACTATGAACTTATGTCTGAAATAAAGAATTTGAATTTGAATTAATAATATTTTATCTGATGGTGTATTTAAAATACCCGCAGTGTGAATATTTTATTTGGCAATAGCAGATACTACTGACAGTTTCGTGTGTCGTGCCTCGGTTAGCATGTAAAGCGGTTGGTCCCGGCTGTCATTTGAAGATCTTTGACAGTTACAGGTAGTCAGAAGACAGAAAGTTTGGCAACCAGTCTTACCAAGGGGTGTCGTGTTACCCAGTAACTGGCGTGTGGAGGTCAGGCAGCCTCTCCATGTAAAACACTGATATTTAGCTGCATACGGTTAGACTTAAAGCCGAAACCAACATAATTGGGAAAAGGTTAGGCATATTGAGATACTAATGGTCATTGTCATGGCTGTAGAGTAGCTGTTGTTCCGAACTGCTGAAGGGAAGACGGTAGAAGTCGAGTTGAAGGAAGTCTTCGCCACTGTTACCCACTTCACACGGGTCTGAAGTAATCAAATCCATTTTTGCCAACACTGACATTTGTATTACCCACACATCTGGCCACCGTCCGTCGGATAATCGCCACCAATGTAGACATAATATAGTTTTATAACTTCTATATTTTCATTTCATCAACAAAAACAGGAACTTATCGTTTACGTTGGCGCCCAGCATGGGACTTATATTTGGACTAGTTTACGATCATGTTCGCAGAGTAGATTAAAAATGAAGTATTAATAATGCAAATGTTTACATTGAATACTAAAATACTGTGAATTTTTGAGAGTCCTGGAGAAAAATAACTTTCCAGCAGTGTTGTGACAGGTAATTCTCGTAATTAAAAGCGTTTAAAATCTAGGCGCAATTTCATCTTAGTAATGCCAAAACTGTAGGTAAACTAGTGGTAATTTAATAATTTGCGATTAAGATAAGAATGTAATTGTCTCCCTGCTCTAAACTGTAATTGATGGTAAAAATTCATCATGTCAGACGACCTTTGGACGCCCACTGCTGGAGGCTGGAAGTAGGTCTCCCCAAGGGGGGATTCAGTCGTAATCGCAATGCTTGGCCGATGCATGTTGGCGATCGCATTAGGTGTTATGGTACTCAAAAAGACGCTGCTGCCCATCCTCTGGTCAAAATCCCTATGTCGCCTACCCACGGGTAGAAATGGGGTGGTATTATTCGCGGCCGGCACCACACGGGTCGAAAAAAAATACTTATAGAGGACCTTTATACATAAAACCGACTATTATAACAGAAACACTGATATGTATTATTTCAAGCTGCCTCGCGGCCCAAATTAACACTCCATTTATTGTCTACTCTGCGGTCTCTCGTCCGACCTTACGCCTTGACATTGCGCAATGAACGCTTTAACACGATCCAACGAATTTTATAGCAAACATATAACATTAATTATATTGGAAGAATGTGGAAACGAAGAGTTACGAGTTTTGAGTCAATTTGGAGTGAGTCATGCTTGTCTGTAGTGGATAGGGTTGCCAACCCTACTATATAATATAGTATCCTACTATATTATAGGCCCGACTACTATATTTTTGAAAAAAAGATATAGTAAGCGAAACTACTATATTTTAGAGGCATCAAACTCTTAGGAATAATATTCGTTTCAAAATGTGTAAGCGTAAAATAAAACGTCAATACCTATTTTTAACGATTCTGGAATGTCAAGTTGACAGATGCGTTCAATAATTCGCAAAATATTCTTCAATAAAATAAAGTACCTACCAAATTTTTGGAACCTACTATATTTTTTTTCACTTTTTAGTTATCTACTATATTTTTATGGGTAAACATTTTAGAACTACTATATTTGACCAGCAAAGAGTTGACAACCCTAGTAGTGGACGGTATTTTTGATTTTGACCTCGACGGGGATGTGAGTTGTTGGTTATATTTGTATCAGCGTTGGAGTGACCCGAGCTCCTTCAGTTTTGAACGGTATTGAGTCCAATGCTATTATTGAAGATCGAGACTAGTTGAGGGTACATAATTGCGCAATAGTTTTTCGTAGGATATAAAAAAGTGTGATAACATTCATGTAACAAAAATAACAATTGTACAATATTAAAATATTAATATTTGTACAAAAATAAACTTAAAAATGTTGCAAAAACTTTATAACGTCTCCATTACTTTAGACGAATAATATTGTAGTATTACCAGCCTGACACGGCAAACGTTGTTTTGCCATATACATTAAAAAAAAATATTCTTGTGACATAAATAAACGTGTATGAATTATTACTAATATTACGATTCATTCTAGCATTTAAGCGTTTTGGTTTTTCACTGTCAGGTTATAATGTACCTACGTGTTAAATAAATGAATATATAGTCGACCTATTCTCAGAGCTACCAAATATACACTAAAGATTTTTGACACGAGTTTTTTTTTTTTTTTTTCAATTTGCTTACTGTATAAACCTTCCCTGAACTTTCACAAATATTTTAAGATAAAAATTAGCCAAATCGGTCCGGCCGTTTTACTATAAGCGAATTGTTTTGTAAGTTCTTAAGAGAAATGAAGTTTTTTAAACCAATATTGAAATAAAAAAGACAGACGTTTACTCTCCAAAGTATCCAACAAATTAGTTTTGGTTACCGTTGAAAAGTTCAAATTGTTCGTTGTTTAACTAAAATTCAAATGAGCGACGCAATAGTTTCAAACAATATTTATTTCAAGGAAGCTTTGTAAAACTGTGAGTCTTTTGCAGAAATGAGGAATGTTTTACAAAGCTTACTTGAAATAAATAATGTTTCTCTTGTTTAAAAGCTATTTCATTAAATTTGATTATGGATGCGTAACTACGAAATACAGTCGATACCCTGTAAATAATATGAATCATTATCATTATCATGGTCTTCCCCAAGGAACGGTTCAGCCGTAATCGCCATGCTTGGCCGATGCATGTTGGCGATCGCAGTAGGTGTTATGGTACTCAGAAGGACGCTGCTGCCCATCCACTGGTCAATATCCCTCTGTATGAGGGATATTCGTGGTAATAAGCATGGCCATTACAGCTCTACCCCCTCCTTTGGGGAACACCTATGCCGAGCAGTGGGCGTCTGGGTTGACATAATTATGATGTACTAAATTTTAATGTAACCTGGTACATAGAATAGGTATAACATTTTCGTCTCATTTAGTGCAGTGACCTGATTTCTAAGGGCGTCGTCCGTTGGACCTTTAAAATGACATTTGGGGTAGAAAATTATTTTCTAGTACTCAATAAAATCTAAAATGGTTTTTTAACTCTGTTTTTATTTTCGTCGCGTCGTTTAAAGTATTCTTTAGGCAATTTCGTCCACTTTAAATGGTAATTAGAGTGTGTTAGGAATATTGAATAGATTCCGGTTTGTAGTATCTATTTTCGTTTAGAAGACCTTTCAGTGATTTCTATCTGCTTTAATTTTAGACTTTTTCATGTCAATTATTTTGCTGTAGCGTCATTTGTGAAGAGATTAATCCGTATGTTTATCTCCAGCGGCCCTCCAAGATTAACCTGGATACTGTTACAGGTGAAGCCTAAGCTCTCTTGATTGAAATTCGTACTAGCACGTAACTTGTGATATACAAGTACAATGTGACATGTTGCATTCAAACCATGCTTAAGAATAGCGAACAGTATTTTTAAATCATATTCTAATATCGGTGATTATTTTTTGGTTATGTTCACATGTCGCGTTTGTGCAAATATTCGCTTTATTTGGATAATACAAAATTAACTTTATATCAATTAGAACTAGCAATTTGAACTCAATATGTAGCCACATTTTAAGTGGCGTTTTGAAAGCTCTCCAACGTATTATCGTTAAAAAAAAAATACTTTTTAAGATCCAACATTTTAAAGAAGTGCTCGAAAACTTTAATTAAACTTGACCAAATATGACCACGTTAATACCAAAAGTGTAAACCTAAACCAGTGTTAAACAAAATGGTGGCACGGTATGTGGCGCCGTCCACATGCCAATGAGCTCACCGGACGACGGGTGCGGCGTGCGCCGGCGTCGCAGCATCAAGCGACTCCTGCGCAGCCTCACCGCTGACAAACTGCAGACAGGTAAATAAAGAACCCCGAAAGAAAGAACGAAAGATCGGCCTCCCTGTGGTCTCGGGTAAAGGGTAGCACCAACACGCTTCTGAGCGTGGTGTTGGGCAGAGTCGACAGCCAAATCTTGAGGCATTGGTCGCTCATGCATGTCCAAAGTAATAACAATTTGAAATTTTACTAACATAGTTATAAGTATCTACCCACTAACATAATATGGACTTTGTATCTCATCACTATTTGCTTGGTCTGAAATAAATATTTTCATTCATTCATTCATTCAAATATTAAGATGGTTTCTATAGTAACCAGTGGTAAACAATGTAGTGTTTTGGAAATCTCCCGTTTGGAATATTTTCATAAAGGTGATGATGACTCAACCTTACTAAATATAACTAAGTACATTTTTGTTTTGTTGGTAACTAAATTCTCGGATCTGTAAACACGTGTACACATTTTATCCCTTATTACCAACAAAGCGCGCGTAACATTACGCACAGCGCATGTTTATGCGTTGCGTTATCTAGTACAATGCCGCCTGTTCGCACTCGGGTATTCACGTGTTCGGGTTTTGCTCCAATGCCAAGTATACATAATACTAGCACTTTGTTCGGAACTTAGAGTAAATTTTACGGATCCCTCCATTTTCGAAAATAAATTATCATCATCATGTCAACCTTTAGACGCCCACTGCTGGGCATAGGTCTCCCCCAAGGGGGGTTCAGCCGTGATCGTCATCCTTGGCCGATGCATGTTGGCGATCGCAGTAGGTGTTATGGTACTCAAACAAACGCTGCTGCCCATCCTCTGATCAATACCCCTCTGTCGCCTTCTACGACACCCACGGGTAAAAATGGGGTGGTGCTGTTCGCGACCGGGGCACCACATGGCCATATATTATATCAAACTAAACTCAAAATCATTTATTTCAAATAAACCATTTACAGGTACAGAAAGCGTCATCAACTGGTTACCCCTCACGCATTAAAATGTCTTCGGATATGGGGTAACCAGTAGATGACGCTGTCCGCCTACTTTTGAATTGTCAGAGTCAGTCAGTCAGAAAGTTGAAGCTAGTTGCTCGTTCCAAACAGTAGGTTTCTATGGAGAAGTACGAGCAAGAAACTCCAGAGTGTTTAGACGAAACATTCAGTCATATGGTTTCGATCAGAGGGCTAATTCACGTAATTGTATGACGCGCCGATAAAGTTGTAGTACAGTTGCAGTTAAGTTCAAGTTTGAGTGATAAACGTTATTCTTGTAATCTTTAAACTGCGCGTAAGCTGCGCGGGAACTGCACGTCAACTATACAAAAACTAAACTCTACCAAACTTTCTTATGGTGTAGCCACATGAGAGAAAAAATATTACTCACTAAATCCATTATATTTTAATGAATATGACGTTATTATAATATTAAAATAATACCCCACTACAGATTTTAGTTTTAACTGTCATTTTGAGTCAAACGAATAGTAGAATACCGATCATGTTGCGTTCCGAAGCTCGCACAAAAGACGAGCAACAGTAGAATGTCGTTATTGCGCTCGCGTGACGCGAATTTGACGCGAGTGTGTCTGACAGCCGTAGAGAATACGAAAAGCGTTGTTTTGATCGAAACTTAACTCCAACTGCACTGCAACAGCACTTCTTTAGTTACGTGAATTAGCCCACAGCATGCCTCATGCATGCAATCTTTGCATAGGGCAGCTATAGACATAAGCGGGTTAGCCCCTTACTGATTTCGACATATTATTCTCCTGGCATACAAATACCGGGCTTTAAATGGCAATAAAACTAATAATACCAACGAATCTGTAAGTTATAGCATTCCAGTAGCTCATCTGACCCAAAACCCTAGCAACGGCTGCATCATTACGACCTAAATATAGGAGACACGTGGCGCTTGTCAATCATTATTCATGATACACGTGTTCGTTCAGTATTGAGATACAATTTGTATTTCATACTAGCTGATGCCCGCGACTTAGTCCGCGCGATTGTAGATTATCAGAGGTTTAAAAAAAAAAAAAAAAGAAAAAAAAAAGGGTACCGATCAAATGCTGTAACATTGCCTACATGCTCAACATTGCCTACATTCTAAAAAGTTTAATTATTGCCGCTGAGAAATGTTTTTTTTGCCATATAGATAGCCGACTTGCTTTTAGTAATACCATACACAGCAAAAACATTTCTCAGCGGCAATAATTAAACTTTTTAGAATGTAGGCAATGTTGAGCATGTGCGCAATGTTACAGCATTTGACCGGTACCCTTTTTTTTCTAAAATGAAAGTAGCCAAGTTACTCCTTATAATATCAGCTATCTGCTGCTAGTGAAAGTCTCATCCTCTCTCGTCAAAATTGGTCTAGCCGTTTCAGAGATTAGCCAGAACAAACAAACGATCGACAAAAAATTTAAAAATCTTCTTTTTTTTTCATTTAAGTTCCGTATATACTTTCATTTGCATGTAGTAATTGTTATTTTGACATTACAAACAGTCACTTCAATTTTATTTATTTGTACAGATTCATATGACGTCTAGTAGATGGGACAATATTGTATTTAGATGATATCTAAATTCATCTCTATTTAAATTTTTCTTATACCTACAATTATACTTCAGATGTCTGCTCTAACCATACTAATATACTAATACAAACCTATACTTAATATTATAAATGCTAAAGTAACTCTGTCTGTTACGTTTTCACAACGAAATGGCTGAGCCGATTTTCATGAAATTTGTTATGAAAATAGCATGAACTCGTACCGATGATAAAGATGTCCACAGGAGGCGGACATCTAAAGAATTTCTTGTTTGCTACCAGCATGCATAATTCCATCGTACTATCGACCTTCAAAGACAAGTACTGACGTATCAAATTAAAAAAATACTTCCCCTCTTCCCCTGAAACACGATCCTACGTTTTGTCTTTCATGTTTTCATGCCACCCTTCCTTATATTGGCGCGGGTCAATAACATGCTTCGTATTCAGAACCGGTGTTGTTTTTACGATTATTTACGATGTATATTGAACACTATGTTATTGGGTTCGTATATTGTTTTCTTCTTGAGAAAGAAGGAGCAAATCTGACAACCAGTCTTAAGAGCGCCCAACCCGTCATATTTCCCATACAAACGCTCGTACGCGATTACGGTGTTCTAACAAATTATTTTCTAAATATTTTTAACACACAGGTATCTTGTGGTTTAAATCTAGGTTTGTATGAAGCCAAAAATAAACTTTTTTGAGAAACAAATTCAGTAAACACGTCAGAAAATCAGCTTTTTTGCATAATTTTATCTAAACTTTGGCCGGTCATAATGCACTCATACAATAAAAAAGTAAAAAAAAAACAGCTTCATAGAAACCTTGCGCATGTAATGGAGATTCTAAATTACCAATTTAGAATCTCCATTACAGAATTATTTTTACCAAAAACTTGTAAGACTTTTTCAAAAACACGTATGTCCTAGAACAAGTATTGTGAAATTTCCGCGCGTTAATTTTCCTGTGTTGTTACCGCGTTCTCACTCACTCGTTGGTTTTCGAGCTTTGCGTTGGTTGAAACAAAAAAAAATGCAATCACGCTCGCGTTGAAGTTCGTTCGATGGGGATGGGCGCCCTTAACAAGGGGTATCGTGTTACCCAGTAGGTAACTGGGTTGTGGAGGTCCTATGGGCAGTCGCTCCATGTAAAACACTGGTATTCAGCTGCATCCGGTTAGACTGGGAGCCGACCCCAATATAATTAGGAAAAGACTAGGCAGATGATGATGAGAAAGAAGCAGATTGTTTTTTTAATATTTATTAAGAAGATTGAGTTAGTATCTTGGTAACTTCAACCAGTGAACTCGTTTAAAGTAAAAGACACTGAAACTCATTTTCATGGTCGAATAATCAAACCAATTTGGATGAAAGGCACAGAATTAGGTACTTGGTTTGTTTCTAAAAGGACAGGAATTTTCCATCCGTTAAATTAAAAAAACCGGGCAAGTGCGAGTTGGAACTGCACACGCAGGGCTCCGTACCAACGTACAATATTTAAAACTACATAAAGTAAAGAAACGGGATCAATGCGACTATCTAGAAATAAAGGGCTTAATTTATCAAAGGGGGCGATACGGGGACGAGTTCTTTGCTTGGTTTGAATCCTCACTAGTCGTAGTTTCTAAAGAATTATAAAATAGAATGAAACTATGTGGAACTTTTTTTAAATGTCTATAAACTCAAGTAAATCTAAACAACAAAAACAATCCGTTTCTTTTTTCAATAAAGTCTAAAATCAAAGGCTTAATTTTAAGTTAACTTTGTTTCAGATATTATTTGTTGTTCACAGAATATTAAGACACAAAAAAGGCCCATTTCTAATTTTCCCTTAGGGCTGATTTTTCAATAGTCAGATAACGTTTATCTGAGGAATAAAAATGGTGGTTTGACAGCTTATGTATAGAAAATATAATATAATGTATATAATATAATATGTAATATAATATAATATGTGGGGACATTTCACACACGGCCATCTGACCCCAAACTAGGGAGACCCTGTACTATGGGTGTCAGACAGCTGATATACATACACAAATCCATTTTTAAATACATACATATATAGACAACACCCAGACACAAGGCAAGGAACCCGCGACACGCTGCTCAGCAGTCGATCGCTCAGCCACTGCGCCAACCGTGTCGTTCTTGATTGGGTTTAAAAAAATATATGTCAAACCGCTATTTTTTATTCCTCAGATAAAAAATATCTGACTATTGAAAAATCAGCCCAGAGTAGCAATATTGATGACAGTAAGCAGGGCTTTTACCACATCTTTTAAAGGACTCTCCGTAATATGGGTTATATTACGGAGAGTCCACACCCCGCCACAATCCTACAACTTTAGTGGTCATAGTAATACACAAATTATACAAAGTTATACATCAAAAAAACACAGTACGGTTTAAAAGCTTCAGCTCTGTGACGTACGGACGGACGGACAGAAAATAGACAGACAGCGGAGTCTTAGTGCAAGGGTTTATCATCCTTTCATTATGGAACCCTGAAAATTAAAACGCTGTTAAAGCCATGTTTTGTAGTTCCAATTACCGTTTCATTTTAGAAATAAATGTTGGTATATCACATACATTAATTTTGTAAATTTCACACGTCAATGTACGGAGGCTAGCACATAAAGCTACACCAATCTGTAAAATGTCTTTGATAGATTTTCAACTTTATCACAAAGGTATAAGGTTTCAATTTCAGGTCAATTGGGAAAAGAATCATGGCGAGATTCATACATTCATTTGTATGAAAAAAAAAAGTAATTTAGAGGGTTTAAAATATTTTCCAATGTGAAGAATACATTACCAGGAGTAGATTGATATACTTAGCATATTTTTAAACCCCCGTATACTTAAAATATTACGAAATGAAAATAACACTTTTTCGTTTCATCTCGATGCCCATTTTGTGTTTATAAAAAAAAGAAAGTGACAAGCGATGTTAACGGATCTATAAAATTGTCAGACTAGTGATGTGACAAGTGTGTGGAAAAAAATAAGCATTATTTGTGATATTATTTTCCATAAAACGATGCAATTTCAATGTAAGAACTGCGAAACGGCGGTTGTCAGTGTCACTGTTACTGTCAGTTGCCGTTCCGTTCTGAAATAATGAGCTTTTTTGTTAAACTAATAACTTTTTTTTGCGGGGTTTTAAAAATATTGTAAATGCCTGAAGATACTCTTTAGGTGCCCAAGAATATAAGAATTACAATTTCAACTTCTCTAAACATCTTAATTTTTTTTGTACAAATACTGCCATGATTCTTTGTCAGTTTGGCTTGGTTTGATGTGCTGGCCTCTACAAATACGAAAGTCCTCCCCTGACGGCTTGATTGGGTTTAAAAAAAAACGAAGCTCATTCAGTGGATTGAGCAATCAGACGAACAAATTAACTGCAGCCAGATCACGTAATGTAATCAAAATGGATTTCCCTTTGTGCAATAAAATGCACCTTTTTTGTTTTGCGGAATCCGTTTTCTTTATAACTTTCAGCTTGTACAAATACCAAGAACCTTTCGGAGTACATACCTATGTCTTTTTATACTACAAGCTTTTGCCCGCGATTTAGTCTGCGTGGTTATCAGGTATATCCTAAAATAAAATAATAATGATAAAGTGGCTTTCTATCAAAAAAAGTTTTTTTTTTAAATGACAACTTAACTATCTCTTAAGAGCGGCCATCCCGTCATAGTTTCCATACAAACGTTCGTACGTGATTATGGCGTTATACAAATGTCCTTTCAGATATTTCAAACACGGTGTGGTTTATAGCTAGATCTCTATGTAATAAAAAAGAAACTATTACGAATCAAAGTCGCTTTTACGCTACCCAATATCCTAAAAAACGTATTCGCATAATCGATTCAATGTAATGCATTTCTACACTTCATCATCCCTGTACTACATTAGAAAAAAGAGGCTTATAATGAAAAAATGCAAAACATTTTATTTTAAAGTTAAAACAATTTCAATTAAAATTATTTTAACGTAATTTTGATAAATAGATCTAAATATGGACGTATAATAATAGAAATATAATAAAAGTGTTTTAAAGATTAGGTAACATTTTAAATTTGGTAGAATTACAGTGAAACGAATAACGTTCCGGGTATTGTTCATCCCTGCTTCTGTCAGATTTTTAGCATTAGCACTGTAATTTTAAATTGAAATTAAATATACATCTAAATGAAAGCCACATCATTTTAGAAGATAAATTATTAAAAACTTTTTTGAAAAAAGTGAACCGCCTAAAAAGTGATAAATAACTTTAGCACAGAACACACATGACTAGTTTCGAAAGTCGGTGGCTTTTTCAAAAAAGTTTTTATTTTACACTTTTTAGTGCCTACATATCACCCAAATCTATTAAGGTACGGCAACACAGTTAAAACAGAGATTGAAAGTCCCCCAAGGATGGAAAGATAGAAGAAACGAAAACGTCTTCTCGGTTTTTACTGGTTTTTTTCAAAAAGCGCTGAATAAATTTATATTTGTTTTATACTAAAACCTTCTCCAGAATGTAACAGACATTTGAAAACCGCATCAAACATAGAAGCATCAAATCGGTTCAGCCAAACGGGAGATAATCAAACATACATACATACAAACATACGGGTCGAACTGAGAACCTTCTTTTTTTTTTGAAGTTGGTTAAAAATGGTTACATATACGCGCGACAGCTACTGTAAAAATAGACTATAATAAATTCGGTGTCTATCGTAACTTTAACATGTTAGTTGTACTTTTGTTACCAAGTGTGCATTAAAAAGAACCTTTTTTAACTTCTGTCTAATGCTATTGTAAATGGAGTATAGTTCTTTTAAAGCCCTTCATCTAATTTATACATCAAGAGACGTTACTATAGGCTGCACACATACGTGCTTGTGTTCCAATTAGAGTGGAGCCCGGGTTTTAATTAACCGCATTCATGCCGTCTGGATGACCGCGGTATTGTGTGGGATCTGTATAGTGAAGGTACTATGGTAAGCTCGGATATTTTCTCTCTTAATGTTTTATTTTATGATTTATGTAAATCTCATTTTCGTGTGAAGTACAATAATAATAATATAAGTTTTCAACCGACTTAAAAAAAAAGGAGTTTCTCAATTCGTCTGTATGTTTTTTTTTATTGTATATTTGTTACGCGATTTCTCCAGCAAATGTAAAGCGATTTAAAAAATTCTGGGTGTACGTCTAGGGTGGTCCCATAAAATTTTTATCGAAATTGATTTAGCAATTTCTCAATCAGGTGAGATAGTGGTCAAACGTATGCCTATCAATAGATAAAAAAAAAAAAAAAAAATTTTTTGAGTAAACTGCCACGAAACAATAAAATATACATATATGAGGTTTAAGTTCCTCCAATCTTGTACTTTCAATCTCTGTTTTGACTGTGTTGCCGTTCCTTAATCGATTTGGATGATATGGAAGTACTAAAAAGCGAAAAATAAACAGCTTTTTTTACACAACCACCTTCAATAACTTAAAAGTGATGAATAACTTTAGCACAGAACACACATGACTTTAGTTTCGGAAGTCGGTGGCAATACAAACAACAAACAGAACAAAAGCCATCGACTTACGAAACTAAAGTCATTTATCACTTTTTAGTTTTTGAAGGCGGTTGTCTTTTTCTATAGCTTTAAGTTTGTGCAAGTAGAGATTTTAGTTGTAAGGACAGGGCAAGTTGATGATGACTTTAGTTTCAGAATACGACCTCTTTTTTTTTTTGAAGTCGTTGAAGAAATAATAAATACATAAAGTAATCTTAATGTCTTCTAGAGCTACACACAAAATCTTTTCGAAGGATTTCGCAAAAAAATGCAACATTGTGAAACAAGTTGCAAAATAAAAAAAATTGGGAACGCCTGGCCTAGGGATTTGTTTCACCACCTCTGAAAATACACAATGGGAATGTACGTATTAGGGCGGGTTGCTTCAACTAGACATTACTGACCGGTAATAGTCAAAAATGGCGCTAACTATCGTCAAATCAATAAAATATAAACTTTTTGAATTACGATTTTGTGAAACAACCCGTTTCACAAAATCGTAATTCAAAAAGTTACTATTACCATAACCGACCAGTCAACGTAATTTTGTGTTGTCAAACAGCTACTTCAAAAATATTATGGAATCTCTTTTTGAATAACTTTAACTGACGAATTTTTATGTCATGAAACAACCCGTAACATTTAACGTACGTAAAACATCTCACGTCATAGTAACTTTTTTACCGTCCGTATGTAATGTTAAATCAAATCAAATCAAAAATGTTTATTTGCGAGAAAACACATTTGCAGTTTATAAGGGAAGATCTTACAGCCTCAAAGTCACAGTATTCTGCCTGCAAGCAAGCGTGCAAATTATTAATGTTTAAATGTCATTATTAGATTATATTATTATTACATTACTATTACATTATAATTACATTGTTTCATTATTATTATTACTTTATTATCACACATTATTATTAATACACACAAATTTCACTAATTGATTTACAATAAATTCATTTTAATTATAATAATAATTAATACTCCAAACAATAATTTTTATGTTCTAAAAATTCTTTTATGCTGTAGAAACACTTTTTTTTGTAACCACTCTGACAATTTTGTTTTAAAATCATTACCCTGCAACATTTTAAATTCCTTTGGTAGGGCATTATAAATTAATATACACATATTAAACACATTTTTCTTATAAATATCTTTATGTCCAGCTGGATGATATAAGACATTGCGAAACTTAGCCCTTTTCTGTCTTGGAATAACTTCGGTATGTTGCTTAAAATAATGCATGTGTAAAATGCAGATATCTCTAATATACATACAGTGCAGTGGAAGAATTTTCAATTTTTGAAAGAGTGGTTTACAGCTGTTCAAAAACCATGCCCTGTTTAATACCCGAATGCAGCGTTTTTGGAGCTTAAAAACTACGTCAATATCGGTCGAGTTACCCCGCATAATTAGTCCATAGCTTAGGACAGATGACACGTAACCATGGTAAGCTGCAAGAGCAGCTTCTACAGACACATTTTGTCTCAGCTTTTTTAAAGCAAACACGAACCTATTTAGTTTCTGTCCTATGTGTTCCACATGACTTTTCCAATTCAGGTTTTTGTCCACATAAATAACTAAAATTTTAATTGATCCACTTGTTGTACCTTTTCACCATTACACAAAATATCCAAAGCTAATGGTTTACTGTTAACCGACTGTTTGAAACAACCTGCCCTTAGAAGGCGGTGAAACATCCCCTTACTGTAAACGTAGTGAGGGACACCACACTACACCCGACATCGTTATGTATATGTATATGTATTCGCTCCAAGGAGGTAAGGACTAGGAGGTAAGGCATTGTTATAGTGCAATGTAAGTTTATACAGAAAATACGGGATACCGCACACGCTACGTATTGTCTTTTTTTACCTGATCGTAAGTGATAATGCGGCCTAAGTTGGAACACGCTTGCCTAAGATGAACCGGTTCACTCGTGCCTTAAAGATACCCAGATTATACTTATCAGGGAACAGAGAGGCGGGCAGGGAATTCCACAGTCTGGCAGTTCGCACAATAAATGTGGAGTCAAAGCGCTTGTCTGATTATAATTGGTTCATTGCATTTTGTGTAGGTACCCTTGTAGGAAAAATAAATGCCATGTGTTTTAAAAGACACTTCTACGTATTCTGGAAGCTTTTTCTTTTTCAAGAAAAGTGAAGATTGGATTATTTTATTCAGAATAACACGATGTTTTTCTATTTTAATGATTTACTAGCAAGCCTGGCAGAAGTTGTCCTGCCCTTAAAATAAAAAGTCCTACAACTCGACTGCAGCGCCACCTACCGGGTCCAATTGTGAATCTAAACCATTCTCGAATCCACTGGAATACACACAATAAATTTCTTCGATATCGGTACAGCGGTTTAGGAGGAGTTTACTTTCATACACACGCACAGAAGATTTGTATGTATAAGATTTTTACTGTAGTTGATGGTTCAATGAACTCCTATTACTGTGTTTATTTTGTGTTTTAATATTTAGTGATAGTTAAGTTTTCATATTTAGCATACCTAAATAAAAATACTTTCATGTGTAACTTATCAGCATTGTTTTTCTTTGTTACAGGTAAGTCCATTCTTCGTGGATATTTCTTAAATCGGAGCAGATTCTGGGTAAGTACTATGTAGCTAATAATATTTAAACAGTAATGTATAATAATTTTCATAATTTTTATTGATTAATATGTTATATTACCGGTAATTACAAAATTTCGTTCAGCGCCATCTAGTTTAACACGACGGTACTAGTAATAAGTTTGCCGTCGCCTTAGTGTTGCTACTCACCACTAGGTGGCGGTATCAGTAGTCTTAAGCTTTTCAATTTTATTGTTTGAAGTTTCAAAGCACGGACTAATAAAACAAAGTTAGCTAGCGATGTTTCCTTACTTCATTATTACTATCTCGTGTTTAAATAAGGAAGTTATACATTAAAATAAATATTTTTTTTGGCATTATTTAGACTGAAAGTTTTTATTTAGTTGTTACATAGTTGTTGGTTTGTAAGCAATCACGTCATGTTTGAACAGGCAGGAATAACATTCTAGGAATTTTAAACACTGACCGCAGTGACGTAGGTTCATTCATGGTTGTTGATTTGTTAGGGGTACACCATACACATTGATTTTGACTCATCTCTTAAAAAAACATTCTTACTGTAGACCGGCCGCTAAACAGAAACCGTTCCTGAGGTCGCCGCGCGGTGCGGGAGGGGTGACAGTTGTCACAAGTTGACGTGTCAGTGAGCTATCGCGTCACGTCACCACACCCCTCCCGCACGGCGCAGCTACTTCAGAAGCGGTGTCAGTTATGTTCGGGCTATAATTTAATGCCTTACTGCCACACTCAGGGACGTCACTTAATAATAATTAATCATTAACTTTAATTACGCCCGTGGGGTGTCCGGGCTAGAATAGCGCCCCCCCATTTCATCCCGAGGATGTCGTCGAAGGCGACTTAGGGAAAATCCGAAAGTCGGGCAACAGCGGCTTCCGTGTACTTAACAACTTCACTGCGATCCCCAAGACGTCTGCCAAGCGTGGGGATTATGACAACCCCCTAGGGAGGCCTTTGTTCAACAGTGGACGTTTTCCGGGCTGATGATGATGATGATTTAATTGAACACCATAACTTGACACATGTGAACAATATTAAAATTTTCTCAATGTGTCATATTTTTTAATGACAGCGCCAGCGTTCCAATTTATGTTGGTCGATTAAAGTTAATGATTGATTTATTAAATGACGTCCCTAAGTACCGCAGTATGTGGCTTAGTCTGAATAGGTATCTATTAGGTATATAATTGAGGAAACATTATATTTCATAACATTATATTCTTGTCGATCTTGTCCAATTACTAAAGGGCGGATATCAGCCTTGAAAACTTCCTGGTCCCTGGTGAGGTAGAACTCCACGGCGCTCATGACTCTGTGCCACTCCGAACATTTCGTACTCAGGACCTTCCGATGGCCAAGTCCATGTTTTCCCGCAAGTTTGCCTATCATTATTAATTGCAATGTTGTCTGTCGTGTCTAATTATATGACTGATGACCAAATTCTCAAACGCTACTTAATTTTAAGATGCTGCTATGTCTTGTGCTGTCTCTATCACATTATGTCGAAGTAACTGTACAGTACAAGACTTAACGGCATCTTAAAATTAAGTAGCGTTTGAGTATTTGGCCATGAGATAAACAACTTTTCTGAATTTGATGGTGTGCATTAACTTGCGGTTTTGACAGACTCGTCTTAAAACACCAGCATTAGTAATTTTTAACACTATGATGATGTGTTATTGGACTATAAGTTAAGCATTTGGACTAGTAAGTTGTCAAAGTCAAAGCATTTATTTCAATTAAACCATTTACAGGCACTTTTGAATTGTCAAGCAGTCGGTCAGTTAGTCAGAAAGTTGAAGCTAGTTGCTCGTTCCAAACGTAGAGGTAGGTCTCTATGGAGAAGAACGAGCAAGAAACTCCACTGACACTCTTTTAATTAAATTCAGTTTTTACATAATACTCATTACATTATTCTTGTTGCTTCTATATGTGAAAACAAGGTATAATCAAGCAATACAAAATATAAAAAAAAGAATTAAGATAAAAGCCATGGCAGTTAAAAGTTGATCAATATGTAGGATAGCGCCGATTCACGAACATGACGCTTGGATCAGAACCATTTAGCTCAACCATGTAATAAGTTTTTGGGAATTTTTATTTTTGAGGACTGTTTACAGTCGTAAGTTGTTGCAGTTTCTTTCTTACTAATTTAAACTCCCACACTTCTTATTACGATTACTCATTGAACCTGCTATTATATTCCGTTCCGTACTATTATTCCTGGAATTCAGTCTAGTTCCGCTCATTTAGACTGAAATGTTTATATTTCAGCTAATTGTGAGTTTTCAGAAATGTTTCTCTGATAGGACGTTGGCTTTGTTTAGTTTTGTTGTTCTGTCGGTTTGTGTTCGTGGATTTTAATGAGAGCTTTGTTGTTTCTTGGATGGAGTGATGTGTTAGTAATTGTACTTTGCACAAATTTAGGGGTGATCACGATGGCCTCCAAAATACAGGCTCAAGCTTAGTTTGGGAATTCGCGTCAGAATATTTCGAGATACAATACAATGCATTATACTTTGTAAAAGAATGAAGTAGGTACCTAGGAATATGTTTGTATTGTCAGTGTCACATTTAATTTTATTTTTTAAATATTACATGGTGTTTGCAAATGGCCTTAAAAAACCAAATGTTTTAGACGTAACACGTTAATTTAACCTCACATTTTCCGTTAATAAAATTTGTTATTATTATATTTTGATTATCAATTTAAAAAGAGTAAAAATACCAAATGTCAAGGAAAGTTGTACCTAGATACATATTGTTTACAGGCATTATAATCTTTTATTATACAACAGAACTTTAAAGACTGTCAACTGTGTTGGTAGTTGGTACTGTAACTGCCACGCTCAGAGACGTCACTTAATAATAATGAATCATTAATTTTAATTGACCAACATAACTTGGCACATGTTAACAACAATATTTTTGACTAACAGCGTTCCAAGTTGGTCAATTAAAGTTAATGATTCATTATTTTTAAGTGACGTCTCTGAGTGTGGCAGTAAGAGCTCGAACCTGATGAACAGTTACGGTAACGGATCGATTTATACCTTGTTATAAAAATAAGTCTAAATACGAAAATGTTCTTGATCGAACCCAGAGTGTTTAGACGAAACATTTTGTCAATAATTTCGACCAGCATGCCATATCAATGCAACCTTTACAGTACTTCACGTTATTATGGTTCATATAAACCTTCCACCGAAGCTTTAAATACTTGTGATTGAAATGTGTGTGTACGTCAATAGTGCAACGTACTGTGTTCAAACTTACGACCACTCGCTCGGCAGTCCGATGACCCAGACATTGAGCTATTGCCGTTTCAAATTCAATAAACGAATCCAAACTTATCACAAATGCGAAAGCAACTCTTGTCTGTCTGTTACGTTTTCACAGCTATACTAAGGAACCTATTTTGATGAAATTTTGTACTGATTGAGCTTGAAAACCATTTTAATCCGCGACTTTGTCTGCATCCGCGATTGCCGACTTTCACTCGGACAAAAGTTAGTTTGAAATCAAAATTTAAGTATCTATTCTGATCACATACTTATGTATTGGTATTAATAATATAGGATTAGATAAAAGTTAGCAGTGAACAGGTAGAAGGGACGCGAGACATTAAAAAAAAACTGGCCAATTACGAGTCGGACTCGCGCACGAAGGGTTCCGTACCATTATCTATACAACTTCAGAGACTTATAACCCTTTATTTTAATATCTAGCAAAAAAACGGCAAAAAAAATCACGTTTATTGTAGGGGCGCGCCCCTTAATTATCAATTTTATTTTGTGTTGTTATAGCGCCTACAGAAATACATCATCTGTGAAAATGTCAACTGTCTAGCTATCACGGTTCATTAGATACAGCCTGGTGACAGACAGCCAGACGGACAGTGGAGTCTTAGTAATAGGCTCCCGTTTTTACCCTTTGGGTACGAATCCCTAAAAATAAAGCTAAAATGCAATTCATAATAAAAAATACATTACTTTTAAGTAAAACCTGTGAAGGTTAATAACTTAACGCTTGAACTTGCTTTATTATAATTATTATCAGTAATAACATACGCACCGCCTTCGGTAAAACTGATTACCTACATATGCATAAATATTTTCCTTATACGTTATAATGAGAACAAAACGAGGGTGAATCCATTTACTGCAGGTGACGTCAAGAAATATACGAGGGAGCGGTTGAGGTGGGCAAGTGCAGCTTAGTATGTTGATCACATTTCGAATTTATTCTAATTTCAATTTATATTTATAAATTTAATCCTAGTTATTTAATTTGATCTAATCTATTCCAATTAATTTAATCTATGTTGTTTAATTTTAATTAAATTGCATGTCCTGTAATCAATCTAGCTTTAAATAGCTTTATTTTTATTTTTTGGAAAATTTAATGTAAAAATAGTGTACCTACCACTTGTTTTAATTATTGAATTATTTGCGCGTCATTTTTTGGCAGATGATGATGATGGCTTGGCTGATGCATGTTGGCGATCGCAGTAGTTGTTATGGTACTCAGAAGGACGCTGCTGCCCATCCTCTGGTCAATATCCCTCTGTCGCCTTCTACGACACCCACGGGTAGAAATGGGGTGGTGCTATTCGCGGCCGGCACCACACTGTTTATACGACAGCACCGAATTATAGGGTCTTCGACTTCCACGCGGACGAAGTTACGAGCAAAAGTTAGTATACAAATAACCAACAATTCTTGATCTGTAATTTATACAAGCTCTAATTTTTTCTCTTTTTCTATCCCACTTCATACCCGCGCCATCTGCTCACAAAATCCTCCACCGTACGTACACCAACTCGTGCGCAGCTCAGCCATATGTCGCTGTGACGTCACACGCACCTTGCACACAACATTATCACACGACAGGGGTCGCAGCGCGGGAATATACTGACCTTTATGTAACTGTTATGTTGGTATCACGTTAATTACTATGTACTAATAGGTTTTTACGATGTCTGTCTATTCTACAATAGACACACCGGGGTCATTTTTATAAATAAACGGTTTAAGGTACCCTGAGCAAATAACCTTGAGCATTCATTCCCTCTTCGCCGCGCAAGAGATACGGTAGCGAAATACGCTCAGATTTTAGAATTAAATCTTTATAAAATCACATTTAGGGATTTTGAAAAAAAAAAACTACCAAATTGTTCATTAATAAATTGCCTATTCATTAGTGTTAGTAAAAAATCGAATTAATGGTTACCTGCCGAGGAGATGCATATTTTCAATAATTATTTCTCATTTCTGTGGTTTCGTTGTGAGGAGATTAGTTAAATACTATACTTCGTAAACAAAAATCAGATCTACCATTTTGGAGTCAAGATTATGTAGAAATTTAATCTATTTTTTATTTGTTGATATTTCTTTTGCCTAAAGAATATTTACGTCCGAAAAACTAAACAAAAAACGGCTAGCGCTGCGTTTTGCACAGGGACGCGCCTTAAGTATTTGTCGTGGTTTCTTTTTGTCTGCATACGAAGATAGCTTACTTGAACTTTTAGTAGTAATAAGTGTACCTATACAGGGTGGAGATGGCAATAGCACAAAAAATGATCATGGTAGGATTTGATAATTTGGTGTAAATGTTTTTATTGAGCATTAATAATATTAAATGATGACGCCACAAGTTGCCGCTCTTCTGACAAGTTAGGAAACCAAAATTTCATATGGTGTTTTGTTTTGGTTACATTTATATGCTCTTTAGTATATCTGAACTTTTTTTTTATTTCGTTTTTAGGATTTATTTGATAGTTTCAAAATATTCTTATTCCCCAGTTCACAATAAGATTAGACATTTACTCAAACCTTTTTTACAGTCCGTTCAACCGATTTTGACTTCTATTGCGTTAGTAGCATGACAAATGGCAACTGCAGCAAACAGTTGTATTGTAACCACTTGTTTTGCCTCTAATGTCATCCTTAAGCCTACGGAATAGAAGTCAGAATCGGTTGAAGGGACTGTAAAATAGGTTTGTGTTTATGTCTAATTTTATTGTGAACAGGGTATAGTATTATCAGTATTTTAATTTTTCGTCCCCAGCCTGTATAAGTAGAAAAATAAGACATATGAGTAATACATACTTAATATTATAAATGCGATAGTCATTTTGTTAGTAACGCTTTCACGATGATTGTCATAAAACCCACGCTTGGCAGGCCTCTTGTGAATTGCAGTGAGGTTGTAAAGTACTCGGAACCGCTGCTGCCCGACTACCGGATTATCCCTTAGTCGCCTTCTACGACAGCCTCGGGATGAAATGGGTGGGTGCTATTCTGGCCGGACACCACACGGGCTACCCTTTGCTCTGCCTTTTGCATGCAATTTGCCCCCTGTCCGATCCAGATGACGCACATATACAGATACAGAACATCCGTCATTCCGACCTCGCCGCCGAGGTGCTAGCGCCAGCCCGCGTCGCTGAGCCCTTAGCTTTAAAATAGCCCCTAATTAATGGAGACCCGATCCAGCCTGTCCCTTTGCTGCCCTCTCTCAGTGGCGACCTAAGCCGAGGCTCGTACCCCACAGGGGGTGCCCTTAGCGTAGTCACTTAGTTTATAAGTTTTTGCCCTGGCTGGAGGCCCTAAAAGTCACTTTTAAGGCACCACAGGATTGTCCGGTTAAGCAGTAACCAACCCTCAGGTTGAACTGCGAGATGCCATACTGAAAAAAAAAATGGATTTTGCCGCCAAAGTCTAATTATAATTAAATTAACCTATGGGAATAATTTTAAAGCTTAATTTTGAAGACTAGGTCGAGGAAGTCGCAGACAGAATCTATAGTACTTTAAATGAATTCAAGCAAGAGAATAAATAAAGATAAGATATGAATATGAGTATGTAAATGTACCTATAGCACTGTGGAGCTCTTTTGTTTTGACAAAGGAAAACAGCTGCTATTACGTTTTCATTAAAATCTCAGTTTCTACTGAAATGTGGTGGCATTGGGAAATGTGTGAATTCTTTTTCATTGTCGACCTTACATTTTAACATCAAATCAATAAAAATCCAACATTATTTCTTTAACAAGGCTGCTTGAAGACAAACAATCGCTTATTAAACGCGCAAAACAGGTGTTATGCTAAGTGTAAGATTCGGCCGGCAGATGGCGGTGGACAGGTGCACAGATTACAAAAGTATACAGACTCCTTACTTTCACTCACACATGCATAAGCTTACCGATACGAACATCTTAGAACATAACGAAAGAGTTACTTCGTAAACTGCTCTTCAGACAGTAAAATGACAGTGGCGGTCGCTTCAGAGGCGGTGATCTGACATAATATTTATGTTTTATAGTACAATTATATCACAATTCCCTTGCTCGTGCCAGCTCGCATCGCTGAGCTTTAAATTCGTATCTAAATAATCGAGATCTGATCCAGCCTGTCCCTTTGCTGCCCTCCCCAGGGACCGCCTAATCCGAGGCCCATACCCCCATAACTGGAGGCCTTAAATTAAGGCACTGCGGGAAAGTTTGGTAAAGCAGATGACAACCTCCAAAGTAGACCAGCTAGATGCCATTCCAAAAAAAAACTTTCACATTGACAACTGACTACCACCGCGTCGGTACCGCCTCTGCCTAGCTAATGCATTTTTACTCTTATAAAAGAAACTGTGGATGGATGGTTGAGATTATGAGGTGAGAGGTGTATGTAAGAAGAACACACGCTGATCTGACTACAAATCATTCGTTAGCCGTAATCGCCATTCTTGGCCGATGCATGTTGGCGATCGCAGTAGGTGTTATGGTACTCAGAAGGACGCTGCTGCCCATCCTCTGGTCAATATTCCTCTGTCGCCTTCTACGACACCCAGGTAGAAATGGGGTGGTACTACTCGCGGCCGGCACCGACTCAAATAACATGTGATGAAGGCAGAAGGATCATTATACACAAGATGTTTTCATGTGTGCGTAAGTGGCACAACAGGCATACGTGCGTAGTCAGGTCTCTGTATTACATTTAAGCTGACAGGTGGCCACTGATATCGTTTGCATATTTTTTGTTCACTTTTGGGAGCTCGTTGCTAAGAATCTTGTTTATTTTATTTTTGGCTGGGTTGGGCAGGATTTAAATATGTGGATCGTATCAGCTGGGAGGTGCTCACAGCTGGGCCCAATAAATTTAAATAATACACGTTTCTGACTTATAAAGCTTTTGCACTAAATGGCATTGTAACATGTTTGTGGAAAATTCTGTTTCTGTCTTTTTGGATTGTAAAATATTTCTCAATTCATTAAATTCATTCCGCTATGCATCGCTATTTAAAGCGTTGGTAGGCCTCCTGCCAGATGGACCGACGACATTGTCAAGGTCGCGGGTAACCGGTGGATGCAAACAGCAGGTTGTCGCTCGTTGTAGCGTTCTATGGGGGTGGCCTATGTTTAACAGTGGACGTCTTTTGGCTGATGATGATGATGATAATGATTCCGCTGTGCGAACTCACGTACTAGGCTAACAGAAATATTTGACCAATATGCACACTGTCAGGCACAGTCAAGTGGTACCTACAGAGGAAGATGGCTTTAATTCTAAAGGCTGTCATCCTCTATCTGTGGAGGTTTATAATTAGCAATCGATATTTATTTATTTTGCGAATAATCTACAATATTTACACGAATAATGAAGAAGACAAACCTCTAATTATGAAACTAAAAAACAATTACAATAAGGTATCAAAAGCTCTTCCACATCGCCATCATCTGGGAATGTATCCAAAAGTCTGGCGGCATTGCCACTGTGGTTGGATGCTTAACCTCGTCATTCTCTTAGATTATGTGCTTGATCATGCTTGAGGGAAGTCCAAGTTACATTGTATGAGTGATAATTACTACTCAATCATTCTCTCTGCCTAACCGATTAGTTAGAAATGATCAACATCTCTTGATTGACACAATGATTTATTTGATTTCTGGGTTGGCAACGTTTGTGATTTATTATAATTCGTGAGCTCATACTCGTGAGTCATTTCAGATATTAGGATCATGAAATGACATTTCTAGACTTTTCAATTTGACAGTTAATTGTAGTAGTTACTCCGAAATCTAGGGCCACTGACTGATGTTAATACACCATGATATCTCAGCCTTCTATATACTTTTCACCCTCAGACGATCCCTCCGTTATCCGTATTGTCTTAACAACGAATACAATATATCTATTTTATTAGTTGTTTTAAATATTCTAATAGGCTTGCGTTTGACCGCAATTCACTAGATCTAAAGTGATGATGCGGCCTATGGTGGAGCACGCTTGCCTAGGATAAACCGGTTCACTCGTGCCTTGAATATACCTAGATTATACTTATCAGGGAACAGAGAGGCGGGCAGTGAAATTAAGTCTGGCAGTTCGCACAATAAATAAATTAAAATTAATAATAAGCAATTGAGTTTTATTCAATCTACACAAAACATAGATAAAGTCTGCCGAACTGCATAATAGTTTGTCGACAGTTCTCGTTGTTACACAATACAAAAATAAATGTCTTTTACAAACATAATATATTTTATATGTTGTGTGTTACTAAACTTGTCTAACTTATTAAGGTTACTTACATTGTCAATTAATGCAAAATGCCCGGCCTGCTGCAAACAAGGGACTATGGACACAATGATAGATAGTGTTTTTTTCAGAAATTTCTTTAGAATTTGTATTTTACATATAATGTGATTTAATTACACCATGATTCTGATGAGATTTTCAAGTTTCTATATACAGTTAACCCTCGGAAAGTTCCTCCGTTATCTGTATTACGTCTTAACAGCAAATGCAATGCGTCTAAAGCATTCCATTGCATTTTTGATATATCTTCAGTCAACCCTACAATAACAACCTTGACCTTGATATAAACAAACCATTAATTTATAATAATCAAAACAATCCCTAGAACACGAAGACATGAATGAACCACGAAATTGATATAATTTATCATTTCGCTCCAACGGTGCGCAAGAGTCGTTTTTTGGGCGCGCGCCAATAAACCTCTGTACGTAGAACATACAATTCTTTACGATTCTTTTGTGCGAACGAGTGACGATGTGGTATTGGAATTATGATATAGATGGTAATTTTATATGTTTCGGGATTTGAGTAAAGGTTTTTAGTGGAATTAGCTATTCGAGGTGACAATTTCTGTGTTGTTGTCTCTTGAGTTCTTCTAATTTCTTGCCTTTACAAGGAACGGTCCAGTATTATTATTTATTATACTCACGTATATGCCTGTTACTATATAAATTTCTTTGTATTCAGGTGTCCAATTAATACATTCCCAAATTCTCTACATTCGTGCTGCATGGGTATCACATATTAGCTTGATTGATTCAAATATAATATCGATTAATGATTTGTATATTATTATTATCATCTGCAACTTGTTTAACAACATTAATGAACTTGTCAATTCTTATCAGCATGATGATATTCTGATCGGGATGATATCAAGGTTCACAAGCTCCCGTATCTTCCATGTCAGTCTAATTGTTATGTTAGCCTACTACCGTTGCTCACCGTACAATAATAAAAATGGCTCGCGCAGTCAACGCGTCGTATTGTCTAAATATAAACGCGCCGTGTTTTTGTGCACTGTTTTCACTAATTAGCGTATGTATATAGGTTTATTAGCTGATCGGGAGTAAAGTTTCGAGATTTATTGATTTCTCGAATCAAATACTAGTTTTAGGAGCTCCAGAGTATGGTGGAGTTTCAAGTTTATAAATGAGAGTGAAGCCTATTGTTACCTATTTTAGTTATATCGTGGCCGACCCCAGATAGAATGGCATGTTCTTTGCCGAGTAGCGTCTTTGTGTCTGCTGAATTTACAATTTTTGCAGCAAACTATGCCATAAATGCTATCCTGTATATTTTTTTTCATATTGCTTTAAGGCGAGGTGTACTATCGTGGTCACACCCGCCTGACCACCACTAAGTTCATTTTTGCTTGCACTCAAAAGATGGAAGCGCTCTCTACCCCGCCCCGTTGACTTCGCAGGCGCCAAGGGATTTTTTTTTTAACTGAGCAGGCAGGAAAGTCCTCGATAGTACATCGACATGATTTCAACAACGTGTTTGATACGATGAAAACTGCTTGTCGGGTACTCTTTTCAAGATCATCCGATCATTTGCTCTAATAATGATAATCAAAATCTGCAAAATTAAATGTTGAAAGCCCAAAATTGTTTATAGGTAGGTTTATGTCCTTGTAACATTTCACAAAGACCGCTCGTTTTAAACGAACAATAAAAACGTACGAATTTTTATGTGCTCAGTCGATTCTTTAATACTGACAACCAGTTGAGCATGTGTTTTTTGAATTCTTCTAGCTTTTTTTTTCGTTGTGAACCATATTTCTTCTACATCGTATTGGCCAGAAAACATATTTTTTGAACTCAGAAATAACTGACTCTAGAAATCGTCTAGTATATCTTTGAAGACAGGTTTTAAAATCAATATTTTGAAATTGAAACGGAAAAATCTGAAAATACAGTTTGTTGTTCGCGATGTGACGTAAGCGAACGACGTACACACGATTCTTTTACACGTTGCCAAGAATGTAAATAATAATTAAAGCTTTCATTTGAAAATAACACAGTTCAATCGATCAACTCGGGCCATCACAGTCCACGGTTTTCAATCATCAATTAGTCTTGTATCTGCTCTGCAACCTGAGTATGTTTAATTATTTGTCTTCTGCAATAACATGGCTTATTTTAATCAAATTAAAATATTGTTTTGTATCTGCCGAGATGCTGCCTGCATGTTAAAGGATTATAAGGTTTTTTTGCCTTGATTTATAATTTAATCCGTCTAACATTTGTGTTTAAAATCTTGCTATTCTTTAGCATTCATTCTTCGCAAGAGCTTGTTGAGCATTCAATCCTATATTGTGAGATGTTCTACAATGTTACTAAGCTTACATTAAACGGCTTACTAATATTTTCTCGGTAAACCCACTTCGCCAAAATTCTGTTTTTCTTTGTAATACCTAACAATTTATTTTTCTATAGCCAACTGCAAAAAAATAAAGTCTGTAGTCAGAGAACACTGACCAATGAAGACTGACAGAGTGACAGCTCTGTAAATATGTAGATGTTGATACCGACGTGGGGGGTACGAGAAACAGATATCACCCGATGACATGAAGCTGTGAATGATGCTGGACAAACATGTTGTTCATGACTCATTCACTATTGTGGATTAGTGGATAGTTCTCGTAAATAGGTCAATCACATTGTTAGCCAAAGTAGCGTAGCGCTGGAGGTTTCCTGATTCAGGCAATGCTGTTGCTGTTTGTCTTTGAAAGAAATGCTATAGATTTTCTAAACAAGCTTGCTTTATCGTTAACCGCATCGCCAACTTGTGCTTCCTGGATATACGTATTTATGATCGACTTCATTATCATTTTGAATTTCTTCCCTTTTCGGTATTTTACATGTTTTCGGCACATCGGGTCTTTTCTTTCCATCTCCATTAGTCGTCATCGCACTTTTTCTATCGATATCATCTCTCACTCTATCTATAAATCGTTTCTTTGATCTTCGTCTACACTTATAACCTTCCAACATGTTTTCTAATTGAATTTATCTCATTTACTAAACAAGATTGTTACTATCAATACATAATAAAGATTCTGGTCGAGGCGAGAATAGTAACATCATATTTCTGGCTCGCAGCTGATAAAAATAATGTGACAGCGTTTGACCTTTGTATGAGTCACGCTTGCCTACACTTCCTACTACTGCTGTAGTTACTAGTCCAATTTGAAAAGGATCAGTGGAGAGAGATGTTTCAGTCGTGTAGTGAAACACACGCAAGTTGGTTAAACACTGATTTATTTCCCAAACACCCTCACATACAATAATAATGTATATTAGACATACCGTCACAATATACTACATCTCTTCCCTTCAAAGAAAACAATGCCAAAAAAATTATACAATGTATAAAAAAAATATATTACTAGAAAGCTGTAATTATGTTACACTGCTATTATTGGAAACAACAAAATAGTAGTGTCTTATCTTTAATACCTACTTACTTTTTTATTTTATTCAGCTTTACTTATGATTTAGTTAACCTTAAAATAATAATACAGCTTAGCCTATTTTATGATAACACGCATCATTTCACCCATGTTTTATTGGATGATGAAACCTATTCACGGTCAAATAATAAATCTGTCAACATTCGCGCCGTTCTTTCCTTCGACCTCTCAATGGGAACAGATTGTGGCGACGGTGTAGATGAATGATCACCAGTTGCTACTGGACTTCCATAATTACTACTTACATCCAGCAGTGACGACTGGTTGTGGCTAGATGGGCTTACTTGTGTCGGTGTCGTGTTCAACAACAAGTCACAGTCTGCAACAGTACTTATTTGCCCTGTAGTCATCTTTGACTTTTGCCTACGCCTACGGACACCGTTGGATGTTTTCACGTATTGTGTGTTGCTACTGTCGGTACTAATAATTGGTCGCACAGACTTCTCTGGACTCGCGGTTGATCCAGTCGTTCGCACAACCAACTGATTACGTGTACGCCGAAATCGACCCCCGCGTTCGTCTTCTACAATATATGAGCGAGGTTGAGATGCATGCGCTACTATAGAAACCGGTTTTCTATCGCCGTTACTAAGTAACGTTGCCTTATCACCTGATGACAATCGTTCGAGTGACCTTGCCGTTCTATCATAATTTCTTTTAATCTGCTCTCTTTTTGTCATTAGTGACTTATAATTTCGTTCGTTATCTACTTTTTCGGTCAATAGCTTTGCACTAACTGGTAATTTTGTTTTTATTCGTCTACCCATCAAAATCTGAGCGGGTGAGTCTAAACCATGGCGTGGAGTAGCCCTGAAGTTCAATAATGATGTGTAGAAATCTTGTCCCGAATCTACACATTTCTTTAATAAACTTTTTACCGTCTGAACCGTTCTTTCGCTTTTGCCATTTGACTGTGGGTATTGCGGTGAGGACGTCTCATGCCGTATTTCCCAATCGCGCATAAACTTTTTAAATTCCTGTGAGCTGTACGCCGGTCCATTATCGCTTACTATCTCCGCTGGAATGCCGTGTCGCGCAAACTGCTCTTTCATAAAATTAATAACCTGTCTAGAGCTTGCGCCCGTCAACTGTCCAACCTCAACATAATTAGAAAAATAATCAACTAAAACAATGTATATTTTTTTTTTATATTCAAATGTGTCTGAGGCTAGTTTGTGCCAGGGCAGTGCTGGCACATCGTGCTGCAACAGCGGCTGGCGGCGCGGGCGCGGCGCGTGCAGCGCGCACGACGGGCACCGGCGCACCACGCGCTCCACATCGTCGCACAAACCTGGCCAAAACATAACTTCACGCGCGCGGCGTTTGCACCGTTCTATACCTAAATGTCCTTCATGAACCCGTGATAACATGTTATCTCGTAGTGCACGCGGAATAAACACACATTCTCCCTTAAAAAGCATTCCGTTTGTATAATGAAGTTGCTCACGATATGGCCAGAAAACGTTCACTCTTTCATTCACATCTCGCCTACTTTTAGGCCAGCCCTTTGTTATATACCTAATTAACCATCTACAATCAATATCCAGCTCTGTTTCTTTTTTAATGGCTTCCATTTTAGGTTGGCTGAACGGCACATTCTCTAACATAAAGCAAGTTTGAACCTCAACTTCTGCAGTGACTCGGTCATGCATAAATTCTTTTAGAGGGGCCCGTGATAACGTGTCCGCTATATACATATATTTGCCCGGGGTGTATATCACCTTAACATCAAAACCTTGAATCCTCATCATCATTCTCTGTAACCGGGCTGGAACCGAAACTAATGGCTTGCTAAATAAGGCTTCCAGTGGCTTATGGTCTGTGTGCACAGTGACATCGGATCTGCCATAAATGTACTGTCTGAACCTCTCCACCCCAAAAACAATAGCCAGCATTTCTTTTTCTATATGGGCATACCTGGTCTGCGTATCGGTCAGCGTAAGCGAAGCGAACTCCACTGGGCGGCCACTCTGCAGCAGCACAGCTCCTAGCGCGACACTGGATGCATCCACCGACAACACCACGGGCGCGCTGCTGCTGTACAGCGCCAACACTGGCGCGCTGCTAAGTTTGCTTTTTAACCTGTCCACAGCCTCAGAGTGCTGGGCTTCCCATAACCACTCGGATTCCTTTTTTAGCAATGACCTTAACATATTTACACTCTCTGAGTAATTTTGTATGAATTTTGCCAAATAATTGACCATACCTAAAAATCTCTCGAGAGCCTTCCTGTCGGTTGGATAAGGCATTTCTATTATAGCTTTGACTTTTGAGTCATCCGCCCGCATACCGTTTGCATCAAACTTGTGACCTAAATACGTAATTTCCGATACGCTAAATTTACATTTATCGCGGTTAAATTTGATACCTATATCTTTTGCACGTCTTAAGAGACCCTTCAATCTCTGGTCATGTTCATCCTTAGTACGCCCCCATACAATTACGTCATCAATAAAAGATTCTACTCCTTCTAAATCTTCTAAATACTGCCTGAGTTTTGCATGAAATACCTCTGGTGCACAGTTTATCCCGTAAGGTAAACGTAGAAATTGGTACCGACCGAATGGTGTACTAAAAGTGCAAAGGTCAGCGCTAGCGTCATCTATCTGCACCATCCAGAAGCCACAGCGCGCGTCAAGCACGCTGAACACAGTAGCACCGTGCAAGCGAGCTGACAGCTCGGCCACTGTCGGCAGCGAGTACTGTGCACGCCGCACCCCACCGCTGTCACCATGTAGTGAAACACACGCAAGTTGGTTAAACACTGATTTATTTCCCAAACACCCTCACATACAATAATAATGTATATTAGACATACCGTCACAATATACTACAAGTCGGATCTAGAGTATTTCTTTTGAAAACTCTTTGATATCTATGGCTGCTACTAAGAAATTCCTAATAACACTTTGCCCGATTTATAGAAACTATAGGCTTGATGTATGTATCACACAATTATCTTGCTTTACAGATTTACTTTTTGCTTACAGTACAAAAAAACAATTTAACTTCTGTGACTCACCCAATCCTTACAACGCTAGGTATTCCACTAAAACTAACGTTGGAAGTATCCCAACAATATAATCATTCATTCACAGCATACAAGTTAATAAAACACTACTTCTACCCGATCACCTTCGGGCTGAGGTCAGAAACTATCGTCAATCGCTATCGTTTCCAAGAAAATGTTTATTTTTAAACAATAGTCTCTGGCTTCATTCTCGGAATCAATTGGTACACTGTTATTATCCAGGGCTTGTTTTAATTTAAGGATTTGTTAATATTTAAAGCTTCAATGAATGGCCTTATAGCTGCCTAAATGTATACCATGACATTCTTTTTCCTGCTTTTTTCAGCCATTGTGGTATCATTTATTTTGTGTATATACACATAATATAGATTATGGGATATCTTAACAAAAATAAGGATAGGAATTGTAAGATTTGTAACATGCTGTCTAGATTATCTTATTAAATAAAACGGATTATTATGTCTTCAAATAGCATGCCAGTACTGATATACATAAAGCTCGCTTTTACTCACGTTATAATCCACTTGCAAAACGAAATGACGACACTATTCTCAGAAAATCACAAACTATCCATTTAATTCTCTAATAGTACTCACTACTCAACCATTAGTGTACCAGAGCAAGTTGTAATGTACTTTACACTTTACAACGCAGACGGTAATACAACGCTAAGTTTACTATCCGACAGGTAAATTAAATTCAGAATTTCTAGAATTCCATACTACTGTTTAGAGTTTTATCGTGAAACCACCCAAGCTTCTAGTTTTCGAGCTCAATTCGAAGTGTAGAAGATTTGCTTCAAGTTTTCCACATTTGTTTGCAATATTGGCATTACTTTCCTCATATAGCCGATTCTCAGATCAAATTCGTAGAATCCAATAAGACTCTTTATATAGGCAAGCCTTATTAGAAGCCTGTTGAATCAAAAGCCTTATCAAGATTTGGCACCACACATACGGGAAAATGTATAACAATTAACTGCAGATCTAAGAAAACCAATCACACATAACCAATTGGAACTTCCACCACATCTATGGCAGACTGAAGACTAAGAAACCCAATCCACAAATGTGCCAGAATTCCTTAATAGTCGCACAATACTGTTAAAACAATGCTGTCTTCCCGAACACTTAGCATACGCGTTGTATGCTAAGTGTGCGACCTAGAGCACCCACGCCCCGTGCACTGACTGCCGTGATATCATTCGACATGGAATATGGAAACAACGACGATATGACAAAACAGAAATTTTAGGAGTTAGAGATTACAATCATGGTTACAAAGTATAAAAAGAAACCGAAGACACGATGTATAGATTATGTGAAAGATTATTTCGTTAGGATAATATAAGTGGATGATGAATTGATGACTGAAAAAGAAATCAGCATCGATCCCGAGTCAGTTAAAAATAAAGATAGGAGAATGATGACGGTAATCGTGTACTTGTTAATAAGAGCAGGAAAAACACTTCTTTTGCTCCATAGGGTTTCCAAAGTGTGATAAGGATTTGATGACGAGGCCGAGAGGAACCATCTAACTAGGAATATAGGCAACAACATTACTATGTAACATTCAAAACTCGTGCGCCTAAGATTAGCTGTGGATTAGCCCAAATACCGGTACACCGATTTACAGCGATGATTGTTTTAATTTGAGATCAAAATGTTGCAGTAATAACACGTCCTCCTTTTTGTGATCTAACTTTTGCACAGACGATTACGTAGGATAGACCTCAAGAATTTAGTAGGCTTGGCTGTAATGACAGACGTATTTATTAAAATGACCTGCTTTGACACCTTTGATATTTCGTCATTATTCCAGTCTTTCGTTCTGGTATTTGATGGTAGATTTTCAATGTAATGATTATGTTGGCACTATAATACGATACTATCGTTCTTTAAATATTCAAGATCTAACATTTGGAACTCAAAATGCCTTGGAAGCAGAAACTGAAAAGCAAACTTTTCCTAATAATTAAAAATACAAATTTAACAAGACTAGGTATATCGTCTAAATATAAAATGGCGCTTGTGCACTGTAGTATAAACAAAATAATTTGCGTGAAATAAAGATGTTTTGATCTAAATTATTATCTCGTTACGCTACGTTAGATCAAGATCAAACGATCTGTTTGCTGGTTAGATGTTTGGCTTACATTTGAATAACATTAGAGTTCAGTTGAAGTAAAGGTGAAGTAGTTTACAAGATAGCATCAATACAAAAACTAAGTTATAATTCTTAATAGTACTCGAGTACTGTTAACAGTTGAATCCAGTAATATTTTCCTATCCCGTCACATTTCTCATACAAACGTTCCTCGTACGCGATTACGGCGTTATAACAAATTATTTTCCAAATATTTTTAACACACGGGTATCTTGTGGTTTAAATCTAGGTTTGTATGAAGCCAAAAGTAAACTTTTTTGAGAAAAATATTCAGTAAACACGCCCGAAAATCAGATTTTTTGCAATATTTTGTCAGAACTTTGGCCGTTCATAATGCGCTCATACATTGAAAAAGTAAAACAGCTTCATAGAAACCTTGCACATGTAATGGAGATTCTAATTTACAAACATTTTAACCAAAAACTAGTAAGGCTTTTTTAAAAACACGTATGTCCTGGAACAAGTTTTGTGAAATTTTCGTGCGCCAATTTTTCTGTGATGTTGTCGCGTTCTCACTCACTCGTTTGTTTTCGAGCTTTGCGTTAGTTGAAATAAATAAATTTTCAATCACGCTCGCGTTGGAGCTCGTTCGATGGGGAAGGGCGCTCTTATTGAAAACTTGTATTCATAAATAACGTTATATGTTTCGATAATGCCCCAATTTTGACTGGTCTGTGGACTTAAATCTGCAAATTAAATTGTAGTTTTTAACCGACTTTAAAAAATAGAGGAGACCCCAATTCCACTGTCTTTTTCGTATGTCTGTTACGCAATATCTCCGGATATCGTAGATTGATTTCAAAAAATCGTTTTAATGGATAGAGTATGCCTCAGCGGTGGTCCCATATGAATTTTAAGAAAATATTTCTTCTATAAGATTGGCAATTGTGGATCGATTACTAAAATTATCTTTTAGTGTTGCCGTTTCTTAATGGTTTGGATTGAATAATAAGTGGGAACTAAAAAGAAAAAAAAAAAAAAATTTTTTAAAGTCAACCGCCTTCAAAAACCATAAAGAGTTAAATAACTAGCACAGAATGCGGATGACTTTATTTCAGAATTCAGTGAAATATATTTTTTTAAGAATAATTAATACTTATCTTAAGCATTCAATCTCTAAACTATTGTCACCTACTGTACAGTAGTACCAGTAATAAACTGGTATCTGAACACCGTTCCCTCTCAGTGCGAGACGTATAAAAACTTGTGCTCTAAAGTTGCACTCGCAAAAAATATACTTCTGCGTCTTTAGTTTTTGTTACACGTTTTTATGCTACGAATTTCAGTCCATGAACACGTATTTGAATAGTAACAAAAATATAAAACTTGTGCACAATTTTGTCAACATTCCCAAGGTCACTGGCCATGTGTTTACCTAAAATAGGACAGCATTTATTTTTTCCCTTTGACTGGTAATTTAAAACAATTTTTCAGGGCAATACATAATTTTAATTTGTATTCCGTAACGATTTACCCTGTTCTTCTTGGTAGCTGCCCTTAGGAATTAAAGCTACGTACTTATTATGGATGCATTTTTGGAAAGATGGTCTAAATTTTGTTTTAGTTGACATCTTCATTTCTTTTATTTAAATAAACTACCCTTCCTCGACCTTTTGTTTCTTTATATCAATAGCTTCTAAGTCATGCAGATTCCGCCATTTTATTTAACTCTTTGTTAGCAGACTTTTGTTTTCTTCTTTTTTGCATACGCAGTGATTGCATTTGCGGCATACTATGTACAAGATAGAAAAGGCAATTCAGGAAAATAGTTATGGTTAAGCGTAGGCGACCTGGCGGCATCTCAATTATGCATTAAGGCGGCGTTTATAGTTGTCAACTTATTGCTTGTTGTGATGGCGTCGATATTGACGATCACGTTGAGTTACTCCCTAACTTTGGAAAGAGTTGTATTTAATAGGTTTAGGATGTTGCCCACCAGATCCGTGTCTAAATCTCTTTTATATCGTTTACCAAGATACAGACAATTGATCTATGATTTGGAAACTGTTAAATGTCATCTGTGATCTCAAATCCGATGCTATGACACGTTTGAGTGCATTGGACTTCCCTGAAAACCAATGTGACGGGTTAATGACAAAAGCAAACTGTAAAAACCAGGTTCGATTACATTCTCACCACAACATTCCATTTATTGAACAATTTATTTTTTTATTTACCTGTCTTCTATTTTCTTATGATTGGAGAATCGTACCTTGTTCTCGACCTTTTTAGGCATATTGTCGAAACTAATCCTTATTGTAATCTCATCATGTCAACCTTTAGACACCCACTGCTGGGCATAGGTCTTCCCCAAGAAAGGGTTCGGCCGTAATCGCCATGCTTGGCCGATGCATGTTACTCAGAAGGACGCTGCTGCCCATCCTCTGGTCAATATCCCTCTGACGTATTCTACAACACCCACGGGTTGAAATTGGGTGGTGCTATTCGCGTCTGGCACCATGTATTGTTATCTATTGACTTACAATTCAGCAGCTATTGAGACATGACATCAGAAGAGAACAAAGAAAGGCGATTTACAAACACTACAGCATTGTGAACTAATATTAGCATCAGATGTAAGTGACGGAGTCCAAGACGTGATGCCTGTCTAAGATATAATGGAAGGAATGTGAGCTGATTAGTGTGGCAATTTGTCTTATATTGTTTAGGTGACAAGCCATTACAGGTGATGATGTTATTGAGCAAGAATTTTGGATATTTCAGTTTTTTGGAGACAATTGTTCTAGAACTTGTACAGATAATATTGAAAAGTTCTAGGTCCGGTGACAAATTATTATACAAACTAAGGAAAGAAGTTTATGAAAATAAGTTAAATTCCTTTAAAAGTTGACCAAAGAAAAGCATCTTGGAGAATCCAATTCTCCGTTGACTTTATTCTTTATCTACTATTCTAAAAATAGTTTTGATGTTAATAATATCTTCCTGCAAACAAGGTCTTTGTTGTGCGTGGGTACTGTTGTAACATTTCCTAGTTTCCTCTGCTAATTTGCGAATTATTTCGAACTAGCGTTCTGCCCCGGCATCGCACGGGTGCAATGTAGATCAAACTATACGTTTAAACCTTCCTCTTGCATCACTCTATCTATTAATGAACCGGTTTAAAATCGCGATAAGCGTACAGTCAGCGGGAGCGACTTTGTTTTATACTATGTAAAGAAGATAAAGAAGCTGCACTGAAATTTTTTTTTTTTTTTTTAAGCCTGTGTTTTCCCACTGCAGGGCAAAGGCCTCTCTACTCTCCTTCCACTTCTCTCTGTCAAGGGCTATTTCAGACCAGGCGGAGGTGGCGGGATGATGTAGACTCTTTTGACAAAAAAAGAGTCTAGATCATCCCGCCACCTCCGCCTGGGCCTGCCGCGATGTCGCTTGCCATGTAAAGGGACCCATTGGGTCACACCTTTTGGCCCAATGATCATCCGACATGCGGCAGATTTGTCCAGCCCAATTCCACTTCAGCGTGACAGCTTTCCTAATGACATCAGTTATTTTTGTGATGAAACGGATGGTAGTATTCCTAACCCGGTCTTGAAGTTTTATGCCCAGAATACTCCGTTCCATAGTGATTGCATTGTTATTATCTCTTTAATATTTTGTATTAAAATTCGGCTCTCATGGCTGTTGATGTCATCCTGCAAACAATGACAATACGCACATTGTTTCATGTTCATACATATTGACATACAGAGTATCATAAACATCTATAGACACAATGTTTAGCTGCTAGATTAAGTCATTTGTGATTTTGTCAACCTGTTTATTGATTTTGAATGAATCAATTGTTGGTTTTACAGTTGCTGACGTCACATGCGTAATTTTGAGAGCACTATAACACAGTGTCTAAATCTCATGGAAATCTATAAGGCTACTTCATCGTCATCATGTCAACCTCTAGACGCCCACTGCTGGGCATAGGTCTCCCCCCAAAGGGGGATTCAGCCGAAATCGCCTTGCTTGGCCGATGCATGTTGGCGATCGCAGTAGGTGTTATGGTACTCAGACGGATGCTGCTGCCCATCCTCCGGTCAATATCCCTCTGTCTACAACACTTACGGGTAGAAATGGGGTGGTGCTATTCGCGGCCGGCACCTCACGGCTTAGGGCTACTTAGGATGACATTATTGCCTAGGTAGGAAGACGACAAAATACAGAATATATTTTATTTAAATACGCAATGAAGTGTAAATTGATATAAAATCCTTTAATAACTATTTTGTAACTGAAGCAGATGAGATTAGTTCGTACTCATTACTCCACACAATCAATCAACGACTTTCTTTAATCTATTACTTGTTAATCCATAATAATAATCGTAGTAGGTATCTCGTTGGTAATCCATAACAATTAATGCTTCCATACTAATATTATAAATGCGAAAATAACTCTGCCTGTTACGTTTTCACGATGAAACGACAGAACCGTTTTTGAGATAGACTTAGGCTTCTTTTTAATCCAACATTCACGGACGATGTCGCGGGCAAAAGCTAGTAAATAAATAAAATCTAATTAATGTGGTAATTGATTAAATAATCTCTGATCTTTTTTTTTATTCAAGTGGTCGATCATTGAAATAACTGTTCTTGTGCATTTATACATAGCTAAGCGTTATTATGAGCATGGTGGTCATGAGAATTCTTGTGTGTGACAATATCCACTTCCAATGTTGAGATTGCTCTCTGATTTACAAATGAATCATATAAATTGCAGGAAAACGGGTTTCCTTTATTCAATATAATTGATGATTCCGAGAATATTACACTTTGAAATTTAAGTAGTTTGAGGATTATTTGGCAAAATTCCACGTCGCTAAAGAGGTTTACTTGTGATTCATGTGATGGTTTCCATCCATGGTGTTTATAAAAAAATCCTCTGTTTAAAGATTGCTATAAGTGGCCATTTGAAGTGTACATTGTTTCAATAAAAAAGCAAGTTTAAACAGTTTACAGGTAAATCTCTCACAAAATAAATCAGTTACCACTCCCAGAAGCGATAGCAATCAATAACAGTCCAAATAGTTATATCATCGAGCCGTTCTTAAAACTGCTCCTCCAAGAAATGTTCTATAAATCATTGATACAGTAAATACGCCCAACACAGTCAATTCTGAAAATCTGCGCAGTACTAGAGAGGTTACATAAAAAGTGAATGTTCGGGGAAATCTTAATTATAACTAGGGAAGAATCTAAGAAGTGGAACAGGACCGCCCTTATTTTCCTTCTAAACTTAAGCTATTTTAGATAAATTTCGGAAGAAATGGGCTACATGATTATGTTAGAATTGATCAAGGGTATTTAATAACAGGTGAGACTAGAACCCAAGTTTCTAAGAAAAAGAAATGATGAGTAAACAGTGCGCGGGTGATCCCCGAAGGCTAGACAAGCATTACAGTATGACTACTCTTAGCAGAAACTACAAAAATATAAATAAAGAAATTTCTGTTATAGCAATTTGAGTGTATGGTACTGCTGATAAAATGGCTGTGTGATTGATCAGCTTTTGCGCTATGGGTTGCCGGAACGATTCTAGCATTGTCAATGTAGTAAACCTACAGTAGTGGAAGATCGCGTACAGAAAATAACAAACACGCACAATGAAGGTAACATTTATAGTGTTTAGATTTTGTGCGAAATGGAATGGAATGTGTAATTGCATTTCTGTACATGAATAGCATGACACAAATCCAACACAATCCCGAATTAGTTTCAACTGTTAGGCAAAATACTACGTCCGTCTTGAAACAATAATTTATTGGAAAATATGAATGCATTGGGGATTTTTGGCTGGTGGGAAAACTATTTCCCAAATAAGGAAGATCGCATTGCCAAAGCTGAGGCATTGCTATGATGGTTATCCAGTAAGAAGATATCAAATACGAAGTTGGAACGACACTAGTTAAAACATAACTCTACTTACTCGTAGCAGCTCAAAAGCTCGAAATAGTAGAAATAAAGTTATTTTTTTAATTAGTCAGCCAATGAAAAGAGAACTGACACAATTGAAGATTTGAAATAGTTTGCTATGTCGATGGTAGCAGACAAAACGCACTGGAAGCTTACATAGCATGTTTTCTTTCAACGTTTAAAGCATCTATTTGTAACAACACGTCAATGATAACACTAACATCACAATAGTATCTTTTATTTATCGTTTCAATATTCAAAGTGAAACAATTTAGTAATATCTCATTCTTTAAAGTTTTCATAGTGAGATTGTTCGGTGCGGAAACTTAGGCAGCTGTGTTTACGATTCGTTGAAAACCATCAAATGTAATGATTTGCAGCGAACGCCGCTTTAAAGAGCGGCGCTACACCATTCGTTGCGAATCGTCTGGTAATGGTTTAATGTTCAGGTATGGAATATGAAATGGTGAACTCATTCGTTTTAATTTTTAGATTTATTTTGTTCCAGACATGCTTCAATTAATCTTTATCACCAACGTGACATTGCTTTGCTTTAAGAGAAACTGATACGTGAAAAAGAGATTCTCTCAGCAAGGAGAAAATGCGAATTGTGTTTACATTAACAAGATATTACTTATGACAGAGATTAAGACATTACGCAGCTATGACACTGTTGAAAGAAGAAATAAACACAAAGCAAATATACGATTTAGGATATGGAAAGGATGCAATATTGATCTTTACGAATCATTTTCCAAATCCTTTTATGTTACTTTTAACTATAAACCTCCATATATGTTTTATTTAATTATTGAAGCGCCTTACTATAACCGAATCTCTTTACTGAGAAACATTGTTCTGACACCCGGTGTTTTCCTTACATCCACGCTCAATCGTAGGAAGTGGGCAGACTTGTTCTTAGAACTATATTTAATGGGAAACTAACGTTTGTGTTAAACGCCAAGATTTTCGGAATATATGTCAATGTTTACACTGTACTGGTTGGTAACTCCGGGGTGATTCTCAAAATTAATATCCGTGATAAGTTGTTGAAAGATGACGTGCGCGTTTCGGAAGTGGATGAAAAAAGAATTGGCAGTTTTCACCACGTTTGACATTTCGTTGAAGGTCGGGTAAAAGTTGATAAAAATTCTAAAAGTACCGTAAAATTAGAAGCCAATAGTGATATGGGTAGAAAATTGAGATAGTTGCTTGTTCATCATGTCAACCTTTAGACGCCCACTTCTGGTCTTAGGTCTTCCCCAAGGGAGGATTCAGCCGTAATCACCATGCTTGGCTGATGCATGTTGGCGATCGCAGTAGGTGTTATGGTATTCAGAAGGACGCTGGTGCCCATTCTCTGGTCAATATCCCTCTGTCGCCTTCTACGACACCCACGGGTAGAAATGGGGTGGTGCTATTTGCGGCCGGCACCACACGGCATAGGCATAGATGTTTGTTGATAAGTAGAAAAAATTTAGTTATTTTAACATGGGGTTTCTCAATAGTCAAGATGCTTGTAAATGTTGAGAAGCGGCCGTGTCATCAACTGGGTACCCCTTACGCATTAAAAAACCTTCAAGGGATTTACCAGTTTATGATGCTCTCCTTACATTAATCTTCACATCAATCTACTTCAAAAGCTTTCTAATGCATTTACATACACGTGACTTGCACCCATTCATTATTGTTAGTACGTCAGAAAGGGATATCCTAAGCTCTTATCTCGTACAGGTTTACACTGAGCATACCTATGATGGCGTAGAAATTAGTAACGTCATTAGGATAATTGTTTAGTTTAACCTATTTGGCTCAAGAAATACTTCTGTTACATCAGAGGAATCGGAAAACGCGTAAACGTCAGTTATAATTTTTTTTTTATTATTTTATTAGGAGCTCCATCAAATAATACACCTTACATCCAAAATTAAAAAAAAAAAACATTTTTACAAAAAAGACAACCGCCTTCAAAAAGTAAAAAATAACTTTCAATTCGCAAGTCGGCGGCTTTGGTTTTGCTTGTTGTTTTCTATTGCCACCGACATGCGAATTGAAAGTTATTTTTTACTTTTTGCAGGCGGTTGTCTTTTTTGTAAAAAAAATTTTTCGCTTTTTAGTGCCTACTTCTCATCATAGAAATTAATAACGAAACGGCGACACCAAAAAAAAAACTGTCCCTTAATTTTCAACCCTTAGGGGTGGAATATTTTCTTGACGACCAAATTTGAGGTATACACTATCAATTAAAAAAAGAATCATTGAAATCGGACTACACTGAAAACAGTTATGCGTGGTCAAACATAGAAATAAATATATAAAAATAAAATAAAAAATTGATAAAATGAAAACTACTGGGCCAAACAGTAATAAATTTTTATGGGGCCAAATGTCAACTATTCCACATCAAACTAAAGAAGAATCACGTAAATCGGATCATAAATCTCAGAGTAATCGATGTACAGTACGCAAAAGAGATAAGTATCCATGTCGTCGGGAATAGTTAAAGATTTCTTAGAAACCAATGGGGGCTTTCAAATGAAATTTTATTAAATCATTGAACTGTTTATTCTCTATAAAATGTATTTTATTTTATTTATAAAAACCTATCGGTTTCTAAGTAAACTTCAACTGTTTCCGGCGACATGGATACTTATCTCCTTTGGTGACCGTACATACATTAAAAAAAAACAACCGAATTGAGAACCTCCTCCTTTTTGAAGTCGGTTAAAAAGAAAAAAATATTTAAAATCTACGACCTACGAAATCTATCAATAAAATCAAACCACATCATGCAATAGAAAACAAATATAATTAATTATTAATATAATTTCGAATTTAATAATGACAATAGACACGATTTCAATGGTGTTTACTGTAAATCTTTAATTTCAATCACAGTTGTCTTTGCTTGCTTTTAGATTTCTGTATAATGTTTGTTTTGAATTTACATCTTCAATTTGGAAATGGTTCTGCCCATATAATTATTTTTTTGTTTACCTTCAATTATGAACTGTAACCAGATCATAATTTCCATTGCCCCTATCGTGAGGGGACCTGTATTCTCTATAAGCATAAACGTATGTATTCCGATGGGGTTGACTTAATAACGACCATACGATGACGTCATTCTCAAATTCCCCACACAGTAATTGGACCTTCGACACGCTACGCACTTCGGTTTTCCGTTGCTTGATCATTTATTTAGAGAAATATTTGGAACCGAGTTTGAGTAGTTATATCAGATATAGCTTCCATGAGGCCCCTGTCTCGTAACCTAGTGAATTCATTTGATTGTATTTTTTGTAGCACATCGTATTTCGTAGTACTTCAAAATTACCGTCTAAGAGCTTTAGTTTTTGACTAGATATTCCTTGTTTAACACAGTTTTGCTTGACTTTTTTGAGGATTCAATCATTCAACACCCCATCATCATCACTTCCATCAAGGGGGATCATCGTCGCACATTCTTGGCATTTCCATCGACAGGTAGTTCAACTGCTCAAGTCCAAGGTTTATTAACAGCTGAGTACAATTACCTGTCACTAAGTGTATGACCTTTAATGGATTGGAATTTGGTATATGAAGACAAGTTTATATGAAGTTCTTAAAATATTTGTATCTTTGTTTTTCTTGCTTCTTTGGGGACTTTGAACTACTTTTTGGCTAAGCTTTATCGGCTTCCCATTGCATTCATCGCATTATTTCAGCTTGTGCGTTCAAACTTTACGCAAACATTTTACCGTTCTTTTGAATTCATCAGTCTATCCGAGTCTATCGTTTCAATTGACTGGCTTCTTCATAAACAGTTGCCAAGTACAGTCCTAGGCTATTATTTCATTCAACAAATTCCCTTCATCAACTCTGCTTTCAACAATCCTTACGACTTCAACAAAGTGAACTTTATTAATAACTTCTGCTTTATTTAAACAGTAAATAGCGAAGGTATCAGAGAACACCAAACATATGTTGTTACAAACTAAACAGTCCGCGTTCCTCGGTCTACTTGAAACAATCATAACTACAACATTATGTTCTCAAACCATGGAATTTGGCGGACTCAACTCCTTTTCGCCATATGTTGACCCTGAATTCACCGACTCACTCACACTAAATAAATTTTCAAGTACAGTTCCAAAAAGTACCTTATAAATATGAGATTAAAACATAATTTGGAATTGTCTGAAACTTGTTTTAGGCCGTTTGTTTACTAAGCGGTACGAATGGTTGAGAATAATCGCGTCTCGTTCTAATGTGCGTTTTGTTTTATTGCCTTCTCGTTTCGCGTACCATTCAGTTTGAAGTGCACAGGTGCATCATACGTCTGTCTCGCTCACTCCCCTTGTTTATATCTGGTCGCTCGTGGGTCAGTCTCCCGATCGGATCGGTGCGAAACTGACGTGTTGCTACAAGCGTTTAACAGCTTTTTTTAGAAAGTGCCTATGGTGGATGTGTTGGTGTTTTTTTTTAAGAAATAAATTCAGTGATGGCAATGACATCGTGCCGTAATGACAGTGTAGTGTTGTGCATCAGGTGTTAGTGACGTTCTTGGCATTTCGTTGTTTTTGGATATCCTTTTGTTCGGAAACGTGAGCGTCCGGCTTGTAAGCGTATGCTACGGTTTGTTTTTTTTTAAGTCACGATTTATTAAATACAGATTGTCGTCAATGGATTGTGTAATTTAAATAATCTTTTGAAGTTTTTTGATGAATTTAAAAATAAGGTATAGTTTGATAAGAGAAAAAACGTTTTACAAAGTTCGTTTGTTCTTGAACTTGACTTAAGTTCGCAGAAACGACATACTTACGTCATGATTATAAACACTGTTTATTACTACAACATTAAAAAGTAACTCCCAGAGAGGGTAGGATTAAAATAATCAAACAAAACGTTCTAACTTTCTTTAAAGGTAAATTACCTTTAAGTACCAACACAGTTCACGCATCTTAGAAAACCGTTTAAAAAGATTCCTCAAATTGAACACATAATCTCAGTGACGTCATACAATTATGTTTAAAAACTCGTAAATACCAATACAGTAGAAACACGGTAATACCTATATGTTCCACTGTGTTTACACAAATGTACAGCAACATGAGTGACGGTCAGTCTTTTTATTTTAAAAGTTATGACACTATACATCGAGGAATTTCCACCAAATGTTTGCACTGGCTAAAATTTAAATTTTAGCAAAATATGAATAATCTAGGTTAAATGCTTTACTAAAATTATAAACATACTCCGTTTTTTGACTGATGTTAGTTGTTAAAATATTTAGGTCATTTTTGAGCTCACGATGATTTAAACAAGTTAGATTAAATTGATGGGTTCATAACCCCTTTAGCGTAAGTTCTGCTGCATCTAGGTGATTCCAGCTGCGTTATCCAGGTCATCGTGTGTCGCCTTATCTCCTAGGGGGCGTCCCCCATTTTGCCAATATTTTATCTAAATATCAATTTTCGCTAGTATTGCTCGACCTCCCCGACATAAATGTGTCGGTTATCGCGGATGCGGAGGTCCAGGATTAAAAAGTAACTTAAGTCCTTTTTTAGTGTACCAAATTTCATCAAAATCGTTCAGTGGTTCAGCCATGAGAGCATAACAAGATCAGGACCAAGTTACTTTCGCATTTTTAATATTTGTATAAAAGATAATATCTATTTAGAAACTATATCTGTTGTTTTGTTATTAATCTTCACTTTGCTGGAGTGAGAATTCGTGTATTGCTCCTTATCTAATATCACAACAAGGCTGTATCCATTTCATCATTATATCCGTACAAAGTAATACATATGTGATCGATCCTCTGTGAGAATATTTTCACGTTCGTCCGGAGAAGTCATTAGTTTATAAACCAGTCGATGGCTTCAAACTATTTCACAATTCACATGGGAACTCGGCTTTCTTGATGTCTCTCTGTAATTTATGTTCGTGAGAGTAATCTTGAAGGTTTGTAATAGCATCCAAGATGACCGAAAGACAGTTAAAAGTGTTTTTAAATGCACTTTAAAACTTATCTACAAAAGTACCTAGTTCAAAAATATCTGAGAAAATAGTTTAGGTAAAATCCCTTTGTCTTTTTTGTGAACGCAAATTCATGGAAGACATAAAAATAGAAAAACCAACGTGTAATCCAATAATACGCCTTTAACTTCTAATGAGTCTATTTCACTATTCCTTGTATTAACAGGCGAAGTCAAATGAACTAAAACAATTGCAACTAGACGGCAACAGAGCTTAAAAAGCACAAAACAAGTTCTTTCTAATCCCAACAAAAGCCTCACGGAAGAGCTCCGGGCATCGCGTGACTTGGAACTGCCACGCGTTGTCCGGATTATAACAAGTACCGCAAGTTATGTCATAGATTGCTGACAAGAATCCAATCCTTCTGCGAAATGGAAACGTTTTGATAAATACCTGATGTGAGACAGGTTTCTGAAGGTGAACTGGCTTCAAAGTTCAAATTGTTATCAAAACAAACCACTATTCATTAGCTTTAATTTCCTTAATATATTACATACTAATATAGTTCCTTTAATATTATAAATGCAAAAGTAACTCTGTTGCGTTTTCACGATGAAACTGTTGAACCGATTCTCATGAAATTTGGTATGAATATAGCTTAAGCCTCGGGAAAGGACTTAATCGCCCGGGAAAGGCGATAATCGACATCCACGCGGACGAAGTCGCGGGCAAAAGCTAGTTACCTATATATTAACTTGGATAATTAGGTTTTTAGAAGTCCCGAAGCTCAAATTTGGCAAAACACGTGTAATTAATTCGGTTTTTGAAAATCTATGTTTGAATTTCCCAAAACAAGTTGTATTATGCTAATGTCTTGAAGTTGATTCTCACATGTGATAAAACGTGTTTTTATTTTGTATATTTTAATAAACATTACAAAACCCTGAAATATATTCAATTTTAGGTTTTTCTATTTTAAGAGCAGTAGTAATGGTGGACCTGTAACAGACCACAATTTTATGATTGAATCATGGTTGAGATGACACGCAAGATCGTGACCTTAGTCATTATTATTACAAATATCCTTGTTTCGAGAAATACGTTTAATTATGAGTAATTAAAGTACGTAGGATAACTGGGAATCTCTAAGCAAAATAAAATACAACACAAGTAATTAAAGTATGACCACTTCGGAATAAGCCACTGACTGAACTCATAAATAAATATGATGATGATTGAATTTCTTGATTCTTTACGGTTTTTAACATGGCGAGGCTTGATTATGCAACTATTTCGCCGTACCAATATTATTTATTTCTTGGATTTCTCACTATCAAAGCTGTTGTCTTGTTCTATTCGTTACCACCATTGGTACACACCTCTATGATTTGTGTTAGTGATGAAATTATAATTCTAATATGTGGATTCAGTGTGCTGTACTTTAAGTCAAAATGTATATTGTAGCTGATTATTGTCCCGTTATAAATTCAATTAAATCCCACCTGAAGGTGATTCTAGTAACTTCTATACCCTATAAGATAAGATTAGACGTAAACACAAACCTTTTTTCAGTCCCTTCAACCGATTTTGACTTCTATTCCGTAGGCTTAAGGATGACATTAGAGGCAAAAAAAGTGGTTACAATACAACTGTTTACTGCAGTTGCCATTTGTCATGCTACCAACGCAATAGAAGTCAAAATCAGTTGAACGGACTGTAAAAAAGGTTTGAGTGAATGTCTAATCTTATTGTGAACAGGGTATAGGATCGTCCACATACTCTGTCTCAATCTGTAAAAAAGATCTCCATTTTACCCCTCATTTTTGTTAAGTTTTTTTTTGTATTCTAATAGGCTTGCGTTGAGAATTGGCTTTCTGTTCTACTAAGCTCAATAACTAACCCGGCAGACGTTCTTCTGTCCTGAAAATAAAAACCGACTGCAGCGCCACCTACCGGGTCCAATTGTGAATCTAAGCCATTCTCCAATCCACTGGAACACACACAAAAAATTTCATTAAGGCGCGTCCCTGTGCAAAACGCAGCGCTAGCCGTTTCTAGTTCTGTTTTCCGGACCTAAATACTCTTTATCCAAAAGAAATATCAACAAATAAAAAACAGATTACGTTCTACATAATCTTGACTTCAAAATGGTAGATCTGATTTTTTTTTACGAAGTATAGTATTTAACTAATCTCCTCACAACTAAACCACAGAAATGAGAAATAATTATTGAAAACATGCATCTTCTCGGCAAGTAACCATTAATTCATTTTTTTACTAACACTAATGGATAGGCAATTTATTAATGAACATTTTGGTAGATTTTTTTTTTTCAAAATCCCAAAATGTGTTTTTATAAAGATTTAATTGTAAAATCTTAGTTGAGCGTATTTCGCTACTGTATCTCTTGCGCGGCGCAAAGGGAACGAATACTCAAGGTTATTTGCTCAGGGTACCGCCTTAAAATCGGTCCAGCCGTTTAGGAGAAGTTCACTTTCATACACACGCACAGAAGATTTTTATATATAAGATAGGCTTGCGTTGAGAATTGGCTTTCTGTTCTACTAAGCTCAATAACTCAGAGACATCATACAAAGCAAAGGATTTCTCAAGCAGCTAATAAATCTATTAAGAAAGTAGGAATGTGTTAAATCTTCATCAATATCAAGTTACCGTTAAGTTCTAATGGTATAAACAAATACGGGTAATCAAAAAGTCATGTTTACTCGGAAGTGTAATTACAAGTATCCGCTTGACACCAACTGTGTCGGTCCCACGTTTGACTTTCCTAATTTGCTCCTAATCCGTTTAATTGCCGTTCTGTTTCCTGCCAATCGCTTTACCTCCTATGTGCCGTAACGTGAAAGTGTAATCGATCTGTCATTATCTAATTAGTGTTTGTACGGCTTCATTTTATAATAGATTCTCATTTAGTCTGTTTTGGGAATTTTGTGTCAAAAGGGTCTTTATTGCTTGTACAGACGCCAACACATCAAGCCTTACCAAACTGTCAAATTTTCCCAATTGAATATGAACTTTATTCTTTTGTAATAAAGTTGAAAACCTATCAAAGAAATTTGACAGATTGTTGTAGCTTGATGGGCTGACCTCTGTACATAGATCATCGCCAATGACTTTTTCTTACATAAAATGGATTTGTGATCATCTATACAAATAAATAAAATTGAAGTGTCTGTTTATGTTACAAACAGCTATTATGTTATAATAATAGCTGTTTATTAAATGCATATGAAAGTATTATACAGTATTTAAATTAAAAAAATATATATATCTGTCTGTTTGTTCCGGCTTATGTCTGAAACGGCTGAACCGATTTTGACAGGACTTTCACTGGCAGATAGCTAATCTTATAAGGAGTTACTGGACTGCTTTTACTGTAGAAAAAAAAATAGGTTTCCGCAAAAATAAAATTAAACCCAACTGATAAACGTCTATCGCTTGGATGAAGTCGCGGGCATCAGCTAGTATATCTATGATTTTTTGGGCTCGTTAGTGAATTTATGTGAGGAAGCTGTTTTGTAGCATATTTTAATACATAATGTTAAGCCTGTTCTAACTTTTGCGTAATATCTGGTTATGTCACGTGTTAAAAATCATATTCGTACTTGACATTTCAGCAACAATACCAACCATGGTCGAGGGCAACAAACTGGTTACACACAAAAACATAACTGAATACACTTGAAAGTTAAAAACAAGTTACCATGACGCATCGACAACAAAACCACAAGTTTAGTTCTTAATAATTCTCTGACCACCCAGTAAACCAGAGTGTCGAGACCTGTGTCACTTTGTACGATAAAGTTAAGGAATATATCGGTGGGATCTACCCTCCAAGCCCTTTGAAGTTGATGATGAATCGGCTTAACTTGGTGGACACCTAAAAATATAACACTGTCCCTGTGCAAAACGCAGAGCTAGCCGTTTTTTGTGCAGTTTTTAGGACCTATATACTCTATATCCAAAAGAAATATCAATAAATAAAAAAATACATTACATTTCTACGTAATTCTTGACTCCAAAATGGTTAATTAATTAATCTCCTCACAACGAAATCACAGAATTGAGAAATAATTATTGAAAACATGCATCTCCTCGTCAAGTAACCATTATTTAGATTTTCTACTAACACTAATGGATATGCAATTTAATAACGAACATTATGCTATTTTTTTTTCAAAATCCCAAGGTTTGATTTTATAAAGATTTTATTCTAAAATCTGAGCGTATTCGCTACTGTATCTCTTGCGCGGCGAAGAGGGAAACGAATGCTCAAGGTTATTTGGTCAGGGTAGAGCCTTAATTCCGTAAACTTCCAACGAATTTCAATACATCATCACTTAAGCTTTGGACATAAGCCTCCTCCATGACGCTCCATTGTTCCCGGTCTTCAACGAATTTTGAGTGCAAGCTAAATGTAGGATTGTTTAACTATGTTCTGTTGCACGAATGATATTAATTAGCAGCTGTATATTTTATATTTTCTTAACCTCACTCATATGTTGATATTGGCAAGGTCTCAAACAATATTCTTCGCCTGTTGGTGGCGCTGTCTATCATCAGAGTTAGGGATGACAAAATTACATATTCTTTGCTCTATAGTCCTGTGTTACCATTGTTTATTTATAAGCAGGAAAGGTCAACTTAACTTGGTACCTCAAATCGTCATATAAAACGGTATGATCTCATACTTATTTGTGTTGAAGCCGATACAAGCCCATGCGGCTCCAGCGTGCTGATTCTTTATATTTCGTCCTTTTTTTCTTCTTTAGACGCTCAGCAGTGCGTGCTGAACGAAAATAAAAGTTCAAAAAATGTTGAGTGCATGGGTTTTGCGTTTAACGTTGTTTAGACAGTTTTATAGAACTTTTGTCAGTGTTTAGTATTCATTAAGTTAGGTTTAAAGACTTTTGGGTGTGGCTTTACGATTGCATGACGTGTTTTGAATGCGCTCTTATGCTTATAATGTCACAGCGACACTTCATTTTAAATTAGTTTTCTGTGTTATGCAGCTGAGAATGACAAACATGAAAGAAAAGAGTTCTTAATGATCAAATTCATAAGCCTAGGCATTTAATAAATAGCTGTTATTATTGCTAGCAACAGCAGTTTATGACAATGCCCTTACAAAGACTATACAAGTTATTGTTATGATCGGCAAGACCCCTGTCCTTGAACAAAACTATGCAGTATTTAGTACAACAACACACGCGATTGTCAAATTATCGATTTAACCAAAAATGTGAACATGACATGAAGACATGAACTAGACAAGCTGTTTTGAATAGACGATGTGTTTGAAGCAACTGTCAAACAGTTTGTTAACAATTCACAGGTCTATCGGTTTATTGTTGATCGCACATCGTAATTCAACTGTTTTGTCAAAGTCTTCATCTAACATCCAAGGAGGACAAAAAATGGGTTATTTTATCTTGACGACATGCTCGTGATTAAGCGTCTCAGGAAGCATTCCTTTGTTTCCAACAGTATCTCCAGGATGTTCTTCATATCGACAGTTAAATATAGTTCCATTTGTACCTTTACAGAACAACAAAGTTACCCCAGTAATCTTATTGAACAAGGTTACCGTGTCACTATCGTCCCACCCACTGGTCACAGCCTCCCACTCTGTGTCCTTATCAGCTCAATTTGTTCCAAGCGGGACAGGAATGCCAGTTATTGATGATGCTTTTAACAGAATACCTGTCGGCACAAATAGAAACGTTTCAATGTTTTGACGGGAAACTAATGTGGGACGTCGTTTCTTGGTCAGTAGTGTGCTTCCATTTAGATTTATTGTTCATTGTTGTCCCTTGTCGTCATTAAGTTGGATGAATCGAAAGAATTATCCCTACTCTTCCTGTTAAGAATTTTTTTTATATATAGGGTGGGGATGGCAATAGCACAAAAAAGGATCATGGTAGGATTTGATAATTTGGTGTAATTGTTTTTATTGAGCATTCATAATATTAAATTATGACTCCACAAGTGGCCGCTCTTCTCACAAATTAGAAAACCAGTACTTCACTTGGTGTTTTATTTTGGTTACATTTATATGCTTTTTAGTATATCTGATTTTTTATTTTTTTATTCAAATTTTTAGAATTTATTTGATAGTTTCAAAATATTCTTATGTACTAGTATTACCAGTATTTAAATTTTTTGTTGTATCGTAGTCCCCGCCTTGTATAAAATTATATAGTATGAGTTCACACCAATTTTGCACTGATAATGAAGTCAAAATATGAAGAGCTTGTGGCTAAGTGAAACCTGTTCGGATCGATCGGTCGTCGTGCTAAAGCTACGCTTGCCGCGGTCGGTCCGTGGATGGGTGACCATCCATTCAATACCAAGACCCCTCCGTGGCTCAGAAAGCATGTAAAGCTGTTGGTCCCGGCTGTCATTTGTAGATCTTTGACAGTCGTTATGGGTAGTCAGAAGCCAGGAAATCTGACAACGAGTCTTACCAAGGGGTGTCGTGTTACCTTGTATTGGGTTGTGGAGGTCTGATAGGTAGGGACCTATCAGACCTCCAGGGTTTTACAGGGGTAAAACAGTGGTATTTAGCTGCATCCAGTTAGATTAGACCCCAATATAGTGATGATGAAGTCAAAATATGTTAAACGATGGTCTATATGATATATATGGTGATCATTTTTGTACATACTTAAAATAGATATAAACGTTTCCTTATACCATAACATTACACATGATGTCCTAACACGACCTTCCTCATTAAATCCTACAATAATCCATCCTGAAAGGATTATATCGTTCGCTCAGCGCTCGCTAACCGCAGCGGCCATGATGTCATCGACTTGAATGATGGTCTGGCCATTTACCTGATGTCCCTTAGACGCTTTTAACGATGCCCCTGAGATGTGATGACATGTACTTAGCCGCATGGTTGATTCACACTTGTTTTTGAAGTGTGGAATCAGCTGTTCTCAGCGTTGTCGCTTCTTGCTACTATTTTCGAATATGCCTAAAGCTGGTATTTATATTTATCTTCATGATACACAGTTTCTTCTACATCACTAATTTTTGTTTTTCGTTTCAATGTTTCTCCATCTTTTTCTGGTTCGTGATGTTGGTCGGTTCTTCTAGTTAGCAATTTGTTGTTAATATTTTAGAATCCTTAGCATTCATATGGGTCTAACCATGTTATTATAACCTTTTTTATTATATTACTTACAATGTTATCGATTCTTTCTGAAGAAGCTGCTTATAAATACTTCTCCTATCTATGAACTCTCTCTACTATTGCCAATTGATGATTACATTATCAATGGCACGTCGTTGTCAAGGCAGGGTAGTGATAGCAAGGCCGCATATTCTCATCCCAGCTGATTCACGGAACCAGTAAACAATTGTTTAGTCATAGCGCGAATAAAATGTGGTTTTTGTTTGATAGTGCGAACTTGCGAAGGTGGGAGTTCATTGGTGAACGTTTTGGGTAGCGGTGTGGATTTCGTTGTTTTGATTGAAATCTTTGTGTTTCCTTGTTTCAAACCTATACGATAGAGGTTTAGGATACTAGTCGGTAGTCGTAACTCTTGCCTTAGTAGAAATTTATACATAGTCAAATACTTAAGTTAATTATAATTTTCCCTATTAAAAATAATAAAGACGTCATTTTCAGTAAATCTCACACTATAGTGTTAAGACTAAAGATGTTCACCTTCAACCAAGTGATTCGCCAAACAGCAGCGTGTTAGATTTTACAATTCCAATAGTTCACGCAATTCACTAACACTTGCTAAACAGATTACGTTAACCACACTTGAATTAAATTCAAGTACATTACACAGGTACTTACGTTTGTATGAAAAGCTAAATACACATTCGACGCACCTTTATGTTTCTTCATAGCTATGGAACATAATACATATAGTAACATGAATAAGCTAGCATTTTTGTTTGTATAATTATTATGTATTTTAAAAAGAACTTTTACGTCATTTTATTTTATATCTGTTAAAGTCTAGACGTAACACCTACTTGCATTCTTGGAATTTGAACAAATTCATAAACAATTTGTATGTTAAAAGAGCGTGGATGAGTCAAAGTCAGATGCTTTTCTATTTGTAAACTAAAATCCGGCGCAAAAATAGTCCAAATTCCTTTATATTCAAAAAGGTTAATGTTCTGAGGGAGAAATATTTTTGAATGGGAACAAGAACGGATAAATGAAAGGATTTCTGATTGTAAAAATAGAGATGACTGAGACAATGACACTGGGACTGCGTTAGCACACCACTAATCTCACGTGATTAAAAGCATGAAGATTATATCTATTACCGTAACAATTATGCTTACATCACTATAAATAAAATATGCTTATTCCATCCGTGACCAAAATCTTCCGCATTCTACTCTAGTCAAATTATCAAGCAATTATCCAACACTAGCTGTCTAGTTCTACGACCTGTGTGTCACAGAATGATGTCATCTTCGACGCTAGCGCACCCATCGCGAATTATTCCAATATGGTTGACATTACGAATAGGAAAACCATCCGGGGAATTAGAGAACAATAACTACTAATGTAAAATACTAAAAATACAAGTGTGTACTTTACTGACATTCAAAGAAATAAAGTAAACATGAGATTCAGGTCCAATTATAATTATAAAGTCTCATCTTTCAAGAATTAAAAACTTGTTCACTGAAGCACCTCCAACTAAGATTCGAGTGTAAACTTTAGTCTGTTATTTTATGTAAACGTTTTTGAAAAACAACGTATTCTATCGATCAACGTATTCTATCGATAATGTCTGTATTGTCATAGACATAACATTTATGCGGGCGGTGTCGCGTGGGGTCTTTACAGTCTATAAATTGCAATTTGCAAAGTTATCACGATGTTATTGCTTCCAGAGTATTAAAACTATTAGTTACAGCTACAGCTGCTACTATTATTATATCTTCATATATTCTTGATCAATTGACTTCTGTTTTGTCTTCATCTAGGCTAACGAGATTTGTTTTAGCATCAGTAGTTACAATGAGTTATCTTTTTCTGACATCATTGTTACCTATAGTCATTATAGATTTCTTTTTAAATTTTACTGTTCGTCTTTCAGTAAGATTAGCTTACCCGTGCCAATTTGCTTGTATACGTAATTCAACATAGATTTTATTTAGAAACCATGTTTGTTTATTTTTAGTACCGTTGGCGTCTTTCTTCCTCTCGTTATATTTGGTGCTAATTTAGTTCTCAGCGTGATTTCGACCTGTTTATAGTTTATTAACATCTGTGAACTAGGACTACATTGCTTGCGTCTGTAGTATTAGATTTGACCTATTTATGATCGTCATCCTAGCTTTCAGTATGTTTGACGTCAGCTTTCAGTCTACCCAGTTACGGTTTTGTCTCAGTATTAAGTTTTATTGACGTATTTGCTTTGTTATTTGTAAATACTTTTCGAGGTTTATGTTTAACTTTGAAAAAATATGTGTTGGTGTTGATGTTTGTTATTTCCTGACCAAATTCTTTGAAAAATGTTTTTGGCTCAGGTTGTCTAGGTTAATTATAATAGCAGATATTGAAGCGTAAGTTTTGCGTTATGCGTGAAAATTTTTTATGGCATTGGGATTCATAATCATGACAGTTGTGTTGTAGATTCCTACTTTATGTGTATCATCAGCACTTGTCTTAAATATCTCTAAATGCTTTAACCTTGTCAATAGCATTTTCGTGAATATCATCATTATGATTATCTAATGCTTCCTCAAAACTTATCATGTATAGTTCAAATACAATATTTTTTTTTCAAACCGAGCAATTTCACTGAAATTTCCCTATACATGTTTACATGTTACTTTTCATTATATTTTTCATTCGCTGTGTGATGTGGCAGTGTGGTTTACAATTAAACTGAATTATGTCGGATCTGCTAATAAAATGTGATTCATTTAACGTACGATGTTTTGATCTATGTTTAAATGTGTTTTAATGTGGTTTCGACGTCAGAGCAATTAGTTTTGATTGACCAGGAAGAGCAGTTAGAGCTAGTATTTTAAAATTCTGAAATTCAAACCTGAATTCCGTTCTAGCATCGGTATTTTAAAATTAATTGAAGTGATTAAGGTTTCCTTTGTAATTAAATAAATGTCTGCTCAGATATGTGTCCGCGACCTGGTTCAGTTTCTCTTACTTCTATATTATTTCAAGCTGTACTCGTATCATATGGCAGCACATCTGTTGGTGCCTTATCTTTCTGTTCTGCAGATGAGACTAAAATATTCAGCATTGTACAGAAAGAAAGCATACAATATTGCTATCAGAATCACTCTAATTCTAAACTAAAAAGAAGTGGACAGGCTTTTTCGTCGTTGACAATCAACACACCTACACAATATATTGTCACATGCCATTTACAAAAAAAAAACTGTTTCGAAAAGGGTGAGGCGGGAGTAGTCTCTAGTGGTTTAGGTAGCTACTCCTATAGTTCACCTATTTCTTCGTATGAAGCTATCAATATTGATCCTACATGACAAAATATAAATATTTGCTTTATTAGATTAACTGTGTTTATCTTTTTTATTTCACTATAATCCTTAACGTCAAGAATGGTCTGACAGTAAAAATAAAACACTATTTTTTTTTGTCGTCTTTTTCTTCTTGCGCTATCGTCTAGTCCATATCCAGAAGTAGACTTAGTAAGATGATGGATAGACTTTTTCATCACGCTTTGCCATCAGGGTCTGATATTATAGTCTACGTTCTCAAGTTCCTTCCTATATCTTCCAATTCTTCATCACCGTCATCTCCCAGCCCATTGAAGCTCATCAAAACCACCATCAGAACTCCATCTCCAATAGCGTAACATCGTTCGCACAAAACAGACGTTGCTGTTTACAGTTTACCTCGACCTTGTCCGAGTACTTGTTCACTACAAATAGTACAACGATAACCGACACGTTTCTATGGATTGTATGTTCAATATTTGTGCTGGTTTCGGGATGGGTAAAAAGAAGCCTTTCAGGGAAACTTTTGCAAGAGTTAAGCTCTGGGTCATTACGATTGACGAATTAGAAACCTTTGTCATAATGAACTATCGTTTAAGGCTCGTTTGATAAAATCAGACCGATCCAATCACCTATAGATACGTTCGCCAATAATGGTGATTACTGAACTTTTTAAATATCGTTCCTTTTAGTTAAGCATATGAAGGACAATGCTCAGAAAATGACGATATTATTATGTTATGCTACTACAACCAGTCGAGATTATTTCTGGAAAGTCAACAGGAAAGAGATTTTTTCTTCCCCAAAGAGGACGAAACAGGAAACCATGTCTCACGTGTAGTTTCGTTTTGAAACGAATGTATGTTTCGGTCAATGCTAATGTTTCGAAACATCGGTCATCTGAAATTGTCGGATATAGAAATTAAGTGCACATGTAAAGTACTGATGAGAACGGTATTGTAAATGGTAAATCAACGTCCGGATGGTGATACTCGTGAAGTGATAGCAATCGAACCAGAACGTCAAAAGTTTGCTTGTTCTTAAAACAACCAACAAGCTTCAATATTGACATTGCATACATTTGCGGCACGCATTAACTGGAATATAAAGAGTCAATCAATTCCCGGATACCACACAATCACCTGTCGAAGTCATGTTGACCAATAATCTCTCACCTGCTTCACTACACCATGTACAAGTGAGCACTTGTATGTTACCTCAAATATTAACCGTTTGACATGAAACTTGAGTGTTAACTGTTGACATAATAGTAACTGTTACTACCGTAATTGACGCAATTGGAAGTGAGGTTAAGAACAAATATGGCATAGAATATTCTAAATCTCTTCACCAGTGAGGAGGAGAGAATGTCATGAAACTTAAGGTCATAGATAAAAGAGTCTAGGAGTGAAAGACCTAGACAAATCAGCTGTGCAACAGCCCACACATGTAACTATGTCAATTGAGGCTAATAGGTTACCTTGACGGTCATAGATCGGGCACTACAATATTGAGTACCTGTCTTCCATATTCAAACTTGGTATCCTTATTCGAGGCTTCCATCAATGATGACACAGGTAGGACTTAAACTGATTGATTGACTTGAATTTTGGTTGTGATGATGGTGAAACTCTCATTGGTAAGCGAAGCGATACCTGCGTCGAGTGTGTGCGCAACATGGATATTTGTAATCAACTATTGTCTTTCTCATTCCCAGTGCTGTGTCCTCTACTCGGCACTGGGCATGACAGGGTCTTCAGTTTTATCCTGCTTTCCATTTGGCATGCAAATTAGTTGCCATCATTAATGACGCGTTTCTTTTTAATTACAGTCTTGAATACATCATGTAAGTTCACGCCATCGTCCACATAACATACACATCCGTTCAACATGTCTTGACATGTTGTCTTTCCGAGACATCAGCTAATGAGCACATTTAAGACGCCTCGAAAGCGTAACTGATCACTTTGATACTCATGTTACAAGATTTGGTCCACTGCCGTGTCTCTGTAGCACGTATGACATGTTTTTGATGTCTCTTGACCTAAATTACGTTTTCTTTTTCAATTATAATGCATACCTACATTTGTTCCATTACTCTACAATAATTTACTGTCAAATGTAGAACTTCCTCCGTTTCCTTTCATTTCACTCATACGGAATCATACGTCACATTTATTCCCTATTTGACAGCCAAAATAACCAACTTTGCATTTCCTCACTAATAGTATGTTACATGGAAAAGTTTTAAAATTAGGTCACTAATTCCAGAAACCACAACATTAAATTGACGAATCAAAACAACTATCATGGAAATTTCCATTTTGAATAGTCACCATACCAAATGATATACTCATCCCTCCTAAATCCATTACAAAACATCTCCAGGCAGTTGACGAAGGTCCATCTTCGAAGGGACTATATCCTTCTTTTATGGACTATCAACCCAAACCGTCTGCCATCTTAAGCTTAAGCTCAGTCCTAAGAATCGCTCGCCCAATGAGCATTCTGTCACGTTCTTCAGTTATAACTACTGCCCATTTAAATGTACCATTGACTGCTCAATTAAGATTGTACGGTTACTTTATGGTGGTTCAAAAACGTGAGGTTGGTCTATTTTTAGTATCAGTCATTAGATTATTTTTGCTTTGATGTTTTGAAGTTGTGTCTGGTTATCGTTTTAGATTACTGCTAGTTTGGTGTGGTTACGGTTATTCAAATCTGGCTTTGTTTTGGTGGTCTTCAACGATTTTGTTTCAAGTTATCATTCAGTCTGATGATTTTTTAATTCTTGTGTTTAGACTTAACCTGAAGTTTTACTTGGTATTATTTTAATGCTCTTTTTTATTATCCAGTATTTCATAATTCCACTTCTGATGAGATAAATAAACTCATTCAGTACCTAGTGGTTGCTTCAAGTATTTGTAGTCAACTTTAAAGTTTTCATATTAGATGTTGTCATATTTTAAACACTGGATCATACTGGTTAAATAAGGAAAGATGGTCCACTAATTGTATATACCAACATTGTGTATTTGTTTTCGCTTGAATCCGTAATTAGCACTTATTGAATCATTTTCTTTAAAGTTTTTATTACTGGTACTTGGTTGTTTTTCTGTGGTTTGACTCGAAATTATCGTATGCAATTAATATGCCTATGAGTTTATTAATTGTCTCCAATAAATTATGTAGTGCCTAACGTCACGTATAAGTTTCCTTTCGAACTGTGTATGTCGGTCAAACTAATAAGTATGCATTAATTAGTAATGTTAAATAATGTGTAACATGAAGGTTTTTCACCACTCAGCCTGCAATATTATAATCATCAGTTCTTTAAAGTTAAAAGCTACTTTAATAACTATCTATTTCTACAGCATCTATCTGCACTTTAAAATTCACTCATATACATCGTTAACATCGATAGAACTACAAATTCGTCACCACTGTCTGCGTTGCACAAAATTAACTACGGAAATGCTTCCCGGTATCCGAAGTGACGCGTCCTCTCCCTTTGCGATAGGGTTGAACGTTTTGCGGATGTTACCTGAGTCGTGAACTTTACAAGTGGTCGGATATTCTAACGAAAGAGAAGATTTATTTTATTTTTTGATATGTTTGGTTTTGCTTATTTGTTTATAACGTTATTAGCATCTTGAATTGGAGTACTATTGAGTATAGTTTCCTTCTTGTTATTGCCAATATTTTCAACTTGTCTCACATATTACAGAAGATCAATTCCAAACTGTGTCTAACATATACGTTTATCAACGAAGCATTTTCTATCAGTTGGCATGTTCAACATTAGCGAAGCCCTGTTTTCATACTACTCCCGGATCTTTAAGGAATGCCACGATATTTTGGTGCAGGCAACCCTCGTTTGGCGGCGTGGCTAAATATAGCACACAGACGTGCGCAGGCGCCGTTTATTAAGAACAGAGCGCACGAATTCCATATTTGGTTAATTGCGAACAACGTGTTTTAAGGGACAGGGAGTTGCTAGAATAAAACAAGCTAGTGTGTTGTGTTTAAGAAACGGATACCATCTTTTATAATCTTAAAAAATATATGTGAATGGGATATGCAATTCCAGTAATCATTATTATCAGTCTTAGGTAGAATAAAGGTAACGTCTCTACAGAAAATATATTCGTCCAACCCCAAAATCTAGGTTTAGACAATTCAATATTTTCATAACCCACATAAAACATGCGTGCATTTACGTCCAATTGAATTTCTATGAAACATATTTTCAAGAAAGCAATGTTTTGTTCAAATTAACAATGTGTTTTCTTTGCTGGTATTGGACGCTTTCATTTATGCATTCTTTACAAATCTACTTCTTACTGCTACACTCAGCCTGTGACATCGCACGGCTGGATAAAGACCTCTGCCTATGACTTCTAGCTGTTTCGGTCGAGGACTAGTGTTTCTCGTCTCACCATCTTTTGCGTGGTCTGCCTGCTCCTTCTGCCTCTACCAGGACTTAAGTATATACTGGTCCTTGCGCATAAGGCAGATGTGGGCAGGGTTTTGCAACTCCTGTAGTCTGTTTTGGAACACTGTATGATGTTGGAAACGTTCATTGACGAATCATTCCATTTTTAATTCGAACAAAAAAACATGGATGTTTGGCTAAATTCTCGTTAATTCATGGAGTAATTGTAAACAGAGTATTCAATAAATTTTGCGTTGGTTCGATTTCTTGTTATAACGTGTAAATCGCTGAGTTTATATTAGTGTCTGCGGTAGTAAATTAAACTATTCTGGTTTAGTGATTTACTATGGGAAAATGGATTTTTGATTTTGCTCTTTTTATTTAATGGTAAACTTGCTTTGATTTTATCAGCTTTGATTAAAATATTAGATGTTCATTTTCAATTCACTGCTGAATCTGTGTTGATTTTTTCTCTTACACTTGTTATTTCTTATTCTAATGAAATAATTGTACATTTATCAATTAGTTCCGCTTTTGCTTCAATTGAATCACTACCATCTATAGAACTTCTTAATTTAGTAAGAATAAATTACTTATTATTATTTTTCATTAAACAAAAGCCAACTTTTTTAATATCATCATTACAAGTTTACGTTCTCACGAAGCATGGTATTATACGATGTATGATTCACCAATACTTTGTAAAATGCACATTAAATTGTTTTAATACAGTTGTCACGTGTTGCTATAATACCTACATTACTGTTATTGACCGTGGCAACATTGTGTCCTTTTGTCTATCAGTTGGGTAGAAGCGTTCTCTTCTAATCAGTTTACTGTTTCTATTTATTTTTTGCTGCTATACCATGTTTTCTCCATCAGCTTCATCACCTAACTCACTTTCATTCACTTTCTTCTATACTATATCGTGTTTCTCTACGTCTCAGATTACGTCGTGGTAAACGGTACACTTGATAGAAAACCTCAATTTAATTCTCGTATTAGCTTTAATTTTGTAGCGAAATTGCCCTGCCTGTTCGCCCTCAACCATTCTATTTAGTCATCATATCTCAGTTAGACAGACGTCCGTTTTCATATTTAGGGTTGCCAGACAAAAAAATACTTGCGACGATGTGGGTATGAGACTTTGTAAATGGGAAAATCCAATTGTGATTTTTTTTGTTAACTGAGTAAAGTCCTCCGCGGAATGAATTACGGATAAAATATACTAAACGAGTCTACGAGACGAGGTTAGGGTTTTTGATCTAAAAAGTCACATTGTTATTTTTATTAATTAATAGTGTTTTATCTTTAAGGACGTCATTCATAATAAAAGTGAAAGACGAAAGCATTGAATATATTAGCAGCAATTTATTTAATAAATTCTGGATCGCCAGGCAGCCCTAACCCACCCCCCTTGCTCCCACCTTGTCTGGCCACTAAATGCAGTTTGTGCCTTTACCCCTCCTCCGTCTGGCCGCACGGGATTGAGAGGGGGATGCTTTTAAAAGAGTAAAGTGGTTAGAACGGTGGGAAATTGAAAAAAAAAAATAATTTAGGTATCTGCGTGTTTTGCTCAGTCGAGATGAAATGGAGTCTTTAGATTAAATGTTAATGGTTTGTTGATTAGAAATAGGGAAGTATTGAACATGCACCGTATCCTTTGGTAATAAAATTGAAAAACTATCAAAGAAATTTGACAGATTGGGGTCTGGCCTCTGTACTTTGGATTCTTGTTTTTTGAATCCCTTTTAGGATAGGATCTACTTGGTATAAAGTAATCATATTCTTTACCTATCACCTAAGTTGACCCTGCAGGTTATATCTATAAAATGGTGGTTCAATTAGGTACTAACGATTGTGTAAGGGTGTTACTACACTAATCGATCGATCGTCGATCGATAGGTACCATGGATCGACATCGACCGACGTTGATCGATTGGTGTGGTAGCTTTGGCTGATCGACAGATACCGTTCGACTAACCAATCGATCGATTGCCGGTCGATGGCATCGGTCGACGATGATCGATTAACCCCAGCTATAATCCATCAGTAATAATAATCAAGCAGCTCGATCGACATCGACTAATCCATTCTACCGACGATCGATCGTCGATCGATAATCTATCCATTGGTCTGGTAACACCGGCCTTAGTTACAAGTAGACATTCGAATCAGACAAAAGCTTTCGATAACTGGTCCTAATATTGAAATAATTCGCACAGTAAACTTCCCACTCAGTGGCCGTTCGCACGTGCCTACACTACATTAGCCAATCGCATGGCTTGCTCGCCGGAAGAGCGGAGGCCGCATCCTCGCGACACTTCCGTCTGCGCCCGCGCAACTAGTCGCGGGAGATATGAATCAGTAGTTAACTGAACTTTAAGTTAAGGAGTGGAGTTGTATTGAATGTTCAGATGTTTAATGAATGAGTTAGTAGGGTGTTCTATTAAGAGGACAAACAGCTTCTTTTGTAGATTTTTCAAGACATGTAGCTATGTACATTGGAAATCGTATAAGCCAATCCGAAGATATCAGTATTTTTCCATTATGATGAAAGGAATCTCTGCCACAAAAGTCATAATTCTATCTAAATTATTGAACGGTTTGAATCAGTTCGAATGAAGTATTGCGTACGGTTATTTTCTTATTTAAGTAAAATCATTTATTTTGCATATACTTAGATGTTGCCATAATTAAAAGTTCTCCTTATTCTGCTATCGCCAACCATAATTAATGACAATAAAAAAAAAAAAAAAAGTATAATATGTGGGGACATTTCAAACTGCTGCTTACATCCACCGGTTACACGCGACCTTGTCGATGTCGTCGGTCCATCTGGTGGGAGGCCTACCATTTTATAAGTAACATAACATAATTATTATAATTCAACCTACAAAAAATATCACTTAAATTTAAATTACATGAAAGATAACCTCAAGAACTGTATTTAAATTATGATTATTGCATGAAAATCCAAAATGAATTTACACCTGTTAAACTAAAATAACCTGAATCTTAAATTAACCTGAATATCTACGTCTGTTCAGATGACCTGTACAGATTTTATATATTCAGGTTAATTCCCGCTGTATCTTACAGTTTACACCACAAATTCCTTCGATACACTGCGCCGATGACATTGAAATGTCTCCTGGTTGATGATGATGTATAGATTTGGCCGGCGGCTAGTAATGTAGCCTCCGTACATTCATGTGCTTAAAGGATAAATAAATAATAGCCTCTTTGTTCTTAGAAATGTTGCGCGACAACGGAAGTGTGGGCTAATGGCGGAATCGTGATCAAGTTTTAAAACGCTTTATATTTTATTGATGATTGTCCATTTTAAATTGTAGTTAAAGAAAATGTTAAGTTACATGTGTCGGTAATATCACAAAAACCTTCTACCGAAACTAATACAAAGACAATTAATTTATTCAACACTACAAAAAAACTAAAAAAGGGAATAAGGAATCAAATGCTTTCCCTGATAAAATCTTTCACACATATCCTACCACAAACTACATAAATATTACAATAATGAAAAGGAACTGTATAAAAAGAGCGTTGAGAGCTTTCAATGAAGTTACTAAAGATACATCAAATCAAATGATTAGTTTGACAAATGAATTAAACAAAAGTGACACAAACTACACAGATATTATTGCTCAGTCCACATAATTATGTATAAAGAACATTATCACAAACATTAATAATACAGATTTACGAAAACATCTCCCAAATTACAATAACTACCATGTTTTACAAATCAGTACACGACATTAATACTTAAGATACTTTATTACACAAAGGAATTTTAAGGAACATCATCCAAATATATTTGACTACCAATAAGGAACATTGCGGAAGTGATGAGCCTTCGGAACACGTCCCGAGTTCTTTGACACCTCACGACAAGTCAACGCACGTATCTTGATGAAGTACGGAACAAGGAAAGTTGTACATACATGCGGCCAAAACTATTAGGATAAGTCAGTGGCGTGCCTAGGGGTCAAGTTTAGGGCAAGCCCGATAGATTTTTTACGTAGTAAAATAGCTATTGATTAGCTCATGTTATGCTAATTAGTGCAAGCCCGGCTTTTCGGCTTGTACGAAGGTCCCGCCACTAGGATAAGTAGAACTTTTGTTAGGAAAATACCACGTGAATTGCGTTGAAGTTTTATGGTATTATTTTGTAACATTTTGTATTTATAATAAGTAAATATCTAGACCAAATAGTAGCATAAAGAAAACAAACTGTAACCATTTCAATAAGTCTAATTTTTAGTAGGCACTGCAATAAAAACAATGGCATTCATGCCACATATATTTAAGGCAGATCAAACAATATAGTTGCATAACTATTGTTTAAAAATAATCTATAAAAACTGTCGCTCTTATTGATAAACAAGTCTAAATGTTTTAAACAAATTACATTGTTGACTAAAGTAGTATCTTAAACTATATGGGTAAGAATTTCCAAGGAGCTACCATAATACATTTTATAATTACACGCTCACTACCAAATTGACGACAATCTATTAATAATTACAATAATTTAACACCTTCGTGTTTGCCAAGAACGTCACTATAATTGATCGATTATCATTTTCAAGCTGGAGGTGTTCCAAAACTGACCAAGTTTAGTGTCCAGCAGTGTTTCAATCAGTAACGTGCAATGTTACAAGTGTAAATAACAATATCAGTGATAAACTTTATCCAATACATGGTCGGACAGATGATGTGGTTTAAGAGGGAGCCGAAAACGGCTGTGGACAAACATGAAAATGGTATGGTGGGTAAGCTGAGGAGGAAGAAGCCAGTCATATTGAAGACGACGAGGGAATCCAGTGAACGAGAAACTTCGACAGAGAGTGACAAAGAGAAGAGACGGTATTCCGATATCCTTGATGTCGTGTCCATAGGTTTGTATAAACATGCAACTTCGTTCGATAAATTAAAGAATTTCTTGCCATTTCTCATCTCGAAACGCGTTGAAAATCTGAAAGACGTCTGGAATTTGGAACAGATTATTTTTATGTAATACGTTATAAATAATTACTGAACAATGACGCGATTGGAATTATACTCGAGAACAGACTCATTGTTTATAGTGTTCTATATAAAAATGATTCTATGCTGCCAGCCTCAAAGATCCATGGAGTGTATAATCATAATAAATCAAAACCTGCAGATTATTTATTGGTGGAGAATCTTTTACACAAAACGCACGGGCCGATTATAGGTTCCTTAACATAGTTAAAAGTAAAAAAGACTGCCTCATAAAAGAAAAAAATCGCGATTTACAACATTCTTTTTTAAAATCACACCTTAGAGTCTCTCTTTGCTCATTAGTATAAAAGGCACTATAAGTGTCAAATTCGCACGCGATCACTATTTAGTGTAGGCCCAGTGGCCTCCTTTCCGTATAACGGCCTATTTAACTATAGAGGACTCGTAAAATTATAATTAAACATCTCTATTCGTGTTGTACAATAATTTAATGAAGTGACTTGTATTGAAATTGGGTCTCGGAAATAAAATGGGAATGCTTTTAATTATATTGCGTGCGACACAGGAATAGTGTTTACTGAGTTTTATTTGTCAATTTTCCTGTTTAGAATTGTCTATTTGTATGACACGATTAGCAAGAATCATAAAAAACTTCATTACGGTTTAAAAAGTTACAATAATAACCCACTTCTTGCTTTTAAGTGCATCTAAAAAAGCTATTTGTGTTTTATTGGAACAGTTTTTATAAAATAACTACATAATACTACATCTTCTTATAGATTCAGTAAAGATATAATGATGTGAGGAAGGGTACCATCCAACCAATATTTTCACAAACCAATTACAAAGCCAGCTATGTTTAAACTAGCACTAAAATGGACCAAAACAAATAAAGTAAAGTTCACGAAGATGGCCAGACGGTGAACAACCGTCCCTGGTGACGTCACCCTGCCCCCGTTCCCCTCTCACCTGATACAGAAGGAAAACACGCAAAGAACTCGTGAACTAATTTACTAAGACTCCAAGGCACGCAACCTCAGATTGCCGAGGGTCGAATACATTCCGGGAAACGAAAACATCTAAAGATCTCCCTTGCAATTTTTAATTGAAGTTTGCTTAAAGATTCAGTGGGTTTGAAATCAGAATGCCATTTACGCGTACCAAAACTAAATTGCTAAATTAAGTAGGTGCCTGGTTGTCATAATTAACAGCAGTTTTGTTATTAATAATAATGTTGAAGAAACGTTAAAATTGTTACAAAAACCTGAGAAAGACATACATTAAAACTTTCTCGAAATTGATTTCTATGTTCTATGTATATTAGTACATGTCATTTTTAAAATTCATATCGGCACAACATTGGCACAATAGTCTAAATTGCTTCTGTCCATTACTCAATATTCAAGGCTAGCTATTGGGTTAAAATTAAAACTAAACACAACACATTGCGCCACGCCGTCCTCACGATAATGTAACGTTAGTTAAATATTTACAGTTTATGTAAGATTACTGTTAAGATTTACTCCGTCGTAAATATCTACGTCTTAGGATAATGCACCGTTATCTGGATTAAGTAACACTGATAACTTATCTTAATTTGGTAGATTAACTAATGGTTTAATTCGTTTAGTTTAACTTGTTGAGATAAGAGATGTGTGTTATGAAAAAGTGGTTAAAAAATGAAACAGTGCTGCCGTCAAAATATTTTATTATTGAAAGACTTCCGTTGTTTAAATATAATATGTTAAAACAACGTACCTGTAAATGAGTTTCATTGAAATTATATCAAGTTTTTTTCGTAACAAGCTTTCCATCTACTTAACTGCGAAATCTATAATCAGCGTTAAACAAAACGTTTACAAAAACCCGAATTTAATGTAATCCGAAGATCATAACAATCCGAGAGCGTAACCCAAACTTTCGCAACACTTCACGAAACAAAAGAAAACAACATAATCACTTCGTTACATGTGTCTAATTTCTTCTAACACCAAAATTATGCAATAGAAAGCGGTTCTTAACGTCAAAACTGTAGAACTTAGGCCGCATTGTATGCTAATTACTTTAATTAAGCAAACCTCTGTAAAACGCGCTCTCAACCGTCTCCGTATGAGTCACAACAATCTTGACATTGTGTCGGATACAATCGATCGGAAAACGACATTTTTTGCCCTCCAGTCGGGTCATTGTTTCAGTTTTTGTACCACACAGACGTCTTTAGCTTTATTAATGGTGATTGCGAAGTGATTGCCGTAAAATTTTGCAATTACGATACAGAAGTTAAACGTTTTAGTAATTAATGGCAAGGAATTCGCGTAACAACGACAGTGCGATCTCATGACGTATATAATTTTAACAGAAAGACGAGATGAGAGCGACGAGTCCTTGTACGAGTCTGCGGACGGGCACAGCGATGCCATATCGGCGAGTGACGACGCCCTGCCCAGGCTCGGCAAGACACCCACGATCAGCAAGGAATCTCTCAAACTAGCTGTCACAGACGAAGAAGTAGACTTCGCGAAAACTAAGAAAGGACACAGAAAAACTATGTCCTTATCAAATCCTCTGGAAATTGTCAGGAACCTAGGAGATGAGTGGTTTGAGTCAGCGAAAAAAGAATTGGAAAAGAATTCTGACAAGAAAAAATCCAGAGAAAGCCTTTGGAGCGAGGAAGATCGAGACTCCATTCATGGTTCGACGATGAAACTCGATCAGTTACGAAAAAATAGCAAAAAAGAAGACAAAAATCAAGCTAATCTTAGAAAAACCAGTACAATGGAAGCTCCTAAAACTAGGAAACCCAGCAAAGCATCATCAGTCAGTGCTTTGAATTTTCTTAGAAGGAAAAAGACTCCAACTTCTACTAAACCAGTAGAATCCGTCGCTGAAGATGCTAAGCGCATTAGCACAGATGAGATTATGAACTACACCAAACTGTTCTTAGAATGTGAAAAACGCTTTGCCTCAATCTCTGAAGCTAGACCGCTGAGGCCAGTTGACACTGACTCTGAAGATGAGCCTCCTACGCCAAAACAATTGGCTGATCACAGAAGGAGGTTGAGTAGACAAACATCTAGGAGTAAAAGTAAAGCTAGAGGGAAAAGTCAATCTCTTAAGGTAAATACACTAAGAAAATCTCATAGTGGAACATTGAAGAAGGGCAAAAAGAAAAGTGTGAAGACTCCTTTATCTGGAAGAAGCAGACAAGCCAGCATTGTAGAACAAACTCCTATCGCAAAGAAGAAACACTCAGATTCTACTAAGCACAACTCATGGCTGTTCAGTGGCTCTCGAGGTGAGTTGTTTAATATTTTGGAATATTTTTATTTTAAAGCTTTCATCAAAGACCGAGGCAATAATAATTTAGCAAATGAAACTTATGTAGAGATTGCGATAAGAACAGAATTTGGTCATCTGTTTTGTTACTTTTTGTTAGGTATTCGCGTGCTACATTACAATTTGTATCTCACCATATGTCACGGACATCGACACGTTAGTATCCAGAATAATCGCCTGGGTCATTACAATTTATCTTTACTAATTTAGCTAGGCCACTTCGATATCGTCCCACATTAATAATTCATAATATCTACAGAATACTGCTCTACCTGACGTTTTCGGGATCTTAATGCCTTTGATTTTGTTCGAGTCGGTATATTCTAAATGTATTTCAGTTGTGTAGTTAATTAACTAAAAACATTTACCTTCCTCTTAATAAAAATTACAAATAATAAAGTTTATGTGTCAGTCCATGCTTTTCTTAGTAACTATATATAATTATAATTATGGCTAGTAAATGCAGTTATCTTAGATGATAGCGCGTGACCTTACCGAGTCTTTCTATGTTCAATACAGAGTGCTCACTGCCCACTTCATGTCGCTGAGTGATACTAGTTAGGTCATCATTATTTTGTGTTGTTGCTCATATTATAATGCCCTGTTTAGTTGTTATATAGTTGTTTTGCCATGATGCAACAGGCATAAACACACCTGTAAAAAAACATATGTCAATCAATTGTTTGCCTTAAGCCATTGTTTGGTGTTCGTGCTACGGTTTTTTTAACCGACTTTAAAAATGGAGGAGGTTCTATGTTCGTTTCTATGTATTCTTTTGATGTATGTTTATCGATATTTTCGTTATTTTTAAAATATTTAGGTAGTCCCATATTAGTTTCATCATTGTTGGCTATATAATCGCTCAAAATAAGAATTCAAGACTTGGCTAGGATCATTCTAAATCCGGAACACACCTGTTATCCGTCATAAATGTTCTCTTTTTTATGTTTTTTGAAATATTCGTTTTCTCTGAATAAGCGAACCGAAGTGTGGGACTTACATGTTTCTGAGAAACAATTGTTCGATGTCTCCGGACATTCTTGTAATATGTTATCATCAGTATTGAACATGTTAATATGAATTAATGCAGCGGTATTTCCTTTGATATTTTTACAGCATCATAAATCTGTTTTAGCTACAGTATCTACATAATTACATAGTGTTGTGCACTTTTAAAGTTATGTTGAAGATATTTTTAAATAATATTATAGAAAGTTTTCTAGGTTTTCTTGTCTGCCTAATCTGTAGGCTATGTAAATTATGCTTTGCTGGCTGTAAGTCTCTCAGCAGTGAAAACAACATATCTTTCTTCCATATTTGACTCCTCCGTTATGTTCCTATAATCAGGATCTGAATCATATTGTTTCTCTTCCATTTCCACTTTAGAATCAAAATAACTGCACACCAATATATTACTAGCAACGTGTGCGATTTATATCCGCTAGTAAGTTGTTTTCGTGACCCGTTTCGCTGAATATTCTGAACATACAATGATTTCTTACTTGCAAATATTCCATTAAAAAGTAATATTTTTATTTGTACGTATTGCGTGGTTGTTAAATGTCTGTGATATAAAAAATGGGCGTTTTTTTCTAGTGATTGATATATTTTCTACAATTTAACAATATTTGAATTTTAAGGAAAATCAAATCAAAATTGTCTGATATTTATATCAGAATGTATACCTACTGTGTTCTGATAAATGATGAAACTGCCATTTAGTGCTTAGTAATTGTCACACACAAACACTTTAAGTTACATTAAGCTTTGTAATATTTCTCTCTATTTTTTTCTAAGGTGGCTTTTTGTTGTGCGATTTAATGATTAGACCACATTACTATTAAGTAATTTGGGTAACAATCCGTAAAATGGTAGTACAAAGTGTGACGTTAAGCGACTGCTTATGTTGCTTGTTGCGTGTGTACATTGCAACCTTATTGTATTCTAAAACAAGCTCTTTAGAATATCTAGTTTAAAGTGGAAGAAAATGTATGATTGATACCAAACTAGAGTCGCTAGCAAAAAAAAAATTGATGCTGTTTGACTACAATTTTTATTGATGGACAATCTATGATAGATGATTCTCTTGATATTTAGCTTAGCACAAACATTTACTCAACAAATCCGTCACAAAACAGATCAATCTAAACCAGTTTACAATTGCACTTCAATAGTCTATTGAGTATTATTATATTTACCACTTCCATACCTCACATTCCTGGCATGTCCATGACCTGCCATGGCGAACTAATCGCCGATTATATCGCGGTCAATCGGCCGGCGCTCGCTTATCGATAAGTCGGCCGGCTCTTGACAGTATGTCTGTTAGCAGTCAGTCAATCCTCGTTTAAAGCGAAGTGGGTGACACCGATCTAGTCTGTTGTGGATTTATGTTAGGTATTGGTTTTGAAAAGGATTTATGTTGGAGCTTATTTAACTGGATCAGCGTGTTTAAGAGTATTCAGGCTCCTGCTTTCCTTAATGTTCCGAATGAGATCAGAAGTTTTTGTCTTTGTCATTCAGTCGCTTCTGTTTTAATGACTTCAAACAAAGCACTAGTCATTATTTGTTCTATTCTATTACTTTCTTTACGCCGAATATCAACTTCTACATGCTTTACATTCCTAGATCTCACTAAATACCTCCTCCATCATTTGAATCTTTCGCTTTTGCTACCATCTCCATCATTTTTAATTAAATTGGTTTTGAAGAACCGCGTCCCCTACCATCTTTAACTCGATTGACATGCGCGTCCTAACTCCGGAAGTGGATATATATAGTGCGAGCATTGAGTCACGCTCACCGAAACGTAACGTATTGTCTCGGAGGCGTCCAGGCTAATTCTGGATATCTAATGGTAGGGGACTTCTGACTGTATTAGCTTTCTTTGAACTGGCGATTTGCGGATCGTTCCCGGGTCATTTCAGTTCGTCGTCTTCTTGTTTAATGATTTTAACTGTATGTTCTGCTTCATCAAGTCGAATAAACTTATGATGTGATGGCATAGGTCTAAAATACTAAATGATCTGTATGACAGCTAAATGTCCTGTATGATTTGTAACTTGAAGAAATATAATTACACTATACTATTCAGTAAGTTGGCAAGAAGTGTTTCTTGTAAGTTATTGGCTATTAGTATTCTTATCGCATACATATCTCTATCGTTGGGTTTTCCCGGCCTATTGTCATGTTCTGTTTCCATTTACGGAACTGCTCGTTGGATTACTATACAGTATCCATGATGTATGCAGTTTCTGGTGTAATACAAAGGATAGTATCTTCGGAACCCATCATGATGTCTGTCTTGTGTCAAAGGTCAGAGTGATCGGTATGAATGAATGAAAATAAATGTCTGTTTGTGGTAGAAGGTATCTTATGATCAGTATATGTGTACGAATTGATTACTATTCTCATCACCTCAATGAAAGTTGTAAATGGTCATTGGTCATTCAAGTAATGGGTTCCAATAATATTTCAATGTCAGTAGTAATTCACTTACCGAGTGCATATTGTTTTCCTTATACCAAGTAATATTAATTTATTAACTATTAATTTTATTTATTGGTGCCAGGGTCGCCGATGATACGTGTATATGTCTGGACCCTCCGCCGTGCAGCATAAGTGACGTTATTGTTTTAAATAGTGTATCATGAATGAATGAATACTGAATGCATCTGAGTGGTAAAATAACAAATAGCATTCAATTGATCCGTCAAATGTAAACTTGTCTTAATGAGAGGCTGATTTGATACGACGAAATAAAATCATCAACGTTAAGAAGTATTAATAACATTGGGATCGAATATAGACAGCGCTATGCAAAAGTAATTAAAGTTAAATTTTCTGCGGCGTAGAAAGAAACCACAATTTATTAACTATTTATAAACTATATGCATTGAGATCACAAAAATTTTTTTTAGCAACCGAATTGTAATGCAGTAGCCAAGTTTTTTTTTGGGCAGATAGATGTGACATTTGCCAAACCAAATACTACGCACGCAAGATGGCGGAATTATTTCAGAACACTTACGAATCAGCAATGAGTCAGATTCACACGTAGACAGAAAAGCAACGTTAATGATCTGTTAATCATAATTATACTCTGTGGCAGCAGGTAAATGTTCTTTTTTGATTCTGCAAATCTTCACACTATTGAGTGGCTTGTAGTCATTGCTTAGTATCTATGTTAATTGGATTGGAATAAGCTTCGAAGTGTCTTTTATTTATATCTTCTGTTTTGGCAGCTTTGAAAAAGGAATATCCTCTATTTTCAACAATGTTTTAGTCGTATTTAAACATTTATTTTGAGCCACTGGCGTGACCCATGGGATAAAAGGATGCAATTTCGGAAACGGGTCGACGACCAATCGTGTTCCTATGACGTAACTACGGCCACTTTTGAATTGTGGTGTTAAAAACAACTTTAATATGATTGTGATAGAGTTTTATTTTGTTTGATGTGGATGTATTGCTCATCCTCAATCAGTCTTGTCCATGATGTACAGGAATTATAACTTTAATGGTTAGGAAATAAAGGGTAAAGTTGTACAGTCTGCAGGAGTGGATGGTACTTGATAAAATTGATTGAAGTGGATGAATGGTTGCAAAACCTATTGTTATCCACTCTTTGCTTGAGAACCTTTTAATCTGCCAATCTATTGACACGAATACTTTTAGAATGACGATATTTCCATTGAATACTACTGAGAATCATAATTAAATGTCTGTTATTAAAGTAAAGTTTGTAAGAGAAAAGAATGAAAACTTGGCCAAGAGAAATGGTCATAAAAGCGGTGATAAGTACACTCACACTGTTGACAAGTTCAAAACGAAATTGAATGAGAATCTTCAAGGTTTGGGAAATGCTTACATTTTTGAAATTTCCCATCCAACGGAAAGCTATGTTTTGGGATCATTTGTCCAAATATTGATCGAAGTTGTACTATTGTCATTTGAAAGTCCCGGTCCGACAATAAAATGAACTTCATTTATTTTTTGTCAAAACCACGTTCATACATAAGACTGGTCTGAATAAAGAAACAAAAGCATTATAACAAACGCAATAATACCATATTTAGAACCTTTTATGAAGTTACGCACTTCCCTACTGCAAAAGGAACTGCACAGAATTATTCCATTAAACCACTCTTTTGTATGAAACTTAATAAAAACGTGTCATACACATGTACAGGCTAGATTGTGCACATAGAATATCCTTAACGGTCGGCAGCATGGCGGAGTGACGTCATCGGTTAGATCACCGCTAATTGTGGCAGTTAATTTGTATGTGCTGCGCAAGAGCATGGTGTGGGGGATATTTGCGAGGAAGTGGTGGTTGTGTAAGTAATGAAAGAAAGTGGTGTTAGTAATGAAGGACGAGTTGATTGTGAATTAGTTTATGATTTGAAAGTTGCCTGAAGTTCTTTGTATTGCGAGTTGGATAGTCAAAGTCAAGGAATAAGTCTTTCTCAACATGTCAACCTTTAGACGCCTACTACTGGGCATAAGTCTCCCCCAAGCAAGAGTCCAGCCGAAAAGGCCATGCTTGGCCGATGTATGTTGGCGATCGCAGTAGTTGTTATGGGACTCAGAAGGACGCTGCTGCCCATCTTCTGGTCAATATCCCTCTGTCGCCTTCTACGACACTCATGGGTAGAAATGGGGTGGTGCTATTCGCGGCCGGCACCATACGGCCTAGGTCTTTCTCGGTGGGAGATAATTTCTCGGAATCTGTGATACCGCGTGCTGAACTGGTTAGCAAGAAATACTAAAAAATCTCGTAAGTTATTGGGTAATATCAAATGATTCATTATGGTACCCATGTGTTACTGACATGATAGTTCCTGTTACCAAAGTAATCCAAAATTTAGCTTTAGAATATCTTATATATGATAATATTCGATCGTAAGGAGGTTCGTAAACAGTCACATTTTCATTTTTACCCTTTTCTGTCTCAAATAGATTTAGCAATATTTTCCTTGTTATCCAGTTTCGTTACCAACGCTTTTTGTAAGGATGCTCTTTCCAAAGGAGAGTTATTTGTTAACAACTAAGAGGAAAGGTGTAACAGGCTTTCAACACAAGAATCCATACAATACAACGATTGAAATTAATTGCTTTCCAAAAAATTAATATAATGTAAAAGAGTTGATATGACTTCTCTCACGTGGTCATTCTAGGGCGTTTAATTTGTGTTGCTAGGAGATGGTTTGGGAACATTATCGTTCACGGTTTTCCTTAGAAAAATCTACTAATCGAAAATACTGCCATTGGTTTTTTGTTTTATATTTTATTTGTTTGGCAGCTTTTTGTTGTACATCTTCGGTGGAATCTCTAGTCTAAAAGGAATCGAGTATATTAACCGACTGTTTCAACTACTAACTTTATTCCTCTTTATTATTTTTTTGGTCTTACGTTGTCACAAGCTACTCCTTTGTACCTACCATGGTATCATATTTGAATATATTACATGAATGTATTACCTTTATAACTGATTTAGTAGGGAGCAGGGCAGTCATATGCCTAACGGCAGGATGGTGCGGTTTCCGCATTGTGTCATACGCTTATCATTGCAGCATTGGTACGTGGTACATGGCCTATATGGCTCGCTTGTGTTATAATACTTGTACTATTATGTAGCATTTTGTTGCGGAGTATTTTTATATGTCACGTCTTGTGTCGATATTCCTAGTACTTCAGTGTGTCTATTGGCAAAGGCCTCCTCCAACGATTTCCACTGTTGCCTATCTTGGGCGACCCTTCTCCACCTTGGTTCTGCTGTTAATCGAAGTTAGTCTTCCCCACCTTGAGTGCTGTCTTCCTTGATTTCCTTTGCCGTCTCTTGGGTGTCAAGGTGCCAGGAAGGTCACCGAATGGATGTTACTAGTAGTCACTACCAATTTGTTTCACTGTTCCGAGAATAGGGTATTTTACCAAAAAAATCTAATTAGTCCGTCAGTTAGATTATCGAAAAATATTGGATAAGTATTTTTTGTTTTATCACATCAATAAAAACTGACGAAGATAAAAATCATCAAAGATCATGAGTGGGGGTTTGTGACGTCACTTCGTCGGTAAAATAGTACAGACATAGTGATGTCACACGAATTATCGACGCACTGTATCCATTTCTTCTGTCTTCATTTTTTGTTTACATGAAAAAAGCAAAAATACGTGTTCAATATTTTTTGGAAATCTATCTGACGGACTAATTAGATTTTTTTGGTAAAATACCCTATTCTACTTCGTCTGCGAGCCCAGCGTAGGTGTGAGATGAAACACCGGGGTGGTTTTTAGTCAGTAAGAGTCTGACAGAACCCTTCGTCACCCCAGGGCGGAAGACATCAATGAGGATGTTACAACCCGGAACAGAAAATGTGATCATCAATTAGCTGTCCAAGTAATGATGGTGAGAGCAGCAGTGCCTGACAGAGATAGATTTAGCAAGTCATTGTTGAAAGCTGTATTATCATGATTAGTATTAGTAGTTTCTGGTCTTACTGCCATAACCCCCCCCCCCCCCCCCTGCGATACCCCTACCCACAACGATCAACAGTCAAAGATCTACGAATGACAGCCGGGACCAAAAGTTTTACGTGGTTTCTGTGGCACAGAGGGGCCTGGGCACGAATGGATGGCCACCCATCTACGGACCGACCGCGGCAAGCATTCTCTGATCGGTCATGGTCATTTGGCAGTCATTATGGGTAGTCAGAAGCTAGAAAGTCTGACCAACAATATGGATGCATAATGTTCCTTGTTTATTTACATAATTTCAGACACGATGTAAAAATCGTTACTGAATAAATGAATTGAGTGAACCAGTCTTACCAAGGGGTATTGTGTTTTTTCATTACACGAAACGTGAGTATTGTTACACATTATAGATTGAGAAAATCGGATTAAGTCACTGAACCCGAACCCGGCAACACAGTGAGTTAATCCATTTTTCTCAATCTATAATGGGTATCGTGTTGCCTAATACTTGGGTTGTAGAGGTCAAACAGGCAGTCGCTCCATGTAAAACACTGTTATTCAGCTGCTTCTGGTTAGACTGGAAACTGAACCCAATATACCTAGTTGCGAAAAAACTAGATATTGTTGTTGATGATTCAATCATATTGTGCAATAAAATAATGGACAAAGTTGTTCTAGATGTAGAGGCAGCCTACAATTTTTTGTCCCTCACAGATATGCATAATTATTTATGTTGGTAGCATTTTCCCTGTGTGTAGCAAATTCTGATTCATCCATCTTTGTTTTCTTTACCACAACTTTGGATTGATATAATTATAATTTAGTTTATACGTGGCGCTGGACGAAGTTAGACTAGAATCTTAATTGCATGTTTTAATTTAGAATGTCTTTTTTAAGATAAAAATATATTTATTTTGTAACTTGTGTGAACAATACAAAAGTGTACGCACGCCGTTAAGATTGTTAGTCATAACAAGTTTTGCCATATTTGGCGTAAGTACAAACAAGTTTGCTTACCTAAACATAAGGTGTAATTAACATGTAGGTAATGTTTTGTATGTTTTTATTATTTCCTGTTATAATCAATGACCAGAGTACCATTTTATCCATTTTTCTTACGAAAAGAATTACGTAAGTACCTGTACTAATATATTTCTTAAAAACAATACTTTTAGTGTAAATAAACCCTTTTAACAAAGCATCTACCTCAATACAGTCTATCGCCCATGTCGTAGTACTACAAACCATTAACAGATGTCGCTATTCACAATCTAACGCTGCCTCTTTCTGTTTCCCAGGAGAGTCCAGACGCGAAGGCTCCACAGACGAGCCGACGGCACCCGACGCTGACGTCGACACCAGCGATGCCAACACCAAGGAACCTGATAAGGATAACAAGTAAGATTATGCTTGATTATTGTACACATTGATACATAGGGATCCGTGCCAAAGGTTCCTCTAGAACCAGCCAAAATGACCCTTATGTGCTAAATATGTCTGCCGTGTGATTTTCTATTGCTTCTCCTAGACGAAAGTTGTCCATGAGCTCAGCATTTCCTTACTAAAATAAGGTTCACTTAAAAATGTTAAACTAGTATCATTTTCATGGCTAGTGCTTCGATAAATATTGTGTAAAAATTAAAAACAAACTTAACTACCATTAAAATACGTAAACAAGAGGAATGTTACACAATATTTAAAACTGAAGCAGACTTGTAGCGCCACCTATCGTAAAATAGCAAGACTAAACATGGTTGTAGCACAAAATATGGTGCGCGCCGCAGTCTTACGTACTTTGTGGTTGTAGTTCGGCCACTCGTCACCAGGTGGCGCAATAGTAAAATATAGACTTATGTTTTGCAAGCTTTTTCAAGAAATTTATTATTTTGTAAAATAATTTTGTATTATTTTATAGTTAGAATAAATTAGTTAAAATTTTTAAAACTTAGTTACCACATTTACCGAATAATAAATACCAAAAAGAAATATTTAGGTTCTAAATTCAATTCATAGACAGCATTAGGAAAGTTGTTCTAAGCTACAAAAGCTTTTAACTTCTCATTGTGTCTGAAAGATGGCGTTAGTATCGCCTTGCACTTATGGTTTCCTTAATTCTTCAGCCGTGAATTAATTTACTCACTTCCAAAATGCTGCTTGAAGCCAACAATCCAACTTGCGAAATTAGAGTTATTTATTATTTTTGAAGGCGGTTGTCCTTTTTGTATTTTTTTTTTTTAAATGTAAATGGTAAAAGGTTGCTTAGGCTTTGTATTTATCGTAAGTTTTAAGTTCATCATCATCATGTCAACCTCTAGACGCCCACTGTTGGGCATAGGTCTCCCCCAAGGTTTCAGCCGTAATCGCCATGCTTGGCCGATGCATGTTGGCGCTCGCAGTAGGTGTTATGCCCATCCTCTGGTCAATATCCCTCTGTCGCCTTCTACGACACCCACGGGTTGGGTAGTGCTATTGACGACCGGCACCACACGGCTAAGGGCGGGTTGTTTCAAACAGTCGGTTAACGTTACATACGGACGGTTAAAAAGTTACTATGACGTGCGATGTTTAACGTACGTTAAATGTAACGGATTGTTTTATGACATAAAAATTCGTCAGTTAAAGTTATTCAAAAAGAGATTCCATTTAATATTTTGATGTTTGAAGTAGCTGTTTGCAACACAAAACAGCAACACAAAATTACGATGACTGGTCGGTTATGAACTTTTTGCCTATGATTTTGTGAAACAACCCATTTTTTTATTTGACGATAGTTAGCGCCATTTTTGACTATTAAACCCGAAGTTGTAAGTTATTAACATTTTGTTCATCGTTCTAGTTGGCGCTCCCCGGCGACAGGGGGCGGGCGCGGCGTGAACCGCGCGGAGAGTTGTCGCGAGCGAGACGCTCCCAGACGCGGCAAACATCGCAACGCTAGCGACCCCAACCGTCTCACCGCGCACAATAACCAGTAAGTTTTTTTTTTGGAATGGCTTCTTGCAGGTCTACCTAGGAGGTTATCGGTTGCTTAACCGGACTTTCCTGTGGTGCGTGTATTTCTATTAATTACTAGTTTAGAGGTATGAGGAACAGAGTGTAAAGTTCTTCATCCTCTATTGAAAAAGGAGGATCCTCCGACTAGAAGGGTGTTGTGTTCGGTGGGCTACTGCCCGACGTTTGTAGTCGGGATTTTGTATACATCCTAATGTCGCGTATAACTCTGCTTGCGATGTAGGAAATTGTAGTATGCTTCATGTGCGATAGATGTCGCTACACTAGCTACGCGACCCGGCTTCGCATGGGCCTATAGCCTTCCTCGATAAATGGACTATCCAACAGAAAAGATTTTTTCAATTCGAACCAGTAGATCCTACGATTAGCGCGTTCAACCAAACAAACAAACTCTTCAGCTTTATAATATTAAGTATAGATTTAGCACTGCTGTCACCATGATGTAAATGATACGCAGATTTCACCAAGACCGTTTTTTATTAATGCCGGTAGTAGAATATAAACAGAATACACACAATAACACATTACCTTAAAAGTGAATTTAAGGCCTCCAGCCAGGGCAAAAGACTTATAAACTAAACGATTTCACGCTAAAGGCACCCCCTGTTGGGTACGGGTTTCGGCTTAAGGCGTCGCTGGAGGAGGGCAGCAAAGGGACAGGCTGGATCGGATTTTGATTATTTAGGGACGAATTTAAAGCAGCTACAGCAACAGGCTGTTTTGCGGGCTGGCACGAGCAAAAGTCAGGGAGAACCAGTACATATACCTGCAGTGCTATTCTGATTGTAGGGCTTTGTAAGTCCCTAGTATCGGAACGGATGACAGCTCACTTCACTAGGTGTTCACCGAGGGAGGTTGTAACAGAATAGACATACTGTTCATTATATTATACTAGCGACCCGACCCGGCTTCGCATGGGCCTATAGCCTTCCTCGGTAAATGGACTATCCAACACAAAAAGAATTTTTCAATTCGAACCAGTAGATCCTGAGATTAGCGCGTTCAACCAAACAAACAAACAAACAAACTCTTCAGCTTTATAATATTAGTATAGATAATAGTGATCCGCCCCGGCTTCGCACGGGTTCAATATAGATAGATACTAATATGGTGTCAGTGTGGAGTACTTACCTAATTAATTTCAAAAAAATAAGACAGCATTTTCGATGAAAGACGGCTTGATTTCTTCCGACATTTTGAACAATTATCGTCATATTTCAACAAAACAATAACAAACTATACGTATAAACCTTCCTCTTGAATTACTCTATCTATTGATAAAACCCCGTAAAATCCGTTGCGTAGTTTAATAGATCAAAGCGTACAGACGGAGACACGGCGGGAAGCGACTATGTAGAGATTACGTGTCGAAGTGAACAGGAATGTTTATAATGTGCAACACATAAGAAAAACCGGACTAGATATAGGGTACCTTAACAGCAAGATGTACTATCGTGGTCACACCCGCCTGACCACCACTAAGTTCATTTTTGCTTGCACTCAAAAGATGGAAACGCTCTCTACCCCGCCCCGTTGACTTAGCAGGCGCCAAGGGAAATTTTTTTTAACTGAGCAGGCGTGAAAGTCCACGTTAGTACAAGGTGGGCAGCTCCTTAAATCGCGCAGCCAACGTTTCGTTTCGTATAAATAGGGGATGCAACACTTTCTATTAGTTATTACTGATTGTTAATTAAGCCTAATAATGAATGAAGAATTCGTCGAAATATTAAACCCGCGTAATGATTTTCTAGACTGGAAAGAAAAGATTTGATTGTAAAAACCAAAAACTGCGTGGCGTCGTTTTTTTTACAATTTTATAAACGTACTTATGATAGAAGGACTTGAAGCTCATCTTTGCCCAGCAGTGGGACATCAGAGGAAAAAAATCACAGTACTTAATCCATACTTATCCATATCCGTACTAATATTATAAATGCGAAAGTAACTCTGTCTGTTACGCTTTTACGATGAAAGTGCTGAACCGATTTTGATGAAATTTGATACGAAAATAGCTTGAACCCTGGGGAAGGACATAGGCTATTTTTTAATCCGCAAATTCATCTACATCCGCGATAACCGACATTCACGCGGACGAAGTCGCGGGCAAAAGCTAGTATACCTATAAATACAATTATCTCAGCTTTTAATCAAATATCTTTGTTTATTCGTTGAGAAATGCTACAAATTGATATCATAAAGTACTCACCCGATTTTAAATATCAAAATCGATCTGTAAGGAATATTTAATTTTACTCAAATAGTTAAATAAGAACAGATTCCTTACATACCATCCCGAAATAGTGGTCTCATCTTCTCGGGGACGCGCACTGCCTATACTTTTTATTTCCTGAAGCAGACACTTACCTACAGACAGTAAAACGTCCTAACTGCCACCAAAGAAACTCGAAAATAAACTCTATGGTACACCAAAATAAACTGGAATTTTGATTAAAACCATTTTTAAATCTGGAATGGTGTTAATTTAATTATAAACCTTATTTATAGTTAGCTTTGTGTTTATTTTCGTTTGATAAACACTTTTTGGGATGCATAATTGTTTTGTTTTTGTTGTAAATTCATTGAAGGTAAGTTGAACTCAGATTTGTAATATAATGGAATATACGAAAAGAGGAAATCGTTAACTTTGGAACATTTTAGCAGTCTATTAGAAGTGAAACTGCGTATCTTATGGACCGTGACAAATATCATTTAGTTCATTTTCATCGTCGTTTGAAACTATGTATAACTGTGTACCTAAGTAAATAAAATACCTAATTTATTTACAACAAAACTGTTTTATCAGTATTAAATTCCAGTTACCTACTTAAATTATTTTGTAACAAAATTTAGTTCGTGGATTTGAGTGTGACTGGTTATTAATGACGATATTTAGAACCATATATTGTGCCAACTACTAGATTTTTTTTTTTTTATTGTAAGACATACTTTTGGGAATCCATTAATTCTGGAGATATAGAAGGTCAAAATAGCATTTGTGAATATCAATACCTGCATACAATACGTGTGTTTAAGTCATCATCATCATCAGCCGAAAGACGTCGATTGTTACACAGGCCTCCTCCATAGAACGCTACAACTCTTGCAACCTGCCGCTTGCATCCACCGGTTACCCGCGACCTTGACGATGTCGTCGATCCATCTGGTGGGAGGCCTACCAACGCTGGTTATTCCGGTGTTTAAGTATCGGCACAGATTAACTAATAATTCCTTTGGGTATCGGTCAGTAATGACTAATTACCATATTTCGGGCATTAGCTATCAAGTCCTACTCTGACATCCTTTTATATTACTCGTATATGTTCAAAATTGTCCAATTTACACTGATCTTTCATTACATAGTATTACTGCACACCGACCATATCTTGGTGTCTGGTTCACACTGCCAGTATTCGTTGGTCTACACGCTAGTTTATAGCGTTCGTATCTGGAGGTCTGGTGTAAATGGTTGCTGCAGTTTGCAGGGTGTTAGGATGGTTTCAGTTTTCAGTGTGATTCCGACCGCGATCGAATGCGCATTGCGGCGTTTCCGTGAACATTTTGTTAACGCGGTGACTTTTTTTGACTTTATTCTTGAATGAATAGTGTTTTTGAGTTACATTTTTGATTTCATATTTGTATTACGAAAGTTCAATGAATGATTGTGTAAGTTATGGTAATTGAATTAGTCGGTTGTAAGAAAATTGAAGTTGTCAAAGGTATTTTTGAATTTTCTGCAGATAATAAACGTAATAATCGGTGGGATATTCAAAAATTATTATTTTTTTACGAAAAAGAAGGTAACAAGTAAGAAGTCTCACAAAATATAACCTACATAACAAAACGGACGACAAAAAAATTAACAATTGATTTCTTTATATTTTTACCGTATAACGTTTCACATGCATTTAGCAAAAAACTGTTTGACATTACAAACAAATACTTCAATTTTATTTGTATGAATAGAAGTATACACTAGTATTAATAGTTTCTTGCACTATCAAGTTACTCAACAGTTAATGCTACAACAAATTCAATGACATCGTACGGACAGCGTCAGCAACTGCTTACCCTCTATCGGAAGAAATGTAACGCGTGAGGGGTAGCCAAATAATGATGCTGTCTGTGCAAACAAGTCCACTCAAATCTCGAAAGATCTTTAGAGTAAGGTTCCTATATTACATATCAAAACCTACCCCAGTCACGGGTGTGTAATATATGACATAATAACAGAGTGATATAATTTTCAGATGCTATAAAAACAAATAACCTAACTTCATGTCATCTAATGTTATATTTTATATAGGTAACCTTAGACCTTCTTTTGTTCTAATAATATTTAGTATAACGTTCATTTCATATAATTTTCAATTTGTATAATGCTTTTTTTATATAACGTTCAGTGGACCTAATTGTCATTTGACCTAATTTTTATTTTAACAAATTTTCAACCACAATTTTGTAATGAATAAGTAAATATCAGGGGGGGGGGGGGTACTGTTATATCCTTTTTTTAATTTTTTTTTTTTTTTTTTTGGTACGGGTCGGAAAATCCTCATGGATGTCCTCCGCCCTGGGGCGGGCGGAGGGGTCTGTCAGACTCTTACTGACTAAAAACCACCCCGGTGTTCAATCTCACACCTACGTCGGGGGTCGCGGGAACTGGAGATACTTCCGCAACCTCATCTAACCCATACGATTCACCAACAATAGAGGGGATCTGGCGCTCGGCGACCGCTGCCGCGGCACGCTCGCTCCGCTCGCTCGCCTTCACGCGTTGATGGTCACTGTTGTAGCCTAACCTACCCAAATTATTCAATAACTAAATTATGCTAAACGTTACTTTATAGATTTCGAATATTATAGTTACCGAATATTATACTATATGAATATTAGTTCAAATGTACATTATAGAAAATGTTCATTATACCATATAAAATTACTTAGGTAAAATGAAATTATATCAATAATTCAGTACAATATCATTTCATCGTTATATTATAAAAAAGTATGTTAAATGAAATTACATCATATGATCTTTAGAACTTTTGTTATTATTTCAAACGTTACACACCCCCCAGTCGCACCCCTTCAATAGTTTCTCAGCAAATCGCATGAGAATGTACGGTAGCCTTACTACCCTTGTCTACAACGTCGGAAGCGCCTTGACAACTACCAGGCTATGTTTACTTGAGCCAGGCATTGTCCCATTGTTGCGAACGTAAACACCCGTCAGTTGGTGTCAGGCACAAGCGAACCAGTCCCATAGGTGTTTTGAAGACTGGAAGTGAACATTGACAACGTCTTGGCTGGTTGAGTTTTGGGTGTGAACAAAATGACTTGGAAATATAGGATGATTATTGTGGTATATTTTGCTCGTAGCTATAGCAAAAGTCGTACAGATTGACCGATCTTAATGGTTATGCTACGCTAGCCGCCGTCGGTCTGTGGATGGGTGACCATCCCTTTCATACCGAGTTCCCTCCGTGCCTCGGAAAACACGTAAAGCCGTTGGTCCTGGCTGTCATTCGTAGATCTTTGACAGTCATTATGGGTAGTCAGAAGCCAGAAAGTCTGACAACCAGTCATGCCAAGGGGTATCGTGTTACCCATCAACTGGGTTGTGGAGGTCAAAGAGGCAGTCGCTGCTTGTGAAACGGTATTCAGATGCACCCGGTTAGACTAGAAGCCGATCCCAACATACCTAAATTATATTATATCTATATAATTTTGCTCTAGAGCATTTCTCACGTTATATTCACAGTGTTGATATAATCCAGGGCAGCATGTAACTAGTCTGTCCACCAATATAAACTTACTATTTGAACCAAATATGCGACTAGGCCTAGAGTGACAGTTACTGTCTGTGAATGTTTGGATCACGACAGTGCATGCTCGCTAGATGTTCTGGCGTTGTGCCAATCTCGTGTGTTGTCAATGACGAGAATTTGGAGACATCGAACTGGACTGTTCATTCCCCTCCATTATAAGTTTTGTTATCTACTTGAATGAATCGGTCTTTGGGTTTTTCAAACTGGGTGTTTCTGGTTTTGACAGTCTTTTCATTATTTTTGGTTTTCATAAAATATCTGTTCCAATTTTCGCTTGTTGGTGTTTTCAGTAGCTTTTGAATCTTGTTCACTTTAACTGCTATTTTCAAATGTCTGAAAACCATCTCAGTCTGTCTTTATTTCCATTTGTTTATATGCACTTGTCAGTCTCCACGGACCGCTTCAATACCTAGTGTTTTGTCTTCCGCATTCATTTCAACCCATCTGTTTTTTTGTGACTCGCCAAATCTTATTACAGTGTCGCGATGTTTCTTAAGAACTGGATAATTAATTACAACATTTTAGATGTTACTTCTACAAACATTTTATTTTTACGATGTTACTCACATGTCTCCTAGAGCCTAACATGCTGACCATCGCTTCCGTTGAAATCCTCGTAACTCATCACTTGCGGCAATTTGTTAGGTTTTATTGATACATAATGTCACTTGAGCGTGCAAAATAATATTTTATCACGTCCACCTATATTTAGTGGCCACTTACAAAATATACGCCTGCATCGGCGTCGCCTAGTTCGCAGCAAAATATTCCGCGTAAATATTATTCATATGTTTTTCAGCTTTCATTCGGGGTTTAATTTGTTTTTCAACAAGTGTAATAAGATTAGTAATAATGGTTTGATGATTAGGCTTTCCCAGTGTTGTTGATTTTGAAAGTGTTTTTGATGATTCGTGGGTAAAACCTAATAGATGTTATTATATTTATTGGAGCAGCAATAAAAGCTTATGTTTGTGAAATTGTAAATATTTACATCACACTGTGACACAGTCTTTAATTTAAGCCACCGTAAATAAAAAGAAGGAAGACACTGAAAAAATACCGTAATATTTTTATGAAAGCTGTCTCTTAGTTCTTAAACTTTGAATAGACATCAAAGAAAATCGAGAAGAATGCGGCACTGAAATACATAATTCAACAAACGTTTTAGAATACGCAACAATAGTTGTATCAAACCAATATTCTACAAACAGTCAGGGAAATTCAACAGTTTAATAAAATAGTCCATTACAATTAAAATTCCATTTCTTTCTACCAAATCGTATTATATTATAAATATCAGAGTCTACAACCTTCATTTTCTTCCTGTTCAAATCCGCATGTTCTACCACGTAATATCGTCTGCGTACACGCATTCATATGTTTTTCTGTTTATATTACACCAGTGCGTTTTATATCCGATTGGAATTTATATTCTCGTAATACGAATCGTTTGTTACAAAATAAATAAAACAGAAATCTTCTGTAGTACAATTGGAATTTATATTGGTTCTGGTTGTAACCTTTCGAAGAATCAAGCTGGCTTTACTCGATTCTCAAAATCTATTATAATTGTTACCGTAAATTTATCTATATTGATTTCCTTCCCTGATATTCTTAATTAACGAAAAGCATCTGGATTCTCCCTTAATTGTCCTGAAGACATCCGTCTCCTATTTCGAAGGATACCATCTGCTTTCTGAAACACCAAAAATAACTCGATTGATGTTATTCTTAATTAGTAGTACTCAAGTTTGTTTTAAATGTATCCTTATTCGCTTTTGTGTTATTGTCTACGCATTCATGGAGTTCTGGATTGGCTTGTGAAAGATGTTTCTTGTGGAATATATCCAATTTGTACCTCTAGATAAGTTTGTTGTGGTTTCGGACAGTTATGCATCTCCTGGGACATATTGAGAGTTCGTTCCACCCTCCTTGTACCTTTGTAAACGTTGTTATCCCGTAATTTCTAACACGTCACTAAATCTTTTTCACAGATCATCAGAAATAGTTCCATTACTATTACCGCATATCAACAAGCTCAATCAACTACATGTACTTAAAGGATTAGTAGAAAAGTGTGCACTTATCCCGGTTCCTGATAACGGGAGATACGGACTTGACTGACATTGACATTAATGTTTATGGAAAAATACTTTACGTATATGATTTATATGGTAACATTAATTTAGATTTTCCTCTGACGTAGATTTAGCTAGGTATTGTCCCGTAAATATATTCTTTCATTCATTTCACATTCAAGTTTGTTATCCGAAATGTTTCTGAACGGAGTGTCTATGAGACCAAGGGAGCATAACTCTTCTTAAGTGTCAAATTAGGTGTCAATAAATCTCCCGTCGGTAGCAATTCGTAAAACCCTTTCTCAGCGTGTCCATCTTAATCTTCGTGGCTCAAATAAGTAAATTTAGTGTAAGCTATATTGATTGACTGACACCTTCCACATTTAGGCGTTCATTCTCTTCTCTTTATTGATTCTAGAGGGATTTGGCTTCAGTAATTTGGCTATTAATAACAAGTCTGCTCTCAAGCTGTCCATCAAAAAGACCTTAATAGATTGAATTTCGTCAGAAGCTTTTGCTCGCGACATCGTCTGCGTTTTGTTATGGATCCTTAATTTATTAATGACAAAAAGCTTTTTACAAAAAAGACAACCGTTGCAGGCTTTTTTGTAAAAAAGCTTTTTATTTTTCGTTTTTTAGTACCTCCTTATAATCCAAATCCATTACGAAACGGAGAAACTAAAACGTCATCTATGTATATTTTTTTGAGCTTTTTTTATTTTTTCAAAAATTGCTGAATCAATTTCGATAACTTAACTTCCTATTAGTACAATATTTATTGATATCGGATAAGTTGTTTCGAAGATTACTTACTACATCCAAACCGACAAACTTCAGCTCTTCATAATATTAGTATAGATTTATATCGGGAGTATTAATGTCTGATCAGTTCACTTCAAGGTTGATCTCTTCGTCTTCATTTCTCACAAATGACATGATATTACTAATGTGCACTTGGAAATCAACACATTAATTATTTTCCTCCCCCTTCTAATTTACTGGTTTACTATTTAAAAACGTGATTAAATCAGTAGAGTCTTGAAGCCTGTTTGTAGCTTCGGCGTGTTAATTTCTTATACATGACAGTTTTCGGTAATTTCCACAAAATCAAGACATTAATGATTTTTTTCTTAATCGGTTGTTTACTATTAAGAAACGTGACTGAGCCAGAATTCCAGTATTTCCGTCCTCATTTACTATGTTGTTTTTCAATAACCGGCTGACAGCCATAAAACATTCGCAGTTTAGTTCCGAATATCTAGACTATGTCGAATGTCGGCGCAAGAGTCGGAACCAATTCGCAGAACGAGTGCTTGTGTACGGGTAATTATTTCATCACGAGCTAGTGGACAAGAATAGTCGCTAGGTCTGATGCTAAGCTGGCCCCTGGTATCCATTGGATACCTGGCAGTTATCTTTTATACACAGAAGAGAATTCGGACCTCCCATGCAAAATCAATAATCAGCTGATCGATTTTGTATGGGACGTCCGATTTTTTTTAATATTTCGACCCATGTTCCTTTGAGAAAGTTGTTCAATTTCACGGCTACTATCACCCTGAAAACTTGGAACGAGACTAAAAAATCATATTCTATTTAGATGATATGTAGAGAGACTAAAACGTATGACAAAGTTTTGCACTCTCAGTGTGCCTGTCGTCACTCGTAGGAGACTATAATAATTTTAATTTCTAGCCTAGATATCTCGCTATTTTAGAGGCTCAAACTAATTTAGTTCTCCAAAATGGAACACGAAATTGATTTCATGCTCCGAATATCATTGGACTCAACACGACATCCCTGGACGTTGCTAAGAATCATCAAAGTGATAAACATCCTGCTACCTTCAGATGGAACCTTGAAAAGGAAAGAAACAGACACAAAACGCTGTGATGTTGGCTATTGTAATAAAATTTATTATATAACCAATTTTGTTTGATGATGAATCACTTCGTTCTCCGAATATAAACTGAAGCCTGAAAGGTCGTCGGCCAAATGATTTGCTAACCGGGAGGGGTGTACTTCTTCCTTTGATCGGTTGCCAATACGATCGCTGCACTGATATACGAAAAAAAAAAACATATTTTAATTACTCCGTCCTTCATACGAAATAGATTTAATTTGGCGTCGTTAAACTGTGAAGAAGTATTAGACCAACACAATCAGTTGATATTTCGAATTGTTTCACACTTTTGTTTTGCTATTATTACAAGTTATTTGTGGCCGTCCGGAATTCAGCAGTGGGAGCCGTGTCCGGCTGCCGTGTTTTCATTCATGATTTCTTGTTAGTTATAAATAAAACACATTTTAGGTGCCTTAAAATCTGGCTCGTTTGAGAATCTTATGCATAAATCTTTCTTAGTGCAACAATAGCGCGTTTGTTGCTTCAAACAGGATTATTCAGGGCTGTGTTCCAATGGTTCGTTTAATGTTTAGTTATAAACATTCAATATTTAGCCGATTAGCGTTCATTACGGACCATCGACCTCCCCGTAGACCTCGGCGACAATCGACCGAACCAGGATATGTCCATAATCACACGAGTGCTTTGTTGATTCACATTCATCTGTAGTTTTTGTTCCCGCATCCCACCTGACCACTCATACACTTACGTAACAGCATGACTCAAAACAACTTTGTTTACGATTCTTCCAATAACAGCTTAATTTCAGCGCCAGATTAGTTTCCCATCAATTCGTGACAGCCATGTTTGAAATCTGTCAGAGTGACGTGCATTTGCGCGGGAACGGGAACCCGACGCGATACGACTCGCAATACATCATTGACCCATTCTCGCATTCTATTCTCGTAGCCCAACGCTTTATTTTATAAAAAAAAAAAATTATTTATTAGGGGCAGCGACATGATTCATCTTTTTGAATATAATTTTCCAAGAGTTCAGTGTATGATAAAAGTTTATATGGATGCTATTCATCTTACCCTGAATTTGATACGATAATTCTGAGCTGAGAATAATTTTAGCAATACTAATGGTTGGCATTGATCTTCCTCGCGTTGGATTTATAAACCGACCTCCGTTTCTCGATTAAATAATAATCTAACTTTTCTTACTGTTTATGAAAACGATTCCCAGTTTTTCTGATGACTGTCATATCTGCTTTTTTTTACAATTTTCAATACCGTTGCGTGACCTTTTCGACTATCTTCCGGACGTGTCATAATTTTAAGACCTTTTTCTCAGTTTTCTTTGCAAATCTGCTTCAAATCTTCCAGCCACTAAGTATGTCTGCTACACGTGATCAGTGAAGGCTTACCATCGGTGTCAAGTGGGGCGAGGCTCGCGGAAGTCACTCTACTCCCGAAGCCTTACAATGGCAGCTATCATAATTGTAGCGACGTCTTAGTGACGTATGGATGCCTTGTTAGGTTGATGCGGTTGTGTAATCAGTTCCTGGGTTATTGTAAGTTATCTGGCTTTTAATTGATAGGTTCTATGTCGAAGGTCAATAGGGAAAGAAAAGTTTGAGAGATCTTGTGGTCTTGTGTTTTTGATTCTCGACATTTCCCTACTGGGCCCGAGTACTGTAGGACAGGAATATAACCATCGATACCTTGTTTCTAAAAACCGAATTACTGCTAATACTGATTACAATAAACTATATCCCACATTAATTGGTGACGCACATTCTCTTTAAAATACTGCTCGTATTTTTCCATCTTTCGTTCTTATTAGAGGAAAAATCCACTCGTGTACCAGTTTAAACCCCCAGAGTTAATTGCTGTGTGCAAACAGCCACCCATCCCATACCGATCCCATATTGACCCAACGATTTATGCCCACATAAGCTCGACCTGAACCTTCGGCAATGACATACGACGACAAACACCATAACATGGAATGACATGTGTATAGCTTGGTATTATAATGATACTGTGGTGTGTTGGCTGGTGGAATTTCTTGGGACTGTTTTGAAACTGTGTAGTTCGTTTTTGTTTTTTGGTAAAACCTTTAAACTTTACAAACGCCTCTTCAGGTATTTCTCGTGAAATTTCGGGATTGCTTGGCGAAATATCGAGTGGTTGACGAAGCTTATTCACGCGGCAATGTTGCAAATCAAATGCTACACCATCTTTATTATGTTTACGCAGTTATTGTTTCATTTTGGTGTTTCACCAGATTTACCTAATGCCATGATCAACTTATCTTTTACTTCCGAATTTCAGAGCAGAGATCCAATAAGACAGTAATTCTCTTTGTGTGGTGACATAATTGATCATTCGCAAATTACGAGGTAATGTTCCGACAAACCCCAAAGACTAATGGCCAAATACTCAAACCCCTTCTCACTTTTAAGATGCCGTCAAGCTCTATCATTTTATGCCAAAGCGACTGTACGTGACTCAACGGCATCTTAAAATTGAGGAGTTTTTGAGGATTTGGCCAATATACTCCGATTCCCGTTGTCCGAACTTTCTGTTCTCTTGGTCACCTTAACCGCACAGTCGGAGTTAACAATGGTGTGTCTTTATGTGCTCCACTTGTTCGAGGTGGTGGCGCGCCCCATGACGTCAGCAACACATACGACTCCTTGCTTGGGGTCGTGGCGGCTTTATGATTTGGCAGTGATGTGATTGGTGGAAACACTTTTGGTGACACCAAATCATTGGCTGTAAAGATAACGTGGTGATAGTTATTCTTGACGATTGGTTAAATGGATTATTATTTTAAGATCGGTTTCGGGGTTTATTAGTGCAATAAAGACGCTTATTGGTTTACAAAGCAGAGCTCTTTCACAACCCAACAAATGGCTAAAATCTATTTATATATTTATACTTCATGCACAAACGTACAAAAGCGGCCTTATTGCCTTAGGCATTCTCTACCAGTCAACCAAGAGTAGGTCTACCTACCATCTGGTTTCTAAATAGTTCCTTAACTAGTTTCAGATAACTAAACTTCTGTCAAAGCACACGATAGCTGTTGTGATTGGCGAATCAGATCATAACGACCAATCAAATGACTTGACGTGATATTTGACAACATATTAAATTGTTGACTTTTAGAATCCGATGCTCAAAGCATCGGTTATGAATTTTTTTATTAGTTTACAATTGCATCTAGGTGATGTTTACAATTAAGTACTTAGCCTAGTCACCTTAAAAACCCCACGGAAGTTAAACACATCGTCTATTCAATGGATTTATTTACGGTTGCACGTAAGTTCTATTGTCAATTTTCAATACCTGTTTAAATATTGTAATAACCAGTGAATACGTTAACATCACACAATCGAAGGAATCCTAACACGTCATATGCCACCCTCAAGTTCTATTGTGCACCCTTTCTGAAATAGCGATGTGATATTATATGTTTTGATACTATGGAATGGACCACACTACGTGCAGTCGTACCGCGAACAGCGTGTTGAACGCACGTCTCGGAACAGGCGCTTCGTTCAAATCGATTATCGTATCGAGTGGACAGTGTTCTTAATCGATTGTCTTCTAATTGATCTCGATAATAGTGTTTACCTTTAAATCTCCGAAAGTGTCAGTATTATATAACTTACTGTTTTTAATTGTAAACTGTAAGCGGTGTTTAGAATTTGGACCTCCATTTCTTGTGTTTGCCAAATTATTTTTTTGCGTTTGAATTTGAATCCATAACTTCGAAATAAATGCTAGTGATTGGAGTTTCGAAACAAATCAAAACCTTTCGTGAACCATTACACAAATATTTAAATATATGTACTCCAATCTTCCATAAACGATAAAGTGCTCTATTTATTAATGAACCTCACCGGATTTCGCTCCGTAATTTCCGAGATTAGCTCACACAACGACTAGGAAGTGATATTAGATTGATGATACATTTTATACTTCATAGAAGGGGCATCTGTTTTGTATGAACTGATAGATTTATGTTATTATAGCATGCATTCCTGTACTTGTCACTCGTAAGTGGAAACTAAAGAAAGTTTATTAGACATTTCAATTAATGTTTGAATACAGTCACCACTTGGGTACTATTAATTGGTCAATTGGTAATTATGACAGGGTCCTCTAAAATGATTACCGGTGTAAACAGAACAGTTATTCAGTATATATATTAGTATAAACCTGGTTATCTTTGTAAATGTGTAGGCGGCTTTTATGTCCGTGCACGCATGACATCAGTTCCAAAATGATTTGATTCATATTTCTAAACTGTACTATGATTGATTAGGAGTAATGGTCTTTAGCTTTAAAAGTCTATAGAGATTTTGTTGCATATACGAGAAATAATACTTATATAGCTTTATTTACTGCTTGTATTTAATCCCTGGAGAATAAAATGAAAATTGGTATTGCCATAGTTTTCGTGTTATGCCATATTAGAACCCTACGGTGCCATCTACTTTTTTTTCCCTCCTAATCATTACAATTACAGATAATGCAATAATATTCATCACTTTTCCTAGAACATAATATATGACTACTAAAAAAGAAATTTAATATTATGACTCGTAGATTTGTGTCACATAAACGATTGCACATAAAATAGCAAAGAAAATGAAACAATTCCTGAAACTTTTACACAACAGGTTGATCAAATAATCGTGGCTTATAGATGAAAAAAAAGTGTGATTATTTGAATATGACCTTTTTCTATGTACCAAATAGGGTCTCAATTCTCTTTGAGTCCCGCCCGCGTCTGTATCAGCGACAAATGGCTCTAATTGACAAAGGTCAGATAGGTAGCCGCTCGGTGCGAAATTCTTATATTGAGTTAGTCTGGTAGATGGCCTTCATTCTGTGATGGGACTTGAAATATGGTTACTTACTCCTGCAATCAGTAGGGAATTGAATTTAGTGGAGTTATTAAATGATCCTATATGTCATGAGACGAAAACGGTTCACACCATAGATATTTAGTATGGTGTACCCTTTTTACTTTATTTTATTTGATTTTTGCCTCGACTTTGTGTCTATATATATATATGTAAAACGGGGCTATTCGGGACATATTTTGAGTCACTTTACCAAATATCTTGTTTATTTCACATAAAATACTATGGTGAAAAAATTGTACGGGTGTCGGAGAACTCCTTACTTCTGCAGACATACTTTTGAAGTAGCTACATGTAACAGGAACAGAAAAATAAAAAAATAATGAGGCTGTCCCAAATATCGCATATTTGGGGCTATTATGGACAGCACTGAAAAACCGATATAAAATGCATATTTTGAGACAAAACAGCCACTTTCAACAAGTCTATCGATATTTAGGACAAAGACTGACAAAAACTACATAAAATAATGTTTTTGTTTTAGGGATTGGTAGAATTTTAAGAAGAAATTTTTTTTTTCAAAAACTATTCAGGATTTTGCGCTGTGCGAGAAGTTTTGCCGCCTAAATTTTGACGTAAAAAACGGTCTCTGACTCTTTCACCAAAATTTGTTACTAAACTGTTTAATATACTGACATTGACAGTTGACAATTATGACGTTAACTATAAATGTGTTGCTAGAGTTCATAAAACAAATCCTACCAAACAGCAAACGAAAGTTATCAATATTTTTGTACGAAATCCTGGGTTGTCCCAAATACCCCCCCGAAACCCAAATAGCCCCGTTGGTACTCATAGTATAACGCAGTCAATAAGTAGTTCGATATCGCAAAATTGTATCCACGAGAACACTGCCGACAAACTGTACAACAGTTTGGCAGAATGTGTATTTTTCCGTATAACTTTTCGTGAATAAAATAAATAAAAATAATAAAAAAAAACATTGGCCAGCCAGCAAGTTTAATAATAATATAATAATAATAATATGTGGGGACATTTTCACACACGGCCATCTGACCCCAAACTAGGGAGACCCTGTACTATGGGTGTCAGACAGCTGATATACATACACAAATACATTTTTTTTTTTGTAAATACATACATAAACAACACCCAGACACAAGGCAAACACAAGTGCTCATCACACAAATGTTTACCTTGGGCAGGAATCGAACCCGCAACACGCTGCGCAGCAGTCGATCGCTCAGCCACTGCGCCAACCGTGTCGTGTAGTTTGGTAATAAAGCAGATTGATCTAGATTGTACTGAAGTGTTATTAGTCTCTATAAATACATACAATTTCAAAATCTGTTTGTAATGTCAAAATAACAGCTATTTACTAAATACCCGACTCCGTCCGACTTCGTCCGTGTGACTCCGTCCTTCATACGAAATAGATTTAATTTGTCGTCGTTAAACTGTGAAGAAGTATTAGACCAACACAATCAGTTGATATTTCGAATTGTTTCACACTTTTGTTCTGCTATTATTACAAGTTATTTGTGGCCGTCGTAAATGCATATGAATGTTAACTCGGTATTTACATTAAAAAAAAAAAAATTGTCTGTCTGTATGTATATTCCGGCTAACCTCTGGCCCGATTTTGATGGGACTTTTACTGCCAGATAAAAATTTAACTCCACACACGGATGAAGACACTATCAAGAGCTATTCGGTTATGACGACGATATTCATAGGGTAGGCAGAAATACCCCTATCCATCATCTCCCTACCTCGTTAAGCAAACCAGTCGCAATACCACAATCTTTTGTAAAACAGTCATAAAAATAATTTTACATACGTTTGGGTAACCGACACGCTTTCATTTGCTTTAATTGTTTATTAGATTAACTTTTACTTTTATCTAGCGGTTACCTTACCGGTTAACGGTAGTTTTGAACTGTCACGGTGGCAACGTTATTGCTCATTACGTCACAATGATACGGCTCGTGGGCTACTGAATTGCCTATTATTGTTTTAAATTGCCTGGCCTATGGCACATCATTTTCCATTATTTTTTGTGAGAATAGGTGATTAAAACTATAATATGACTTCTAGGTTTCGTTTTCTACAAAACAATAAACTAATATAAAAAATAGTAAGATATTTTTTTTTCATATTATACTGGCTTTTGCCCGCGACTTCGTCCGCTAGAATATCGGATTAAAAAGTAGGCTATGTCCTTCCCTGGGGTTCCAGCTATTTTCATACCAAATTTCCCCGAAATCGGTTCAGCCGTTTCATCATGAAAGCGTAACAGATAGAGTACTTTCGCATTTATAATATTAAAGTATGGAAAGTATGGATTAGCATGGATTTGTCTTACATTGCATGTCGAGGAGTCTCCATTTAGGCATAAAAACCCCTGTAGTTGAAACCTTCACTCTTTTCTTACGTTATAAACGGAAATCCATACTTCCATACTTTTTATTTTATGAATTTTATTAAAATTATAAATGCGAAAGTAACTCGGTCTGTTACGCTTTCACGATGAAACGGCTGAACCGATTTTGATGAAATTTGGTATGTAAATAGCTTGAACCGTGGCGAAGCACATTGGCTACTTTTTAATCCGCGACTTCGTCTGCATCCGCGATAACGAAACACGATCAGTTGTATTAATATATCAATTATTGAGTACCTAAACAATATTAAGTATTTTGATCAATATTTAAAATTTTTACTCTCCTTTTAAATTCTGGTGATTGAATCGTATTCTATTATCGAATTCAGCTATTTTCGAGGTAAGCCCAAACAAACAAACAAACTGGCGAAATATTTTTAGCAAAGTCCGATCGATTTATTTTAACAGCAGGCTCTCTGTAAGAAAAACAAAATTCCATGAATCTTCCATTAATGTAATTTCAATCGAAAAACAATGGAAGTTTTCCATCGTTTCTTTAGCCGATCATAAAAAGTGATAAATATAGCATTAATAATAGTAGTGACGTTGTTTAGACTCAGGCTAGATTTCTACCTAGGATAAAACTGTCTTAGACCGTAAACATTACCACTTTATAGCTGCACTGAGGTCGAAGAAAAACGACGTTTAAAAGTCCACAAAAATCATGTTTTAACATCTGTTGATTTTAGCAATCGTGGTTTTTTAAAGTTTAGTATGAAAATACAGAAATCAGTAGTTTTGTGTGACACCAGACTATAATTTCCATTACGAGGAGCTCGTGGCTTGCCGCGGCCGGTCTGTGGATGGGTGACCATCCATATCATACTGAGTTCCCTCCGTGCCTCGGAAAGCACGTAAAGCCTTAGTCCCGGCTGTCATTCGTAGATCTTTGGAAGTTGTTATGGGAATCCAAAAAGTCTTGACAACCAGTCTTACCAAGGGGTGACGTGTTACCCAGTAACTGGGTTGTGGAGGTCATATAGGCAGTCGCTCCATGTAAAACATTCAGCTGCATGCGGTTAGACTGGAAGCCGATTCCAACATGTTTGGGAAAAGTCTATGACCAGAATATAATTTCTATGAGTAATAAGGAAGCTCAATATAGATTGATCATGATTGTTATGCCTATGTTAAATGCTAATCAATCATTAGCACTAGGCAATAAAACAAAACATAAAGAAATCTTCACGTTTCAAGTAAAATCTTGTAACTATCCTTTCCTTATCCCTTATACGTATTAAAACCATAATTATATAATTTTTCCTAGGTAGCTAAGGTTCATATTAACATAGGTTTTAGTCTTTAACCGGCCACTGTTCCCCAGATATGGCCATGCGCCATTATGCTGGGTGCCATTGAGTTGTGGCTGTCAGTATCACGGATAATTATTGTGGGTTAGTAATTTATGTTTATGGGTGTTTAAAGAAGAATGGTTGGTATACATTCTGTCAAAGGTTACCCTAGGACCTATCTTTTTAACGTTTTGTCAAAATAACAAAAACTTGTAATAGCTATTCCTAAAATTGGTATTAGTTTTTGTCATCATATATTTGTACAGATGAAATATAATAAAAGAAGTTAATTAAGGAGATTACCTGCAATTGTACCTTTTTGATCAGAAATGTAATTTTCAATTTAGTCAAAATATGTACTATCGTGGTCACACCCGCCTGACCACCACTAAGTTCATTTTTGCTTGCACTCAAAAGATGGAAGCGCTCTCTACCCCGCCCCGTTGACTTCGCAGGCGCCAAGGGATTTTTTTTTAACTGAGCAGGCGGGAAGGTCCACGATAGTACATCTAAGAGCGACGCCACACTGGTTCGTTGCGCTGCGTTACGTCGTCGGAGCGTTGACGCTAAAATGCCACACTGCTTCGTTGCGTTGTCGAACGTATTGCGTCGTCGCCAAGACGAAGCGGGGGGAGGTGATGCAGAGCGACAATGAAGTTAATTTTGTACTGGCAGAGAAACAACACGTGCGCAGCGCAAGACAACGCAACAGAGCAGTGTGGCATGCCGTGCGCTCAAATCTTGCGTTGCGACGTCGCAACGCAACGAAGCAGTGTGACTTCACTCTAAGATATGATATACTTATCAGTGTATAATAAATATCTAGCGAATTTAAGGTCAATCTAGTTTAATAAGATCGTCATAAATAAATCAGTCACTTTCTCCAGCAAATTTCCTTGAAAAGGAAGGAAGCAAAAATGGGAAAGAATTTTAGTGTATCATATTGTCTTACTAAGTAATCCCTCAATCACACGCGAACACACATTTAGTTCTTATTTACTCAAACCAGCCCACAGTTTACTCAACGTGTGGACAGAACGATATGTTGTATTTTGTGGTCAATATTATATACAAGATTATGACTACAGAAACTCCGATTATTTTTATTGAATCCATGGTAGACTTTATGTCACCCATGTTGGTCTTAGGAAGTTGTATGTAGTTGTTCTTGGTCGATCGACGTGTATTTTTTTTTTGCCAAATAATATAGGCAGTTTAGGTAAGTGCTCGCTGGTAATATTTAATTTTCGTAGGTAAATATCATTTTATGTGATATCAATACTTCTTAGTGCTTTACTATATTTATTGTTTTTAAGTATGTACAATATTTACAAGAATAATAAAATAGAAAACCTAAAGTATTAAACTAAAAACAAAAAACAAAAACCTAACACAATAAAGCATCATAAAATTCGTCCACATCGCCGTCAACTGGAAATGTACCCAAGAGACTGGCAGCATTGCCACGTTGGATGGCAATGCTTAATCTCTGACCAAGGTAAAAACCAGCTCTTGGATCACGGGAAGTGTCAACCAACCTTTTGGATATTATATATCATCATTATCATCTATATCATTTTATTAAATGGAAGAGGGGCATTAATTGTCCGGCAGTGGAATAGGGCAGGCCGACAGTATTAACCAGTAATTATACCAATAGGTATTATTTTAGTGTTTCGTCTGAAATTCCTTAAGCTATAGCCACCATCATTATTATTGATTAAGTACAAAAAAAAATTATTCCACGAATTTAAACTTATAAATTATCTTTTGACAACTTCAGAATTCTAAACATCGCTTGAATACATAGCAAAATTCAGTGATAACCAAAAACACGAATGTGCTAAAACATTCGTACCCCAGTGTACATAAAAATGCCGATAAACTGACAACAAAAAACAATAAAAGTGACAACCGGTGATTATTGCGTGAAGTGGTGATAAGTGTCGGTTACCATGGCGACGCCTGCGCCCGCGCCACCGCGTGTCTCCAGAAATGTGTCGCTGCCTGCTGGCAGACAGCCCCCGACAGTCGCCATGCTGGCTAGAAGGACGCTGTCAGAAAGGTAAACAGTGGTTTGGAGTATAGCTGTTATCACACGCCCTCGCAATTTAAGTACTATGTTAAGGCGATAAGAACGCACTTTTGGTCGGGGTTCAAAAGTGCGTTTTTCTTCGTTATTCAGGGGCTATTAACTCATTAATTAAGAGAAACAAACTACATTTAAAAGCATATTATTAATGTTAAATATCCTATCATCACATTCCACGTTCTTTTTTTTATGTACCCTATGTACACCTAAATTTTCCTGTAAAAAAATGACAAATAATTGAAAACATGTATCTTTTGCTACTGACGTGCTATTAATTTGAGGATTACACTAGATAGGTAACTTAAAAATCTTAATGGTGCATGTTTTATTTTTCAAAACATCGTTTCTTTTTTTTATAACAAAAAAACCCAAAAAATTGTGCGAATTTCGATTCTGCGGCAAAGAAGAAATGTATGGTCAGGGAAGCGCCTTAATGGCACAACTTCATATCGCTTTAAAAGAAATGAAATGTGTTTGTTTATGAATTTGTAAGCTTTTGCGGATAAAGTTTACATTGTCATAATTTTAATCGGTGTTTTTGTCTTCTCTACATAGTATAATAAGTCGCTTTCCACCGTCTGTCCCTCTGTACGGTTAGATCTTTTAAACTCCTCAACGGATTTGCATACAATGCGGTTTTCATCAATAGATAGAGTGATTCAAGGATAAAGTTTATACGTAGAGGTTGATATTGTTTTGTCTAAATTTATTGAAACATGACGATAATACCACATTTAAATATTTGTTTTTTTCTAAACGCGGAGTCTTGTAATTGGCTTTCTGACGACTATTGTTTCTTTTTATGTTGTTAAGTTTTTGTAACTGTAAGTCGTCCATGCATAGATAAATAAATAAATAAATTAGTATACAGCTTGGTAATGAGGGCCATGCTTGACTATTTTAAAATTAGGTACAACTTTATTTTAAAGTCCTTTCTACGAGTGTCGACTGTCTTAAACTAGTTTTTTACTACTATCAAGTGTTTGAAGCATCTTTTTAGGCAAGAAATATCTTTTAGTCTGTTGGTTACTGTGATAACCACGTTGCACCAGAGCGAAACCAAGGCGGGTCACTTATTATTTCGAACTTGCATCTTGACATGACTTATACGTATCTCGAACTGATAGGTACTCCGATTAAAAACCTGCGACCTTGCAGCTTCGAACTTATGACTTCGGTTAAATCCGAAACTAGTACAAATGGACGTCAATTAAAATGTGATATTTACAGACGTATAAGCGGAAATGGGTGGATAATGAATAATATGGTGTGATGAATGATTTTTTTCCCTAATTTTTTAACTAATCAGTGGTTCATAACAATACACATTCCGGTGCAACAGTAGCAGGATAGGACTAATGTTATCTTCAGACATACCTAGGGTTGCCATATTTGGGGACGCAAAATTTTTTTCGGGACGCAAAAAGAAAAATATCTATATTATCTCAGGTATCTGAGTATATTATATTGAAATTTTGATGTAAAAAATGTGTTTGCTGTACTTAATATCTGATTTATTTCGATTATTAACACTTTGTTTTCAACGCTTTTTTTTTATTTTTGTGAAACAAATTCAGATTTGATATGCAGAAATAGGAAATTTTCGATCAGGGAATTTTATTTTTCCTATTTTGACTTAAAAAAAAACAGAAATTATTTTAGGTGATCTCTCTTCAGCGTTTTAAAATAGTTCAACTGAGTTGAATTTGGCGCGCGTATTTGTTTGCCGTGACCGTGCAAAAAAACGGGACGTAATAGTGCTTTGTCGGGACCTAGGCCCCAATGACGGTGACAATCCCGATATTTTGGGATGAATGGCAACCCTAGACATACCGGACGATTATGATAAATGAGTGGTCGAGTGGTCGCTAGCTATCTGTCGGCTCATAGCCTACACGCTCGGTTTTAACATTAGTCTGGTAGGGCTTTTTTAATGTTTTGTCAAATAATATGATCATACAATTGATATCTTTAAAACAGACAAATATGTTCGTCCGTTCGTTTAAAACGACTAGAATAACTATACTTACTCGTACTGTACGTTCTGTAATCTTTTTGTGATAGTAATAATAATATGTGGGGACATTTCACACACGGCCATCTGACCCCAAACTAGGTAGACCCTGTACTATGGGTGTCAGACAGCTGATATACATACACAAATACATTTAAAATACATACATATATAGATAAACAAACACACAGACACAAGGCAAACACAAGTGCTCATCACACAAATGTTTACCCTGGGCGGGAATCGAACCCGCAACACGCTGCGCAGCAGTCGATCGCTCAACCTCTGCGCCAACCTCATTGTAAACGTGTAGTGAAAAATTCTCTTGTTTGATTTCAATTGTGAACAGATATTTCTCTTAGCTAACTAGCCTAAAATAAAGGTGTACAAATAACAACAATATCCAACTACAATAGTTGATTAGATCAAAGTTTTTGTTGGCTAAATCTAAACTAATATTGTATAGAAGAAAGATTGTTTGTTACGATGTAACTCAAAAACTACTCGATCAATTTTAAAAATTCTTTCACCAAAAGCTGCGTCTTTAACGAGTAACATAGGCTATATCTATCAATTAAAATAATTAGGGATCCTTGATAAACTTCAAGCAGACAAAAACGCGGGCAATGTGCTAGTATTAGATATTCAGCCTCATCTGACGTCAGTGGAAGCCATCCAGATAATAAAACACTAAAATCAAAGCAACCTTTTAATTAAAAAGTGCCAAGCTGTGTGTAATGTTCTAATTTGTATTCTAGTACGTTGCGTACTGGTGGAAGTTTCCAAGATTCCCACAAGTCAGCGCTGTGAACCATTAACAACATTAAATTGCGAGGGCGTGTGATAATTATAGGAATTTTACCACTTTCCACCTGATGGGGTTCTGTTATGTTCCATAAAATCGCGGGGATATTCCTTTTTAATTCAATTTGAAGATGAAGTTTTAATTATATTTTGCTAGGTTTGTTGTTTTCTATATTAAATGGAAAGGCCAATTAGATGGTTGTGGTATTCAACCGTAGCTGCGTAGTTCGTATGATAATTAAGTTAATACTCCTGGGAGCTAACTGTTTTGATCAAGGGAAAGTGTGTTTTAATACAAATGACTAGCACATTCCCCGCGACTTCGTCCGCGTGCATTTTCTCAAGGATCCCTATTTTTTTCAATACATAAATATAGCCTATGTTACTCAGGGGTAACGTAGCATTCTAATGGTGAAACAATTTTTGAAATTGGACCAGTCGTTTTTGTTTATTTTTAGTTTATTCGTTACAAAAGTACAAATCTTTCCTCTTTATAATAATAGTGTAGATAGTGTAGATTAGAAGTTTCAGCTTAGACCTGGGATGCCTATGGTACTGGAGACGGTCAATGTGTGGCGGTGACCTTACCATCAAGTGGGCCACCCTTTGATTGGCACTCAATACCACAACTAAACCGTAATTGACAACATTTCAAAACTGACACGACCTTAAAACAAAAATACCATTTCTTTATTTTCGTACCCTGAGTCCAAATACATATTTTTTATATTTTTTAATTTCTGAGAAAAACAAGTCAAATCAAAAAACATAATTTCAAAAAACGGAAAAATACGGGTGCCCTAGATATGTACTACTATTTACTTTTATGTAACGTGATAATACATGTAGGTTAAAAAATGGAAATGTTGTCAAATTCTTGATTATCTAGTGCAACATGCAAAATCAATTTCCCTCTACAAATGAACGTCTTTTTCCTCAACAAATACATTACAGTCCCCCATTTGTTCGTAAACGAATCAATCCTGCGTCTCCCGAGTCTAGTCACGTACCTGTAAATGTGTTCCACGAGTGTTTCAGAAGCAACTTGTGTTACCCACACTGAATTACAATCATTACTTTATTACCTGCTGGTAACATGCCCAGATTTGAACGCGTTTTTATTGGAATAATGTTGGGGGAAATAATTGTATTAGTTAATGTATTTTATCTGGATTGTCTGAGTGGCCGAACTCAATGGACTCATCATTCGATAACTTCACGAACCGTATCATATCAGGCTATTGCCGTCCACTGTTGAACGTAGGCCTCCACCAGAGATCGCCAACCAACCCGGTCTTGGGCAGCCCGCAACGTAGGTATGTGTAGATATTATCCTACCGATCTAAGCTAGCTGCGTATTGCTCTTTACCTGCATTGTTTTCACATATAGAAGCAACAAGAATAATGTAACCAGTATTTAGTAAAAACTTGATTTATAAAAGAGTACGTGTCCGTGAAATTTCTTGCTTGTTCTTCTCCATAGAGACCTACCTACGTTTTGGAACGAGCAACTAGCTTTAACTTCAACTAGTTCTGACTAACTGACCGACTCCTTAAAAGTGCCTGTAAAAGGTTTAATTAAAATAAATGCATTGACTTGTCTATCTAGGTATTCCATAAACATCATTACAGCGATAAGACATAAGTAGTCCTAAAATATTATCGACCAACTCTTTGCTCTTTCATCTATTTAATCTATTCCACTAGTATTTTCACAAACGCGCAACTTGAAATTGGATCCGTTGCTTACTAATCAACGTCAGATAAATTACACCTTGGACTTACGGGAACATTTTAATTAAGTTCCTATAACTTTAAACAAACATCAAACTCAATCTCCTGCGAATGTTAATAAGTGTGCTCAAATAATGAGGTCTAAAGGAAAATATAGGCGCCGTGATGTGTCGATTTTAGCATAATATGACGTGATCTGAATAATTTGATTCTCAAATGGAAATCCAATTTCGAAGATGAAGTTGTTATACTAACACGTGCTATGTACAATTAAGAAAATCTAAGCATAAAATTGATCTGACATCTGTCAGATAGTACAATTATATCAAACAGAGCAGTTCGCTTAGATTTTTTAAACGGTTTTATGCGGTTTTCATCAATATATAGATAGATTCAAGAGGAAGGTTTGTACGTATAGTTTGATTTACATTGTAACCGTGCGAAGCCGGGGCAGGTCGCTAGCACCTACATTATAATACATAGAATGCATAAACCAAAATTATTTTATGGATAGTATCATACGAACAAAGTAATAGTAGTCGAACCCACATCATAAAATATTTACTAAAAGAAATCAAAGCAGTATATTTTATTAATATAACATTGCAGTCAATCGTTTCTCAGAGTGAGTTTATTATCTAACGGCATGTTAACTCTACAATTTGCTGTAGAATACTAATCAGTGCTAATTCTTCAACAAGTATAACAGTCTTATTAATGGAAGGTATTTTTGTTTATTTCATTGGTATACGCTACACCTAGTTTTCACCGGTTAGAACTAGGATTAATTTAAATATACGAACCTGTAAATACAGCAATGCTCCACTTATATTATTAAATCCAAAGTTAAAGCCTTTATTACCATTTACAAGCACGTTTGAATTGTCAAAGAGTCAGTTACGTAGTGAGAAAGTTGAAGCTAGTTGCTCGTTCCAAAACGTAGGTAGGTCTCTATGGAGAAGAACGAGCAAGAAACTCCACAGACACTCGAGAATTTCCTTTCAAATCCAGTAAACGTCAAAAAGTATGCAAGCGCAAAGATTAATAGTCTTCAACGCTAAATATATCCCAGTATACCTTTATACCAATAGATTAGGTAACACTGGAACGAATCATCAGCTTATTCATCTGTCCGAGCTCCGGTCACAAACCGAAGCAATCAAACGGCGTCGGCGCAGTATTTAATAAGGCAAGGCGCGTACAGAATTAGCAATGCTTTTATAACTTCCTGGTCGATGTTTGGACTTACGTTTCCTCCTGACCTTTGTTCGGCTTAATTGGCGCATTTGCTGGAGATTACCTCCGCATGAAACACCCTTACGTAATCTGCAAATATAGAACCAAAGAAAAAAAAATTATTTATTACTTTTTAAAAAGCCATTGTTTATTTTAAAGTTACACCTATTTCTGTTTGATCGATGGTGCAAATAAAACGCTACTGCCAAAATCCACAATACGAATCCGGTTTCTGATCCCGAATATACGTCAAACGGAACGTAATTCAATAAAATTTTGGACGTACCTATTGCCCTGTCAATCAAGTCGCGTAAATATCGTCGATAGTGAAATGTTTAGAGTTAGAAGAATCTAAACAGCGTGCTTTGGTAAACAATTGTTGAGACCACGCCCTCGAGATCTACTCTTAAGGGGCTATTAAACGACTTTTACAGATTTTAAACTGACAATCACGTCTAAATGTGCAGTGTAAATGATTTGAAAAAAATATATGTTAAACTAGAACATTCTCTTAATCATATAGAAAGTGAATATTTTTGATTAAGTTCATATTAAATAGTTTAATTAACTCGTGAAGTTGTGTCTGACGCGGACAAAACATTGTCAATCACACAAAATCTACCAGGTATAATTAAATGAAACTTACACTATCTTACAGACAATTTTACTATCTATGTTTTAGTATACGACTTTTTTTTTTAATTTTGAAAGAGTACTACTTTTATTTAATTTTTTCGACTACATTTTGAGAGTTTTGGACGCAAACTGCGTCCGTTCTGCATCAGTTCTGCGTCCAAAACTCTCAAAGTTTAGTCGAAAAAATATAATTAAAAATATTCACTTACTAAATGATTAAGAGAATGTTCTAGTTTAACATATATTTTTTTCAAATCATTTACACTGCACATTTTGACGTGATTGTCAGTTTAAAATCTGTAAAAGTCGTTAAATAGCCCCTTAAACGTATAGTTTGCCCTGCCCTGGTTTGGGCTGCCCAAGACCAGGTTGGTTGGCGATCTCTGGAGGAGGCCTACGTTCAACAGTGGACGGCAATAGGCTGATATGATGATGACGATGACATATAGTTAATGTAAAATACTATAATAGTAAATTGCACACTTAATATTCCTGCGAACATCTCCAAATAATTTAATTAGAGGCGTGGGCTATGATTCGCACGGATGCACGATGGGGGTGTTCGCTCCGGACGTCGTGTGTGTCTCATACTATTTTAACCGACTTCAGAAGTCGGTGGCAATACGAAACAACTAACAGAACAAAAGCCGCCGACTTTCGAAACTAAAGTCATATTCTTATTTTGTTTTGTGCTAAAGTTTTTGAAGGCGGTTGTCTTATTTTGTAAAGAAGTTTTTCTAATACTGACACGCGCGAGTTAGATCGTACGGCGTAAGTGTTTTCGATCTCAAACTTTTGAATCTTATTTCTTTAGCCGATAGTCTCATTGGTACTTCAAAACGGAACACTGCTGAATTGTTGGGAGAAATGTTTGTTCCAGCTGTCCAGTATCCCCAAATGTTACACATAAAGATAGATGATTAACGTAACTCGTTCTGTTCCACAGTGACCTGGAGCCAGGTGCAGCGACAGCGCCCTCTGGCAGTTCCAGCAGTTCAAGCTTGTCGTCCAGGAGTAATGAGAGCAACACCGTCGCTGCTGAGCAGCAAGGTGAGTCTTTTACCAAGTATTTTATTACATAGCCATGCTTCCAGAAAGTCTGACAACAAGTCTTACCAAGGGGTATCGTAATGTCCATTATCTGGGTTGTGGAGGTTAAGAATCCGACCCCAACATAGTTTGGAAAAGACTAAACAGGTGATGAGCCATGGTGTCTTCCAAGATGACAGCTTCTATGCTAGCTGGTTGCTTCAAAATAAATTTCAGAAAAACTGGAAAACACGGTAGATTCCTGTAGTAAAATACAATTTGTTACAGTAAAGACTCCATTCAATGAACGGCAGAAAGTCATTCGTTTAAATTGAAAAAGAAAAAAAAAATGGGCACCATGATCTTTGGCTGCAAATATTGTATTAATAATGCGTCACTTTGTTCCAGCGTCTCAATCGGACTGGTCGGAGGAAGAAGAGCCTCTCGCCGCGCAGTGGGCCGACAGCCTCCCTCCGAACGCGCTAGACTCGCTGGACCTCTCCGCCACGCTGCGCAAGAGGCAGGAGGTCATACATGGTACGTGGAACATCATCGTGCTCCCTTTCGTTCGCTAGTGCCATCATTATCAGCCGAAAGCCGTTGTTGAACATAGGCCTCCCATAGAACGCCACAACTCTTGCAACCTGCCGCTTGCATCCACCGGTTACCCGCGACCTTGACGATGTCGTCGTTCGCTAGTACGTAAAGGGCAGGACAGGAGTAAACTATACAATGAAGTCAAGAAGCCACAGCGGGGATAGCACCTAGTGGTCTTAATGCCGCAGCCGTCTCCTGAGCTTCGGCACTTATGACTTGAAGTCAGTTACCTCCATGGGAGGTGGAGGGATTGTTCATCGATCTTAATAAGATCTATTGCCAATTGGATTTTGTCTGCTTAACGGATAGTTCAGCTCTTATCCTATTTATATCTGTTAGGCTGGCGTTCCCCTAAAGCTAGGAAGCGGATATTGCTTTAATTTTCGAAGTAAAGTAAAACAAAGCACATTTTGCTGTAACCAATAATTTCAAGAGACAACTTTTCTTAAAAAGTGCTTTGGTTTAGCACTGAAAACACGATTGATTTTCAATTAACCATTATTTTCAGTTGGTTTGAAATAATTAGATATAGTTAACTTAGTTGGCAAATAAGTGTTGTCACAACACCCTATTGCCCCACCAAATTTTAAGGGACATCGCGTTTTGGGCGCATAAATATATCAATTGATTGGACCACCAATCAATTTTTCCCCCCACACCCCGATTTCTATCACAGTTCTATTGGTAAATCGGCCTTAACCGACGCCGCGAAGTTTAATTCCCTCCCCGCCAGTCATTTTTCACAGTATCCATCCATCTTGTTGGGAGGATGCAACAGATAACGAAGATATGTTGACGAGTAGACTAAACTTGCAATGATTTATAGAAGCAAAACAGACGTGTTTTCGAAAAAAATACCAGAATAACTGATAGCATAACAAAGCAACTGCATATTATGATATAACATAACTTCCTTGTTTAGCTTATAAATTATATTTTTGTATTAGTTAAAAAAAAAACTTGATTCTAGCCTGTGCTTTTTTTAGTACAAATCCAAATAATGTTTCCCTAGGTATTCAAAATGAATGCAATAAAACATTGCCTCTTCATGCAAAGATTAATAGAATCCTTGTAAATCATTTCTTAACGATACCGTACCGAATGGGGAAGAAAGGTTCTCGAGTGGCAACCACGAACCGTTTGACGCAGCGATGGTAGGCCTCCCATTAGATGGACCGCCGATACTGTTAAGGTCGCGGGTAACCGGTGGATGCAAGCGGCAAGTTGCTCCTCGCTGTGGCGATCTATGGTGTTCTGGCTGATGATGATGAAATGATTCCTTCTGGTACTGGAGTCGAGCAAGACTCGTTACCAAAAGGAACTTCTGTACTACTCCAAAAATTTTCTCCTTCCAGAACTAATCGTATCGGAAGGCTCCCACGTCCGTTGGCTACGTGTCCTGGGTGGAGTGTTCCTCCGCCCTCTAGAGCGACATGCGAGCCTCCTGGCAGGCGACGAGCTCAGAGCCTTGTTCCCCAATCTACCAGCAGTCAGGGAGAGGCATTCCAGGCTATACTCCGATCTCAGAACTGCGAGGAATGAAGCATTGAACAATGTGGTTCAGATCAGGCCGGTGGCTGATGCTTTGTTGAATACGGTAAGTGTTTTATTTTTTTCAAAGGTGCGATGATGTGGTCTGATATATTTCTAAGTATTAAAATAGGGACAAGATCACAATTATGCCATTTATTTACTTGAATTACAATAAGACATAAACCTAATGACACACAAATTAAAACAAAAGATAACCAAGGTAAATTGTAATACAACCTTCTCACAGAAACTCAAACATTTTAATATTTTATTCTACCATCCGGAGAGAGGCATCCGGGTTTATAATATGCTGATGACATGACTGCCCGAAATCATGTGGCCAGTTACCTCCTTAAGGAGTAGGCTTAAACATCTTAAATAGTGGAAAATATATTTTTTCTTAACCCTCCGCTGTTCTTTTCTGATTAATTTCGTTGCGGGATCCAAGACAGTTGAATCGTTTCTGTGGGACTCGTCGAGCTTCATTGCTTTTCTGGTGCTTGCCACTGTTGATTCCGGCATAAAGGAGATGCAGTAATTTGGGAACAGTGTGGCGGGTTTGTCCCAATAAAAAAACGCTTAAATATCATGTAATAATCACCTGATTATACCTTCAGCTGGGCGACTCTGGCTACTCTTCGTGCGTGTCGAAGTTCTGCCGCGGCCAGCGCATGGCCCTGGATGCACTACGAGAGCGTCGACGCAAGAGCAAGGAGCTGCATCAGTTCCTGGCGGCGAGAGAGCAACAACCGCTGTGCGGGAGGCTGCAGCTCAAGGACATGCTCGCGTGCGTGTGGCAGAGGTACGTACCACACCACACCACACCACTACTTACAGCTACCGTCAACTATACAAGAGCAAGGAGCTGCATCAGTTCCTGGCGGCGAGAGAGCAACAACCGCTGTGCGGGAGGCTGCAGCTCAAGGACATGCTCGCGTGCGTGTGGCAGAGGTACGTACCACACCACACCACACCACTACTTACAGCTACCGTCAACTATACAAGAGCAAGGAGCTGCATCAGTTCCTGGCGGCGAGAGAGCAACAACCGCTGTGCGGGAGGCTGCAGCTCAAGGACATGCTCGCGTGCGTGTGGCAGAGGTACGTACCACACCACACCACACCACTACTTACAGCTACCGTCAACTATACAAGAGCAAGGAGCTGCATCAGTTCCTGGCGGCGAGAGAGCAACAACCGCTGTGCGGGAGGCTGCAGCTCAAGGACATGCTCGCGTGCGTGTGGCAGAGGTACGTACCACACCACACCACACCACTACTTACAGCTACCGTCAACTATACAAGAGCAAGGAGCTGCATCAGTTCCTGGCGGCGAGAGAGCAACAACCGCTGTGCGGGAGGCTGCAGCTCAAGGACATGCTCGCGTGCGTGTGGCAGAGGTACGTACCACACCACACCACACCACTACTTACAGCTACCATCAACAACTATCCACCATAGCATCATCAACTATCCACTATGGCATCATCAACTATCCACTATAGCATCATCAACTATCCACTATGGCATTATCAACTATTCACCATAGCATCATCAACTATCCACCATAGCATCATCGACTATTCACCATAGCATCATCAACTATCCACCATAGCATCATCAACTATCCACTAAAGCATCATCACCTATCTACCATAGCATCATCTTTACACTAATTTTAAATATGCCTAAAAGTAGCAGTGCAGCAGTATACCAGTGTTTCACATGCAGCAATAGCCTCTGACCTCCACAATCCAATTACTATGTAACATGATAAGACCCATGGTAAGACGAGATATCAGACTTTCTGGCTTCTGACTACTCGTAACGACTGTCAATTATCTACGAATGATATGTTATATCTATGTATTTCGGTATGAAATGGACCGTCACCCATCCACGGTACGACCGCGGCAAGCTTAACCATGACAGATCTTACTTAAAACCAAAACTTTCTTCCGCAGACTGACAAAATACCAGCTTCTACTCGAGGGTATAATGAAGACAGTGACAGAAGGAGAAGAGACAGAAGAAGACGTGGCGCGACTGAGGCGGGCCCATGATGTCGCCAAGGAAGTGCTGCACAAGGTCGACACCGCCATCAGAACTGCGGAGAATGAACACAGGTAAGGTCGCCATTCATTATGTGCTGTTTATATATTTTAACTTTACAGTTGCTCAAGCCGTCAAAGTCAACCAAGTGTGGTGAAGAGATATCATGACAGGTGGATATATTGTATTGTACTATATTGCGCGTGTAAATCATCAAAATTATAAATTTACAAAAAACGAAGTAAATACATAAATAAAGTGAAATTTAGAGTTAGTTACTCCAATTAGTACCTTTGAATAAATGGTAGAGATTTTCTAGTAAACAAATCGAATTCTTTTATATTTTATTTACTTTACTCAAATGGTAGAAAAATATAAAATAATTACAAAATTCTATCGATTCGTTTTCTAGAAAATCTCAACCATTTATAAAAGGTGAGTCAGCTAATTGGTGTAATTGACTGTAGGAACATATTTTAATTGTTTTGTACTTGCGGTACAAAACAATTAAAATGTGTTCCTACTTACAAATATATGTAGACATTACAATATGTGTCAACAAGAAATAAAAAAGAAAATACGTTTACTTCCGCATAGTTTAAAAGATCTCTGCTGATATAAATGGTCGATGTTGTTTTGCTAAACTAATCACAGATTTCAAAATAGAATTACTCTTTAAGAACTGAACTTATTGAATTTGGTATGAAAGTCAATTACACATAGTAAAAAAAATATATTCGACTCCCTTAAACATCATACAAGACAGAATTACCTTCCAAATAAAACTACCAACAATCGCGAAATTAGTAATAAAAACCATCTAACCACGTAACCATCTTTACAGGTTAAAAACGATCCAGAGCAAGTTAGAGGTGAGAGTGCCCACCTCCGGGGAGTGGGAGGAGCTGCGGCGCCTGGACCTCACGCACCACGAGCTCAGGAACGAGGGAGAACTGACCCTCAGGAACGACTCCTCCAAGAGGATCAACGTGCTCGTGAGTATTGGACTTGTCTCCTGGATATGCCGAGGCCAGCTGGCAAAAGTGTATAGTATATACTTATGACGTGACGACACGGTTGGCGCAGTGGCTGAGCGATCGACTGCTGCGCAGCGTGTTACGGGTTCGATTCCCACCCAGGGTAAACATTTGTGTGATGAGCACTTGTGTTTGCCTTGTGTCTGGGTGTTCTTTCTCTATATATGTATGTATTTAAAAACAAAAAAAATGTATTTGTGTATGCAGCTGTCTGACACCCATAGTACAGGGTCTCCCTAGTTTGGGGTCAGATGGCCGTGTGTGAAAATGTTCCCATATATTATTATTATTATTATTATACTCCATTTACAATAGCATTACACTCTGTCCACTGGTTTAATCGTTTTTTGACAGCTGCAACTAGTGAACAATATTTATGTTTTTTGTTAAAACTGATACGCATACCTGTATTATAATGTCTGTAAGAGGTCATAAATACGATAATCCAACAAGATTACGCAGTTTATATATTAATTTTATAACACATTTTAAAGTTAACTTAAGGTAATCGGGAATAATTACATTATAAGGCAGCTGTCAAAAAACCATTGCTGTCAATAATCATTCCATCTGACAAATATAATCGGCCAGGAAACTGTAGCCGGCCAGATATATCAGACCTTCATAAAACCATGAGTGCGTAAAGAATTGTTAAGTTATTTAGTAACAATCGTAATTACTTAAAAGATACAATATTTGAGCTAACCGTATTGATGAAAATAATTTAAGTTATATAAGCCAAAAGGCCAGAAGCCTCGCACCTCGACGACACGGTTGGCGCAGCGGTTCAGCGATCAACTGCTGCGCTGCGTATCGCGGGTTCGATTCCCGCACGGAACAAATATTTGTAGGGCCTACAGATAGTGGTTCCGGGTCTGGCTGTTTATGTATGTGAGTTTATATGTTTGTAAATGCACCCACGACACAGGAGAAATTCCTAGTGTGGGGCAAAGTTTTTTTTAAAAAAAAAAAAATAAGATTTGTCCGGTTTTTTTTTCTACTAGGACACACATTGGAATCCACTGATTTTGGAGATATTGAAGATCAAAGTAGCAATTTTCTTTTTATAAGTTTTTTACGAATACGTATTTCATGTGCCATAACTAAACTTTTTTCCTAACAAACATAATTCGCTCACCTGATAGGGTTTTAGGGGGGTTTTCGTAAAAATCAAAGCGTAATTTGTCAAGAAAATTAGAACATTTTGATTATGTTTGTTTGGAAGACGCGACGTTGTCTTTAGCATAACAATAAACAATCATCAACGTAAAATAAAATCGTCAAACACGCGTAAAAGCTGCTATAATTAGATTGCTAACAATTCAAACCATCAATCACGGCAGACACGTTAATTAATGTTTTGATCGAGAAACAAAAACGAAACAGATGCTAATTATAAAACCAATTTTAACTGAACTACAACTTTCAAGTTTTGACACATTTGCTCATCAATATTATAAATTCGTTATCACCTTCCAATGCCTAATTGAATAAAGTGTTGCTACATCTTTCTTTCTCCCACAGGCCCTCATGCTAGAAGACAGCCTAGTCCTGTTGCAGCGAGAAAGCGACAAGTTCGTGCTGAAGCCCATCCCACAGCCCAGCCAGTCGCTGATGCTGTCGCCACTCATCAAATGGTAACCACTAGCTAGCTTTTAATCATCTAGATTATTTGTCAGCCCACCGACAGCGTTGACATTGATGACATTGATAGCGTCCTTATGTCTTAGTAGTAAAGACGGCTATAAAGAATTAAAATATTATAATACAAAAATAAGTAAAGCTAATATTATTATTGTAAGGTTGGTTTTCGCATACCAAGTTGACCGTATATTGGAATCTGTTACTAAGCGGCTGCTAAGACCTTATCAAAAGTTGGTCTAAACAGCCCGCTCTATTCAGAACTGTTTGATAGTAAACTTGAATTAATGACGACTTTTTCATAATTAAATATAATAATTAATAATTAAATATTCCTACAGTAAGTTTGACAGTAATTTTATTAAGGAATGTTAATAAAATGAGCTCAAAATAAAATAGGAATACATTGTAAAAGATCGTCAAATGAAGTATCGTGAAACTCATTACATCATTTCTTGGGCTACTGATTCTTACACTACAGTACTATAACGTGAGTCATAGGGCTATTAGAAGTGACGGTAGAGTCAACTGTGACCTTTATTGTGACAGGGACAAGGTGCTGTTCCGGCCGAACGCGGCGGTCCGCAACACGTTCTTCCTCATGAACATCAACGGAGTGCAGATGCACGAGCTGTCCGCTAACTCCGCACCCGAGTATACCTCGTAAGTATTATGCTCTTGTATTTTTGCCACGTCATACCTGAAGATCAAAGAATCATGGCGAGATCCATACATTCATTTGTATGAAAAAAATAATAATTTAGACGGTTTAAAATATTTTCCAATGTGAAGAATACATTACCAGGTGTAGATTGATATACTTAGCATATTTTTAAACCCCCGCATAATTAAAATATTACGAAATGAAAATAACACCTATTCGTTTCATCTCGATGCCCATTTTATGTTTATAAAAAAAAACAAGTTACAAGCGACGTTAATGGATCTATCAAATAGGCAGAAAAGTGATGAGGAAGGTGTGTGAAAAAAAAAATCGTTATTTGTAATATTATTTCCCGTAAAACGATGCAATTTCAGTGAAAGAACTGTGAAACGCCGGCTGCCAGTGTCACTTTTACTGTCAGTCGCCGTTTCGTTTTGAAATAATGAGTTTTTGTTAAACTATTCACTTGTTTTTGCGGGGTTTTATAAATATTGTAAATGCCTGAAGATACTCTTTAGGCACCCAAGAATATAAGAATTTGAATTTCAACTTCTATAAACATCTTTATTTTTTTTGTACCTACAAACCCTACCATGATTCTTTGTGCAATAGTACAGAGGCCAGCACATCAAGCTACAACAACCTGTCAAATTTCTTTGATAGATTTTCAACTTTATTGCACTACATAAAACAAGAATGTTTGTTTCCCCAGGTGGGTGAAGCACATCCAGGAGGCGCCGCTAGCCAAGCTCACGGAGCTAAAGTCTACCATCACACCTTCGCACGCACACAGCCGGTCTGCTGACGACTCAAGTATGTATTGTGTTCACGTAGGCAATCATATCATATCATATCATATCAAGCTCACGGAGCTCAAGTCCACCATCACACCTTCGCACGCACACAGCCGGTCTGCTGACGACTCAAGTATGTATTGTGTTCACGTAGGCAATCATATCATATCATATCATATCAAGCTCACGGAGCTCAAGTCCACCATCACACCTTCGCACGCACACAGCCGGTCTGCTGACGACTCAAGTATGTATTGTGTTCACGTAGGCAATCATATCATATCATATCATATCAAGCTCACGGAGCTCAAGTCCACCATCACACCTTCGCACGCACACAGCCGGTCTGCTGACGACTCAAGTATGTATTGTGTTCACGTAGGCAATCATATCATATCATATCATATCAAGCTCACGGAGCTCAAGTCCACCATCACACCTTCGCACGCACACAGCCGGTCTGCTGACGACTCAAGTATGTATTGTGTTCACGTAGGCAATCATATCATATCATATCATATCAAGCTCACGGAGCTCAAGTCCACCATCACACCTTCGCACGCACACAGCCGGTCTGCTGACGACTCAAGTATGTATTGTGTTCACGTAGGCAATCATATCATATCATATCATATCAAGCTCACGGAGCTCAAGTCCACCATCACACCTTCGCACGCACACAGCCGGTCTGCTGACGACTCAAGTATGTATTGTGTTCACGTAGGCAATCATATCATATCATATCATATCAAGCTCACGGAGCTCAAGTCCACCATCACACCTTCGCACGCACACAGCCGGTCTGCTGACGACTCAAGTATGTATTGTGTTCACGTAGGCAATCATATCATATCATATCATATCAAGCTCACGGAGCTCAAGTCCACCATCACACCTTCGCACGCACACAGCCGGTCTGCTGACGACTCAAGTATGTATTGTGTTCACGTAGGCAATCATATCATATCATATCATATCAAGCTCACGGAGCTCAAGTCCACCATCACACCTTCGCACGCACACAGCCGGTCTGCTGACGACTCAAGTATGTATTGTGTTCACGTAGGCAATCATATCATATCATATCATATCAAGCTCACGGAGCTCAAGTCCACCATCACACCTTCGCACGCACACAGCCGGTCTGCTGACGACTCAAGTATGTATTGTGTTCACGTAGGCAATCATATCATATCATATCATATCAAGCTCACGGAGCTCAAGTCCACCATCACACCTTCGCACGCACACAGCCGGTCTGCTGACGACTCAAGTATGTATTGTGTTCACGTAGGCAATCATATCATATCATATCATATCAAGCTCACGGAGCTCAAGTCCACCATCACACCTTCGCACGCACACAGCCGGTCTGCTGACGACTCAAGTATGTATTGTGTTCACGTAGGCAATCATATCATATCATATCATATCAAGCTCACGGAGCTCAAGTCCACCATCACACCTTCACGCACACAGCCGGTCTGCTGACGACTCAAGTATGTATTGTGTTCACGTAGGCAATCATATCATATCATATCATATCAAGCTCACGGAGCTCAAGTCCACCATCACACCTTCGCACGCACACAGCCGGTCTGCTGACGACTCAAGTATGTATTGTGTTCACGTAGGCAATCATATCATATCATATCATATCAAGCTCACGGAGCTCAAGTCCACCATCACACCTTCGCACGCACACAGCCGGTCTGCTGACGACTCAAGTATGTATTGTGTTCACGTAGGCAATCATATCATATCATATCATATCAAGCTCACGGAGCTCAAGTCCACCATCACACCTTCGCACGCACACAGCCGGTCTGCTGACGACTCAAGTATGTATTGTGTTCACGTAGGCAATCATATCATATCATATCATATCAAGCTCACGGAGCTCAAGTCCACCATCACACCTTCGCACGCACACAGCCGGTCTGCTGACGACTCAAGTATGTATTGTGTTCACGTAGGCAATCATATCATATCATATCATATCAAGCTCACGGAGCTCAAGTCCACCATCACACCTTCGCACGCACACAGCCGGTCTGCTGACGACTCAAGTATGTATTACGTCTTCATGTAGGCAATCATATCACCATTTTTAGAGTTCAAAAGGAAAAAACGGAACTCTTATAGGATCACTTTGTTGTCCGTCTGTCAAGACCCTTTATCTCAGGAAAGCGTGGAGGTATCGAGGTGAAATTATAACCATATGGTTAAGTCTACAGTCCCTTGAAGCTGTGAAAAAAAGATACGGCTGTTTATGTCGCAAAAACGTACATTTCCACACTTTCAAGGGAATCAAAATTTATAGGGTACTTCCCGTTGACCTACAACTATGAAATTTGGCAAGTAATACCGTCTTAGACTACAAGTACAGGGAAAAGTCTGAAAACTATACATTTGTAATCAAATCATAAAGAATTTATTCTTAATTTATAATGAGCTTTTGTCCGCGATTTGGTCCGTGTGAATGTCGATTATCGTGGTTTCAGACAAAGTCCCGAATTAAAAAGTACCCTATGTGCTTTCCCAGGATTCAAGCTATTGTCATACCAAATTTTATCAAAATCGATCTAACCCAACCTCATCTTTCCACCATCAGGCGTCAACCTCGGCGTCTCCCGCAACCCATCAGACGCATCCGAGAAGTCATCCTCCACGGCTCCGAGTGAAGAACCAGTGGAACCAGAGAAGGAGAGGGTCTCCGTGGATAGGATCTCCGCGGAGTCCGACGACAAGAGGATAGAGGAGGAGAAGACGAGTGTGGAGAGAGAGGACAGGAGCTCCGCAGATAAAGAGGGAGAGATCGCTGATAAAGAGGACAAGCATAAGTTTGTTTCATTTGGTTATTTATTACATGAAAAGGTTGTTTTGATTTGGTAATTTATAAATTAGTCCTGCCTTCTGATAACTGGACGGACTAGACTCTGAAAATAATTTTAGTCATTCTAATCAGGGTATATCTATACTAATATTATAAAGCTGAAGAGTTTGTTTGATTGTTTGGTTGAACGCGCTAATCTCAGGATCTACTGGTTCGAATTGAATAAATATTTTTGCGTTGGATAGTCCATTTATCGAGGAAGGCTATAGGCCCATGCGAAGCCGGGCCGGGTTGCTAGTTAATCAATAAAATGGTTTAATTTTATAGTTAGGTTTGTTGCAAATAATTTCCATAGCCTTATGTTGTTAAATGATTTTAGACTGCCGTCGATCGAATGTCGACTCAAGTGTATTACATTACCAATGCATTGTGATTACACCAAAAATAGTACAAATTATAAATTATTGTGTATACGTGCATATGCTTGTCATATACATAGTGGCAATTTTCTTACAACGGCAGATCACTTCATGCATCCAATGACTACTAATTATTAATTGAAAAAAAAAAGGTTTATGTTTAATGAACCTCTAGATATAGTAAATGACCTCCAAAAATAGTAAATGATCACCAACATTTAACCCCATTTTCAACAGACTTCAAAAAAGGAGGAGGTTATCAATTCGTCTGTATTTTTTTTTACTTTTTATTTTTTTTTATGTTTGTTACCTGATTTCTTTGGACTGGGTGAACCGATTTTGATGATTCTTTTTTTGTTTGAAAGCTAGTGCTTCCCGTGTGGATTTTAATTTGGTCCGGTTCTGACAATGGCATCCATGAGAAAACCGTATAAGTCTAAAATTTGCATTAAGCATGTGCGCGATTTGTTACGCGATTTCTCCGGCAAACGTAAACCGATTTTGAAAATTCTCTTTTTTATGGATAGGGTATGCTTCAGGGGTGGCACATATAAATTTTATCAAAATTCATTCAGCACTTTTTGAAAAATCAACAAATACCCAAAATTTTTACATAGACGATGTTTTAGTTTCATCAATCTTTGTAGTAGTTAACTTTCAATCTCTTCTTAATAGATTTGGATGAGAAGGAGGTACTAAAAAGCGGAAAATAAAAAGCTTTTTACAAAAAAGACAACCGCCTTCAAAAAGTGAAAAATAACTTTAGCACAGAACACACATTGACTTTAGTTTCGGAAGTCGGTGGCAATACAAAACAACAAACAGAACAAAGCCACTGAATTTCGAAACTAAAGTCAGTGTGTGTTCTGTGCTAAAGTTATTTTTCACTTTTTGAAGGCGGTTGTCTTTTTTGTAAAAAGCTTTTTAATGTTTAACGAACTTCCTGATATAGTAAATGACCTGTAAAAATAGTAAATGATCACCAACATTTAACCAAACTATTGTAGAAATGTATGAGTTTGACTATAAAAAGCGATTTGGTTCTGGCTTAGGGGGTCACAGTTCTAACCTAACCATGTTGGATCTTCCCCGAGGGGAACTTAAGGGTGCTAAGATTTGGTGATCATTTACTATTTTTGGTGGTCATTATATTTATTCTCTTAAAAAATATATATATAATTATGAACATTTAAAATATTTTAATACTATTCAATAAAGATAACGGGTAACATATTTTGAAACGTCCTGTTATGAGCGCTGTCTGAGCGTTCCAAGGATGGCATGGAATGGAGCAGCGACATCTTTATCAAAGTTTAAAGCTTCCCAGCGCAATAATGTGTTTCCTACTATTACAATTTAAATGTTCGTTTGTTTCTGTGTCTACGGGCTTGAACCGTGAGAGACATTTTTCTAATTAATGCTAATAATCATTTTTAAATCGCGTCTAGAGATATTTTATGTCTGATACATTGAGTGGACTACTTTTGTAAGACGACTAAAATGCCACGGTCTGTTCATCCTTATTGAAATGTTGTGTCTCCCCGCAGGCCCCGGCGTCCCACAGTGGGCCGCATCAGCACGCACGGCGCGGGGCCCCCCGCCCTCACCCCCCCGCAGGCCGTGCACGTGCTCGCGCCGGCCGCTGCTGCGGCACGGGTGGCTCACCGCGCCTTCACTGACCAAGGTAATACATCACTCGTAAAACATTCGATTCCATTTTGTATAAAATCAATTACAATACGGCCGACGTATCTTGGCGATCCTGAAGTTAGCTCTTTGGATGAGTAATGGATTTTTAGTAACGAAATTGTCTACTGCGCAGCTACACGTACATACTTTAATATATGATTTTTATACAAGGTACATCGTATTCACGTAACATAATATATTATAATTCTTGTAAATACAAATTGTAAACATTACTAAAGAGTATGTATGGAGTTTCTTGCCAATTTTTCTCCATACGAAACTACCATTTGGAATGCAGGCAACTAGATTCAAATTTTACAATATCACGTTCAATAGTACCTTTAATGGCTTAATTGAAATAAATGATTTGACTTTGACTTTGCTGATCGACTAACTTCAGGACCGCTAAAATTCATTGACCGTACTGTAAATGTTTTGTTATTTCTGTTTTCGATGTGTTTTTTTTCTGTATACATACGACATGCCTGGTGTGTTTTAAGATTTACTATTTGCAAATTATCCGCCTGTCGTATCCATTTGTATTGGCATTTCCACAATGAAACCTTTTAGCGTTCGACAATGTGTTTGATAAGTTCTGTTCCCCCTTAGAGCGCCTCCGTCGCCTGGACGACGTCATCTCCCGCGCCCTCCGCGCCAAGTCTGCAGTCGTGGGCTCAGTGCTGGGGGTACCTCCGCACAGCTACGCGCACTTCGCGGACCTGGCTGTGGCCGACGCCCTGGGGGAAGTCGGTATGTACTCACTGTACTTCAGAAACTCACTTGAAACACGACCAGTAATGGACCACACCCCTCACCGCTTCAACTTACGGGATAAGGGAGAGGGGTTAAGTTTGGTTTTGTTGATGAAAATAATATTTTAGAAAAAACCTTTTTTTTGTAAGGTTTTTATTTTCCGCTTTTTAGTATCGCCTTGACATCCAAATCATTAAGAAACGGCGACAAGATTGAAAAAACTAATACTACTATTACCTAATATGTATATTTTTTTAAATTTTGTAGATTTTTTCAAAAAGCACTGAATCTTTTTTGATAAAGTTTATATGGGACCATTTCGGAATAAATCCCTTTCGAACAAACAAAGAATTTTGCAAATCCGTCTATATATGACGGAGTTATACTCGAACATACATTAAAAAAATTCAAGCGACTGACTCGCCTTGGCTTCGCTTGTGGTGTCAGTGTGGACTGACATCTTCAAGAATTATCGTCATATTTCACTAAATTAACACAAAACAATATCAAACTACGTATACTGTTTAATACAATACGCAACGGATTTTAAATAAAAGATCTATGTATCGTCATTGGGTTATTAGTTTTTTGACAGCTGCCTTAGAACGTAACTATTCCCGATTACCTAAAAGTTAACTTTAAAATGCGTTATAAAATAAACATAATATAAACTGCCTTACGTTAATGGATTATCTTATTTATGACTTCTTACAGACATTATATTACAATATGCGTATTAGTTTTTACAAAAAACATAAAGATTGCACATGAAATATAGTTACATTCTATCGTACTTAGTGATGGAATCGAGTGTATTTGCTTCAAATGAATTAATCGATAATAATAATTTAATGTAATCATAGAAACCTAATTGAAAAAACCTATTTTGAAAATAATCCAATGGATTTATATTGCGGGTTTAAACATGAAAAATTAAACAACCAAATTAATGTTTTAAAGTTATTTTTACGTTGTTATTATAAATAAATCAATAAATTTTTCGTCGTCTTCCGACATGGAACTTACGTCTGATGACGAGTCTTCGCCTAAATTTATCACGATTGTTTTTTTGCTTGCTTTAAAAAATTGTTAATCGATATTACATGCAAATTAAGGTGTAAATAATCAAAACGTTACGTAGCTGCAATCACTAGCTGTCAAAACCACCAGCTGTCAAAAAACCAATGACCCAATGGACAGAATTTAATAATTAACCAGTAGACAGAAAGTAAGCGTACAGAGGGGGACAGACGAGACTTGACTTGGTTTTTTGTATGTAGAGATCACAGATATAAATAGACCTAGATAACGCAAGAGCAACTACTTCGCGCGCCTATTTTCGTGCCTAACTTACGATAAAACAGTAAAAAAATAAAGTAAACGTTTCCTTCCATCGGTAAGTCATTTTGTGATTAATATTATGCGTAATTAATTTAAAAAAACAATTGTTTTTAATCTAATACCCTCAGTAATACCTAGTAATACCAAATTTAAGAAAAACAAAACATTGTGACCTCATAATAGGTAGTCAAAAAATGGCACGCTTTGTTTTCATACAGATCGTGATACTTGCGTTATGTAGGGTCTATCTATATCTGTGGTTTTATGTACGTAGAAAAGGTTTATTCTGTGTAACGTATGAATCGTTTCTCTACAGACATATGCGGTGAGCTCCGCTCATCAGGCACTCGTTTGTCGCGCAGCAATTCGCAGGAGGACAGCCAAGCCGACCTTCATCAGCTGCTACTGGCCGCTCATGTACAAGGTAACTACATACTTAGATCATCCGGTTGTATACAACTCGCAGGAGGACAGCCAAGCCGACCTTCATCAGCTGCTACTGGCCGCTCATGTACAAGGTAACTACATACTTAGATCATCCGGTTGTATACAACTCGCAGGAGGACAGCCAAGCCGACCTTCATCAGCTGCTACTGGCCGCTCATGTACAAGGTAACTACATACTTAGATCATCCGGTTGTATACAACTCGCAGGAGGACAGCCAAGCCGACCTTCATCAGCTGCTACTGGCCGCTCATGTACAAGGTAACTACATACTTAGATCATCCGGTTGTATACAACTCGCAGGAGGACAGCCAAGCCGACCTTCATCAGCTGCTACTGGCCGCTCATGTACAAGGTAACTACATACTTAGATCATCCGGTTGTATACAACTCGCAGGAGGACAGCCAAGCCGACCTTCATCAGCTGCTACTGGCCGCTCATGTACAAGGTAACTACATACTTAGATCATCCGGTTGTATACAACTCGCAGGAGGACAGCCAAGCCGACCTTCATCAGCTGCTACTGGCCGCTCATGTACAAGGTAACTACATACTTAGATCATCCGGTTGTATACAACTCGCAGGAGGACAGCCAAGCCGACCTTCATCAGCTGCTACTGGCCGCTCATGTACAAGGTAACTACATACTTAGATCATCCGGTTGTATACATATTATGTAAGCCTGACTGTCCTCTGAAGCAGAAAAGGAACGGAGCTGATCTTCGCTCCGCTTCACAAGATTAATGTAACTAGGATTTTGTAAAAGCTTAATTGAAAAGAGTGTTTCTTGTTCGTTCTTCTCCATAGAGACTTACCTACGTTTTGGAACTTGGAGCAATTAGCTTCAACTTTCTGACTAACTAACTGACTCTTTGTCAATTCAAAAGTACCTGCAAATGGTTTAATTGAAATAAATGCTTTGACTTTGACTTTCACTTCAGTGAACAGGGATTTGCGAACTAGTTTAAAAATATACAAAACCGGGAACCGGAAAAATCCGGTCGCGGGGTATTACAAATGACTCTTCTCGTAAACTGTGCCTAGCTTCACAGTCTGCAACTCCTGCTCACTCCTGCGCATCACTACCTCGCGCCGTACTAATAGATAGACATAGTCGTTGGTCACTAGAGGACGCGGCGCCGCTTAGTATGCCACGCTGAGGCGGCTGCGTGACACGTGGTTTCATCCTATCAACGCAAGCCTATTTGAATAATAAAAAAAATACTGCTATTATTTTTGTGCGGGCTAAAAAATTTGTTTTTTTTAATTAAAACTTTTGTGTCTAGAAGGAAATAGCTTTTTACACAAAATGTAATTGTTATGTTTACAGGACCATATTGCAGGTTGAGACATTATTTTTCTAATGAAAATCTCCGTATTTTTGTTTTGCATCGTAAAAAAATCAACACGATTTGATTAATAATAATAATGTAACTGTGTTTCATCAATTAACATAAATATATTATCTATGTATACTTAATTTATTTTAGCGACACAACTAACGCTCGTCCTACAACGCGCCCTCAACGTGACGGAGGCGGAGACTGTGGCGGCTCGTGCCCGCTCCGGCCGCTGCGACTCGTGCAGGCGGCACGAGCACGAGCTCGACACCACGCGCGAGGCCGTGGAGCTGCTGGCCAGCGAGGACGAGCTGCTGGAGCTGCTGCCCGCGCCGGGGGCCGGCGACGCGCTAGAGCATGACGTGTCGGCCGCCTTAGCTGAGCTGAGCCAAGAGCCGAGCGAGCCAGCTATGCTACACGACAGCGCTGATGACGTGCTCGGTAAGTCGCTTTAACACTTTAGTACTTACAATAGGGGATATTACTACAATGTTCTGGCGCCAGAGTGCAGCAGTGCAGCGTAAAAACTAAACAGTTTTTCGGCGAGTCGTTCAAAACGTCATGAAAATTGTGAAATTCTGCCTTTAATTTGAGTTCAAAATTGGGAAGCGTATTATATTATACAATAATGCTGTGTATTTGGCTGTAGCAATGAAGGGATTCATTCATTTCCAAAAGAAGAAAATGTTCGAATACTATGGGAAGCAGCAACACTTTCGAACTAAAAAACACTCTAAAATATGTTCAGCACATTTTAAATCTGAAGATTTCATTGAAATTGGAAAATTTTCAGGTGAGATAGTCGCATTTACAAAATAAAGTTCACTTTTATCATGTAAGACAACCAAATAATATGATTTTATTCTGAGCATAAATAACCTAGAATCCACTTTCAAATGGGCGTAGGATGCCATAATATAATGAAAGTACAGTTAGGTAAGTAAAATAATTAAAACTTTGATATATTTTAATAAAATAACTAGTTATTACAATTAATAACATAATCTAACAAAAATACGAGGTTATGCTCCACGGCGGTTTGTTTACTGTATGTGCTAGTGGCGCCCTCTGCGCCGAGTTTCGTGTAATATTCCCTATTCCGCCATCTTTAATTTTTAAACCATCTAACCTCATTAAATAAATGTCTCGTTCGTTGAGCTAAACGCATGATCCAATGGGTTATTTATTTATATTAGGATCTACAATAAAAGATCACACATAATAGATACACTAAATATTAGAACATAATCTTGTAAATGGCCAAAGACCGGCCTAGACTCCCTACAGTTATTTGCTTTGCAGTGGGAAAAATCAGGCTAAAAAGAAAATCTTTGCATTTAGATGACATATTATATCATTTCCACTTTGTCATTAAATCTTGCTTTGTGCTACTATTAGGGTACTCACGGTATTATGAATAACATTCAAAGGTACGGTTTATAACATTAGAAACCCTTTTTTTCTGCGTGGGGAACTCCTCATGGATACCCTCGCGTCTGGCGAGAACGCAGAGAGTTATGTCAGATTTTTGTTGACTAAAACTCCATAATTCCTCTTGCTACCATGAGTAGGGGGCGAGGTATTTACTTGACACATGATCCTACCCCTACTGGAACATGGGAAACTCTAAAGATTTGATTCCAAAATACAATAAGGTAGTTTTGTGCCGATATCTATCGCACATGATACGTACTACAACCGACGTTTCCTAGATCGCGCAGTCTAGAATAGAGTTCTCCGCGACATTAGTATATTATTATTGTTTTTATTATTTATATTCAACAGTCAAAACTCTTAACTAGTCAAATCTACTTTTGGCTGACTTCAGTCAAACCCCTTTATTATTGTTATTATTATATTTAGGCAGTACTGTCCCACTGCAGGGAAAGGCTATCTCTTGCCAATTCTTAAGGAAGTTATCCGTCAAAACCCTTATTAAGATAAAATGCGTTTGCGTTATAAAAACAAAAATACGGAACGCCCTTGTTATAAGAATCACTACAAAACAAAAGTATTAAAAGGGTCACAAGTATTAAGGATAAATTGAAACCGTTCAAAAGTAGTTTCGATTGATTTTTGGAGTCAAAAGTAGTTTTGACTGGTTAAGAGTTTTGACTGTGACATATAGGTATACAAAATCCCGATTACAACCGTCGGACAGTAGCCCACCAGACACAACACCTGTCTGATCGGAGTCGGAGGATTCTCTCTTTTCTACGGAAGATGAGGAACTTTACACTTTGTTCCTCATACCATAAGTTTGGACCATCAAGACTTCTAGACCAACTGTGTTCTTATGAAGTCCTTCCTTCCCGCAGAGTGTTCAGGCAACGCGGCGGTGCTAGCGTCCCGTCTGCTGCGAGTGTCGGCCGGCCTGCGAGCCGTACTAGCCCGCGCCGTGACGTCACACGCGGGGGCGGGGGCGGGGGCGGGGGCGGGGGCGGGGCGCGCCGAGCTCGTGCTGCTGCGCGAGGAGAACGACAAGCTGCGCGCGCGCATCATGCACGGTGAGTGTTAGACTAGCCACCCATTGTTTTTTTGTCACTTTTTGTCACTGAGACTTTTTGTCACTGAGACTTTTTGTCACTGAGACTTTGTCACTAAAACTTTTTGTCTTTGAGACTTTTTGTTACTGAGACTTTTTGTCACTGATACTTTTTGTCACTGAGACTTTTTGTCACTGAGACTTTTTGTCACGGAGCGGCGTAATAACATGGCCGCTATTTCATTGTATTATAAAACAGATTAAAAAAACTGAAAACTTTGAATGAATTTTATTTTGTTATTATATAAACTAAAACGTACATTTTCCGACTGGTTTATGCCTAAACTGTCTCAATAACATATTTAAAGATTAGTACAATAACACTGAATAACTTTACAGATCAGCACACGACAGAAGAGATCTCCGTGCCCAAGGCAGGACTGGATCCATCTATACAGGTGAGGATTACCACAACATTCAGATACATACATCAACATACACTATTTAACTTCAATATAGCAAACGAACACTTGCTTGGGTAGCATTAAGCTGCGCTTGCTGCGGTTGGACCGTGGATGGGTGACCATCCTTTACATACGGAGTTGCCTCCATACCTCAGAAAGTGCGTAAACCCGTTGGTCCCGACTGTCATTCGTAGATCTTTGACAGTCATTATGGGTAGTTAGAAGCCAGAAAGTCTGACAACTATCATACCAAGGGTTGTGGAGGTCCGATAGGCAGTCGCTCCATGTAAAACACTGGTATTCAGCTGCATCCCGTTAGACTGGAAGCCGACCCTAATATACTTGAGAAAAGGCTAGGCAGATGATGATGGCAAATCAACACTTACGATCATCATCAGCCCCGGAAGACGTCCACTGTTGAACAAACCCTCCCTCCCCTAAGGGGGGGAGGTATGGGGGGTACAGGCAAACCAGCGCTTGGCTTGGCTTGGCTGGGTGTCTGAAGGATCGCAGTGATGTTTTTGCGTACACGGAAGTCGCTGCTCCCCGATTTCCGGACTTTCCCTTAGCCTCACCCCGTGGTGTCTCCGGGGTACAATAGCACCCACCCTTTTCATCCCGAAGGTGTCGTAAAGGGCGACTAAGGGAAAATCAGGATATCGGGTACCGTTTTTAGGAAATTGAAACGTATGTGCATTTTTAAAAAATATCTGGGCGGTCGAGCTTTCAACGGATTTTGTTTTTGTGTTGTTTAAAAATGAAACCTTGCTAGATCAATTTATCGCCCTCGAAACCCCCTACATACAAAATTTCATGAAAATCGTTTGAGCCGTTTCCGAGATTCAGATCAATTACTCGTTTAAAGGTATTAGATATATTGTTATTTTATTGACAGGAACAACCGAGCAACGGCGGGTGATCTCACAGCATCGTATAAAGAATATAAAGCGAATACCAGACGTGATGGCGTAGTGATACTGTTCACACTAACTCTCTGGCTGGCCCACGAACGACCTCGGACGTAGTCACCACTTACTTCGTTACCGTAACGAAAACAACACCTAACAAACTACTAAAGTTTCACCAAAAACGGTCCATCAGTTTCGAATGTGTCAACTGAATATTTTTGTAATTTTCTCCGTTTGTAACCTAGCACGACGAACATTGTATATTTTGTAATAATAATTATTATTATATATTGTTTTTTTTTTGTTACAATTGTAAGTACTGCATTAAATTAGTATTATAAAGATGATTATTCCATACGTAAGAAATATTGTGATTGACTTGATGAAGTTTTTATATTATTTTTGTCTGTCATTTCGATGTTTTTCGCAAAGATTAAGTTATGTTAGATGTCGATGTAAATAATATTAGTGGTTGTAGTATATAAGTGACAACAATAATGTATGATTTATTATATATGATTTTGTGTATACATTTTATGTTTTATTTTATTTTTCATCTGAATTTTTCCTTTTGACGTTTGCTGTCAATTCCTTTTTAATTTTTATTTTCTCTGGTTTTTTATATAATTGAAACGTTATAGATGTTTAAACGTTATATATTTCTAGAGAAGCTTGCATAACTATAGTAACAATATGCTTTTTAAAAGACATACGATACAAGTTAATAATTTGACTATAAAAAGGGACTTCATACTAAAACTCTTCGTTCGGGCACAATATCAATCAAAATATTTAAGTTCAATTCATAAGCACGTTTACAGAGATTCTTAATTACTAAACTCGCATAAAATCTATATTATCGTATTTACACATATAATATAAAGATACCTACTGGATTTGTATGATTATGAATTATTATTATGTATATTATGCTAGACAATTTTTATCGAATTAATTATTTTTCTCAACCTTGTCTGCAGTAGGATCCCGTGTCAACCGTTACCGAATGTCCAGCTTGATCGAAATACATGTGTCTAAGAAGAAAGTCTAAACCTATTCTTCTTAAAGAAGAATATTAAGAAGACTTCTCTAAAGGTTATCAGCTATTTCTGATCACTGGAAATCCGAGCAAGTTTGATTTGATTCCAAAGAGTATTATTAGTGAACAACTATAGTAGAGAAAGATATTATAGCATGCAAATGGGAAAGTATTACACTATGACAATATTGAATAATTAATTGCTTCTTACAAAACTATATAATAATATTTAATGACATAAATAAATTAAAAAGTAGATAATTATCTTCCCGCCCAAATTATATCTCTTTATATGTTTTTAACGCTGCATGTAATATTCTATATTCTATCTCCGTTATAAATATCAGTATTCAACCTTTTTTAGCCCAATCTATACTATATTATTATTTTTAATCAATCATACTTTAGATACCAAATAGTCACAAAACTATTGAGTGTGCATTATTTTGTATAGAAGCTCTAAAAAGTGCTTACATGTTAACTACCTTGTAATTAATGCCATATTAGTAATGATATATATTATTATGTAGCCACATAGCTGATTGATGTCTGCCCCGAATTTGTCTATGGAATTAAACAATAAACATCGCACAAAACTAAAGTGTAAATATTACCAGTTCTGAAGGTTTTTGTGATGTCGAATATTCAAAATATATAAGTCCATTTTATCCCATTGACTGGTAGTAATGTATCTGTAAAAGTGTTACACTGTATTGTCCAGCAATTTTAAAGATGTATTTGTAAAGTAGTGGTCCCATGTACCTTTTAATGTATAATAATCTAGCGTCGCCTGCATTTTAGATATATTTACAAACAATCCTGTGTGTTGGGCACAAAGAATATCTCATTTTATCTCTATTACTTAATATTTAATTATTTCAAGAAGTGACTTTAATACTTAGGCGGCTATGATACGTACCATCTGAGATTTTCCGCATACCTGTTTGTCACGTAATACCTTAAAATACGAAAATTGTATTCTAGTCCTCCCCCCTTCCATTCAACATGTTTTAGTACTAATTTTTGCATGGAAGGGCAAAATATAATGTTGCCGATTTATTATTCAGATTATTTTTCTTTCAGATGTCAATCGTTTGTAATTTCCACTTAAGCATATTATATTATTCATTATCTTCTGCTATAAACTTTTTACCAAACACACAGCATTTTATATATTGAAAAGAAAAATATATATTTGATATTGTAGAATAGGCTTAGACCAAATGAATCCCATCCAGAAATCTATTGTATTTGTATGTTAGTATCGTTATAATATATGTTATGTATATGTATAATATGACGTATATGATGTATATGACGAACAGCTTTTAGGCCAATTGTATCATATGCTTCGATATATTAATATCCAGTTTATGTATATTTCATTGCAATAAACAATATTATTATGTATAATAGTTTTGTATTTTCAGTATTTCCACCAGTCCGTTTTCCACCACAGTTTTGATTATCACACGAGGCCGATAGCATGGCACATTGATTATAGAAAAAGTTCGGCTTTGTAGTGTCGTCTCCGTCTCACGTAGCTGTGTGACGGTCTCTGTCTAAAGTCAAATAATAATGACACTTAGGTTCCGAATATTAAAGTAACCATTGCGGACCCACCATACCCCTGGTGATATAGTGGGTGTTAAACGATACCACTCACCTAACCCAAATGATTCACCAACAATAGAGGGGATTTGGCGTTCGGCGGCCGCTACCGCGGCACCGCTCGCTCGCCTTCGCGCTTTAATGGTCACAGTTCTAACCTAACCCAAACGATTTTCTCAATGGTATAGTTTTAGACCCACTATACCACCAGGGATATGGCCAAAGTAATGGTGCTGAATGCTGCTGAATGTTGAAGAGCTCATGGAAAAGTAAAAACCGTACCGATCGATCGGTCAATTTATTTATTTATTAATTATTGATTATTAATTACAACGGTAATACACAGTAACAGTAATTAATTAATTTCTTATGTATTTTATAAACTACAATTTCATCTGGTACAGCATTAATATACATTTACATACGGCGCGGGCGGTTGGACCGGTGGCGTAGGTAATTATCAGGGACATAAAATGTGCACAGTATGTTGTGCAATTCTGTTAATAAAAAAGTCAAGCTTAAGCTACGCTTGTCGCGGTTTGTCCTTGGATGGATGGATATGTGACAGATATTTAAATCATAATTCTTGAGCAGAAGGAAATACGGACAGAAAAAAAATCAAGACAAAATAAACTCTTTAACCGGAAATACTGTGAAGTATTACTTACATCGTATTGGTTTTTGTGTCTTTAAATGTAATAGTGTTAATACACTTTTGTTTCTGACCGTACCAACGGCTTTCATTCGAAGATCTTGTCAGTCGTTATGGATAGTCAGAAGACAAAAGTCTGACAACCAGACTTACCAAGGGATATCGTGTTATTCCCTAGATTGTGGAGTTCAGATAGGCAGTCGCTACATGTAAAACACTGGTAATTTAAAGAGACCACTTAGTAAGTTTTAGTTGGAAATAATTTCGAGGATAAAATAGACGGAATTTGTCCACAAAACTTGTGTAGGCTTGGCCTGCGGGTCGCAAAATGAATTAATGTTTTTAGATTGTTTTTGAGTTCAGGAGGTCGGGCGTTCTCTGACGGAGACAAATTAGAGCAGTCGGGAGATTGTGTGGTAATACTGAATGACTGTACTGTTTTAGACCTAAATTGGTAATTTTAACTGCATCTGGTTAGACTGGAAAGCATTTTTTTTCCTCCTCCGCATGGATATCCTCCGCCCTGGGGCGGCCGGAGGGGTCTGTCAGACACTTACTGACTAAAAACCACCCCGGTGTTTCATCTCACACCTACGTCGGGGGTCGGGGGAACTGGAAACTGGAAACCTACCCCAACATAGAAGGGAAAAGTGTAGGTAGTCTTTCAAACAAGTTTATTCGATTTTAAAACAAGTTTAATTACCTACTTGATTGACGACCAGTGTTTGTAGGTAGATAAGTAGGTTACTTTCCTGTTTTGTAGCTTTGTGTATTGTATGCTGTCACATCGTTGTGGTTTAAAACAACAGTTATATATTAGGTAATTTTAATAGGAAACAATTGTAAAAGGTAATGAAAAGCAAAATGAGTGATGTTTGTATTATTTTTCCTACATATAGAGGTATTTGTCGGATCAGTCAGGATTTAGTCCGTTAGATTCAGTCATCATGTGGGCAGAATATGGGTTTCGTGCAATGAAAACACACTGGGTATGGGATACAGTACACGGCGTTTATTAAAACCACAATTAATTTAAAATAAACTCAGACACTATAATTAACATAGACATGGGTTCACTTAGACATAGACACTTCACTTCAACAACGAACCGTAAGTACAGTTTCGGGACGTATTAGCTCCGATGCGATCAGACACTGGATTCTGAATGTCTTCCTCGCTGTCGGCTGAAAACATCACGACTCTGTAGAAGCGCGCCAAAATGGTGGTGGTTGATCACGTGTTCTCAATAATGGCGCGCTTGCGATCCGTTGTTTCACCATAGACTATTTATTGTCTTTGCGTTTCACGTTCATACTATTGACCGGATACGACATATAAATATTATTAGGTATAAATCCACGATTATTCTGCCTGTCTGATTTCCAGAACCCAGTAGCTGGGTAACACGATATGCCTTGGTAAGACTGGTTCTCAGGTTTTCTAGCTTCTGACTACCCATACCGACAGTCAAAGATCTACGAATGACAGCCGGGACCAACGGCGGTTTGCCAACGTTATATGTATCGTACTACTTATTTTTACTTTTTCGGAACTGACCCGTTCTTTCAGTAAAATTAGATTGAAATGCCGTATTTATAAAGCTATTAAGTCGAAAAAGTAATTGGAACTGTCCTTTGGATCTTCGATACAGTCTGTAGCTAACATCACGCCAGTTTTCTGCGAAGAATTAGGCAGAGGTGCATACTACTAGGGGGCGAAACAAGCCTTATCCAAAAAGAACAAACTGAGAATCAAACCCACATTCATGTTTGTCAAACATAATAACTAATAGGAATTATTATTGTACAGATAACGGCACGAAAGTTGGCCAGAGATTTTGTAGTGGGGGAAGGTCGCGCATGTAAATATGTATGAAATTGTGCGTGCGCGAACTTCCCCCACTACAAAATCGTGGCCAACTTACGTGCCGGTAATTATAGTAGATAGCTATAATTAATATTTTCCTTATTTTTATCGTCACGTACAAGCATAAAGCTAGGAATGCATGATAACAGAACTTGTACGAAAGTATGCAAGTAGCTTGCATGCCAATGTGCGTAACAATATCTGATTGGTGATAAATGGATGATTTTGTTACTTGCTAGTGGGTACTTGCATATCTACTTTTGTGCAACTTATTTGGCTTGTGTATACCTGTTTAAAAAAAATCAGTGATGCGGGGTTTGCCCTTGTATTAGGGAAAGGACACAAAAAGGAAGGTACCTATTCAGAGCAGGAAATAAAAATCTAAATCATATTTGTGTTGATTTTGTATATCACTTTTATTACAATTCTATTTGAGTATTTTATAGTACAATTATACAATGCCTATACTAAGTAGATAATTAATACATTATACATAATTTGACTCTTAGTTGTTTTAAACTTAGAAACAGTTTTATAGTAAATTAGCTTCTGCCCGCGGCTTCGCTCGGGTTCATTTAGAGGTAGACAATTAACTCTGCTTGTACTCTGCTTGTAATAATATAATTCAAACATGATTCGAAGGACACGTAGCGCCATCTATTATCATAAGAACATTATTGTTGTTTTATTCGGGAACAGTACTTTTTTTCGGGATGAAATGTTGCCTATGTCCGTTAGTGTACAACTGGCAACGTTTATGCAAAACTTCAAGTTAATCAGTTTAATGGTTTAGACGTACAAAGGTAACAAAGAAACTTATTACTTTTTCTTTTATTAGTTTGCACGTCAGCTTATCACATCACCTTATTTTGTGCCCAAAATATGAATATCGTGAAGATGTTTATTTATTGTTTGACTTCCACCTATTTTGTTGCTTTTGTTGTTTACCTTGTTGGTTACCAGAAATTGTTCTTTACGTAGTTTTCTTGGAAACTGAAAAAGAAGAAAATAAATGTTTAGAAAAAAGCAGAAATAAAGTATTTCTTACAAAGTTACATCGTTACCTATACCTAAGTGTGACTGACACTGGCTCGGCCACCATCGGGGATTGTAATTTCAATAACACAAAAAATTAGTCGCTAATTAGTCGAAATTTGTCGCCAAATATCAGAATTTGTCGGTCACTGCGCTGGTTCAAAAGATAAGTATAAAGGTTTATAGATGGCCGATCTGGAGAGTCTACCCAGCTTGGCCACATTTATATCTCAAAAACTAGGGCACTTAGCGAAGATCTGTTTTCTCCGATATTTTGTCCCCAATTACCTAGTCGGAATTTGTATATGTTGGAAAGTTTAGATGATATAATGAGTTCAATTAGTAAGGTTATTAGGTACTAATTGAACTCATTATATCTTCTAAACTAAGACCCGATTAAATCTGTGACTTGGCGAGCCAAGAGCTAGATCGAAAAGTTCACAAAAAATTGTGACCATCGCGCCAGCATTGACGCTGAGATGACTGAGAGCACTGACTCGTCACTGACACTGACAGGTCGCGTTCTGAAAGAATAAATATCACGGTGGCGGTACTGAGCCGGAACTGTGTCTTCACTGATATGTGTGAATCAGTCTATGGCCAGGACCAACGGCTTTGTATGTGGCTTGTTTTCCGAGGCACGGTATAAAAATTAAATGTAGGTAAGTATGGTCACCCATCCTGAATAAACCCGATTTTTATTTACGACTTCACCTTCCCCTGGGCTCAAGGCAAAGTGCAATACTAAGAAGTCGGTTGAAAATACAATCAAATCTGACGCGTTCTACAAAGAAAGGGATTTTGTCTACAGGCCCGCCCGTAGACAAAATCCCTTTTCTGTTAGCGTTAACGCCAACGGAAAAATCTTGTATGAACTTGACATATTTGTATCACGTGACATCTGGTAAGCAAACGTCAACTCCATACAATTTGATTTTTCCGTTGGTGTTTGATAAATATATTGAATATTATGTAGGTACTCACAATTCTACTTTAGTAATACATTTCCTATAGACGTAACTGTATATGCTGTAATCATCACACTTGGGTATCCAGACTCTGGCGCCTGGCCACGGTTGGTAAGAAGCGAATATGCCTGCGTAGGATACTCCTACCAAACACAACAAGATTATTAGCTTCGTTAGCATTGCAATCAAATTAGTGTACTCAGTTACATATTATATTTAACTAAGCTTTGATAAGTGTGGTTCAATTTATATATTGCGTTTAGTGACGCATATCGATGACCGGGGTGAACATTGTCCTGTTCGAATGGGTGTTAAATTATTTCCAGTATTCACTTTGTTCTTTACATTTAACTGGTTGTTTAACGTAGGTAATGGCGTTCCTAAATGGACTGGTTTTCCCGGTAATGTAAATTTGAGGCCGCAACATTTTGCCAGTACCTATTGTTTTATAAGTATGCTAGCGGGCCCGGCAGACGTTGTACTACCCTGAAAATAAAAAAAACCGACTACAGCGCCACCTACCGGGTCCAGTTGTGAATCTAAACCATTCTCGATTTCACTGGAACACACACAAAAAAAATCGTCAAAATTGGTCCAGCCGTTTAGGAGGAGTTCACTTTCATACACACGCACAGAAGATTTTTATATATAAAGCAACCCGACCCGGCTTCGCATGGGCCTATAGCCTTCCTCGATAAATGGACTATCCAACACAAAAATATTTTTTCAATTCGAGCCAGTAGATCCTGAGATTAGCGCGTTCAACCAAACAAACAAACAAACAAACTCTTCAGCTTTATAATATTAGTATAGATTATCTATAATACATATAAATCTTCTGTGCGTGTGTATACAGACCCGACCATCCTAGTACCTACTGACGATGTTAATATTATATTATAAAATATAAGTAGCCTAAGTTACTCATTATAACATCAGCTATCTGCCAGTGTAAGTCAGGTCAAAATTGGTCCAGCCATTTTAGAGATTAGCCTGACCTACAGACATACAAAAAAATAAGAAAATATTCTTTGATATTAGTACTGTATAAACTTTAATATGCATTTAGTAAAAAGCTGTTATTTTGAAGTTACAAACAGACACTTTAATTTTATATAAGTATTTGTAGGCATTGTATAGAATTTGTATAGATATTCGTCCTCGTGAACTTTGTTACGAATTCCAATTGTTTTGATAATAAAATATAGCATTATAGCAATCAGGCATAGCGTAGCTTACTATTAAAGAAAAATATTTTACCCTTCCATACAAACTTAAAAATACCTCCTTAAGTAATCAGATTATGAAACAAAAGCACTTAATACTTAATAGACAAAAGGCAGATAGATAGACAGCGCGGAACACTGAGAGTGAAGCCACCGAAGCAAATAGAAATTCAATAGCGAACATCTACGATCGTCGTTCGTGCTGTACTGACACGAATTAGTAACGACGATTGTATTCGCTTATGTATTTGCTTTGGTGGATCACTTTCAGTGTTCCGCGCGGTCTATCTGGCTTTTGTTTCATAATCTGATCCTCTTAATAATATTAGTATATTTTACTATTATAGCGCCCCTTTGCACGGGTTGTAGACCATAGCCATCTATATAACTCTCAGTCGCCATAATTATTTCCGCCATTTTCAACAACCCTCCATTTCAGTCAATGTATTTGAAGTGCTATTCTGTTACGATCTTCCTCGGTGAACACCTAGGTGAAGTGAGCTGTCATTCGATTGTAGTGCTTTGTAAATCCCTAGCATCGGGACAGATAATAGCTCACTTCACCTGGGTGTTTAACAAGGGAGATTGTACCAGAATAGACTTACTGCTCAAAACCTTAACAATTTTTACCCCTAAACCTTTCTCACAAATCACGGCTAAAATCATGCTTATTGATAAAAACCGCATGAACATTCGTTCAGTAGTATTTGAGTTTATCACAGAACAGAGAAAGACGCGGCGGCGCACTTTGTTTTATAATTGCCGTCATAGTGATGTTAATTTTATTCAGAGACCTCCAGCAAGTATTTTTTTTACTTACACACGCTGTCTACCTAGTTTTAATTTTTGTTTTTCTGGGAACGACTCTATTGGTTTGGGGCAACCTGCATTGCCACAAACCAATAGTCGTTCCCAGAAAAACAATAATTAAAACTAGGCTTAGACCAAATACTCAAACGCTACTGACAGTTACATACTCTATGACGCTTTGACGTTGTTTAAGATGCCATTAAGACCCGTACTGTGAGTCACAGTACGGGTCTTAATGGCATCGACACGGTATCGAACAGAAAGTATCGATACTGTACTCATGAGTAGTATTGAAAAAAAATTATCGAAACAAAAGTATCGATACTTCAAAGTATCAATCCTTTTTTTGAGCCTAAACTACTTTTCCGTGCAAAACTACACGTCAGTTTAGTTTCAATAGAACCAATACATGAGAAAATGGTATAAACATTCCGATATCATATTGGTTATAGTTTTTTTTTATTACAGGATGAGTTTTGCGATAGCTGTCATCCGAATCACGCCACATTCATATCCATCAATCGTAAATCTTGCTTAAAAATCGTGGCGTAAAGAATCATTTACTCATAACTTTTAATAATAATCAAATAAAGGTATCAAGATCGATTACACTAATTTGAGCAATCGATTATTTAACATCAAATTAAATGACCACCACAAAATTATCACACAGTCCTAGTTAGGTACAGTTAGACATTCTATCTATCGCAGCAGAACTTATCCATCCTACCCTCTAATAAAGTAAAGACTATAGTAATACCTAATTTAGGTTAGATTTACGTATTCGGTATTCCCTGAGGTTTTTATGATTTTAAAACAAATCTTTCATTTAACTTCCTTGGCACTCATCTTGATAAAATACTGCCAAAGTTCACTTTTACTTGGCGGCATTTTAGATTTCTCTTGAATAACAATTATAGTCAAGTACAATATTAACAATAAACCCCACGCAATATTACAGTGGAAAAACATGACATGGCGTGGTTGTGCAAATGTTCGCCTTATTTGGATAATACAAAGTCGACTTAATTGCAATAATAATAGAGTATATCTTGTATTATTCAAATAAGGCGAATATTTGCACAAAATACGCCATGTGAAGGGCGAATAATATGAGCATGAGCCGTAAAGTCAAGTTTTAAGTGTATCAAGTGTATGCACGTAATTGTCTATTGGCCGCAATGGGCAATGCTGGCTGGCAATGGCCTGCTTTACAGGTATCGTATCGAAACAGTTTAAGGAAATGTCCTAAAACTGTTTCGATACGATACCTGTAAAAAAGTACTCGAATGAGTAAAAGTATCGAATGTAAAGTATCGAGTACAAAAATATCGGTATCGAAAGGTGATGTACTCGATACTACAAAGTATCGATACTTTTTTCGTGTCCCTGTGACTGTCACTTTGACATAAAGTGATAGAGACCGCACAAGAAGTAGCGGCATCTTAAAATTGAGTACCTATAGCGTTTGAGTATTTGGCCAATATCTACTAAACAGCTTCTTACCTAATACTAAAAACCTGAACAATAAATAGAAGTACCTATTGATGCAACCATAGAAATATTATATCTATTGCTGCAACACTTTTTACATGATCACTCAACGCACCATAATTATGTTTTCGGCGTACTTGCAGTCCTGCACGGATTATATATTATATTTCCAGGTACGGTATTTTGTGATTAATACCAAACACCACGTCTGTAGGTATTAATTATTCTCTGAATGGTATGACACAACAAACACCGAAAACAATTACCACTAAACCAAGATCAACGATGCATCATGCAGTTAATAATACTCATGTTAATAGAGTACTCAATATCAAAGCATTTATTTATTTATTAGTTCAATTACTCTCTGCACTCACAGTTAACACCAACACGTGCAGAGAGTCAACAATTACAATTATAGATTAGCAATATGATATAAAAAACAGAATAATCAAAAAAAAAAAAATTAAATACCAATTCGAATAAAAAAATAAAAAAAAAGAATATAGTCTTAAGAATCACAGAATTAAAAATTAAACAAAAAAAAAAAACATTAGAATTGAAGGTTAGCTCGGTGTCCAACATAACACCCAGATCGCGGATCGTTGTGACGCGCTCGAGCGGGATGCCCGATACGCTGTACGCATAAACATGCGGCGAGCGACTGCGAGAGAAAGTAATCGTCTTACACTTAGAATTATTAAATTCTAAGCGGTTACGGCTGCTCCATGCTACCACGTTGTCGATATCTCGCTGGCGCGCATCACAGTCAGCCGCAGTCGCTATACCCATGTAAACTTTCAGATCGTCTCCAAACATGAGGCACCTCACTGTCTCAATGAACCCCGGCAAGTCATTGACCATGACTAGGAATTGGGTTGGACCAAAAGTGCTCCCCTGACTCACACCAGACTGAGTAACATAAGCTTCAGAGCGATTACTGGCGAGTTGTACGTACTGCCTACGATTGCTAATATAGCAACAGAACAGCTTCAGTAGTTTAGGTGTAAATCCTATGGCTGAAAACTTTTGCAAAAGCACATCACAATGAACGCGGTCAAAAGCCTTTTGAAGTTATACTTCTTTAGGCGCGTTATGAAAAAATGATGAGAGTGAAATTTTACGATGCGCGCATGCGCGCTTGCAGCGTCACACAAAATTCTCACGGGAGTAATTGTAAACAACGCCATCTGAACTACTTACTGCCTGAAGGCAGTAAGTAGTTCAGCATGTACGTCAGAGATGGCGTTGTTTACAATTCAAATTGTGCTTATATACTTTTTTAATAATGCCAAAGAAGTATAACTTCTCACGCTCGTACATAAGTACACGCACCCATTTTTTTTTAAATCAAAATATGCTGCATCTATTTGTCAAAGTTGACTAGTAGTACTAGTAATTTTATTGTTTACTGTTCATTCTATATTTTGTCTAACAGTCCTAAATTAACCTATTTCGGGAAATCAGGTTACTACGTAACTTATCTAGGACATCAGACCGTATTATGTTTTTGTTAGGTACTTATTTTACTTGTAATTTATTTCTATGTAAACCTGTAACCTTATAACTCGGGTATCTATGCTTGTAACAGACTGTACCACTTTTTTGTGAAATAAATAAATAATAATAAATATTATTATTCAACGTTTTCCTGTAGATAGCCTGTTTGGTCAATAAAATATGACTACTGTTTCCCTTATTTGATCTGTCACATTATTCTTGGGTCCTAAATGTAATAAACTTATAATCAAGATGATTCACCAGCAACTTAAGCTGAAATATAACCTTCAGAAGTGACGCACAGCCTAGTATGTAGGCATCATACATGCGTCCGTTTATCTGCGTCAGTTGTCGAACTTAGCCACAGTATGTCACTTTATACCGGCGCTAACTTTGCACTTTGTATCGTTTTATCATCAATTATTGAGAGAGGAAGAGAAAGGCCGAAGAAAAGATGGATGGATTGTGTGAAGAGTGATATATGAAAAAGAAGGAAGGCAGTGATAGCATATGACGGTTGATAGGGCGGAATGGAAGAAGAAAACTTTGTTGCGATGACCCTAAGTAACAAGGGATATATCGAATCATCATTCATCATCGTCAGCCGAAAGACGTCCACTGTTGAGCAATCATCATCATATCAGCCTATTGCCGTCCACTGCTGAACGTAGGCCTCCCCCAGAGTTCGCCAACCAACCCGGTCTTGGGCAGCCCGCATCCATCCGCTGCCAGCCACCTTCTTCAAATCATCGGTCCATCGTGTCGTCTCCACTCTAAAGCGTGTCTGCTCCACCTACTGTCGTGACTTTAGTTCTCTGGCGAATGACTTCATTACCAATTCTATCCACCAGAGAAACCCCAAGCATCGCTCTCTCCATAGCACGCTGAGCAACCTTGAATTTGTGGACCAGGCCCACGGTGAGTATCCACGTTTCAGCTCCGTGTGTGTTGAACAAAAGCCTTCCCCATAACGGAGGGGTGTGCCATAATCCCCACGCTTGGCAGGCGTCTTGGGATCTATCATCAATTAGGTATAGATATACCAATAATTCTAAGAAAGAACTTTTCTAAAAACACTAACTATCCTGAAGAGTGATTGATTAGTGGTATCCCTAATTCACTACAAAGACGTGACCAAATTGATGTCGCCATAAAATCTTGTAAATGATTGATAATTAATTTGTGATGATGATGAAAGATCAATTGAGCTTATAATTAAAGTTCTGCCAAAATGGGCAAACCCACAACCTGACAATCTATCTATCTAATACATATAAACGAGCAATTCTTGTAAATAATATAATATGTAAATAATCTGAACCTCGGAAACGGCTCCAACGATTTTTATGAAATTTTGTATGCAGGGGTTTCGGCGATAATCGATTTAGCTAAGTTTCATTAATTTCATAAAAAAACACGAATTCGGTCACCCAGGTACTAATCACATCACATCAAACACATCAACACACACACACACACACACACACACACACACACACACGCACACACACCCATCACATCATCATCTTATTACATCATGCAGCACAAATTATCTTCTCCAGTATCTTGGGTGTGTTTATAAATTAGAATGTTACGAGCTGGGGTTCAGGATAAATAATCAACACCAATTTACACCAAAAACACAAACACTTTATTTCAATATTCACACCACAGTAATCAGTTTGCTCGCTATTTATATGAGTCTTAGGACATATTCGAGAACATTCTAGCATCGGGAATGACCATCTCGAATGAGTAGAATGCAGTGAAATGGTCTCGAATGTTCCAGAATACCTGTAGTTCTGGTACTCGATTATAGATGGCGTTGGCGTTCTGTTTTTGGTCGTACCGACGTCGCCGGTTCTTCCGATGTACAGCCGCGGTCAAAATAACGCTGTTTAAAGCGAATTGCATGTCACTGTACTCGGGGAGCCTGTGGTTCAGGTGCACTCAAAAGGCCTACAATGCTCTGCGGATCCAGTATAATAACGCATTTAGAGTGCTGCTGCGGCTGCCTCGGTACTGTAGCGCGTCATCTATGTTCGCTGAGAGACGTACCGACTGTTTCAATGCTGTACGGCGTAAGAAAGCGGCCTCGCTGCTAAACAGGCTCCGTGGCAGCCCCAGTAGCATTCTACAAGCTATAGCCGGGAGACATGACAGCCCGTTGGTGAGGTCACTTGTTACCTGTACACTGTCTGTTGGTTTTGTACTACATTGGTTAAGTACTAACATAGGTTGAGTCTATTATTACTAACCCAATGGATCTTTGTTGTCTGAATAAATGAAATTATAAATAAATCTATTTATTTGATAAATTACAGTAACCACATATAACGTCATATTTATAACAATAGCTGAAATTATACACGCACATAACAATCCAACTGTAACTATTATAGTATGAACAAAAATACCACTTATATATAAGGAAGAAATCACCTAGTATAATAAGTTTAGGTCAAATGGTTCCTCCGTTACTGACATAGTTTTGACGTTTTTTTCAGTATCATCATAAATAAGAAAATTGTCCAGAGACTCCTCGCTGAAAAAAAAATGCCTTAGTTTAGTATTGTGACAAACATGGTCTTTGACAAATCAACAGAAGCGGATTACCAGAGAGCTATAGAACGGAGTATTCTGGGTATAAAACTGCAAGACCGGGTTAGGAATACCACCATCCGTTTCATTACAAAAATGACTGACGCCACTCGGAAAAGCGTCATACTGATATGGATTTGGGCTGGACACATCTGCCGCATGTCAGACAATCATTGGGCCAAACGCACGACCCAATGGGTCCCTCTACATGGCAAGCGATATCGCGGCAGGCCCAGGCGGAAGTGGCGGTATGATCTAGAGTCCTTCGACAAAGACTGGTCCCAAATAGTCCTTAATAGAGAGAGTTGGAAGGAGAGTGGAGAGGCCTGTGCCCTGCAGTGGAAAAATCCAGGCTAAAATAATAATAATAATAGTTTAGTATTGTGACAAACATACCGCTAAAGAAAATCTTACATTGTTGTCACATATTTTTAGAATTGGGCATTTATGCATTTTTTATATAGAATTGGGTACTTGACACCACTACAATAATCAATTGACATATTTTCCACGAGCTGTCAAAATGCGATTACCTCGTAGATATTGTATCATTATCATCAACATCAGCCGAAAGACGTCCACTGTTGAACAAAATCCTCTCCTATAAAAACGCCACAACGAGCGGAAACCTGCCGTTTGCTTCCGATGCAAAGAACCGATGGGGATGAAAGGTTCTCGAGTGGCGACCACGAACTGGAAGACGCAGCGCTGGTAGGCCTCCCACCAGATGAACCGACGACATCGTCAAGGTCGCTGGTAACCGGTGGATGCAAGTGGCAGGTATCTGCTCGTTGTGGCATTCTATGGTGGAGGACAACAGTCCACTGCTGAACTTAGGCCTCCCCCAGAGATCGCCAACCAACCCGGTCTTGGACAACCCGCATCCATCCGCTGCCAGCCACCTTCTTTAAATCGTCGGTCCATCGTGCCGCAGGGCGTCCCACACTACGCTTGCCCAAACGCGGTCTCCACTCTAGAGTGTGTCTGCTCCATCTAACGTCTGTCCGTCTGCAGACGTGGTCGGTCCCACTTCCACTTCAGCGTGCTAATTCGACGAGCAACGTCGGTGACTTTAGTTCTCTGGCGAATGACTTCATTGCGAATTCTATCCACCAGAGAAACCCCGAGACGATGCGTGCGGCGTGGATCACAAGACCAAACGAAATGGAACAGCGGGACAATAGAGAGTATTCTATCTATAACTAGGTTATGAAAAATAAAGTGACGAAAATACTTACGACTGAACAGGCTTGTCACATTTCTTCAATACCGGGTTGTATTCTAAGTCAATAGGGCATATTTTAAAATACCCACTGTCGGATCTTAACAGGGCTGATAGTGCTCCTGTCACACATACGAACAACACGACTAACTTCAACATGGTAACTTGGTACTCACTTAGATTCAACTTATTCTACTAAACTTCGGTTGCAATTGTTCTACTATATATTGTGCTATTCTCTGAGTCACGATGATGAATAAGGATAAAGTAGGTATTGTTTTCGACTTTACTGGTGATTCATGTAGCTATGAATTCAATACTCATCCCGATTATTTTATCTTAATAGTAGTGAAAGTATATTCTTGGAGAATATATTCTACGACGCAGTTGATATTTGCTATTTGTTTTTATTGCACCTGCCATGTTATCTCTTCACCACCCTTGGTTGACTGGTAGAGAATGCCTAAGGCATTAAGTCCGCCTTTGTACGTTTGTGCATGAAGTATAAATAAATAAATAAATAAAGTCGCTCCCGCTTTTTGTACGCTTATATTGTTCAAACTTCGCAACGGATTTTATTGCAGTTTTCAGCAATAGATAGAGTGATACAAGAGGAAGGTTTATACGTGTAGTTATCTACATTGTACCCGTGTGAATCAGGGGCGGGTCGCTAGTAGTTTTATAAAAACAATTTTCAAAGACTTAATAATTTTAATTAAACAATTTACAAGCACTTTAGAATTATCAAAGAATCGGTTAGTTAGTCAGAAAGTTGAAGCTGGTTGTTGTAGCAAGACGCTTTTTTATTGGTGTCTGAGTCAAAAAAATATCGTTTCGGACAATTCGAAATGACAATGTGAAAATTACAATTGAGTACCAATATACTAAAATATGTAGACATTTTTTTAGGGAAAACACAACTCAAAAGGAAAACACGGAACCCTTATAGGATCACTTTGTTGTCCGTCTGTCTCTGTCTGTCCGTCTGTCTGTCAAGATCCTATATCAACGCGTGGAGGTATCGAGTTGAAATTAAAAGCCATATACTCAAGTCTACAGTCCCTTGAAGCTGTAAAAAAACTCAAACTTCTAAGTTAATCTGAAAAAAAGATACGGCCGTTTAAGCCGCAAAAAACGTATATTTCGACACTCTCAAGGGAATCAAAATTAATAGGGTACTACCCGTTGACCTACAACTATAAAATTTGGCAAGTAATATTGTTTTACACTACGTGTACAGTAGGTCTCACATCACTATTCACTCTCACTTCGCATAAGGTTCAAAATGACCTTGATATATTTGACACTTTGAATCGGGTTCGAGTGCGAAGTGAGCGTCGAAGTGACGGGGAAATTACCTTACAAAATGCCACTTCTTAACGTCATCTCATACTTTATCTGTCAAAATCTCCCTGTCAATTTAGTTCAACTCGCTGACATGCTCGCAATGGTGGCGCTAGTGTACATTCGAATTATCGACCGAGTTTTTAGAATGCCAATCAAGAAACTCACAGCGGATTCAGATTCGAAGTTTAGAATGAGTTCTTACAGAATCACACCAGGGAAAAGCCTGAAAAGTATACATTTGTAATTAAATCATAAAAAATATAGTCTTTGTTTAAAGTATGCGTTCAATAAAAGATTTATTTTTATTATGTAATCAAACATCGAAGTATGCGCGGTTATAATTGTATGGATAACCAATTTGCACGGAACCCTCGGTGGGCGAGTCCGACTCGCACTTGTCCGGTTTTTTTAATTATATTAATGCTCGAGGGTGTACGATTATTATTGTTACATAATTTCCAGCCTATTTTTAAATAGGCCGCTTACTGAATAGATTTTTATTCCCTTCAATTTTTACATTTTTCTTTTCTTTATTTATTGACCTTGTGAATTTATTGGCGGGTAAGATTTTGATACTCACACATTATTTCATACATCATTACATACACTAACACATCCTAACACTCACATACCCCTCTCCAAACATACACCACACACTCACGTAGTTTTTAGCTTAATTTATTTTGTTTTTCCCTTAGTCTAAATAATGTTGTACTCGTTAGCTTAAATTACGACACCAACAAAAAACTGAGAGGATTGGCGCTGCATGCCGAGATACAGGTTTCACCTAGTTCGGCTGCAGATGCTCCTATTTTGTTTTGTATTCAATTTTGATCACTAGTTTTTAAGTTAATTGGTTGTGTACAATCTTTTTTACAATAAATAAATTATTATTATTATTATTTATTATTATACTGTCAAGTATAGCATTATATATATAACCAACGGTATGACGGTTTAAATATGACTAGCGCTAGGCAGCGTGTAACTCAACCCGAACTTATTGTAAATACGCACGTACTCTGACGTGTCTCTCGGCTCGGCTAGTGCGATCATTCAAATTACATAACTTAACATCACGTTTATATATAATATATCCACCAGGAGTTATTAGAGCTATAGGTGTAATTATAATTTCCAATGATATTATTTCCCTAGTTCAATGAATAGCTTCTTGACGTGGTTGTACGTTGTTTCATAGCTAATAGTTTTATAGAATTTCGTTTCACATAAAATTTCTCTAATAATTTCGTTTCATAGAATAATCAATACGCAGAATACTTACTTTCAAGATTATTAAATCAATGATTTTTGTTTTACATAAAGTTTATTGTTAGAATAATCATATCATAGAATAACGAATCAAATATTCTTTATCCTTATATTTTTTATTTAATATAAAACTTATTACCAAGAATGGGAGTCTCAGTTCTAACCAAACATACTGCGCGTGCGTGCAAGCAAGCATGCAGCATGCAAGCAAGCATGCAGCGTCCTAGCAAGCATGCATCATGCAAGCGAGCATGCAACATGCAGCAGGCATAGTTTCTGTCACGGCTCCGGCGTTGCGGGGCTCCGGCGGTCCCACGCGAGCTTATCGTCGCAGATGGTATTCACGCTCACCACCGCCTCGCCCCTCCACGCCTACGCAGATTTAAATTACACTCTAGGGGTAGGGCAGACAAGACTACGTGGAGTCGGTTTCGCAGCGATTCGTTTCTGTCATTAACTTTGGTAGCACAACATATTGACTTTTTAAGACAACATTTTTGTTTTGTCTATTTATACCTATCTATACATTTTCGTTGAAATAAATTCCATGGAAAAATACAACAAACAAAAATTTATTCTACTTTTTGATAAGTTTGTTAAACAAAAAAATGTGATTAAAAATTCATTGAATTGTGTTTCTGTGAAATATTTTTCATTGAAATAAATAGTCTTTGAAACAGTAATAGTAGAAATAAAAATACGAGAACCAAATATTATGTGAAACATTTTCTGGGAAACGAAATTCTATGAAATTTCAGTCTGCGAAACAAGGGGACACCTCTTGACGTGAATATGCCTTTAAAATTGATTTCATAGTGGGAGGTAAGCCAAAAAAACGAATGATAACAAAATAGGGGGATTATCACTTGAAATTTTTTTTTCGTTTAATTGTAGGTACTGTTTTTGACTTGAACTACAGTTTTTTCTTATTAATTTATGCGTGGTCACAATCGCCGGAAGAAAAATATTAAAATTAAATGGATCCGGCAACTGGGACTGTATAATTGACGTGGCGGGCGGTCTAAAGGTAAAATGAATTACTTGTCGTACTCCATTTTTATTATATATTTATCTTATTACAACTAAACCAGAATTAAATATGTACAACACTTATAAAAAATACAATTTGAAGAAAAACAGGGTTAGCTCACAGGACATCGAAAAACTAGTGCACATCGCTGTCAACAAATCGCTGTCAGTATTGCCATGTTGTATGGCAATGTTGATCATGAACTAACTCAATTTAATATTATGTGTTACATTATTATTCAGAAATAACTGTTTAATATTAAGTCTACTAAACCTCTGAATAGATTTTAAATCAATAGTGTTAAATATTCGAAATAGAAATGGGGAGCTGGCGTGGATTGGTTCCTATTGCCAGAAATAAAGCTATGTTTACTAAAAAAAAACTTGTGAAGGAGTATCGCTTACTGTTGTATAACTGCATACATAATTTGTTTGGACTGGCAAAATATGGTAAAAAATAAATACATTTTTTTTGTTTTAAAGATGATTTAATATTTTTTAGGTCTCAATAACGCATATTTTATACTTTATAGAGGTTTGTAATGTTAGAGATGTTTACATTTATGTTTATATAAATATAAAAATATACTAGCACACACTACATTTAACACAACGCGAATTTCTCAAAACCGATTAAGATAATTCTTACTATTACTACAACGTTAATTTTCTGTGACCAAAACAGTAATGAATATAAATGTGGATGGGTGGAGAAGAAGAGAGAAGTCCGAAGAAATGATGGAAGGATTGGGTGATGAGTGATATGAAAGAGAAGGGAGTCAATGATATCATGAAGGTTGACAGGACGGAATGGAAGAATAGAATAGAATAGAATGGAATAGAATGGAGTGGAATGGAACGGAATGGAATGAAATGGAATAGAATAGAATATTCATTTATTTGCTCAGAATGTAGGTATTTGAAGATAAGGTGGATAAAATAATATTAAAGAATTCATGTACAATTCTAAGTAAGAAGAAAACGTTGCGTCGATTAACATGGGATAAGGTCCAGGAAGATGATGATTTTAATTATCTTGTAATGTTTAAAACAATTTTGAACTTTAATCCATCACAACACGTTATAATACAGGATAGTTGTACGATGTCCTTCATCGACTTCTCGTAATGTGGTGTTGATACATTTCTTCATTATGATTAATATAAAAGGTTGAAATCAATTGAGTCGTCACTGAAAAACAAAAGAAAACAATTTAGTTTTGCGACAAGATAAATTTTATTATTGCCGTGAATAATTAATAATATTAGTGGAGCAATCTGCTTTAATATTTAGGCATCGTTACAACCAATTGCAGGATTCTGTATTGATAATAATAATAATAAACACGAAGTAGGCCCCCTACATAATACGCCCTCAACATAATACACACCAAAGAGCCAGCCAAAGAGAGCACAAATATATTTTTAAATACATACATATATAGATAAACAACACCCAGACACAAGGCAAACACATGTGCTCATCACACAAATATTCTTTAGGAACCGTTTCTTCTTAACACAGGTTACTTCGTAACCTATCTAGAAGGTACTTTACCCACTAACTAGATAAAGAAACATGTCTGTGGCCTGTGCTATATCCACTTTGTCATAAAATCTGGTCTAAGTTGAACAATAAATCATTATTATTATTAAATATTTACCCTGGGCGGGAATCGAACCCGCAACACGCTGCGCAGCAGTCAATCGCTCAGCCGCTGCGCCAACCGTGTCGTCAATGAATATATTTCCTATTTAAATAAGTTGCTGCATACCTAAACACCAGCTTAGACTACGAAAGAACTACTTTCTTTATTACTTAGCTTTTTTTTTGTTCATTTGATAAATTACCCATTTTTATTTGTTACTTTTATTACTACTTTTTTCTCTTATATTTTCTTATAGTATGTGTAGGAGCTAATAACTTACGTTTGACAAAGTATCAGAAAATGTGATTTAAAGTACATCTTATGCCTTAAAATATTTTGAGCAGCTACTTATAATAATAATAATAATAAATTTTATTGTCAGGCAACTGAGGCCCATAGAAAAAATACACAAATAATCTTAAACAACCATAAACTAATAATAATATAATAATAGCAGCCTATAATTGTCCCACTGCAGGGCATAGGCCTCTTCTCATACACAGAAGGCTAATACATAAAAAAAAACCTTATCAACTAAACGTTTACTAATAAACTTAACACTACGTTGTCGGTGTCGTGTTTCGCTGCGTGGTGTCGCGTAACCGTCGTCGGAAACGTCGATATACGACACCTTTCGGCCAAAAGTCCTCCTTCAAAAAGGTCTGTAGATGTTGGGTTGGAAATGGTACCACGAACGACGAACGCTTCAACCCTCAGAGTCTGACCAACATGGAGCTAGCATTGTATAGAACCGACGAGGAAGGAAGTGTGTGCTTTTTCATTATGGGAACCCCGTAATGGGTAATGGCCTACCTTAGTTACCTTGTTTTTCTTGTCAAGAGTGACGGAATCGCGAAAACTCAAACTCTAAACCATTTATTTCGAACGAGGTTTTAGCTCGGGTATTATTGTCATATTTCAACCAATTTACATAAAATCCGTGTGGTGCCGGTCGCGAATAGCACCACCCCATTTCTACCCGTGGGTGTCGTAGAAGGCGACAGAGGGATATTGACCTGAGGATGGGCAGCAGCGTCCGTCTGAGTACCATAACACCTACTGCGATTGCCAACATGCATCGGCCAAGCATGGTGATTTACTCCCCCCTTGGGGAGACCTATGCCCAGCAGTGGACGTCTAAAGGTTGACATGACGACTATGTATACTTAAACCTTCCTCATGACTCATCTCACTCTATCTATTGGTGAAAACCGCATGAAAATCGGTTTAGAAGTTTTTGAGTTTATTGCGAACAGGCGCATAAACCATCTAAAGGTACTTTTAAATTGTGAAGGAGTCAGTCAGTCAGAAAGTTGAAGTGAGTTTCTCGCCAATTTTTAATAATTATTAATGTATGGTGATAATATCTTCGGACTATACTACACCCATTATTTAATGCGAATATCATAAATTCCCACCTCATTTATTTATAGTACCCACTAGCTACCGACATTTGACAACAAATGTCGGTTATCATGGATGCAGACGAAGTCGCGGATAAAAAAAGACAACCGCCTTCAAAAAGTAAAAAATAACTTTCAATTCGCAAGTCGGCGGCTTTGGTTTTGCTTGTTGTTTTGTATTGCCGCCGACTTGCGAATTGAAAGTTATTTTTTACTTTTTGAAGGCGGTTGTCTTTTTCGTTAATTTTTTTTTCGCTTTTATACATATAAAAAAATAAAAAAAAATCATAAAATTAAAACTACTAAGCCAAACAATGTTACATTTTTATGGGACCTAATGGCAACTATTCCGCATCAAACTAAAGAAGAATCATGTAAATCGTATCATAAATCTCAGAGTAATCGATGTACATACATTAAAAAAAAACCAACCGAATTGAGAACCTCCTCCTTTTTGAAATCGGTTAAAAAGTAGCCTATGTCCTTCTCCAGGGTTCAAGCCATTTTTATAAAAAAATCCATCAACGAATAATCAGTCGGTTCAGCCGTTTCATCATGAAAGCGTAACATAGTTACTTTCGCATTTATAATGAATCCATCCATAATAATCCATACTTCCACACTAATATACGACACGGTTGGCGCAGTGGCTGAGCGATCGACTGCTGCGCAGCGTGTTGCGGGTTCGATTCCCGCCCAGGGTAAACATTTGTGTGATGAACACTTGTGTTTGCCTTGTGTCTGGGTGTTGTTTATCTATATATGTATGAATTTACAAAAAAAAAAAATTGTGTATGTATATCAGCTGTCTGACACCCATAGTACAGGGTCTCCATAGTTTGGGGTCAGATGACCGTGTGTGAAAATGTCTCCACATATTATTATTATTAATATTATAAATGCGAAAGTAACTCTGTCTGTTACTCTTTCACGATGAAACGGCTTAACCGATATTTGGCAAGAAGATAGTTTGAAGCCTAGGGAAGGACATAGGCTACTTTTTAATCTACGACTTCGTCTGCATCCGCGATAACCGACATTCACGCGGACGAAGTCGCGGGCAAAATCTAGTATTATATAAGTATATGTCGTAACCGGTCAATAGTACGAATATGGATCGACGAATCGCAAGCGCGCCATTATCAAGAACACGTGATCTACCACCACCATTTTGGCGCGCTTCTACAGAGTCGTGATGTTTACAGCCCACAGCGAGGAAGACATTCAGAATCCATTGTCTGATCGCATCGGAGCTAATACGTCCCGAAACTGTACTTACGATTCGTTGTGTTAAAGTGTAGACCAGTGCCGATACCTTTGAAAATGTTTATTTTAAGTTTGTGCTAAATTGTGGTTTTAATAAACGCCGTGTATGTACCCAGTGTGTTTGCATTGCACGGGACCCATATTCTGCCCACATGATGACTGAATCTAACGGACTAAATCCTGACTGATCCGATACCTAAACTTCGAAAAATATAACATAATCATCATCATCATCATTTCAGCCGAAAGACGTCCACTGCTGGACATAGGCCTCCCCCGCGTGTCGCCACATTGTCCGGTCCCATGCGACTCGCATCCAGCGGATCCCCGCAACCTTTACCAGGTCATCGGTCCACCTAGTGGGAGGCCTTCCAACGCAACGTCTTCCGGTACGCGGTCGCCACTCCAGAACTTTTCGGTCCCATCGGCCATCCGATCTGTGAGCAATGTGCCCTGCCCACTGCCACTAAAGGCTTGACATACATGCCAATAACCTTGAGCATTTGGCCCGTACTGAATTTGTGGACGAGTGCGGGGTTGATGTAGAGGCAGTCTTTAATCGGACGCATTTTTAATTTATTGTAAAAATAATACATATTTGAAAAAAGTAACAAAACCAAATCATTTTCCTTTGTATTGCAAAGCAGTAGATATTTTTTTATACTCTTTTGATAAGAAATTAAGGAGTAAAATGGTTTCATCTCAATGATTTGGAGGTGGTTTGTAGTTTCTTTTTCTTATTATGTGATACCGATAGAAAATTTATGGCTAAACCAAATTACGCATGTAGATTACTAACAATTTTTTTCAGATGGAATTTCTCTGTAAATTCCGACGAAAAGTTGCTTCATCTGCATGCTTCTTTCAAGCTTTTTTCGAGAGAGCAGCCTTAAGTTAAAAATATAACAAAATAGATGCAATTACTTACATTTCTACACATCTGTGTAACTCTTTACTGTACTTGAGGTCTGTGGGACACTTCTTACTCCTGACATCATCTCGTAAGAGTGAGGAGAGAGCTCCGACCACACACAGCAATAACACGAGCAGCTTCCACAACATTGTCATCTGTGCCTGTGCTCAGATACAGTGTCTTCAATTACACTGACTTAGAGTTAGTATATGTGAAGTATTTATTGTGTTTTTGTATGTTTGGTGACTAACGCAATAATTAGTTATTTATAGTACTAGGGATAATAAGTTTTTCCTGTCCGTCCAATTTTGTTTCTTGGGATAGTCCATAATATTACGTCTAATTACCATGACATTGCTTTTTAGGGTTAAAAACGGTACCCTATTACTAAGACTCCACTGTCCGTCTGTCTGTCTGTCTATCTGTCACCAGGCTGTATCTCATGAACCGTGATAGCTAGGCAGTTGAAATTTTTGATGGATTTTTTGACAGATGATGTATTTCTCTTACCGCTATAACAACAAATAACATAACTCGATATTAAAAAAAATATAGCTTACTAGCTTCTGCCCGCGACTTCGTCCGCGTGAATGTCGATTATCGCGGATGCAGACGAAGTCACGAATTAAAAAGTAGCCCGTGTCTTTCCCCAGGGCTCAAGCTACCTTCATACCAAATTTCATCAAAATCGGTTCAGCCGTTTCATCATGAAAGCGTAACAGACAGAGTTACTTTCGCATTTATAATATTACTAGCTTTTGCCCGCGACTTCGTCCGCGTAAATGTCGGTTATAGCGAATGCAGTCGAAGTCGCTGATAAAAAGTACCCTATGTCCTTCCCCGGGGTTCAAGCTGTCTTCATGGTAATTTTCATCAAAATCGGTTCAGCCGTTACATCGTGAAAGCGTAACAGATTTACTTTCGCATTTAAAATATTAGTATGGATAAGTAAAATAAGTAAATAAGTATGGATTTGAAAAACAGGAGTACAGGGAAAACAGCCGGACACGGCATGAAGATAAACTTAGGTTGCCAACAATAAAATTGAAGCTGTTTATAAAGAATATAAACTGCATGGCATGGCATTGTATATACTTAATCATTTGCCAAACCCTCTAAAAGATTTACCACTTCAACTATTTAAAAAATGTTATTTAAAGTCCCAATGCAAAAAAGATATTACGCGGTTAGGGAATACTTAGAGGACAATTCAATCATACTTAGTGAACATTTTTAGGATATTTTATAATTTATTAAAATATTGACATAAAAAGAAATTGTATCGTATTGACATTTGCACGCCATGTATGGCAGGATATGCTGGAACTACCTAAATGAAACACCTATTGTACCATATTCTAGCAAATAAATGATTTGATTAGATGTCTAATGTTGTATAGATTTTACGGAACCCTTCGTGTCCGACTCACAGTGAGTGAGAAGCTCGTTGTTAAGTAGAAGCTTTAGCGAAGCTGACCACTTTAGTGATCTCTCCACTTTGGCGATTCTAGGCGGTGATTTAGCGGTAGTTAGGAGGATCTTGATTGACTCTTGGAGATATCGGAAGGTTGAAGAAAATACTCGTTGATAGTGTAGAAGTAATAATAAAGTAATATTTTTATTTACAAAATAGTGCGTCTTATATAGTATTTACATTATGTTCGCTTAACCAATCAAAAACTGTACATTAATTTTAAACAACAAATTTACAAAAGTATAACCAATAGGAACAAAGTAATTACAACCAATCACATCACACTGCACTGTTGTCACGTGAATTCCGCGAGGGGGCGCGTGTGTGTTTCCCGCGCTCGCGCGCCGCGCTGCCGAATGCATAAATATAAGTGCGCGGTCGTCGCGCGCTTCCATTTTAGCCCGCATCCTCCAAGACTCCGCAAACGCACTAGGCGCTTGGTTCCGGAGATGGAGAATCACAGTCAACCCCGCTAAGAGTCAGGCAGTGCTGTTTTCCAAACCGCGCATCAACCCCTCCCTTCCCAGTCCGATATCCATGTTCGGCGAGCCTATCCCTTGGGAGAAGCAAGCCAAATACCTAGGAGTCATTCTCGACCGCCACCTAACCTTCGCGGAGCACATAAAGCAGGCGCGTTCGCGCGCCGCTTTCGCTCAAGGTAGACTTCACTGTATGTTGAATGCACGTAGCAAATTGTCACTCAAGTGCAAATTAATAATAATAATAATAATAATATGTGGGACATTTTCACACACGGCCATCTGACCCCAAACTAGGGGTACCTACACCGCGTGCATTCGTCCCATCATGACCTACGCCTGTGCTGTATTCGCACACGTAAAGGCATACCGTCTTCACAGAATGCAAACCCTGCAAAACCGTTTCTTGCGAAAAATAACGGGCGCCCCGTTCTATGTTCGCAACGAGAACCTTCATCTCGATCTCAAACTCCCGACCATCCGTCAGTTCATGAAGCGCGCTTGCAAGCGCTTCTTCGATCAAGCGGAGAAACACCGCAACCCGCTCGTCGTAGCGGCCGCCCGATATACCCCTTCCCGTATTAGCAGGACCCGACGTCCACGTCATACCCTGTCCGATCCAGATGACGCTATTACCCTCCTCCAGGAAAGAAATAGGGCCACTAGCACATTAGTCAAACACAGACACAAAATACCGTCATTCCGACCTCGCCGCCGAGGTCCCTCGCGACGACCCCGTAACGCCCCCCCCCCGACCCTTGCTAGCGCCCGCGTCGCTTAGCCCTTAGCTTTAAAATAGCCCCTAATTAATGGAGACCCGATCCAGCCTGTCCCTTTGCTGCCCTCTCTCAGTGGCGACCTAAGCCGAGGCTCGTACCCCGCAGGGGGTGCCCTTAGCGTAGTCACTTAGTTTATAAGTTTTTGCCCTGGCTGGAGGCCCTAAAAGTCACTTTTAAGGCACCACAGGATTGTCCGGTTAAGCAGTAACCAACCCTCAGGTTGAACTGCGAGATGCCATTCAGAAAAAAAAAAAAAAAAAAAAAAGCGCTTCCATTTCGACGCAGCCGCCGTTGCGTGAATATCTGCGTGTGATTGTTTGTGCGCGGCGATAGGAAGAAGCGCGACTCGAAGCTTTCTTCTCGTTTCTTCGCAGTTTGTCAAAAAACATAACAACAGTTCTTTTCAGAACTATTCTCTGTTTCTTTTACGAGAAATGTCAAACGTTATAGTTCTTCTCAGAGCTGGTTGCTTCGATGTTTCTTTATGCAGAAATGTCACTCAAACGTTATGTGCTGTGATGCATGGTGGCTACAATGCCATACAGATCGATCATCCTTTTCATACCGACACCCCTCCGTACCATGGAAAGCACGTAAAGACGTTGGTCCCGGCTGTCATTCGTAGATCTTTGACAGTCGCTATGAGTAGTCAGAAGACTGGATGTCTGATAACCAGTCTTACCAAGAGGTATCGTTACCTAGTAACTGGGTTGTGTAGTGTAGGTCAGGCAGTCGCTCCATGTAAAACACTGGTATTCAGCTGCATCCGTTAGGGTGTTACCAGACCAATCGATCGATCGTCGATCGACGGCATCGATCGATGGTAAAATGGATTAGTTGACGTCGATCGAGCTTGATTAGCCGCGCCGCGCGCCCTCCGCTCCCCATTATCACCTGCTGCCCGCCCGCGCCCCGCGCGCGTTTGCTTCTCCGTAATAATAGTACGAGCAACATCGTACTGGCCAACAATAACTCGTCCTCTTATGAATACAAATTGCAAAGTTGGCAAAGTTGGCAAAAGACTAGGCAGTCAGGCCATCAAATTGCTTTGTCGTTTTGTCCCACAGGTACTCATCATCATCATCAGCCGAAAGACGTCCAATGTTGGACGGCAACAGTCTTCTCGCCGTTGTTGCCAACAGGTTGGACGGGCCTTTCATGCAGCACTGGCAGGCCTTACATGCACCTGTATATCGGGCTAGGGGCAGGTAAAAACGTAAAATATAGCATTCTGACATCTGACCAATTTTATTATTATTTTTTAATAACATGTTGACGATTGAACTTTTAATTAATCGCAATTTTATTTTAATTTATTATCGATTTGAATTATGTATAAAATATAATACTACTCTGACATTATTTTAATTTATCGATTCTATAATTTTCTGTCAATTTTAATATTTCTTTTTTTATGAGGTGTTTATTAAATCGTTAAATTTAATTAATCGTAATATTGTTTTGTGTTTAAATCTTTCCAAAATTTTAGAATTTAAAATATAATTTAATTTTTACGTATGGATAAATATGGACTGGAAGTATGTCTGAAACAAATAAATAAATAAATAAATAATTAGGCCTCCTCTATAGAACGCCATCACTCTTGCAACCTGCCGCTTGCATCCACCGGTTACCCGCGACCTTGATGCCGTCGGTCCATCTGGTGGAAGGCCACCAGATGGACCGACTGCCACCGCTGCATCTTTCGATTCGTGGTCGCTACTCGAGAACGTTTCTTCCCCATCGGTTCCTTCGAGCAGTGTAGCCTGCCCGTTGCCATTTCAGCTTGCAAATTCTGAGAGCCACAGCCACCACCACCCACCTTCCACCTTCCACCTTCCACCTTAGGCCGCATCATCACTTAAGATCAGGGGGGCGATCGCGCTAAAATATCCCAACCGAATCAAAACTGAACCATAACCGAAATACAACTTTAAGTACTTTTCGTATCGCGCTAATGCGTTGACATATGGTTGAACCGAAGTTCGACTAGAACAGAGACGCAACCAAACCATAACCACAATTTGTGTTAAAGTTACTACGGAGCAACTTTTTCTGAATTGGTTTAGAATTTTTGTGATAAAAAGTAAGTGGAAATCGTTAAAATGATGAATGGATGTACCTAGACTTCATGGAAACAGCGCACGAGTATGATGCGGCCATTGTGCGAGCCCAATAAAAAAAAAATCTGAGTGCAAGATTACAAAGAGTAGCTTTCAAGTTAGGTGAAATGCAGTTCTTTAGGAGATATCGAAAAACTAAAAATAATAAATCAAATAATAAAAAAATTAAACACACAAAAATAACAAAAAAATTAATAAGAATAATTGTAACTACTATTAAATGAATATTAATAATCGATATTAATATTATAAAGAGGTAAAGTTTGTAGGGGGTAATATCCGAAACTATCTACTCATGATTTAAAAGTTCTTTCACCAATAAGAAGCTACTTTATGCCTGAGTGCAGTGCATTGGCTATATTGCATTATCAAAAAATATGGGATCTTTGAAATTCACGCGGACGAAATCGCGGGCAAAGTGCTGGTAAATAATATAAACACAAACCAGTCACAGACTGAACTGAAAACTTATTTTTAATTCAATTATTTTATACAATATACTAAACGTATCTTTAAATATTTATAATTTTTAAATTAAATACTTTTATTCTAAGAGAATTGAAAAACTTACCAATGCAAAATAAACGTATTCACAGATTTTTTCAATATATTTAAAACACGTATCACTCCACTTATCGAGTTTTTTTTTCTTTTATTTTGGCATCAAACGGTCATACACAAACAATATAATTTTTCAGACAGTTGGTCTCTAATCCTTACAATAGACCTACAGTGCCGACAATGTGACCGAGATGTTGAAAGGATACTTATAAGTAGTTATAAGCTATATAGGTATCCACTTGAAATCATATCTCGATATTTTTTTTGGTCAGCACTCCAACCAAAGTAACATAACTCAAACACAAGTGCTGTCAAAACGCTGAGTCGACGGTCGATTATGCTTACGATACTAGTTTACAATGTCCATACTAGGATACACATCCAATATTTTGATTATGACAATGGTTCAGTTTCAGTTCTACTTTGGTCATCACTTAAACTTTAGCGCGATACCGAAATTTCATTCAACCGAACCAAAACTGAATTACAGTCAGAGCTGAACCAAAACCGATCTTTAGACATTTGTTCATGTTATAAAATAGCGCGATCGCCCCCCAGGTGAGTTGCGGCCAAACGCAAGCCTATAACAATATATATAAAAAAAAAGCTATGTCGGTGACCGTAGTTCTTCGGCGAATTTTCTCATTCCAGATTCTATCGCGCAAAGAAACTCCGAGCATAGCTTTCCTCCATGGCCCAGGTACTAATGGAACGAAATATTTTCATCCTCTCTTTTGCAATAATGTGCCATAGGAAATTTAATTTTGAAATACACAAATCTGTGTTTTTTTTAAATTTACTGTTTACAGTCCAGTTGGAATATTTGATCATTGGAGATTCAAATTGGAGATCAGCAAGTATCAATGCCAGTGCAGGGTGCTCTAACAAAAAGTAGTTACACGAAAATAAATAAAATTGTATATTATGGGAGCTACATCTGCCGAAAAAACTGCTTTACAGTTTGGCAGAAGTATCATTTTTTGTAACTCTTTATGTCACCACAAATAAACGCATTTTTATTTTTATTTTTTATTTTTTTACAAGGTATTACAGGTACTGTAAAAGTTGTATGCATTTAGCATGCTGGTCGAAACCGACAATGTTTGACCACGAGAAACAAATACTTACCAACAAAAAATAAAGACAAATGGTTTCTTTTGAAATTATTACTTTAATTTTGTAAATGTACACGAGTACTGATGATTAAATATACGTCTTAGTTACAACATCTTACTATTAATATATACCTAAATGAGAAAGTATGTGAGAATGGATGAATGTTTGTTACCCTTTTACTTAAAAACTACTTAACGAATTTTGATGAAACTTTACAGTAATATAGCTTATTCATCAGAAAACACATAGGCTATAATTTATAAAGATATTGTGTAATTTGATGGAAATAAAATTATAAGCTTGTATCAATAAAGTCCAAAAAGAAATCTGTCATTTGAGAGCTTGGGAAGTACAAATTCGACACGGGCGCAGCCGTAGGCGAATGCTAGTTATAAATAATACTTTGTTGTGTTCAAACATAATTATCCTTCCAAAGAATATAAACTTGGTTGATAGGCTTTACAAAATTGATGGAGTAACAAAATGCCAAATAATGCTATTAAAAGTTTTATTGAGTCTGTATTTTAGTGCCTACATAAGAATTAAGAACTTTCACATGTAATACGTCAGGTAAACGATGTGAAGTGTCTGCGTTCATTATTTATTTACTTATCCAATTCTTCAATAATAGATTTCAATATTGCAGACCTGAAACGAAAATACAAACTTAAGTAAATCAATTTCATGTATGTATATGTATGTGGGGACATTTTCACACACGGCTTCTGACCCCAAACTAGGGAGACCTTGTACTATGGGTGTCAGACAGCTGATATACATACACATATTATACATTTTAAACGTTTTGGGAACACATTCATTGTGCGTACTGCTAAGGAGTGGAATTCCCTGCCTGAGTCTGTGTTTCCTGATAGCTACAACCCGGGAGTCTTTAAGTCAAGAGTGAATAGGTTACTTCTAGGCAAGCGTGCTCCATCTTAGACCGCATCATCGCTTCCCATCAGGTGAGATAGAGGTCAAACGTATGCCTATGAAATGATAAAAAAAAAAAAAAAAACATACATATATAGATAAACAACACCCAGACACAAGGCAAACACAAGTGCTCATCATACAAATATTTACCCTGGGCGGGAATCGAACCCGCAACACGCTGCGCAGCAGTCGACCTCTCAGCCACTGCGCTAACCGTGTCGCCACCCACCACTATGTGTGTATAATTATTGTAGTACGTTTACGCAGTTAGCGCGTAATTTTTTGAAGAGCTGTTTTTTCAACAAGAGCAATATAATTATTATTACACCATTAATACAATATACATTGTAGAGGACATTACATTAAGAAAAAGACCATAAGTACTTACTTTATACAACGATTGTGGAAAAACTCGTAACCTTTGGCACAGCCAAAAGCAATTGTCTCTGGTCTTGACCACGACAATCCGATAAAACAGATTAGGAACAGTATGAGGACTATTTTCGACTGCATATTGGTGCGCGTCGGTACTTAGTTTAAGTAATTATAAAGACTGAACTTCAGTAAAGTTGCGGCACTTTATATAAACAAGACTATCTGAAACACTGACGTAATATTATTGTGCCACTTAAAGTGCAAAAACAGGAAAACCAGTCGACTTGTTACGACTCATCCTTTAGATTAAATAAATTTTTAACCTCTATAAATGGACCTCCATAAGGTTAAAGATAACTGAGCCCACGGACGCAGGTCTTTATACAAGGTGTAACATCAAATACGCAAAACCTGAAAATAGTTTGATTAGAATAACGAGCAGAATCAATTGAACCACTTTTTAATATAGGTCATATTTTTCAAAAAATCTTCATTAAACATGTTGCCCTGTCTATTTATTAATAAGTCAAGCCATCACGTGCGCAAACGTGCCAAAATAGGTAAACAAACACAAATGGTTGTCGTCCAATTTAAATTTTCTCATACGCGTGATAATAATAGTTCTTATTTCAATGCAAATACGAGTCTTGGTAAAACTAAAACAGCACATAAAACCTTTAAATTTTTTAAATGTTTTTCTTGGTTTTAGAATTAGGTTAATTGAATTACTAATCATTTGGGGTGTCTGAGGTTTTGCGTGTTTAACGTTACACCTTATGTTTTGCAGAGTTAAAACCATTGTTAATTATTGCTCGACACTTTTTCTTTCTTGAGGAGCACGTGGCTAAGTTAAAGCCGTACAGATCGATCGGTCAGAGGTTAAGCTACGCTAGCCGCGGTCGGTCTGTGGACGGGTGACCATCCCTTTCATACCGAGTTCCGTCCGTGCCACGGAAAGCATGTACGTAAAGCCGTACGTCCCGGCTGTCATTTGTAGATCTTTGGCGGTCGTTATGGGCAGTCAGAATATAGAAAGTCTGACAATCAGTCATACCAAGGGGTATCGTGTTACCCAGTAAGTGGGGTGTGGAGGTCCGATAGGCAGTCGCTCCGTGTGAAACACTGGTATTCAGCTGCATCCGGTAAGACTGGAAGCCGACCCCAATACAGTTGGGAAAAGGCTAGACCTTTTTCTTTCATCATTATCATTATATCAACCTTTAGACGCCCACTGTTGGGCATAGGTCTCCCCCAAAGACCTCTACCTGTGTCAGTCCCGCGCCGCGTTCATTCAGCGGCTTCCCGCGGCTTGGACCAGGTCATCGGTCCACCTTGTGGGGCCTGCCGACTCTGTGTCTGCCGGGGAGCGGCCGCCACTCCAGGACCTTTGTGCCCTTGGTGCCTTTTTTCTTTAACCAGACGGTTTCAAATCAGAACTTTAAAGCGTCTGTCTGAAGTATGGCCTACGGAGAGAGTAGGTATGGCAATTTTAATTCCCAGAATGGCATCTCTTAGTTTAAACTAGGAGGTGGTCGTCTACTTAATCGGACTTTCCTGTGGTGCCTTAAAGTGAAATTAAGGCCTTCAGCCAGGGCAAAAAGTTAAAAACTAAACAACTACACGCTAAGGGCACTCCCTTTGGTCGTCGCTCGGAGAGGGTAGCAAAGAAACAGGCTGGATCATATCTAGATTATTTAGCGACGAATTTATCATCCCTCCATCTTCGCCTGGGTCTTCCACTATGTCGTTGAACTTTTTCCGAGACATAAATTGTAGTTGTTTTAGCCCATGATCCGCTTGACATGTGGCAAGTACATATGGACTGAAAAAGTCATAGAAGTTGCAATGTAATGTAATTCTCCGACCGAACTACGGTCACGGCGGCCAATCCCATTGGACATCGGCCAGGTACGCAGAAAATATTATAAAAGGCGCACTCCCTCGTCCCTAAATCTCATAGTTCGGTGGGACGGCAAACCGACACGGAGCGATCAGGCGCAGGACCAACTGCTTTACGTGCTTTCCGAAGCACGGGGGTGTTACACCGTAAACTTCCAAACTTCGAGCTGTTACTGAGAAATTCTTTATAGAAGAACCCAATAACATATAGGCTACTTATGCATGAGAGAGGTATTGTGGGAATCAAACAAACATAATCACGGTAATTAATTAAGTTCATTTATTGTGGGATCTTACAGAGCAACAAACAATGCTGTGAGTAGGAGGGCAATGCTGGCGGCCATGTTGTTTGCGCCGTCAGCATCAGGCTCTCTGTCTATTGGTCCGAAGATGAACTCGTACATGTGGTCTATTACTGCATTCTTCACTGCCTCTAGTTCTTCAGTATCGCTGTTACCTCTTGGGCTGTATTTGAAAAAAGAATACTTAGTTATTTGTACTAGCTATTTATTTATCTATTTATATAAACAAAAATGGGCGAAAAATCGGTAAACAAACATAATAAAAAAAACCGGACAAGTGCGAGTCGGACTCGCCCACCGAGGGCTCCGTACATATTTGTAGGTACATATCCATACTTCTATACTAATCCATACTTTAATCTACTTAATATTATAAATGCGTTTTTTGCGACAAAACCGGCCGTAACGTTTTTTCACGTTAACATAGAGGGTTGATTTTTTGACAGACAGACAGACAGACGGACAACAAAGTGATCTTATAGGGATTCCGCCTTTTCCTTTTGAGGTACGGAACCCTAAAAAATACATACAGTCGAACATAGAACCTCCTCCTTTTATGAAGTTTGTTAAAAATTAATTGAGAACGGTTCTACCGATTTGACTTGTTTTTTTTGTTGTGTAAAATCCACCTAGCGGCCTCAGTAAAATTTTAAGTGACAATTTATTACGGTGTTTTCTTGTAAATTTGTTTTTGTTCTCGCTGACAGACAGACGGAAGGACAGTGGAGGCTTGTAATTGGGTTCCGTCGGGTACCCTTCGCGTATGGGACCCTATAAATATACCGTTTTACAAATTGCATCCATGCGAAGCCGGGGTGGATTATTAGTTTATTATAACCAATAGTCAAGAACGATTGCAATATTGTTATGATTGTTTAGCATTACTATACATTCACAATATTCGTAAACACGCTATTCTTTGCATATAAAATGGTGCGCAAGGTATAATTCTGTGTGGAACTTATATCTTGGCAAATACGCAATTTCCAAATCTATTTCGATTGTTATAAAGTTTATCATCAATTGATGTATGAAAATCGTGCTAAGTACGTATTGGATGCCAACTAGCTTCAACTTTTCTGACTATCAACCGGTCCATGACGATTCAAAAGAGCCTGTAAACGGTTTAATTGAAAATAAAAGTGCTATGACTTTGGCTGCTCAGTCTGCACTCACCTTAAAATGGCAAATGCATCTACCTACTTGAAAATAAATCCAAGAACGGGTTTTACCTTGGACAGGGTAAGCATTGCCATCCTATTTGGCAATGCCGTCAGTCTTTTGGGCACATTTCCAGATGACGGCGATGTGGAGGAATTTTTAGATGCTTTGTTATACACACGGCACACATGAAGCAAAATCTTTCCAGTATAAGCTGACCTATAATTGTATAGACATTCAATACAATGCGAGATCAGCTTATACTGGACATGTATAGCTTGATGTGTAGCCATGTGTACCTACTAGTTTTTTAGTTAATAATTATAGGATACTCGCTTTTGGACGCGACTTCGTCCGCGTGAATGTCGGTTATCGCGGTCGCAGACAAAGTCACAGATTAAAAAGTAGCCTATGTCCTTCCCCGGGACTTAGGCTATCTTCATACCAAATTTCATTAAAATCGGTTCACCCGTTGTATCGTGAAAGCGTAACCGACGTAGTTACTTTCTATTTATAATATTAAGTATGGATTTAAATTATATTAATGTCCCTGCTACATTTAAACACTTACTGAATAGCCCTACAATGCGACACTCCCGGCACAACGTACACTGGTGCGTTGTGGTGCGCATGCGTCTCGTTGGGGCCCATAGGGGACCAGGGGTCGTGGCCCCCTGCCACCGACACCACGTTGTCGGGCAAGTGACTTGGGCCCCCGAAGAATATGTTCGTCCGATCGATGCCTGCGCGCAGTCTTGCTTCGTCAAAGCTGTTGAGAAAATGGTCTCTAAATTATAAAAGGTAAGTACTAGTATGAAGATACCAGAATTGATAATAACAGAACTTAAGGCGTTGACAACACCCAAATACTCCAAATAGGTTTATTTCAAACATGTTTTGACGTGAATACGGCTTTAAAATTGCTTACACTACGTGTAAGCAAGCGTGGCGATTATTAAACACCCCCCCCCCTTGGGGAGGCCTATGTCCAGCAGTGGACGTCTTTCGGCTGAAATGATGATGTAAGCAATTTTAGGAGGCAAGTAAAAAAAAACAAATGATATCAAAATCGGGGGATACAGTTTGGTGTTGCAGCTTCATATCTGCCATCTCCATAATAGATTTAATTATAGCATTGGATAGCTAAAAAATCAAAACTCGTATAGGGACAACCAAAGAACTATTTGGGAATAGTCATTAGTTGTAAAAAAAAATGTTCGTCTACACCTTGGTCAAAATATTTGGCTAGGCCGTTTTGTCACTTTTTTTTTTAGGAACAAGCCCGCCGCTCTATTCCCTAACCACTGTAACTCCTGTAAGCCAGAATCAACAATGGCGACCACCAGAAAAGCGCCAGAGCAATGAAGCTCGACGAGTCCCAGAGAAACGATTCAACTGTCTTGGATCCCGCAACGAAATTAATCAGAAAAGAACAGCGGAGGAGTAAGAAAAACATATTTTCCACTTCCCTCCAAATCAAGCAGGAGACAGAACAGAACTAGGCCAATAGGCACAAAGGGACGTTTACAACTGGGAGAAACCCAGTTGCTAAGCACCACGGATTATAATTGACATAATTACTGGGCCCTAAAAAGTGAGCTGTTACATTAAATTTGATTCCAATAATAGGTATGGCAAAATCGCTTGAACGCACGGAAATTAGTTCTAGTTTCCACAAGGTCCGCATAATAAACTGCTCCGGATGTAGCCTGTACACTATCCAACATAATATTGCGTTCGTTCGCGTGCGCCGTTTTGTTACTACAAGAACATTTGTATAGGTAACAGAAAAGTAATGAACAGTGAACACATTTTTCACCGTACGTCCATGTGACGATAGCGAAAAGTCCAAGCCACCTATTTTGACTAAGGTGTAGAGTTTGTGAAGTTAGGGCCTGTAGAGTTAGGGCGTGTAGAGAGTAGAAGCTTGGGTCTACATGAGATCTGATAACTTTTTGACAGTGCAAGCCATATGGTCTCGTCTTGGCAATATTTTACATGAAAATGTTTTTGGTGGGTTTATACATATACAGTGGGTACCTAAAATATTAATATACTAAAAACATTTTTAATAATAAAGCCTGACTTATCCTCAAATTACTAAATCAGGAGCTTTATATATGCGTCATTGCACTGTGGTTAGTGTTTGTAAAACGATTTTAATTAAAGTAATAGTTAATTGATGTTTACTGCGCATTAAACAACAAATCACTACGAGGGAGCCATTAGGCACAGAGTTATGGATTACTGACTTATTTGTGTCAACTCGTTATGTTTTCCTGTCGTCGTTTGAGGTGTTATGGTATTAATTTTAAACACACAGTGCAACAACAACAAACAATTACTAAACAATTATTGCATCGAATGTTCTAGACTAACTAATAGTCTTATTATTGTCTTGATACCACACGCGGTATATCATACAAACTTACAAGTTCAAAATCTTGGAAAATTTATTGAACCGATTTTCATTTAACTACCGTCCGAGTTCATACTTATACGCTAGATACACAAGTTGAAAAAATCAATTTCGAACATTTTTGAAAAAGTTTTAAAACAATTATTAATTGGGTGAGATACTATAAACACTGGGGGCCGATTTATGCTTGCTAAGACTGCTACTCAGGGTCTACGCCTGCTATCCACGGTCTACGATTGCTGCGCAAGGTCTACGTTTACTCCGCAGGGTATACGATAGTTACGAAAGGCCTACCGCAACTATCCAAGGATTACTACGCAAGGTATACGATTGCTACGTAAAATCTACAATTGCTACGTCAGGTTAACAATAGCTGCGCAGGGCCTACGGTTGCTACGCAAGGTCTACGTTTAATGTGCAGGGTCTACGATAGACACGCACGGTTTACATTGACTACGCAAGGGATAAGATTGCTACACAGGGTCTACGACAGTTACTTAAAGCATACGACAGCTATTCACGGTTTACTACGAACTGTCTACAATTGCTACGTACGGTATGCGACTGCTACGGATGGTATTCAACCTCTACGTACGGTATCCGATTGCTACGCACTTTCTACAATTGCTATGTACGGTCTATGACAGCTATGCACTGTTTACGATTACTACGAACTGTCTATTATTTCTACGTACGGTATGCGACTGCTACGGATGGTATTCGACCTCCACGTACGGTCTCCGATTGCTACGCACTTTCTACAATTGCTATGTACGGTTTACGATTACTACGAACTGTCTACGATTACTATACGTGCGGTATCCGACTGCTACGGAGCGTATTTGACCTTATGTACGGTCTCCGACTGCTACGCACTGTTTTCAATTGCTACGAACGGGCTACGATTGCTACGCAATGTCTACGTTTACTGGTTAGGTTTACTCCTGCTACGCATTTGGGAATCATGCGATGATGGAGGGAATCTTGTAATACACTTGCTGTTTTATGATATACCCTGGAAATGTACTTACTAAGTTGAGAAGAAGTCCTTGCACATCTGGTGGAAGTACTCCACAGGCACGGTGTGGAGGAAGGGCTGCCGCGAGCTGGTAGTGGACTGGTACCAGCCGAACTCTACGCATGTCTGGTAGGTCCACAGACGCACTGGAAACGAGACGTTAATTATGTTAACAAAGTCATTTGTTTAGTCATACGATACAAGTCCACTGCTGGACATTAGCCTGTCCCAAGCACCGCCACAATGGTAAAACCTGTGCATCTCCGCGCAGCCAGTGATCCCACAATCTTCAGCAGGTTGTCAATTTGTGCTCACGTCTCGGTACAATTTTCATACACATGTACAGTCGAACAAGATATTTGCTATACAGGCAAAAATATTGATTTTTCAGCTATACTATTACTATTAATCATTTCCTACCTACTTTTATTTCTTCCTACTTTTAACCCTTTCCAATCTACTATTAATTTTATACGTTATTTTGTACGTTATATTGTGTACGTGTATGTATACGTTAAAGCTTTTTAAGCTTATTGCACACTTAAGAGAATGATGTTAAAGAATTGACTGCTTGGCACTACTTTATTTAGAAGTAGTTGCAAGTTTTCTGCCCGTATGCCAAATTTTTCGACTGTACCTATCAATAATCAAAGCATGTGCCTATACCTATATATTTTCCAAATTGGGTGTTTGTTTGTGTTCAGGAAAAATATTTTAAGCACTATGGTTTGATTAAATCATTTAACAAAACATTGGGATTTAGAACGATGTTGTTCAAATGTGCTAAAAATTAACGACCATAATCTGAATCGCCATCTTGGATTCAAAAACATCGGTAGGATATGAATACTACATGCAGCTGCGATAAGAGCTAAATCTAAAATTGATACTTTTTTTAATAAAATTTCTGTAGACAATAAATGTCTCTCTCAGTAAAAGATTATTCCCTGGAGCTAGGTATTTCAGTCGGTATAAGTTTAAATGTTACTCGTTGATTCAATACTCAAGAGAGGTAGAAGTTAAGTAAACAGTTAAGAAACATTCTGAGTTGAAGTCCTAGATCGAATTTGAACATGAAATATTATTGTGACCTGTAACTTGTCCGAATGTCCCTGGTAATATTTAAGCATCTTAAGAAAATTTTCCAAATTGTTCAGTATATGTGCTTATCAAAAACTTAAACAGTTTATTTTGATGTAAGCTTATGTGCGGCCGCGAATAGCACCACCCCATTTCTACCCGTGGGTGTCGTAGAAGGCGACAGAGGGATATTGACCAGAGGATGAGCAGCAGCGTCCTTCTGAGTACCATAACACCTACTGCGATCGCCAACATGCATCGGCCAAATATGGCGATTACGGTGAAACCCCCCTCTTGGGGAAGACCTATATCAGGACTATAGACTCTTTATCAGGTAGAAAAAGCATAAAAGTAAAAATGCAATGGATCTTTGTTTATATTTTGACTATTTCGTTTATAATGATTCCTTTATTTCCGTAAGGGTAGTTATGCGTTGCTAAATAATGCAGGCGGCGACAAGGCCGCAGACATCTGCAAATCAAACGCCGAGATGAGCGATGCGACGAGGAGACGACATGCCAACGACTATCGTGCGACACACGGACGGACAATGGGGTAAACAGTCCATATTTTCCATACTTTATCCATGCTAATATTATAAATAAGAAAGGGTTTACTAATGTTTGCCATAATTTAAAATGCCATAATTTTATATGCCATACTTTTATTTGCCATATTTTCGTTAGAAATAATGCTTCAGTTGCTTTAATCGTTAAATTACATAAAATCATTTTCACTAATTTCATTGGTCATAATCGATCAAGTGTCATAATAATGTTAATCCATAAATTTATTTGCTATAATTTTAATTTTCAATAATTTCGTTTTCCATAACATTAATTATTTGTCGTACGTCATCATCATGTCAACCTTAGGACTCCCACTGCTGGGGGGCATAGGTCTCCCCCAATGAAGGGTTGAGCTTTAAACGCCATGCTTGGCTGATGCATGTTGGCGATCACAGTAGGTGTTATGGTACTCAGAAGGACGCTGCTGCCCATACTCTGGTCAATATCTCTCTGTCACCTTCTGCGACACCCACGGGTAGAATGTCGTACGTCAGCCAACAAGTTATCGGACCTACCCAGCAGTGTGTCCCAACAGTCTGGCGCATAATCAGTGCGCTCGACAATTAGCATCACATCTACAATGCAGATGCGGCGCCTTACAACAATAACCTATTCATGGAGAGAGCGGCTACGAAAGTCGCGACTTCTTTGACGTATTTCTCATAACTATAGTTTAGGTGGAAAGTAGCAGGCCAAAGAGAACACAGATTGTCTAATAAATTACGCACATAGCGGATGTAAATGTTCTCGCAATGAAATGCGATAATTTTACTGAGTGTTATTTTGATGACACGGTTGGCGCATCTGATTGAGCTATTGCTGGCTGGAAAAAGTCAGAAGAAGAAGAGATAATGAATACTGATAAAGTAATGTAAATAGAAAACAAATTGGCATGTGGGAGAGAAATGGATAATATTTTTTTAAGAACGAGCAAGAAACTCCATGAACACTCTTTTAAAATTATAATAGAGTATTACAAATTTAGGTTACATCACTCATGTTGAATTTACGGGACACAAATGTGAGAAAAATGTAACAAGTTGTGCACGTTAAAAGAGGTCTAGTGACAATCATAAACAATTCAAAATTAATTTAAAATAACCGAGGCAGCTACGAGATGACCAGTCCCAATTGACGGCGCCCGTTCACGAACATGACGCATGAATCGGCACCACTTAGCTCAACCATTTTGAAGGGAACCGAATGATCCGACACATGCGCCACCATCAGCAAGACATTAAAGTAAGCATGACATACTCTCAACCGCCAGGGCATATTCAAGTCAATGAAAGACATACCTAGTAAATGGTAGCTTTAAAGTATATAGTGTACTTTTGTGTAGTATACTTTTTATGCAATATTTTACAATACTAACACATTGAGTTTATACAATGCAAATATAATTTAGATCTACATCTTCAGCAGCTCCATCAAATGCTAATAAATTAATCTATGAACCCTTGTCATTGTGGAGCAGGAAATATTAAGGAAATTGGTAGTTAATGATTGGTGTTCATGTCCCAAGGAATAGCATGATAGAATTATGCAATTCCAAACTTGGTTACTTCTTAATTTGACTAAACTTAGGGGTTTGATCAAATCACTCAATTCCTTCAGGGAAATGACCCAACAGATATGTTATTATATCATCTGCCGTCATTTGACCAGATTAAAAATGATGTCATGACCTAGATTTAGTTTTTTTTTAATTATATTTAGAAGTAGGTATGTGTTTAGGATAAGGACTGTCTCTTTAAATTTTATTACTATAGATAAAACAATACTTGTAAAGTGGGGATTTACGTTCTTGTACTAAGAGCTCGTTATTCGCCCATGGGCCTTGATGATACCAAACGGCTTGCATCGTATCGGATCGGAACGGACATGAACGGATGCGGCGACAGCCGATCGGGTCCGGCAGGATGTTGACGCATACGATCGGTTCTGTACCATCGCTTGCAAAGTATCTGTTTTTGCGCTTAGTCAAATAGTTTCATTCCTACCGTGTTGACAGCTGAAAGGATCCGATCAGATACGACTAACGGAGGAACAGGTGAACGGAGTCGAACGCGCGTCTCAGCATACGTTCGGCTTCGATCGCGTGTCGCGGAAGACGCCCGTGGTCAAGCTGTTGTGCGCGGCTTGGTAAGTAATATAGACTTTAATAACTGTGTACACGATTTAATATCGTTTAAAGATTTTAAAATCCGTTCCAATCGGATGCGATACGAGCCATGTTTTGGTGGAAATTATCCTTAAAAGTTCGCGTACTCAGAATTACACTTAGCCAAATAAGATCGCAGTGTCATAAGTACGTGTACTAAGTCGTAAGTACTATTCATTGTACGTGTAGCTCTAGAGGAGAATTAAGAAAGGGTTTTGAGCGGGATAATGCTAACTTGAACTTTGTATGTGAGCAACGTCGCGGCTTTAACTAGTCTATATTAAACCTTAATGGCCACCGGCCGACGAACAAATCTACTTATTATGTAAATCTGAGAGGAGTCTCAGACACAGATAATTGCCATTTCCTTGCTCAGAATCTGATTCTACTTATTTCACTTATTCTGCACAAAATGCTGGTCGCTGGATGTTTTGTATAATTTTTAATGGACGCCTGACAGTTACAGATAAGAGGATGATTATTAATGCAAAAGTTAAGTGAAACAATAGGTCGTTGTGTGCCTATTTGAGTTATAATGAAAGCTACATTTATTTAGTGTATGTCTGACCTCTAAAACTATGATGGAGATTTCTGACAAAGTGACAGCTGTGATGATAATTATGTTACGATATTATGCTATACTATAAGTAATAGGGTATTTTACTCTATACGAGAAAAAATCTATAAATATGTTATTGAGACAGTTTAGGCATAAAGCAGTCGGAAAATGCAAGTTTTAGTTCATAAAATAAAACAATTTTTTTTTAAATTCAATTCAAAGTTTTCATTATTTTTAATCTGTTATAAAACACCGTGAAATAGTATTACGCCATGTTATTACGCCATACGGCTGTGTAAACAAAAAATTGTCAACTGTCAGTCAACCGATTGGCGTATTATAGGCTTTGTACTTTTATTACGTCGTCATCGTGGAGTACGTGCGCCGAAAGATAAAGTACACGCCGAGGGTGCAGTTACTGGAGTCGCGCCGCAACGTCAATTTCAAGGCGTTTGTGGTGCGAGTACCGAATTGTTTCCTGCCCCTCGTCATGGAAGAAGACTTTTGGCCGCAGGACGTGGTGTTCCGTCGCTTCCGCGGACAAGTGCCACAGGACAGCACACAGACAACTTAGGGCCGGTTTTTTGATCCGTAGTTAACTCAACCATTAGTTAAAAATTGTTACTAATGGTTAAATTTCGGCGAAATGTGTTTTTTGAACAATGGTTAGCCCAACCAATGGTCAAATAAATAACTATTAGTTAAAAAACTTAACCACCCAACATTGGAGGGTTAACAATATGGCGGATGGTTAACTCAACATTAACATCTGTTTTGTACAAACTTTTTTGCTGTCGATTTCGAAAGTATTCGTTGTCTTTGTGATTTGTGTTGTCAATTTCTCAAATATTCTTTGTAATAGTATTATGAATTTAAACATAGTTAGATATTTTGATATTTCCTCGGAAAGTTCATCAGACGATGATATTTTTGCGGAGTACATGTTAATGAGAAGGCCGAAAATTGCAATTTAGTGAAGTGCTACTAACATAGTCTTAAGTCGTTTCTATTAACACAAGGTTGAAATTATAAAATATGTATGTTTAGGTTAAGGTATTGGCCTATGCAGCCTGAAATAAATGAATTATTATTATTATTATTATTATTATTATTTTCGTAACCAACGTAATTTTTTCATTGTTACACCTATTACAAAATATGCTTTTAATTATTTTTAAATGATATACAATTATCATATTTAATATGAGCTCATTTGATACTAAACGAACTGACGTCATTTACGCTGAGCAATATGGCGTTCAGTAAGAGGCGTTTTCGTCAAACTACGCGCGAAATTTGAAAATTTAAAATTTAGATGCATTTTTATGGCACTTATCGATTGAATAAAAATTTTGTGTTTTTTTTTTTGGTGGCATATTAGCACTACAGAATTTCATTAAGACACTTTTTAAAAATGGGTGTAATACCCTATTTATTCATTTGCTAACATAGGTAGGTGAATAAATAGTTGTTGAAGGCGTACAAAACTACATATATTGAATTGGAATTATGCAATATATTATAAAAACCTATTCAAATGCTTAAATTGTATTAATATTATTAATTGAGCCAATAAAGAAAAGAACAATAAAAAAGATGAGATGAGAACCATCCTCCCTATACCCTGTTCACAATAAGATTAGACATAAACACAAATCTTTTTTACAGTCCCTTCAATCGATTTTGACTTCTATTCCGTAGGCTTAAGGATGACATTAGAGGCAAAAAAGTGGTTACAATAACAACTGTTTACTGCAGTTGCCATTTGTCATGCTACCAACGCAATATGAGTCAAAATCGGTTGAACGGACTGTAAAAAAGGTTTTAATGTCGCTATATTATGGTATGTTAAGTTATGTTATGTTGTGCTATGTAATGTTGTGTTGTGATATGTGATGTCGTTACAGCCAGTCAGCATAGTGGTAATAGTACATTATGATATAAGTGCGGTAGGTTGAAAATTACAGCCGAGGCGATATTGCTACAAGAAAGCAGAGGCTGTAATTCTCAAAGCGCACGTATGTCATACGACGTTTTATAACATATTTGTGAGGAAACAATTCAAATAATATAACATATTTGCGAGGAAATAATTCAAATAAAAACAATACAGCGAAAATAAAAAGCGCGCGGAATATTTTTTACTTGTTCACAAATTAGCGATGCGCGCGCATCAGCGCTCTTTTTTTAAGGCAAAGGCACAAAAACAGCCAGTATTACTAATAAAGTAAATGAATATTTTTTGTTTTTAACCCCCGACGAAAAAGAGGGGTGTTATAAGTTTGACGTGTCTGTGTGTCTGTGTGTCTGTCTGTGGCACTGTAGCTCTTTAACGGGTGAACCGATTTGAATGCGGTTTTTTTTATTTGAAAGCAGGTTCTCTAGCGATAGTTCTTAGACATGTTTCATCAAAATCGGTTTAGCCGTTTTAAAGTTATCAGCTCTTTTATTAGCTGCGGTGGGGATCTTAGACGCATACCGGATGTTTACTTTGCTTTCAAACATATTATTATACGTGACCACACTGACCACCCATTGAAACACCCATGTTTGCTATAAAACTATGCAAGATTATAGAATTCTTGGTCTTATGCTGCAGCCAGATTATACAGCACACTAGTACCTAGTAGCAGATATATCGTATTTGGATTCGTTTTAATCAGTATTTTATTAACCCCCGACGCAAAACGACGGGGTGTTATAAGTTTGACGTATCTGTGTGTGTGTGTGTGTGTGTGTGTGTCTGTGGCATCGTAGCTCCCGAACGGATAAACCGATTTTGATTTTGTTTTTTTTATTTGAAAGGTGAATTAGTCGGAATTAGCTTAGCTATGTTTGATGAAAATTGGTTCAAGATGGCCGCCGCCAAAAAATGGCGGATCACATATTTTTACAACTCCCTCGATATGGGTATCAAATGAAAGGGCTTGACTAGTAGAATACTACCTATACACTATGACAAATTTTAAATCCAAGATGGCCGCAACCACAAAATGGTGAATTACATTCTATTTTCACAACTCCCTCAATATATGGGTATCAAATGAAAGGCCTTGACTAGTAGAATAATGTATACTATATTGCAAGGGAATGAGGAATGAGTACGAAATGAAAACTAAAATCTTGTAAATTATTTTTGTAAACTCTTATACAAAACCAAACTAAATTACGTTTAAAAAATTAAAAATAAAAATTAAATTAAAAATAAAAAAAAAACCCCCAACGCAAAACATAAAAGTGATTATGTAAAAAGTCAAAAATAATACATTTTGTTGAGCCATCAAATGTTTGTTCGTTGAAATGGCGCTATAATGTCGCGGCGGGGTACCGCTAAGTTTAAAGCAATAACTAAATAGCTAAAATAGCGAACTGATGGTAACTAGATTTGCAACAAGATAAATAACTAGATTAGCAACAAAAATTTGATAATATCGAAGCAAATTGGTCGGAAATGCTGGTAAATTAATAGACAGTGAATGAAATTAAGGGACTGACTTACTTAAGAGGTACCCCGCCGCGACATTATAGCGCCATTTCAACGAACAAACATTTTGATGGCTCAACAAAAGGTATTATTTTTGACTTTTTACATAATCACTTTTATGTTTTGCGTTGGGGATTTTTGTTACAGATAAAATGGTTGTAATTTATTGTCAAAATTAAATCAATTAAAGAATTAAATGTTATTTTTTTATATTTTATCTCCCAAAGTTAATTTTATTCATAAAATGTTGACCACTATTCTGACATAAAAACTCTTTGCTAAGTTTAAAAAAAGTACCGTTCGTTTTAGACGGAGCATCTTGATAAACTGTACGTTTTACGAAACTCGTCCGTTTTACATTACAATAACGCACAAGTACGTAATGACATACATTACGATATTGAAATTGGTGTAATAAGAGACACTTTACGAGCAAATGTGTTATAAGACTATTAGGCTATAAGAGAAACATCTTCTACAATGGGATATGATCCCTAGGAACGGTAGAATACTCACTAGCAGACTCGTAGGCGTCCAAGCTGGTGTTCCGATGGTTGGCTACCACCTGCGAGTAACGGGTCTCGATGCACGACCTAGTCCAGGGGCTGGTCGCGACGAAATTGGCAAGACGCTGCACGGGGCTTGCTGGAAACATAACATTATTGTGCATGTTCTGTGATTTATTTATTTTTATTGCTTTTAATTAGGTGTTAAGGAACCAATATCTACTAGAACGAACGAAATAGATCTCAACGAACTGGCGTGGTGGATTACAGCGCAGGGCTTTTGAAGTGGGAACATTACAAGCTGATCATACATTATTATTTATTTGTATAATGTTAAATGGAACACAAAACAGATTGATGTGACGTGATTTGCTCACCCATACAATACCTCGATGATTGATTACGTGCTTTATATAAAGACTATATTTTTTTGATTTAATTACAAATGTATAGTTTTCAGACTTTTACATGTACTTGTAGTATAAGACGATATTACTTGCCAAATTTCATAGTTCTAGGCACAGATATAGATAGACCTAGATAACGCAAGTATCACGATCTGTATGAAAACCAAGCGTGCCATTTTTTGGACGTCATAATGTAATACGAATGTTTTGTTTTTCCTTATTATGCCTTATTTCCTTATTACCAGATATTACTGAGGGTATTAGATTAAAGATAATTGTTTTTTAAATTAATTACGCATATTATTAATAACAAAATACTTACCGATGGAAAATTACGATAAAAAATCGTAAGTAAAAAAAATAAAGTAAACGTTTCCTACGTTTACTTTATTTTTTTTACTTACGATTTTTTTATCGTAAGTTAGGCACGAAAATAGGCGCGCGAAGTAGTTGCTCTTGCGTTATCTAGGTCTATCTATATCTGTGGGATGTACCCTATAAATTCTGATTCCCTTGAGTGCTGAAATTTACCTACGTTTTTTGCGGTATAAACGGCCGTACCTTCTTTTTACGTAAACTTAGAAGACTGATTTTTTCACAGCTTCAAGAAACTGTAAACTTGAGTGTATGGTTTTAATTTCAACTCGATACGTCCACGCGTTCTTGAGATAAAGGGTCTTGGCAAACACACGGACAGACAGACAGACGGACAACAAAGTGATCCTATAAGGGTTCCATTTTTTTCCTTTTGAGGTACGTAATCCTAAAAATAACATAACTGCAGAACAGTTTTGAAGGAACATTTGATTCTAAGTTTCATTTCATAGACACGACGACATGGTTGCATGCGCAGTTTCTGAGCAATTGACTGCTGCTGTTCGATTCCCGCATGAAAAAAATATTTGTATGGCCTACAGGTAGTTGTTCCGTGTATGACTGTTTGTGTATGTGAGGTTATATGTTTGGAAACGCAGCCACAATATAGGAACAAAAGGCAGATAGACCGCGCCGAACACTGAGTGTGAAGCCACCGAAGCAAATACAAATTCAAAAGCGCATACATACAATTTCGCTTTTCAATTTGTATTTGTATTTTCATTTGTTTTTTTAACGATGAGTCGTTTCGTGTTATACTGACTCGTGTCAGTACAGCACGAAGCGCGTTGTAGTTATTCGCTTTTGAATTTGTATTTGCTTTTTTGGCTTCACTCTCAGTATTCCGCGCGGTCTACCTGCCTTGTGTTTCATAATCTGAGGGACTTTTCTACATCGTTTATAAAAATCATAAATTATATTGCACCTACCTACATTGATGTTTTCATTGCAAGTTAGCAAGATCGCCCAAAGTTCACTATCTAATGATATGACCATAGATATCCGTAGATGTGACAGATCTGAACATACTCCTGCCACATAGTAGACTCTACAGAAATATGATGATTACTCACCAACATTGACATCGGTGAGGACCCCGCATGCTACAAGGATATTTCCAGGTGTTGCAGTTTGAACTAGATATGCGAACGTCTCCGTGATGCCGTACCAGAAGAATGTTGCCACATCCAGGGCAGTCCCGGCCTGCATTGGAGTGCAGGTGCTGGAGATAAAAGTTACGAATTAATCTTTACAAAATACTTCAAGAAAATATCTGTTTCGAAATCACATCAGTATCAGAATTTCCTGATAGAAAGTCCCCAATGCCACTTTGCATTTTAGAGATTAAAAATGGCTACTCCATGTGTTTGCGACTACCAGACCGAGCAGATTCTGAGGTAGACAACCATACTTATTGGAGATACCTACCTACTTCTTATTTTATACCTACTTACTTATACCTACAATAATCAAACAAGCACAACACAACACAACGCAACGCAACGTGACGCAACACAACACTACATAAAACGACATAACACAACACAACATGACAACAAGAATATTAGGATATTAACATAATATTGACGTAGTATCTATGTTTGTGTGTGAGCTTTCGCAGTCCACAGATGGACATAGCTCCTAAGTTAAGCCACAACGCACAGTTCTCTACATTTCGAATCTAAAAGGTCTTTGATCCATCTATCAGAGGATCGAGCAGAGCTACACTTAACTAGCCTATATCCTCAATAGCCTGGTCTTTAAAAAGAATGTCAACAACATCATCAGCCGAAAGACGTCCACTGTTGAACATAGGCCTTCTCCATACAACGCCACAACTCTTGCAACCTGCCGCTTGCATCCACCGGTTACCAGCGACCTTGACGATGTCGTCAGTCTATCTGTCGGGAGGTCTACCTTCCGCTGTCTTCCGGTTCGTGGCCACTCGAGACCTTTCTTTCCCATCATAAGATGAAACTACTAACTTGAACATCTCGGACACCTGCGCTGGTCCAGTCGGCGTCGCCAACATCTCAACCAGCTCAGTCATCGCTTGTTCGATGTTGTCCACGCAGGTTTCTCCGCCTTGCTCCCGGATTGCTTCTGTTATCACTTCCAAGTATTCTGGAAATGGTTATTAAAATTATATTATTTGCTTTGTCTAGTCGTGGGTTTAATACCTAAATCTGGATATAGAGAGGTAACGCAGGGCATTGGCAGTGAGATGCAATATGCTGGCGCGCAGGTTTGCAAGGTGCACAAAGAATGTTAAAATTACTTTTTTTAAGGCGTACTGCTAGTCATTGTACGGTCACCAAAGGAGATAAGTATCCAAGTCGCCGGAAACAGTTGAAATTTACTTAGAAACCGATAGGTTTTTATGAATAAAATAAAATACAATTTATAGAGAATAAACAGTTCAATGATTTCATAAAATTTCATTTTAAAGCCCCCATTGGTTTCTAAGAAATCTTCAACTATTCCCGACGACATGGATACTTATCTCTTTTGCGTACTGTACATCTGCAGCCTGTGGGTCCGATATACGCAAAGGGCTATTAATGCTCTGCGGGTCCTCTACCATAACGAGTTTAGGATGCTGTTGTTGTTGCCGCGGTACTGTAGTGCATCGGGAATGTTTCCGGAGGCCAACACAGACTACTTTAGGGCAATAGTGTGCGAGAGTACTTTCCTGATGCGTCGTGTACGGGGCAGCACCAACGGCCTACCTTAAATCATTTTGGATAGATTTGAGTGTCCTATTATGAGGCACTGTAATAAGGTACACAGCTCTGGTGGTGCCCTTTTAATGTAAGATAAGTGGGACAAGTGGTTATAAGGTACTAACATAGTTTTAAGCTTTATTAACATTTTTTTACGGAATTTATGTTCTGATTTAATTATAAAAAAAATAATAAAAAAATCTGCTAAAGATTTTTTGAATTTTTCAAAGTCTGTCAACAAGTTATTCCAAGGGCTATCGTGTCACCCAGTTACTGGGTTGTAGTTGTACTGCCTGTGTGACCTCACACAGGCAGTCGTTCTATGTAAAACACAGGTATTCCTCTGTATCTTGTTAGACTGGATGCCGACTCCAACATAGTTGGGAATGTTGGGGAGGTGGGTGATGATAGGAATTTCTCAAAAGCAGCTGATGACAATAGGCTCACCCCCTATTGCGTAGGTATTCGTACGTCATTGATAAAAGTAGTGTAACACTTCCGCGTTTCAAATCCTAACTATTGGGCATAATAAGGAAATACGGAACGGATGAAAATTAAGATAAAATAAACTTTTAACTATCGCCTGAAGTGCTGAAAAGCAATGCAGCGTGTCTATTTAGACGTTATTCTAAAGAAACCGTATAACATAATAATATAATATGTGGGGACATTTCACACACGGCCATCTGACCCCAAACTAGGGAGACCCAGTACTATGGATGTCAGACCGCTGATATACATACACAAATATGAATCGTCTTTTATCGGTGGCTGTACACTTAGGGCTGATTCGACTAAATGCAATGTTACACCAGAGTAACTAACCCTTGAATAATTTTACCCAATGGTTTTACTCTCGTACATAACTTCGTTTGCGTTTTTCCATCTCAAACGTAGAGTAACCAAAACTAGGTATTGTTAAACAGTTGATGAATGAATGATGAATCACATGTGTAAGCCAACTAAAATATAAATGCAATCGTTTATAAAGTAGAACGCAAGATTTTATGTCCACATAATATGGCCGGTTTATAATGGAGTCAACTGTCAAAGATGTTCACTTGAGTTGTCATTGTCAGCTGATAATGTCGCGGCCGCCATTATTGTAATCTCGGATAGGTAACTTGTTTACTTGATGCATTTTGGCGGTATAACGTTTACTCTCGGATAGGCAGTTATTCCGGAAAGTTCGAAAAGTTCTCTAACTCTAGAGTAATGAGTGATTTTATTCCCAGGATAAGACTTAAACAAGTTTGTTAGAATCCGCCCTTAGATAGCCTAATTTGATCTCACCCCTGTAGCCAGTAATGGCGCCCATATAAAACAAAGCCAACACAACCATCCTATCAAATAAAGCTGAATACACAGGCAGCAAATAAATAGTTTCATCGATAAAGTGTAGATTGTCTGCGAACCCTCAGGGGATGAAGAGGATAAAGTAAATTACTTGCTAATCGCGTGAACGACTACACTCGATTAGGGAAACTAGTCCCTCAGGTGTTGAGACTTGCTTCGGAAGGTAGTTACAGGTTTTTCCTTACGTTGTATAAAGTATATGATAAAGATTGCTTATTCCGGATTTTGTGAAGGTTTTTTTATCGGAGCTCTTTCCATTAAGATTTCTGGTTAAAGACTTTTATTCTCATAAAGAAATTGACATTTCACTTAACTGAGAAAACATAAGACATACATTCGACAATCAGACTTTGCAATTATGATTTAAAACAGTTTTATGTTGAAAATGTACCTAATAGACTGATTTGATGATTTCAAGTGGGTTTTTCGATAAAATCACAATTTGTAAAACTGCACAAAACTACTCGCTCGGAGCGTAAAGAGTGCGGTGCCGATGTCACAATAAAGGTAAATCGATATCCGTGGATAAATCGTAGTAGTATTAAATTGTTGTCTGCAAAAGCATTATTCAACTTGTGACTAGTTAATTCGGTATGATGGTATGAGGTACGTATTTTTTTTTTGTTTTAAATATGTTGAACGAATTTGCACTCTTTTATGTCTTCAAGCAATTTATTATACATTTGGATTCCCTCATATGTCAAAGTTCTTTTACCTTGGGTGGGTAGCACCCGGGTAATCATAATTTGGTGGTTTTTATTTAAGAAAGTTCGAATCAAAATCTCTTTAAGGTTCTCTTCGTTTTGGTTTTTTGCCACATAGCGGCAAAATATTGTTTGCAGATACTCTCTCTCCCTTTTTGGCTTGTATCATGTTGTGGTAGTTGGTAGAGAATGCCGTTTGGACGGTACAGTATCCCATCGTAAACATGGCACATTGAGCTCTATGGCACTATGGGTCTTTTTCTAACGCTCAATATGTCTTGGGTATTAACGATCTAGTACATACTGAACTAGAGCTTTGTGGGTAAGTAAAAACCATACGAATTGATCGGTCAAGGTTAAGCTACGCTTACCGCAGACCTTGGATGGGTGACCATCCATTTTATACCGAGACCCGACTGCCTTTCATAGATCTTAGACAGAGCCGTTGTTATTGTTGTCAGAAGCTAGAAAGTCTTACAACCTGTCTTACCAAGGGGGATGGTGTTAAGTAACTGGGTTGTGGAGGTCAGGTAGGCAGTCGCTCCATGTAAAACACTGGTATTCAGCTGCATCCGATTAGACTGGAATTCGACCCCAACATAGTTGGGAAAAGGCTTAGCTGATGATGATGATGACAAATAACAATCAGGTTCTGAGCACCGCTACTGTTAGTTTGCTGCCGAATCCCCGCAAATGGTTACTACTGTGTAGAACATTTTAAAAACCGCCTATGATATTCGATAGATAGTTTCGTTAACCAAAAAAGACCACTACATGGAAGAGTTTCTGTCTAACGCTAGATAGTTCATAGACATACACGACCGAGTAGATACTGTACTAGACTGTCAATTAAATACAAATCTTAAAAATTTAAAATTTAATTCATTAATTTAATAACTTTTTTATTTTTAATTTTAAAATTCTTAAAAATAATAATAATAATAATATAATATGTGGGGACATTTCACACACGGCCATCTGACCCCAAACTAGGGAGACCCTGTACTATGGGTGTCAGACAGCTGATATACATACACAAATACATTTTAAATACATACATATATAGATAAACAACACCCCAGACACAAGGCAAACACAAGTGCTCATCACACAAATATTTACCCTGGGCGGGAATCGAACCCGCAACACGCTGCGCAGCAGTCGATCGCTCAGCCACTGCGCCAACCGTGTCGTCGAAAATCTTGTATTTTCGAGCCGTTTGGGGTTGAAACCCTCGGGTCGTGGGGTCCGAGTACACATCTTCTTTGGCCCGGCAGTCAATGTTTTAAGGAAATATCCAAAAGGTAGGTTGACACTTCCCGTGACTCAAGAGCTGGTTTTTACTTTGGTCAGAGATTAAGCATTGCCATCCAACGTGGCAATGCCGCCAGTCTCTTAGGTACATTTCCAGTTGACGGCGATGTGGACGAATTCTATGATGCTTTATTGTGTTAGGTTTTTGTTTTTTGTTTTTAGTTTAATACTTTAGGTTTTCTATTTTATTGTTCTTGTAAATATTGTACATATCTAAAGGTTGTAAAAAATAAATCTTAAAAATTACAAAAATAACATTATGTACAATTCCAAATAAAAGGCAGGGGAGCTCAAAGGGCAAAAAACTCGTCCACATCGCTGTCAACGGGACACGTGCCGAACAGGCTGGCAGCATTATCACAATGTATGGCTTTGCTGATTCTTTAACCGAAGAATAGACCAGCCTTCGGGTCACATGAAGAGTCGACCAGCCGCTTGGCGATATTCGGAGCCTACAGTTGATGTCAACGATCTGAGTGTTGTGTTCTCGTGTTACCTGGGAAGTCTTCCTGAGCATGCAGCGGCCCGCTGTCAGAGAAGGCGGCATCCACCACGTGAGGGTATGCCAGCCTCATCCATGTGGCCATGGTACCAGCGTACGAACAGCCCACTAGAGCCACCTTCGCGTCCCTGCAAATACCAAAACAATTATTTGCCTTATGGTAAAAAAAATGTTGTGAAGAAACGCAGTCTTCTTCAAACAAAGAGTTTATTTATGGGTTCACCCACAGCACGTTAACAGGTTTGGTGGTAATGGGCAGGCCACATCGCTCGAAGAATCGATGGAAAGAAAGGTTCTTGAGTGGCGACCACGACCCGGAAAACGCAGCGTTGGTAGGCCTCCCACCAGATGGACCGACGACATCGTCAAGGTCGCGAGTAACCGGTGGATGCAAGCGGCAGTTTGCCGCTGGTTGTGGCGTTCTAGGGGGGAGGCCTATGTTCAACAGTGGACGTCTTCCGGCTGGTGATGATGATGACAGGTTTGGTGATAGCTAATTACCAACTAGGCACAAATTCAGACTCTGTGCGCCTACAGAAAAAATCCCTATGGTGAAATCCACAATTACAACTTTCAGCAGTCACGCTTGCAATCACTAGACCAGCTATGTTATTCTGTAAGAACTCACTCCAGTTCTCACTTCTGATTCCGCGGTGAAAACTGTTTTAGGTATTCTGTAACTCGATGAAAACTACGCTAGCGCCACTAAGTGACAACATAGGTATAGCGAACTATTATTTCGTTACTATTTAAGCAAATACCAAACTCTTTTTACTCCAGGTAAGTGAAATCGGAAATGAGATAGTATTCGAATTCGCGAGTGAATTCTTACAGAATTGCACTACAGCTTGGAGAATTATGATGACATAGAATTTAATACTTATTTCCATATGTCATACTTAGACGGGAGCGAAACCGCGGGCAAAGCTGACTAGCTTTGCCCGCGGTTTCGCTTCCGCTCCCGCTCCCGTACACAAGATTGACAAAAGAGACGCCAGATTACCCCTTAGTTGCCAATTTAAGTTTATTCAAGATATTCATGTTCTCATTCAAACTTCATAAAAAGGAAAACACTGGTATTTGACCAGTGTTTTACATGGAGCGACTACCTATCTGACCTCCACAACCCAGATACTGGGTAACACGATACCCCTTGGAAAGACTAGTTGTCAGACTTTCTGGCTTCTGACTACACGTGCTTTCCGAGCCACGGAAGGGTCTCGGCATGAATTGGATGGTCACCCATTCACGAACTGACCGCGGCTAGTGTAGCTTAATCATGATCCGGTCGATTCATGCGGCTTTTACTCAGCCAAGAGCTCCTCCTCAATAGCTCAACCTCGCCTTACTTGACTGAGATAGTTTATTACAGAATAGTATTACAGGTCATCATTATCATCATGAGCTTGATGACGTCAACTGCTGAACAAAGGCCTCCCCCATAAGAGGGGGGGGGGGGGATGCAGTAATCCCCATACTTGACAGGCGTTTTGGGGATCGCAGTGAGGTTGTTCAGTACACGGAAGCTGCTGCCCAACTTCCGGATTTACCCTTAATAGCCTTCTACGACACCTTCGGGATGAAATGGGGGGTGGATTTTCGTACAGGTAGTCGTCATAATATTCCCCTTACAATATGTCCATATTTGGTATTGTTTAACACACAAAAGCCGCCTATAACATTCATGAAGGTTATTATAATTTTAGTCTCACTAGCGTCATTGTAATGACGGGGACAGCGCTAATAATGTGTTGTAGGAAAATTAATGATATTATTATCTCAATTTATGTCATGAAACTGGAATTAAACCACGTATGCGTAATGCGTCCTTATTGTTAGTATGCCTTATCTATATATACCTATATATAAAAGGCAAAAGTGATTGACTAATGTATCAACGCACAGGAAAATTGAAATTTTGTACACGTATTCCTCATATGACGAGGATTTTTCAAAATTCAACCCCCAAGTGGGTGAAATAGGGGATAAAAGTTTGTATGAAACTTTTTATATTCCTTGGATATATTTGCATTACCTAGGTACCTAGGTAAGTAGGTAGGTATAGGTAGGGTAGGGTAGGGTAGGTAGGTATAGGTAGGTAAGTTGGTAGGGTAGGTAGGTAGGCAGATAGGGACAGGACAACGTCTGTAGGGTCAGCTAGTTTACAATATGTAGGTAGCCATGTTTATTTTCTCTGATGATTATTTCTTACTTCGGGGTTCATGGCTATGTAAATCCTGATAGATCGGATGGGTAAGCTACGCTTGCCGCGGTCGGTCTGTGGATGGGTGATCCATTTCATACCGAGTTCCCTCCGTAAGCCTTTGATCTCGGCTGGCATTCGTAAATCTTTGACTGTTACGAGTAGTCGAAAGCCGGAGAGTGACAACCAGGCTTACCAAGGGGTATCGTGTTACCCAGTAACTGGGTTGTGGTGGTCTGATAGGCAGTCGCTCCATGTAAAACACTGCATGCAGCTGCATCCAGTTAGACTGGAAGCCGACCCCAACAAAGTTGGGAAAAAGGCGAGCAGATGATGATGGTTATTTCTAACCTACCTACTCAGTTCTCATTTTATTTTTGTGTCGGTACCTACTTACTGTCATTAATATTGATTTAAAATTTCCTATACCTAGGTGGAAACGTTTATGGATGCAAACATTATTACATTATCCGTACCTAATTATTATTTACATGAATAATTTACGTGTTTAACTATATTATTGAGCACATCGGAATATAATATTACCTACCATGTTGTTTATTGTATTAAGGGAACATACCTACAACATCATAAGTATAATAATTTCCAAGTACCTATTCGTACTGTTTATGTGCTACTGACTGTGTCAGTATTGAGAACATCATCTATTTAACGCTAGCACTATCATATGTGTCGGATCTTCAGAATTTACTCCGTTAGATTCGGTTATCATGTGGGCAGACGATGGGTTTCGTCCAATGCAAACACACTGGGTACAATACAAGGTGTTTATTAAAACCACAATTTAACACAAACTCAATTTAACACTAACTCAATTATAAATTAATTTGTCAACTACCTTTTATCCGACATGGTTCTGTTGCGGCCATATTTGTTTTAGTGACTAGTCACCATGTCGGATCAGAGGGTTAAAGGTAAAAAAAGGATCCAGTGGAATAAAATTATGATATCACTAAAATGAGCCTGTGAAATTTTACAAAATGGAGACGGTTGACAAAGTTTGACTATATTCCTGCAATATTATATACTGCAGTCTAGTTCCACGGCGTCACAGTGCACCGTAATTTCTACTTCATCAACAATGATTCTGCAAATAACCAGATAAAAATTCAAAGAAATAGCTCTTTTAATCTCCTGTGTACGTCATTAAATTAAATGAAGTTAAACTTTTCGTTAATCAGTGGTTTTGTGGCTATTCTGAAAACTTCCTACTAACTCATATTTATTGTTTACGTACGTGAGCATTTAATTTATTTCGACACGTTCCAGTTAATTTATTTAGAGTCGACAATTCAACGAATTTTGTAGGGATTTATAATAATAATTGACAATCTGAAAAACGGGTTTCAGGAAAGAGCGGGCATGAAAATGTTAATATCTTCGTTTATTAGATGAAAGTGCTTGTAATTTTGTATTTATGAGTCTTTTGTAACAAACATAGGTACAGTCAACAGCAAAAGTAGATGATCAAAACCAGAAATTCAGTACTACTCTAAACTAAACTATGCCAAGAATTATTTTTTTAAACCTCCTCGTTTTTTTGAAGTCAGTTAAAAATATAGTCAGGATAATGTCAAAGTCAAAGTCAAAGCATTTATTTCAATTAAACCATTCACAGGCACTTTTGAATTGTCAAGGAGTCGGTCAGTTAGTCAGAAAGTTGAAGCTAGTTGTTCGTTCCAAAACGTAGGTAGGTCTCTATGGAGAAGAACGAGCAAGAAACTCCACGGACACTCTTTTAAAATCAGGTTTTTACAAAATACTGCTTACATTATTCTTGTTGCTTCTATATGGTGAAAACAATGAAGGTAGGTAATCAAGAAATAGCAAATATAAAAAATAATCAAGATAAAAACCATGGCAGTTAAGAGTTGACCAATCTCTACTGACAGCGCCCGTTCACGAACATGACGCGTGAATCAGTACCGTTCAGCTCAACCATTTTAGAGGGAGCCGAATGATCCAACACACGCGCCACCACCAGCGAGCGACGCCCATACCCACGAGATGGTCTTTCACCGAAGCTAAGCCCTGTCAAACCAGGTCTACGTCCGGTCGTCAGTATTGTATGGGACATTAAACCAGGCCGTGTTAAAATCGTCTCGTGGGCAGGAACAATAAGGGATTAGTAACATTAACGAGGAAAAACTAGTACTTATAATATATTGAATAGGGTATTTTACTCTATACGAGAAAAAATCTATAAATATGTTATTGAGACAGTTTAGGCATAAAGCAGTCGGAAAATTTAAGTTTTAGTTCATAAAATAACAAAACAAATTTTTAAATTCAATTCAAAGTTTTCAGTATTTTTAATCTGTTGTTATTTTTTAAAACACCGTGAAATAGTAGCGGCCATGTTATTACGCCATACGGCTGTGTAAACAAAAAATTGTCAACTGTCAGTCAACCGATTGGCGTATTATAGGCTTTGTACTTTTATTATTTTCGTAACCAACGTAATTTTGTTGTGCTCATTTGATACAAAACGAACTGACGTCATTTACGCTGAGCAATATGGCGTCCAGTAAGAGGCGTTTTCGTCAAATTACGCGCGAAATTTGAAAATTTAAAATTTAGATTCATTTTTAAGGCACTTATCGATTGAATAAAAATTTTGTGTTTTTTTTGGTGGCATATTAGCACTACAGAATTTCATTGAGACACTTTTCAAAAATGGGTGTAATACCCTATTATTTCCTTACTTGTATCGTCCTCCCTCGAAGGCATCGCTCTTGACATGCTGGATGAACTGCACCAGGTCAGCCAGAGCCTGGTCTATCGACAGGAACGACAGGTTCTCCAGCTCGGAGTCACTGGAAATATTACACAGGTTAATGCTACTATTATAAACGTGATATTTTGTGTGGTTGGCTGGATATTTGTTACTCTTTTACGCGTAAACTGTTAAACGGAATTAACTTGAATTTGACACACATGTAGGTAGATAACACATCATCAGCCAGAAGGCGTCCACTCAAAGTCAAAGTCAAAGCATTTATTTCAATTAAACCATTTGCAGGCACTTTTATTCAAAAGTGCCTACAAACCGTGACTGTGTGAGTGACTCTTTGACTATTCAGTCAAAGAGTCAGTTAGTTAGTCAGAAAGTTGAAGCTAGTTGCTCGTTCCAAAACGTAGGGTAGGTCTCTATGGAGAAGAACGAGCAAGAAACTCCACGGACACTATTTTCAATCAAGCTTTTACATAATCCAGGCTACATTATTCTTGATGCTTCTATATGTGAAAACAATGTAAGTGAAGAGAAATCCAAAACATTCTAATTAAAAATAAATTAATATAAAAGCCATGGCACTTAAAAGATGACCAATCTCAACTGACAGCGAACGTTCACGAACATGACGCGCACTGTTGGACAAAGGTCTCCCCCGAGTGGGGGAGTACATGGAAGTCGCTGCTGCCCGACTTCTGGATTTTCCCTTATTCACCTTCTTCGACACCTTCGAGATGATATGGGTGGGTGCTATTCTGGCTCGGAAGCCCCATGGGTTTATCATAATATAGATATAGATCTAGCTTAAGACATAGGATAAATTGTATCCCTTTTTTATATACCTGTGGGATAACTTAGTACTTATTTATTTATTATTAGGGGTTTGCCAACAGCTTCTGTGTACATTTAAGATCTTAGGTATAATACATGAGTTGCCGGCCTGCGGGTGGTCGACTTAGGGGCAGTCCACCACCCGACCAGATGCAGGCCCGTGTAGGCGGCGCGCCGTGTTCCGCGCGCGCCACACTAGAGGATTCGGCGGCGTTCAGACCGCCGAGGTCGACGGTATCCGCCGTGTAGGCGGATCATAGCCTGGCGGGGGCGCGGTGCATGCGCGAGCGAATCCCGTACCCCCGCCCATAGGTCAGTCGAGGAACACCGTGGTGGTTTTAGCCGGTAGGAGTCCGGCACACCCTCCCGTCTTCCCCAGACGGGAGACAGTCCATGAGGATTTCCCCACGATAAAAAAAAAAAAAAAAAAAAAAAAAAAGTTATAAAATATATAGTAGGTAACGGACTTATTCAATCGCCAATTACACAACCGCTAATTATACCATCGCTCAATCCTATCTAAATCCTCTTGAATTAGCTTAACATCTGTATTTGAAGTGAATTTCTATAAATTTTGAGATCATCGGCAAACATTAAGTATTTACAGTGATGGATTTGTTTTGTAGCGTCGTTAATGAAAAGCGAAAATAGAAAATAGTACTTTAACTTAATACTAAAATCGCGAGCAAAGTTAAGAATTATTTAGAAAAAATAAGAATGAAGTAATTGACTATTTAATCAAATAACATACGATATATATTTTTTAATTGTCGTGATGACCCAGTGGTTAAGGCGCCCGCCTCTCATGCATGAGGTTGCGGGTCGATACCGGGTGACTTTTAGTAAGTACTAGTGTAACTTGTTCAATGTCATATGTACTTTCTAAGTTTATCTTGAACATCACTGACATCGGTGAAGGCAAACATCGTGAGGAAATCTAAACTTATAATTAATATGTATGAAATCAGCAATCCTCCTTGAGCGCACGTGGTGATCAAAGTCAAAGTCAAAGTCAAATCATTTATTTCAATTAGACCATTATAAGGCACTTTTGAACGTCAAATGAGAAAAAAAAATTGATTCTAGGTGCCCATTCCAAAAGGTAGTTTTGTATGGAGAACAATGGGCAAGAAACTCCATACTTACTGTTTTAAAAACGATGTTAACAATATTTGCATTTACAGGAATTATATAATTATACGTGAATACGATGTACCTTGCATCAATGCTCGTGTCTTCTCTGTATGAGAAGAGGGCTTTGCTCTGGAGTGGGACAGTTATAGGCTGCTATTATTTTTATTTAATTTTTAAATGTACATAATTAAGTACCTATATATTTTATATATTTTTTTATAATTTCTGAGAAAATAAACGAAATATTTGATAAAAGAAAACCGCCTTCAAAAACTAAAAAGTGATAAATAACTTTAGCACAGAACACACATTACTTTACTTTCGGAAGTCGGTGGCGGTGGCTTCGTGTTTGTTGTTTTGTATTGCCACCGACTTCCGAAAGTAAAGGCGGTTTTCTTTTTTTTTGGAAAAACTTTATATTTTTTTTTAGTGTTGCCTTAACATCCAAATCCATTAAGAAACGGCAACACAAGTCCTCCAGTGATTGAAGAAACTAAAACGTCGTCTAAGTAAGTTTTTTTGGGAATTTGTTGATTTTCTCAAAAAGGGCTATACCAATTTTGATAAAATTTATATGGGACCTTTTCGGGATAAACCCCTTTCGAACAAAAAAAGAATTTTGTAAATCCGTCTATATATGACAGAGCAATGCCCGAACAAACATAACCTTTTTAACCTTTGTACCTTTGGGCATGAAATATAAATAAATAAATAAATAAAAAATATATATATATATAAACATTCGAATTGATAACCTCCTCCTTTTTGAAGTCGGTTAAAAAGTACGTACGGTCAGCAAAAAAGTAGATTAACACTATTACATTTTCATATCCTCTAAAAAAGACACAAAAACCAATACTATGTAAGTAATACTCTACAGTATTTCAGGTCATACTCAAGAGTTTATTTTATCTTGATTTTCAATCCTGTCCATATTTCCTTCTGCTCAAGAATTATGATTTAAAAATCTGAATTGTTAATCGACTTTCGTTGCTGACTGTACCTACTTAAGACATATATTCTTCTGCCCACCCCTTAGTGACATACAGGGATAATTAATGTTTGAAGTGCTAATTATATTTAGTGTCGCGTCAACTCATGTCTCATGTCACGTTCATCAAGACAGGTGGTCAGTTAAATGCTAACAAACACTACGACGTCCTGTTTCCGTCAGCTGTTCCTTGTAAACAGCAAGTGGAGATGACACATGGGTTATTCAGGCGGATCTCTTTGATTATGGAACAGAGCTATGCGGTTGGGTCAAGGGCCAGAGATAGATGGTGGTAGTCTTGGACACGATACGCAGTGTGAGGAGGTTTCTTAGATAGATCTCCAACAAAGATAGATATAGTTACATTCATTTATTTGCCTGAAATATGGCAATTTACAGATTTTATAAACATAGGTACACAATAGCTCTTTATATTCCGCCTACTACATTCGGCATGCAAATGATTATAATAATATATGTAGTGATAGTTTTACTGGTAAAAGCTTTGCAGTTCGTTGCTACAAACTTAAGGGCGCGTATTCGATTTAGCGCAACTCAAAATCTAAACGATTGCTAGAACGGCGTAGCAGCATTGACACACACTAGTACAATACAATGGTCTGTTTGTGTGCATCCGAAAAAAAAATATGCACGAAATAAGCATGAATCATTGAAATTAATCGGCAAACCAAAGCGCGCGATGTTTACCAGTGCTTTTTAAAATAATAGTCTAAAATAAATGAGCTCGTATAACGGACTGAAAAATATTCTGTATATTAACCATAACTTTTACTTTCATAAAATAGATATATCAGTTATTTTTTTATTCAAATACTTGTAAAAAAAAATTGACAAAGTGAACCGATTTTCTACTTTTTCAACATTGTTTTTTAATACATAATAGTAATATTTTCGTAATTTTCGCTCTGTAGCTGTCTTTATGACTGTATATACTGTTGGAAAAACGCATAAAACAAAATATTTTGGCATATTGTAATGGTTGTATGGGTCCTGAAAGTTAACTCTGACGTCTAAAACTGTAAATTGTCTTTAAATAATCTGCTCACATAATCATAGCAACAATATTAGTGCCAATTTTGTTTTAGTTAATAACTTATTTAGTCTATTCGAGGAGCTTGTGGCTAATTAAAAGCCATACGAATTGATAGGTCAAAGTTACGTTATGCTTACCGCGGTCAAACCATGGATGGATGACCATATTCATACCAAGACCTCTCCGTGCATCGGAAAGCACGTAAAGCCGTTGGTCCTGGCTGTCATTCGTAGATCTTTGACAGTAGCTATGGGTAGTCAGAAGCCAGAAAGTCTGACAACCAGTCTTACTAAGGGGTATCGGGTTGTAGTGGCAGTCGCTCCATGTAAAGCACTGGTATTCAGCTGCATTCAGTTAGACTGAAAGCCGACCCTGATATAGTTGAGAAAGGGCTGGACAGATGATAATGATGAACTGTTTACAGGAGAGTTTCTCGCCTACTAAGTTCGCCAGGCAATGTATCGCATGTGCACACAGCGAGAATCAAAACCTCGCAAACGACTAGGCGTTCTATCGAATTCAGTCATTTGAAAACTCATTATAGATTGAGAACAACGGATTAACTCACTGTGTTGCCGGGTTCTTCCGACTAGAGAAACCCTTGAGAAAGGTGGCCGTATGCCATCGAAACTAGTCGGACGAACCCGACAACACAGTGAGTTAATCCGTTGTTCTCAATCTATAATGTGTAACAATACTCACGTTTCGTTTAATGAATAAAATTTAAAACTCTTTTATAATTTGCCTTGTATAATGTACCTTTTATAATGTAACGGGTACCATTTTTAAAGTCAAAATAATTATTTTTGATCCCACCATCTCGGAAAGAGTATTTTTAATCTTCAATATCTGAGTGGAAAAGCCGTTTTTATTCTCTAGAGATAAAGTAAATTGAATTTAGAACATCGTGTGCACTAAGTTTGTGAATTAAAAAAAAACATTAAACCTATTTACTGCTACCTCCATGGTGCCGAATATATCATACAACTTTTTTTTAATTTGTTAAAAACTCAGACTTTGTAAACGTTTTTTTTTTGCATTTAGTCATTTCCTCGCTGAGGTGGAATGAAAAGTTACGTGTTGCACTCGAGTGCAAAGATTTTTCACCTCGTGCTCTTTTGATTCCCTCGCTAACGCTCAGGATTCCTTCGCTTGCTCGGTCATCAAAATTGAACACGCGGTTAAAAAGCAACTTTGCACTCTTGTATAACAAATAACTATTAATTATATCAATTCAACTTTGAACGTCGTTTACGAGAGAGATGAATCTAGTCCCCCCTTTCAAAAGGAAACGCAAGAAACTCCTGTAGTGGGTGTATTGATATGTAATTATATGTGTACTCATCTTACTTATCTATTGTAATAATCAATGGCGACCCTGCCAGGGTGGTAGGTTCGGAGAGATGACAGAAATCAGGATGCACTTTATTACTGACTCAAATACATTATGATTGATCATTATTAATAGATACGATGAGTACACATATAGTTACATATCAATACACCCACTATACTCAATAACTACTTACTCTTTTAAAATAAATGTTTTCTATTTTATTTCCTTTTAATATTCGCCTATTCAGGTGTAACTTTCTTCGTATAAATGAGCCTATATCTTACAAATCTCTACGACAAACGTCACAGCCCGTCAGCTCATATCTGACCCGGGGTCACTGGCCAGTGGGGCAATGGGCAATTGACCCCGACTCAAGGGACATTGCTCAGCCTGTCAGCGCCAGCACTAAGGAGGTTTACTTTAATGTGGTCAATTGAATTAATTTGCCGTGTGAATACAGGTTTAGGTAATACCAATCTTAAGTAGTAATGAAAAGTAAAAATTAATTTAATGGCCGAGAAAACCTTGCTACGTCAGTCAGAGAATAGATCGTCTTGTCTTACAAGACGATTATAACAGAAATAGTGGGTATTGAGATTTGTAATAGTTTTGAACTTTACTGTGTCATGTTATTTAATTTATGCTTTCGCGGAGCTCCTAAAGTTTTAGCTTTGCAATAATACTGAGGAAAACAACATGTTGCTATGTGTTTATGTAAATACATGGTACTTTACTTATTTTTTAGGCAAAGATTATTCTATTATTTCAGAAATATTGTTAAAATAACTGCATTATAGTGTAGCTACGGTGCTTAATTTGTATTGTGCCTTTATTTAAACTCTATCTCGTTATTTTATTGTGATGCAGTATTCTATTCACTTATCATCATCATACAATATCGCTATTCAAATAACCTTTCTTTCTTTCGAATTCTTCCCGTTTACTTCTTTCACACACTCTTCTACATAATATGTAAGTGATATTTTGTTAATAAAAATGACAACTAGTTTGCGCTGATTTGTTTATTAGATGGAAGCAATAATGTTGTAATGACAGATGCATACGTACTGTTTATATTTCCTATACGGTATGTCTATTCTGTTACAATCTCCCTCGGTGAACACCTAGGTGAAGTGAGCCATCATCGTCCCGATGCTAGGGATCGACAAAGCATACGGACGAATGTCTACTCACTTCACCTAGGTGTTCACCGAGGGAGATTATAACAGAATAGCTCTCCGGGTTACAAGATCCTTATACCTAGCAAACCTACGACAATCCATGCAAACGAAACGATTTAATTACCTACACTACTACCAAAATTACAGACTGTACAAATACGTGCGTTTGTGTGTGTGTCTACGAGCACGTTTGACGCGGGATTAGGTAAAGAGGGGGGGGGGGGTCGCTACTGTGCGGTAGTAGGTACAAATTTTTATACTGTGTCCCTAGCCTAGTGTTAAAAATATAGGGTGACTGGTAATTAGTGTACGATACTTAAACACGTGATTGTGTTCATGATAACAAACAACTTTCCCGAAGAAATTTATTTTTTGTACTGGTTCACTTTAGGCCACAAGCGTGCGCGCTCATGAATTTCATACGGCTGTTGTGTTATTGTGATAAAAATGAACCAGTACAAAAAACATTTTTTCTTCGGGAAAGTTGTTTGTTATCATGAACACAATCACGTGCTTAAGTATCGTACACTAATTACCAGTCACCCTATATAGATGTAAAATGTTCAGGTTACCTAACATTCGCAATCTTCAAACTCAAAACTTAATAATAGCACTTTGAAATGTCCCAATACCAGCACTTTCCTATATTAAACCTCTGGCCCTCTGAGGAGGAACCGACCATTTTCTTTTCACGCAAAACTGACTTTAATTCCCGGAAAATATTACACAAGTGAGTCCCTCTCTATGCATACTGAAAGCCTTATTACAAAGATATCATTGCGTTTTATGCGAACCTTAGCGAAAAGTAATAAAGGTGTTTTTTGATTGGTTAGTAGTCAAGATATGTTTGTAAAGAATTAAAAAGATAATTAGTAAGGATAAGACATTGGGAACTTTTTAGCATATTTTCTACTTGTAAGTAGGTTTGTAATGATTACATTTGGAGTATTAACAGCGATGGTGATTAACATTTTAATTAAATGTAAGTTAGGCTTTTTTAGAAGATGACGTCTTGAATGGAATAATTATGAGCAGTTGGTAAGTAGGGGGGAATTAACTTTTTTAAATGAAGGACTTTTTTTGCTTGTTAAGGTCCTTGAAAATTGTGCTCTATCATCTCAGATAGAATCATTTAGTAGTCAGGTATTTAGTACATCTGCCTAGCCTTTTCCCAACTATATTGGGGTCGGCTTCCAGGATAACTGGATGTAGCTCAATACCAGTGTTTTACATAGAGTGACTGCCTATCTGACCTCCACAACCCAGTTACTGAGTAACACGATACCCCTTGGTAAGACTGGTTGTCAGATTTTCTGGCTTCTGACTACCCATAACGACTGCCAAAGATCTACGAATGACAGCCGGGACCAACGGGTTTACGTGCTGTCCGAGGCAAGGAGGAGTCTCAGTGAATGAATGGTCACCTATCTACGGACTGACCGCGACAAGCGTAATTTAACTATGACCGATCGAGCTACGAACCCCACTACTTAGATATTTAGTACATAATCCATAGTATAATATACTATATTACTATCTATATATAAATGCGAAAATAACTCTCGCGGTTACGTTTTCAAGACGAAACGGCTGAACGATTTTAAGGCGCTAACAAGCGACTTTTGCAGATTTTAAACTGACAATCACGTCAAAATGTGTAGTGTAAATGATTTGAAAAAAGTATATGTTAAACTAGATTTTTTTTTTAAATCATATAGTATGTGGATTTTTTGATTAAGTTCATATTAAATAGTTTAATTAAATCGTGAAGTTGTGTCTGACGCGAACAAAACATTGATAATCACACAAAATCTACCAGGAATATTTAAACGAAACTTTAACTGTCTTACAGAAAATTTTATTACCTATCTTTTAGTATACGCCTTTTTTTAAGTTAAAGAATACTATCTTTTATTTAATTTTTTCGACTAAACTTCGAGAGTTTTGGACGCAGCGCATACGATTCTCTGGTCGCTCAAGGTCGCCGGCGTATATCGTCGCCTTAGTAAAATCTGGCATGAAGATAGCTTAAACCCTGGGGAATGACATAGGATACTTTTTAATCCGCACCTTTGTCTGCATTCGCGATAACCGACATTCACGCGGACGCAGTCGCGAGCAAAAGTTAGTAGCTAATAAGACAGTTTCACTAAATGTCAGGTGTCAAGCTCTTAGGGTATTTATAAAGATATTAAATACACTTACTTTTGTATGTGTTACAGTAATCTTTCTAATTGTGCCAGTGCTGGAAGTCGCGAAAGCTAACGAATTAATTTTTTTGGTGGCAGATTGTAAAAAGGTACCTCTCTGAATGTGTAATGACAAAACTTCTGTAACCCCATCTAAGAATTAACCGCGACGATTGAGGTCAACCACAACAAAAACTCCGATTCTGAATCACGTTGGGGATCTCTTACAAAACCCCAATACTCTTTGATCGACTGACACGGAAACCTACATTACTCCATAACCTGACCTAGAAATAGTACTAGGACATTACGATTGTCAGCTGTTTACTGCGTTTTAGTGAAGGAAATCAACGTAAGGAAACCTAAACTTAGGTACTAAGAGGTAGCGAAGGTCTAAATTTAATGCAAGTCTGTTCTTTCAAAGTCAAAGTCAAATAATTTATTTCAATAAGACCATTAAAAAGCATTTTTTTCTGGCATATTGAAGGCATTTTCGGTTTTGAACCATTCCTGGGAACCAAAAAGGTTCAAAACAGAAAATCTCGCAATAAAGAGAAGACCAATGATTGTGACTTTCAGCTTTGTAAGGTGACTTTTTAACTCAACGACTGTCGGGCGAAAGTGTTGAAGGTCAAACCTCCGCTGCTTATGTCGGACTGTATAACATAAGACATTCGAAAGGTTAACCACCAATGAAAACAGAGTGGTGTTAAAAGTTTAACGTGTATATCTGTGTATAGACCAATTTGGACATGCTTTTTTAATAGAACGCTGATTTTGGGAAAAAGGTTTTTAGCTATGTTCGATGAAGGTCGAATAAACCATTCCAAAGATATCTGTACGGTTTATGTACAGTACGCAAAAGAGATAAGTATCCATGTCGTCGGGAATAGTTGAAGATTTCTTAGAAACCAATGGGGGCTTTCAAATGAAATTTTATTAAATCATTGAACTGTTTATTCTCTATAAATTGTATTTTATTTTATTCATAAAAACCTATCGGTTACTAAGTAAACTTCAACTGTTTCCGGCGACATGGATACTTATCTCCTTTGGTGACCGTACATACTGCTAGACTGCAAACGCAGCAACCTACTTTTGTATCGTATTTATAATAATGTTCAATACCATTTAAGTTTAGTTGACAAATTACTTACTTATACAAACATCGCGGATTAGCATCCAACTTAACTTACTCTTAGTTGTGATCGGTATATCTAATAAACTTTAGTATTACAAATCTGTGTGTGTTTACGTCGACTCACCTCAATCCAAACTCAACTTACAACCTCTACCTAAAATACTGCAAGTGTAAGGTGCCTACTACTACGGGATCTAACAATATCAGTATTGAATAAATTTCGATTAAAGGAATTTCTGACACAATAGTAATCATTCATCTTAGTACCTACCTGTAACTATGTTATTTTTTCCATAATCATATTTTCAAAGAAAAACATCAGAAGTTTCTTTGATCATTACTTAAAATCGAGTGGGAATTTTATTGTGACCTATTGCATTCTTTACAATCAGTAATCACTGCACAACAGTAAATGGGTAGCTATTGGGTGGGTTTTTTTACGTTAAGTTACGTTTAAGTTTACTGTTTTTAATTATTAATTAATTTAGTCATTTTTAAATACCCTATTTACAAATCATAAAAATCAAAATATTAAAATTATTTACAATTCTAGGAAAAAGGCAGGGAGCTCAAAGGGCATCAAAAAACTCGTCCACATCGCTGTCAACGGGACACGTGCCCAACAGGCTGGCAGCATTGCCACTTTGAATGGCAATGCTGATTCTTTGACCCAAGAATAGACCAGGCTTCGGGTCACGTGAAGTATAAACTTAACTGTAACTTAGTAATATTATGATTTAAACGTCCTCGCGTCAGGGGACCGCTAAAGAAGTAGTTTCAGTATTGTTAATGGATATACTTAGTTCATAAATCTCTGTTACTTTTTAGAGGTTCTTTGTGTCTGTGTTCCTTTTATAAATGAGCATGGCGGTTGAGAGTATTGTCATACTCGCTCAAATATCTCGCTGATGGTCGCGTGTGGGTTACCTAAATTATTCGTTCCCTTCAAAACGATTGAGTTCTAAATAATCTAACCAGGATTTTGTAAAAACTTGATTTAAAATAGTGCCCGTGGAGTTTTTTGCTCGTTCGTCTCCATAGAGACCTAACTATGTTTAGGAACGAGCAACTAGCTTTAACTTTCTGACTAACTAACTGACTTTTTGACAATTCAAAAGTGCCTGTAAATAGTTTAATTGAAATAAATGCTTTGACTTCGTCGGGGATTCTTTGATTTAATTTAAAACTTCCGCTATTGTTACTATACTTGGTTCATAACTATCTAACCTTCAATATATGGTGTCAAAGCCATAGATTTATAGCCCCATACGTAATGCACTGGGTTGGCTAGCTGCCAGACCACGTGCCGCTGTCGTTCATATATCACTGCGCTATTGTGCAGCCGATGACCATAGTCTATGTGACCTACTATGAACTAGTGTTGTTTGGAAACTTCTAATGTAGTATGGTGTCCTGGTACTTTTGATACTGAAATATAGGAGATGACAGAGAAAAGGCTTGTGTGAATTGAATTCACACAAGCCTCTATTGTGCAGCCGATGACCATAGTCTATGTGAGCTACTATGAACTAGTGTTGTTTGGAAACTTCTAATGTAGTATGGTGTCCTGGTACTTTTGATACTGAAATATAGGAGATGACAGAGAAAAGGCTTGTGTGAATTGAATTCACACAAGCCTCTATTGTGCAGCCGATGACCATAGTCTATGTGAGCTACTATGAACTAGTGTTGTTTGGAAACTTCTAATGTAGTATGGTGTCCTGGTACTTTTGATACTGAAATATAGGAGATGACAGCGAAAAGGCTTGTGTGAATTGAATTCGGTCGGCCGTTTTAACTCTTAGGGTACTCAATACTTTATTACATTTAAACACACACAGACATACACACATTTGGAAACACACACACACACATTAGACTCGCATTAATTTTTTTTTGCATTTGCTATACACAATAGAATCATGGAATAGATCCATAATTCTAAAACAATTAGCCTACGTTAATGGTTTTATATGCCATATTATCTGCCGTATTTTGGTTTAGGAGTGACACACATATTATAAACATTGTTTGTAAGAATAGAGACGTAATAATACGTAATGGTTTTCAACCTAATTTTAACAAAGATAGTGTTAAAAAGTTTAGATTTTCCCTCTTTTCGGTTTTACAAAAACATTAACACTCAATTTCCCTGTAGAAGATAAACGGTTAATTAAAGAGAGGCTGGACAAACGGACACACACTGCAGATAAGATTAATCTGAAATGTCAGATTTGCTGGTTAACTATAAGGTTAGTTAAAGCGATTATAAAAGGGTTTACCAATACCACTGGGAAATAACATAGTTTAATATGACCGGTAAGATTATTGTGTGTAATTTGTGTGGTAATTCTAATTTAAATATGTTTTAAATGTAAATGGTACAAGTTAACTCAAATTAGTCCGAAAATGGTAAAAGTTAGCCTATTATTATAAAAAACAAGCAATAACGGTAGAAAATTGCTTGAAAATAATGAAATCGACTCGTGATCAGACACCTCTGACACTCGGGATACTTACAACACTCAAGCCGTAACTCTCGTGACAATTGATGTTGTCATTCGACACTCCTGTCTTGACACTAGCGACACTTGGCTCTTAGATTTGTGACACTCGGGTCAGTCAAGACACTTGGCTCTGACACTAACGACACTGGAGTGAAAGTAGAGGAAAAAAGAACTAACTATAGGTTCTACTTACACAAAAGGCCTGCTGCCACCATAAAACCTGTGCTCCGTGTAGAACAGCCCAGCGCGCATTAGTTCAGCCAATTCATAGGCTAGTCCAGCCTGAGTCCAGCTCTCGCTGATGGCCCACTCACCACCCACGAAGATCACTATGTTGTTACCCGCGAACTCATTGTTATAGTAGTAACGCTGGAAGAAAGAAAAGTTTTTTTTTACCAATAATAGGTACCTATACGTTTGACCACTATCTCACCTGATGGGAAGCGATGATGCGGTCTAAGATGTTGCACGCTTGCCTAGAAGTAAACTATTTACTCTTGACTTAAAGACTCCCAGGTTGTAGCTATCAGGAAACACAGAATCGGGCAGGGAATTCCACTCCTTAGCAGTACGCACAATGAATGTGTTCCCAAAACGTTTTGTGCGTATGGGTGGGATGTCCACCATGTTCCGGTGGCGCATTGCCGTACGTCTTGTGGTCCAATGATGTAACGGGCTCGGGGGAATTAAATTAGGCAATTCCGTCGCACACTCCCCAAAATGCAACCGATAGAAAACCGTCAGGTCGGCGTCGATGCTCGAGACTTTGGAGCTTCGACTCGACGAGTCTATCATTGCCGATGATCCTCTTGCCTAGTTTCTCAATTGACTTTAGGGCATCAAGCTGGTATCTGGCAGATCCGTCCCAAAGATGAGAGCAGTACTCCATACACGATCGATCCTGCGCTTGATACAGTCTAAGCAGCTGTTCCGGCGTGAAGTACCGTCTCACCTTTGCTAGGATCCCCAAATTTTTTGCAGCCACTTGAGACTTTGCCTCTATGAAAGTGCCAAAATTGAGGGTAGAAGTTAACGTAACACCAAGAAGCTCGAGTCGGTCAACCAGAGACAAGCCCTTCACACTAATCCCAAACCACTGCAACTCCAGTAAGCCAGAATCAACAGTGGCGACCACCAGAAAATCGTCGAGGCAATGAAGCTTGACGAGTCCCGGAGAAATGACGCAACTGTCTTGGATCCCGTAACAAAATTAATCAGAAGTACAGCGGAGGACTAAGAAAAAAGCATATTTTTCACTCAATATCATGCAGGAGACAGAACAGAACTAGGCCAATAGGCACAAAGGGACGATTACAACTGAGAGTAGCCCAGTTGCCAAGCACCACGGATTACCTAATGAATGGGTCCTAAAAGTGGGCTGTTACATATGATTCTAATAATAATGGGTGGATGGCAAAAACACCTGAACGGACAGAACAACAAACAACTTTGAAAAAGAATGGCGAGGAAAAAGTAAATACACTTTAGAACGTCATATTTCACACTTTTTACGTCAATTTGTACGTTCACGTTCATACATCTGTAGTTCTATTCTGTAAAAAACCTCCCTTGGTGACTTTAGGTGAAGTAAGTTTGAGGTGAACCGCCCTACCTGATGCTATATATTTTTACAGAATATACTGGCGGTCATACACATGCGTTATTTGCGTGAACTTCGCGCACCAAGTAGATAAGTACCAACTAACGGACAACATCATGCTTACCTACTGTACATCTAGCTGCTGCAGAAAATGTCAGAGGCTTCATTTTTTCTCGACTCATCTCTATGAGGTAACAGGAGTGAACTTTCTTCTCCATAGAACCCTACCTACATATTGGAACGAGCTAGCTCCAACTTTCTGAGTCCAACTTCTTGACAAAACAAAAACAAACAAAACTGCTAAACAAAACTGGTGTTATTTGAATATTCTGAATATTAAGACGACTCCTTCGGGATACATCATCTCATCATGTCATGTCATACCAGTTCTACTCACCATAGGATACGTCCTAGTATCATAGGCCATGAAGTGGTTCAGCCTGACCTGGACCCAGCCCTCCACGGGGTCGACTCTTGAGCTGCGGGTTGGGGGAGGGGGCTCTTGCATGGGTACTGCTAGGCATGGCGCTATGAGCAGTAGGAGAAACCCTGAAATTGAGGAAGAAAATGTGTGATTAGCCACTTTCTGGGTCCAAGAAATTTGAACGTAGAGTAGAGACAGTTACTTTACGGCTTAGTTTCATGTTAATTCCAGAGAATACGCGTCAACCTTTAACTATCAATCAGTAGGTAAAATATAAGCGAAAGTCTTACTTTTCTCTCCTCAATCTCCCTAATGGTAATTGATAACTATTGTAAAATGAGATATATATGTTACTGTAAAAGCCCGAATATTGGTTAATCTTAGGTTTTACCAGTTTTTAGGATTTACCGGCAGGGGTGTGATTCTGTAAGACCTCATTCTACACTTAGAATCTGAATCCGCTGTGAGTTTCTTGATTGGCATTCTAAAAACTCGTTTTATAATTCGAAGTTACACTAGCGTCACCCTTGCGAGAGCGTCAGCGAGTTGAACTAAATTGACAGGGAGATTTTGACAGATAAAGTATGAGATGACGTAAGAAGTGGCATTCTGTAAGGTAATGAATGAATGTTTTTTTTTTCCTGTGTTGTCTACTGTGTGTACATAAATAGTAAAATAAATAAATAATAAATAGTAATTTCCCCTTCACTTCGACGCTCACTTCGCACTCGAACCCGATTCAAATCGTCAAATATATTAAGGTCATTTTGAACCTTATGCGAAGTGAGAGTGAATGGCGATGTGAGATGCGAGTTGATGTTCGAATTTTACAGAATCGACCTACAGGAGTCTGTAAATGTAAGTATATACAAAAAACAAATGATTTTATCGGATTTTTACCATTACAATTTAGTATATGCTAGGTGTTACCAGTAACGGTTAATAAATGTTGGTTTTGGGAATAAAACAGTGAGTACTTCTCGATCATATACCTATTTCAACCGACGACGTTAGGGACACCCCGAGGTTCGGTATGGTTAGGTCCCTTTAAACCCTGCAGGCAGAAATAGGAGTACCGTTGACCTGGCGTCAACCGTCTTTATGCCAATTTTCGTTACCGTTGCAAACGTGTAAGTTATTTTCCCCTTAATGCAGCTTCTTACTATTTCTTTTCGACTCTTTATCATTTTGTTATTATTCTGACGACAGCGGTATCTGACCAAAAGTCTGTTTACGTAAAAAAAAACAGCCTTATTTTATTCTGACGAAAAAGGTCTGACATGTGTTCAACATTTACCATGTCTATGAGGCAAATTCTAAGATTTACCAAGTGAATGGTGGTAATAGTTCGAAATAAACGATGATCATAGAACGGTTCGGAGGTGGTCTTAGGTTTTACCGGAAAATCTAAGCATTTACCGTAGCGAGCTTTTACAGTAACATAATATATAACGAATTTATTCGCACCTGCATTAATTAATTAAAAATTTTAGATTTTTAACTTTATTTAAAATGAATGTGATCAAATTTGTAATTTCTTATTAATTTTAACATTTATAGCAATGTACTATTTTAATCAAATCCGTAATCTATTATTTTTTATTGTATTGTTTTTTTTTTCTTTTTTTCTATTGATCTATTTCGCATGTAATTTTTGAGATTTAGTATCTGTAAAACTTTATTAAGTTTTTTGTATGGAATTAAATAAAGCTTTATTATGTATTATTATTATTATTATATTCACACCAATAATACCACAAAAAACAAAGGCGACAAAAATTGAACTAGCATTGAAATCAATTTTTAATCGAATATTTTTGCTAGCATGCAGGCTGACGAGCTTATAATATTAGCTTCCATTCGCGACTTCGTCTGTGTAGAGTTCAGAACTAAACCAAACTCCTAAATAATCTCACGGGAACAGGATAAAAAAATCATCTCCTGTATTAAGCTAGATCAGCATTGCTATTCTGTTACAATCTCACTGGGTGAACACCTAGGTGAAGTGAGTTGTCATCTGTATGTATATTCTGTTACAATCTCCCTCGGTGAACACCTAGGTGAAGAGATCTGTCACCCGTCCCGATGCTAGGGATTTACAAAGCACTACAATCCGATGACAGCTCACTTCAACTAGGTGTTCACCGAGGGAGATTGTAACAGAATAGCACTGCTGATTGTAGTGCTTAGTAAATCCTTAGCATCAGGACAGACGACAGCTCACTTCACCTTTTTTACCGTCCGTTCAACCGATTTTGACTTATATTGCGTTGGTAGCATGATAAATGGCAACTGCAGTAAACAGTTGTTATTATAACCACTTTTTGCCTCTAATGTCATCCTTAAACCTACGGAATAGAAGTCAAAATCGGTTGAAGGGACTGTAAAAAAGGTTTGTGTTTATGTCTAATCTTATTGTGAACAGGGTATAGGTGTTCATCTGTAACTTTAAGTGTGCCAAATTTCAGGTGATTTCGTTCAGCCGTTTATGCGTAAAAGAGTAAAAAAAGACAACCGCCTTCAAAAAGTGAAAAATAACTTTAGCACAGAACACACATTGACTTTAGTTTCGAAATTCAGTGGCTTTGTTCTGTTTGTTGTTTTGTATTGCCACCGACTTCCGAAACTAAAGTCAATGTGTGTTCTGTGCTAAAGTTATTTTTCACTTTTTGAAGGCGGTTGTCTTTTTTGTAAAAAGCTTTTTATTTTCCGCTTTTTAGTACCTCCTTCTCATTCAAATCTATTAAGAAGAGATTGAAAGTTAACTACTACAAAGATTGATGAAACTAAAACGTCGTCTATGTAAAATTTTTGGGTATTTGTTGATTTTTCAAAAAGTGCTGAATCAATTTCGATAAAATTTATATGGGACCACCCCTGAAGCGTACCGTATCTATAAAAAAAAGAATTTTCAAAATCGGTTTACGTTTGCCTGAGAAATCGCGTAACAAATCGCGCACATACTTAATGCAAATTTAAGACTTATACGGTTTTCTCATGGATGCCATGGTCAGAACTGGACCAAATTAAAATGGGACCACACGGGAAGCACTGGCTTCCAAATAAAAAAAGAATCATCAAAATCGGTTCACCCAGTCCCGAGAAATCAAGTAACAAACATAAAAAAAAAACCTCCTCCTTTTTTGAAGTCGGTTGAAAACTTACGAACATCCATCCATCCATCCTCACAACACTTTCGCTTTTATAATAGTGGTAGAAAATAGTAGGAAAAGAATAGTAAACCAAGTGCCTGGAATTACACTAACACTTCAAAAATAGGAACTGCTATGTCAGAAATAGATGATGAGTAGTAAAGTCAACCGCACACAATTTGACCTCAAAACCGTCCTTAATTTCGTCACGAACAGTGTTCTTAGTTTAATTAACTGTACTGGGGCTAACTATTTCACGAGCAGAAGTTGTCCCACTAATTAGATAATTAAGGGCAAATTTCACCAAACTTTTAAACCTAGGACATAAAGCCTCTTGACCGTGGAATAAAATGATATCTGACAATATTTGTGACACAAATTCAAGGTTGCTCAGCGTGTTATGGTGAGGACGATGCTCAGGGTTTCTCTGGTAAATTGAATAGGCAATTAAGTCTTTCGCCAGAGACCTAAAGCCACATTGTGCGCAGAATCAGCGTACTGAAGTGGAAGTGAGCCGGCCATTTCTGCAGACGGACGGACGAAATTTGGAGCAGGCACGCTTTAGAGTGGGGACCCCGTTTGGGCAAACGTAGTGTGGATGGAGCGTCACGATGGAGTGACGTTTTGAAGAAGGTGGCTGGCAGCGGATGGATTCTGGCTGCCCAAGACCGGGTTGGTTGGCGATCACTGAAGGAGGCCTACGTTCAGCAGTGGACGGAAAAAGCTGATGTGATGATGCTGAGTATTTGTGACTGTTAAGATTTATACTAGGTATACAAGATTGGTAAAATCAGCCGTAAATAAACTAGTAACTTACACATTCTTTAACACTAGAATAATAACACAAAATTAATAAAAATATAACGACGCGACTGACATTGGTCGTGCCTTTCGATAATATTGTCCTATTTAATACTAATATCTTCAGATAGCTCAATAATGTACAAAAAATAATACAGATATAATTTGCTAAAATATTGTAATCTTTTGTGTGTTAATAAGCAAAACGTGTAACCGACAAATTCTGATAAAACACACTGAACGAGAAATTATGTGTTTGTTTATAAGGTTTCACATGGCGTATTGGTCTAAATATTCGCCTTATTTGTATAATACAAAATTAACTTCATTTCTATATCCATAGGGAAAATTTTGCATGGATTGAAAAAAAAAGCTGGGGTGTGATTCTGTAAGACCTCATTCTAAACTTCGAATCTGAATCCGCTGTGAGTTTCTTGATTGGCATTCTAAAAACCCTGTAGCTAATTCGAATTCACACTAGCGCCACCCTTGCGAGCGTGTCAGCGAGTTGAACTAAATTGACAGGGAGATTTTGATAAAGTATGAGATGACGAAAGAAGTGGCATTCTGTAAGGTAATTTCCCCGTCACTTCGACGCTCACTTCGCACTCGAACCCGATTCAAAGTGTCAAATATATCAAGGTCATTTTGAACCTTATGCGAAGTGAGAGTGAATAGCGATGTGAGATGCGAGTTGTTGTTTGAATTTTACAGAATCGACCTACTGGTCTATTCTGTTAACATCATCATCTAACATCTTATTTATCTTATATTTGTATATTTTTGTGTGACATACAAATATTAAAGTCACCGACATTGCTCGCAGAATCAGCAAGCTGAAGTGGCAGTGGGCTGGTCACGTCTGTCGCAGGACCGACGGCCGATGGAGCAAACTTGTCCTAGAGTGGAGACCGCGAATCGGTAGACGCAGCGTGGGACGCCCTCCAGCCCGATGGACCGATGACCTGAAGAAGGTAGCCGGTGGTGGCTGGTGACCTGAAGAAGGTAGCCGGTGGTGGCTGGTGACCTGAAGAAGGTAGTCGGTGGTGGCTGGTGACCTGAAGAAGGTAGTCGGTGGTGGCTGGTGACCTGAAGAAGGTAGCCGGTGGTGGCTGGTGACCTGAAGAAGGTAGCCGGTGGTGGCTGGTGACCTGAAGAAGGTAGCCGGTGGTGGCTGGTGACCTGAAGAAGGTAGCCGGTGGTGGCTGGATGCGGAAAAATGGCGCACCATGGAGGAGGCTTATGTCCAACCATATGTCCAACCATATGTCCAACCATATGTGGACCAAACTAAGCCGAAGTGAGTGATGATGATGATACAAATATTATTATAATTATTTTATAACTGTGACTGAAAAGGCTGACATAATATATTTTATTTTGTGTTTTGTTTTTTTTTTAATCTTTATTTTATTAATATTTTGACTAACATAATTTTAAGACAATGTTACTAACAAAATATGGACAATAATAGTCTGAATTAAATGAATTATATTTTTTTATTTTATTAAGGGATTTTTGTACACATTTGCGACGATGTCAATCCCATCGTGCTTCTAGGAATATTTTGTGTTTGTTATTACTTTACAATATTTGCATACCCATGTGATGGTTAAATATGGAGAACTTTCCCCCATCCCCATTCCATCACCGGACGAGCAGGGATACGGCGTAGCGTCACCGCTATACGGTTGAAGTTCCACGGTCTCGAACCAAGCGCTTTGACTCCACATTTATTGTGCGAACTGCCAGACTGTGGAATTCACTGCCCGCCTCTCTATTCCCCGATACATATAATCTGGGTATCTTCAAGGCACGAGTGAACCGGTTTATTCTAGGCAAGCGTGCTCCATCTTAGGCCGCATCATCACTTAAGATCAGGTGAGTTGCGGTCAAACGCAAGCCTATAACAATATAAAAAAAAAAAAAACTTTATTAGAAAATAGCTTAAATCCTGGGGAAGGACATAGGCTACTTTTTAATCCACAACTTCGTCTGCATCCGCGATAACCGACATTCACGCGGACGATGTCGCGGGCAAAAGTTAGTATTATATAAAAATGTAAATATTATCGGAAACCTATATCGTGGAAGAACCCTTTGCCCTAATATTTTACTTTTTTTATTACACACGACATTACTATTTGTATTTGTAATAAGAAAACATCAAAAGTTATGCTTTTCCTGTTGCTGATATAAGTTTTATTTGAAGTTTGTATATTTTGTGAATATTTTATGTTCTTTTTCCGTGAAACAAAAGCATAAAGTTTTAAGATTATTTGATTTTGTTGGAAGAAAACAAAAACAATTTTCTTTTTCGACTACCTCCTTGGCCCTGTGATCGGAAACGCAACTGCTGGGGTTCTGGGTTTGATTTCCAGGTAAGGCAAAAGATTTTTTTGGTTAAGAATTTAAATAAAAAGCTTTTTTACAAAAAAGACAACCGCCTTCAAAATCTTAAAAGTGATAAACAACTTCAGCACAGTACACACATGACTTTAGATTTGGAAGTCAGTGGATTTGTTCTGTTTGTTGTCTTTAATTGCCACCTTTTTTGAAGTCGGTTGAAAAGGAAAAAAGAGAAAATTCATTTACCTAGAAAATAATGTTTTCATACATATACAGTTCTGTTTGTAATCAAGTTATCGATACAATCGTGTGCTTATCTGCTAGATAAGAGAGATTAACCAAATATTTTAGATTTGTTAGTAATCCAGTTTTAATTATGATTACTTAGTTTATGCTCATGTGTACAGAGGCCAGCACATGAACAATCTGTCAAATTTCTTTAATAGATTATCAACTTTATCACAAAAAGATAATGTTCATATGCAAATGGGAAAATTTTACACTTGATGTGGTGGCGTCTCTATAAGATACGTCATGCACTACCGTTGATCTGTTCATGAACTAACTGTGCTTTGCCCGTGACTTTGTCTGCGTTACAGATCTCAATTTTTTTGATAATAAAATATAACCCATGTTACTCGCTGATAATGTAGCTTTCAACAGGTGAAAGATTTTTTCAAATCGGTTTAGTATTTCTTGAGTTCATTTATTACAAACAAACATATAAATATACAAAAAGGCTAATCTCTTTATAATATTAGTAACTATAGCGACTCGTCTCGGCTTCGCTCGGGTATTATCGCCACGTCATATTTCGACCAATTTACACAAACCCTTAACAAATCTCACGAATCACTCTGCCTTTTGATGAAAACCACATGAAAAATCGTTTAGTAGTTTTTGAGTTTATTGCGAACAGACAGATAGACTCGTCGGGGGACTTTGTTTTGTAACGTGTAGTGATATTTATATACAGGCTGTTTTTTTGTTAATTTATGAATAAACTAGCAACCCGCCCTGCTTCGCACAGGTGACACTATTATCTACCTTTGCAAAGTATGTATAAATAATTATAGCCTATAACCTTCCTACATAATTCTGCTTCGAATTGGTGAATAAACCTGTGCAGTAGTTTCTGAGATTATTCCAACGAACACAAACTCGGCAGCGGGGGAACCCAATTTATAATATATGTAGTGATAAATGTGGATATCCAAATCCAAAACACCCCATTTATGAAAATGATAAAAAAACACATGAAAAAAAGATACATTTTTTAAATATCGAATTAGAAAAATACCCACCATTTTGTTATTAAACGTAAAGGAAAATGCTAATTTCAATAAGTGGCACTTCGTCTTTATTCGGATCAAATCTTACAAGAATTATAGAAAATGGCTAAGCTTAATCCTTGTTTAAACTTACAGAATTAATTCTACATTTTTATACTCCAAATAAGTTGTTTAAGTCCTTGGTGTTTTTATTGGTGACTTACTTTAAGATTAGGCTTAGGTTTTTAAAAACTTACGTCGGTACTTTTAATAATATTAAAACTAATCTGCTACCTATTTACTTATATTAAAGTACTTACTTCTAGTTTAAGAAAAAGCTCGCATTGTGTAGCGTCGTCTCTTTCGCTCATACATGTGTAAGGGTGTTACTACACTAATCGATCGATCATCGATCGATGCCATCGGTCGACATCGATCGACGTTGATCGATTGGTGTGGTAGCTTCAACTGAACGACGGATACCGTTCGACTAACTAATCGATCGATTGCCAGTCGATGGCATCGGTCGACGTTGATCGATAACTCCGGCTGTAATCCATTATTAATAATAATCTAGCAGCTCGATCGACGTCGATTAATTAATCCATTCTACCATCGATCGATCGTCGATCGACAATCAATCGATTGGTCTGGTAGAAAGTATCGATCAACGTCGACAAATCCATTCTACTATCGATCGATGCCGTCGATCGACGATCGATCGATTAAAGTCCTAAGACAAATTATTTATTTGAATTATTCATAATATGAATGTATATGTATGATATGGATGGATGTGGATATGTATGTGTCAATATTAACACAACATTTAAATATATACAGAAATTATAAAAAAGCTCTCATGTCACTAGGGCATATACGAGTACCTACTTTCATTTGTTTTAAATAAACCACTGGAACTTATGAACATTATGTACAAGAAACTCTAGGGCCATGGGGTCCGAGTGCCCATATTGTTTTTCGTGACATCGCCAGGCGGCTCTTCGACTCTTCACGTGACCCGAAGGCCTATTCTAGGGTCAAGGAATCAGCATTGCCATACAACGTGGCAATGCTGCCAGCCTGTTGGGCACGTGTCCCGTTGACAGTGATGTGGACAAGTTTTCTGATGCCCTTTGAGGCCCCTGCCCTTTTCTTGGAATTGTACAAAGATAAATAATTGAATCTGTTGCCTCTTGTAAAATTAAGTTCCGAATGGAGAAGAATGGAAAACATCTCCATACCTTCTCTATCTTCTATCTATACTAATATTATAAAGCTGAAGAGTTTGTTTGTTTGGTTGAATGCGCTAATCTCAGGATCTACTGGTTCAAATTGAAAAATTCTTTTTGTGTTGGATAGTCCATTTATCGAGGAAGGCCCGGGCGAAGCCGGGTCAGACCGCTAGTCTTTAAAATAAATGTTTTACATTCATGTATTTCTAGTAGTAATCAAAAAGCTGATCCACACCGCTGTCAACGGATTGAAATAAATTATCATGAGGTAGCCAAGACCAAAAAAAAAAAAAAATGTTTAACAATATTTTGTGTACATCAAGTACCTATAATAAAAAAATATATCTTAAATACTAGCGATCCGTCCCGGCTTCGCACGAGTGCAATGTAGTATAACTATATCTACAAGCCTGCTTATTGAATCACTATTGATGAAAACCGCATTTAAATCTGCGAATTTGTTTTATACTAGTAAAGATTTTCACGTAAACTACGTAAAGACGATGTAGAACCTACCTTGAATAAAACAAATATTATAAATTAAGAAATGACATGCAGGTCGGTTTCTAAAACTCACATAACTTAAGAAACCTGTGTACCGTACTTCAACATTCTAAGGCAAAAGTCACACTGTCTGTAATAACTTTCCCTTGCCTCCACCTGTCACCGCTGTCACTGGCATGCGGCAGCTGGTTCGTGTTATTGTTTCTGTCGCGCATGCGCCGCCCGTGGTCACGTGCGGAGCTGCGCGTGAGTCAGGCTGTGGTCACACTAGGTAGTGCAGATGTTGAGTTACTGGATGTGGTAAAGTTAAAGCGTGGTTGTCCTTTGTTTTCGTTGTCTTTCACTGTGTGGTTTTTGAGTTGCTTTAGGGCCGTTGACATGTGTAGTCGTTTGTCTAATATTAAGCATTTTATAGCTATTTTAAGGTTCAAGATTACTTCTATGGCAGATATGGATATCTATTACTATGATTTAACATCTATCACTATTACCATTACCTACATCATGAAATTTATACACAGTTTCAAAGACCCTCCATTTTCTATTCTTGTTTCCAAAGAGGTTGTCTGCTGGTTTGCTAATTAACCGTTTTGCTGCCAAAAACTGGATGAAACCAGTATTTCCGTACATTTACTCCTCAAATATGCGGAACTGGTACACAAAGCATAAACCGGACTTTCCTGTGGTGCCTTAAAATTAATTTAGGAGGCCTTAAATAAATAAATAAAAAAAAAAAAAAGGAAAGTCCAGTTCAGATCAAAAACACCTCATTCATCCATCCTCACCCTCACACTATCACATACTCATACATAATTTTAAAACTAAAATAAAATATAACTTTCTTTCATTCTGAAGGTAAATCGACACAGTCCACTTATAGATATTAGCAATTGGAACCTCATCGCAAAACACTGTCTTTTAAGATACAGGATACCCTAGTTTAAGAGACAGAGTTTAATTTATTGTGTACAGATTTCTACAGCATCCAACTGTTTTTTTTAATGTAAATGTTGTTTACCAATTAGAAACCCATATAAATGTAATCTTAGTACATTTGTCTGTATTTTTGGAAATAAAGATATTTATTTATTATTTATTATTACCTCGGCTTAAGGCATCGCTGGGAGAAGGCAGCAAGCGGATAGGCTGGATCGAATCTTCTTCCAATTTGACTCCTCATGTCATTACTGTCAAAGTAAACTAGCTGTTGCCCGCGACTTCATCCGCGTGAAGGTCAGTTATCGCGGATGCAGACAAAGCCGCGGATTAAAAAATAGGCTATGTCCTTCCCCAGGGTATAAGCTATTTTCATACCAAATTTCATCAAAATCGGTTAAGCCGTTTCATCGTGAAAGCGTAACAGACAGAATGACTTTCGCATTTATAATATTAGTATGGAAGTATGGAAGTATGGATGTATCAACAATATTCATGAAAGTGTGGTGTGCTCTAACATCTGCACTAACTCATCCAGTTATCTTAAACATCTGTGTTCGAGATATAATTGCATGCAGAGCGTGCGTTACTGTGCGTGGCGTTTGTGATCGTTAACTATTGACTCATTTATCGTGATTCACACTACATTTACCTTTCAAGGGTCAATATCAAAGTCAAATTATTATTTTCAATAAGATAAAAAATAATTCGGAAAACACGTAAAGCTGTTGGTCCCGGTTGTAATTTTTCTTTGACAGCCGTTATGGGTAGTCAGAAGCCAGAAAGTTTGACAACCAGTCTTACTAAGCGGTATCGTGTTATCCAGAAACTGGGTTGTGGAAGTCAGATAAGCAGTTGCTCCATGTAAAACATTGGTATTTAATACCAGTTACACTGGTAGTTGGACCTCAACTTGGGTAAAGGGTAGGCAGATGATGAAGAGAACAAAGAATTGAATCCAGTTGCCTGCGAAAAGCAGTTTCGTATGGAAAAGAATGGGAAAGAAACTCTATACTTACTCTATTAAATTATGTGTTTCACAATATTCTGTAAAACATTTAAATTATATAATTACACGTGAATATAATGTAGATAGGCCAGCACATCAAGTTACAACAATCTGTCAAATTTCTTTGATAGATTTTCTACTTTATAACAATAAGGTAAGGTTCACATTCAATTGGGACAATTCGACAGTTTGGAATGATTTGATGTGCTGGCATCTGTACTTTGCATAAATAAAATCTTCTAAGTATTTTTTTTTTATCTATTGAAATGCATACGTTTGACCACTATCTTACTTGATGGGAAGCGATTATGTGGTCTAAGATGGAGCACGCTTGCCTAGAAGCAACCTATTCACTCTTGACTTAAAGACTCCCAGGTTGTAGCTATCAGGAAACACAGACTCAGGCAGGGAATTCCACTCCTTAGCAGTACGCACAATGAATACATTTATGTATGTACAAAGTATTACAAGTTAAAAAGAAATGAAAGCTAAATTATATTCGTTACAAGTACGAGGTACAAAAACCAACAAAACCACCAACTTGCGAGCTTCGCGCTGCTACTTAGAAATTCCTAATAAAAAAAACTGAATAAAACCTAGTTAGTCGACCTGGGTCATCATCTGCCCAGCCTTTTCCCAACTGGTTTGGGGTATGCTTCCAGCCTACTCGGTAACTCGATACCCCTTGGTTGTCAGGCTTTCTGGCTTCTGACTACCCATAACGACTGTCAAATATCTACGAATGACAGCCGGGACCAACGGCTTTACGTGCTTTCCGAGACACGAAGAGAACTCGGTATGAAATGGATGGTCACCCATCCACAGACCGACCGCGGCAAGCGTAGCTTAACCATGAATTTACTTAGCCACGAGCTCCTCCTGGATATCGTATTACTCGACCTGGGTATCGAACCGAAAACTCTAAGCTCTGCAGTCTTGTGACCACAGTAGCCAAACGAAGCTGTCAGAACAAGGTGAAAACATAATAAATAGAATTTCTAAATTCCATCATGAGCTGCCATTACATTACAATAATATGCAAAACTAGTCGCGTGCTAAATCGTAGTATAGATCATAGATACTGACTCACTGATGACTCACATACAAACATTACTATGATCATCTCGTATTGAGTCCCAATAAACATATAACGCATGACATTGATGACTCGGATTGTATACTTAACTATATTCAAACCATTTTCCCTTTAGATGTTGACAATAGAAAAAAAAACCAGATGTAAATAGGTCATTTTGAATAGTAATCTAGCTATTTTAATAGTATAGCAGAGGCGATGTAGTTCCCCTACATTTTGCTAGTATAATTATTTCGGCCGTCCGCGAATAGCACCAACCCATTTCTACCCGTGGGTGTCGTAGATGGCGACAGAGGGATATTGACCAGACGATGGGCAGCAGCCTTCTGAGGACCGTAACACCTACTGTGATCGCCAAAATGCATCAGTCAAGCGTGGCGATTACGGCTGGACCTATGCCCAGCCGTGGGCGTTTAAAGGTTGACATAGGAGATGATAATTAAGTAATTTTTCCCGACCGGATTTCGGTCATGGTAGCCGATTGGTCAAGCTGTCGCGTGCAGTGTCCGCAGGGACGCGACATGCGGCTTATTGTCGACTAGTAGGACGAACCCGGCTACATTTACAGTGAGTTAATCCGTTTTTCTCAGTTCATAATGTGTAACAATTCTCACGTTTCGTTTTAGTGATCTTGTGCATGCGCGAGAAACGTTAATAAGGTGTCATTTGGTGCGGGGAGGCCAGTTCATTCAAGTCACAGGTTTCATTTGCGCAGGGAAGCCATGATTTGATTTTTGTTTATTTATTTATGCAATAAAAGGTACCAAAGCGAACTTATTGCCTGAGGCACGAAGGCCGTACCCGCGAAACAGATAAATAGAGTGAAGACCAGAACCACACGTAGTAAGAAGACATGTCAGGTGCAACTATTCATGTCTTCTTCTGCTTCTAGTGCCTCTCCGAACTACGAAAGTTGTCAATCAGCTCTGCATATTTTTCCTTTTCTTTCGCGAGATTGAATACTTTCACGGTGTTCGAGATACCAGTCCACTCTCGTAGGTTCCTTAGCCAAGATTTTCTCTTGCGACCGACACCTTCCTTTCCAGGTATCAAGTCTAGTGTCTAAAGTTTGGAAAGACACATTTAGACCCTAAACTTCACGTGCCTTCTTACCGTCTGCGTCACTATATGCGTGCTATTTTGTTGTAAACAATTAATGACATAAACGAGTTGAGGAAAACCTCGTTACATCGGTTTGTAAGGAAACTTGGAATATAATTATTAAATTGCAAAAACTCTGTAGGTTTCAGTAGCTTATTTTTCACCTTCATAATATAAACGAACTAAATGATATTGAAGGTAGCTTAGTACTAAACCAGTGCGAAATATTAGTAGTAGGTAGTAAAATAAACATTACCTATTTCAAGAAAAATAGGTAAATACTAAAACACTACACAATACAATACTAATACACTAAAATACTATGTCTATGATGAAAATCGAACTGAATAGCATGCAACGAGGAAATATGTTTGTCTGATAGAAGATTTCAGATGAATTCATCTGAAATCTTCTTGAAGGTGGTAAACTAATTCAGCGAATTACACAGAAACGGCGTACGGTGAAGGCGCGGCGCAGGCGCGGCGCAGGCGCAGAACAGATAAGGCACGGACGAGATTTAAATTACATCAAAGAGGCGAAGAGACGGCGCAACTAGTCATTTTATAGGCTGATTTTATCGTGATAACATGTCTTCCTCTTCAGACGACGAAGATGCGCTTGCTTTGCTGCAGCTCATTATTGTGCAGATAACTGTGTGGAAAATGTCACAAGAGCATATATATTTTAAAATAATGGAAAAATTATGCGAATATCCTGATCGTTTTCCTACAGTGTATAAAATGTCACTAAGACTGGACAAAACTGGATTAAGATTTGATAAAGGAGCACTTGTTTGCTATCAATCAATACCGAAAAAAAAACTTCCCATATTTTATCTTGTACACGTAAAGAGCTGGATATTGTTCAATTATCTCGCAGAACTCTACATTAAATTCACTATCGTCACGCATTTTTCGGCTTCTACTGTATAACAAAACGTCGTGCTGCTTGCGCGGCTCTCCAGTCGCGACTGCTTGCGCGGCTCTCCAGTCGCGACTGCTTGCGCGGCTCTCCAGTCGCGACTGCTTGCGCGGCTCTCCAGTCGCGACTGCTTGCGCGGCTCTCCAGTCGCGACTGCTTGCGCGGCTCTCCAGTCGCGACTGCTTGCGCGGCTCTCCAGTCGCGACTGCTTGCGCGGCTCTCCAGTCGCGACTGCTTGCGCGGCTCTCCAGTCGCGACTGCTTGCGCGGCTCTCCAGTCGCGACTGCTTGCGCGGCTCTCCAGTCGCGACTGCTTGCGCGGCTCTCCAGTCGCGACTGCTTGCGCGGCTCTCCAGTCGCGACTGCTTGCGCGGCTCTCCAGTCGCGACTGCTAGCGACGCGGAACAGGTGACGAAACGACGCGCCTGCGCCACGCCGCTTGAGTATAATTCACAACGTGTCGCCTACCTACATTTTGTATTGAAACGTTTTGAAGCGGCAAGATGCCTGCGCCGCGCCTTCACCTTACGCCGTTTCTGTATAATTTGCGCCTAAAAAGATTTGATTCTAGTTGCCCTTTAGAAAAGATAGTTTCGTATGGACAAGAATGGTCAACAATCTTTTTTAAAGTACCTAAGTAAATGTTTTATAAAACATTTTGTATACATCAATAACAAAATTGTCTAAAATCAGTATTTAGCAAGCGTTGTAATAAATGCTAATGTGTTTCTGTCAGAGAAGAGGTATTTGCTCTACATTGGGACAATATTACGCCAGTATCATTTACGCGTACCACAAAGGCTGGTTCTAGGTGGCGCTGGACAAAAGTTCCTGGAAAGACTTGGAGGAGGCCTTTGCCCAGTAGTGGGACAGCACAGGCTAATAAAAAAAAACGTTTTCTTACATAATTACACACGAAGACGTTTCTAGAATACTAATAAAATAATATGACAAGTTCAATGACTGACTTTACATGTAAACATACACGTTTGTTATCACATATAGGTACGTAGGTTCTCGTGTGACACACGGCGAGCAAGTGTACAACGTCATGGAACATATTGTGCCCCATAGCCAATCCCATCTAATGACGTACGAGGAAGGATGTGGTTTCCTCTTAAACGCCATCCGTACGCAAATGATAATATCTGTTTACGGATTCAGTGAGGCTAATAGGGGCCCGTGCCTAAGTAGTTAAAAGCCGTACAAATCGATCAGTTTGCTTGAGGCTTGCCACGGTCATTATGTGGATGGGTGACCATCTATTAAATACCAAAACCCCCCCCGCCTCGGAAAGCACGTAAAGCTGTTTGACCCGGTTGTCATTCATAGATCTTTGATAGTTATAGGTAGTTAGAAGTCAGAAAATCTGACAGTCTTACCAAGGATTATCGTTTTGCCGAGTTACTGGGTTGTGAAGGTCAAAAAGGCAGTCGCTCCATGTTAAACACTGGTATTTAGCTGCCTCCGATTTAATAATAATAATATGTGGGGACATTTCACACACACGTCCATCTGACCCCAAACTAGGAAGACCCTGTACTATAGGTGTCAGACAGCTGATATACATACACAAATACATTTAAATACATACATATATAGATAAACAACACCCAGACACAAGACAACCACAAGTGCTCATCACACAAATGTTTACCCTGGGCGGGATTCAAACCCGCAACACGCTGCGCAGCAGTCAATCGCTCAACCACTGCGCCAACCGTGTCGTCAAATTTGGAAGCCGACTCCAAAATATCTGATATTACAGGTGTTTATAATCAGCAGTAACCACTCATCTTATAGTAACATAAGAAACATAGGGCTGGATGGAATTAGGGCTAAAGTAACCTTAGAAACCTAACCTTACTAAAAATCATCATCTGCCTAGCCTTTTTCCAATTATGCTTTGGTCGACTTCCAGTCTAACCAAACGCAGCTGAATACCAGTGTTTTACATGAAGCGACTGCTCGCTGGCCTCTACAGTCCAGTTACTGGGTAACACGATAGCCCTTGGTAAGACTGGTTGTTAGACTTTCTGGCTCCTGACTACCCAATGAATGACAGCTGGGATCAATGGCTATTGATAGGCATACGTTTGACCACTATCTCACCTGATGGGAAGCGATGATGCGGTCTAAGATGGAGCACGCTTGCCTAGAAGTAACCTATTCACTCTTGACTTAAAGACTCCCAGGTTGTTGGTTGCAGATTTGCAGGTACAGAAGGGGTTGGTATGAAATGGATGGTCACCCATCCGCATACCGACCGCGGCAAGCGTAATCGATCCATAAGACTTTGACTTAACCAAGAGCTCCTCGGAACCTAACCTTACTAAAAATAAAGTCCAAAATTATGTGTTTTGAGAAGGTACTAAGAGGCAATCATTCATCATCATTTCAACCTTTAGACGCTCACTGCTGGGCATAGATCTCCCCCAAGCTGGTTCAGCCGTAAACGCCATGCTTGGCCGATGCATGTTGGCGATCGCGCAGTAGGTGTTATGGTACTCAGAAAGACGCTGCTGCCCATCTTCTGGTCAATATCCCTCTATCGCTTTCTACGACATCCACAGGTGGAAATGGGGTGATGCTATTCTCGGCCGACACCACACGGCTAAGGGTGTTACTAACCCAATCGATCGATCGTCGATCCATGGCATCGTTCGACGTTGATCGATTGGTGTGGTAGCTTTGACTGATCGGCGGATATCGTTCGACTAATCAATCGATCGATTGCCGGTCGATGGCCGGTCGACGTTGATCGATTAACCCCTGTTATAATCCATCAGTTTCTTTCCAAATGTATTTACAAGAGAACGCGTTGGCCAGTTCGATGTTGCTCGTACTATTATTACGGAGACGCAAACGGAGAAGACACATAAACACAAGCAGGCCAGGTAGTTAGTGCGCGGGGCGCGGGTGGGCAGCAGGTGATAATGGGACGTCGACTTATCCATTCTACCAGCGACCGATACCGTCGATCGACGGTCGATCGATTGGTCTAGTAACACCCTAAGAGAGAGCTAAGAGGCATATAGGAGGAATATGTAATAAGGATCGCAAGTTGTGACATTCTAAAATGACAACTTTATTACCTAAGTATACCTACTAACTTAGGTAATACACTTGAGTTAATGTTTGTCTGTGAATTTCATCCAGGGATTTTCCAGTTTTCTTGTAGGTACGAGTGCTTTGCATAGCAATATGGGTCTACCAACCACCACAAACCTCAGGTATTGTAACTTGTTTACATGTGATTTACCTCCTCAATCATTCAGATGGGAAAAATGTAAAATGCGTCAGTTCTTTTGTTTCACTCCACAACAATTTATTAAAAGTTAGGGAATTTTTAAGTTCGCTATTGTTGTTAATATGGATAGATTTATCTGTCAGGAAATTCCGATGCGACTTGTGTTTGTTATATTTTATTCATATGTTTAGGTACCTATTTAGTTTTTGTAGGAAGGAAAACCAATCACTGGACACCTGGGTAACTTACGAGGCTCGTGGCTAAGAAGAATCAGATTCGGATCGATCGGGCATGGTTAAGCTATGCTGTCCGCGGTCAGTCGTTGGATGGGTGACCATTCACTTCATGCCCGAGGTATGTGTCCAGTTTACGTCAAAAAGTTTCAGGTTTTTATTTGGTTCTCTCGGCAGAAGAAACTTGCACTTTTTCGAATTTCAAAATAAGCACACGCAGTCGTATTGACTGTTTCTATCACAGTGACTAATTATTGAATGAAAACAGTAAATTCAAGTGTTTCTACTAACCTGACAGATGTGGTTGATGAATCTGTTATAAAGACGTACCTAGATAATATATCCATACATATTGGAATCGACGCAACAATCACTGTGAATTCACAAAGAAAAATAAATAATAGTTTAAAAAAACTAAAAACACACTTTTTATAGAAAACCAAACTAAAAAATAGAAAATAAATTTTAATAAATTTAAATTAAGAACAGTGTTAAAAATTTCAATAAATATAAATTAATAATAGTGTGAATAAAAAAAATGTATTTTATTTTAAAAAAAGCGTGGGGTGCATGGTGTCAATAGTTATAAATATTTTATTGACAGATATGAGTAGAGTGATTATAATTTTGATAATTATCTTAAAAATAAAACATATTTTTTTATTCACACTATTATTAATTTACATTTATTAAAAATTTTAACACTTTTCATAATTTAAATTTATTAAAATTTATTTTCTATTTTTTAGTTTGGTTTTCTATAAAAAGCGTGTTTTTAGTTTTTTTAAACTATTATTTATTTTTTACTTTTTAGTTTGAAAAATGGAATAATTTTATCAAATTAGTGTATTGTCATCGATCCTCGATAAATCTACAAAGCTTGAACGAAATCTGGCCGTTTAAAGTGGGTCAAAATCGCGCCCAAAGAAGTTGGTTACAAACAAACATACAAACAAACCGGTGAAGCTAATAAAAAGCGTGTAAAAAGCAGTTCTTAGGCACTGTTTTGTTTTATAGGTTTAGGGTTGGAGGGGGGTTAGGTCTTCATGAATGAGAAAATGAAATGTCACTCAACGAAGTAAACGTAGCACAAACGAAACAATCACAGAGCTCTATTCAACGCAGTGCATTCGCATAGTGAAGTCGTTTGAGTATTGTTTATGGTTTTAAAGACTTGTCCCATGGAATGCACTGAGAAATGCTTTTCTCATAGTATTGCTACTTTACTTAGACAAATAGGTATTGTTCTTGAATACGGGCATACGGGTGTAACTTGCGATAATTAGGTACCCCTCATGCATAAAATTACCTTACAAAACAATTAAACAAGGATTGACAGCAGTGCAATTCTGTTACAATCTCCCTCGGTGAACACCTAGGTGAAGTGAGCTGTCATCCGATTGTAATTCTTTGTAAATCCCTAGCATCGGGACAGATGACAGCTCACTTCACCTAGGTGTTCACCGAGGGAGATTGGAACAGAATCTGGTTTCAGATCTAATCTAGTTTTTGCCGTATTTAACCTTTTATAAAGGTGCCGCAAAAAAAACTGGTGACCATACGTTCCGTTACCATATATTCTATGAATTTGACGCACTATACGCATTGTCGACTTTAGCCAGGCACATTTTACTGAGAACTCTAAATTTAGCTACCACTGGTTGCCACTGAGCGACCAGTAGCGACCAACAGTGGTCGCCGCCAACAGGCAAGGTTGCGGTTTCAATAATAATTCTGTGCGTAATTCAGATTAGGTGTAATGCGTCGCCGGCGTAGCTTTTAGGACCAATGACGCATTATTTAGAAGCAATTAAATAATATTAAACTAATATAGGTACAATTAAACCGTAGTTCTAACCACTCCCAAGGAAAATATATCAACAATTACTTAGATATTACTCACAATAGCTAATAAGACAGTTTCACAGTCCGCTGACTCACTAATGTCAGGTGTCAAGCTCTAGGGTAATTATAACAAAGATATTGAATACACTTACTTTTGTATGTGGTACAGTAATGTTGATAATTCAGTCAGTGCTGATAGTTACCGGTCATTGTGGCAATGACACCGATTCCCTTGTTGTCAAACTAAATGAACTAAAATAGACGTTTGTCATCTCTTACTGTCAGGCAGCTGAAGAAAAGGACGCCGACAGATAAGAACTAAGTTAGATAAGTCAAATTAGTTTTTCCTTGAACTTCTTCGTGTTTTTAACCGACTTCAAAAAGGAGGAGGTTATCAATATGAATGTTTATATATATATATATATAGGGTGACTGGTAATTAGTGTACGATACTTAAACACGTGATTGTGTACATTATAACAAACCGCTTTCCCGAAGAATTTTTTTTTTTTGTACTGGTTCACTTTATGTCACAGGCGTGCGCGCGCGTGAATTTCATACGGCTGTTGTGTTATTGTGATAAAACTGAACCAGTACAAAAAACATTTTTTCTTCGGGAAAGTTGTTTGTTATCATGAACACAATCACGTGTTTAAGTATCGTACACTAATTACCAGTCACCCTATATATATATTTTATGTATGTTCGGGCATAACTCTGTCATATATAGACGGATTTGCTAAATTTTTTGTTCGAAAGGGGTTTATTCCGAAAAAGTCCCATATAAATTTTACCAAAATTGATCCAGCCCTTTTTGAGAAAATCAACAAAATCCCAAAAAAATTACTTAGACGACGTTTTAGTTTCTTTAATATTTGGAGGACTTACAATCTCTTTTAAGTGTGTCACCGTTTCTTAATGGATTTGGATGTTAAGGCAATACTAAAAAGCGAAAAATAAAAAGCTTTTTTTTTAGAAAAAGAAAACCGCCTTCAAAAACTAAAAAGTGATAAATAACTTTAGCACAGAACATACATTACTTTACTTTCGGAAGTCGGTGGCAATACAAAATAACAAACACAAAGCCACCGCCACCGACTTCCGAAAGTAAAGTAATGTGTGTTCTGTGCTAAAGTATTTTTTTTTGAAAAAGCTTTTTTTAATCAATACGTTCCGAAATTCGTCGTTCGTCGTTATGGGTAGTCAGAAACCAGAAAGTCTGACAACCAGTCCCAGCCAGTGCCAGTGTGCCAGTTTCGTTTCTTTTTTTTAAATTATGTTTTCATTGTGTGTTTTTGTCCTGGGGGGCGAATAATCTTTCTTTCTTTCAGTGTTATCAAGGGGTATCGTGTCAACCAGGAACTGGGTTGTGGAGGTCCGATATACAGTCGCTTCACGTAAAACACTGGTATTCTGTTGCGTCCGGTTGGACTTGCAGACGACCCCAATATAGTTGGGATAAGGCTAGGCAGATGATGATGACGTTCTGAAATGACAACTATAATTTTACATCAATTTAAATTGTCAGCTCTTATTCATATCTGTCTCTTTCTTGTTTTATTGTATAGAAAGAGCTATAAATAGCTTAAAATAAGTTGAACTCGTGCACAACAGAATTGACACCAATACCAAGTGCTGTTTATAATGTCAATACCGACAAATTAGGTATTTTCCGTTTCGATACGTACGACTAGGTAGTAGAAGTACGTAGAACTAATTTCCGTGCGTTCAGGCGTTTCTGCCATACCTATTGTTGGAATCAAATGTTAATCGAACAGCTCACATTTTAAGACCCATTAATTGGGTTGTTGACACCATTAACCAATAATTCCAAAATACAACTTATCTTAAAATACACTTTATTTTAGCCACGAAAACCCGATTAATTTTCAATTAACTGTAAAATTCGATTTTTAGTTGCTTTGAAATCAATTATTAGTTAGTCAATTGAGTTGGTTAATAAGTGACGTCACAGGCCGCTATTGTCATACAAAATCTATGAAGGAATCTCGTTTTGACAGCTCATAAAAAGTATGTCAATTGATTGGTGGTGTCAAGTACCCAATTATGTTAATTGTAATCCGTTGTGCTTCTCCCAGTCGTAAACAATCCTTTGTGCCTATTGACCTAGTTCTGTTCTGTCTCCTGCTGGATATGGATTGGAAAATATGTTTTTTTAGGGTTCAGTACCCATAGGGTAAAAACGGGACCCTATTACTAAGACTCCGCTGTCCGTCTGTCTGTCTGGCTGTCTGTCACCAGGCTGTATCTCATGAACCGTGATAGCTAGGCAGTTGAAATTTTCACAGACGATGTATTTCTGTTGCCGTTATAACAGCAAAAATACTAAAAACAGAAAAAAATAAGGGGAACACCCATACCTACAACAAACGTGATTTTTTCCCGTTTTTTTTTGGCTCGATGGCTAATGTTGTGTAGATGGAACGGAACCTTCCGTGCGCGAGTCCGACTCGCACTTGACCAGTTTTTATCTTACTCCTGCGCTGTTTTTTTTTTATTTCGCTGAGGGATCCAAGATAGTTGAGAGTCTTGACGAGCTTTATTGCCTCGGCGCTTTTCTGGTGGTTGCCACTATTGATTCTGGTTTCCAGGAGTTGCAGTGCTTTGGAAATGGTATGGCGGACATGTCCCAATAAGAGAAGATAGAAGTTAGTACTGTAAAAGTTGTATGCGATATACAACCTGGAGTGTGATTCTGTAAGACCTCATGCATTCTAAACTTCGTATCTGAATCCGCTGTGAGTTTCTTGATTGGCATTCTAAAAACTCGGTTGAGAATTCGAATTTACACTAGCGCCACCTTTGCGAGCGTGTCATCGAGTTGAACTAAATTGACAGGAAGATTTGGACAGATAAAGTATGAAATGACGTAAGAAGTGGCATTCTGTAAGGTAATTTCCCTGTCACTTCGACGCTCACTTCGCACTCGAACCCGATTCACAGTGTCAAATATATCAAGGTCAATTTGAACCATAGGTGAAGTGAGAATGATTAGCGATGTGAGATGCGAGTTGTTGTTTGAATTTTACAGGAACGACCTACTGGTCGAAAAAACTTTTCTAAATGTTTCTTCCGAATATTCTAGAGCTAATTTGAAGCATTATGATTATTTTTATATTAGGGCAGTTGTTTATCGTCAGCTGTGACGTTTTCTTCTGAATACAAGTCTATTTTGCAGATTCCCTACAGTTTTAATCAAAATAAACTCTTTTACTTCTCACACACCAGCGCACATAAACGAACATTTGCACGTCTGTAATTGACGTAAACACTAGTCCATGTCCTTGTTCTCGGTTATTTGTAAATGTTTGTGTTTATGTTGTACTAGGTCATAATTTAATTGTACGAAAAATAATATATACAAAGCTTAGAAATAAATATAAACACATAATATGTACAATGCTCACAGGGCATCAAAAAACTCGTCCGCATCGCTCTCAATGGGACAAGTGCCCAAAAGGCTAGCAGCATTACCACGTTGAATGGCAATGCTAATTCTTTGGCCCAAGAAAAGGCCAGCCCTTTGGTCACGTGAAGAGTCGACCAGCCGCTTTGCAATGTCCCTAAAAACAAGGTGAGCACTCGGGCCCCATGGCCCTAATGTTTCGACCCCAAACGGCTCAAACATATAACTTTCAAGAAGGGGGAAACATATAACTTATGTTGTTGATGTGCCTAATCAATGTTGTTTCTGTGTTCCTCAAATGTCATCACCTGTCGAGCCTTTTCCCAAGTATGTGGGAGTCAACTTCCAGTCTAACCTGATGCAGCTGAATACCAGTGGTTTACATGGAGCGACTGACTATCGGACCTCCACAACCCAGTTGTGCTTGTGAAGGTAACACGATACCGCTTTACAACACTGGTTGTCAGACTTTCTGGCTTCTGACTACCCTAACCGACTGCCAAAGACCTACGAATGACAGTCGGGACCAACGGCTTTTCGTGCTTTCCGAGGCACGGAGGGAACTCGGTATGAAATGGATGGTCACCCATCCGCAGACCGACCGCGGCAAGCGAAGCTTAACTTTTAACCGATCGATCTGTTCGGCTTTTAGCTACGAGCCCCTCAATATGTGTTCCTCAAATGTGTTGTATACAAAAATCATTCGGTATTTTCAACAAAAGCCTAATGGCCAGTTTAACTGTAACATAGGTACGTGTGAATATACACGAATAAAAATGAGGAAGTAACTACAACAGTATTCTCACGCTTTGTGGCATAACACCGCCTTTTATGCGAAGGTCGGTTAAATTGTACAAGTTTACTATACATTCAAGTTATGTTGAATAACTTCAATGATTGTAATTTTAAGCAATTATTTCCATGTGCTGAGCTATTTTCATGTCGCATGACGTGCATTGATAACATGCAAATGTGCAAAGGTTATAATTTTGTGACGTTATAATAATATTTAATTCAGACATACGTCCATACAGTTTTACAACAGATAGCGTTAGTAAAGTTGTTAGTAGTACACACAAAAATAAAAAGATGTTAGTAATTTGTTAGTAAACAAACACAACATTTGTGTGATGAGCACTTGTGTTTATCTATATATGTATGTATTTACAAAAAAAAAGTATTTGTGTATGTATATCAGCTGTCTGACACCCATAGTACAGGGTCTCCCTAGTTTGGGGTCAGATGGCCGTGTGTGAAAATGTCCCCACATATTATTATTATTATTATTAATAATAATTACTATTTCCTATTTCTGTGCAGATGTACACCTGCCCAGTACACAACAAATGGACTATCTATTTTAGCTGCTAACGTTCTGAGGACAGTGTTGGTGCTACCATGGACCCTGCTCATCATCGATGCAGTTATTTTCCTAATGGAGAAGAAATCATCGATGGAAGCAGCCGAAAACATTGCAGAAGCACTGCAGTACCGGGGTTTTCCCAACATTATATGTTATATATGTTATAATGATTAATAGATAAGGTCCTTATCCCTTACCTTATACCTTACCTTATGTATTAATTAAATTATTTAATCAAATTTTGTTTTGTCCAGAGTAAATCTATTTATTTTTATTTTTGAGATATGATATGAGATTATAAAGAGATATTATGAGATATGCTATGATTTTATGAACTATTGAACTTTTACATAATCTTTAATAATGTACGTATGTCTAATCATATCTTCATAATTTGTTATTAAATTGCATGTTTTTAAACAAATAAGTTAATATAATGCACTGTTTCTTCATTATAATAACCAACCATCATTATAATAAATGTTATAATGATGGTTGCTTTGTTATGTATTATTTTATTTTATTCGGGAAACTTACAACTAAATACAAAATTAAAGGTTAATAACCAGTTTCTATTAAACTAAGAATAATAATATGAGTATGAGTAAGAACTTACAATGTCAGTACCAACTAATAAATTATAATATTTTAAAATAAAAGAAGTAGCTACGGTCTTTGTGTCCTCCCTGTTCACAATAAGATTAGACATTTACAAAAACCTTTTTACCAGCTTTTTATTAGCTTCACCTGTATGTTTGTATGTTTGTATGTAACCGACTTCTTTGGGCGCGATTTTGACCCACTTTAAACGGCCAGATTTCGTTAAAACTTTGTAGATTTATCGAGGACCGATGACAATACACTAATTTAATAAAATTATAAAAAAAAAACAAAAAAAAAAACATAAGTCGTTCAAAATTAGTTGCTGAAAAAACAGCTATTATATACTAGGAAGGTACTGCACAAGCGCCCCTGGTAGAATAAATGTACATAATATTTATAGATATAGATATAACCAAACTAAAAAGTAAAAAATAAATAATAGTTTAAAAAAACTAAAAACACGCTTTTTATAGAAAACCAAACTAAAAAATAGAAAATAAATTTTAATAAATTATTTTATTTTAAAAAAAGCGTGAGGTGCATGGTGTCAATAGTTATAAATATTTTATTGACAGATATGAGTAGAGTGATTATCATTTTGATAATATCTTAAAAAGCACCCCACGCTTTTTTTAAAATAAAATAATTTATTAAAATTTATTTTCTATTTTTTAGTTTGGTTTTCTATAAAAAGCGTGTTTTTAGTTTTTTTTAACTATTATTAATTTACAGTCCGTTCAACCGATTTTGACTCATATTGCGTTGGTAGCATGACAAATGGCAACTGCAGTAAACAGTTGTTATTGTTACCACTTTTTTGTCTCTAATGTCATCCTTAAGCCTACGGAATAGAAGTCAAAATCGGTTGAAGGGACTGTAAAAAAGGTTTGAGTTTATGTCTATGGGTATAGTCTATTTATAATAAGTATTTAAAGATGTTAGATAGTTTTCTGCTTATCAATAATTTTCCACTAATAAAGTAATTAAACGCGATCAATTTTGTAGATAGGATAAAAGCGCAGAGTCAAAGTCAAATCATTTATTTAAATCCGACCATTTAAAAGGTCCTTTGAAGATAACATTGAATCTAGTTGCCCCTTTCAAGAGGTAATTTTGTATACAGTACTGACATTAAATGATCTGACGGAATCCTGGCTAACCACAAGTCTAGACTAAAGTCTAAAGTACCCTTTTAGCCGACTTAAAAAAAAGGAGGTTTCCAGTTCGACCTGTATGTTTGTATGTAAGTATGTTTAGCCACGATTATCTCCCGTTTGGCTGAACCGATTTTGATGCGGTTTTTTAGAAAAGTGTTTGTTACATTCTGGAGAATATTAATATCTCGTTTTAGTACCGGTAAAACACAATTAGAAATAATTTATTCAGCGCTTTTTGAAAAAAATAACAAATACCAAAAAATTATAAAATACGCTTTCGTTTCTTCCATCTTTTGGAGGACTTTCAATCTCGGTTTTAACTATGTTGCCGTTTCATAATGGATTTAGGTGATAAGGAGGCACTAAAAAGTGGAAAAAAATACTTTTTACAAAAAAAAGAGAACCGCCTTCAAAAACTAAAAAGTCGGTGGGTCTGTGGTGTTTGTTGATTTGTATTGCCACCGACTTCCGAAACTAAAGTCATGTGTGTTCTGTGCTAAGGTTTTTTATCACTTTTTAGTTTTTGAACGCGGTTGGTTCTCTTTTTTCAAAAAATATCTGTATCCCATATGAGTGCGATGAACATGAATATAATGGCATGCAACCACGGGTTACCTTGACCATTTTGTACCTATGTCTTGATTTCTGTGTGAAATATTTTCTTGTTTTGTACTTTTTAGATCACTTTTTGTTGTGGTCGGGTTTTAGTTTTTAAACTTTATATTTTTATTTAAACCATTTTGGAGTCACAGCTAGGTATTATATATTTAATAGGTACTAGTGAACCCCTTTCCAATGATACCAAACACGGTATGCGTATCTTACTTTATTTGGTAATCTTTCCTTTTTTTACAATAATTTGTGACAAATTACCACTAAATATTATATAAATTTGAAATGTACTAGTGAACCCCTTTCCAATGATACCAAACACGATATGCTTGTCTTCATTTTTTTTTTATATTGTTTTTTTTTGTCCGCCAGACGGCGCCACATTGGTTTCGGTGATACGTCATATAGCCTATAACCAGCGGACGATCAAGACGCTTCTAACGATACCTCATTTGTTCAGTTCTGATAAGCAGTTTAGGAGCTATGAGCGTACAGATGAACATACATATATACATACATACATACATACATACATACATACATACATAGCCTGTCAAACTCATAACCCTCCTTTGGCTTTGCCGTAGTCGGGTAAAAAAGTATGGAAGTATGGATATAAGTCTTGAGCGCACGTGGTGATCAATGCGTCGTGCCTTCTCTGTATGAGAAGAGGCATTTGACCTGCTGTAGGACAATCATAGGCTAGTTTTAGTCTTCATCAACCTTAAGACGCCCACTGCTGGGCATAGGACTCCCTCAAGGGGGGGCTCAGCCGTAATCATCATGCTTGGTCGATGCATGTTGGCGACCGCAGTAGATGTTATAGTACTCAGAAGGACGCTGCTGCCCATCCTCTGGTCAATATCCCTCTGTCGCTTTATACGACACCCACGGGTAGAAATGGGGTGGTTTTGGTATAATATAGATTTTGTATGAAGCGCGCTGTCGGTACAGATCTAAGAATATTTACCAAGCCACTTCTGCCCAGCCCTTCGTGGAATCCAACCGTCATGTTATGTAATGCAATTAAATGGCGTTTTTCTCATAAATGCCATCTCTACAACATTCCTAAAAGGCGCTCTTTAGGCGAATGAATGAATCAGAAAAGAAACATAGTATTTATTCGTTAAATGCCACTTAGTTGGAAGTACTCGTATAAAGTCTTATTAATTACATAGTTAGTATTAGTCGTACGAGTAAACAAGGAAAATCAAGTAACGTTGTTACGACGGTAACTACCTGCTAGAGGACACTGTGTCAGCAACTTGCCGCAGTAAATAATAACTTAACATCAAGCTATTATTCTCCGCATCATTTTTCAGGCAGTCTGGCCGGGTACATATTTGAATGTCGAAAATTTAAATATCTAGCCCCGCAGCGCCGGATCCGTGACAGAAACCATGTCTGCTGCATGTTGCATGCTCGCTTGCATGCTACATGCTTGCTTGCACGCTGCATGACCCACCATACCACCAGGGCCTCAAGTCTGCTATTACAATAGTGTCAGAATGATCTATCATTGATTTCATAATTGTTGATTTTGACAAGTTTGGTAATCTACTAATATAATGGCGTCATTATGACTTTCCAATGGTCAACCATTGACACGCTATTGAAAGAAATTATAGAATGGTAATCTCGTACAAAATGACAACTGAATGACTGACTTAGGCGGTACTTAATCTGCTAAAGTTTTGACAGTTCCTTTGATCAGTGACCTACCATTAGAACGTCATTGTGCTGTCTTGCTTTTAATGCGACCGACTAATGATCCACCATTATGAATTTAGCAGATTACGAACTTTTAGCAAAATGACAATGGGATCGGGTTGGAATGACGAAATTATAAAAATAGCACATCCGGCGCTGCGGGGCTTGATTTAAATATCTAGCCCCGCAGCGCGGGAGCCGTGACAGAAACTATGTCTGCTGCATGTTGCATGCTCGCTTGCATGCTACATGCTTGCTTGCACGCTGCATGACCCACCATACCACCAGGGGTATGGCCTGTGGTATGATGAGTCCACACACCATTTTTTCCTATTTCAAAATTAGTTCGATATTTCAACTAGTAGGTAGGTAACGTAAATATAATGAACTAAAGTGTATTAAATGTTGAAACTTTTAACTTTGGTGTACCTAATAATTATCAATATTTTGAATCACTCAATATTTTTATCTCTCGGCATTTCAATGTTAGACATTTGGGGCATAGGTATTAGGCAATAGGCAATTTTAGGCAATTTTCGATATTACAATACAATCGATATTTAAATTTTCGGTATTTTGAACATTGTCATTTTAACCGTAGATATTGAAATTGTCGAAATTCAAATACCTATGTTCCCGTCTGGCCGTATCGCTTGAAGAACCGATAACCGATGGGAAAGAAAGGTTCTCGAGTAGCGACCACGAACTGTTAGTCCCAGCGTTGTTGGTAGGCCTCCCGCCAGATGGACCGAAGACATCGTTAAGGTCGCGGGTAACCGGTGAATGCAAGCGGCAGGTTTTCGTCGTTGTAGCGTTCTATGGGGGAGGCTTTTATTCAACAGCCTATTGGCTGGCTTCCGGCTGATGATGATTATTCTTCAAGTGGTTCGTGGCTAAGTAAAATCCGTACAAATCGATCGGTCAAGGTTACGTTACGCTAACCGCGGTCCGTCCATGGATGGGTGCCTATTCATTTCATACCATGACCCCTCTGTGTCTCGGAAAGCCTTTACGTGCACGTAAAGCCGTTGGTCCCGGCTGTCCTTCGTAGATCTTTGACAGTCTGAAAATCAGTCTTCTTACCGCGTGGTATTGTGTTACCCTGGATCTGAAATGTGGAGGTCAGACAGACAGTCGCATCATATATTACTTCTGTACCCGGTAAGACTACATGGAAGCCGAACCCAACATAATTGGGAAAAGGCTAGGCAGATGAATCAACATAATATTCTCTGAAGTGTTGGTTAGAGGCGTATCTGTAGTACCTATACTACATTTTGCCAGTTACGATTACGTTCTAAATGGAGGTGGTCCTAAAGCCATCGACCATGAACAAATAACATTAAAATTTGCCCAACTTGGGAGTCTGTCTTTGTGATTTTTTTTAGTACGGAAGATCACTGCATGTGTCCAAAATCTTTTAAAAATTATCATCTGCGCTAGGTAAATAAAAATGTTTAATTAAGTAAATTCGATTTTTAAGTCTAGGCAAACAAATTAAATGAAGCCTAGAAATTACAAATTGATATCTACCAGATTATCAAAGTTCGTTCTTTTAATACGACGTCGTTGTCCTGCACTTACAGACCGATATTTGAACAAAACAAACCAAAACACAAAGATATTAAAACGGCAATAATTATACAAGGTACAGCCACATAATCCAGCATTGTACTCTAAACAAAACATCCACACACACGATTGTAACTCTTAACATACATCTGATGGTAGGCTCTCATAATTTCTACTTAATTACGTTTAATTTGACCGCTCTGTAGCCTCCTGACAGTATCTGCTGCCGTCTGTATTGTTTGAGCATGCGAGAGAAGCACAAATGTAATAACATTACAATTTCAGAAGCAAAAATGGGAAACAGAATACTTAGTAGGCATATTGTTTCGAAATCAAGAAACTTCTAATTAAGGGTAGATTCTTATACTAATAACTACCTCATCATTTCAGCCGAAAGACGTCCACTGCTGGACATAGGGCTCCCCCATAACATTGATATGCAAAACATGAATTAGGAATTCGACCGACTCCGTGCCCAGGTCGGCTACAACAAAAAGATTCTTCAAAGATGGGGGTTCTCATCATCATCAGCCAGAAGACGTTCCCCAAGAAGGAGGGGGGGGGGGGAGGTTCCATCATCCCCGCGCTTAGCAGGCGTCTTGGCAATTGCAGTGAGCTTGTTAAGTACACGGAAGCTACTGCTGTTCGACTTCGGAATTTTCCCTTAGTCGCCTGTCGCCTTCTACGACACCCTTCGGAAATGGGTGGTTGCTATTCTTCTGGCGCGGACATCCCATGGACGCTCAGGGGGTTCTCAGATGATACCAATTTTCAATGCCTATGCGGCATCTCTCCGCAGACTATGGTTCATCTTTTATCTTGCGCCGCATGCCCTGTCACCTGCTCATTTGTGGACCTAATGACTGCATCAGGGGATAGCGTTGCCTTGGCTGAGTACTGGGCCAAACAAGGAATCTGACAAGAACAAATACAACACACTCACTCACCCATGTGTTTGCTATTGGCACACTAAGAAGAAGAATGGGAATTATGCAGGAGATATTATAGTGACCAAAAGTGTGCGTAAATACAGGCTTCCCTTACACTAATAGTTCGATGAGACGGCAATCCAATACGATCGGGGAGAGATCTGTCGCAGAACTAACGGCGACACGTGTTTTCTGAGGCACGAGGGTTTTAATGGGTCAAGTCCGCCACGCTACTTCCAAAGCACTACAACTCCTGGAAGTCAGAATCAACAGTAGAAACCACAAGAAAAGCGTCGAGGCAATGAAAGAGAATGAAGAAACGTTTCAGTGTTCGGAAAACTACGAGATATCTTTTCGTCCAAAATTCCACAGTGCAAGATGAAGGTTTATAACCAGTGTGTGTTGCCAGTGTTGACTTATGGTACAGAAACGTGGTCCTTAACTGCTGGCTTCCTACAGAAACTCAAAGTCACGCAGCGAGCAATGGAGAGAGCATATGCTCGGAGTTTCTTAATCGAAAATCCGGAACGAGGGAATCCGCCGAAGAATTAAGGTCACCGACATAGCTCTCAAAGTTGAAGTGGCAATGGGCAGGCCACATCGCTCGAAGAACCGATAACCGATGGGGAAGAAAGGTTCTCGAGTGGCGTCCACGAACAGGAAGACGCAGCGTTGGTAGGCCTCCCACAGACCTGGACCGACGACATAGTCAAGGTCGCGGGTAACCGGTGGATGCAAGCGGCAGGCTGCCGCGAGAGGTATGTAGCGTTCTATGGCGGTGGCCTTTGTTCAACAGTGGACGTCTTTCGGCTGATGATGAATACTACAAGTTTTACACAAGACGAACTACTAACTAACCAACTCATCAAGTTTAAAAAAAAACTTCTGAAGTGTCTTTCTGGCCTTGGGCATTGTGTAACCTGATAAAAGGATTATAAAATTATCAAGAGGATAAACGATTGTCAATTACTTCTAGTAATTTGATATTGATATTGAGTTGAAATTTATGAAATAACATCATTTGAGCTTTTGAGCTGACTTTGAGCTTAGCTTGGCTTTTAAACGTGTTTGGTTTTTGAGTACCTATACATTTCTTTTAATGCAATTCAATCCCTGTGATCCCATAATAATAATTCAAAAGTTCAACTGCAGGACAAAAGGCTCTTCTCATACAGAGAAGACACGAGAATTGATCACCACGTGCGCTCAAGGTGGATTGGCGATTTCAAAATCTATACTAATATTATAAAGCTGAACAGTTTGTTTGTTTGGTTGAACGCGCTAATCTCAGGATCTACTGGTTCGAATTGAAAAATTATTTTTGTGTTGGATAGTCCATTTATCAAGGAAGGCTATAAGCCCATGCGAAGCCGGGTCGGGTCGCTAGTATTTATTAAAACGGGTCACCCTATATCCATATAAATTCAGTTTTAGTTGTCTTTGAGCTGGCTAAAAAGAAAAACCAAATTCCAAAACCAAAAACCTAAATGCAGCCAATGCACCATACAGTCACTGTGTGCCTTCCTATGTAAACCAAAATGCAGTCAAAATCGTCGCACAAATCTCGATAATACGAACCGACTGTTCCCAAAAAGCGTGTCCCATCACTAGAACACAAATCATCGTAAATCCCGCGATTAAAGGGTAGATACAACACGCAGTGACCCGCTGTGACCCCCCTAACCCCTTTTGGTCCCAACTACCCCTTTGTTAGATGGGTCGTGTTAATTATAGGACTAAAGTATTAAAAAGCGTTTCAATTCTAAGTATGTTTAGTTTTGTTTTTAATGTTCTACAATATTGTGGACGTGAGTTTAGCGCACCATATGTCAATGTGTTGTGTAGGACCGTAGGTACGTATCTGTCATAAGGTAGGTTTGTTGTATGACGTACATATTTCATATTTAGCCAAGGTTCGTAATTGTAAAATACTTTCTTTTCAATTGCGGTAGGTGCTCCAAATATGTCAGTCTGCCGCTGGGAAGTAAATGTGATAAATAAGTAGGTATGAATTAAAAAAAACATCTTCTATTTGAAGATATTTTTTTTTGAGGTGGACATCCTTGATGATCAGCGGGATGACAGCAAACCTCAAGTTTACATCCCCTAAATTCACAAAGTGAGATTTTTACGGAATAAACTGCCAACAAATTCTAAACTAAAAAGGCATATAAATGAATGTAAGTACAATAACAGTTGGTACTGTAAGGATTCAGATCGTAGAATGGAATAGTTTATTTGTTTGTTAAACATAGGTATAAAAAAGATCTTAAACATTTAAATGTGCAGTACTTATGTACCATACCTACTGAACGCTTATCGTGCCGAATCGACTATGAATACAAATTTGATAACTGTATTATAGAATATCACGCACAGCTACAGACGACGCTAAGTTAAACTATATGCCTATAAAAATAAGACTAACGTTCTAAACACGAAATACTTTCTAGAACGAATTCAGATTATTTAGACGAAACATTTACTCAATGATTTCGACCAGCATGCCATATGCATCCAGCCTTTTTTCAATTATTATGTTATGCATCAACACTTATCACAACACACAATAATAATATTGAACACTCACATTACAGTAAAGATATCTTACTGTGCTCACATTATAGTTTGTGTCGGAATCACAAAAAAAGGAACAAAAAGCTCCACAAAAAGAAAACAAATCGCAACCAGACATTGAAGCAATATGAAAGAAATCCCTTAAAAAAATCTTTTAATCCCGGAAAAAATCCCGGGATTCGACATCACTATCCCTCAGGCTTACGGCTAAGCCGTCCGCGACTTAATTGAGCTAGCTTTAATAAAGTCCTTGAGGGATGAAAGAATTGTTCAAATATTTTTGTAAGGGTTGAGTCGGAAGCTGAAAATAAAAAGTTGAGCAAAATTAATTTGATAACTTTATGGCTCGAGAAATATGGATCTTGATTCTGTTTTTAGTAGGCTTTAGGGCTTAGAGATTATATTATTATCTTGAGCTTCCTAAACCTGGTTTAAGTGCTTAAGTACCCTGGTCTTTTTTTGTGGTATATTCCTGTTTGAAAAGGTGTGCTTTCTTCTAATAGGTAGTAATATATTAACGCCTATAATTATACTTGTTACACCAAAGAAGGTGACCAATGTCAGTACATTTTGGGCAAAGTTGGAATGTCTCATAGATAGGGTAAAACCAGGATAAGTCGCCTCAATAGTAATTACTCTAGTTTCGTGGATGAATCACATGTTATTTTATTTATCTATCGAGAGACTCTACCACTACCACTTTGCTGACCGTGTTATGTCTCTGTGCCATTGCATGGGAAGGCAAGGTGCGATCAAAGTTCGCGGGATAAATGTCCTCTTTTTCATCGGGGCACCTATCCTAAACGTAATTTATATGGACTTGGCAACTATCCCATAATATGGGTGTCAATCTCGTGGTGCAAATAGTGGTCCCAAAAATTAGAGGTCCACAAAAATTGCCAATACTCTGGAAATATGAAAGATAATGTTTTTTACTTACACAAATTTGAAGATAATAAACTAAAGTACCCACCCGTTTTACAAATAAGACATTTTATTTTTGTACTGAGAGATATGAAGCAATTTTAAAAAGTGTGTCAAATATCCGGCTTTTACTCAATACTTGTTACACCAAAGAAGGTGACCAATGTGTCTTATTGTGTGTTATTTTGGGCAAAGTTGGAATGTCTCATACACTTGCATTTTCGTTGGAGTAAATGCTCTTAAGGGAGTGTGTGTAGGTGTGTGTTCGTGACGAAAACTTCATGTTTTCGCGTTTTGCCCAGAGTAATATCGTAATGATGTGAGCAGATTATTTAAAGACAATGTATATATATATTATCATATATACGACATAAGACTTAATCTTTCTATATATTATAGAAAGCTTAAGTCTTGATTTAGGGAGCTACAGAGTAAAAGTATAATTTTTAATTATGGTTTTTTAAAGCGAAGACAATCCTTTCATAGCGTTTTACAAAAGTAGACGTCAGAGTTAACTTTCAGGACGAATACAACCATTACAGTATGCCAAAATGTAACATTTTATGCGTTTTTCCAACAGGATATACAGACTTAAAGTGTATTACAGAGCCAAAATTACGATAATAGTACTATTATGTATTAAAAAACAATGTTGAAAAAGTACAAAATCGGTCCAATTTAACCATTTTTTTTCACCAGTATTTGAATAAAAACATAACTGATATATTTATTTTATGGAAATAAAGGTTATGCTTAATATACAGAATATTATTCAGTCTGTTATACGAACTCATTTAATTTAGACAATTATTTTAAAAAGCACTGTAAAAGATCGCGCGCTGTCGTTTGCCGATCAATTTCAATGATTCGTGCCTATTTCGTGCGTATTTTTGAAGTTATACTTCTTTAGGCGCGTTATGAAAAAATGATGAGAGTGAAATTTTACGATTCGCGCATGCGCGCGCACAGCGTCACACAAAATTCTCACGGGAGTAATTGTAAACAACGCCATCTCTGCCGTACATGCTGAACTACTTACTGCCTTCGGCAGTAAGTAGTTCGGCATGTACGGCAGAGATGGCGTTGTTTACAATTCAAATTGTGCTTATATACTTTTTTAATAATGCCAAAGAAGTATAACTTCTCACGCTCGTACATAAGTACACGCACCTATTTTTTTTTTTTTTTCTGATGCACACAATCAGACTATTGTATTGTACTAGTGTGTCAATGCTGCTACGCCGTTCTAGCAATCGTTTTGGTTTTGAGTTGCACTAAATCGAATACGCGCCCTTAATCAGTTTATCTGTTTTGTATCCTAGATATAACAAAAAAAAAAACTGATCTCTTAGTGAAGATGTTTTAAGTATTGATGTGTATAAGATACAAAATATTTCTTTTGATAATAAACCGCAGACAAGATTACTTAAAATACACAAATGGTAAAATAATAATTATTTAGGTTTATATTCAATTATTGGCTAAACCGCAGTAGGAATATTAAATGCAAGTAATATATCTGTTATCAATTGTAAATAGTAATAAGTTAATGAAAACGTCGTAACTGTCTTTCTAGCAAAAAAAATAAACGAATGTGTTCGTAACCCTAGTAATAAAATAAAATCATATTATTTTTAAGATTTTGTTCCCTGGAATCCCGATTTATTTCGATACAAAAGTCCATTCCATATTCAGCTAACATCGGAAGCTTATCTGTACTTTCGACTATCCAATCCCTGAGCATCACTGACTGGACTGATACAGTGGTGGTGGAGCCATTAGAGCGGCGCACAGTGATTGTTGACAGTCTTGTAAAGTCAATGTCAAATCATTCGATTTAATTGTCATTTATGAACATTTTAATCTAGTTGCCCTTTCCAAAATTGAGTTTTCTATGTAGAAGAATGGCCAAGAAATTCCATACATTTTCTTTTAAAATTGTTGACAATATTTTGTATAATTACAGAAATTATATAATTTTATGTGAATATGATAATACCCTACCTTGCAAGGATACCTACCTTGCAAGAAAACCGTTATTTTAGAGTATGTACAAAGTATTACCAGTTAGATAATTAAGCTAATTTATGTTCATATTTACAAACTGTAAACGAACGCTCCTTATATTTTAACAAACATTGAAATAGTGTGTGAGCCAGAATAATCTTTATGAACAACAAAAAACAATATTATGTAGATACTAAATTAAGGAGATTGACGTATGACGTGAAAATCGTGAAAATTGAGGAAGACTTGGACCGCGAAGTGGTAGACATATTGCTTTGTGAACTCGGCCATCATTGTGCCTATGGTGGTTACAACCAATGGCATAATAGTCAAGAGCCTGGATAATCATCAAAGCAGGCACTAATTGGGCACTCCAACCTTCCCATGGCCCTTCCAACTTTCAACTTTCACAATGAGGGCCAAAACGTGAGGCGGCTGCGGACGTTGCACCCTGGATATCGCAGAACCTTCTTCATCCCATATATACCATGTGTGCCCTCGAACATTCTCCCAGAATTGGGCAGTTGGATCAAGGGCTTGATTTAAGATGCGCGTATTGCTAATAGGTTTCCCTCCCAGGGGCCCTACCGCCCAGTAGCTTGGACCCTGTTCCTGATCAGTGGGCTACAATCTATAATCATCATCTACCCTAGCCTATTTCCAACTATGTTAGGGTTCCCTCCTGACCTCCACAGCCCAGTTACTGGGTAACACGATACCTTTTGGTAAGACTGGTTGTCAGATTTTCTAGCTTCTGACTACCTACAACTGTGAAAGATCTACGAAGGCCGGTAACAATTTTTATACACAAATATTTAAACATGTAAATAGACAGGAAAAGAAATAATATATAGGACATACCTAATTATAATTAGAAAGAAAAATAATTCATTCATGAATGGGTATATACAGTGACAAACACGAAATTGTTGGGGAAACACATGCCATGCAGACATCTCGTCACATGTACTACATACTAGTAGGTATCTAAAATACTTTTATTACAACGTGCAATTCGTCAGGTACGTAGTACTTACCATATAAATGTTTATGTAAGTAAAAGGAATATTTTTTACGTCATTTCCTAAGTTTTAGACTAGAAATCCTCCTAGAAATCCTAAGTTTTGGAAATCAAAATTATAAATAATAAAATAAAATTAAAATCATAACATTAAATTATTATTATTATTAAATTATTATTATTATTAATCGTTATTATTATAATTGAAAAAAAATATATATTACATTGAAGTTATAATATGTTAAAATTAGATATTATTCTGTTAAATTTATAATTATGTTACAATTATTATTATCTCAAAGTCATTATTATGCTAAAATTATGATTAGCTATGTTAAAATTATTATTATGTAAAAATTAGTATCATGTAAAAAATATTGTGTTAAATTATTGTTATGTTGCCGTGCCCTAACCGGGTTTCATGTTGGAACTTACACTATTATAACAACTATATTATTGTATACACACATGAATGCAATAAAGACATTTGATTTGATTTGATTTGATTTGAAGTTTGAGCGAGATTGTGGGTAACATTTTATGAAAATTCGCTTACACACATTGGGGCCACTGCAGCCCGGGGGCCCCGTATCGTTGATACGGCAGGTACAGTCAACAGCAAAAGTAGAAGATCAAAATCAGAAATTCAATACTAATTTACTAACACTAATTTACATAATTTATTACTAGTTTATTTATTCAAAGTATGTGATTGTCACACACATACTTTTGAATCACTTCGACGCCACACAGTTCTGACGCGAACTCCGTTCATTAGTATTGAATTTCTGATTTTGATCATCTACTTTTGCTGTTGACTGTACGGCGGTAGCTACGCCCCTGGTCACATTGTAACACATACCCGTAGGTACCTAAAATACTTTAATTACAACGTGCTATTCGTCAGGTACTTACCATATAAATAATATTGGTCGGTGTGTTTATGTAAGTAAAAGGAATATTTTTTACGTCATTTCCTAAGTTTTAGACTAGTGTGTGTGTAACATTCTATGAAAATGCGCTTACACACGTTGGGGCCCCTGCAGCCTGGGGGCCCCGTAACATTGATACGGCTGATACGACAGTAGCTACGCCCCTGGTCACATGTAACACATATCCGTAGGTACTTTAATTATAACGTACAATTTGTCAGGTACCATATAAATAATATTGGTAGGTGTGTTCATAATTATGTTCATGTAGGAAGCAATATTTTTCAACGTCATTTTGATTTTATTTTCGAAATAATACTAAAAAGTGAATCGATTTGATTTTTTGTATGGTTGTTCGTAGTGGGTAAACTCGAAAAAATCTTAACCGATTTCAAAATTTCTCTCTACGTTAGGCGTAAGTGCTGATTACATTTTATTATTAAAAAGTCGAGACCGATGGAAGGAATGGAGGAAGGCCAGTTTGCCCTGCAGCTAAATATAATATAATAATAATCATTAAAAAATAAATGATCTGTAAGATCTAAAAATAAAATGGACGTGGAGGAAATCGTGGGCAAAGTCAGTGCTAGTAGTTAAGACAACAACAAAAGGATGTTTTTTATAAGTAGGAATAGTCAAACAATGGCCTTAAAATGGCAAAACAAACGAATAAAGACTGCCTATACTCTATTTACAATAGCATGAGACAAAAGTTAAAAAAGGTTCTTTTTAATGCACACTTTTGTAACAAAAGTACAATAAACAATGTTAAAGTTACGATAGACACCGAATTTATTATAATCTATTTTTACAGTAGCTGTCGCGCGTAGTTGTAACCATTTTAGTAATTTATCTTCTTAAATTATGTGGTTTTCATTTAGTTGTATATTTAATTCCAATTTAAAAGTACAGTGTCAATGGTAAAAACCTAACAAAAGCAGGGATGGACAATACCCGGAACGTTATTCGTTTCACTGTAATTACTCTAACTTTTAAAGACTTTTATTCTGTTTATATTATTATACGTCTATATTTAGTACTATCTTAGATTTATTTATCAAAATTATATTAAAATTGGTTTAATTTAACTTGTTTTAACTTATTTTTGAAATAAAATGTTTTGCATTCCTGCTTCTATGAGCCTCTTTTTTTTAATGCTATTATAAATGGAGTATAGTCTTTCCCAACTATTTTGATATCGCCTTCCAGTCTCACTGGATACAGCTAAAATACCAGTGTTTTACATGGAGCGACAGCCTGTCAGACCTCCACAACCCAGCTACTGGGTAACACGATACCCCTGAGTAAGACTGGTTGTCAGACTTTTTGGCTACTGACTACCCATCATCATAATCTGCCTATTGCTGTCCACTGTTGAACGGAGGCCTCCCCCAGAGATCGCCAACCAACCCGGTCTTGAGCAATCGGCATCCATCCGCTGCCAGCCACCTTCTTCAATCGTGTCGCAGGGCGTCTCACACTACGCTTGCCCAAACGCGGTCTCCACTCTAAAGCGCGTCTGTGCCATCCACCGTCTGTCCGTCTGCAGACGTGGCCGGCCCACTTCCACTTCAGCGTGCGAATTCGACGCGCAATGTCGGTAACTTTAGTTCTCTGGCGAATGACTTCATTACGAATTCTATCCACCAGAGACACCCCGAGCATCGCTCTCTCTACAGCACGTTGAGCAACCTTGAATTTGTGGACCAGGCCCACGGTGAGTGTCCACGTTTCAGCTCTGTAAGTCAGTACAGGTAGGACACACTGGTTAAAGACCCTGGTCTTAAGGTATTGTGGGATTGACGATTTAAAGATATGACGTAGCTTCCCGAATGCCGCCCAGCCCAAGCGTATCCCTCTGTTCGCCTCTTTCTCGAAGTTGTGCCGCCCCAGCTGTATATTTTGGCCAAGATATATGTATTCTTGCACAACCTCGAGAATAGCGCCAATTACGACTACGGGTCTCGGGAAGACTGACCATTGTACAGACGCCAGCACATCAAGCCATACGTAACTGTCAAATTTTCCCAATTATTTATAAACCTTAAGTTTTTGTAATAAAGTTGAAAATCTATCAAAGAAATTTGACAGATTGTAGCAGCTTGATGTGTTGGCCTCTACATGATTTTGGTCTTCTCCAGGTTCATCCACACTACCCATGACGACTGTCAAAGATCTAGGTGCATTCCCAGGTATGGAGGAGTCTCGGTATGAAATAAATAGTCACCTGTACACAAACCGACCGTAGCAGGCGTACATGTTTTACTTAATCACGAGCTCTTTAAACAAATAAGTAAACATAGGTAGACTAATCAATTTAAATTTGAATTATTAACGTTTGGCCTACGTTTTGCAAACGCACAATATTGAAAATATTAATAAACCATGTCATAAATTATGTATATAAAACAGACAGCATAACTGAATTAAATTGAATATTAATAAAGGGCGAATCGATAGGCAACACCTAACTTTGCAAATACCGCGAGACAATATCTAATGAAAATGATTTCAATGGGCACTTATCATTTCCCTTTGTCCAAACTGTAACAGTCCTTATGCAAAGCACTTAAGTCAATACCCGAGGTTTTACGTACAATGGCCATATTTAAATATGAATGAACCACAACTTTGGTATTGGAAACCCTATTGTCTCCATTTACCTGTTTATGAACTAAATTATTACCTACGTATTGATAAAAATACTTAACTGTTTTGCTTGGAAGTTCCTAGATGATTGTGAAATTAATGGTTGACCACAGCGACCATTGTGTTTGCTGCATTATTCAATAAAATACTGTAGGTATCAAATGTCGTGTTTTCCCATATATTTAACCGACTTCAAAAAGGAGGAGGTTATCAATTCGGATGTTTGTATATTTTTTTTATGTATGTTCGGGCATAACTCTGTCATATATAGACGGATTTGCAAAATTGTTTCGAAAAGGGGTTCATTTCAAAATGGTCCCATATAAATTTTATCAAAATTAATCCAACCCATTTTGAGAAAATCAATCCAATCCCAAAAAACAAACTTGGATGACGTTTTAATTTCTTCAATCTTTGGAGGAGTTACAATCTCTGTTTTAAGTGTGTCGCCATTTCATAATAGATTTGGATGTTAAGGCAATACTAAAAAGCGAAAAATAAAAAGTATTTTCAAAAAAAAGAAAGCCGCCTTAAAAAACTAAAAAGTGATAAATAACATTAGCACAGAACACACATTACTTTAGTTACGGAAGTCGGTGGCTTTGGCTTTGTAGTATGTTGTTTTGTATTGCCACCGACTTCCGAAAGTAGAGTCATGTGTGTTCTGTGCTAAAGTTATTTATCACTTTTTAGTTTTTGAGGGCAGTTTATTTTTGAAAAACCTTTTTAGAACCGGTAAAAAGCAAATTACACCCTCACCTGCCTAGCCTTTTCCAACTACATTGGGGTCGGCTTAAAGTCTAACCATATGCAGCTGAATAGGTACCATTGTTTTACATGGATCAACTCCCTATCTGACCTCAACAACACGGTAACTGAGTTACACAATACCTCTTGGTAAGACTGGTTGTGAGAGTTTCTGACTTCTGACTACCCATAACGATTGCCAAAAATCTAAGAATGACAGCCAAGAAAGTCATAAAAATTAAAACGTAAAACCATCTGTTTTAATTTTTATAAATTTTAGCCAAGCTCAAATAATGTATACCCTGTCTATTGAGTTATTAGTTTTTTGACAGCAGCCTTAGAACGTAATTATTCCCGATTACCTTACCTAAACTTAACTTTAAAATACGTTATTAAATAAATATATAAATTGCCATAGCCTCTTCGATTATCTTAATTATGACCTCTTACAGACATTATAATACAGTATACGTATCAGTTTTTACAAAAAACATAAATATTGTTCCCTAGTCCCAGCTGTCAAAAAACGGTTAAACCAGTAGACAGAGTGTAGATCTGGGATCTCTTTCAATAAAAACAATACTGAATACTTACCTCATTCAATAGGTATCACTTATGCGGTTTTGGACAATTAAAAATAGTACTAATTGACCACCAAATCAACAACCCGCGTAGGCACTACTTTTTGCAGTAAGTCATTCATGTTTACCAAATACCTAACGGTTTTTCCTGTCGTTTTTCAAGGATTAAATATTGCCTTACACAATACATTTAAGGCGACGATGAACGCCGGCGACCTTGAGCGACGAGAGAATCGTATGCGTTGCGTCCAAAACTCTCAAAGTTTAGTCGAAAAAATTAAAAAAAAGATAGTATTCTTTAACTTTAAAAAAAGGCGTATACTAAAAGATAATAAAATTGTCTGTAAGATAGTAAAAGTTCCGTTTAAATATTCCTGGTAGATTTTGTGTGATTATCAATGTTTTGTCCGCGTCAGACACAACTTTACAATTTAATTAAACTATTTAATATGAACTTAATCAAACATATTCACATACTAAATGATTAAGAAAATGTTCTAGTTTAACATATATTTTTTTCAAATCATTTACACTACACATTTTGACGTGATTATCAGTTTAAAATCGGAAAAAGTCGCTTGTTAGCGCCTTAATACATTTGCCATGCTTGGCAGATGCAGTAGGTGTTATGGTACACTCGGCCAACGTAATTGATTTACAGGCCACACATACGGGATATTGTCACTGTGTGTGTAAATGAACTAGTCGGTTGGTCGGTTATGAAGTTAAACTGTTTGTGTGCGTATGATATACCCACGTATACCAATTTTAATTGAATGAAGTCCAATATTTCAACCTTTTAAATAAGGACCAGGTAGCCGGTCGGTGAAAGCACTTGGCATAGATAAGCCTCTTGTCGTAAGATCAAACCCCGGCAGGTGTTATGGTTTTGGGTTTTTAATTTTCCTTTGTCCTATAAAACATTAATATTTTGTGTCAAATAAAATTACTTAAACAAAAAAATAAAAAGGTAATTAAATAAAACCAATAAAATAAATCAAAATATTTTATTAAATAACCTAGGCGTTGGAATCATCGATCACTAATAAAAGATGGAATGCGGAATCCTATTGTTCCTTATCGCTATTGGGTCATTAAGTCATTAGTGAATGAGCCAGCTCGTTTCGACTATTATGTTTCTTACAAGAGTTGGCTTAGGGTTCAATTTGGCATGGGTTATAATATTAGCAAATAAAAAACTACGTGTAACCAATACAATTATTTATATAACGCAAACTATTGTAAAAATATTATTATATCGCTATTGATACCTAACTTTTTTATGATTAGAACACTATTGGCAACTTCATTAAGAGTTTATAAGACAAGACAAAGTTTTCTTTTTATTGAATATGAATGGACGTAATTGTTTTTTCAATGTATACAAATTTAAACAAAGTGGAATTGAAAGTGAAGTGAATCAACATGTTAGATAGTAAGAAATTAATTTAACCTCTAACTGAATAACAATAACATCACTTACACTTCAAAATATCTACTGCAAATAACTGTCAACTACGGACTATACATAATAACTTAGGTGTTTATAAGAGAATCACGGCAACATGAAGTAGCTTTTAAACCTAAGTATATTAATAGTAATTCGGCTTCGTTTACAGTATTTTAACGCCATCCATAAACGACTTTAAACATTTCTCATCACTAAAATAAACACATTGTTCTCCCAATTAAAATGAATATAATACCTAGCTATATGACCTAGCGAATAGAATTTGTTTTTGCCGCTGAGCGTTGGACAGAAAAATCTTCCGTGGTGGCTTACTGCAACTTTAACCAGCTTCATGCCGGTCAGCAGGTGATATCGCACTGTTTATAAGCACACATGTCATTATGTGTTGATGCAGTTATGCGGGTGGATAAAAACGGATTAGTCCCGTAAACAGCCTTGCCACGATGTCTTGGTAACGAGCCGAAGAATTCGCCTTCGGTTTTGGCCCACGTCGATGATGGTCTATTTCTTCAGAATACGCACTTCGATGGACACATAACTGCACGGTTCTCCTTAATGAATAAAAACAAAATAATATTTAAAATAATGCAGATAAACAATGGTGAATTGGTGGATAATTAATCATAGATAAATTAACTGACTGTCTTATATTGCCTCGTTGTAATAAAACTTAATACCGTTATTTATTTATTAGATAAATAATAAACGTGTTTCATGACTATTTTAATTACATAATTTAAAAGTTTTTCTTTATTTCGACTAAATGTTTTATGTTAGACAAAAACAGACTGGCATAAGTAAATTTTATCAGAATCAAATTCTGATATATTTAAATATTATTTTACATTAATTTAGTCATAGGTCAAAGGTGAGATAAGTTAAGAATTTGAGTTGGAATATTACTAACGTAATGAAAACATTGTCACGAGTAGCTTTGTTACTCACCGATATTAATAATCACCTTGCAATTTCACTAATGAAAACGTTTTGCTCATGCAAAACAATGAATTGCGTCTTGTTGCATGGTTGGAAGAAGTTAAAGCACAATTGAATCGGAAACAAAGAACGCACAGAAATATGTGTGTTCATCTATATACTTAGGATTGCAATTTATATTCGAAGACTGACAACTAAGAATGCTCATTTTTTATAAACTAAGGTGGAAGTATAAAAAAATAAACAAAAATTGTGGGTAGTTATATCCTAAACGGTCAAAATAAATTGGCTGAGAGTTCCGTGCGCACTTCTCAAACGTTATTTTACTCATCTGTGAACGGAATTGAATTGTTAGCAATTCAACTAGGTAATGAAAGTTTTACGAAAATTATGTTTAGAAAACAAAAAGAATGTATTGCAACCGAGATTTGATCTTAAGACTTCTTAATAACTAACCAGATACGTTAGCCATTGCGCCAAACCTGTTACAATGATTGGGTGCGAAATATTATAACTTATTCAATTACACAGATTACTGATGACGATACATACATTGATATTATAGTTACTGCTTAGTGACGCGACATACGCACACTAATAAAAAGCAGAACTCGTTCGTTTTATTTAACGTTTGTGTATGTAACTCTTCATACCGCGTGTGCGTGCAATGTGTAAACTAATTACGTTGTTCCACTGTACTCAGAAGGACGCTGCTGCCCATCCCCTTTTCAATATCCTTCTGTCGCCTTCTACGACACCCACGGATAGAAATGGGGTGGGGCTAGTAGCATCACACGACATAGTTATTTGTCACTATTTAGTTTTTAAAGGCGGATGCCTTTTTTGGTAAAAAAAGTTTTTTTTTATAAAACCAAGCCGTCATATTTGAACGTGAGTGAAATACTTTTTATGACTGACAGACCGTGATAAAGGGCTCAGAAGTGAATCTAGACATTAGGTAGGTACACACACGTTTTTGACGTCATATTTCTCTATCTAACCTCGAAAAACCCTGGAATCTCTGTACAGAAGTTTAATTTAACACAAAAAACAATAGTAATATGAATAGCTATCTCATTCATTAGGTACCACTCATGCGGTTTTAGACAATTAACAATAGTACTTATTGACCACCATACAACAATCCACGTAGGCACTACTTTTTGCGGTAATTCATGTTTACCAAAATAATACCAGTTTTTCCTGTCGTTTTTCAAGGAATACATATTATTAAAATACATAGCTTCTCTGTGAGAACCGAGAACTAGAACCTATTACACGGGCTCGCATTGCGGGAGTTGGTGAATGACACTTCATCATCTGCCTAGCCTTTTCCCAACTATATTGGAGTCGGCTTCCAGTCTAACCGGACGCAGCTGAATACCAGTGTTTTACATGGAGCGACTGCTTATTTGAGCTCCACAACCCAGTTACTGTGTCACACGATACCAGAGTGTAGTACTGGTTGTCACTTTTGGATTTCTGAATACCTATATCGACAGCCAAAGATATACGAAAGACCGCGGGGCCAACAGTTTTATGTGCTTTCACCCATCCACAGACTGACCGCAGCTAGCGTAGCTTAAGCTTGACCGTAAGGGTCAAGTCACACCGGGATGGCACCGGTCGGCAGCGCAGCGGGCGACAGCACAGCGGCCGGCAGTTTCGCTGACAAACTATTTTCAACTTTATATTTGAACATTAAAGCATAGTATCGTTTAGAGATTTGTATGAGTCGAGCGGCAGCTTCTCGGCATATTGTATTGAAAATAAGTTAAAGTTAAACATACTAAAGTGCTCATCTATAACATTCACCAAAAATAAAAATATTATAACTCACACATACAACCTAAATAATACCTCATTGCATAGAGTCACTGTAATCAGGGACCTTGGGGTACTTCTGGATAGTAAACTTCACCTGGATCAACACATAGATAAAATTATTAGTAACGCGTTTCGCATGTATGGTTTTGTGATGAGATGCATGACCGATTTTAAACGCACTCGCACGTATATTCATTTATATAAATCTTTGGTTAGATCCCAGTTAGAATATGCTGTAATGGTATGGAACCCCTTGTACAAAAAATACATAGATAATCTTGAAATCGTTCAACATAAATTCCTCAAAGCCACACATTATCGTTGCTTCCGAAATAAAACATCCTACGTTAATTTATTGAAATATTATAAACTAACTACTTTAAGTAATAGGCGCATTTTCTTGGAAACAAAGTTTCTCTATGATCTGTGTAATAACAAATATGATTGTTCAGAGTTAACAAACAAACTGTGCTATATAGTACCTAGAACTGTAGTGCGGCGTGGAGTGCGTGGACGCCCGCTATTTGCAGTGTCCTCATGTCGCACCAAGGCGGGTGTCCGCGCGCCTCTAAGACGTTTAGCAAAAAATTATAATACTCTTTTTTCTGAATTAGATTTATTTTCTTTGTCAGCTAACAAAATTCGCATTGATCTACTTAAAATTATCGAGAAAACAGTTGATTAACCATATCCTCATATTATTATGTATACATTTTAGTATTACAGTAAGAATTATTATTTTGTATGATTAATTAGTAATATTGTACTCGTGCTCTTCCAAATTTTTATTCGAATATGTAACATGTGGATAACGTAGTTAGTTACGCACTGATAAACCTAGATTGTAAGCTATTGTTAACCATGTACAGTGTGTAATTGTTTGTTTTCCTTAATAAAAAAAAAAAAAAAAAAAAAAAAAAAAAAGACAAACAATGGAGAAAACATTACCGTTGTGATGAAACTGCCAACTTCTTGTGAATGTACTCTCGAACTTCTTAACTTTTTTATCCAAGCCAAGTTTGCATGAGTTTGGGTGACAGTCCAAGCCTTATCGACCCCAGATTTGAATGAGGGGCAGACATTTTTAATTTTTTGACAATGCAAGCATCATTGTTTGAACAACAACTCACAATATAATCATCTTTTGCTCATCGAAGTTAGACCCTTTCAATTCGACCCTGTCACAAATTCCATTTCTAGCTACTACCTGCCACATTTTAGCTTCATTGGTTAGTTAGTTATTGAGATTTTTCGTTTTTAGTCAGTGACTGAATTAATGACTTTCCGCTTTAATATAAATTACTAGCTTTTGCCCATGGATCAATAATATTTTTGTGTGCACATGGTCTGAGTCAATAAACATTTTTTCAAAAATAGTGTTCATTTGAACTTTTACACAAGTCCGTAGTACTTTCTTAGAGTCTGATATAATTTATAGAAACACTATGTTCATGTGTTATATGTATAGCATAACATTGTTACTATTATTCTTTCACTTTGTACAGTCAACAGCAAAAGTAGATGATCAAAATCAATAATAATTTAATAACATTAATTTATATAATTTATTACTTGTTTATTTATTAAAAGTATTTGATTGTCACACACATACTTTTGAATCACTTCGACGCCACACAGTTCTGACGCGAACTCCGTTCATTACTATTGAATTTCTGATTTTGATCATCTACTTTTGCTGTTGACTGTACACTACACTAATTCAAATGGTTTAGTTCTTTATAGCCTACGCACTAAGTCTGTGTTGTCTAGCAGCTGGATTGCCTCAACATTCACGTGACGGTGAAGTCTGTGTTCGTGGGCTTCAGCAAATTTTTGGATAATTATGGTGACGGATTCCATTTTAAGGTCACAGTGAAGGTCGTCATTTCTTAAGTACTGTTACACCACACCGCCTGAGCCAATCACAGGACGCCACTCAAGCCAGCCAATCCTAGCCAAGCCAAGCCAACCCAAGCTACCGCCATAACTACCGGACGCCTCCGTTGGGGGAAATGCTATTTAATGCCATGCGAGCTCATTTTCTCTCTCTTGTTGCTGCAATTATCCGAGTAAGCTAAAGCTCTGTTTGATTAACTATTGATTATATTAAACCAGTGTGTACTAGACAATTCTGCCTTTTTCATTTATGCCCTTCTGTTTCATCTCAGAAGTGGGATAAATAAAAAAAGCTATGAAGCGTAATCACGCCGATGCGTCAAGACTAGGCCGTAGGGCAGGTAGGCGTGAATCGCAATGTGAAGATGCATCTGAAACAAGCGGCAATGAAGATGACGTCACATCACCAGAGTCACCTCCAGCTCGAAAAATCCTTAGAAGACTTTTAGCAACCGAGGTACAAAAAGCCATGTGTGAGTTAAACGAAGAACTACCCTCCATCACCACTAGAAAAGAACTCCGCGCGGCCTCACTGATACCAGAGTTCGATCCCGACAGTGAAGAATGCACTACTGTGTCAGCATGGCTCAAAAAGATTGATCAACTCGGCGAAATTCATGGCTGGAGTGAAACTACGAAGTCATTTTACCTGCAAGATAGATTAAGAGGTCAAGCTCGAAGAAGGTACAATCGTCTTGATGAATACGATTATTCCTGGGAAATTTGGAAGCAGATGTTAATGCGCGCGTTTCCCAGACATCGTGATTTCGCGAACATGTTAGAAGAGATGATGAACAGGAAGAAACAAGCTACGGAATCGATGACGAAATACTACCAGGACAAAGTGGCCATGTGCTTTCGGTGTAAGTTGTCCGACAACGCCACTGTTTCCTGCATCATTCGCGGTCTACCACAATCACTCCAAGCGAATGCGAGAGCTTACCAGTGCGCCCTACCTGAAGAATTATACGAAGGGTTTCTTTGTGCACTGGATGACTACCAACCGCCGTCAACATCAAGCGGAATACGTGCGCCAAACAAGGATATCAATAATCGACAAGGAAACGATAAAAAATATAACCCTATTAACCCTGACACAGACCCGTGTCCGCGCTGTAAAAAAACAGGCCACATACTACGTAACTGCCCATATCCAGATTCGCGAACATGCTTCAAGGGGGGTAAGCAAGGCCACATTTCTACGCGCTGCGTAAACGCCCCGAAACCTGGAACACCAGCCGATGATAAAGTCAAAGAAGTCAAGTTTCTACAGAACCACAACAAAATCTATGAAAAAATGGTAAAAATCAATGGTATATACGTTAAGTCTTACATTGATACCGGCAGTCAAGTTAACGTGCTCTCTACTCACGTGTCAAAACTACTGGATCTCGAAATCAACCCGTCTAACACCGTCCTCAAAGGATTCTCTGGAGAACATTTACCTAGCTGCGGAGAAGTAGTTTTCCAGCTGGAAATCGATGGCATACTTATCCCCTGTAACGCTCATTTATCAAATGTGGATATGGGGAATATAAATCTATTGGTTGGGCAGCCGATTATCAACAGCGACGGCATGACTTTGGTGGTTGCCGAAGGAAAAGCCACCCTCAAACAAGAGACCGACTTTACAAGACACATGGATGTAATTGAAGAACGCACTCGCTTCAAGGTCGTCACTGCAGGAGAAGAGTGCCTACTACCCGGACTTTCAATCATCAAAGTTAACGTGCTAGACAACGATGAAGATAACAATATCGTCACTACGCCACAACATTATGAGCTGCGAGGTTTAACCTACTCTATTCCAGCCACCCAGCTACGAGGCTCCGTCGGGTATATCAAGATCATCAACAATGGCGCTCAAAACATCATCTGGCAGCCTGGCGAAGTACTAACCAGAGCCGACAGCTGCATCACTTCGCCACTACCGGATGTTCAGGTTAGCCTACAAAATTACACATTGCCTTCGACTTCCGCAGCCAAAGCCAATAATGACTACAGTCATCCTATTGCGTCTCTGTTACACACTAGCCTAGCCAATGTAAGCGCTATTGGGGGAGTAAACGTAGATGATATCAGGTCGGGTAAATTGAATAAAAATGATCACGATAGTTTAATCACTTTATTGACGAATTACAGTGACTGTTTTGCGAGTAAAACACATGACTTAGGATGTACAGATTGATTACAAATGAAAATAAAATTAACAAGTGAACAGCCTATATACCGCCAACCTTACCGTTTGTCCCATAGCGAGCAGAATATAGTTAGATCCAAAGTTTCCGAGTTAATAGACGCTGGTATTGTCCGAGAGTCAGAGTCTTGTTTTGCTTCTCCAGTTATCCTTGTAAAAAAGAAGAACGGCGACAGCAGGCTATGTGTCGACTATCGGGCGCTTAACGCCATTACAGTCAAAGATAGGTATTCGTTACCCAATATTGATGATCAGGTCTCGAAGTTAGCAGGCAAGAATTTTTTCACAAGTCTTGATTTAGCACAAAGTTACCATCAGGTTAAAATCGCCCCTGAAGACATACACAAAACAGCTTTTATAACACCGCAGGGTCACTTTGAATATACCCGTGTTCCGTTTGGTCTAGCTAACGCACCGTCTGTTTTTATGCGACTCATTAACAAAATCGTAGATTCTATACGAAATTCCAATAACGCTTCTAAAGACGGTAGGATGAAAACTTTTAACGACTTTTCGAATGAATGCGAGGTATTAGCATTTTTAGACGACTTGTCAGCCTTACCTTCAGTCGATGTGCAGTCTGGTCTAGATATTTTAGAAAAGGTTCTTCAAAAATTTTACTCAGAAAATTTAAAGCTAAATATGAATAAGTGTTCATTTTTACAAAATAAAATCACATATTTAGGACATGAAATTTCATCGGATGGCATTCAACCTGGTGAATCGAAATTGGCAGCAGTGTCGCGGTTTCCTATTCCTAGTAACATTCACGAGATACGTCAATTTATTGGGTTATGTAGTTATTTCCGTAAATTTATTCAAAATTTCGCAATAATTGCGCGCCCAATAACAGATTTAACAAAGAAAAACGCTGTGTGGTATTGGGGCAGTAAACAATCTAACAGTTTTGAAAAACTAAAACAGTGTTTGTGTACAAAACCCATACTTGCTTTATATGACCCTGCACTGCCAACGGAGATTCACACAGATGCATGCAAATCAGGTATCGCTGGCATTTTGTTGCAAAAACAGAATGATAATTCACTATGCCCCGTTATGTATTTTAGTAGGGTAACTAGCAAAGAAGAAAGCATGTACCATAGTTACGAGCTTGAAACGCTCGCCGTTGTCGAATCGTTGCGTAGATTTAGGGTGTATATTGTAGGTAAACACGTTAAGATCGTGACTGACTGCACAGCTGTTCGTGCCACACTAACCAAACGTGACATTATCCCGCGCATTGCCAGATGGTGGTTGTCAATCCAAGACTTTGATATGAGTGTAGAGTATAGACCCGGGGAAAGAATGCAACACGTAGACGCGTTAAGTAGGAACCCAGTCGATATTAGAAATGTCAATCGCCTTGAAGTGTCAGACTGGTTCTACACCGTCCAGTACCAGGATGACAAATTAAAGCGAATCATTGACCAGCTTAGAGATGGCTCAGCTGCTACTGAAATAACCAACAATTATGTGATCTTAAATGACAGGTTATATAGAAAGACACTGCATGGTAATCGCCTTGTAGTGCCAGCATTAGCTCGATGGAGGCTGGTCCAGATGCACCATGATGATATTGGACATATAGGTATCCAAAGATGTATGGATTTAATAAAAAAAGATTACTGGTTTCCCAAAATGACTCGCTTTATTCAAAAATATGTTAATGCATGCCTTCATTGTGCTTATGGTAAAGGTGATCATGGAAAGAAAGAAGGAAAATTATTCCCTATTCCCAAACCTACAGAGCCTATGCTCATGGTGCATGTCGATCATTTAGGCCCTTTTTGCAAAACAGTGAAAGGTTATCAGTATATGCTAGTTATGACGGGTACGTATTTGAATATCGAAGATTAAAATACCTACTGTTAAAATATCGATGTTCATAACATCGAAAATGGAAATATCGAACGACCATAAAACCGAAAATTAAAATAACGAAAGTTTATAGTATCGAATGGTTAAATATCCTACGTCCAATATATCTAAAATCTAAATATCTACAAAAGTTACATCGAAAGATCCAAATATCGAAATACAGATTATCGAATGTCCTAAATATCGAAGTACAAACTATCGAACGTCCTAAATATCGATGGGTACATATAATATTTGAACATCGAAAATTAATATACCTACGTGTAAAAATGGGTTAATTTTCAACATTTAATACATTCATTAATTCACCCTAAAAATACGTACCTACAAGTTAAAATATCGAAAAAAATTTGACATAAGTAGTATGAGTGGAAAAAGGTTGCTTCTAATTCAAATTCAAATTCAAATTCAAATTCATTTATTTGTCCGAATATGGTACATATGGTCTTAAACTTATTAAACAGTCTCATCACATTCTGCCACGTGGGGCGCGCAAATATTAGGGTACATTGGTAAGTATATAAAATTATTACAAGTAAATTAAAAATAAGTACTAATTATATAATGTAAGGCATGTCAGGTAAAAGCATATTATTATATCTAGATTTTTGTCAAAATATTATTACAATGTCAAACTATCAAAGAGTCAGAGTATAAAAGATTACAATTAAATTAGGATGTCAAATTATCATTCAAAAAGTCATTTAAATTATAATAACATTTTTTACATAGCAATTCTTTAAGTTCCTTCTTAAAACCATTTAAATTTAACTTTTTCATTTGCTTTGGGAGTTTGTTAAAGACTTGCGGGGCTATACAGAATATGCTCTTCCACATTAATGCGGTTTTGGCTCTACGTCCGCGTAACATATCATTCCGCCTGTTACGTTTAACTGTATCCGATAGGTTGGGAAACAGGTGTGCATTCAGCTTAACAAATAAGGCAGTTTCGTAAATATACATGGACGCTAGTGTTAAAATTTTGTACCTTTTGAAAAATGGTTCACAGCTGTCCGTTACCTGTAGTCTGAACATGGCTCTGATGGATCGCTTTTGTGCTTTAAAAGCTGCTTCCCTATTGGTAGAGTTACCCTAGAATATAATTCCATATCTTAATACAGATGCTACAAGACCATGATATGCTGTTAGTAGTGCATCTGTATTAACTGTTGGGGCAAGTTTGTATAAGGCATAGGATGAACTACTAATTTTCTTACATAGCCCTTCAATGTGATCCTTCCAATTGAGCTGCCTGTCAATTATCAAACCTAGAAATTTGGCACTATCTACGTCATTAATTTTGTTTTTTTGGTATTGGACCTCCATTTTCGAACTGGGTTTTTTTTGACCAAAGTGCATTATTTGTGTTTTGCCAAGATTAATTCTTAGATTATTATTATTAAGCCAAGAGATTATTGAAGTTACCGCGTTGTTGACATCATCTTCATAGGACTCAGGTTTATCACACGCTATTATTATTGTACTATCGTCAGCAAAGAGTGTTATTGGGAAGTCTATCGCTTTGGGTAGGTCGTTAATATAAATTAGGAACAGTAAAGGACCCAATACACTGCCCTGGGGAACACCAAAGTATACTGTGCGTTCTTTAGACAGGTATGTTATTTCCTCTTTAGTCTTTATGTTTAAGTTAGTTATAGCAGTCAATTGTTTTCTTTTTGAAAGGTAAGAGGTTAATAAGTCCAGAACGTTACCTCTTATACCATAGGAGTCAAGTTTGTTTCTTAAGATAGTATGGTCAACGCAATCAAAAGCTTGTGTCATATCACAATACACAGCACAGACAGGTGTCTTATTATCAATATTACTCATAATTCTATTTAGAAAATCATAAATAGCCATGTTTATTGTCGTGTTCTTCCGGAAACCCTTTTGTTCGTTGCAGAGAATATTTTGCTTTTCTAAATATGTGTAAAGTTCATTATAAATATATTTCTCGAAAATTTTGGAAAATATTGGCAAAAGCGCAATAGGTCTATAATTTTGCATTTGTTGCTTATTACCTTTTTTTAATATTGGTTTTACTATAGATACCTTAAGACGGTCCGGAAAAACACCGTGGCTGATACACAAGTTCATAATATGGCTCAAATGTTTGGAGATTAAGTCGGCAACATGTTTTATAATTTTAGTAGAAATGTCATCATACCCTACGCTATTAGTGTTTTTAATACATTTTATAATGTTAAATATTTCTATGGGTTGACATGGGGGCATGAACATTGATTTTGGTTTATTTGTGATGTACGCACTCGATCTCCTACCTTCTCCGGGTATTGGCATTATTTTTTCAATGAAATAGTTGTTGAACTGTTCAGCAATTAATTGTGGTTTGTTGATAGTTTTATTTTCAATTTGTATAGTATTTATTGAGTCATTAGGTAGATTAAATTTAGAGTTCTTTATTATTTTCCAGGTCATTTTGCATTTATTGTCAGATGTTTTAATATTGTGGTCATTTTGTGATCGTTTAGTCAGATTAATTATTTTTTTAAATATCTTTGTGTAATTTGAATATTTTGATTTATTTATTTGAGTAGGCTTAAGTCTAGACGTCCATAATAACTGCCTTTTTTTTAAGCTACATAGTTTAATTCCTCGCGATATCCATTTTGGTTTTTGACTAGATGATATCTTAATACGTCTACGGGGGAAGCATAGGTCATAAAATAATTTAAATTGTTCAAAAAATAAGTTGAATGTATCATTTGGATCATCATTGTCATAGATTTCAGAAAATGATAGATTTTCCAGGCAGGTTCTAAATTTAGTAATATTCTCTTGACTAAAGTCCCGTTGTGACTTATACCAATATTTCAGAATACAGTTCAAACGTATGGGACATTTCAGCAATTGCGCAGTGTGATCCGATAGGGCAAATTCTATCACTTCCGTTTTGCATTTCTTATTAAAATTGTGGGCAATGTTATCGATGCAGGTCTGGCTTGCCATCCTGGTTGGTTTTCCTATGGCTAATGTCATGTTAAAGCTTGTTAAGAGATATTTTAGTTCTGAGGTCCTATTATTATTTTTCAATGTGTCAATATTTATATCGCCTGCTATGATAATATTCCTACAATTTCTTCTTGTTAGTAACATTAACACTTGCTCTAATTTGCTAAAAAATACATTGAAATTATCTGCATTTGGTACTCTATAAATACATACTATAACTACCTTATAGCTTGTTAGTTCAATTGCACAGCATTCTATTACATTCGATATTGAAAGTTCTGAAACCTCCAGTAACTCCCTCCACAAATGTCCAGAGCGGACCAGAACACAAGACCCACCTCTCTTACTATTTTGTCTGCTGAAACATGCAGCCAATGTATAATTTGGAACGACAAGGTGGTCCTCGTGACCTGACATCATAAAATGTTCCGTTACGCATAGTACATCGACAGGTTGGCCTTTTTCTGATAGTTCATTAAGACATATGGAAAGTGCGTCTGCTTTGTTAAGCAGGCCCGCTATATTTTGGTGTAGAACATACAGGTGTTTATTCACGAAAAAGATCACTACAAACGTTATTATTCTCGAAATGCTGTATATTTTGACTAGATGACTTATTAGTACATACCTTTTCTTGGAAGTTTTCGGTCTCACTTTTATTTATATTATAATATGTAATGTTAGTTTGAACAGATTTATCAACAACATTGTTATTATACTTATGTTGCATATCTTTGTTGCTACATCTAGATTTCAATTGTGAAGTAACTAATTTCTGGTAGTTTATGTTGTCGATTTCTATATTTATTTTAAAACACATAAAGCGCTTCGATACAAAGTTATAGTTATTAGCACTTACCATGACATCAGATGTGTCAATAAATTGGCAGTTGGGATAGTTTTTCACAATCAGTTTTATGTGTTTATTTAATAGGTTAGTATTTAGAAAGCGATTATTTAGAACATTTAGGATGAACACTTTGTTATTTTTTACTTTATGAAGTGAAGAACATAGCTCTGTTAAAAATAAGTAGGGATTTTTATCGTTACTTCCAATACCTAATACAATAATGTCGTCACTTTTTAGTCTTTCTGATAATTTGTCGAAGTTGGACAGGACTTGTGTACTCGTTGCATATGGTTTTGAGATTCCCGATACCGAGTATATGTTGTTCCATTTATTATTATTTCTTTGTGCTGCTATTTCTTGAGCAACGTCTCCGGCGCTACGGGAAGTGCAACCCCTTCGCCCTTGCGTAACAAAGATGCTTTGTTACAGCGGGCGGGGGTTGCCCTCCCTTCGCGCCTCCGGATTTTTATATACACTCTAGGGGTAACAGCCAAAAGACTACGTAAATTCGGGGTGCCCCAATTCGGTTTTGGAACAATTTCGACCTATTTTATCCATGAAAATCAGTGTCTAGTGTACAAGCATAGGTCAATCGTGAAGGTATTATTTAGGTCTTTAAATTAAAATATTTTCTTGAAAGTCAATACGTTGTGCTACTAAAGTTAGTGACAGAAACGTATCGCTGCAAAACCGACTCCACGTAGTCTTGTCTGCCCTACCCCTAGAGTGTAATTTAGAATCGCGTAGGCGCGGAGGGGCGAGGCAGCCCGCGAGCTGAGGAGCAGGTGGTTTTAACACCAGCTTCGGCTTGTTGGCCGGCTTTGCCGGCCAACCTCAGCTGCGGTGGTGAGCGTTTAGACCATCTGCGACGTTAAGCTCGCGTGGGACTGCCGGAGCCCTGCAGCGCCGGAGCCGTGCAAGAAACCATGCTTGCTTGCATGTTGCATGATTGCTGCATGCTTGTTTGCTGCTAGACTAATGACTACTTAATAGCAACGGGTTTGCAGGGTGTGACAATTTCACATCTACCTACATTTATGAATACACTCATACTGCCTATATAATTTTTTTTCGGTATTTCAACTAGTAGGTATTTTTAACGTAGATATTATGAATTTAGATGTATGAAATGTTGATATTTTGAACTTAGGCATAATGTCATTCGATATTTTGAATCATTGGTATTTTAAGCGTAGGTATTTTAATCTTCGATATTCAAATACGTACCCGTTATGACAGATGCTTTTTCAAAATTTGTTATTGCTGAGCCCACTCGAACGGTCAATTCAGTAGAAAGTATTAGAACACTAAAAAAAATATTTAGCTTATTTGGATACCCGGATAAACTTGTAACTGATCATGGAAAGGCTTTCACCAGTAGATATTTTAAAAAGTTTTCAACGGACAGACAGTTTAGACATATCTTGACTTCAGTTGCTTGCCCGCGAGCCAATGGTCAAGTAGAACGCTCGAACCGGACCATATTAAATGCGTTGCGCGCCACAGACCCTAGCGAAGCTGCAAATAATTGGGCCAACAGCTTACCAGACATTCTCTGGGGTATCAACAATACCACAAATGAAAGTACAACCTACAGGCCTTATGATTTGATGTTTGCCAAAAGTTCTAGGTCACGTTGTGATGTTATGACTGACGAAAGTATTAGTGAGTCAGTGGAGGTTAGGCGTAACAAAGCTAGTGCTCAGTTAAAGGTAGCAAGCGATAGGATGAAGCGGAACTTTGACAAGAAACGCAAAACAAGCCATATCTACAAAAAGGGTGACTTAGTACTTTGGCGGCAAGCACCGACAAGCAGTGCCACAAAAGTTAACACTAAACTAGTTGACATTTACTCAGGCCCATATATTGTAACTAAGGTGGTGGGCAATGATAGATATAGGATCCGAAGTATCAAGGGACTCCGAGGGTACAAAGCCTTCACAGGCTTGGTTGCAGTTGATTCCTTAAGACCTTATCGCAGCACGGTCCCTATATCTGACAGTGCCAGTAGTTCTGATGAACAACTTGAAACTGAAGACCTTATTGACCTACTTGAAAGTTAACCAAGTTCACTCCCATTGCGGGAGCAATCATTGTTGCAGGACGGCCGAATGTTACACCACACCGCCTGAGCCAATCACAGGACGCCACTCAAGCCAGCCAATCCTAGCCAAGCCAAGCCAACCCAAGCTACCGCCATAACTACCGGACGCCTCCGGTGGGGGAAATGCTATTTAATGCCATGCGAGCTCATTTTCTCTCTCTTGTTGCTGCAATTATCCGAGTAAGCTGAAGCTCTGTTTGATTAACTATTGATTATATTAAACCAGTGTGTACTAGACAATTCTGCCTTTTTCATTTATGCCCTTCTGTTTCAGTACTCAGGGATGCTGTCGATGCACCCTGCACTGACTTTGGTTTGGAATTGTTGTATTATTTTGATGTTGCTTTGTTTGGTACAGCCCCAAAGTTGGATCCTTTCTTATGTATTGATAGACAGGATTTCCTTCCGAGTAACCAATACATACTTTTATAACGTATATCGAGTTCCTGTCTTTTCTTTTTAAAATGAGCTTTCCACCGCAACTTGGCGTCGAGAGTAATGCCAAGGTATTAAGCTGTATTAGCATAAGGCACTTGCATGCCGTTTATGTAGACGTGTTTGTTTATGAAGTCAATGTGAATTGATTTTGACTCATTCAGTTTGATCTTCCATTTTTGTGTCCAGTCATAAACTTTGTTCACAGCTAGTTGAACTTTTTCTACTGCTTCTCTGTGGCTTGACCCGGTGGCCATTATTGCAGTATCATCTGCAAAGGTCGTGATGGTGTTATTTTCCAGTTCTGGGATGTCACATGTGTATTATAACAAGTACAAAATTGGACCTAGCACACTTCCTTGAGGTATACCAGCCTTTATAGCTTTTAACTCGGAATATGCGCCGTGGTGGGTACTCGATTTCCACGCGAATGTAGTCGCGGGCAGAACTTAGTACCTAGCCCGAGTCTTAAACATAGTCAACCTTGATACTACTATAATAGAAGTGTGACCGAAGTTTTTATCAATGAAAACGTCCGCAAAAAGTGAAGTATTTTTAGAAGATTTTTTTTTATGATTACCGCGAAGGATGTCGGAAGCGGCTTTGCCCTGTGACCCAGTAAATAAGATAAATTGCGCGCCTTAACTGTCGCATCCTCCATCTATTAATGAAAAAACGAGCAGTTCGCATGATGTTGGAAAAAGGGACATGACATTTTTTTGAATGAAGCTTTTGTTTCTTTCAGTAGTGGGTATGTTCTTTTTGAGGACTTCGCCATTTTTTTGTTATTAATCATAGTTTAGCCAGTCCGAGGCAAACCCACGATCTTTCAGTGATTAAATTAAGTAGTTACTTACGTAACGTCAAACTTATTCGAAAAGTAACTCTGTCAATCGATTAACATTTAAAAATTAAAAACATTTACCTTTGCCAGAAAAATTACGTAACAAACAAAAAAAGCATACCTTCAGTCGAATTGAGAACGGCCTCTTTTTACAAGGTTTTGATTTTTTATTTGCAAACCATTATTCGACCATTTCTAGGTATCCAACTGAGCTGAAATTTTGTAAGCACCTTTAGCTCAGTCTGGTGACAATACAATGTCCAATACTCAATATTACAATAAATTCAAAATGGCCGCCGCTCCAAGATGGCGGATTACATATTTTTCATCAACCCTCTTAATATGGATATCAAATGACAGGGTTTGAAGAGTAAAAAGACGATAAAGTTAGTAAGACTAAGAAAGTAAAAAATAAAATGAAACTTAAAAAACATTTTTATAAACCTTAAAAAAAAATAAAAATAACACGAAATAAAAGGCAAATAGAAAAGCTTGAGGCATTGATATTGTGTAGTACACTGTATAACGGGCAGCTTACATCAGTGCCTCAAGCTTTTCTTTTTTCATTTTAGTTCGTGTTATTTTTATTTATTTTAGGTTAAAAGCTTGTTTTTAAAAATGTTTTTTTATTTAGAAGTCGGTTGAAAATAAGCGAAATTTTGACGTGAGAGTGAGTGAGGGAAAACGGAGCTGTATTAGCTTATTTATATCTATTGGGATTGGTCCATGTGACCGAAATTCGATTAAGAAAATATTATGGCATCAAAAACATAACTTAAAACAAGTGTCTATACAATGCTTCCTTGGTTACTAAAAATTCAGCATTCTAGTTTTATCCACAACGAAGTTATAGGGGGTCAAAAATGTCCTGAACTGTTTCGAGAAAAGGATGGTACCGTGGCCGTGCCCGTGGCCTTGCCCCCAGATTTTAATATGGCTTATGTTTAACGAACCTCCAGATCTAGTAAATGATCACCAAAGATAGTAAATAAAATAAAACCAATAAAAAAATAGCAAATGATCACCAAAATTCTGTTTTCTAAAACTGTATTGTAGAAATGTATGAGTTTGACTGTAAAAAGCGATTTAGTTCTGGCGTAGGGGGTCACAGTTGTAACCTAAACTAACCATGTCGGATCCGCCCCAGGGGGGACTTAAAGGTCAAAAAGATTTTGGTTATTTTGCGCACTAAAATTTGGTGATCATTTACTACATTTGGTATTTAGTATATTTTTTTGGTAAGGGAGCTTAAGATCCAAAGGTATTTTTTGGTGGCCATTATATTTATTCCCTTTTAATATTACTGTCTTGTATCTCCTAGCCACATCGCTCATTCTTCTAAGATCCTTTACCAGAGATACAGTCTGAGTATTTAGTTGTGCGTTGTTGTCATGAACGGAAGCCGCTCCATCAAGGTCATATTGATCAGCTACAGAACGCCTCAATTACACCGCAGTTACAAGCATTAGCTGTTGATTAACGCTAATAATTGTAACTACATATTTCAGCTAAAATTGGATACTTGGCTTTGTGAACGAATTTATAGGTAGTCGATAAAATGAGTCGAAAGAAATGGATGTTTGGTTGAAATTAGCGAAGTTCATCGATCGCCTGTTTACCTTTTCTTCTAAAAATCTAGTGTAAGGAATCTAATCAATCTTTCATTTGGGAAAATAAAGCCCTTATTACACTTGGTTAAATTAACTCGACTAAATTCAGTCGCTACTGAATTCAGTTACTACTTTTATTACTGAATGCGATTACACTTTACTGAATTCAGTAGCGACTGAATTTAATCGACTAGATTAAGTTTCTTGACAAAAAAAAGATGACACATTACAACATCATGGATTCATGCTGTTTGTTTAATTTGCATTCTATAATTTTTTTTGACGACACGTTTGGCGCATTGGCTAATCAGTTAGCTCTTGCGCTGCGTGTCGCGAGGTTCGATTCCCGCATGGAACAAATATTTGTGTAGTCTTCACATAGTTGTTCCGTGTCTGGCTGTTAGTGTATGTGAGTTTGTTTCTAAATGCACCAACGATAGGTACAGGATAAACTCCTAGTGTGGGGCAATGTTTTATTTAAAAAAAACTGACAGTACTGATTTTGAGAGAGAGCGCAGATCATTGACTGTCCGATGTAATATGTTGGCTCGCAGGTTTGCACGATGTACAAAACAAGTGAAGATGACACTGTCCAAAGCGTATTGTCAATCCTTTTACACGTGCAGCCTGTAGGTTAACTATTTGCGGAGGGCATACAGTGATCTGCGAGTGCAGTATAACAATACGTTCAGGGGTGTGATTCTGTAAGACCTCATTCTAAACTTCGAATCTGAATCCGCTGTGAGTTTCTTGATTGGCATTCTATAAACTATAATAATTCGAATTTACACTAGCGCCACCCTTTCGAGCGTGTCAGCGAGTTGAAGTAAATTGACAGGGACATTTTGACAGATAAAGTATGAGATAACGTAAGAAGTGGCATTCTGTACGGTAATTACCCTGTCACTTCGACGCTCACTTCGCACTAGAACCCGATTCAAAGTGTCAAATATATCAAGGTAATTTTGAACCTTATGCGAAGTGAGAGTGAATAGCGATGTGAGATGCGAGTTGTTGTTTGAATTTTACAGAATTGACTTACAGGATGAGGCTGCCACGGTTTTGCAGCGCCTCTGGCATGTTTGTTAAGGCCAACGTAGATAGTTTTGCGACAATTAATGCGCAAGCGTTTCACCTCCATCCTAACACGCATGCGTGCTCGTTCCAACAGCATCTTCCGCGTATTGACCGATCGATGGGACTCTCCGATGCTTGAGCGCTGGATTCGACTTCATACAGTCAAGTGAACAGGTCCTCTGACGGATTGTCAAACAATGTATTGTTTTATTTTAATCTTTCATTGTGTAAGTTGTTACTAACAACAGTACGGATGTGTGCGCTGAAATAAATGATTATTATTATTCACATTTATTTATTTCATATACCATATTAAATTACATTTATAAATATTAGTAAAAAAAAAACATTTAAAAATATAAAAAATAGTAGCCCACCGGTATCGGGAACAGGGTCCAAGCTACCGGTGGTCAGGGCTCCTGAGAGAGGAATCTCCTGACTATACGCGCCGTGTCCAGGAGTACCGCTTTCTGTATCAAGCCCTTGATCCAGCTGCCCAACGAGAGCCTCCTTAGGTGTTGGTCGAGGCTCTTGGAAATGAGTTCATTGGCCATATTATTATTATTATTATTAAAAATATTGTAAATGCCTGAAGATAGGAAGGTACCCAAGAATACCTATAAGAATTTTAACTTCTCTAAACATCTTTATTTTTTTTGTTCAAATCCTGCCATGATCCTTTTGCTGTTATGTTGTTTATTGTAGGAGACGTCAGAGCCTCAATGTTCGGTATTGCCAGGACTAGGTTTGTATTTTCTTTCTAAAATCTCGAAAAATCGAAAAGAAAATGCCCCCAGCTGGGGCGGGCCGCTTGTAAGCTACATTTTAGTATAAAAAAATGAGGGGATCCGTAGGTCCTGGCGGGGGCGCAGTGAATGCGCGAGTGAATCCCCGACCATAGATCGGTCGAGGAACACGGTGGTGCTTTTAGCCGGTAAGAGTCCCGGCACATTCCCCCCGTCTTCCCCAGACGGGGGATAGTCCATGAGGATTCCCCACGATAAAAAATGATCCGTATGGTCCGTAGGTCGCGGGCAAAGTACTAGTCCACAATAATTTAATAAACAGTAAATGAATGAATATTATAAAAGAACACAATTCCAATAATTGCACAAACAAAGCACTACCGCGATAATATTGTTTCAAAACTAATTAGTTTTTAAATAAATAATTTTAACCACGAAATGAGTCAATACAATTCACCTCAATTGTATTATCTTTGCACATGCGCACTACAGGTGCACTAGCACTTGACCAGATGCTGCTAAAAAGATGATTTTCATTGTTCCCTGCATGCAAAGCTGTTGCAAGACTTTCCTTTGTTGTTAATTATTTTAGATTAGTTAATTCTGCAAGTAAAAACATTTTATTTAAAGAGCGTATTGGTGTTGGTTGGCGCTTTAAAAAACATGCTTTTACTTGCTTTTAATGCTTTAAGGCTGGCCTTATCTGCATAATTCAATAAATTTATGAGAAACTAGCAACCCGACCCGGATTCGCATGGGCCTATAGCCTTCCTTGGTAAATGGACTATCCAACACAAAAAGATTTTTTGAATTCGAACCAGTACATTCTGAGATTAGCGCGTTCAACCAAACAAACAAACTCTTCAGCTTTATAATATTAGTATAGATACTGATAAATATTTGTGTCAAGAACTGCAGTCAAAGAGTAATGAATGAACCCCTACTCGTATTCGTAGATCTTTGACAGTCGTTATGGGTTGTCAGAAGCCAGAAAGTCTGACAACCAGCATTACCAAGGGGTATCATGTTACCCAGTAAATGGGTTATGGAGGTAGATAGGCAGTCGCTCCATGTAAAACATTGGTATTCAGTTGCATTTATTTATTTATTTATTTATACTTCATGCACAAAGGCGGACTTAATGCCTTAGGCATTCTCTACCAGTCAACCAAGGGTTGTGAAAAGATAACTTAGCAGATGCATAACAAAATAATGCTATTTAAAAGATATAAACTTTTTTGACGCCCTATTATTTTAGTTTTTTAGATTATATGTTATCTTTTATTATTCATGTAATTAATGTAAATTAAATTAGATCATTCAAATGAGGATAAACATTTTAATTAAATAAATATGTTACTGTTTTCTAATAGCGTTATCGATTGTAGATTGTCAATTTGGGTAATTTGGCTAGGGCCCCTGGTATATAACATGTTTATGATAATAAAAATAATAATAATAATAATCATTTATTTGCCAGAATGTAGGTGTACAAAGTATGATGTTAAACATAGATAAATGTGGCCCATTTACATTCTACCAATACTTGTGGTGTGCAAATATTTAATGTCACAATACAATAAATTATTAGAAATGTCTGATTTTATCTAATAATTTAAACCTTAAAGTTAAAATTAAAAAAAATGAAATTGTTAAAATGTCAGAATAATAGAAAATAAAATAAATAATAATATATATTTTGTTAGACTGGTAGCCGACCCAAACATAGGAAAAGGTTAGGCAGATGATGAATTCATTGACTGAGACACGCCGCACGCGTAAGATCTGAGTGTACAAGTGATTAAAAGTGACACAGTCATTGTTTACTCATGAATGAGGTGCAGATGCACTTGGATTAATTGATGCACAAAGTTCCATGCCCTTCCAGGAAGGGAAGATACCGGTAAATGTAACCGCAGACTCTGACTTGAGAGCGGATTGCATCATTCTGATCTAAGTGATGTCGGTTTTTTTTTTAAATTAGATTTAACTTCAAAGTTCTTTAATAATCAATTTTAAAATGGCTCGTCAATAATTTACCTACAAATAAACTAGACTACAAACAGACTAAGGTTTTACCACAGATATGCACAAAATTTGTTTAGCGCTCTGTTTGTTCGAAAAAAATATAAGTAAGTACATTGTAGTTACAAATTTTTAATTGTATTCGAAAAGTTTTATTTTTAATTGTATTCGAAAAGTTTTATTTTTAATTGTATTCGAAAAGTTTTATTTAAGTAAAAATAATTATCAAATAGAACTATTTCAAGTAATACAAGTAGGTCGATTCTGTAAAATTCAAACAACAACTCGCATCTCACATCGCTATTCACTCTCACTTCGCATATGGTTCAAAATGACCTTGATATATTTGACACTTTGAATCGGGTTTGAGTGCGAAGTGAGCGTCGAAGTGACGGGGAAATTACCTTACAGAATGCCACTTCTTACGTCATCTCATACTTTATCTGTCAAAATCTCCCTGTCAATTTAGTTCAACTCGCTGACACGCTCGCAAGGGTGGCGCTAGTGTACATTCGAATTATTAACCGAGTTTTTAGAATGCCAATCAAGAAACTCACAGCGGATTCAGATTCGAAGTTTAGAATGAGGTCTTACAGAATCACACCCAAGTTCTTTTAAAATATTGTAAAAAAGTATGTTACCTTTACAAAAAAGCAAGACTTTGGAGTCGGTTGTCTTAAATATATTGTTCGGTTTTCAGTACCAGTAAGGTACGGTAACGCTAAAGATCAAGTTCATCACTGATTAATGAAAGTTTTTCTGACTTCTCCCTATGCTTTAGTCAATATAGCACTGGTGTCTTATAAATTAGGATAGCGTTTAATGTATTAAAACCTTCCCAGAAAAATATGTACAGTCGATTTGCGAAAAGCCCATCCAAATCGGATCAGCAATTATTGTTTGAAAATCACTAACATTTTTATCGTAACGTTTTCAAATATTTCGGTTTGATAAAATTATTACATAATGTACGTCTGCATGTTTTTGTGCTAAAATGCAACTTAAAATACAAGGACGTGACATTTAATCGATACTTAATAATACATATAATAATACCTACGTATGTTCAAATTATAAATATTAATGAAAACGTATTGGACCAGTTTTATTTGCAAAACATCAAATACGATTAAAATTACAATAGAATATAAAAAGAACGGACGAGTTCTTAAAAATGGCCGAATAAATATATTTTTGATTTAGCGAATTTAAATTATTTTAGATTTTTTTAAGGCGGTGTGTTTTTCAACCGACTGCAAAAAAGGAGGAGGTTATCAATTCGCGTGCATTTTTTTTTTATGCTTGTTACCTGAGAACTTTGGACTGGGTGAACCGATTTTGATGATTCTTTTTTTATTTGAAAGCTAGTGCTTCCCGTGTGGTCCCATTTTAATTTGGTCCAGTTCTGACAATGGCATCCATGAGAAAACCATATAAGTCTTAAATTTGCATTTAGTATGTACGCGATTTGTTACGCGATTTCTCCGGCAAACGTAAACCGATTTTGAAAATTCTTTTTTTTATGGATAGGGTATACCTCAGGGGTGGTCTCAGATAAATATTATCGAAATAGATCCAGCACTTTTTGAAAAATCAACAAATACCCAAAAATTTTACAAAGACGACGTTTTAGTTTCTTCAATCTTTGGAGTAGTCAACTTTTAATCTCTGTTTTAACCGTGTTGCCGTTCCTTAATAGATTAGGATGAGAAGGAGGTACTAAAAAGCGGAAAATAAAAAGCTTTTTACAAAAAAGACAACCGCCTTCAAAAACTAAAAAGTGAAAAATAACTTTAGCACAGAACACACATTGACTTTAGTTTCGAAAGTCGGTGGCTTTGTTCTGTTTGTTGTTGTTTTGTATTGCCACCTACTTGAAAAATGAAATGAAATCTAATTGAGAACTTCCTTTTTTGTGAAGTCGGTTGAAAAGGGGAAGGTCATTGGGTATTAAAAATATCATCCGCAGTACTGTCAATAGGTCAAGTGCCCATAGGTTGGCAGCATTGCCACGTTGTATGGCAATGCTGATTCTTTGACCCCATGGTCTAAGTGATACAAGTGAAAACGGCTTAAAGTGCACACACTAACTATGATACGGTACGATGAAACCATTTAATTTTATAAGTGTGCTACAATATCGCATTGGGTCTAGCCAGTAAGGGTTTGTATGTTTTGTTTTATTTGTTTTATTCATTAGGGACAAAAAATAGTTACATGCAGAAAAATACAGAGAATACATATCTAACATTTAATATACATGTATCCCCCACCATTATCCACAATTTAACAGAAGGAAAAAGGAAGTGCAAGACGAGTGATAAAAAAAAAGAAAAACAAAACTGCCACAATAATGCTATGTTGCTTAGCTTAGCTTAATTTGACTTAAATTACAGATACATTATTCGCCAGACACCAATATCGTAAGCCATTTTCTTAAAATGAAGTTTAGAATGAGTAAATAAATAATAACTACCACGAATAATATTAATTAGGTATTTAGATTGTATTTCTTGAAAATATGACGAAAACATCACAATACGTCCTACACTACCGGAGTAAAATTAAGTATTTCATTGACTAAATGCGTCACTACAAAACTTAAGCATAATAAACATTATTTTATTGGATGGATTTCTTGTAAATTGGATGACAAAATACCGTCACAATACTTAGTTCATAACATCTTACATAGTCGGTACCTACCAAAGTACAATTACATATTTTATTGACATTTCTTGTCATGTTGATCCTGTGGGACGTTTTGGGACGCCATCCAGCCCGATGGACCGATGTCCTGAAGAAGGTAGTCGGTGGTGACTGGATGCGGAAGACAGATAAATACCGGGAAAATAACCACTTTTATGAAAAAAAAAAAAACAACTTTAGCACATACGACTTTAGTTTCGGAAGTCGGCGGCTTTTGTTATGTTTGTTGTTTTGTATTGCCACCGACGTTAAAGTTTTTGAAAGGAGGTGTCTTTTTCGTAATAAAAAAGTTTTTAACCGACTTCAAAAAGGAGGAGGTTCTCAATTCAGTTGGTTTTTTTTTTATGTATGTACATCGATTACTTCGAGATTTATGATCCGATTTAGGTGATTCTTCTTTAGTTTGATGCGGAATTGTTGCCATTTGGTCCAATAAAAATTTAACATTATTTAGCCCAGTAGTTTTCATTTTATGTTTTTTATTTTGATTTTTTATGTATTTACTTGTATATTTGACCACGCATAAGTTTTTTCAATGTAGTCCGATTTCGATTATTCTTTTTTTAATTGATAGTGTATACCTCAAATTTAGTTGCATAAAAATTTCAAGAAAAAATTCAACCCGCAAGGGTTGAAAATTAAGGGATGACAGATTTTTTTTAGTGTCGCCGTTTCGTAATTCATTTCTATGATGAGAAGTGGGCACTAAAAAGCGAAAAAAAAATTTTTAACAAAAAAGACAACCGCCTTCAAAAAGTATTAAATAACTTTCAATTCGCAAGTCGGTGGCAATACAAAACAACAAGCAAAACCAAAGCCGCCGACTTGCGAATTGAAAGTTATTTTATATACTATAATACAAGTTTGTTTCACAATCACTGCACGCTATCTGGTATTACGCAAAGAGTATGGATTATGATTTTGAATTCGCTTTGATAATTGATGTTATAATAATTAATGCTACGTTCCATAACAATAAACAAATATGTCTGCGCCCGCGTCCGTCTCTGTTCGTCAGTGTTGCCACTTGCCACTTTGCCAGTGAATGAAAATGAAAGTTATCGGCCATCCCATCGCGCAGATTGACGAAGGGTATTGGTTACGTTGGGTGTAGATATAATTATTATTATTATTTTTTATTTACTGTTTTCTCTAATTTACTTTTTTACATGTATTTATATTTGTTTATTCATTTACACTATTTATTTTTTATTATGTCCGTATCTGACCGTGGCATCACTTTGGGCCCTATCAGAATATCAGCGCTGTGACATTTTTAAATGTTACAGCACAATGCTGAGATAGGGGCCTTTTGGCATCGTACAGGACCGATTAGTTTCTTATTTTTTATTTTGTAATAATATTAAACCTTGTTGTTATTTGTGTGTTTCGTCCTGTGCGGGCTAATAAATGCTTTTTCTTTCTTTCTTTCTTTCTTATACTTTTTGAAGGCGGTTGTCTTTTTTCTCTCTCCATTTTTGAAGTCGGTTAATAATGTCCCGAGACTTATTTCCAACTGTCCACTGTTGGACATCATCACTTCAGCTTACTAAAGGTCCACCTTGCCCCTTTGGCCTGCCTGCACTCGTCAAGCGGTCCACAGTCTTTGGTGTAGATCCTTGGTACGTTTTCTTACCGGTAAATCTTTCTTACGGTCGAAATGATGACGATGATATGAATTTCTCAAAAGTTTGATGACAAAATGCCCTCACACTCAACACATCACAGCTTCCGTACTACTATAGTACTTCAATTATTTCATTGACCAATGTGTCACTATAGTAGATCAATTACTATATTCTCGCTAGCGCACGGTCGGTTCTGAGAAGGATAGTGTATGAGTCATCCGTGCGCGCGCGCATATCGTAAACACGGCCGCTATATTCTTGAGGTACCGTTTGGGAGGCTGCGAACCGGTGACTCGCTATGGAAGTTTTGTAACTGATTCGATTAGGTTGCAATGTTGTGTATTTACAATACACAGGTATGTTTTTTAGAAAAGTAAATTTCGTTATCATTCAATGTATTTTCAACATTAAATAGATGAACTGCGGAATTGGGCCGACCACCTGCTGCATGGGTCAAACCTCCACAATGTGGGTTCCGGAAAACGTTCAGCAACATCTTCAGACCCAGGCGAAGATGGCGGGATGAGCTTGACGCTTTCAAGAGGGATGAAGACTGCTCTCTCGAAAAAAGCTTGAAAGAAGCAAGCATATAAAGCAACTTTTCGTCGACATGTACAGAGAAATTACATCTGAAAAAAATTGTTGGTAATCTACATGATATGATACGTAATTTGGTTTAGCCACAATTTTTCTATCGGTATCACATAAGAAAAAAAATGTCAAATCACCTCCAAATCATTGAGATGAAACCATTTTACTCCTTAATTTCTTATCAATAGAGTATAAAAAAAATATCTACTGCTTTGCAATACAAAGGAAAATGATTTGGTTTTGTTACTTTTTACAAAATATGAATTATTTTTATTACAATAAATTAAAAATGCGTCCGATTAAAGACTGCGTCTACATCACCCCCGCACTCGTCCACAAATTCAGTACGGGCCAAATGCTCAAGGTTATTGGCATGTATACAAGCCCTTAACCTTAACCCACGCTGGCTCTAGACAGAGGGTTGGAACGGAGAAAGGGAGGCCTTTGCCGTGCAGTGGGAGAATACAGGCTAAAAATAAATAAATACATGAAGAGAAACAACAACAAACAAACTATGCAGAACCTTTCGAAGACAGCTGAAAATGCCAGTACCTACCTATATATGCGAGTATATACTGGCATAGCACGCCCCATATTACAATAACAAATTCTAACTGAATTCTTAATAAATAAACCCAATTACGCTTTACTTGACCTAGGAATAAAACCTTTTTTTTTTGTTTTTTTTTTTATTGCGCGGTGGAAATCCTCATGGACTTACTCCGTCGTGGGGGTGACGGAGGGGCATGCCGGACTCTTACCGGCTAAAACCACCGCGGTGTTCCACCTCTGCCTATGGTCGGGGGTGCGGGATTCGCATGAGCATTCACCGCTCCCCCGACAGGCCATGACCTACTGTTCTTCAGCAGGTCCCACCTCCCCATGCGGCCATAGCCGAAAACCTAGGAGGTCAAACTCAGAAGTACTACTATTGCACTAACGAGACTATCTCTCAAGGTAAGCAAACAAGAGTGATTTAGTAAATTAAATGAACTTAGTAAACTTCCTGAGAAAAAAAGCTTTTTACAAAAAAGACAACCGCCTTCAAAAAATGAAAAATAACTTTAGCACAGAACACACATTGACTTTAGTTTCGGAAGTCGGTGGCAATACAAAACAACAAACAGAACAAAGCCACTGAATTTCGAAACTAAAGTCAATGTGTGTTCTGTGCTAAAGTTATTTTTCACTTTTTGAAGGCGGTTGTCTTTTTTGTAAAAAGCTTTTTATTTTCCGCTTTTTAGTACCTCCTTCTCATTCAAATCTATTAAGAAGAGATTGAAAGTTAACTACTACAAAAATTGATGAAACTAAAACGTCGTCTATGTAAAATTTTTTGGTATTTGTTGATTATTCAAAAAGTGCTGAATCAATTTCGATAAAATTTATATGGGACCACCCCTGAAGCGTACCTTATCTATAAAAAAAAGAATTTTCAAAATCGGTTTACGTTTGCCTGAGAAACCGCGTAACAAATCGCGCACGTACTTAATGCAAATTTAAGACTTATACGGTTTTGTCATGGATGCCATGGTCAGATCTGGACCAAATTAAAATGGGACCACACGGGAAGCACTGGCTTCCAAATAAAAAAAGAATCATCAAAATCGGTTCACACAGTCACGAGAAATCAAGTAACAAACATAAAAAAAATATATAAAAAAAAATTAAAAAAAAAAAAATACAGACGAATTGATAACCTCCTCCTTTTTTGAAGTCGGTTGAAAAGCGAGGCAGAAGTCGACCACCCGCCATATAATGGCTCTCTACTGTGACCTGGGACTTAACAACAAACAAAACATCAACAAACTTATTTTTTACATAATGTTAGCTTGCATATTTTTGTTAAATATTTATTATTTCAACTTTTTTTTTATTTATTTACCTTAAGTCATGACTGTGGCCGCCCGTGACATCTCTGCAAGGCCCTGTCAGAATACCAGCGCTGCGACATTTCATGTCGTAGCATTGTGCTGAGACAGGAGCCTTTTTGGTCTCGTGAAACCTGTATTCATAAGGCTTTATTTTTATGTTTTATTGTTTTATATAACCCTTTTTATGTTGTGTTTACCTGTACGAGGTTACAAATAAACTATTTTTCTTTTCTTTCTTTCTTTCTTTCTAAACAACAACAACATAACCACCCCAACTATACATCTATAAACTGTACCTACTTTCTGTGCAAATACAGTACAAGTCAAAACAGACAAGTACAGTCACGAGCAAAAACATGTTAACAGTTGGTCTCATTCTAAACTGATTTTCTCCTTAACTATTGATTGAATTGTTATGGGGTTACGAGTAGGGTATTTTTGATCCCGAACTACTATAAAATAGGTTTTATCTATAAGTTGAAATAGTTATTTCACGAGAAATTTGCTTTTGAATTATGCAATCTGTATACATATTTAAGCTCGTGACTGTACTGCATATAGTGTCCCACGTAACTACGTAAAAGGCTCTTGTTATGTAATTTTAATTGATTGTTATTGAGAAGGAATTTGATTTTGATTTGATGTATAATTTGTTTGTTGATGTCAATGATTTATATTGTATTTAATAGTTTGTATTAATTTATGTGTGATCTTGTAATTACTATTCAAAAAAGTTTTCCAATAAGGGCTTGAAGACATGAAATAAATGTTTTTTCAACCGACTTCAAAAAAGGAGGAGGTTATCAATTCGTCTGTATTTTTTTTTTAATGTTTGTTACCTGATTTCTTTGGGCTGGGTGAACCGATTTTGATGATTCTTTTTTTATTTGAAAGCTAGTGCTTCTCGTGTGGTCCCATTTTAATTTGGTCCAGTTCTGACAATGGCATCTATGAGAACACCGTATAAGTCTTAGATTTGCATTAAGTATGTACGCGATTTGTTACGCGATTTCTCCGGCAAACGTAAACCGATTTTGAAAATTCTTTTTTTTATGGATAGGGTATGCTTCAGGGGTGGTCCCATATAAATTTTATCGAAATTGATTCAGCACTTTTTGAAAAATCAACAAATTTTACATAGACGACTATATTATAATATCATTGTAGACGACGTTTTAGTTTCATCAATCTTTGTAGTACTTAACTTTCAATCTTTTCTTAATAGATTTGGATGAGAAGGAGGTACTAAAAAGCGGAAAATAAAAAGCTTTTTACAAAAAACACAACCGCCTTCAAAAACAAAAAAAGTGAATAATAACTTTAGCACAGAACACACATTGACTTTAGTTTCGGAAGTCGGCGGCAATACAAAACAACAAACAAAACAAAGCCACTGAATTTCGAAACTAAAGTCAATGTGTGTTCTGTGCTAAAGTTATTTTTCACTTTTTAGTTTTTGAAGGCGGTTGTCTTTTTTGTAAAAAGCTTTTTTTAAATTTAGTTTTTTAAATAAATAACTCAAATTGATAATCAGACAATTCAGGATAGAACATCTTGGCGCCGAGTAACGAGGAGAGCCAACCCCAAATGATGGAAAGAGGCTAAGACAATAAAGTGAATTTAGTAAATGTCAAATAAGAAGAATCTTATGAATAACACTTTTGATCAATGAGTCAATTTTGTCAGATTCCGTTCTGAGTATAATTTAATACCTTATACGACAAGGAAGCGCCATCACCCTTCTATGAGTCACAACCATCTCAGAGGTAAACACTGTAGAGGAAGTGGGCGCTCTGACTCTGTGAGTCATAGCGTAAGAACCAAAGTCAAGGTCACAGGTTCGATACTCGGAACCGTGACTGTTTTACCGAAAACGACGCGGATTCTGTAGTAAGAGGTGTAGAGGTTAATGAACTATATGGCGGGGAGATTGATAAGGATTTTATCTTAGATAATTTTAGAATGAGTCATTTACGTAGAAGTGGAGCACCTGATTTGTCGAGAGTCGAATTGTCCAGAACACGTTCTTATTGGCCAGAAGTGGTGGTGTGCTGATGATGATGAGGGCTAGGGCCCTTGACGGAGCTGAGGTAGCGGTTGAGGTTCAAACTATTTTTAACAAATACCGTCTAGCTTATAATTTCTTGTTGTAGGAATTTAGTAATTTCATATAGGTTTGTTGTAAAAAAAAACCGCCCAAATGTCAAGTCCCTATCTAAAAATGAAATCTATCTCTAATTAGACGCTGCATCCTACGATTATCCCTGAGTACTTTATTTTATTATCAAATTAATCAGGGATCCGTAGGGAAATTCATGCGAGCAAAAGCAAGTTCTTCTGAATTCGAAGTCATCATTTCATAATATTAAAACTTTGTATTAGGCTATTACAATGAGGTTAAACATGGTTAAAGTAGATTCTCTATACTAGTAACTACATTGCGGTTTAAAGTATTCAGCGGTGAGTATGATAGGCACATAATACATTTTAATTTGGTATCTAAAGTCGGCAACACTGGGGTAAACCACTTGGCCATGTAGGTATCTTTGTATAACGGTCACCAGTATCCTCCAGGTGTAGCCTGTTATGTCATCATTTGCCTAGCCATTTCCCAACTATATTGGTGTCGGCTTCCAGTCTAACCAGATGCAGCTGAATACCAGTGTTTTACATGGAGCGACTGCCTATCGAACCTCCACAACTCAGTTACTCGGTAACACGATACCCCTTGATAAGACTGGTTGTCACACTTTCTGACTTCTGACTGTCCTTAACGACTGCCAAATATTTACAAATGACAGCCGGGACCAACGGCTTTACGTTGTTTCCGAGTTTATAATGATAAATATAAATAATATTTTTATAAAGGGAAGGTTAAACTGTTCTATATTTACTGGCAAATAGAGTGCATTAAGAAATTAAAAGACTATATTATTACTATTATCATGGGTTTTTTTGTAAGGACGTGTGGGTGTTTGTTACGTGGTATAATGTGAAAGTCTTAATTTTTTTTTATATTCTAAAAGCTTGCATTTGGCCGCAACTCACCTGATCTTAGTGATGATGCGGTCTCGCTTGCCTAGGATGAACTGGTTCACTCGTGCCTTGAAGACACCCGGATTGTACTTTTACATTAATTTTTGTTTTAATTGACGCGCTGTTTTGAATCATACATACATACGTTGCGTATGATTCAAAACAGCGCGAAAAATTAATAATAAAATAACTAAGCGACATTTCGAAAATGTAAAAACTACAAATTGTAGTATGAATGTTAAAGATTAATATGAATTCAAGTTTGTGAAAAAAAAATAGAGTTTACTAACAAAACTCAACTAAATACGAGATTTTTTTAAAGATTTTTGTACAACTTTACGTATTTTTGTTTATTAAATTAAACAGTATTCTTATTTTTTGCCAACGATAATCGGTTAACACATTCACTGTGGTATTCATTACATATTTTTTATGGCAATTATGGTAAAAGTATTGATTATATCACTTTAACAGTGACGACTGTTTTGAATTATTTTGCTCGGCGCAGCCTTAATAATCGTTTATTCAATTAATGACGTCAAACCTAAAATGTGGTACATAATTAATAATAATCATCATCTTCATCAGCCGGAAGACGTCCACTGTTGGACATAAGCGTCGCCCGGGGCGGGGGGGGATATTATTTATATTATTATAGCCTTTATTCAACCATCATACCATACATACCATATATACCATACATATTTTTGTAACATGTTAAGATTTATTATTGAACACCAGTTTCGCGAAGATTGAGTGACTTTCCAGCAGAGGCGTCATTGCTGCCCGACTTCCTGATTTTTGTTTAGCCGCCTTTTACGACACCCACGGGATAAAATGGGTACAGGAACAGCTCAATGTTCATCCAAAAGTTAATGCCAAGAATAAATTTAAAATGAATCAACGATATATACCCAAAATCATTAACAATTACTTGGAAAACTAGCTAAAATTATGACGTAGTTTAATTTCATTTGGTGGAAATAAACCTCATTATTTAATTAGCTCTAGTTAAACCACTGAACAAATCGCTCTAGCTGTTTATCATTTCGCACACTCAATTAAGGTAAGTAGGTCTCTAAGGCAAGTGGCCACATTACCTCACGTATCTACTAGTGATATTGTTTTACTACTTATACTAAGTTTTGTTATGTTCATACCTACCAAGTCTTAAATTGTATTAGTTCAGCCAGCAATTAAGTCCAATCCAGGATATTATCTCTATGGCATCATCATCTTTTACTTGTGGTCGGCGTAACACGTTTTCTTCTTCCATTCCGTCGTGATATCAATGACTCCCTTTTCTTTCTTATCATTCTTCCCCTCCACCACATTTACATTCATAAGTCCTTTAGTCACATGCGTTTCATTCCTCCTCTTCACATGCCCACACCAAAACAAACGATTCCCTTTCAACTTTTCTGTCACTGGCGCAATTTTCAAACTTCCTCTAATACAATACTCATTTCTGACCTTTTCCATTTTGGTTACTCCACCCATCCATCTAGTTTATGGACAGTAGCATAAAACGCTCCAGAATTAGTATCTTCTTAAGTATAATATCTATTTTATTGAATGTGTTAAACATATTATATTAAATTAGTGTTTATTACTATATTAGCTAAAACTGTTTGCATGCTGTTAGAGTAGTTAGTATAAGGATATTTCTAAAGTGAACATCTATACCGTGTACCTACTTTCAATGCAAATAAAGAACATATTATATTCTATTCTTCTTTTAGTATATTCTTCATTTATTTTTTTATAAGAGTACCTAAGCCCAGTTGGTAGCCACATTTATCGCGGCATCAGTGGCGTTTTAATGTCCTCGAAAGTGGGCCATTTTGGGCAGTGTAGTAAGTGAGCCATCATCTGGTCCAGAACACTGCTCAACAAGATTTCATACATCAATCTTAATGATTTCATTGTTATGCCATTAATAGGAAGAAGATCTTGGTCATCTTTTTAGCTAAAGAACGTGCATGCCGATTGGGAATTGGTGATATTATTTTACAGTTTAACACTATTGTGTTTAAACAGTTTTACTACTACAAGATCTGACCCATTTTTCGTATTTAAACAGATGGTAGTTGTGTAAATACCTATTTTTTTTAAGTTGTAAACGTTTACCTAATTTATAGTAACAGCTGCTGCTGTGCCTATTTGATTTTTTTTACACACATTCTCTCTTACGAATGCCATTTTAAGAACCCATTTAGTCTTAACGAGGTATTATTGTTGCCCAAGATCCTAGGCGCCCCCCAGAGAAGGCCCAAGGCCCACCAACCCGTGTTGACGATTTCTGGGGTATGCCTACGTTTAGCAGTAGACAGCAATAGGCTGATATGTTGATGAGGTATATTTTGTTATCGTTTCAAATAATTCACTTCACGTTTTCGTATTATTTATTATCTTATCAACTGAGGAGCTATGCTGGAATGTTATTACTAAACGTTAAATACCCCACAATTCCTATAGTGTTGCTTGCATATAAATATAAGCACAATATCTTGTGTGCGTTACATTGTGTGTTGCCAATAACAGTAAATTTCTCACAAAATAATCAATTACCAGCAATAATTTCTGCTCAATATCACGTAATTTGATGGACAGTATACTTCTCTAGAGTGTTTACACCCAGTTGACAAAAATATTACGTAACATTTAAACAAAACAAAAAGTTCACTTACCTCAAAACTTGCAATACCTTCAATAACACGAAACACACCTGTATTCACCTAATTATATAACACAAATACAGACTGAAACAAGACAGGTGTCACGTTGTACATACCTACATTAGTACTAGTAGTGAATCAATGGGAAAAACGTAGGGACTTAGTAAATTATGAGTAAATTTAATTCATAAAAGTTCTCGGTTCTCTACCTAAAGAGCAATTGTGGGAGTGTGAAATTATGAAGCAATAATATTTACAAATGTCAGTCTTACCAAGGGGTCTCGTGTTACCAAGTACTGGGTAGTGGAGATCAGATAGGCAGTCGCTCTATGTGAAATACTGGCTCTGTACGGCTTCTGGATAGACTAGTCGCCCTCAATATTGCTCGGAAAAGGTTTGTTAGAAATGTTAGGCTGTAGTCTGTGGCGTAAGGTAGGTTATATGACCACGCTTGCTCACTTCTTACATGTTGGAGATTTTATATTGTTTTCCAGAATAGTAGTTCACGATTAAATAAAAGAGCATGTCTTTTATCAAATGTCATATGATTTTCATCTGCCTAGCCATTTCTCAACTATAATGGGGTCGGCTTCCAGTCTAACCTGGTGCAGATAAATACCACTGTTGTACTTACATGGAACGACTGCTTGTCTAACTACCACTCCCCAGATATTGGGTAACACGATACCCCTAGGTACTCGTAACTTTGGACCGATTATCACACTAGCTTCTTCCGACTACCCATAACGACTGTCAAAGATCTACGAATGACAGCCGGGACCAACGGCTTCACGTGTTTTTGAAGGCACGGAAGAGTTCTACCATGAACACCACCCATCCACGGAGCGACCGCGGCAAGCGTATCTTAATCATTACCTGCTGCCGCTGCCCACCTAATGATTTGTTCACCGGAAATCTGCACAGAAAGGTCGCGTGAGTTGCCTTCGAATCGAAGGAGCAGCTTGTTGGCAGAAATGAATGTGGCACTTCTACCCATTTATTTTATTTCCAAATTCAAAACAATCATCATCATCATTTCACCCGAAAGATGTCCACTGCTGGACATAGGCCTCCCCAAGGGGGGGGGGGGGGTTGCCATAATCGCCATGCTAGGCAGGCGGATTGGCGATCGCAGTATGGTTGTAACAAAGGCACAGTTCCTTAGTCGCCTCTTACGACACCCACGGGAAGATATAGGATGGTGCTATTCTTTACGTCCGGCACCACACGGACAAAATAATGCCTGCATGCAATTCATAATCCTACAGTATGTTTCTGCTACGGTTTTTCCTAAGCCACAGAGAAAGTATAATATCCTCATTTAAAAATTTTTACTGAACAGGGATAATCCGTAGTTTTGCTGTTGTCATCCGTAAACAATGGAAGTTCTTGGAATTGCGGTAATTGTCTGATGTTATTCAGTATGGCAGCATAAGTGCAGGTCTGCGCTTGCGTTGATTGAGATGTAATCTGTAAAACGTGATTGTTATACACGTGGCTGTAGGTTTCATGTTTACAGTAGGTACTTGATGCCAATATACCCTGGCGGTTGCGAAAATGTCATGCTCACTTGAATGTCTCGCTGATGGTGGCGCATATATTGGATCATTTTGTTCCCTTCATATGTTCGTGCGCCATGTATGTTCGTGAACAGGCGCCGTTAGTTAGGACTGGTCATCTTTTAGCTGCCTCGATTATTTTTTACTGTTTGTTATAATTGTCGCTAGACCTCTTTTAACATGCACAAATTGTTACATTTTTCTCACATTTGTGATCCGTAGATTCAACATGAATGATGTAACCTAAATTTGTAATATTCTATTGATTTTAAAAGAGTGTTCATGGAGTTTCATGGTGTTTTTCTCTAAAGAAACCTACTGTTTGTAACGAGCAACTAGCTTCAACTTTGACTGATTCCTTGACAATGCAAAAGAACCTGTTAATGGTTTATTTTAAATACATGATTTTGAGATTGAGTTTGATGACACTATCTCATCTCTAATAACCACCATAATGCATATTATTTTGTAACACTAAATACTTACCTATGTTTTTTTTCCCGCATCGAAACCTTTTAGGGTTCAGACGTTTTAATATTACGGTCACCATTTTTTATCAGTATATCTGTCTGTTTGTTCAGACTCAATTTACTTGTTTAGAAATCATAATTTTGAGGTTCATCGAAAATAAAAGCTGAGGCAAATTCCTGACAATCCAAAACTACCTGTAAATGGTTTGTTAGAAATCAATTTATTAATTGTACAGCTGCACAAATGTACTCACAGTACTTTATTCCTTGGTAAGACATCCTTTGTCATGGTGCCAATAAATACGCCGACCACGTCCACATACATCCGATTTGGAACAATTACTAATATCTGTTGGCCATACAAACACTGACCCTAATTCGCTACAGGTAGGTACACTTTGCAGGATGCGCAGTAAATATTGTCAGACATCTTTGACGGAGTTGATGGAAGCTCAATGAGATTATTGTTAGATGTCATTGACAGCGAATAAGGTAAATGGTCATAAGGTAATTCGTCCGTGGGTTGTCCGGGCTAGAATCATCATCATCAGCATCAGCTGGAAGACGTCCACTGTTGAACAAAGGCCTGTCCCATAGAACGCCACAACGAGCGGAAACTTGCCGCTTGCATCCACCCGCGACCTTAACGATGTCGTCGGTCCATCTGGTAGGAGACCTACCAACGCTGCGTCTTCCGGTTCGTGGTCGCCATGAGAGAACCTTTTTTCCCCATCGGTTATCGAACAGCTGGGCCGGCTAGTATAGCATCCACCCATTTCGTCCCATGGGAGTCGTCGTAGAAGGAGACTAAGGGAATATTCGGAAGTTGGGCAGCAGCGGTTTTCGTGTACTTAACAACCTTACTGCGATCCCCAAAATGCCTGCTAAGCGTGGGGATTATGGTAACCCCCCCTTATGGGGTAGGCCTTTATTCAACAATTCACCAGTACGTCTTCAGGCTGATGATGATGATGACGGTAAATGGTAGCAGCTCCCAGTCTTTACACTGATCTTTTGACATTGGAGCCTTTTATCAAGAAACTCATCTGGAGTATAGAATACCACCAATTCTATTTCTTCCTATTTCGGGTTGTGTAATTTCAGGCACATGAGACATTTCAGCTCTCTCCTAATGGCAATGCATTTGCAAAGTTACAGCAGATGTTCATAGACTGTGAGCACTACCCATCAGGTATGCCGTCAGCTTGATTGCCATTTAATAACTTACTTACAAAAAATATAGTCAGAAACCAAATAGTTTGACAACCAGTCTTACCTATCGGTATCATGCTACCCAGAGTAACTGGATTGTGGAAGTCAGACTGGCACTTGCTCCATGTAAGACACTGGTATTCAGCTGCATCCCCAACATAGTAGGCTAGCCAGATGATAATGAACTTACAAAAGATTTTTTTTTCTTTGTACCCTATTCTGTCCTACTCCTGGGCATAGGCTTCCCTCCATACCTTCCATCTTTCCTGATCCTAAGCCTCATCCCACCAGTTTTGGAGGAATCCGTCCAGTTCTTCCCCCCATCTCCTTCGTGGCCTGCCGCGACGCCGTCTTACTGTCTCAGGGCTCCAGTTCTGTGTCACTTGAGCCCACAGTTCGTCCGGCATGCGGCAAACATGTCCTGCCCAGTCCCATTTAAGTTGGGCAGCCTTATGAGCCACGTCTGCTATTCCTGTTTTGGAGCGCCGAAATAGTGTTTCGAACTCGATCCGTTAATTGAACACCTAGTATACTGCGCTCACAAGATACTATAAGTTATGTCACCGTGCACCGAACTATCCTAGATTCGTCCTTACAAGTGCATTCAGCTGAGTCAGTCAATGCGCAGTGCGCTCGATGAAATGTCAAGACTTGTGTAGGTTTCAATGTCTAGTGACGGTGTTTCCACTTTTTGGTCAACATTGAATGCAGGTAAACGTCAAAAACGTGTTCAACTCAGTCCGTTGTATTTATTTTTAATTTTATTAAATGCCAATAACAAACAAATACAGGAAGGTGCTTAAAACTAAGTTTGTGAGGACTGGCAAAAAATACAGAAATTTGAAACTGCTGGCTTCCAAACAAGCTTATAACCTGTGTTTTGGGAGTTGAGAAGGAGAACCCTACTTGGAGAACCCTAGTTGTTTCCCGATAGTAACCTAAGTTAAGTCCCGTCAAAATCGGTCCAGCCGTTCCAGAGATTAGCCGCTACAAACAGGCAGACAAAAATTTTAAGCAGATTTTTCTATGTATAAGATAACGATGCATTTATTAGTAAAAACCTGTTATTTTGACATTACAAACAGACACTTCAATTTTATTTATATTTATAGTATAGATATTGTTTTCACCTTTTTGTGCAAGTCTTTGTAAGTATTTAAGCTTCCATTTTGTCTGTTTATCAAATGAAACGCGCGAATTTAAAGACGTTAGTATGATGTCATAGTGTCAGGTGCTAATTCACGTGCTAATGTCTGAGGTCCTCTTGATGACCTTATGTGACATTGAATGACTGAATCATTGTACCTAAAGTACCTAGTGTTCTGTTGGTAGATACTACGTTATATAAAATTTGTAGTATTAGAGAATTGAAATAAACTTTTTAATATTATTATGCTTACCTCTTTGTTATTTTACTAGCACTTTGTCCACGTGAATTTTCTCAAGGATCCCAAATTTTATCAATTGATAAATATAGCCTATGTTACTCAGGGGTAACGTAGCATTCTAATCGTGAAAGAATTTTTGAAATCAGGCTAGTAGTTTTTGAGTTAAATCGTAACAAACAAACAAATCTGTCCTCTTTATATTATAAGTTTAGATGAAAAAACTGTGTCCTCTTTAATGAACACATGTAAAATCTTCTATACATACCAAACATAAATTAAGAAATTACATACCTAAAGTAAATTAGTAAACTTTGTTAGCTTATTTTACAGCCGTAATAAACACTTTTGGAAAAATCAAGACACTTAACTAGCAAAACAAAATTTATAAAACCAAAACTTCTACAGAAAAATCTTAGACGATAAAAACCATAAATAATCTAACAAGCCCCATTGTCAATCAGCCGAAAACAGTTTAAAATACAAGACATACATATTTCCGTTAACAACAAAGGCGCAAACAGCTCTTATTGTGTTTGCACGAGTAACTGTATGAACCGAGTACTAATCTATAGCATATGTACTGTAAACTAACCAAGGTTAGCCATTGTACTGGTCAACTGTAACATGCTCGAGATAGCTAGGAAGTTTTTATCCAATTTATTTTCATGGTTTTAATTGGTTTACATCGATATCTTTTCAGTCAGAAATGGGGATAATTGGAAATATGGACAGTGGAGTGCAGCAGAAGTTTGTTATTACCAATTTAGTTTTTAAGCTTTGTTTAGTCTAAATATTAGTATTCTTATTTCCTTCATTCACATTCTTCTTTCCTCCCTGACGCAACATGTTTTCTTCCCCAAAACATGAGTCATCATATCAATCTGTAGGTACTGGTAAAACGGGGTGAATAGAGATGCAGGGGTGAAACGGGACGAAACTTCAATGAGGATTTTAAGGTTGAAATAATATAGCATGTTGCCAACAAGGACGCTAGAAAAAAATATATTATTAAGTCATTAATTAGAGTCATTATTGTCAACAAACCATTGTATTTCAACGTTTAATTCCCCTTTAAAGTTTCGTCCCGATTCACCCCTTCATACCAGATAAGTATTCACCCCGTTTTACAATTCCTTTCTAATAACTTCTTTTGGCAGTCATTTTAGCGTAAGTAAAGTACTAATATTTAATCGCATCTAGAAATAGACTACAAACTTCTTAAATTAGATGAAAAGTCACAATTATAAAAATAATTACAACCTATTTTGTAAGATGTATTGATCATAAGGATTTTATGATTGAGTCATAAACTTTAATTACGGCAGGAAATGACAAACCTAATTATAATATCTGATTAATTTCCTCACATTTTCCCTTTAGAGTAGCTTAAAGTGAAATAAAGGAAATACTTAGAGAATAAGATCAGGGATTTTTTTGTTACATCATTATAATTATAAAACAGTATATGATTAATACGTAATTAATACTTTTAAAATACTATAGTTTATTGATTTCTGTAATTAGCATCATTTGCCTAAGTAATTTAAGCAGATTCCTGTAATACAATCAGACCTACAATACTAATTATCACAGGACGTAATTGTCCTAATACTCCATCATTTAGGTACTATTAATTACACAAATACAGAGAAATACAATGGAACACCTACGCTACATATCTATGTAATATGACGTTAAATCACATCAAAAACATGTTTATATGAAAACGTAAGCGTCAATAGTAAAACCACATAAACTACGCACCGTCACCGATATACCTAAACCATTGATTCTATGAATCACTGGCTTCACGAAGAATCCTTGATCTGCGGCGACGTTATAAAACCAGCCGTCCGCTGTACCCCGCCATTTAATTGTGAACGTTCGACCGAACAACACGTGTCGCGAGTTAAACCAACATTCAATATTAAACAAACAACCATGAGTACTACCGGTGCTTCCTCCGTGCTCCTGTTCATCCTGAACATCCTCCACGTGGTCTTCGGACTCGGGATCGCCTGCGCTGCCATCTGGTTCTTCGTGGAAATACACAGCATCACCAGCTTAAGAAACGCCAATCATTACCTGCTAGACTACAACGTGTACTGGCCCCAGGCCATCCCCTGGGTGTTCATCTTGGTTGGTGTCTTCGTGATTTGTGTTTCGTGCTGTGGTTTCGTCGGGGCCAAGAAGAAGAGCAATGGTTTAGTGGTTATGTACATTGCGTTTGAGGTCACGGCAATAGTGGCTTTAATAACGGCGGCTGCCGTCGCTCTGTCGTTCGCCGACACAAAACAAACCGACAAATTCATTGAAGACGCTATCTGGGACGTGTACACTACGATGAAGAACGACAAAAGCTTGGAAACTGATTTTAGTAACATGGAGAAGCGCATGCAGTGCTGCGGTGCGTCCGGCCCTAGGGACTACATCAACTGGCGCCGCGAGTTCCCTGTGTCGTGTTGCGATACTTACTACCACGGTTGGATTGGCTCTTACGCGATCGACTGCGACTTTACCAACAAACTGGCCAATGAGAGGCACGGCTGCACCGAGGTCGCGACCAATTACACTCGGATCGTCATCAGGGTGTTGTCTGGTGCGTGCATCTTCACAGCATTCATTGGACTCATGAATGTTATTGTAGCAGTAACACTATCGAAGAGCATGAAGAGGAAGCCGAGACTGATGCCCGTGCAACTAGAATCAGAGAGCAAAAAGGTTTTGTTGTAAATTAAGAATTTATTTTAAATTATGTGTTCTAGAAGGTTCTATTTCGGGACCAGTATTGACTTGACTAGTTTCTCGAAGAGAGAAATCGATGTTAAGTAATATGTTACGTATGCTTGAAGTGATAATGCAATAGTATACAGTTTGGTGCGACAGTATTTCTTAGTTGAAGTATTTATATTGTTAGGTTTAAGTAGGACTGTTTGCATGCGGTTTTTAGCTTTAATATTTCCACCGGTAGTCGCTCGAGCTTCTAGTCGAAGAGGCGACTTAATACATGAATTTGAATTGTCCAATCATGTGCAGTAGACGAACAAAGAGGTTGAATGAGTCAATTTAAGTGCCCTTAACAGCAAGATAATTGAATCTGCTGTTAGTCATATAATAACACTCTATCATTGTATGAACTTTACGAATAATGACTGACCTTTGTATTTCTTAACTCAGATCGAATACAAGATGTAAGTAGGTAATATTTTAACGTTTTATATTCGCAAAAATGTATGCTAAAATATTTCAAAAGTGTTAATTCTGTAGGACGATAATTTGTGTTGGTTCCCTGTAGTGGGGTTATAACACCAGTTATCGGAATGTAATTAGTGTTAATTGACTTACCGATCTGATTTCGAATCTCGAATAACGATACAATAATGTATTGTGTTGTAGTATAGGGATACAAATAGCGTTTTAATTGTTTATGAAACTGGTTTGTGTTTTTACCTGTTTCATGTTTTTCTGAAGATTTTCCTTGAAATGTGGTTGTAATGTAGCATTTGAATGTATAGTTAGGTTTATTAAGGAATGAATGTGAATCCGTATATTTAACTGTGTATGTTTAAAAGGAAAATAGATTTATTTTGAACTCAAACAATATGTTACATGACCTTAAGATTAATTATAGCCACACTGCCTCATTAGTCTAGTAGTTAAAAGTGCAGCTAGCGACCGTGAGGTTCCGGGTTCGATGCCTGGGTCGGGCCTTGTCTTGATGTTTTTTTCTTTTGGAAAAATTCTAAGTAGCAGTTCGAAGTTTGGCTATAAATAGTTAATAGTATATTACTGCCTACCCCTGCGTGGGTTTAAGGTATGATGTTAAACTGGAAATGATACAGTTATTTTTAGATGATAGCTTAAAACTGTACTGATACTTTTGTCAAAAACTTAAACATTCCTGTAAATATATTTAAGAAGATAAATGTAAAGTTTTCCAATGATGTTAAAGCCGGTTCGAAACCACAGTACCTCAGTTGCGTTATAGCAGCAAAAATGGCAATAACAACATTTGAAAACATACAATTAAGAACCTTAACGACACACGTTAAGAACTGAATTCGTTACACAAAATCTTCTTACGTAATATTTATTTTTCTGTCCATTTATCACATCATCGTGAATTATAGAAACTTTATAAGTGTGTCGCGTACCTGTAGAGTTGCGCGAGAGTTGAAGTCCAAAGATTAGGCTGGCTACAAGCCGTCAAGTGATGTCAGGCAAACTTGACACAACCCTGATAGAAATAAGTTTTGATAGTGACATAGAATTAATGTTGACATAATGTTATTATTTTTAAGTGCTTTGTGTATTTGCATTTCGATATAAAAATAGACTGGATGTTTTATAAAACTTTTTTGTTTCCTTTTTTCCTTTTTATTATACACACACAACCACATTTGATATTATTATGTTGGTAACCTACAACATAACACAACGACGATGATACGACGAATGAATGAAGTTTTAAAAACTTCAATGTATTTATAACAGACAATGAGATTTTTTTTGATTCACTATTCAAATACACAAGAGGTTTGTGTTCTTAAACACAAGAAAGTCTAAACGAGTCCATTACCATATTCCATGTCATTACAAAGCCATGACACATAGCTAAACAAATCACAAAACAAAACATAATTACAATAATTCGTCATAATCTCATAATTACACAGCACTTAAATTAGGTCAAATAAAAGATGAATAATCGCGATAGCTTCAGTAAAGCTTGACAGGTGCGACTGATCGCTTGCAACCACCACTTGCGATCTCGTAAGGCGAGGCGCGGCCGAAGTTTATAAAAGTAGTTGCATCACACACACGCCTCTCATTCCGTTGTAAACTGCCCGCGCGCACGGACCTAATCATGGGGAAAGACGAGCTTATCAAAAACGTTCTCTATGTTATGAACATAATCTACGCGGTGTTCGGTTTAGTGACCGCCGCGACCGGGATATGGTTCTTCGTTCAGTTAACCGAGTTCGTCAGCCTGAGGAACAGTAACCATTACTTATTGGACTACAGGATCTACTGGCCTCAAGTCGCACCATGGCTGTTCATCCTCCTCGGACTCTTCATCATCATGATCTCCTTCTGTGGGTGGTGCGGCGCCAACAGAGAGAGCAGAGGAATGCTGGGGATATACGGCCTCTTCCTCATCCTCATTGTCATCGGACAGCTGATCGCAGCCACACTCATCTTCGTGTACGTGGACGGAGAGGACACTGACAGATTCATCAAGGATACAGTCTACGATGGATACTACAACTCGCAGTCCAACCCTGATGTGTTCAAGTCTTTCGGAAGGATCGAGAGGAAGCTGAAGTGCTGCGGTGCCAACGACGCGAGGGACTACAGGAGCTGGAGGAACGATCTACCTCTCACGTGTTGTTTGGACAGTTACTATAGAGCGACGTGTGATTTTACTGACAAGGAAGCGAATGAACGTCTCGGTTGTGCTAAAGTGGCTTCAGTTTATACCAAGATCATCAGCTCGTCGGTAGCTGGAGCGTCCTTACTTATGTCTTTGTTGGAGATTTGTGGTATAGTGTTAGCGTGGAAACTGTTCCATTCGTTGAGAGAAGTGGAGCATTATATCACGGAGCGCAAAGAAGGTGAAACGGAGTGCTAGGTCCTAAGTGCCACAGTATTATTATCGATACCGCCGATCGATACCGCTACGGTATTTAATGAGACTCTTAAACGATTCCGATACCGATTCAATGCCTGAAGTAACTTTCCCTTTCTAAGTTTTCTTTCTTTCATGGTGTCTGTTTTCTTCTGAACAAAGTTCGTTTCCTTAATCAAAGGAAAGCCTTGAAACCTTTGTTCTCTTAGATTTGATTCAATGTACATTCCATCTGATTGTCGGTTAGTGTTAATTCGCTTTAATTAAACAATCTCATAGTTTAATCCGTTGGACTGTCGCCCGGCCACGCCTTTGGTCAGAGTGTATATTAAGATGGTATTATACGAGTGCGTGGGTTCAATCAGTGGTTTCCTTCGTAGCTCCATGAGTGATGAGTACCTGCTCCACTGACTCATGATAAACCTCAATTGTACCTAAGACATGGTGAATCTGTCGGCCTCGCCCCCACCAAGTGTCTTCGACACACACGATTAACGTAGTTAGGTATACATAGCTCGGTATGTAAGTTTCGTAAGTTATATTTCGCGTTAATAAGCGTCCATGGACGAATGGAGATTGTGAAGCGATTGGAGGTCGTCTATGAGAAAAATGTGACCTCTGTTTGGGCAGTGGGCTTGCGACGAGTAGTTAGCGAGTAGGTACCTACTTGTGCCAGATACTGGCTTCGTTTTGAGGTCGCCGCGTTGTGTAATAGACGTTACCTGTGTAAGGTGTGTCATAATGGGTCCGCTTGTATTTGTCGTTCGGAGTAGTAAAGTTTATTCAGCTCGGGCCATCGAAATATGCAAATTTTTTACGCAAGAGGTATTGTGTATATCAAGTATGCTCAGCAGAAGTTATGGTAATTTTTAGATTACGACATTTAAGATTTCACAATTTTATCAAACGTGTTTGTCGAATAGCGTTAGTGAAAGATGTGCCAAGCGTTGGTGTTCTTACCTTTTTTTGTTAATCACAATATTTATAGAGAATTATATATTTTTTTGTATCGAGTTTTATAATTATACATAGTTTTTGTAAGTTTTTGGAGCGAATTTCCGTCCTTATATAAAGAGCCATATTTAATATATTATAAATAAATAATTGTGTGTGTGTAATAGCGTGTGTCCAATTGCCAAAGAAAGTATAGGTACAAACTTTCAAGAAAAAAGAGAGAAAATATTATTGCATGCAAAAAAATCCATCTAAACAAAATGTAATTAGAGTAAGTGTAATAACCACAACCATTATTACCGTAATAATTATTAGCTAATAATTATAAGTTATTTTTATACAATACTTTACAATAATGTCATTTAAGTCGAAACTAGTCTTAAGTCGTTTCGTTTTGTAATAAAAATTAAATGTTAAAATATCTCACAAATGTATTTTTAATCTGTTTCCTCATTCTTGTGATAATTATAATAAAATACCGCTTTATTAGCTTCGTCATTATTATTCAGAAAAGTCGCATACTATTAACATTTGTGAATATACATAAATTATTACCTATTTAAGAATTTCTAAGGTGATTAAATAAAGTAAAAACTCAACTATCTAATTAATTTATTAAACACGTACTTTAAAAAATGGTCTCATAATTTGAGCAACACAAAGACCTTCTAAGTACTTAAACGAGTTACTTCCGTCATTTAGTACTTACCTACATAATTAGAATTTCCTCTTCTCATTACATAATGTAGAAAGTTATTGACACATACACTCATGCGAAAAACCCACACAACGAAACACTTGACTTTATATTTGGCGTCACAGAAGAGGTATGTTTGCCTACTTAAAGAATCATGGCGAGATTTGTACAAAAAAAATTAACGTGTTTAGAGAAGTTGAAATTCTAATTATTATATTCTTGGGTACCTAAAGGGTATCTTCAGGCATTTACAATATTTTTAAAACCCCGCAAAAAAAAGCTAATAGTTTAACGAAAAGCTCATTATTTCAGAACGAAACGGCGACTGACAGTAACAGTGACACAAACAGGCGTCATTTCTCAGTTCTTAAAATTGCATCGTTTTATGGAAAATAATACCTATCACAAAATAATGATTATTTTTTTCCATACACTTGTCACATCACTTGCTTGCCAATTTTATAGATTCGTTAACATCGCTTGTCACTTTCTTTTTTTTATAAACACAAAATGGGCATCGAGATGAATCGAAGAAGTGTCAAATCAAATCAAATTCAAATTCGTTTATTTCTTTAACAAGTTTTGTACAACATAGATAGTGTTTGATGCGGCCTTTTAAGCAATAAATGCTTGTTAAGTGTTATTTTCATTTTGTAATATTTTAATTATGCGGGGGTTTAAAAATATTCTAAGTATATCAATCTACTCCTGGTAATGTATTCTTTACATTGGAAAATATTTTAAACCCTCTAAATTACTTTTTTTTTCATTCAAATTCATGTATGAATCTCGCCATTATTTTTTCAAAAAATATTCCTATGTTCTTAGTGTAACGGGGTGTAACCACAGGAAATTAGGGAAACATAGGTGTAATGTTAATGAATAGCAAGACTGGAAGTGTTTTTAAAAAATCAACACCTAGTTATGTACTCTTCTTTCTATGGACCATATCGTTTGCTTTTGAAACGCACTTCAAAGATTTCGATTATTCTTTTTTAATGGTATACAAAGTTGATCGCATATAAATTTCATGAAAATATTCCACCTCTTAGGGTGGGAAATTAAGAGATGACTAAATGTGTTTGGTGTAACCATTTCTTTATTAATTTGGATGATAAGAAGTAGGCACTAAAAAGCGAACTATAAAAAACTTGAAAACCACACGTAAACGCCTTTAAAAACTACAAAGTTAAAAAGTCGCTGGCAATACAAAACCAAACCCGCCATCTTAAACTTTTTGTCCAAACTCCAATTGGACAGTTACTGAATATAAAAATATACTTACTATAATTATAAATATAAATATCAACACGTATGTAAAACAGCTTTATATTCATGAGTCAGTCCTAACATATAACCAAATAAATAGATTTCTATTTTCCAAATATCTCTGACTGCGCAGTAAAGTGAAAACTAGTTTGTTTACTTTGAATATTACGTCATCGTGTGTGGCGGCCCTTTTTCTATAGCCAAACGAGTTTAAAAAAAAATATGCGTTCTTCATTCGTTACGTCATGATCAGTCTTTTAGCTTGTAGCCCACTGGTGGGCATTACATGGGTTTGTTATATAAAGGCGACGGTATACGCCGGCGACCTTGAGCGACCAGAGAATCGTATGCGCTGCGTCCAAAACTCTCAAAGTTTAGTCGAATAAATTAAATAAAAGATAGTATTCTTAAACTTAAAAAAAGGCGTATATACTAAACGATAGATAATAAAATTGTCTGTAAGATAGTGTAAGTTTCGTTTAAATATACCTGGTAGATTTTGTGTGATTATCAATGTTTTGTCCGCGTCAGACACAACTTCACGAGTTAAATAAACTATTTAATATGAATATAATCAAAAATATTCACATACTAAATGATTAAGAGAATGTTCTTGTTTAACATATATTTTTTTTCAAATCATTTACTCTACACATTTTGACTTGATTGTCAGTTTAAAATCTGTAAAAGTCGTTAATAGCCCCTTAAGGTGGCGTGGCCGCCTATTGTGTCTATTGTTAGGTACAACAGCTGTGTAAATTAGAACAGTTGATACTGTTATACTGCGATGTCAATTCTTTATAAAATTCTTCTTTTATTTTACAAGTTTTAGAACAGAAGTTATACGTTTTACCTACTCTTTAACCGTTTGCAAAATTCGCGTGTTTCTTGTCTTTTGGGAGTGATGAATACTTATGCGAATTCCGCACCCCCGGTCATAGGCAGAGGTGGAACAACGCGGTGGTTTTAGCCGGTAAGAGTCCGGGATGCCCCTCCGTCACCGCCACGATGGAAGAAGTTCTGGAAGTATTTTAAGACCAAAAAATATTTATTTTTATTTTTCGCTTTTTAGTGTTGCCTTAACATCCAATTCCATTAAGAAACGGCGGCACACTTAAAAGAGATTGTAAATCCCCAAAGATTGAAGAAACTAAAACGTCGTCTAAGTATTTTTTTTTCGGAATTCGTTGATTTTCTCAAAAAGGGCTAGATCAATTTTGGTAAAATTTATATGGGACCATTTCGTAATAACCCCCTTTCGATCAAAAAAAGAATTTTGCAAATCCGTCTATATATGACAGAGTTATGCCCGAACATACATAAAACAAAAATACAAACATTCGAATTGATAACCTCCTCCTTTTTGAAGTCGGTTAAAAAAAAGCCTTAAATTGTCTCACTGGAAGGAAAAGGCCTCTTCTCTTATGGCACCAGCGTTGATCACTACGTGCGCTCAAGGAGGATTGGCGATCTCAGGCTTATATCTGTAGGTGAAAGCTAAAGGACCTTAAGTCCATTTTTTGTAATTTTCAATGGTTCTTATTCAGTCGTATTGATCAAATGGTAAAAGACCTACAGCCACTAATTTCGTGGATATAAAACTATAAATAACATTAAGTTTCTTAACGTGAAAAAGTAAACGATCGTATGATCACTTAACATTGTTCACTATTTTAAACAATAAATCTATATAAAATGTCTGGGTCATTCTACAGAGACAGTAAAATTGTGTTCGCTTGAAATATCTCCAAGCTCCTAAGTTTTTTTTTCTTTCTAATAATTATTTTATAAACTTTGTGACATAACCTAACAGTTTACCTAGGAATCTTATTAATTATTTAATTATTTTTCTATTTTTTTGTGGTACAGTACGTGATTGCTCACGTCCTGTCGAATGTTCGCATCGCAGGTTACAGCATTAAGGTGTGTCTAAAAAATATTTTAAAATATTTCATGCACATATCACATGAAGTAACAAGTAGCACATGTAATAAAAATGCAGTCACTTAAATGTTAATAATTATTAAACGATATTTTTAACTTTATTCAACATTCTACAATGTTCGTAAAAAATAATCACTCTTGTAGAAATGAATTGCAAAAATGATAATATATTTCTTTTTTAAAGTTGCAATGTTATTTTCCATCTCTGGAAACCCTTTACCGTGACCTGTCAATATTGGTGTCAGTCATAGTTCGGCCAGTGACTACAGTGCCGAGAAAAATAAAGCTAAAGCTGCTTTCTACATCATTGTCAAAGTTGATACATTCACCTCTGTACTCAATTAAATAAAGCAAGTAAGTTATTTATGCATGCGATTTCCCTATAGCCTTAATAATTAGTTGGCCAATTACCGAATCCAAGTGAATTACAGTTTCACAAACTTACATTTTGTACAGGTTATGTATTTTTATGATAAAACTCACTTCTGTAGAACTCACTTCTGTCGATATAGTTTTCTACAGAAGTGATGTTTTTCTATAGAAGTGATAGTTTGCGCTTATTTTATGCTCATTTTTTGCTTACTGATGGCATTGAGGGATGCGTAAAAAGAACAGCTGATGCATTTGTAGCAACCGGTGGAGATATCCCAGATTTTTAAGCATTGATGTATTATTTAGAAGAAACATGTAAAGGTGTAATTATTTTGCCAATCGGTGAAAATCATGTTGATAACATCTCTAACATACTCGGTACTAGTACAACGAGACCCTGTACTGGTAGGTACTCTTTCAGTTCATCAAGTTGCATGGAATAAGACCAATCCTAACACCTTGTACGACAGACACTACAAGATGCAGCGTTTGTAAAAAAAATCGGATATGATCACATCATGAAATTGGACTTATTTACGTTACTTACAAAGAACAAGGAATTAGCAGTTTTGAGGACAACAACTCATTCACGGTCGGAGTCGCCACAATCAGAGTATGACGTGCAAGAACTCAAAGCCTCACGTACATATATAGTTTTTGATCGAAAATGCTATGAATTTGATGGTTCACCTGATAAAGAGGTTTTTGAAATCAGGAAGCAGACACCCCTTAGAGAAAACGTTTATTATTAAGTGTCTAAAGGAACATTAGAAAATATCCACTATTGCCTCTTAAGTTCTACAGGAACGATATCGTCACTTCTGTAGAAAATTATTATTTATTTTTCAGATTGTATGTTTGCTTAATTTGATTATTCGTACTAGCCGTATCAATATTTTATCACCAAAAGCAGTTAAGACTGATGGTTAATTTTGTTTGAATGTTAATGTTTATTAGTTTAATGAAAGATCCTGTCACTTCTGTAGAAATTAGAATCACTTCTGTCGAAGTTATAAAATTAAAATGTGCAATTATTTCCATAATGTTAATGATTGAACTCTGATTTTATTTTTTAGAAGATAATTACATAAAAACTCTTTATAATAACATAATAAAAAGATGATTTTGTGAAATTAAAAAAATATTTTATTTTTTTAACACTCAGTAGAATTACCCGTCTAGATAAAAAAAAAATCACAATATAATAGCTTAATAAAACTTTATAATCATACGTTTTATTCTATTTACTTTTTATATACGGTCGATTTTAATATCTAATTTCGGGTATATACATCTTTAATGAGCTCTACTGAATAATTTATAAAATGTGACTTATGGTCCTTTTCTTTCACCTACAAATATTAATTATAAATCCAGGTTTATTCTATTTTAATATTCTTGTAAATATTGTACATACTTCAAAACAGTAGGTACATAATTATGAATTGAAAAAGTCATATTTATACTTCCAAGTATCGAATCCGCAAACTCATGCGTGGAAGGCTGGCGCCTTAACCACAGTGCTATCACGTTGGACAGTCAGGATGTACGTCAGAACATTCATAACATCTTCAGAATGTCTGTAAAATACTGATAGGTACGCCACATCCGTTAGGAGTACTATAAGTAGGTTGCTTATTGACTTCTATAAACCGCTCCATTTATATGAACACAAATAATTTTGTTTTGAGATAATATTGTGACTACATGTAACCTGATAGATACCTGACATAACTGCATTACCTGAAATAATTTAATTTTACCTATATTTAACAATTTAATCTAATCTAATTTTATTTCATAATAATTCAAGCATCACTGCCATAATAATTCAATAAATTCAGCCATAATTACAGCCCAAAGACGTCCACTGCTGGACATAGGCCTCCCCAACACGCTTGGCAGGCGGATTGGCGATCGCAGTATGGTTGTTACAAAGGCACAGAGAACGCTGCTGCCCATTCTCTGGTGAGTCCCTTAGTCGCCTCTTACGACACCCACGGGAAGATATGGGATGGTGCTATTCTTTACGTCCGACACCACACGGACTAAAAAAACAAAATTTAATAAATTGTATGAGCTGAAATCGATGGATGTATGTGAACTCTGTTGACATGCCTGAAATAAAGATTATTATTTATTTATTTTTATTGACCATGCGCTGACACAGCTACATCAATTAAATATTTATTACTAGCAACCTACTAACAACGACAGACGACAGAGATCTCTTGTATCAATACAACTTGCTTATCTACGTGAAGGACTGATCCTGGTTGAAGACGAAGGTATAGCTACCTTCATCATCATCATCATCATATCAACCTTTAAACGCTCACTGCTGGGCATAGGTCTCCACTAAAGACCTTCACCTGTGTCGGTCGCGCGCCGCGTTCATCCAGCGGCTTGGACCAGGTCGTCGGTCCACCTCGTGACGTCACCTGCAGACTCTGCGTCTGCCGGTGCGCGGCCGCCAATCCAGGACCTTTGTGCCCCATCGGTCATTGGCTCTACAGGCAATGTGCCTAGCCCACTGCCACTTGAGCTTGGCCATTCTTTTTGCTATGTCAGTGACTCTTGTTCTCCTGCGGATCTCCTCATTCCTGATTCAAGCAGAGAAACTCAGAGCATATCTCTCTCCTATCTTGAATCTCTTCACACTTCCATGGTGCAGTGGCAGCAGATTGATGTTCACATCAATCTGCTGCACTGTTTGCTTCGGTCCCTTTCCCTAACGGAAGAAATGTCTATACGGCCTACATGTAGTTGTTTTGGAATGTTGAGATGGATGTGTGGAGTGACCAGAATGGATAAGGTGAGAAATGAATATATATTAGAGGAAGTTTGAAAGTGGCGCCAGTGACAGAAAAGTTGAAAGGGAATCGTTTGTCTTGGTATGGGCATGTGAAGAGAAGGGATGAAAGGCAAGTGACCAAAAGAGCTATGAATATTAATTTGGGTGGATGGAGAGGGAGAGGAAGGCCAAAGAAAAGATGGATGGATTGTGTGAAGAATGATATGAATGAAAAGGGAGTCAGTGAAAGCATGCACGTTGGACAGGATGAAATGGAAGAAGAAAACACGTTGCGCCGACCACAAGTAACATAGGGCAGGAAGAAGAAGAAAAGGTAGTGGTTTTAGGTCTGGTTATTTGTGTGAGTAAATATTTTTGTTAACGCACACAAGATACAGGAGAAACTTCTATTCCTGTTGTGTGGGGCAACTTAGAGGCATATGCCACATCTCTCCCCGGTCGTGTCTGCCGCCCCATCGGAGAGAATGAGGAATGAGGGAGTTCTCCTGTACTTACTCACACACTTGTCCGCTGTAATATCTCCTGCGTAGGTACTTGGGTCTCTACTGAGATTGGTCACCGTGACCAATTTTATTACCGTGTGGTGCTGCCGCGAATAGCACCACCCCATTTCTACCCGTTTGTGTCGTAGAAGACGACAGAGGGATATTGACCAGAAGATGGGCAGCAGCGTCCTTCTGAGTAACATAACACCTACTGCGATCGCCAACATGCATCCATCGGCCAAGCATAACGGCCACGGTCGGTGGCGATTACGGCTGAACCACCTCTTGGGGAGACCTGTGCCCAGCAGTAGGCGTCTAAAGCTTGACATGATAACCAATATTATTAGGCGGCGGTTACCATGTACCTTTAAGTAGGCCAATTACTTCTTTAATTTGCTTAAAAACATTTTTCGCTCCGAAGCCTACATACCCGTGGGAACTAATTAAAGTGTATAATTATAATGTATCATAGTGTTGAGTCACTTTCTCGCGCATGCGTGAAACAGTTATGATGTAGTAAAATGTAATGTACACCTTCCGCTCCACGTGAGTGAAGCCACGTGTGTTTGTATAGTATAGTTACGACACCTGGCTGCGCTTGTTTTGAATTCATTAGATATACAGGAAACGGGGAAATAATTCTATAATGTAGCGATTCATCATCTGCGTCGCCTTTTCCCAACTATATTGGAGTCGGCTTCCAGTTTAATCGGATGCAGCTGAATACCAGTGTTTTACATGGAGCGACTGCCTATCGGACCTACACAACCCAGTTACTGGGTAACAGGATATCCCTTGGTAAGATTGGTTGTCAGACTTTCTGGCTTCTAACTACCCTTAACGACTACCAAAGATCTACGAATGACAGCGGGGACCAACGGCTTTACGTGTTTTTCGAGGACGGAGGGAACTCGGTATGAAATGGATGGTCACCCATACACAGACTGACCGCGGCAATCGTAGCTTAACCTTTGCCACGAGCTCCTCATGTAGCGATCTAATGTAGCGATTATAGGCCTCAAAAAATCTATAAATCCCCCCCCCAAGTAATGGCCCCAAAGTAATATAATGGTCAAAACTTTAGAAAATATATTTTTTTTCGCAAATCTTTATATGTCAAAATTTTCTGTGCTTGTGTATGAAAGTGAACTCCTCCTAAACGGCTTGACCGATTCTTAAGAAATTTTATGTGTATATTCAGTAGGTCTGAGGTCGTAGGTTATTTTTTTAATGGCAAAATAACGTCTGCTTGGCTTGAATAAATTTAATCAAAATCGGTACGGCCGTTTAGGAGGAGTTCACTTTCATACACACGCACAGAAGATTTGTATAATATAAAGACTACAACACGCACAGAAGATTTGTATAATATAAAGACTACAGCTAGTCTTTATACCTATTATACAAATCTTCTGTGCGTGTGTATGAAAGTGAACTCCTCCTAAACGGCCGTACCGATTTTGATTAAATTTTTTGTGTGTGTTCCAGTGAATTTGAGAATGGTTTAGAGTCACAATTGAACCCGGTAGATGGCTCTGTAGTCGGGTTCTAGGACTTTTTTTATTTTCAGGGCGGGACAACGTCTGTCGGGCTCACTAGATATATATATTATGTCATCATCATCATCATGTTAACCATTAAACGCCCACTGCTAGGCATAGGGCCCCACACAAGAGGGATATTGACCAGAGGATGGGCAGCATCGTCCTTCTGAGTACCAGCTACTAAATGTTGGAATAATATCCCTCCTCCCCTACAGCAAAGCAAAAGCAGTTCGACTTTTAAATTAAAATTAAAAGAATTTCTATTACAACATCAAAAAGACGCTGAAAATGTTCGAGCCGACATATCTGCCATTTGAGTAAATCTTCGATTTTTTAATTCCTAATTATCTTTACATTATTTTACAAATTTTATCCATTTTACATTGTTCATAAATTTTACCAATTATCGAATATTATTTTATTGATTTGGTTTTAAAGATTTATTATTTGATTGCAGCGCACATTGGGTAATTATTTATTTTAGTACAAGTGGCCACGTTTATTTAATTTTATATGAGTTTTAATATAGTGTCACCGTATTTTACTCTTCTAATTTACTGAAACGGACACACACTTCCCTTTCCTATTATATGGCACTCGTGGGCTGCAGTTGAAAATCAGCGTCAGGTGGCGCACTTCGTGGTGTCACCTGACATCATGCTGTGCTGAGGTCCTTTTGGCATATAAGCGCATTTTTCTTTCGAACTCCCTCTTGTGGGACACCTATATATATAATTATGTAGGTAAAGGTAAAGTTGCTGTAATTCTATTTACAAATAAAAAAATCAGTTTTCCAAGTCACACATCATCATGGGATTTTTGTTTCAGCATCATTTACACCAGTCCTTATCTCCGTAAGTTATAAACGCCGATGCAATGTTTACACAAGGAGTATCACTGTCAATGTCAGCAGTTATAACTGAAACTAGATTAGTTTTTTATCTAGATCGACCTACTATTCACAGCTGAATGAATTCAGTTAAGTAGAGTCAGTTGTAACATTTTGATCTGCGAAAATCGCCTTTATTACTACGATTTAAGGCCAGAGTCAAATAATACTGGTACCTACGGACTTGCGGTTGACTGTAGCGAGTGATGACGGGGTAAAACCAGTAATAGCTTTGTCAGCGGTAATTGTTATGCTTTGTGTGGTTTTATTATTGTTTAATTAGAAATTATAGTAATGATTACTGTACCTTCCTCTTATGCATCGGGTCGCAGATTCGATACTAGGCAAGAACTAATGTTACTTTTTGAATTCTCATCTTTTTAACCGACTTCAAAAAGGAGGAGGTTATTAATTTGGATGTTTATATTTTTTTTTATGTATGTTCGGGCATAACTCTGTCATATATAGACGGATTTGCAAAATTCTTTTTTTTTGTTCGAAAGGGGTTTATTCCGAAAAGGTCCCATTTACATTTTACCAACATTAATCAAGCCCTTTTTGAGAAAATCAACAAAATCCCAAAAAAAATACTTGGACGTTTTAGTTTCTTCAATCTTTGAAGGACTTACAATCTCTTTCAAGTGTGTCGCCGTTTTTTATTGGTTTTGGATGTTAGGGCAATACTAAAAAGCGAAAAATTTAAAAAAAAAAAAAAAAAAGAAACCGCCTTAAAAACTTAAAAGTGTTAAACAACTTTAGCACAGAACACACATAATATTACTTTAATTTCGGAAGTCGGTGGCATTACAAAACAACAAACACAAAGCCACCGCCACCGACTTCCGAAAGTAAAGTAACATGTTCTGTGCTAAAGTTATTTATCACTTTTTAGTTTTTGAAGGCGGTTTTCTTTTTTTTTTTACTTTTTTCTTTTTAATTCTTCCACCTTTATTTACAAATTTCGCACTATACATATAATAATGAATTCGTGAATAGTGTTAATATGATAGCGGGCTAATTTTTTCTAAGTTTATTTTGGACATCATAAGTCTGAAATTCATGTTCATCGCCAATCTGCCAATAAGGAAGCGTGGTGATTAATGCTCGTTCCTTCTCTGTATGAGAAGAGGCTGTTACCCAGCAGTGGGGCAATTATAGGCTAGGATCATCATTGTTAGATCAAAATGTGCAATCATTATAATTTTTGGCCTTTCGGCAATTCAGTTTTATTCCGTTTTCTATCTAATCAAATTTAAAAAGATGTTGTCCTAACTGCATGTCTACTTTGTCCTGTCATATTTCCTTGACTATTCAAAAGTGCCTGTAAATGGCTTCATCATGTCAGCCTTTAGACGCCCACAGCTGGGCATAGGTCTCCCCCAAGGGGTGTTCAGCCGTAATCGCTATGCTTGGCCGGTGCATGTTGGCTATAGCAGTAGGTGTTATGGTACTCAGAAGGACGGCACTGCCCATTCTCTGCTCAATATCCCTCTGTCGTCTTCTACGACACCCACGGGTAGAAATGGGGTGGTGCTATTCGCGGCCGGCACCACACAGCAAAAGGTTTTTTTTTTAAATCAATTGATAGGCATACTTTTGGCCACTATCTCACCTGATGGGAAGCAATGATGCGGTCTAAGATGGAGCACGCTTGCCTAGAAGAAACCTATTCACTCTTGACTTAAAGACTCCCAGGTTGTAGCTATCAGGAAACACAGACTCAGGCAGGGAATTCCACTCCTTAGCAGTACGCACAATGAATGTGTTCCCAAAACGTTTTGTGTGGGATGTCCACCATATACCGTTGGCACATCGCCGTACGTCTTGTGGTCCGATGATGGAACGGGCTCGGCGGAATTAAGTTATGCAATTCCGTCGCACACTCCCCAAAATGCAACCGATAGAAAACCGACAAGCCAGCATCTCGGCGTCGATGCTCAAGACTTTGGAGATTTGACTCGACGAGCATATCATTGCCAATGATCCTCTTGGCTCGTTTCTCAATTGACTCTAGGGCATCACACTGCATACACGATCGAACTTGCGCTTGGTTGCGTATGGTTTATTTGTTATAAATGGTGTTGAGTTTCAGTTTGTGTTCGAAGTCTCACAGCTCAAGTTGGGTACCTAATTATGCCAGTCACATAGGGGTACATGAAAGACCAACACATCCAGGTGCCAACCACCATGACAGAGTCCGACTTACAGCCATTAATACCGAGGTCAGCTCGATGACATCATCATTATTTTAAAGGTAGATTTCTTTACAATTCCGTCGGGGAAGTACTAGCATCTACATGTGTTACATTAGGTTAGTCAGGGACTAAAAAAACACTAAGTCTAGACATTTACAAGCAGTTGGCTGATTGCTTTAATCTTGGTTCTTTTTTAGGGTTCCGTGCCCAAAGGGTGAAAACGAGACCTTATTAATAAGACTCCACTGTCCGTCTGCCTGGATGTATCTCATGGACCGTGATAGCTAGACAGTTGAAATTTTCACAGATGATGTATTTCTGTAGGCGCTATAATAATCAAATCAGAATAAAATAAATATTTAAAGGGGGCTCCCCATACAACAAACGTAATTTATTGCCGTTTTTTTGCTCGATGTCTAATGTTGTATAGATAAATGGTACGGAACCCATCGTGTGCGAGTCCGACCTTGTTTTACTCTTTACCTGCATTGTTATTACATATAGAAGCAACAAGAATTGTGTAACCAGTATTAGGTAAAAAAAATTGTTTTAAAAGAGTATTAGATAATCTTGCTCGTTCTTCTCCATAGAGACCTACCTACGTTTTGGAACGAGCAACTAGCTTCAACTCTCTGACTAACTGACCGACTCCTTGACAATTCAAAAGTGTCTGAAATGGTTTAATGGAAATAAGAAGAAAGAAAAAGAAAGAAAAAATGTTTATTTGACACAGACCATGTGCACACAAAAATAATAATAATAAAGTTTTCAGTATATAACAGAAATAAATAAAAAGCATTATTTGTGTGCCCCACGGCTGCACTAAACAGGCCCAGTTCAGCTTAAATGCCAGACCACTTGTGCCTGACGCTGGTTTTCAACTGGACCTTTGTGTAAAATAAATCGCTGAAATAAATTGTTTTGACTTTGTTTCAGGTAAAAACAAAACGAAAATCATTCATGACAATTATTTTTATCGCCCTCACATTAAGCGTGGTTTTTAGAATAACAGGTTTATCAAGCATCCGGTTGTATTTCTACGAAATTGACTCATTAAATGAAAGGAGTTTAATTGAATTAGTTTTTTGAACATGAAGTTCGCTATTCGTCTTTTGTTTGCGTCGTTTCGTTTTTGTTTAGATTTCTCTACAGTCTAAGGGCGGGTTGTTTCAAACAGTCGGTTAACGTTACATACGGACGGTTAAAAAGTTATTATGACTTATGATGTTTAACGTACGTTAAATGTAACGGGTTGTTTCATGACATAAAAATCCGTCAGTTAAAGTTATTCAAAAAGAGATTCCATGATATTTTGACGTTTGAAGTAGCTGTTTGACAACACAAAATTACGTTGACTGGTCGGTTACCTATTTTAATAGTAAGTTTTTGACGTAAGATTTTGTGAAGCAACCCATTTTTTTTTTGATTTGACGATAGTTAGCGCCATTTTTTACTATTACCGGTCAGTAATGGTTAGTTGAAGCAACCCGCCCTAAGAAAACCGTTAGTATTTGCTTTATTCAATCTCCTTTTCATTGAGTAACATTCATTCATTCATTGATTTCATTTAGTTAGACAACAAATATCAATTGGGTTATCAACAAAAGCCTTAACCAATGTTAGTACTTAGCTAATAACACAGTGTAGGTACAGGTGACCTCACCAACAGGCTATCAGCTCATAGAATATATAATTACCTATATATATAGTATCATTATTTCCTACATTATTTAAGTCGATCCTTTCTCGATTATGTCGGACACTACATCAATATGATCAGCAAAGTCCTGTTATTCTGTTTTTGTACAGCAGCCACTGTTAGTGTTTAATTAATCATCATTAAGACGTCAGTGTATGTTCAAAATCTATCACTTTAGCTTACAAACGTCAACTATACCTTTTATTCTTTCACTAGCTTTTGTCTGCGACTTCGTCTGCGTGAATGTCGTTTATAGTGGATGCAGACAAAATCGCGGATTAAAGAGTAGTCTATGTTCTTCCCCAGGGTTCATGCTATTTTCATACCAAATTTCATAAAAATCGGTTCAGTCGTTTCATCGTGAAAGTGTAACTTTCGCATTTATAGGTAAAAATATTATAGTATGGATTAGTAATTAGTAAAATTAGTAAATTAGTATATATTAGTATATACTGATATACTAATATTAGTATATCAGTATGGAAGTATGGATTACTAGCGACCCGCCCCGGTTTTACACCCAGTCGCCATGTTTTTTTCCGGCACTCTTAACAATCATCGTCATATTGCAGCCAATTTTTACAAAATCTTAACAGATTATACACCAAAATCTTCTTCATAAATCACTCCGTCTATTGGAGAAAATCGCATGAAAATCAGTTTAGTAGTTTTGATTTTTTTTTTAACCGTAGTAAAATGGTTGGCGATTGTAATGTATGGTGGTATCTGTTTCGCAAGCCCTACTGCTACAACGCAAATGGTAATGGTATAGATAGGCCCCTTGCTTTAATTACGTAAGTAATTATCTTATAAATTACACAGTACCTAAACTATACGGAATAAATTTGCTTTATTATAATTGCTAACCAGAATTTGACTCATTCAGTATAATTAAAGTACCTACTGTGACACACTGAGTCATACAAGACGCACAACCTGAACCGCTAACAAAAGATTTTTAGAAAATAACTAATTAATCACGCCAGTCTCAGATTATGAAACAAAAGGGTGTATATTATACGATATCGAATGCCAAATAATCGAATATCAATTGATCGACCACTATAAATCGAACGCCTAAATACTCGAACGTTCATAATATCGAATGGTTAATAAATCGAACATTCAATTTATCGTATACTGAAAATATCGAATGTTTGTTTGATCGAGCGTTCAACACATCGAAATATCAATAATTTAGTATACCTACTGAATACTTTTCATATAGAATACAAGAAAAACACAAAAAATTACTGATAAATCACATTTTAATCTTTAAGTACTATCTTCTATACTTAGGTGTATTTTAAAATTTTGTGTGAATGATGAAAAAGACGCTAAATTGTTACTTGTATTTTTTCAAGTACTAAAGGCATTTGCTCTAGAATATGATATCGAATTAAACCCACAAGTAATATTGCCGGATTTCGAGATGGCGGTCATGCATGATGTAAAACAAGAAGCCTCTTACCTACAAGCCTACAACGCGCTTCGTGCTGTGCTGGCACGAGTCACTATAGCACGAATCGCCGCATCGTTAATAAAAACAAATAAAAATACAAATACGAATTCAAAAGCGAATACAATCACGAGATTGTAGGTATTCGCTTTTCAATTTGTATTTGCTTTTTTGGCTTCACCCTCAGTGTTCCGCGCGGTCTATCTGCCTTTTGTTTCATAATCTAAGACGCCAGTATTTATGAAGACGCAGACGTGTGATTTGAGTAAATTCTCCTTTCGGGAGTTTCTTTAAGCTAGCGAATGGTCGCAACTCACCTGATTTAAAGTTATGATGGGACTTAAAGTGGAGCACGCTTGCCTATGATGAACCGGTGCTCGTGCCTTGAAGATACCCAGATTATATGTATCGGGGAACAGAGAGACGGTGGATGGGTGCCCACCCATTTCATAGGTACCGAATTCCCTCCGTGCCTCAGAAAGCACCTAAAGCTGTTGGTCCCGGCTGTAATTTATAGATCTTTGGCAGTCGTTACGGGTACTCAGAAACCAGAAAGTCTGACCAACAGTCTTACCAAGGGGTATCGTGTTACACAGTAACTGGGTTGTGAAAGTCAGGCTGTCGCTCCATGTACAACACTGGTATTTAGTTGCATCCGGTTAGACTGGAAGCTAACCCCTACACAATTGGAAAAAGGAGACAGATGAGAGAAGCGGGCAATGGATTCCACAATCTGGCAGTTTGCGCAATAAATGTGGAAGCAAAGCGAGTTTGAGACCATGGAACTAATAAAAGTTGGAGTATTGTTTAAGTCCCTTATTATTAACACGGCAAATGCGAGAAGCCTATTGCCGTCAACACATAAGTCAGACTCCGGACTAGGTACTGTGGAGGCTGCATGAGTTTATGATGCAATAGCCATTAAATAGTTAACTCTATAGTTAACACTCTGGATACTTCTAGAAAGATAGGTCATTCGATTATATTTTTAATATCTCAATATACAATATTTACATTTAAAAATAAAAAAGGAAAACCTATAACTATTAAAAACAAAAAGAAAAGCTAAGACAATAAGGCATCAAAAAAATCCCCAACAGCGTCGTCAACTGGGAACGTGCCCAAGAGACTGGCGGCATTGCCACGTTGGATGGCAATGCTTAACCTCTGTCCGAGGTAAAAACCAGCCCTTGGATCACGGGAAGTGTCAACCAACCTTTTGGAAATTTCTTTAAAAAGTAGATGAGCACTTGGACCCCACGACCCGAGGGTTTCAACCCCAAACGGCTCGAAAATAAAGTTATCGCTTAGGATACTATACTTTCGCCGTTTGAGGTCTTCTGCAGCCGCAGCAGCAGCACCAGCACAGCACGCCGTACTAGGAAGATGGGATGGCGCAAGAGTATCGACACACGTAGCGTCCCACACTAAAGGTTTACCCAACTTCCATGAAAAAATGACATGCCGTCCGGTCTCTTGCCATCGTCGCGTGCCAAGCCGTTGGGTTCCAAAACAGCCGGAACGCCGACGGCGACGAGAGCACGACGGATAATGTCATTAATATTCGCGTGCCGCGCTATGCGACCCGCACTCCGGCTGCACGACAGGCCGTGGTGTCCAAGGCAGTTGACAGCTTCCCCACAGCGACAGCGATGAGGGGAGCAGATTATATTTGAATGATTTAGAATATAGTTTTTATCCTATGACAGGAACTGTTAGACCACTCACCGTCAGGCACGGTCATGTAATATTTTATCTCCAATATAGAGTTATAGTAGTTCTTCTACGTTTGATTTATCGTAGATTGTGATCCCGGTTATTATAGTACTGTGGAGAAACTTCTATTATAGATACCTAAACAACACGCCCAGTACCAACGACCATTCTTCTTTTTCTAGTGCCTCTCCAAACTACTAAGGTTGTCAGTCAGCTCTGCATACTTTACCGTTTCTTTCGCGAGGTAGAATAGTTCCGCGGCGCTTGAGATACCATTCCACTCTCGTAGGATCCTTAGCTAAGCCTTCCTCCTGCGACCGAACCTCGCTTTCTAGGTGCTTTACCCATTATGATAAGGTGCAAAAGAGCGTATCTTTCGTGTTTTGTCACGTGCACTAGATACGCAAAGAATCATGGCGGGATCCATACAAGAAGAAGCTAGAGCATTGTAAGAAAAAAAAAAAAAAAAAGTTTAAAATATTTTCCAATGTGAAGAATACATTACTAGGAGTAGACTAATATACTTACCATATTTTTAAACCCCCGCATAAATAAAATATTACGAGATGAAGATAACACTTTTTCGTTTCATCTCGATGGTCATTTTGAGTTTATAAAGAAAAGAAAATGGGATTCGACGTTAACGGATCTATCAAATTGGCAGACAAGAAATGTAACAAGTGTGCGGAAAAAACTAATCATTATTTGTGACATTATTCCCATAAAACGATGCAATTTCAGTGTAAAAACTGCGAAATGGCGGCTGTCAGTGTCACTGTTGCTGTCAGTCACCGTTTCGTTCTGAAATAATAAGCTTTTCGTTAAATTATTAACTTTTTTTTTGCGGGGTTTTAAAAATATTGTAAATGCCTGACGATACTCTTCATGTAGGTACCCAAGAGTATAAGAAATAGAATTTCAATTTCTCTAAACATCTTTATTTTTTTTTCAAATACCGCCATGATTATTTCTTACTTTTATGGTAACCCAAAGTTCACGTTTCAGCGACCATTAGAACAACGAACAAAACCTTTGTATGTGTATTGTCTAACAATGTCATAATAATTACATCTCATAACTTGTACAAGTACATATTTGCACGTAGAGTTTTAACAAAAGCTGAATAGTCACGTAGTAGCTACGGGTGATATTCGCACAGCAAAGTGTTTGTGTCACCTGAAACACAGGCACGTGTCTATAATCACGCCTGCTTCAACAAATACGTTGATGTTATGAGAAGTGTCGGGTCAGCATCTCCCCTCGTGTCAGCACGAGCTACGGTTGTTGTTCCGGGTTTTGCTGTTTGTATATGTGAGTTTGTATGTTTGTAAACGAACCTACAGGAGAACGATTTTATTCCATTTTTTCCTTTTGAGGTTCTGTAACTCTAAAAACTAGCTATATGAGAAATAGTCAATACCAGGATAAGCTGCACGTAGTCTTAGTTCTATCAAACGTGGAGGATTTTGTAATGTGCTGATGAGATTAAGAAGATTAAGAAGAGTAGCCCAAACAACAGACGCAGTAACACTTATGTATTGTCTTTCCCCACCAATGCAATCATATATCGTAGTAATTAACTTCTAAAGCATTTCAGCACAAATGACATATGGTTAAAACACAAAAAAAATAATCTATTAAAGAATTTATAGATTACTAAATATGCTCCGTATTAATATGCTCCGTTTCTAATATGTTGTCCGTATGGTGTCGGACGTAAAGAATAGCACCATCCCATATCTTCCCGTGGGTGTCGTAAGAGGCGACTAAGGGACTCACCAGAGGATGGGCAGCAGGGTTCTCTGTGCCTTTGTAACAACCATACTGCGATCGCCAACCCGCCTGCCAAGCGTGGCGATTATGGCCCCCCTTGGGGGAGGCCTATGTCCAGCAGTGGACGTCTTTCGGCTGAAATGATGATGATGATGAAATGTGCTCCAACAATACTTTAACATTATGTATGTGATGTAACGCATACCTATAAGTTTGCATGCTAGGTATCTTTAGCAATACATGTAAACATTAAATATAATTGTAACACTTGTAATACTATGTTTTATTGCGAATAAATGAATTTAAATTTAAATTTTGTATTGTTACTTACACCGATAGAACCCCATTATCTACAGAGCTAGTTACACATAGAGTAGTCATAGTAAGAGCAAATATTTAAAAGAAAAACTTCTCAAAAGCTCCACACTTTTACTTTCAACCATGCTTACGGTACCTCAGGTTGTGATGTCGTAAGCCTCGCAGTGAAAGGGCCCAAAAGGTACCACAAACATTTACTTATAAGCTCTTTAACCTTGGGCTACACAATAATAAAAAACTGGTTTGGTGTTGACTCCATAGAGTTGGTACACATATTGAAGACATTTGGCAATTACAACAAAGGAACCAGAATGACTTGACTCACAAGGAATTAAAAGAAAACTATAGAACGAATACTACGGTACTGGCTGTAAATATGAAGCGTTGAGTTTTAGAAAAGGTTCTTTTTTCAAAATTTTATTCATAATCTATTTAAAATATAGCTGTCAAACTGCTTTTTAGTTCGTCGGTAGTTGATTTCATATAAAAATGCTACAAAAAAAAAACAAAACAATGATAATTTTATGTATGTACTTAAAGTACTCAAACTCATCTAACTTATTTTTGCTAACTTATACAATTATTATTATCAATTGATGCAAAATGCGAGGCCTGCTGCAAAAAAAGGACTATGGACACAATCACAGGTAGTGTTTCTTCCATTGAAATATTATATCTATAGTTTTTTACAGAATTTTCCTATTATGGTATTTGTATTTACTTATTTAAACCATTCATCTATCTATGAAGAGCTTCGTCTCTGGTTACCTGATGACGTCATCTTCTAAACCTTAATGTACAATGTACTGATTTTGCTTGGTTTCATTTTATAATTTTGAATGCTATTAGGTCTAGCGCCATAAGCTCCTGGTTTTGATTAAAGTGTTACTAGGTTTGTTTTTATGTAAATTGTCGATAGCGTTTTAATTCCCTTTTAATATACGGTGCTAGCAGTTGCAGCAACTAGGATTTTCCTAGCTGGTTGTAAACGTCCCTTAGTGTCTATTGACCTACTTCTGCTCTGTGTCCTGCTTGTTATGGAAGAAAGTAGAAATTATGTTGTTCTTACTCCTCCGCTGTTCTTTTCTTGCGAGATCCAAGACCATTGAATCGTTTTCCCAATAGTCGCCGAGCTTCATTGCCCCGGCGTATTTCTGGTGGTCACCACTGTTGATTCCGGCTTTTAGGAGATGCAGTCATTCGGAAATAATGTGACGAGAATGACCTAAAAGAAATAAAAATGACGTCCCCTATAAAACTTAATTGGCACTGAACATGAAGGTTTATACCCCTTTACTTACTCCTTCAAAGGTTACAGATGTGATATTATGTGTATCTTATATCCAGCGCCATTTTGAGGTGTCAAGATATACTGGTTATATCTACGTGATTCCAAGCGGTTTATTTAAGTTATTTTATCGTTTAAACGGTAGTAAATCCAGGTGTGCTTTAGTCATGGTTCTGAGAAAGGAATGTGTCACCTGTGACATCTTTGGTTGAAAACAGCTATTCTATTCTATCGAGCGATTTTTTAGTAGCTTGACCTTGAGTCCTTAGGACTTCATGTATGATTTATCATTCAATAGCTGAACTTTAAAGGAGCGGTAATTTTAAAGGTCAACTAGGTACGTCGTCATAGAACTTCATATTATTATATTTCGCGCCAAATATCGTTTCGATCTCGGTTGCCAAATTTTGTGGCTTTAGCACGAAACGCGACTACGAAATTTATCATGAAAGGAACTTGATTCACTTTTCCTATGTAGTTAACGCGTCATTCATAAATATGTTAAATATTTCCGTTTATCAGTGCCTCATATTGGTCCATCACCATTAACCTGTAGCATTCCACATCTGGACTTAGGCACTCCAATCTCACACTATTTTATTTAATCATCGGCTACTCGCATCCCGTCGGGAACCAAATAGCTTTGGAAAATTGTTGGTGATGGGCAAGATAGATGGGAAAAGACCTCGCGGACAGTCACGTCACTGCTGGTCAGGCCAAGTAACCGCCCTCACTGGTCTCTCTGTTACGACCGCCCTGAGAGAAGCAGAGAACCGAACAAAGCGTCATAATTAAAGCCACGAAGGCCATTCAGGGACATGAAGAACGCGACTAAGAAGACTCTCATCCAGCATTAACGAGTCATCTAGTCACCCAGCCACCTAGTCAACCAGCCACTTAGCCTCTAGCCACCTAGCCCCCAGTCTAGTGGCTGGTGGATCATCATCATCATCAGCCGAAATACGTCCACTGTTGAACATTGGCCTCCCCCATGGAACGCCATAACTTCCAGCAACCTGGCCCCTTGCATCCACCGGTATCCCGCGACCTTGACGATGTCGGCGGTCTATACGCTGCGTCAAACGGTTCGTGGTCGTCACTCGAGAACCTTTCTTCCCCATCGGTTATCAGTAATTCTTCGACCCTAAATAATGACTTCATTATATTTCGCGCAGAAAGTTCAAGTCTCATCTCGAATCCTGCAACAGTTGTAATTACTTTGATAAAATATGATTATCTGGTCATCCACTTATGGGGTTATCTGTAAGATTAGAGCACAAAAATGTTAAGTACCGACTGCAGGACTCTTATCTATAATATTTGCCCTGAACTCAGGTAACCTATGGCCTTTTATGAAGACTTACTTTAGTTCGATGCAATAAGTTAGAAGGTTATTACTTTTATAGTGACCATCTTTGTGGATACGAAGCTTAAGGGCTTCATTTAATCTGTTAAGATTGTAGGGACTATTGAGCCAGAAGACATTCTTGATTGGGTGCCAGACATAGCTTCAAATACGCAAATATCTGCAGAATCTTGATATGTGGTACGGTACGGTACATGAATTTGAGCACGTGTGCAAAGTTTTAATACAGATATATTGTGCTCTTTGACATTTTGTCGCGAAAAGTCGTCAAAAGAGTTTGGTGTTCAAATCTTGACGATGATGCTGGTCAAATATTTCTGCGAGAAATGACTTTATTATGAGAAAGTATACTTTTTACTTAATCAGTTAGCATGTCATTGTCACGAGGGGCTCTTGTCGTGTCACTAAGTAAATCCCATACGAATTGATCGATCAATGTTAAGCTATGCTTGCCGCGGTCGGTCTGTGGATGGGTGACCATTCATTTCATACTCAGACCCCTCCGTGCTTTGGAAAGCACGTAAAACCATTAATTAGTCCCTTCTGTCAGTTTTCGTAGATCTTTGACAGTTCTTGTGGGTACGACTCAGAAGCCAGAAATTCTGACACCCAGTTTTATTAAGAATTATCGTGTTAAAACGTAAACGTAAACAACCCAGTAACTGGGTTGTTTAGAAAACGAAATGTGTGTATGATGAGTACAAGGATATTCTCAAATGTAGTCAACGCTTTAGAATACATCTTTCTATGCCGAAACGAGTTTTTTTACGAGAAAAAATTTAAACTGCATTATCTATATACCCTTTAAATAACCGTTATGGTGGTTTGAACTTGAAACACATTTTTTGCATTAAGCACGGAAAAACTGAACGTCACGTAGGTACCTACCTATTGATTGTTTTTTTCGCTGTTAAAAAACAAAGGACAGGCTACGATACGGCCTAGTTCCTCAATGGTGTGGAGGCTGCCCATAACATTGACGTCATCTTTGTTATAAGTAGCACACTATGTAAGTTACTTACGCTTTATTTTTCGCTTTTTGGTACCTCTCTATCATCCAAATTCATTAAGAAACGGCAACACAGTCAAAACAGAGATAAAATGTACAAGATTGGAGAAACTTAAAACATCATCTATGTATATTTTTTTGCTTTATGTCGGTTTTTTCCAAAAGTGATGAACCAATTTCGATCAAATTTATATGGGATCATCAGTGAAGACCCTTCCCTTTTAATAAAAAAAAAAGTTTTTTTTTAAATCGGTCCAGGCGTTTTTAAGTAATAGGTGAACATACATAAAAAAAAAGATTCCAACGAAATGAGAACTTCCTCCTTTTATGAAGTCTGTTAAAAATAAAGCTAACGCTTCTAAATTCAAAATAGTTTCTAGAACAAATCCAGAGTGTTTAGACGAAACATTTAGTCAAATGTTTTCGACCATGTGCAGGCAATCTTTACAGTAGGTACCCATATAATAGGTATCTAATTACTTAGGTAAGTCAATTTCCTGCTGGCGAAGAACGAATAGGACATTTTTTATGAAAATGGGTATTCGCGTGGCAGTCTTAAACGATAGTCATAATACTTAAAAGTTAATTGAATAATATGCATTTTCAGGCAGAGAATATTTAAATTATCAATTTTTATACTTCTATAATTTATTTACAACTTAACTGAATTAATTATATACAAAGCTTAAAATAAAAATAATAATACTATGTACAATTCCAAGAAAAAGAGAGCTCATAGGGCATTAAAAAAACTCGTCCACATCGGTGTCAACGGGACACGTGCCCAACAGGCTGGCAGCATTGCCACGTTGTATGGCACTGCTGATTCCTTGACCCAAGAATAGCCAGTCTTCGGGTCACGTGAAGCGATGACCAGCCACTTGGCGATGTCCTGAAAAACACGATGAGCGCTATGATGTTATGCAATTAAATAATTCATGAATTTCTGTCTAATTTAGATTATTCTGTTTTTATTTTTTAATTTCAATTAATTTAATCGTGTATTTAGAACATGGTACATGGTGGCATGGTGGGCTCATTATCAAGTGATAATGAATTATGTAGAATAATGTGTGTGTGTGTGTGTAATGTGTGTGTGTTTTATGTTTGTTGTTGTTTATTGTATGTAGAAGATTATTTATTGTTTAATGGTTTAATGTATGCCGCTATTAATCTTTAGTAAATAAATAAAAAATAAACGTTTCTTAGAACAATGGAGCTTTTGGTAAACTAAACTGGTTCTTTGAAAATATTTCGAAGAATACCTATAAATATAAAACGGTTCTCAAGTCAGTAAATAAGGAATCATAGCATACTTGCTTGGCGCCAATCAGCCATCAACAAATTATCAATCAGTCGGCGGTCATAATTATATTTGTTGATACATTTTGAACCTAATTGCTAGGTATTAGATGTACGCTTGGTGTGAATACGGCCATATAATTCAAAAAAATTTAAGTCCTATACATTACTAAGCTATGTAGACAGTACCTATTACCTAATAGATGAATAGAATAATATTACTATGCGTTATTGTGCACCTTAATGTCAGGCAGTAAGACGCAAACATCGGACAACGAAAACTAACAAAAAGGCTCAGCAGATGCCGAGGTCACCGCTCGACACAGTTTCTTCAACAATAGCTCCATCACTCCGTGTAACATTACGCGTAATGTTCGCGTAATGTTCGCGTAATTACGTATTGTCTACGCACGCGCAAGTACCAGCTCAGAATGCGGTTAAGTGATAAAATTAAATAGACACTGTTTTTGTTGCAAATTAACGTTAAAATAATAAAATTATCACAGTAGGTAGGTACCTAAATGTTTTATGAATGAAATGTGAGTAATGCACTCAATGGATTCTGATGACTTTAATAATTTATTTTTGATGATTCTTGCAATTAGTTTATCAATGCGATGACTGTGTTTGTTCGTTATTGGACGTTTTTAACGTTTCTTTGTTTTATTCAGGTAGGTATAGGCAATCATATTGGAACGTGGAGGTCAGTGGTTCCTATTCTAAGTGAAATATTGATATACTACATCTGGTTATTTGAGTTATGTGATGTATATTATTTTATCTTATCTGAAATAAATAATTTGAATTTTGAAAATAAGGAGGAGGTACCTAGGTTCTCTATTTGACTACATTTTGTGGCAATTGCGGATCGATTTCAAAAATGGGGTGGAAAATTTGGGAAAAACTTAAAATTAATTTAAGTACACCTTTCACTACACTGGCGATCACCAACATGCATCAGCCAAGCATGGCGATTACGGCTGCACCCCCCCCCCCCCCCCCCCCTTGTGGGAGACCTATGCCCAGCAGTGGCCGTCTAAAGGTTGACATACGTTGATGTACTACACTACTTTATGACGAGATAACTCCAGCAATCTAGCTCGATTTAAAAAAATTAAAATCCCTCTCGACTGTATAGAAGTTTCACTTCAAAAATCTTCAAAACTGTTGCCGTTTCTTAATGGATTTGAACGAAAATAAGAAGGTTTAGTAGGTACCTTACCCAACTGCCTCAGCGAAAACTAAAAATAAAAATCTATAAAAAAAGACTACACTAATTTCTACTACACTAATCGACTAAACTAATTTTTTAAGAAATAAGCAGTACCTTTGTACTTACATTCTATAATGTTTTTTTGCCTGTGTTATCTACTGTGTGTACGTAAATAGTAAAAGAAATAAATAAAAAAACAATCGCGTTCAAAAACTAAGAAGTGATAAATAACTTTAGCACAGAACACATTATGAAAAGCTGATGGCTTTGGAAAAAATCTGGAATCAAATCAAATCAAAATCATTTATTTGCCAAAATATGGTACATTGGATGTTCGAACAGATGGTTTCCGCATATTCTGCCATACATGGCGTGCAAATGTCAGTACGATAAAATTAATTGTTTTTAATTCATATGGCTATGTCAATAATTAATAATAATATTTAAATAATAATAAAATGATAAATTAAAAAAAGAAAGAACCAAACAAAAACAACACAACATAAAAAATCAATCATAAATAAATTATCTAAACATTTTCAATTAAGGATTAGTGACTTATCTTCTAAATATTCCTTTACAGTGTAATATCGCTTTTGTAGTAACATTTTAAAGAGTATTTTTCTAAATAATTGTAGTGGCAAATCTTGTAGGGTGAAGGGGGAAGCTCAACAATATAATGTTTTTCTGTTGCTTGGTCCTGTAGTCTGAAAACGAATCGTTTCTATTACCACTCGTAGCTTTAGGAAGTCTTTGAGGAAAAGTCTGAAAGAGATGCTTCTGAAAAGATTTGCTATGCTTTTTGGCTTATCTTGTAGCGAAGTCTTCATAGAATTCACTTCGAAATGGGCAAAGATATAAGCGTCTTAGTTCAAGCGATAACGTTCAGCAATTCTAAAGCTGACGTATATCGTCTCGACAGCAATTTGGTTCCAATGTTACTTATTGAAGTTCTTTGTGGCTCTAAATTATTAGAAGACCAGCTGATGCCCGCGACTTCGTTCGCGTGACTGTCGATTTATCAGCGAGTAATAATTTGTCCGTATGGTGTTGGACGTTAAAAATAGCACCATCCCATATCTTCCCGTGAGTGTCGTACGAGGCGACTAACGGACTCACCAGAGAGTGGGCAGCAGCGTTCTCTGTGCCTTTGTAGCAACCATACTACGATCGCCAACCCGCCTGCCAAGCGTGGCGATTATGACGAACCCCCCCCCCTTAGGGGGAGGCCTACGTCCAGCTGTGGACGTCTTTCAGCTGAAATGATGATGATGATGAATATTTGTTTTAAAGTAGTCTAAGTTACTCCTTATAACATCGGCTATCTGCCAGTGAAAGTCCTATCAAAATCGGTCCAGCCGTTTCCGAGATCAGCTGCAACAAAAAGACCGTCAAAAAAAAGGTCATTGATTTAAGTACCGTTGTAACGCTGTTATTTTATTATTACAAACAAGCACTTTAATTTTGTTCATTTGTGTCTATAGAGATCAACTAAATACATAGTCAAAGAATAGCCCTCTTCCTCTCTCCTAATTTTACTTGTGCTGTGCCCGACAGGGTCCACAATGTTCATCTCTGTAAAATTAATCTAATAGTTCACATGTGGTAAATATATTGAGTATTGAGTATAGACTTGTCTACAAAATGGTCACATTCCAATCCTAGTTTAACTCTGTCAAAAATATCCTCAATTTACACACACCTTTGACATTGGTTGTCATTGAGATGAGATCACGTCGAGATTTAAGACGTTTATAGTTACGGGAATTATTACTGACCTTCAAATCTATCGCTCACAGTCGACCACGGCACAGGTAACTAGGTAATAAAATCAAACTAACCGGCGTCAGCAGACGGTTCAGTTGACGCGGCCCACACGACGTTGGAAATGATGTCGGAAGGATTTAACTAGATCATGCACTTGAGACACATTAACTGAGCCAGTGTGATGTCATGGACAACATACGGTAGGTTGGGTACATTGCGAACACAAACAGTGTAACTCTGGGTAATGACGCAGCTGATGAACTGCCCAAAAGGGGTTCAAAGACGACGGTATATGGTCCGGAACCACTACTGCCTATACCCTGGCACAAATCAGAACATGGCTGCGCATTAAAACAGAAGAAAACCACCAAACAGAATGGAAAAACAGCGCAGGATCCAGGCAAACAAAGAATGCTGTTCTGGGAGCTTCGAAAAAGCTTGCCCGCAACCTCACAAGACTAAACAGGGACAAAATCCGTAAAGTACTAGGTACGATAACCGTACACTGTCCCCTAAATAAGCATAGGAACAGATAAATAGAGCTGTCTGTTCCGTGGGTGTGACAGACAGCCCTCTATGCAGTGGCTGCATGGAGGCGGAAGAAACGCCACAGCACGTGCTCATGGAGTGACCCTGCAGGCAGGCGTGTCAAATCAACAAGAACAGATACTCCAGTCTCCAGCATTACTATCGGAAGTCTGCAGCAACCTGAAAAGGCTGCTCGCTTTCTGGGATGAACTGGGATGACTGGAGTAAAAAAGAAACAATTTCACGTACCTGATCTGCTCGTCCGTTTAGGAAGGATATGAACAGATCTAATCCTTCCACTGGCAGATAATGCTATACGGAATAACTTGGCTACTTTTATTTGGCATGTATTTAACGCGGCGACAAACTAATCTGATTTAAGGTTTTAAAAATAATTAAAATGGGTAGCAAAAATAATAGGTTGGCAGCTACAGTGAAGTAGCAATTTAAGTATAAAGTAGCAGTTTTATATTGAGTTGTAAGCTTTGTTTAAATTTAAATTGGCTGTAAAAAGCGATTTGGTTCTGGCGTAGGGGGTCACAGTTCTAACCTAACCTAAAAAGATTGTTAATGTCCTTCGCGCTGTACTGACACGAGTCAGTACCTACAGCACAAAGTGAAGCATCGTTAAAAAAAAAACAAATACTAACACAAATAAAAAATTCAAAAGCGAATACAATCACGAGATTGTAGGTATTCGCTTTTGAATTTATATTTGCTTTTTTGGCTTCACTCTCAGTGTTCCGGTCTATTTGCTTTTTGTTTCATAATCTGAGCCATATACCTATTATATCTTCAAAACATGATTAAAATCAAAGATATTTCTTCACGATGATTGCTAAAACATTTAATTAAATGTCAGTGCAGATCCGCCGAGTGTTGAGTATAAAACTGTGCCAACATTCTCTATTTCATAACAGTGTTGCTATTTGTCTTTTTGTTCAAATATTGGCATTGGGAATGCCACTTTCTATTGCAATATTAAATATAGATTGAAACTGCTGATATTGTGCTGAAATAGTGTGTGATAACATTAATCGTCTTCAGTAGAAATAGAAAGACGATCGTGAGACAGTAATGGTGGCAGATTGAGATAAATATATACATGTACTCATAACGTTTGGTGCATCAAAACTATCTATTCTATCATTATTTTGGCAAGGTGCATCTTACTGTAATAATTAGAGAATAATTATTATAGTTTTGTTGCACTGAACTTTTACAACAATTACTAAAGAGGTTTAGAAGTTTGCAGAGAATCTTGTTTTGAATTTTATCACCTGACTTGAAATAGTACTTCTACATTTTTAAAACCCTGTCAAACGATTCGAAACTATGCTGGTATCTGAATAAAGTTCAAAAGAATCTGTCTAAGTTATAAGCAATTTAGACCTCTATCGAGGAAAAAAAATGTTGCAAATTAAAATACACACAAAAAGTATGGATATCAATAATTTGAAAAAAGATCCCAAGCAATTTGAAACTTTATTACTAGGAGATAACGAATCAAAATAACAACGAACGAATAAACGAATACATGAGGAAAATACGCCTCGAGACCTTTCATTCCATTTGAAACTGTATTTGCTTAAACTTTTGGTTTAAAATTGTTTGTATTTAAAACTTGTTTACAATCGAAAGGATTGCAAAATCGATTAATAGTAATAAAACGTAAACCTGACTCAGAATGCACAGGTTTCTCAATGGGTCACCCATCCGAATTCCGACCTTGGCGAAAGTGACTTAACTGCATCTGTATGTAAGACTTGGTGCAATAGTGATAAATTATAATGTTTCGCACCTACTTGTGCAAACTTGGTTTGCCTTGAAGTTTAAATTGTAGTAGTACCTATGTACCTAAAGCTTTTTGTACAATAATTCGCTTATCTATATAGTACTGCGTTGGGCAACTGACCGCCATACATACATACATAGGTTGCCACCTAACATTGTAATTCCGATTCATCATAACTTGCACCAGTTTTATAAATACTTCACTTCGTTTTAGTTTATTTTAAAGACAATATATATACCAAATAATACAGTAGATAACGTCACACATACCTACATACTAAGTAAAGTCAGAGTCAAAGTCAAATCATTTATTTCGATTACTACAAGGAAGTTATGAACGGCATTTACGAAAAAAACAATGCTTCTAGTTGCCTCTTCTAAAATGTATTGGATAGCTCATAAATAATGACACAATTTTATTTAGCTGTAACTTTTTTTTGAACCGACTTCAAAAAGGAGGAGGTTATCAATTCGAATGTTTATATATATATATATATATATATATTTTTATGTATGTTCGGGCATAACTCTTTCATATATAGACGGATTTGCAAAATTCTTTTTTTGTTCGAAAGGGGTTTATCCCGAAAAGGTCCCATATAAATTATATCAAAATTGGTACAGCACTTTTTGAGAAAATCAACAAATTCCCAAAAACACTTAGACGACGTTTTTGTTTCTTCAATCTTTGGAGGACTTACAATCTCTTTTAAGTGTGTTGCCATTTCTTAATGGATTTGGATGATAAGGCAACAGTAAAAAGCGAAAAATAAAAGTTTTCTCAAATAAAAAGAAAACCCTTCAAAAACTAAAAAGTGATAAATAACTTTAGCACAGAACACACATTACTTTACTTTCGGAAGTCGGTGGCAATACAAAACCACAAACACAAAACCACCGCCACCGACTTCAGAAAGTAAAGTAAGTAATGTGTGTTCTGTGCTAAAGTTATTTATCACTTTTTAGTTTTTGAAGGCGGTTTTCTTTTTTTTGAGAAAACTTTTTTTATATTCTAATTCTTATTCTTCATACTACTCTGTTGTTTTTTTTTAAATCCATATCCATACTTCCATACTATTATTATAAATGCGAAAGTAACTCTGTCTGTTACATTTTTACGACGAAACGGCTGATCTGATTTTGATGCAATTTGGTTTGAAGATAGCTTAAACCCCAAGAAAGGACATAGGCTATACTTTTTAATCCGCTACTTCGTCTGCATCCGCGATAACCGACATTCAAGTCGCTGAGAAAAGCTAGTATTTTATATACAGGAAAGTCATTCAAATAGAACTCGATTACTTCCACTATCACCATACCTACATATTTCTTAAGTAAAGCGGCATTACTGTCTTCCAGTTTAAAAGGTGCAGTAGTTGGACAAACATACCGTAACCAGTTTTAACTTAGTCTTTGCTAATAGTCGCCATGCTTTGACGCAGGCAAGACCAAATTGGATGTGGCGTACGCGCTTTACGGATATGGGACTTAACTATAATTATTTAGCTCAATTGAGCTTTTGTCCATAGGAAACACCAGTTTTGTATATAGCTGAATTGAGCTGAATTAATGATAGTTAGTCCCTTAGACGTCCACTGCTAGACATAGGCCTCCCCAAGAGGGGGGGGGGGGGTTACTATAATCGCCACGCTTGGCAGGCGGGTTGGCGATCGCAGTGTGGTTGTTACAAAGGCACAGAGAACGCTGCTGCCCATTCTCTGATAAATCCCTTAGTCGCCTATTACGACACCCACGGAAAGATATGGGATGGTGCTATTCTTTACGACACCATACGGACAACCCTTAGGGTGAATTTTATTAAAGGTTTATACCTAAGAACTAATCATCAATAAGCCTTCTATCCGTTGAATAAAAATGTTATCTGACTGATAGTATTTGTGTAAGAAAACTGACAAAAAAATAATATTTATTTATTAAGACTTGCGATTCTATAAAATTCAAACAAGAACTCGCATCTCACATCGCTAATTACTCTCACTTCGCCTAAGGTTCAAAATGACCTTGATATATTTGACATTTTGAATCGGGTTCGAGTGCGAAGTGAGCTTAAAATGACGGGGAAATTACCTTACAGAATGCCACTTTACGTCATCTCATACTTTATCTGTCAAAATCTCCCTGTCAATTTAGTTCAACTCGCTGACACGCTCGCAAGGCCACCCTTGCTAGTGTAAATTCGAATTGTCTGGGTGTTGTTTATCTATATATGTATGTATTTACAAAAAAAAAAATGTATTTGTGTATGTATATCAGCTGTCTGACACCTATAGTACAGGGTCTCCCTAGTTTGGGGTCAGATGGCCGTGTGTGAAAAATGTCCCCACATATTATTATTATTATTAATTATCAACTGAGTTTTTAGAATGCCAATCAAGAAACTCACAGCGGATTCAGGTTCGAAGTTTAGAAAGAGGTCTTACAGAATCACACCACTGCAACGCACTTGTGTCTGGCCGTCTCGTTCCATTGCGGTCTGCCGCATTTCGTCGTCAATTACAAGCATTTCTTTCCCATTATAATTTGTATGGAACAGTTTTTGTATAATATAATATAATAATATTAATATAATAATAATAATATAATGTGTGGGGACATTTTCACACACGACCATCTGACCCCAAACTAGGGAGACCCTGTACTATGGGTGTCAGACAGCTGATATACATTCACAAATACATTTTTTTTTGTAGCTCATCACACAAATGTTTACCCTGGGCGGTAATCGAACCCGCAACACGCTGCGCAGCAGTCGATCGCTCAGCCACTGCGCCAACCGTGTCGTCAATATGGAAAAACTGTCTAAATATAAAACTTATCTGCAGGCTAACACTAGACATAGTATAGTAGTACTTGGCAGGTTCTACCATGTATGTTTAGTGAAACGGCTTACCGTATAACCAAGCAATAGGCAGAACATGTTTTCATACAAATCTGCAACAAAAAGCTTTTGACTCACAGTTTACAGTAATTTATCAGGGCCGTGATACCGTTCACTATGATTCACTTTAATGGAGGTACCTAGTACGTACGCTACGCAATTAATATTTTGTTAAAAATACAACACTGAATACCAGCATGTCTAATCAGAAATCTAGCAATCGTTTAGATTTAAAATCATCGTGATGATCTATCTATCTATATATATAAAATTCTTTGTCCTGAATGACTGACTGACGGATCAACGCACAGCCCACTGATCGTAGAGACCTGAAACTTGGAGAGTGTGTTCGTTGTATGACGTAGGCATCCGATAAGGAAGGATTTTCCGAAATTCTACAACTAAGGGGGTGAAAAACGGGGGCAAAGTTTGTATGGGACAACGTGATTCCTGGGTCCAATCTACTTCAAATTTTGCAGAAACATTCTTAAGCAGAATTAATGGAAGACGTAATTATTTATTTGATTGAAACTCATCGCCTAACGGGGTTAAAAAGGGGTAGAATGTTATTTTGGGAGTGATTTGCATCGAAATTGATATCAATAGGTACTCTTTAGTGCTTTTGATTTAAATTACTTTTAATTTTGACAAATGTTTGGAAACTTAATCCGAATTTATTCAAAAAACCGGACAAGTGCGAGTCGGACTCGCCCACCGAGGGTTCCGTTCAAATTCCGTGATTAGGTCACCGATACGATTATGACCGTGCATACCTCGATGATTGATTACGTACCTACTTTAAATAAATACTAATATATTTTTTATGATTTAATTACAAATGTATAGTTTTCTGACTTTTCCCTGTACTTATAGTATAAGACGATATTACTTACCAAATTTCATAATTCTGGGTCAACGGGGAGTACCCTATAATTTTTTATTCGTTTGAGAGTGTCGAAATATACGTTTTTTGTGGCATAAACGGCCGTATCTTTTTTTCACGTTAACTTAGAAGTTTGATTTTTTCACAGCTTCAAGGGACCGTAGACTTGAGTACCTATAGTTATGGTTTTAATTTCAATTTTATGATCACTTTTTTTTTCATGATATCTCCCGATCACAGCATTTTTTAAAGTAGGTACATAAACCGTGTGCACCGCAGGGTTTTCTATTGGCATAAAAGACAAACTTTCGTCTCCTACTTAACCTCGAAATTTTCTAACATTTTTATTTTTCCTTAACAAAATTTATTTCTTCTAGAACACGCTGTGCACTGTCTGTCAGTGAAATTTATAATTGCTATTGAGTACTCAAGTAGTCATTGTTTACGACATCCACGCGAACGAATTCACGGGCATAAGCTAGTCTTAAATAATTTGCCTTGGGTAAAGCTGTTTTTTTTCCGTAACTGGAAAAGGTAAACGTGTTAAATCTATAAAATCTTTACAAATAAAAAACACAAATCTGTCTGTTTATGTCAAAATAAATTTTTGTCCGTCTGTTTCTCTGTTTGTTCCGGCTAATCTCTGAAACGGCTGGACTGATTTTATCGGGACTCTCACTGGCAGATAGCTGATGTTATAATGAGTAACTTAGGTTAATTAGCATAAACTGACAATCACGTCAAAATGTGTAGTGTAAATTATTTGAAAAAAATATATGTTAAACTAGAACATTCTTTTAATCATTTAGTATGTGAATATTTTTGATTATATTCATATTAAATAGTTTAATTAACTCGTGAAGTTGTGTCTGACGCGGACAAAACATTGACAATCACACAAAATCTACCAGGTATAATTAAATGAAACTTACACCATCTTACAGACAATTTTATTATATATCTTTTAGTATACGCCTCTTTGAAGTTAAAGAATACTATCTTTTATTTAATATTTTCGACTAAACTTTGAGAGTTTTGGACGCAGCGCATACGATTCTCTGGTCGCTCAAGGTCGCCGGCGTATATCATCGCCATAAAGTTGTCTTACATAATGATAAGAAGTGGTATACTAATAGGAAATCTCATGATTCATGAATAGAGTCACTTTTGGCAAACTAATGTTTTGATCGGTACAATGGAAGAGTACCTACATGCATACCTAACCAGGTAATCAACATGAATATATTAACCGTGTGACATAAAACACAATCACACATAAATTACATACACACAAACACCTCACACTTATCTATTCTTACAATAACATCTAACCACCAGTTTTTATCCAACTGATTGTCTCTGCCTCAATAGTGTGAAAACACCGCAAAAAGTCATTATTACACAATTATCTATTATCTCCGGACATTGTCCTAATTGACCGGACATTCTCGATAATGACCGAACATTAAGCTGTCAAGGTTGGGCATTCGTTCATGAATGTTTTAGACTTTAAAAAGGTCACTGCTGAGTATGGGCTTAGAATACTAATTTGAGGGGAAGAAATAATTGTATAATATTTTTTAAGACAGAACCACCGCGACGGCCATTTTACGAGGCATGCATCGTAACCACAGATATAGATAGACCTAGACAACGCAAGAGCAACTACTTCGCGTGCCAAGTTTCGTGCCTAGCTTACGTGCAAAAATCGTAAGTAAAAAAATAATGTAAACGTTTACTTCCATCGGTAAGTAATTTTGTGATTAATAAATATGCGTAATTAATTTTAAAAAACAATTATTTTTAATTTAATACTCTCAGTAATACCTGGTAATACCAAATTTAAGAAAAACAAAACATTGTGACGTCATAATAGGTAGTCAAAAAATGGCTTGGTTTTCATACAGATCGTGATACTTCCGTTATCTAGGGTCTATCTATATCTGTGATCGTAACGTTTAGCTCAGTGATTAAATGAGTAGCTGACTGTTGTGGATTCAATACCCATCAGAGACATCATTTGGGATGTGGTACCTACAAAAGCTATGCTAATCTTTACAAAAAGCTCATTGATCTTCGCTAGACAGAACTCAACAGTCATAATTATTCTTTGCTAACTACTTTGTCCATGACGTCGTGCAATCTTGATTTGTCCAGTCGTTGACATAGTCTATTTATTCTCTGAAGTAATTTGTCCAATCTTATACAACAGTTTGTCCACTTACGCATGAACTTTGTCCACTTGCTAATGAAGTTGTCCATTTGCGAATTAAGTTTGTCCATTAGCAAATTCTAACCGTGCCATCCCTTCACAGAACAATTGATACAAAGCTTGGTCTCTGATAGACATCTACTCAAGTGACGTAGGTATTATTAATTACGTATTAACTAACAAGATTCTAATCAAACGCTAATTGATGTATGTGTTTGAATATATTACAGTAATGAGCCGCGTCGTTAGACTATCTTAATTAGTTTTATTGTTAAAGTAAAATGGTTGGCTGACAGAGTGACTGGATACGTTTAGACATTACATTTACATTTGGTACTTTCTGACTTTCATTATCAAAAGAGGGAATATTACATAATAATATAGCACAACATAGGCCGTGTGGTGCTATAACACCTACTGCGATCGCCAACATGCATCGGCCCAGCATGGCGATTACGGCTGACCCCCCCCCTTGGGGGAGACCTATACCCAGTAGTGGGCGCCATGATGATTTTATTTATTTATTCATTTTGTGATCCATTCTCACAAGTAACAATCTATAAGGCTTCTTATAAGGATAACTGTAGTATAAAACATGGTAGTTGCAAGGACACTGTGCTACATAATAATGCAGTACCTACACAGGTATGTAGGTAGGTAGGTGAGCCGTGATCTTCGTAACCTAGGATTACGTCAGCAGCTGTGTGTGAGGTTTTGATTTGATTGCACACATGTAAATAAATGATTGATCGACAGTAGATGCCGACGTGTCTTTTTTCTACTATACTATATCGTAATTTTATACAAACAGATATTTCGAACTCTTCACAAATAAACAAAGCAAAAATTCTAGGTTTATGAAGTATTTAACTGATTTTCTGTGACTCTGTAGACTCAATAGTCTTTTTTTTATTAATAATGTAATTATAATGTTATTCGATATTCGTGAATGTTATAGTAATGTAGGTACTAATAATATAATCTAATAATGACATTTAAACATTAATAATTTGCACGCTTGCTTGCAGGCAGAATACTGTGACTTTGAGGCTGTAAGATCTTCCCTTATAAACTGCAACTGTGTTCTCTAGAAAATAAACATTTTTGATTTGATTTGTTTTTATGTGTTATCTTATTTCTGAACACCATTTACATGTATTATCATTGTTTCTGAACGTGCTGGGGGCCAAGTCTGCTATTTTTATAATTTCGTCATTCCAACACGATCCCATTGTCATTTTGCTAAAAGTTCGTAATCTGCTAAATTCATAATAGTCGATCATTGGTCGGTCGAATTTAAAGCAATGACTGCACGTTCTAATGGTAGGTCACTGATCAAAGGAACTGTCAAAATTTTTGCAGATTATCAGTCATTCAGTTGTCATTTTGTACGAGATTACCATTCTATATCATTTCTTTCAATGGCGTATCAGTGGTTGACCATTGGAAAGTCATAATGACGCCATAATGTTAGTAGATTGTCAAACTTGTCAAAATCAACAATTATGAAATCAATGATAGACCATTCTGACACTATTGTAATAGCAGACTTGAGGCCTTGGTAGGCTGTATAAGTCTGAGACTGATTGTGAAATATACCTAAGATGTAATACAGCACTCAATAACTAAATAAAACGGTTATTGCGTTTGAACTCTATTACTTGCCAATGTTTAACAAACTCCTGACGGGAGTCCTAGGTAGCAATGGTGACCCATCCACAGACTGACTGTATCCAGTGCAGCAATCCACGCGGCTGTTATTTATTTAACAACGAACCTCAATTTTAGTTTAGTCATCAAATATTTAATTCAAACCTTTATGTATACTCTTACAAAATAGATTTTGTTTCTAACATTGTTGCAAATATGTAATACTAGCTTTTACCCGCGCTTTCGTCCGCGTGAATGTCGGTTGGATTAAAAAAGCTTTTTACAAAAAAGACAACCGCCATCAAAAACTAAAAAGTGAAAAATAACTTTAGCACAGAACACACATTGACTTTAGTTTCGAAATTCAGTGGCTTTGTTCTGTTTGTTGTTTTGTATTGCCACCGATTTCCGAAACTGAAGTCAATGTGTGTTCTGTGCTAAAGTTATTTTCCGCTTTTTTTCATCTAAATCTATTAAAAAGAGATTGAAAGTTAACTACTACAATGATTGATGAAACTAAAACGTCGTCTATGTAAAACTTTTGGGTATTTGTTGATTTTTCAAAAAGTGCTGAATCAATTTCGGTAAATTTTATATGGGACCACCACTGAAGCATACCCTATCCATAAAAAAAATAAATTTCAAAATCGGTTTACGTTTACCGGAGAAATCGCGCAAATAATTAAAGCAAATTTAAGACTTATACGGTTTTCTCATGGATGCCATTGTCAGAACTGGACCAAATTAAACACGGGAAGCACTAGCTTTCAAATAAAAAAAGAATCATCAAAATCGGTTCACCCAGTCCAAAGAAATCAGGTAACAAACATAAAAAAAAAACAGACGAATTGATAACCTCCTCCTTTTTTGAAGTTGGTTGATAAATAAAGTACATATTATCGACTTCTCGTAGATTTTCCTTAGGGTATTTGAAGTGAACTTGTCTTGGTACGTAGGCACGTAACAAGACTGTTGTATTTAATTGGATAGCTATATACAATCTTTTATTATGTGTAGAGGATAATATATTGAAGAATTTATAAGGATACTGTAGTATGAGAGTCTTATTTATAATATGTCTGAATGGAGCTTTACAACGAACCGAGCGACGGTACAAGTTCACTCATGACTATACTGCTGACAATCTAAGAAGTCCCATTTGACATATCATATTTGAATATGAATCAACGATTAATTCGTGTTTTTGAGTGCATTTTTTTCAATATAAAGTAATTAAACTTGATGCTTACGAGTGATACTCGTTGTTATAGTCTATGGGTAACATAGTAATTAATTAGGATTATAAATTTTATTTTTTAATTTGATACGTACTAGTTAGAAAGAAGAAAGTACGTCAAATGGGACTTCTTACGTTGTCAGGAGATTAACTAAAAGGATCATGGCAGGATTTGTACGAACAAAATAAAGATGTTTAGAGAAGTTGAAATTCTCATTTTTATACTCTTGGGTACCTAAAGAGTATCTTCAGGCCAGAAGCGTGCCTAGGGGTCAAAGTTAGGGCAAACCGGACTGATTTAAGAATAAAAACACGATAAATATTCAATATCTATTTAGGCGCATTAAATTTTCTCGCATTATTGATTGCAAGGCAGGCTTTTTGGCTTTAATGGAAAGCACGCCACTGCTTCAGGCATTTACAATATTTTTAAAACCCCGCAATAAAAATAGATGTTAAAAGTGAATAGAACAAAAAGCTCATTATTTCAGAATGAAACCGTGGCTGACAGTAACAGTCGCACTGACAACCGCCGATTCGCAGTTCTTATACTAAAGTTGCATCGTTTTATGGGAAATAATGTCACAAATAATGATTATTTTTTCCACACATTTGTCAAATTACTTGTCTGCCAATTTGATAGATCCGCCAATGCCACTTGTCACTTTCTTTTTTTTATAAACACAAAATAAGTAACGAGACGAAACGTGTGGGAAAAAATGTGTTATTTTCATTTCGAAATATTTTAATTATGCGGTGGTTTAAAAATATGGTAAGCATATCAATCTACTCCTAGTAATGTATTCTCCACATTGAAAAATATTTGAAACCCTCTAAATGTTTTTTTTTTCCATACAAATGAATGTATGGATCTCGCCATGATTCTTTTTTCTTGATAATTCTAAAGGCTTTTCGTTTTGGGGCTAATTCGCCACACTATTCTCAAACCACTGCTACTTTTGAAAGCCAGAATCAACAGTGGGGACCACCAGAAATGCGCCGAGGCAATGAAGCCTGACGAGTCCAGGAGAAACATTACAATTGCTTGGATCCCGCAACGAAATTAATAAAAAAAACCGGACAAGTACGAGTCGGATTCGCTCACCGAGGGTTGGGTACAAATGTTCCATACTTAATATTATAAATGAGAAAATAACTCTGTCTGTTACGCTTCCACGATGAAACGGCTGAACCGATTTTGATGAAATTTGGTATTAAAATAGCTTGAACCCTGGGAAAACCACATAGGGTACTTTTTAAATCCGAGACTTCGTCTGTATCCACGATAACCGACATTCACGCGGACCAAACCGCAGACAAAAGCTCGTTATAAATAAAGAATATATTTTTATGATTTGATTACAAATGAATAGTTTTCAGACTTTTCGTTGTATTTATAGTATGAGACAAAATTACTTGCCAAGTTTCATAGTTCCAGGTCAACGGAAAGTACCCTATAAATTTTGATTCCCTTGAGTGTCGAAATGTACGTTTTTTGCGACATAAACGGCCGTATCTTTTTTTCACGTTAACTTAGAAATTTGATGTTTTCACAGACTCAAATCAAGTATATGGTTTTCATTTCAACTCGATACCTCCACGTGTTCCCGAGATAAAGGGTCTTGACAGACAGACGGACAACAAAGTGATCCTATAAGGGTTCCGTTTTTTCCTTTTGAAGTACGGAACCCTAAAAATGGAAAATAGCTTAATTCAATAGGCCTGTGTCTTCCTGGATTGATAAGTAATAAATATACATAAAACAGAGTCAAAAGTACAATAAAGTTACAATGTAATCTAGTTACTATATCAATTGAATAATTTCCTAAAACAGCTTCCTCTTTCCTAAACTATAACTGTAGTCGATAATGATCTTAATTCTAAACTCCTACCACCTAAGCATTATGGAAAAGCAATAAGAACTTAAGTATGTACCTATTGAAAACAATTATATTTCAAATAGGTAAATCACAAGCTCTTTATTGAGTCACGATACGAATGCAGGGCAGTCGAGCCCATGCCACACCGGTAGTTGCTCAACGTAATGCAAGCGAGTCAATGTACCTGAATCAATCGACGCACTCGATTCGATCATTTAGTTGTATCGAGTGTTTTATATACGTTGGGTTCCTATACCTTACCGATCGGTTAGTACGTTGACATTAATAATAATAATAATCGATCATTGTGCCGATAGTTGTTACAGCCAATGGCTTAATTGCCAAGAGCCTCGACCAACATCTAAGGAGGCTCTCGTTAGGCGGCTGGATCAAGGGCTTGATTCAGAAGGCAGTACTTCTGGACACGGCCCGCATTGTCAGGAGATTTCTCTCTTTGGAGCCCTGACCGCCGGTAGCTTGGACCCTGTTCCCGATACCGGTGGGCTACTATTTTTTATATTTTTAAATGTTTTAATTTTTTTATTAATATTTAAAAATGTAAATTATATGTATAAATGAATAATAAATGGAAATAATAATAAAAAAAAGGAAATTAAAGTATCTTGAATTGGCTCGCGAGGTTGTCGACATGTGGGATGTGAATACAGCAGTCATTGTGCCGATAGTCGTTACGGCCAATGGACTCATTTCCAAGAGCCTCGACCAACACCTAAGGAGGCTCTCGTTGGGCAGCTGGATCAAGGGCTTGATACAGAAAGCGGTACTCCTGGACACGGCGCGTATAGTCAGGAGATTCCTCTCTCAGGAGCCCTGACCGCCGGTAGCTTGGACCCTGTTCCCGATACCGGTGGGCTACTATTTTTTATCTTTTTAAATGTTTTTTTTTTTTTTTTGTTACTAATATTTAAAAATATAATTAAATATGTAAATTAATGAATAAATGAGAATAATAATAATAAATTCATTTATTTCGGAACCAGTCCATATCCATACATGTCATGTTAGTTCAAAAGTATTAAAAATAAAAATTAAGAATTAATTAAAATATTTCAATAATAATAATAACAATAATTACAATAATACAACAATCATTAAATAAAACATTATAACTTACAAAATAACATTAAAATAAAGAGATTGAATACACTAAATAAAAAAACTTATCTTAATCTAAATTTAGGTTTGGATCCGGAGTGCTCAATATGCATTGAACAATATGAATTCTTTAACAATCTAATTTTTATTTTGGGATTATGATTTATTTTTTGACATTATGATAAATTTTTAGACATTATGATTTATGTTTTCGATTTTATTATTACCATTTTGGCATTATATATCCATTACAAATAGTGCATTTTTAATGCAGTCATTTGTCATTTTTAAATATAAATTCATAAAATTTACTTCTATTGCAACTTTCAGCTTTCATAACTTTTCCGTAAGTCGCACTGGGTCACGGGAGCGAAACCGCGGGCACAGCTAGTTTAAATAGCTAGTGTAGCTAGTAGTGTAGTATTCTTATAACGTCCTAGTTTTACACCATTAATGGTAGTATGTGTGATATAATGTGTGTGTGTGTTTTTTTTTTAATGACAATCTCAGTGACCATTATTATATTGAGAAATAAATACTAATTATTATTATTATAGTTGTCGTATCCGGTCAATAGTATGAACGTGAAACGCAAAGACAATAAATAGTCTATGGTGAAACGGATCGCAAGCGCGCCATTATCAAGAACACGTGATCTACCACCACCATTTTGGCGCGCTTTTACAGAGTCGTGATGTTTTCAGCCGACAGCGAGGAAGACATTCAGAATCCAGTGTCTGATCGCAACGGAGCTAATACGTCCCGAAACTGTACTTACGATTCGTTGTATTAAAGTGTAGACCAGTGCCGATACCTTTGAAAATGTTTATTTTAAGCCGAGTTTATTTTAAATCAATTTGTGCTAAATTGTGGTTTTAATAAATGCCGTGTATTGTACCCTATACCCAGTGCTAAATTGTGGTTTTAATAAATGCCGTGTATTGTAACTACCCTATACCCAGTGCTAAATTGTGGTTTTAATAAATGCCGTGTATTGTACCCTATACCCAGTGCTAAATTGTGGTTTTAATAAATGCCGTGTATTGTACCCTATACCCAGTGCTAAATTGTGGTTTTAATAAATGCCGTGTATTGTACCCTATACCCAGTGCTAAATTGTGGTTTTAATAAATGCCGTGTATTGTACCCTATACCCAGTGCTAAATTGTGGTTTTAATAAATGCCGTGTATTGTAACTACCCTATACCCAGTGCTAAATTGTGGTTTTAATAAATGCCGTGTATTGTACCCTATACCCAGTGCTAAATTGTGGTTTTAATAAATGCCGTGTATTGTACCCTGTACCCAGTGTGTTTTCATTGTACGAAACCCATATTCTGCCCACATGATGACTGAATCTAACGGACTAAATCCTGACTGATCCGACATAGGAATATTACAAATCGTATAGTCTGTTAACCAGTGTTAAAAATTAATCTCTTAATTAGATGTGCAGGTAGCCTCACTTAATAATACATAATTATCTCCTATTTTCTCTTATTTGAAGAGTAGATAATAATAGTGATAATTAATTTGTAATTATAATTATATCAACACTGCTTTTTATCAAGATTACACGTGAATTTGATTGCGGCAAATTATTTACAAACACCATTTACATACACAGGTATAAACATATTACGATAATTATTAGAAAATAATTAGAGAATAATAAAGAGTTCATTAATCAAATTAAATTTCTTTCGAAAACACCTATCGGTTTCTAAGGAAACTTCAACTATTTCCGACGCCCTGGATACTATTATCTCTTCTGTTGACTGTACATAGGATGGATGGAGAAGGAGAAGAGATGGAGATGAGAGAAACCAAAGGAAAGATGAATGAATGATGGATGATGATGATGGATGGATGAATGAAAGAAAAGGACGTCAGTGATATCATGATGGTTGAGAGGACGGAATGGAAGAACTCAAACTCAAACTCAAACTCAAATCATTTATTTCAAATAAACCATTTACAGGCACTTTTGAATTGTCAAGGAGTCAAAAAGTTGGAGCTAGTTGCTCGTTCCAAACAGTAGGTTTCTATAGAGAAGAACGAGCAAGAAACTCCATGAACACTCTTTTAAAATCAATAGAAGAAAAAAAATTCCGTAGGCCACTAAAACATGGAACAAGGACAGAGGTGATGCACATTTTCCAGTTCTGCTTATTCTTATTAAAATATGTATTATTTGTTTGCCAATTAACCTCCTAAGGGCACTAATGATTTTTAGATGTAGTTGAAATATCTCATGACTTTGTTGTTTTTACCGCCAAGTCCTTCTTAGATCATAAGTGCAGAGAAGCCCAAACGTTCAACAGAATTTCAGAAGCCTCTCTGCATGGGCTACCCAAAGCATCCCCAGGTATGTCCAGTGATTATTAATAATATATTACATTGTTTTAAATTTTTTTTGGAACATTCTTACCTGTTTTCAGATTTTTTTATATTCTGTTGTTGTTGATGACTCCAACAGACAGACTCATTAAGAGAACTCTTAGGAAGACTCTACATCTTCTTGTAAATTATGAAGTTTATCTCACAGCTCATAATACAGTTTTGTTAACTTGAAGTAAGGAAGTAACATGCTAAGCGTTTTGAACTCGGCTCAAACTTCAGTTATAGTAAACTGCATCTGTGGGATCATCTCGATGCATTTCGACTTCTAACTTTGAGGCTTTGTTTAACTTGCCTACAATAATAACGTATGACTTATCTATATTATAGATATTATGTCTGTGTGTGTATCAGTGACGTCATCTAAGTGGCTTGGTTTTGTGCGATCATATATGTACCTACTTAGGTACTTTAAGTCAATTGACGAGTCACCTTGTGTTTGCTTCAAAGTTATTCGTTTTTAGCATTATTGTATAGCTCTTACCTAGTACACTACAGTAAGTAAGAAAATGTTTGTCCAAAAAAGACAACCGCCTTTAACTGGTTCGCTGCCAGTTAAAAAATAACTTTAAATTCGCAAGCCGGCGACTTTGGTTTTGTTTTTAAAATAGTTTATTTTTCGCTTTTTAGTGCCTACTTCTTATCATACAAATTAATTACGAAACGGTGATACCAAAAATGTGTAATGGAATATTTTCATTAAATTTCCGAAACGTGGACACTCACCGTGGACTGGTCCACAAATTCATATTTAATCTGTTATAAAACACCATGAAATTTTTGCGGCCATGTTATTACGCCGTACGGCTGTGTAAACAAAAAAAATTTCAACTGTCAGTCAACCGATTGGCGTAACATAGGCTTTGTACTTTTATTATTTTCGTAACTAACGTGATTTTTTCATTATTACACCTATTACAAAATATGCTTTTAATTATTTTTAAATTATATACAATTATCATATTTAATAAGAGCGCATTTGATTCAAAGCGAACTGACGTAATTTACGCTGAGCAATATGGCATCCAGTAAGAGGCGTTTTCGTCAAACTACGCCCGAAATTTGAAAATTTTAAATTTTGGTGCATTTTTATGGCACTTATCGATTGAATAAAAATTTTGGGTTTTTTTTGGTGGCATATTAGCACTACAGAATTTCATTCAGACACTATTCAAAAATGGGTGTAATACCCTATTCGCAATGAAGTCATTCGCCAGAGAACAAAAGTCACCGACATTGCGCGTCGAATTAGCACGTTGAAGTGGAAGTGGACCGGCCACGTCTGCAGAAGGACAGACGGTAGATGGAGCAGACACGCTCTAGACGATTAACGATTGGAAGAAGGTGGCTGGCAGCGGATGAATGCGGGCTGCCCAAGACTGGGTTGGTTGGCGAGCTCTGGGGGATGGGCTAGTCTGATGTGATGATGATGATGATAACTATTTTTAACTAGGTTTGCCGAGACGGTTGGCGCAGTGGTTAAGCGATTGACTGCTGCGCAGTGTGTTGCGGGTTCGAATCCCGCCCAGGGAAAAATGTATGTGATGAGCACTTGTGTTTGCCTTGTGTCTGGTTGTTGTTTATCTATATACGTGTCTATTTAAAATGTGTTTGTGTATGTATATCAGCTGTCTGACACCCATAGTACAGGGTCTGCCTAGTTTGGGGTAGATAGCCGTGTGTGAAATGTCCCCACATATTATTATAATTATTATCAAATTATAACCAACCATATGTTCATATGAACTTGAATACCATAAATTATATATTATCCTATGTCACTCGGCAATTTATAGCTTTCTATTAGTAAGTGACTTTTTGAAATTGGAAAAGTAGTTTCGGAGATTACCTACTACATCAAAACTTACAAACGTTACCTCTATATAACAACAATCCGGATCTATTGTATAATAACAACTTCATTTCCATGTGATATCTATGTACCTGTGTGTGTTGTATATATAGTGTGAGTTTGTCTTCTCAACTATGTCACGTACTAACTTGTCTGTATGTGTGTGTGTAACTGGATTATCTCTGGTATGTCAATGTCAGTTTTTGCACTAAATGATCATGATTTTATTCTTAATTCTTTTTCAAGGTGACAAAACTTGACAAAGCTTTGAATTAATTTTTGAATCTTCGTAGGTGCCTGATACTTACTTTTTTTAACACGATTTTATTAACTTCACCTCTAACTATGTAACAGAATCTTGGAAGGCGAATGTAATTAACTTCTAACTGTTACTTCAATTTGAAAATTTGCAAATATTTTAATACATGTACAACCCTTGACGATACAAAAATATGGTTTCATCGAAGTGAATTCAATGATGGAGCCAGAAGATAGGCGCTGGAACTCCATAACTGTACGGCATTAAAAAAGTGTGACCCACACTTCATTTGCTTGCTTTGTTTTTGCTTTTACTTACAACAAAAAAAATTTGCTTTTTAATGCAATACAACCTAATAAAACAGGGGGTCCTTTTAGTAATTTCGAACTATTGTTATCTTAAGATGGAAATGAAACACACGTTTGAATTTAATTTGAACTTACGCCAAAAATATCACAATTAGTTGTTTGTTTCTAGCGATTTCTTTTTCATCATCTTCATCAGATGAAAGACGTCCACTGTTGAACAAAGGCCTCCCAAGGGCGGTTGCTACCCTACGCTGGGAAGGCGTCTTGGGGAACGCAGTGAAGCTGTTAAGTAGGTACCTACACGGAAGCCGGTGCTGCCCGACTTCCAGAATTTCCCTTAGTCGCTTTCTACGACACCCTCGGAATGAAATGGTGGGGGGGGGGGGGGTGATATTCCAGTCCAGACACTCCACGGGTTTTTTTTTTAATTCTTTAACATGGCGCCTGATTGAAGATTCTGGAACAAGAACAGAAATATACACATTATAATAACATAGCAATGGTATACGTTACACAACATTAGACTTGTATTTTTTAAATAAGCATCTCATTGAATATTTATTTAACCAAATCAACATCTCAAAGGCAGTTAGACTGTTGCAAATAGACTGTTTGAATACCCTTCATAAGGTTACTGTTCCATCTCACGATATACGAGAAAATCCTTGTGAAGGGCAACAAAGAGCAATTTGCTAATTTAGGCCAACATATACTATTCATATACCTATAGGCAAACCCGAAGTCAAAGCATTTATTTCAATTTAATCATTTACAGGCACGAGTGAACCGGTTCATCCTAGACAAGCCTGCTTAAGCCGCATCATCACTTAAGATCAGGTGAGTTGCGCCTATTAGAATATAATAAAAAAAAAAATTTTGAATTGTCATGGAGTCGATCAGTTAGTCAGAAAGTTGAAGCTCGTTTCAAAACGTAGGTCTCTATGGAGAAGAACGAGCAAAAATACTGGACATACACTACTCTATATCAAGTTTTAATAGAATACTGGTTGCAGTTACCTAGTTACCCCCTAAAATTCTTTTAAACTCTCAAATAAACATAACTTCGAACGGTGAAAGTATAATATCAATGGTGATAACTTTATTTTTGAGCCGTTTGGGGTTGAAACCCTCGGGTCGTGAGGTCCAAGTGCTCATCTCTTTTTTAAGGAAATTTCCAAAAGGTTAGTTGACACTTCCCGCGATCCATGAGCTGGTTTTTACTTTGGGCAGTGGTTAAGCATTGCCATCCAACGTGGCAATGCAGCCAGTCTCTTGGGCACATTCCCAGATGAACGCGATGTGGAGGAATTTTTTGATGCCTTATCATATTAGTTGTTTTTGTTGTTTAATAGTTATAGGTTTTTCTTTTTTTTATTGTACCTACTAAATACTGTACATAAATATATTTTAGCAATGATATAACAAGATAAATGGTATGTTGATGAAAGAATAAGAAATTATTCTCTCACGTCCAATAAACGTGTTGTACATGATACAGCCACTAGTGAGGCTACAATGATCGTTCATAATAAGGTCCTGAGCGGCTATTCTCAATTAGTCAATTACAGGACTCGGCGACAAGCGGCGGCGGTAATTGAATCATTGTTGTTAACATGACGGAGGAGATACAGTGATAAGCGGCAGCGGGAAAGAATTTGGTCGAAGACACCAATATCATTAATTACAAGACAGCACTTGACTTAAAAAAACACTTGATTGTAGCATTTAAAAAAGTTATTTAAAAAAAAAAAAAAACCGCCTTCAAAAAAAAAAAGTGATAAATAATTTTAGCACAGAACACACATTAATTTAGTTTCGGAAGTCGGTGGCGGTGGCTTTGTTGTGTTGTTGTTTTGTATTTTCCGCTTTTTAGTTTTGCCTTAACATCCAAATTCATTAAGAAACGGCGACACACTTAAAACAGATATTGTAAGTCCTCCAAAGATTGAAGAAACTAAAACGTCGTCTATGTATTTTTTTTTTTTGCGATTTTGTTGATTTTCTCAATAAGAGCTGAATCAATTTTGATAAATTTTACACATACATACTACAAATACTACAAAAAATTAAAATTGAAGTCTCTGTGTGTAATAACAGCTCTTGTCTCAGCTTCTACATGCATTTGAAATAATATACGGTGCCTAAGTAAAAAAACACGAGTGTGCTTTAGACCACACGACTGAATAAAACTTCTTTAGCTCCATCTATATATGTATGTATTCGTTTGCAACTGGCTATGAGAGAAAGAGAGAAAGAAAATGTATGCTCACTTGCCCCTAAAGTAATGTACGAAACGTAACTCTCTTTCTATCTATCTTCAGTAACTTATATCTCCCTCTCAATTGCCATTCGCCTCGCCCGATCACACTTTTCCTAACGCCGAGAGCGTTAGGAAAAGTGTGATCGGGCGATCAAGCATTCACCAGCTTACTCCCCAAGTTAAGCGTGCGAAAAGAAGTTTTACTTCGAAATATATTCTGTCGTTTTTTCCGGTTTATCTCTGAAAGAGCTGAACCGATGACGGGACTGTCACTGTCAGATAGCTGATGCCGATATCCGTGGCAGTCAGACTACTTTTATTTTTGAAAAAAGAAAATTGGTTTCCGCGCAAAAAAAGCCCCGCAAATTGTACAAAATCTATGTGGGAGTCACGTTTTGACAGTTCATAGAAAGTATGTCAATTTACTGGTGTGTCATCTATCCTATTACCTACTTTTTTAATTTTTTAAACAGCAAATATACAAATGTCTGAAACATGTGTCTTTATAGAATAACCAAGCTGAAGTGGCTATGGGTAATGATTTAATTACCGAACCAGCGCCCAGCGGGGCATGTATTCTGTTCCTAAGGGCCTAGACTACCTTAACTTAGGACACTCTAAAGTAGGGCGTCGGCGGAGGGCGGATAACGCCCGCTTCCGGCCCCCCTAAATGGGTCCAGGGGCGGCAGACCTGGGGACGCCTGTCGCCCCCCACATACATCAGGACCCAAAGTGGTGGCGCGTAGTGTTCCACGCGCGCCCCTCTTAGACGTCAGGGTGGTCTAACACCTCACTCCCCCCCTGACCCGAGAAGTGGCCCGCTGCAGCGGGCCGGCACCAGCCGGGGGTTGCGGAAGTATCTCCAGTTCCCGCGACCCCCGACGTAGGTGTGAGATGGAACACCGGGGTGGTTTTTAGTCAGTAAGAGTCTGACAGACCCCTCCACCCGCCTCGGGGCGGTGGACATCCATGAGGACTTTCCACCCCGGAACAAAAAAAAGGGACACTCTCAAGTAAAGAGGAAACAGATGTCAAAGTCAAAGTCAAATCATTTATTTCAATTAGACCATTAAAAGGCACTTTTGAACGTCATTTTCGTCATGTATGTCCGGCAACTATTCGGCATACGATACGATAGGCCGGATACCAAATATGAAAAGAAAACAATTATTTCTCATTAGCACAAGATAAAGCAGGCCATAGCTAAACATCATTTAATTATAATTAAAGCTAATTGCTATATTACTATATGATACATTGTAAACCTTAGCTTTGTATAATTTAGCAGCATTATTAAAATTTTGCAAATGTGAATACTATGGAGCCATTTATGAAGTAAATTATTGTTTTTGACATAAATAAGCATGGCGGTTGGGAGCATTGTCATGCTCGCTCAAATGTCTTGCTGATGGTGGCGCGTGTGTTGGATCATTCGGCTCCCTGCAAAATGGTTGAGCTGAATGGTGCTGATACACGCGTCATGTTCGTGAACGGGCGCTGTCAGTAGAGATTGGTCAGCTCTTAACTGCCATGGACTTTCTCTTGCTTCTTTTTTATGTTTTGTATTGCTAGATTACCTTCAATGTTTTCACAAGCAACAAGAACCATGTAACCAGTATTTTGTATAAAAAAAATTGTTTTAAAAGTGTGTCCGTGAAGTTTCTTGCTCGTTGTTCTCCATAGAGACCTACCCTACGTTTTGTGAACGAGCAACTAGCTTCAACTTTCTGACTAACTGACCGACTCCTTGAAAATTCAAAAGTGCCTATAAATGGTTTAATTGAAATAAATGCTTTGACTGACAATAATCACTTATCAAAATGACATGACATCCTATATTGACCATTACACCTGAATGCACCCGAATCTTTCGTCACAACATTTAATACGACAAATATCCGGCTGCCGGATATCCAGACGTTTGGCTTCGAATATCTAGTATTCGGTATCAGGCCAAATCACTATCCGTTTCATCTCTACTCTTAAACTACGTGGAGCGAAATTTCGCAAGGTGAGCTGTGAACAAATGTGAGTGGACACAATTCAACTCTGTGGCGTGCAATTGGACAAGTCTTTGATTATTATTTTAGTTTAATTATGGCAATGAATCAATCTATTATTTTTTCTAGTCTGGACAGTGTTTAGTGATTTGATTTCTTTCAAGGAAGTACCACTATACAGCCATGTACAATAAGAATAATTCTTATTGTACATGGCTGTATTTTGACTTGAGGAGGAGATGAAATAACATTAATTCCACGGACTAGCAAAAAAAGGAGGACTCCACGCCACGCATATCAAAAGTGAAGCACCGAAAGTACGCCGCCGGAAAGAGACGCACATATAGATTTCGGCTTATCGGAATTAATTTTTTTCTAGTCTGTGACTATGATGTAAATGTGTGCGTGAGGCATGTTTGTACAAACGGTCTAGCTTACTTAGAGTGCTTCACTTTCGATATGCGTGGCGCGGAGTCCTATTTTTTTCTAGTCCATGATCAATTCCATGTTCTTATTTCGAAGCTGTTACGTAAATTAATTATGTTATCGATAATTTTCTGACACAAAAGCTAACACTACTTAACCTGAGAATCGAACTGCAGCAGGCAGCAACTGCAGCCAGTTCAACAAGATTAAATAATTTATATTTTTATGTAATACAAGTCGCTCCTCCTCACACTCAGTCTGCTACCTACGACTTTCGTTTTCGCTCCTTATAGGCCACCTTAACTCGTACGCAATAAGGGCCACTTTCACTGAGCGGGTCAAGGTTCGTTCCCGAGTGGGGAGCACAAGTCGTCGTTGCGACATCGTAGTAGGTATGGGCATTTTTATGTTGACTTTACTTTTGAGCGTGGATATTATGCTTGTTTTGGTTGATTGTGGTTATCTATGAGATTAGAAACTGTTATGGGAGGTTTTTAAAATAAATTGCAATTGTTTACAATTGCAATTTATTTAAAAAAAAAAAAACAGGGGGCTATTTTAGTGTTCCGTTCCTCAAAAGGAAAAAACAAGGTACAGGTAGGTACAGTCCCCTGAAACCGTAAAAAAATCTAACTCCTATGTTAACGTGAAAAAAAGTTACGACCACTTAATGCCGCTAAAAACGTATATTTTTTATGGATAGGGTATGCTTCAGGGGTGGTCCTATATAAATTTTATCGAAACTGATTCAGCACTTTTTGAAAAATCAACAAATACCCCAAAATTGTACATAGACGACGTTTTAGTTTCATCAATCTTTGTAGTAGTTAACTTTCAATCTCTTCTTAATAGATTTGGATGAGAAGGAGGTACTAAAAAGCGGAAAATAAAAAGCTTTTTACAAAAAAGACAACCGCCTTCAAAAACTAATAAAGTTTAAAAACTAAAACCCGACCACAACAAAAAGTGATCTAAAAAGTACAAAACAAGAAAATATTTCACACAGAAATCAAGACATAGGTACAAAATGGCCAAGGTAAGCCGTGGTTGCATGCCTGTATCCCATATGAGTGCGATAAACATGAATATAATGGCATGCAACCACGGCTTACCTTGGCCATTTTGTACCTATGTCTTGATTTCTGTGTGAAATATTTTCTTGTTTTGTACTTTTTAGATCACTTTTTGTTGTGGTCGGGTTTTAGTTTTTAAACTTTATATTTTTATTTAAACCATTTTGGAGTCACAGCTAAGTATTATATATTTAATAGGTACTAGTGAACCCCTTTCCAATGATACTAAACACGGTATGCGTATCTTACTTTATTTGGTAATCTTTCCTTTTTTTACAATAATTTGTGACAAATCACCACTACATATTATATAAATTTGAAATGTACTAGTGAACCCCTTTCCAATGATACCAAACACGGTATGCTTGTCTTCATTTTTTTTTTTTAATATTGGTTTTTTTGTCCGCCAGAGGGCGCCACATTGGATTCGGTGATACGTCATATAGCCTATAACCAGCGGACGATCAAGACGCTTCTAACGATACCTCATTTGTTCAGTTCTGATAAGTAGTTTAGGAGCTATGAGCGTACAGATGAACATACATACATACATACATACATACATACATACATACATACATACATACATACATACATAGCCTGTCAAACTCATAACCCTCCTTTGGCTTTGCCGTAGTCGGGTAAAAAGTGACTTTAGTTTTGGAATTCGGTGGCAATACAAAACAACAAACAGAACAAAGCCACTGAATTTCGAAACTAAAGTCAATGTGTGTTCTGTGCTAAAGTTATTTTTCACTTTTTAGTTTTTTACTCCCAGAATGCTGCGTTACATTGCTTTTTGGCAAACTCAGTAGGTTGAGACGGGCAGGATACACAGACGATGAGTTTGCACTTCTGAGAGATCGGTAGATCACTCCTGAAATTGGTTGAGTAGCTCCGAAAATTACCTTTATGAGCTCAACTTTCAATTAGGAGACACAATAGTTAAACAATGACATGCGACCAATATTTGGCTTCTGGACAGACGAAGGGAATAAGCCAAATTTTACCTATATACAATACTAGCGACCCGGCCCAGCTTCGCATGGGCCTATAGCCTTCCTCGATAAATGGACTATCCAACACAAAAATACTTTTTCAATTCGAACCAGTAGATCCTGAGCTTAGCGCGTTCAACCAAACAAACAAACAAACTCTTCAGCTTTATAATATTAGTATAGATTAAGTTTAAATAGATGTATAGAAAAAAACACGACGTGTAAACATACACACAGCATAGAAATCTTTCCACTATACCATGTGCGTTGCCTTGGCATCTCAAACTGGTTCAGCTACTCGCTGCCAGTACTAGCGCAGTAGCGATACCATGCCAGTAGATACTGTTCCACTAGCGATGTGGCAAGCGTTTAAATGTTGCATTCAATTATGTAACGTGTGTTTCTATTTTGAATGTGTTGGTGTGCGTGGAGTGGATGAAGAGAGGTCTACGTTGTGGATACGTGGCGTGTACGAGGTGTTCAAGTGGTGTGTCCGAAGGATCTACGTGATATCTATGTGATGTGTACGGGATGTGTTCGTAGATGTAGCGCATAAGTGTTGAGTTCATTGTATATGCGAGATGAGAAATAGTCAGAGAGTGTTTATCTGTAAAAAGCTCTTTTACTGGCTGTGTTCAACGCTCTATTGGATAAAGGCCGAGATTTTAGGACACCCTGAACCCTGTTTAGTTTTCGTTTTTCAATTCGAAAAAAGATCTACATACATAACTACTTTAAATTCTACTATTGCCATCTAACTTTATCTTAAAAATAAAAATGATAATTTCAATTACAAAATAATGTGTAATGATTGGGAAATCACCTTTTTAAGCAAGAATTGCTTGTGTTAGGGTATACTTTATTTTATTTTAAAGACGCAATAACACACAGATGTGCTCTCTATCTTAGAAGCAACATCACATAATACATTGTCTAAGTTACAACACCTTACTAAGTTAACAACGAGTAACATTGTGTCGCAATATCTCAGTGTGTCAAGTTAAGTAGAGGACAATTATATTGACTGTCGGCTGCTAAGTGCGGATAGATGTAGCCTAGAGTGACTCTATTTAGAAACAAGTATTTATATGCTCAGGTGTAGATTGTGTCTAGGTTATTGTTTTAAATAAATAATCCATAGTTCTAAACTTTAATACTTTAATATCCATACTATTTATTTTAATATTATAAATGCGAAAGTAACTCTGTCTGTTACGCTTTCACGATTAAACGGCTGAACCAATTTTGATGAAATCTGGTATGAAAACAGCTTGAACCTTGGGGAAGGACATTGGCTAATTTTTAATCCGCGACTTCGTTTGCATCCGCGACAACCGACATTCACGCGGACGAAGTCGCGGGTAAAAGCTAGTTATCTATACTTAGAAACTAATATTATAAAGAGTTAAAAGTTGGTTTGTTTTTAATAGTTTCCATTCGGCCTTTTCTTAATACGTTTCGGCCGGCTTCCAGTCTAACCAGATGCAGCTGAATACCACTGATTCACCTGGATGACTGCCTATCAGACCTCCACAACCCAATTACTGGGTAACACGACACACCTTGGTAAAACTAGTTGTCAGACTTTCTGGCTTCTGACTACCCAAAACGACTGCCAAAGATCTACAAATGACAGCCGGGACCAACGGCTTTACGTGCTTTCCGCGGCACAGAGATGAAATGGTTGGTTACCCATCCACAGACCGACCGCGGCAAGCGTAACTTAACCTTTACCGATGGATCCCTTCTAAAAGGAAGATTTCTAACCCCACGCATTCTTGCAACTGTGACGACCGTCTTCAAAAAATTCCCACACTAACATAAAAGTATGAACAATTTGCTGCCTCTGCTTTGTTCCTTTTGCGCAGTCCTTGAATATATAATCGTGTGACAGACGGACATACGGAATATAATGACAGCTACTAGTTATTATTGTTTATGCATAATTTTTGAGTTAGAGGTAAGGTCTTCGACCTTGTAGTTGTTGTGTTAGAGCCTCTTTTGTCCTGAATTGATGTATTTGTTTGTGTTTTCAAGTTTTGTTTTCATTATTTTATTCTGAGGTCTTCGTCGTTTGTCAATGACACAAAATATAAAAGTTACAGAAGGACCGCTCCCGCCATCTTCAAAAATAATTACCTAAACTTGCCAGACTCACTAGGGCTGCTACTGTATTGACTCTGTAGGTTTTATTTGTGTCAATATGAAATTTTATTGAGACTGGTTGAAACTCTTTGCAATTTTTTTTATAACAAAATTTTACTGTTCGTCATGAAATGTCAATGTCTCTCATTTATTCATTTAGACAACACGAGACAGTCGAGACTGAAGTCTGCTTGAAACTGCTTGAGAATGCCTATAAACGTATTGTCAATGTGTGCGTGCGAAAAATGCCGGTTTGTTCTGAGTGGTCTCTCTGTTCGGGCGTGCCGCATCCGCGCGTACTTTGTGTCAATGAGGTCGGCGGAAATTAATTCGAAGCCATGTTAGATGTATCGCAATTAAAAAAAAAAAAAAAAAATTATATTATTATTTATTTAAGTACTTTTGATTTCACCATCCATTACACACTGAGTTTCCTCCGTGCACGTAAAGCCATCATTGGGCCCGGCTGTCATTCGTAGATCTTTGACTGTCGACTGTCGTCAGAAGCCAGAAAGTTTGACAACCAGTCTTACCAAGGGGTATTGTGTTACTCAGTGACTGGGTTGTGGAGGTCCGATAGGCAGTCGCTCCATGTAAAACACTGGTATTCAGCTGCATCTGGTTAGATTGGAAGCCGACCCCAATATAGTTAGGAAAAGGCGACGCAGATGATGACGACCCTTAGCGATAATGTAGCTTTCTGTCAGTAAAGAAACCTTCTAACGACATATTTCTCTATCTACCTACATCTACACTAATATTATAAAGAGAAAAGATTTGTATTTTTAACTGACTTCAAAAAAAAAAGGGAAGGAAAGGAAAGGTTCTCGGTTCGACTCATATGTTTGTATGTATGTTTGTCGGCGATTATCTCCCGTTTGGCTGAACTGATTTTGATGCGGTTTTCAGAAAAGTGTTTGCTATATTCTGGGAAACGTTTTAGTACACAACAAATAGAAATTTACTCTGCGCTTTTTGCAAAATCAACAAAAATCAAAAAAAAAAAATACTCAGTTTTCTTTTTTTCCGTCTTTGGAGGACTTTCAATCTCTGTTTTAACTGTATTGCCGGATGCTGTATTTTTTTCCAAAAAAGACAACCGCCTTCAAAATCTAAAAAGTGATCAATAACATCAATAAGTCATGTGTGTAGGTACTAAAGTACACACCTGACTTTAGATATGGAAGTCGGCGGTAATTAAAGACAACAAACAGAACAAAGCCACCGACTTCCAAATCTAAAGTCATGTGTGTACGGTGCTAAAGTTATTTATCACGTTTTAGATTTTGAAGGCGTTGTCTTTTTAGTAAAAAAGCTTTTTGTATGTTTGTAACGAATAAACTCAAAAACTTCTGGTCCGATTTCAAGCATTCTTTCACCATTAGAAAGCTACATTATTCCTGAGTAACATAGGCTATATTTATCAAATGAAAAGATTAGGGATCTTAGAGAGAAGTCGCGGGCAAAGTTCTAGTGTTCAATATCACAATCATGCCAAAATAGCATAGGTCTGGCAATTCTAGGGTCTCAGTATTGCTTAATCACTTCACTTAGGCTGAATCACTTCCATTCAATCACATAAAAAAGCTTGTTCTACAGTTTTTTCCAATGAATCAATCACCAGTTAGCTTATTAAAAAACACAGCGCCATCATTATGTTTCCTTATTCAAGCTCCACGCTATGTATTGGAATGTGTGTCTTAGTCATTTTTTTACTCTTTTCCTTTTGATTGGTTGCCTTCGGGTTTTACCTGCGGTCACTCAAGGTTTGCCAAAATGTCCAAAACAGTCTGACACTCCAGAATAATCGTGGGAAATAAATATATAGGATAAAACGGGAATAAGAAATCGTACTTAAGTACTTGACCCCAAACCGGTTTCGCACATTTTAACCAATTTACACAAGACATTAACAAATTATACACCTAAACTTTTGTCATTAATCACAAAACAAAACTGCATGAAAATCCGTTCGGTAGTTTTGAGCTTTTTCGCGAATCGCGATCATCATCATCGTAATCGCCACGCTTGGCCGATGCATGTTGGCGATCGCAGTAGGTGTTATGGTACTCAGAAGGACGCTGCTGCCCATCCTTTGGTCAATATCCCTCTTTGTTTTATAATATTTACTGACGTAAATGATTGGTCTTACCATAGTAATAATTTCAGAATCCTTAAGCCTCAGTCATTAGTGTTTACCAAGAGCGATACGATACGCCCAAAGGCGCACTGTCTTACGTACTAACCACAAAACACTTTCCAGCTTTCTGTTGCTCCTTACAAAAACTACAAAGACTTTTATTAAAATCTTGATGCACCGCAATATCATAAATATTTGCACGTATCCTCAAAGCCGCAATATCGTAAAAGGCATCAAATTCTCGCGTCAATTCCGTTGAACCCTTCCGCGCTCAAATCCCACCCAATTGTGAAGAAACTCGTGTCACATATTACGAACACTTCTTTATATTTAAGGTAATCCTTGAAAAATCGGGAGCACGCGTGGTATCACGCTAAACGGGACATAGACCCGAAGATTTAACTGCCCACGTTCTTTGGTATCTCACCCACACCTTCAAAATTTCTGTCTACACTAATTTTTATTTTCAACGTCTTGAGTCTTCCCCGTGTTTCCCCGCAATACTTCGTGTGTGTCAGAGTTATGTATGTGTACGTGTATATTCAAGGATGTGTGGTGTGAATGTAGCGTGTGTGGTATAATCTGTGCATAAGATGTGAAGGGTATGTTATGTGGAAGGTTCTGGAACATTTGTATGCGTCCTTCGTCTGCGGTCGGAGCCGTGTTTAGGTGACCTTTGGGGTGGCGTGGTTCTAGTTGCAGCGGGGATTGATAGGAAATGGATATATCGAAATGAAATACTTATATAATCTGGAATGTTCTACTAAGTACAGAAAATGCCTCTTCTAATCTGCCTAGCCTTATCCTAAGTAATTGGGCTCGGTTTCTAGTCCAACCGAATGCAGCTAAATACCAGTGTTTGAAATGTAGCGACTGCCTCTTTGACTTCCCCAACACAACTTACTAGGTAACACGATACCCCTTGGTAAGACTGGTTGTCAGACTTTCTGGCTTCTGACTACCCATAACGACTGCCAAAGATCTACAAATAATAGCCGGGACCAACAGCTTTACGTGCTTTTCAAACCACGGAGAGGTTTTGGTATGAAATGGAATGGTCACCCATCCATGAACGGACCGCGACAAGCGTAGCTTAACCATAAAATGTCTCTTCTAATACCTGCCCCTAATATATATCTATTGGTGTAAGTATGAATTAAATAAATAAATGCAATGAATCTCTCGTACAAGGTATTGCAGTAGACATCATTGTTTTCATCATCATCATGCCGACCTTTAGATGTCCACTGCTGGGCATAGGTCTCTCCAAGGGGAGAGGGGGGGGGGGGGGGTTCAATCGTAATCGCCATGCTTGGCCGATGCACGTTGACGATCGTAGTAGGTGCTATGGTTAATGGTGGGGTAATGGTGTTATGTATGTACATACCATAAATTACAGTGATTTTTATACAAGGTACATCGTATTCACATAACATAATCATTCTTGTAAATGAAAATATTGTAGTTAAACACCCTTTTTTTTAAAAGAGTATGTATGGAGTTTCTTGCCCATTCTTCTCCATACGAAACTACAATTTGGAATGGGCAACTAGATTCAAATTTTACAATATGACGTTCAAAAGTGTCTAATTGAAATAAATGATTTGACTTTGACTTTATGGTACTCAGAAGGACGCTGCTGCCCATTCTCTGGTCAATATCTCTTTGTCGCCTTCTACGACGCCCACAGGTAAAAGTGGGGTAATGCGTTGTTTTATCAAGGATTAAATCTGCCATTCGTTACTCAAATAACAAAAAAATCTGTCTCCATCCAACATCTTCATTATAAATAACAATAAATTACTTCCATAGAAACACGTTTCATCTTGTCTTCATATTGCTATTGTTATCTATTATTACTTTAACATCTAGTTCGCAACACGGCTGAAGTTTTCCCACGCTAGCAATTAAGTAATGAAGTATACAACGAGTTAATACTACCAATTATTTACACTGGACAGTACTTAATACAGGACTCATTGTCTTTGTGAGGTGTTTATTTTATCATTACACAGTTGAATGTGGTCGTCTTTTAGCTGGTGATGATGATGAATTAGGAAATTTTCAGCTCGGTGGCTTAAACACTTCCCTGTCCCATGACTCACATATGATTCATGTTCCTTTAATACCCGTAGGTGTATATAATACAAATTTGATAAAAGCATAGTGTTCTGTATGTATGTGAATGGATACCTAAGTAAGCAAGCGATGAGAAGGCGGATGAATTTTGCGACAATTCTATGGATACTTTTGAATGGTCAAAGAAGAAAAAAACAATAAAATGACGTGTTTTATAGACTTTAAATAAACTGAAACAATGGGACAATCATGACCGAGTTAGAAAATCTAATCTGAGATGAGTTTTAAATAGTTTGTCTTGTGTTTAAACCAAATAATATTATTATTTTCTCGCTTAAACTGCCACCACACCCTTCCCCAACGTTAACCGCTCCAGATATGGCAGATTTAGTTAAAATGTTGATCAGACTAAGAATAGATGTAATAGTTTAGTTAGAAGGTGCTTCAGTCCGTGAGGATCTGGACTGCATACTAATGGTTTTAGGGGCCCGTTGGGTACTTTAGGGTCGTCAGGGGTACATAAAGGGGTTGTAAACGTTTTGTCTACGGGTAGTTCTGAAACCCTTTTTTTAAATGTGGTATGTTTTTGTAGAGAAGTTTTAGTGGCTTGGCCAGCCCACATGTCTGTTTGGTAATGGAGAAAGTTGGAAACGTTTGGCAGTTTTATATCTAAAAAGTTTGTTTATGAATTTACTCGCATAGGTAGTTTTTCCTCAGATGACTTACTTGATAGTAAGTAGTCAACATGATCCGTGGGGTATCCCGGTTAGAATAGCACCCCCCCCATTTCATCTCGAGGGTGTCGTAGAAGATGACTAAGGGTAAATCCGGCAGTCAGGCAGCAGTAACTTCAGTGTACTAAACAACCTCACTGCGATCCCCAGGACGCCTGCCAAGCGTGTGGATTATGGCACCAACAATGGCAAAATTGTGGTGTTCTATGGGAGAAACCTTTGTTCAACAGTGGATGTCTTCCGGCCCATGATGATGAAGTGGCTTAACCGTAGCCTATGGACAATTGGGCACCCGAGAAAGGTGCTCCGCCAAGGTGATGCACAGTCACCAAAAGAGATAAGTATCCATGTCGCCGGGAATAGTTGAAGTTTACTTAGAAACTAATGGAGGCTTTCAAATGTTTTTTTTTTTAATCATTCAACTGTTTATTTTCTATTTATTGTACTTTATTTTATTCATAATGGTCTATCGGTTTTTAAGTAAACTTCAACTATTCCCGGCGACATGGATAACTATATCTTTTGGTGACCGTACGTGTATTTATCAATTTACCAATATCTTTAAAACTGGGTCATATCATAGCTTACCGGTAAAATACTTCCTTTGAAGAAGGCTTTTAAAATAATCTCTACAAAGTATTGCCTATCTATCTTCAGCATTGTTATTCTATCAAGCACTCGTTGACCCTAAATTTGACCTTCGATGTCGTTGCCTTTATCTCAAGGTCACTCACCCAGCCGTCTTCAAACTCATCTTTTGACAATGTTAGGCTATACATGTCTAGAATTACTTAGCGTGCGAATTTCCTCACATTGTCTCCATTTTGCTTCCATTCAAGTTGTCAAAAACTATGTGATTATTTAGTCGCTCCTGTCCCCCCTTTTGTATTTTTTAAGTTATTAGATGTCAGAAAAACTGATGGAGGAGCTCGTGGCTAAGTGAGAGCCGTACAGATCGGTCAAAGGTTAAGCTACGCTTGCTGCGGACGGTCGGTGGATGGGTGACCGAGTTCTCTCCGTGCCTCGGAAAGCACGTAAAGCCTTTGGTCCCGACTGTAATTCGTAGATCTTTGGCAGTCGTTATGGATTGTCAGAAGCCAGAAAGTTTGACAACTAGTCCTATCAAGGGGTATCGTGTTACCCAGTGACTGGGTTGTGGGAGTCCAGTAGGCAGTCACTCCATTTAAAGCACTGGTATTCAGCTGCATTCGGTTAGACTGGAAGCCGACTTCAACATAGTTGGGAAGAGGCTAGGCAGATGATGAGATGTCAGAAAACCTGTAGATGAAGTGGTCACTGGCCTGCAGATATAATACCTGAGACACCGCAGACGCTGTGTCAACCGGGAGGTAGAGACAAAGTTGTAATGTCTCATGATCCATCAAATCTGCTTGGCAGGAATAGCAATGTAGATCATAGTTGCGAAGTTCATTACCGGGATGAACGTTACCGCGAAAGTTTACCATCGCCATGTTCGTTGTTGCGAAAGTTCGTTACTGCGATGTACGTTACCGGGAAAGTTTACCATTGTGACGCACGTTGCGCGAAAGATGAAAGCATGTCGGATCCGCCCGAAAAAAATTAAATAACCACGAAGGGAAAAGAAGGAAGATTGGATCCGACCTAGAAGGATTACCTGCACAATCATGGCGGTAAAGGACTTTCGCGACAACGTACGTCGCAATGCTACATTTTCGCGGTAACGTACATCGCGGTAAAGAACTAAACAACTATGAGTTACACTAAGTTTTCTTAATATTATAATAAATTATAGGAGCCAATCCTAAAACTGTTATTTTAACAAAAGTAGTGTTTGATAAAAACCTAATAGGTATTGGTTGTGAACGGGGCTTTACCAATACCTTAGTAAGTACAGACACATTTTTTCTCGACTAAAGAATGAATAATGAAAAGAAACCTTTCTTTTATTTTCAGTATTGTGTAAGGAAATGAGAAGCTATTGTAATGCGACCTACTTATTTACTGAATCTTTGATCTATATACATAGAATGTTTTGCCAGTAGGTATAAATATTTATTCATTGAAATACTTAATACAAGCAATGATTTTATTTTTGGAACTACGTTAAAATACCCACAAAATTATAAAAAGAGCATTTAACTAATTTACATCAGTACCTACTTAAGTTAAGTAAAGTAACAAAAACGATGTCTTTGCCAACACAAAATTTTACTCCCGAAAGTTACAGAAAATGAATTCTATTTACGTTGTTCAATTTCAGAAGGAACCTAAAACTTTTGATCAACGAAGCGAAAAGTCTAATGACGAAATCTACTTTAGCTTAGTTAGGAACAAAATTATAGATCTACATTAAAATAAGCACTACAGCCGATGTATTTTGCATGGCATGCACATTAACCCAAAGAATATGGGTCACCATAGTTCAGAGAGCGATAAGCCTTGCTCGCTGCATGCTTGGCCATTGTAATCTACTTTATGTTCTGCTGTAAGGCTTAAATAGTGTGCATTTAGTCTTAATTACTTCACTCACGTCAAAGTTAGGAAACTACAGAATAATATTAAGCTCAAGAACACATAGACATTAGAGGTTAGCTATAACAATGTACAGTTCAAACACAGTCGGATTCACACAAATTGCGTTTCCCCGCCAATTAGTTAACGTGCCGCCATGACAGTTGCAATGACAGCAGCTGTCAATGTCACACATCAGGTAGGCGCGTTCGGTTCAGTGTCGTCGTAATGACTGTTGTTAGCAAAACTCACGAGGATTAAAATGTATAGGTACCTATTTGATTTTTTTTTTGTAAAAATATTGAGACCTCTCAGAACTTTTTCAATGTGCTTCCAGAATACTTATTTATTGGGTTTTCCCTCTAGTATTCACTGTCCTATTGCTGGGTTTCCCCCACCCCCCACCTTGAAACAGTAAACCATACTGTACATTGTACATAGCTATTTTAACTATAGGACAATTAAATAACATGCCTACTGCTTATCGTATTTCATATTAAAACTGAGGACAAGATGAAATCAGCTATTCAAATCCCAAGAACACAAAAATACAATGTACCAATGTAATTCTGCAAACCAACAGGAAGTACGGAAATAACAATTAAACATAATTATTAATTACTTTGTGAATTTGAAACGGTAAGCCTCTTCCGCCTCAAATATCTGGCAGCCATGAAATTTTTAATTATCCTTTGGATAAACAAAAGTTGGTTAAAAATAAATGTGTTATAGCATTATTACGTAATGTATGTAGTACTTTCCCTTTCGTGTAAGACCTGTTTGGAATATTATTATGCTTTTATAGATGTCTACAGATTAGTATGGATGCGATAACAGAAACAAAACACGTACGAAAACATCCTGACTTGGAATACCTACGTGTCGGCAGAGCAAACGAATGATGTTGGAACTTCTAAACAACTAGGTTTTGTAGGATTACTAAGGTAGCTTCAAAAGGAAACTTGTTCTTATATGACTGTAACCTGGGAATCGTAATGTGTAGATTTTTAGAATGAGAAAAATACTTCTAGGCAAGCGTGTAGGTTAGAGAGTGTAAAAAATATAAGTGCAAAGAAAGAGATGTAATGTACAGTTAAATGTAGTGAAGTACATGGAGTTTCTTGCTCGTTCTTCTCCATAGAGACCTACCTACGTTTTGGAACGAGTAACTAGCTTCAACTTTCTGACTAACTGACCGACTCTTTGACAGTTCAAAAATGCCTTTAATGGGTTAATTGAAGTAAATTCTTTGACTAGTTCAAAGTATTCTTTTCATCTAATGAAGTACGTTGGTATGATCTAGGTATGTAATTTTATATTTCTCCGTTTGGGTAAGATATCGAAGCTCTAAATGAATACAAAAAGCCATCCGCTTAGTAACTGCGCCAATTTGGTCTAAGCAATATTCCAGGAACCAACCGTTTCTTTAAAAAAAACATTTGTCAATGTTACCAACAGTAGTTTAGCGAACGTGCTATTTTTTGCTGACAGAAAAAAATATAATTTGCTGTTATAAATACATAATAATACAACAAACATAATATATACTGATAATAAATAACTCAACAAAGGCGTGTAAAAACTGTTTCAGTTTGTAAATAATGGGTTATTTCTGGGACAAAATGGAGGAGAAAAAAATATTGCTTATACAAGAAAAATACGTAATTTACATAGAGGTAGTGGTACTATTTATAGTTTTTAGCATCCAAACTATATGCACAACAAATATTGATAGGTGCTTCTTGAAATAACTATACTTTTGGAAATTAATTTTGTTTTCCAACTGCAAGCAAAATTGAATTCAAATTGTCTTCCAATCGAATAAGACGCAAACTGAGTACGATTTTATACGCTAAAACTGGACAAATGCGTGAATAAGGTTGAAAATTTAAAGAATATTTGCGTTGTCGATGTGATTAATCTGCGAATGGGAATTTATTTTACAGGTTTCGGGGGTCTTTAGATTATTCAGAATAAACTGAAAAATACAAAGATATTCAAGGTTTCCGGCGACTGGAATCTCAATTAACTGTGACCGCGGTCCCAGTTGCCGGATCCATTTAACTTTAATATTGTTCTTCCGGCGACTGGGACCACGCATAATTGAACAAGAAAAATCTATTGAACAAGCCAAAAACTTTACAGTCAAACAAAAAAAGTTTAAGAAAATCTGTGATTCAAGAATATCGTTGATTTATATAAAAATCACTTACGTATCTTAGACATGAATTCATTCTATGTGCTTAGTAATAAATAAAGCCAGCCCGTTTTGCCGGAAGAAAAATATTAAAATTAAATATTAATGATCCGGCAACTAGGACCGCGGTCCCAGTCGCCGGAAACCTGGATATTCAACGCCAGTTTTTTTTTTCTATTCGGTATTTTTAGGAATCCGTACCTCAAAAGGAAAAAATGGAACCCTTATAGGATCACTTTGTTGTCCGTCCGTCTGTCTGTCTGTCTGTCTGTCAAGACCCTTTATCTCGGGAACGCGTAGAGGTATCGACTTGAAATTAAAACCATATACTCAAGTCTACGGTCCCTTGATGCTGTAAAAAAATCAACTCTCTATGTTAACGTGAAAAAAAGGTATGGCCGTTTATGTCGCAAAAAACGAATTTATAATATTAAGTAGATTAAAGTATGGATAGTAGGTATGGATTAGTATAGAAGTATGAATATGTACCTACAAATATGTACGGAACCCTCGGTGGGCAAGTCCGACTCGCAATTGTCCGGTGTTTATTCTTTAATCCCTTGTCTGTCACTGTATTTTTAGCGTTGAATATTTTCATTGCGTTGCATCATCCTCGCCTATCTAAGAAACCAATTTTTAAAAATATTGAGGTACGACCGCGCCTTAATAAGATTTCTTCACACCAACTTTACAATAGGCTTTAACATCTGGCAAAAATCCGAACACTCCAGAATTAAAATCAGTAAACAACATCGGCCATTTCCTTGGTTCAGAAACACCGCTTATTTTCTCTCGCATAAATGAAGTAACGAACGTTCTAGAACAAAGAATAATAAAGCATCGACATTTGGAATTCAAATCCAATCGCGGCGCAGTGTCGACGTAAAATCGCCATGCTTTAAGATTAATCTGGGCTAGACCAGCGACATGCGACAAAAAGTCGCAGCAAACGCAGTGTGGATCTACACAAGAGATTGGTTGGTACGGTTTATGCACACATTCACATACTGTTTTACGGCTTCGAAAGTCAAATACAAGCTATTATAAACCTTCAATTTATGTCAATAAGGATTCGGGGTGTTTTTTGGGATGGAAAAATGAATTGGTTGGAGTTTAAACGAATGAAAAATGCTGGTATATTTTGACGTTTTGACTGCGTCAGTCGTTTTCACGCTGGCCAGAGCATTCCGAAAGATTAGATTCTTTTTGTGATACAATGTCGTTCGGAAACTGAAATATTTGAGCATTTCCCTCTGAATTCGAGCTGTGAGTATATTTCCGAACGTTACTTTGTCAAGCAATGTTTGTTTTTGTTTTCAATCAAATATTTTTCATTGGAAGTTGCAGAAAGGCGAACGCTTTTTATTTTAACTTTGTGAAGGAGCTGTTTTATCAGATTTTTAGGCTTCCAGCCTAACTGAATGAAGCTGAATACCAGTGTTTAATATGGAGCGACTGCCTATCGGACCTCCACAACCCAGTTACTGGGTAACACGATACCCCTTGGTAAGAATGGTTGTCAGACTTTCTGGGTTCTGACTACCCATAACGACTGCCAAAGATCTATGAATGACAGCCGGGACCAACGGCTTTACGTACTTTCCGAGCCACGGAGGGAAGTCGGTATAAAATGGATGGTCACCCATCCACAGATAGACCGCGGCAAGCATAGCTTAACCTGTGACTGATTGATCTGTTCGGCATTTACTTAGCCACAAACTCCTCCTCCTTTTTATGTTCCATATTACGAGATATAAAATTCATAGTTACTATCATTTAACAACACTGAATTCTAACGTCACCTTTTATTTGTTCATTGCCCTATTCTAGGCATTTCTCCGGTCCCCTCAACTCCTCGCCTTTGTACTGGGGTGAAATAACGTTACTGTAGCATTGTGAGCTCCCCAAATATATGGAGACACTCTCTTTTAATATGAGCGGGTATTTCAGGAGACGAAGGCCTGAAGGGTTTATAATGTGGGGTTCTAAGAAAGGAGGTAAATCTAGGACAAGATGGGAGGATTATATTTTCATAGTCACCCTAAGAAATTCTTCTGTATCGTGAATCGTGGGTACATTTTCAAACATGTAAACGCACACACACATCCATATGAACACAACCAGATCCTTTTCAACCCGCGAGACGCAGCGTAGCAGCCAGTTGCTTAACCACTGTGCCAACGTCGTCTTAAGGATAAAACAGGAACAAAAAACTCTTTCTCGACATATTGCTTCATTGTCCTATGATATTATTACCCTGTAAGTCATCCTACCTATTACTAATCCATGGAGAGCCTTTTCTCTCTCTATTCCTCATACCTCGTATAAGCAAGTTACAATCAACCATTGTTTTCCATTCACTCCAATCAGTGTGGAACCAAAGAGTCGTTATTGGTGTAAAATAATTGGCATTTATACCGCGGCAGTGTTTTGTTTATTACCAGATTACGACCCACGCTCTCATTATATAGAACTTGACAATATGGAGGTGACAATTGTTTAGAATAGCGATTGAATTGAGGTCGAATATAGTTGTCTTTTGTTTTTAGATGAAATGAAACAAGATAAAGTTGGTGGATGATTTTAACGACGAGAAGGTTGTGGATTGTGTTAAGAATGACATTGTCAAATCAAATCAAATCAAATCAAATCAAATCATTTATTTCTTTGCAAACATGGGTACATATGAGTAGATGTTCTTTTATATTATAGGTTCTCCATATTTTACCGTCACATGGGCATGCAAATGGTAAGGTTTACAATTATATTTTAAGAAAAGGAGGCATATCATTGGAATTGCAATAAAATTAAGCATGTCAACCTGGTCAGAGTAGTAAAAAATAAATAAAAATAATTAAACACTATCAAAACAGTCCAAAAGATTAAAATTATGCCAACTAGATTAACAATATGTCATAAATCAGACAATAACAGTAGGTGTATAGGGTAACAGTAAGTGTATATGTATAGGTAGTGAATATTATTATTATTTAACAGTTAGTGAATCGTCATTAAGAAAATCGTCAATTAAGTAATAGCTTTTCATTATCAAAATGTCAATTTAGCGCCTTCTTAAATTTGAATACAGTCATATTTTTTACAACATTAGGTACTCTATTGTATATGCGAGGAGCCATACCAAAAAAGCTTTTTTGCATTAGCGCAGTTTTACAATTTACTTGACATAGCTTATTGACGTATTGACTTCGTAAAGGATTTTTACTGACCTCTGATAATTTTTGAAAAAGATGTGGATTACATTTCACAAATAAAGCCGTTTCCAATATATATAAACAAGGTAAAGTTAAAATTTTCAATGATTTAAAATATGGAACACAGCTATCAGTTGTCTTAAGACCACACATGGACCTGATGCATCGCTTCTGCAATCTAAATACCAGCTCCCTGTCCGTAGATTGTAAGAAACAGGTGGACTACTGAGATGTAGAAATAAAGAAGAAGAGATATACGGAAGAGCTTGTGGCTTAGTACAGACAGCGTCACCAACTGCTTACCCCCTACGCATTAAAATTTCTTCGCATAGGGGGTAAGCAGTTGACGACGCTGTCTGTACCAGCCATACAGATTGATTAAGTACAGATTGACTGATTAAGGTACTCTTGCCGGATGCCCTTGCTTGCTGGATGCCCTTGCTTGCTGGATGACCATCCATTTTATATTGAGACCCCTTCATGCCTTGGAAAGCAGACGTTGGTCCCGGCTGTCATTCGTAGATCTTTGACAGTCATTATGGGCTGTCAGAACTCTGACAACCAGTGTTACCAAGGCGACACGCGGACAAGGGGGGAAGGCGGAGAGGGGGGGGGGGGGTAACGTGTGGGTAAAATTACGGTAGTATAAAGGGTAAGGGTGTTTTATCTGCTATAAATATTGTTTCTGTATGTATGTATGCTTGTTTGTTTGTGAATTTAAATCATAATAAAGGCGTAAGATATTATGTTTCGTGTTACCCAGTAACAGGATAGTGGAGGTTAGACGGCCGCCTCATGTAAAACACTGGTATTCAGTTGCAAGACGAAGACTGGAAGTCAAAACTAACATAGTTGGGATATGTCTAGGCAGACGATGATGGAAGAAGAAGACCACTAATTAGAGATTACATCAGGGATGGGGAAGAAAGGTTTTCGGTTGGTGACCACGAACAGTTTGACGCAGCGTTGGTAGGCCTCCCACTAGATGGACCGCCGACATCGTCAAGGTCGCGGGTAACCGGTGGATGCAAGCGGCAGGTTGCAAGAGTTGTGGCGTTCTATGAGAGAGGCCTTTGTTCAACAGTGGACGTCTTTCGGCTGATGATGATGAAGATCAGAAAGATGATATAGAGAATATTATGCACACTAAAATTAGGCGAATTCAAATTGTAAATTAAGCTTTTCTCTCCTTCATAATAATTATTTTTTTTATTGAAATTCAAACATTATCAAATGACTGTAGGTAATGAGTAGGAGATTCGTAAGCTCCCAAATTAACATTATCCCCGGCTGACCTTTATACTTCGCTAATTACCTTTTTGAGTTTATTTTCATGAAAACGTGGCTCATTATGGTAATTTATCGGCCGGTAATTATTTTATGGATTTTATTACTTTTTAAACGGTTTTGTTTCTAACCTTTTTAGTTGTCTCGTGCTGCTGTGGTTTATTGGTTGTAAGCACAACTAATAAATTATGCCAGTACAGATATGGCACGAATATTGATCACCACGTTTGCTCAAGGCGGATTGGTGATTTTAGACTTTAGATTTTATTTATTTATACTTCATCCACAAACGTACAAAGGCGGACTTAATGCCTTAGGCATTCTCTACCATTCAACCAAGGGTCGAATCTCTGTCCGAGTGGTGTCGGATGTCCGTGTAGTGTCGGACGTAAAGAATAGCACCATTCCATATCTTTCCGTGGGTGTCGTAAGAGGCGACTAAGAGACTTACCAGAGAATGGGCAGCAGCGTTCTCTGTGCCTTTGTAACAACCTTCTGCGATCGCCAATCCGCCTGCCAAGCGTGGCGATTATGGCAAAACCTCCCCTTGGGGAGGCCTAAGTCCAGCAGTGGACGTCTTTCGGCTGAAATGATGATGAAATGATGACTAATATTTGAAAGCTGAAGAGTTTGTTTGTTTGTATATTCTGTGGATCTACTGGTTCGAATTGAAAAATTATTTTTGTGTTGGATAGTCCATTTATGGAGGAAGGCTATAGGCCTATGCGAAGGGTCGGGTTGTTAGTTAAATATAAACCCAGGTTTCCTCATGATGTTTTCTTTCACCGACCTCAGTGATGTCTAAGATAATCTTAGAAATACATATGACATTGAGAAAGTCACACTGGTACTTGCTCGTGCCCGGTGGCGAAACTCGTGCAAGCAGGGCGGGAGCCTTAATCGCCTTGGACTATTAAAAAAAAAAACATTTATTTAAATTACAAAGTGCATAATCCTCACGCTTGGCAGGCGTCTTGGGGATCGCAGTAAAGTTGTTAAGTACACGGAAGCCGCTGCTGCCCGACTTCCGGATTTTCCCTTAGTCGCCTTCGATGACACCCTCGGGATAAAATGGTGGGGTGCTATTCTAGCTCGGACACTCCACGGGAACGCCTCCCATAAATGGAGGAGGCTTTTGTTCAACAGTGGACATCTTCAGGCTGATGATGATGACAAAGGGCATATAACATACATGATTTGGAGATCACCTTTTAAGCAATAAGTTGCTTGTGTTAGGAGACTCCAGCCTTCCACTTAGCGTTAACCATTAGTTTGCAATACAATAAGTAGGTTAGTTATACATTTTAGAAAAGGCAAAATGATAGAGGAAATGGAATATGCGCGTTTATGTGTGACGTGTAGATGTATGGGATGTGTGATGTGTAGATGTATGGGATGTGTATGTGTGGTGCTAGTGTAAGGGTGTGTAGTGTGTATGAGTAAAAGTTAGAGTTTTTTATAAGTTTAAGTGTACAGCTATTACGACAACACACAACACCACAAGCTCAACTGATGAGCATAATATGCTTCGTGTAGAGCCCGACCCCATTTCCATCCGAGGGTGTCATAGAATACGACAGACGGATAATGACCAGAGGATGGGCAGAAGCGTCCTTCTGAGTACCATAACACCTACTGCGATCGCCAACATGCATCAGCCAAGCATGGCTATTAAAGCTAAACCCCCCTGTGGGGAGATCTATTCCCATCATCATTCATCATCATCATTTCAGCCGAAAGACGTCCACTGCTGGACATAGGCCTCCCCCAAAGGGGGTGTTTTGCCATAATCGCCACGCTTGGCAGGTGGATTGGCGATCGCAGTATGGTTGTTACAAAGGCACAGAGAACGCTGCTGCCCATTCTCTGGTAAGTCCCTTAGTCGCCTCTTACGACACCCACGGGAAGATATGGGATGGTGCTAATCTTTACGTCCGACACCATACGGACGGTGCCCATATGCCCATCAGTGGGCGTCTAAAAGTTGACATGATAATGATGATGAGGGCTAAGGGTTCTTATCTAAGAAAAATTCTCAATAGCAACCCGAATACTTAATTTATGACAGGGCATTTGGAGATGGCAATAAGTTTATCCTGTATCATATGACATAGTGGTCGTCTATCGTTTTACCCAGTAACTGGGTTGTGGAGGTCCGATAGGCAGTCGCTCCATGTAAAACACTGGTATTCAGCTGCTTTCGGTTAGACTGGAAGCCGACCCCAATATAGTTGGGAAAAGGCTAACCGATGATGACATGACATATGACTTATAACATCTTTAAGTAGACCCTTATTTGATTGTTTTTAGGGTTCCGTTCCTCAAAAGGAAAAAACGGAACCCTTATAGGATCACTTTGTTGTCAACACCCTTTATCTCGGGAACGCGTGGAAGTATTGAGTTGAAATTAAAACCATATACTCAAATCTACGGTCCCTTGATGCTTGTAAAAAAATCAACCCTCTATGTTAACGTGAAAAAAAGATATGGTCGTTTATGTCGCAAAAAACGCGTCTATAATATTAAGTAGATTAAAGTATGGATAGTAGGTATGGATTAGTATATAAGTATGGATATGTAGCTATAAATATGTACGGAACCCTCGGTGGGCGAGACTGACTCGCACTTGTCCGGTTTTTTTGTCTAATGCTACAGCAAATGGATTATAAGTAACTGGGCACGAGTGAACCGGTTCATCCCAGGGAAACATTGCTATACCTTAGGCCGCATGATCACTTAAGAACTGGTGAGTTGCGGCAAGCCTAATAGAATATATCAAAAGAAAAATTACAAAAAAAAAAAACAGTGTCTGTGGAGTTTCTTACTCGTTCTTCTCCATATAGTTTTAGAACGAGCAACTAGCTTTATCTTTCTGACTAACTATCCGACCTTTTTGTACAAGTTCAAAAGCTTAAATTAGAATATTAAAAAAAAAACATATCTGTCAGCCCCTTTCAAGGAACTGTATGCGTGAAATTATTTATAAATAAACGTTTATTTCTCGTGTGGCAAAACAAAATAATGGTTAAGTAGCACACACATTTTAATCAATCTAATATAACATCGCCATCTTTACATAAACCTTCGCACAAGGCCTGGGGCTCGTCAGCTCGTCTCCTCGAAGGATAATGACACAATCTCGCTGACTACTCAATCTTCAAAAGAAAAACAAAAAGATAAATGAAAATAAACCAAGGAACGTGATCACACAACTTCATTACTTCTTTTCTTTGAAACAACCACGGAGTAAGATGAAATGGAGTGCCAATGTGGAATACGTCTTCATACTATACAGTAGTTCTATGTTCAGGGGGTCCTTTTTTCGCATTTAATCCTTAAAATGAACCATTGTACGTGAGCCATGGCGGCCGTTAATCCAGCCAGCCCACCTCCCTCCAGAAGCAGATCAGTCTTCCCAGTCTTCTCAGGGCATCCGCAGGGGAATTTGGTGTTCCAAGAGTTTACTTGCGGGTCTGGATGACGCCGGTGCACTCAAGGAGTACATGCGCCACCGTTTTCTCCGCCTCCATGCACGCTCTGCACAGAGGACTGTCAGTGATACCTATACAGTGGTACACAGTGCTAGGTGATTCTACCAATGATACCAAACCACGGGCATAAAGGTTGCTTACACAATACATTAGTGATTCCTATGACTTTTGGATATTATCTAAATCAACAGTTAGGATACACTTACTTCATAGGTACCTATATATTTTTATTTAACCCGGCAACCTTATTATTTATCTAATTCTATTTCTTTTTCTCTGACTTTGGTATCTATGTGGCATTTGAGATAATATTAGTGATGGTTAGTGATGGTTGGTATTTATGTGATATTAGCTAGTTAACTCGTGGATAAAAGAAGTGACAGAACTTCTTTTTGTTGTTTTCATTCAATTAAGTTTAACAATAGTATTAAAACACAAATTTTCTGCGAAACTGCCGTGCGATATGTGGGCAGTATTCTCTTGAATATATTTATCTACTTTAATATTAATCGTCTATTACGTATAGTGTAATAAAAAGCCTTATATACCTAATTAAATACTTTTAACATAATTAAATACATGAACATGCATCGTCCTGCCGTGTCAGGCCAGCTTGAGCGGCACACGCGATTTTATTCCAGTGTCTGCCACATTAATCCTCCATTTGTAATATTTCATGGGCAGACCCGTAATCTCAATATATTACTAGTAGTAAACAACAGAGCAACAATAGACACAGAGATAAAATTAACTTTTAGAGCATTTGGCCGTAAAAAGATAGTCTAACATGACAACCTTGATAAAACGACAGAATTGCTCAGTTTCTTTTACATCGCTGCCTAATTAGTCTACCCCTTTTATAAAATACGTGGAAACCCCGCAATGTATGCGCAATGAAATAAATTGTTGGAAGGATATTTTCGGTGATGATAGGGAGAGTCAGACTTAGCAGAAAACCACCGGTGACGTATTACAATTTATCGTTCCTTAAAGGTTGGTTTACATGTCCTTGTATCATGGTCGGTGTCCTTGAAAATTGTATTATCTTCATGCCTAAATTTCTTTAAAGGGTAGATAGAATTCGTCAGTTGTAAATTCCATGTTAGATGGAGCAATTTAGACTTATGTCTGTTACTGAGAATTTCATGTGTTTGAAAAGTAAAATCAATAACACTATCTTCTGTCCAATCCCTACAAAGCTATTACCACTGTCATCAAAATAAACGTTAAACATCTTATACTGTTTGTTTCTAAAACTGATTTATTCAGCAAGAAAAAAGCGTAACGTAAAGTTTTAATTGACATCATCGATTTTAAAAGCTTCCATACTCAACAACAGTTTTTACTAAACTGGTTTTAAAACAAAATAAAATGTTTGTAAAGTGACGTAAGTAAAATAAAGTAAGGAATTACGTCATCGACTAATAATGTATTATTAAAGAATGTTCTTCATTAAACTGTCAGTCGTGATACATCGTGTGTCAGAGGCCGAAGGGGCAAGAAAAAGGTGTTGATGAAATCTTGTTTGTTCTTTACTTGGTGAACAAACTTGTCGACTTGCTGAATGCTGTGCTTTCCACACTGTTATTGAATCAGATTCTATCTCTACGCTTTAAAGTCATGTAAAATTTTCATAGTTTTTAGGACGCGGGATAGTGACTGACGGTAATGCTCGAAACTACTTTTGGCCAGTCCTGTATTTTATTACCCGTAATTTTCTGATTTTTAGTAAGTTGTTCGTGCCAAATCCTACACCATACTGCCTAGACACATCAGTCACGAGTTTCGCGTCAGCAGTTTTGTCGCCGGCGCCGATTGCTGAGTCAGCGTGTTGCGCTGCAAGCGAGCCTCGTTGCTCCGCTCCCGTTCCCGCAGCTCCTCCCCGCAGCGCTGCCCGACCGACTCGACCATCTGACCCGTTGGTCACTGTGAGCGAACCGGGCTGATGATGACGGCTTCGTGACGGTGCGAAGGAGGAAGCGCCGGCAGAGCTGTAAGAACCGCTGCGGCAAGGCTCCTACGGAGCCCAACGAAAAACTACGTGCTGCGAAACCGAATACCCCGGTGTATATTTCCCGTCTCCACTACACCACTGACGCGGAAGACATCGTGAAGTACGTACGCCAAAAGCTGAAGTACGCGCCGAGAGTGCAGTTGCTGGAGTCGCATCGCAACGTCAACTTTAAGGCGTTTGTGCTGCGCATACCAACATGCTACCTGCATCAGGTGTTGGATGAAAGCTTTTGGCCACAGGATGTGGTATTCCGCCGCTTTTGCGGACAAGTGCCACCGGAACGTGCTAAGACTTAGTGCAACTAAGTGATACTAACATAGTTTTAAATTTTATTTACTAACACAATTGTTATATTGTTATATGTATACTTAAGTTAAGGTATTTTTCTATGGGTCTTTGTTACCTGAAAATAAATGGTTTTATTATTATTATTAAAGTATTTTTGAAAAGACCTTCGTGGTAACAAGGATTTATTGCTAAATAATTTTGGGCGTATTTCGGTGTCCTTTGTGATGCCGGAATTTAATTGATAAAATTTCATCTACGACAGGTAGGTAATTGAAGGATCAATGCTTTCTTATGACGAGTTGTCGACCATCTTGTCACAAATTGAGGCTTATGTTAACTCGAGACCACATTTATGGACGGATAACGATTTACATGCAGGGGTGTGATACTGTAAGTCCTCATTTTAAAGTTTCTTGATTGGCATTCTAAAAACTCGTTAGATAATTCGAATTTACACTAGCGCCACCCTTGCGAGCGTGTCAGCGAGTTGAACTAAATTTACAGGGAGATTTTGACAGTTATAGTATAAGATGACGTAAGAAGTGGCATTCAGTAAGGTAATTTCCCTGTCACTTCGACGCACACTTCGCACTCGAACCCGATTCAAAGTGTCAAATATATCAAGGTAATTTTGAACCTTATGCGAAGTGAGAGTGAATAGCGATGTGAGATGCGAGTTGTTGTTTGAATTTTACAGAATCGACCTACAAGTTTAGATGCTTTGTCTGCAAGGCATTAGCGTGCTTTTAGTTGTCCTTTCTAAATAATAATAATGATTATTTTATTATTTTAAGCCTGTGTTGTCACATTGCATTGGAAAGACCTCCCTTTCTTCTTTCCTACCCTCGCTGCCCTGACCTAGTGAGAACCAATCCCTCCTGTAAGCGTCAAGCTCAGCTCGCCATCTAATGCGTGAGGTAAAACCAAATCAAACAGCGGAAAATCCGTCATTAGTTATTAAAGGGAAATTTTAAAGGGATGACTAATGAACATAACATAATAAGTTTACTGTAACGGAAGTATAATGTAATGGCGCTTATGATCCTTATAAGACTACAAGATATTTATAAATTATAGCCACAGTGTAGACAAGTAAAGAAGGTCAATAAGAATAGACTTCGCTAGGGCGAGCGCAATGACTGTAGTAGTACAAGATCCACTCAAGCATCCATCCATCCTTATAGATTTTGTAGGACAACAGGTTGATCGTGAAATAGTAAAAAAAAACTTGCTTTTCCATGCTTGTTTTTTTTTCAGATAATGGACGGGAAATGGATGATAGACTTTTATCTCTGCTATTGTATTAAACACATTAAAATTTGGTCTAGGAAAAATAAAGGCTTTAAAAAAAAAACATCTTACTTACCCCTGAATCTTCTTTAAACCCGAAAGCAAAAAAGTAAAATGAAAGAAAAATATATTTACAAGACAATCAATCAAATCTAATCGACTCAAAATGATCTATGGCTTGTTCACATTAAAGATACCTATCCAAGTGGATCTTCTATTCTCCCTTTTCGTGTGAAAAATATTGAAAATGCGGTCTGTGAGTCATAGTATGCAATGCAATGCATTGAATCCATATTGTATTGCTAATGTCTGGGCACTATTCATTCTTCATTTATTAATGGCGCAAAGGATTAATCATAACATAACAGATTTTCTCACGTTTTTCCTACAGATTATTGTCAAGAACTAGATTGCTTTGTTTGTTGATAATTATTACTTCATAATCGTATAATTACCTTGTTAAAATTTCTGGTATAAATAAATACACGCCCGTCATTCTTATCCGATCTCATAATTAATTTGCTATGTAATAAAATTAAACCTACATAATCTAGGTCATTACAAAAAGAAATAACACATTATATTTGTTCAAACATGTTTGTAATCCTTCCTCTATACATGTCTATCGGGTCACGATGGGTCGGCTACATGTAAGCCCCCCTCAACAGTGACGTATCATCCACAATCATCCAGAGTGAGGTCGCCATTGAACCGAAATTGAATGGAACTTGAATGGCAATAACTCCGTCAGACTATTGACTTGGCCAAATAAAATAAGTGGGTATTGTCTGCCTAATAATATCTATAGTGTTGTTTGTGTAGTTATTAATATTAGTAAAGAGAACATTCGATCATTTGATTGTTACTGTCTGGTCCTACGCCTTTTTATAATGAAATAGTGGCTAGGGAGCGAATTTTATATATTTTTAGGATTCTGTACCTCAAAAGGAAAAAACGGAACCATTATAGGATCACTTTGTTGTCTGTCTGTCTGTCAAGACCCCTTATCTCGGGAACGGGTGGAGGTATCGAGTAGAAATTAAAACCATATACTCAAGTATACAGTCCCTTGAAGCCGTAAAAAAAAATTCAAACTTCTTAGTTTACGTGAAAAAAAGATACGGCCGTTTATGCCGCAAAAAACGTATACTTTGACACTCTCAAGGGAATCAAAATTTATAGAGTAGTCATCCCGTTGACCTAGAACTATGAAATTTGGCTAGTAATATCGCCTTATATTACAAGTACAGGGAGAAGTAGAAACTATACATTTGTAATTAAATCATAAAAAATATAGTCTTTATTTAAAGTACGTAATCAATCATCGAGGTATGCGCGGTCATAATTGTATGGGTGACCAAATCACTGAATTTGAACAGAACCCTCGGTGGGCGAGTCCGACTCGCACTTGTTTTTATATTCTAATAGGCTTGCGTTTGACCGCATCTCACCTGGGGTGTGATTCTGTAAGACCTCATTCTAAACTTCGAATCTGAATCCGCTGTGAGTTTCTTGATTGGCATTCTAAAAACTCGGTTGATAATTCGAATTTACACTAGCGCCACCCTTGCGAGCGTGTCAGCGAGTTGAACTAAATTGACTGGGAGAGATTTTGACAGATAAAGTATGAGATGACGTAAGAAGTAGCATTCTGTAAGGTAATTTCCCCGTCACTTCGACGCTCACTGTCAAATATATCATTTTGAACCCTATGCGAAGTGAGAGTGAATAGCGATTTGAGATGCGAGTTGTTGTTCGAATTTTACAGAATCGACCTACTGATCTCAAATGATAATGCGGCCTAAGGTGTAACACGCTTGACTAGGATGAACCGGTTCACTCGTGCCTTGAAGATACCCAGATTATAACTACTTATAAAAATTAAATTAAAAATTTAAAAAAACCCCCAACGCAAAACATAAAAGCGATTATGTAAAAAGTAAAAAATAATACTTTTGTTGAGCCATCAAATGTTTGTTCGTTGAAATGGCGCTATAATGTCGCGGCGGGGTACCGCTTTAGTAAGTCAGTCCCTTAATTTCAGTCACTGTCTATTAATTTACCAGCGTTTCCGACCAATTTGCTTCGATATTATCAAATTTTTGTTGCTAATCTAGTTGTTAATCTTGTTGCAAATCTAGTTACCATCAGTTCGCTATTTTAGCTATTTACTTATTGCTTTAAACTTAGCGGTACCCCGCCGCGACATTATAGCGCCATTTCAACGAACAAACATTTGATGGCTCAACAAAAGTATTATTTTTTACTTTTTACATAATCGCTTTTATGTTTTGCGTTGGGGGTTTTTTTAAATTTTTAATTTAATTTTTATTTTAAATTTTTTAAATGTAATTTAGTTTGGTTTTGTGTGGTCAGTGTGGTCACCTATAATAATATGTTTGAAAGCAAAGTAAACATCCGGTATGCGTCTAAGATCCCTACCGCAGCAAACAAAAGAGCTGATAAGTTTAAAACTGCTGAACCGATTTTGATGAAACATGTCTAAGAACAATCGCTAGAGAATCTACTTTCAAATAAAAAAAATCGCATTCACAACGGATCACCCGTTAAAGAGCTACAGTGCCACAGACAGACACACAGACACACAGACACGTCAAACTTATAACACCCCTCTTTTTCGTCGGGGGTTAAAAACTGATTATACTTGTCTGAAAATGTTATTGATTTTCTGCAAACAGTGATTGCAATAAACTTTTTAATAATATTAACCCATAAACGGTTTATGAAAACCTTGTTGAACTGCCCATAAACACCAAAGACATCTCCTAAAAACAAAGCGTCATTCCTACATTTTGCTTCGCGGCCATCTTGACGAGAATTGGCGCGAAGAGACCATAGACACGATTCGTCTCCCCTTTTATGGTTCTATTAGGATTTTGTCGACGATATTTTATTAGAAGTGTAATGTCAACTGGATGCGGATGGTTTGGATACAATCTTTGAGATGGCAAGCTTTAAATTTTTAAAAGCGGCTGTTTGGCTTCCGAATTTCTTTGTCTGGTGACGGCTTATCTTTTACGACAATAATGAAAATGGCGGCGGTATTATGATTGTCTATGGATTTTCCTTTGCGTTTCTTTTGTGATGAAAATTATTGTTACAATACTTTTGTAAAGGAAAGAAATGATTGATTTCTCCTTTATTTCTGGATTGGGGAATAAATAAGAAACTGTAATAGAGATTGTTTGTATATGTCAATGGAAGGAGATCTTAGGTATGAATTGATCTTCGTCTCAACAGTCTTTTTAAATACATTGAGTAGATAGTATGCAATCATCATAGCCAGTTCAAACAATTGACTGCAGTCTCCTTAAGGCATGTCTACTTGGCCAAAGTTGTAGCTATAACCAAATATGTGACTCAAAGATCATTCAACCATCAAGAATGATATCTGACCACCTAGGGTGCACTGACTCAGGAATTTTCACTCGTAGACGCTCCTTTAAATGTACCCCAACGAAAAATTTTCACATTACCAAAAATCCTCCAAACTTTACAACTACAAATAACATTAAAATTACCAAAAACTGTGAGATAAGGGGAAAAAACGTGATTAATTAAAAAGTTGAACATAATCAGCGAACGCAGAACTAATTTAAGAGATAAACACCAGCAATAAAAGTGACAAACAGTTCTGGCCGACACCCACTGCCAACAAAAAACTACACAGTTGAACACAGAAGTACTACTCACATTTTTCTTTAGTGATAACAGCGTCAGACACGGAGTGGAGACCGCGGTTGGGCAAGCGTAGTGTAGGACGCTCTGCGGCCCGATGGACCGACAACTTGAAGAGGGTGGCTGACAGCGGGTGGATGCGGACTGCCCAAGACTGGGTTGGTTGGCGATCAATGGGCAAGGCCTACGTTCAGCAATGGACGGCAATATGATGAACAACGTCAAGCCGCTATTTGATCCGAGGTTTCCATAACCGTGGTTAGTTCTTTTTTTAACCAAAGTCATAATGTGCCTTTATGTAACTGACAATTATTTGTATCTCACGATGAACTATATGTAATTATCATAGCTACGCGGCTACCGTTGACCTCTAATTAATGAAATAGATTGATGCCCCCACGTGTGTGGGCGGACTTTAAACCATAAAGCATTTATCTTATACTGCAGTTACCTAGGTATTATGTCCTTTTGACAGTTAAAGTCTGTGATTAATGACCACTCCGGAAACGGAACGGTATCTTAAAGACTTTAAAGCGGTCATCTCTTCAAAAGGTGGCTCTGAGTTATAATTTCGTTCAACGGTTGATAAAGTAACAAGTAAAGAAGAAAATAGTACTGAAGGCTGCTTAGTTGGAGTATCATGAAACACTCATAATACCTTCGTTTTGCCAAAATCGGATTGCATAGCTCAGATACACGGTGAAGATGTGGTACATTTTTGTAAGGAATCATTACTTTGTAGTTTAAATCCGTTGCGTAATTTTTTTTAAATAAAAAAGCTTTTCTACAAAAAAGAGAACCGCCTTCAAAAACTAAAATGTGATAAATAACTTTAGCACAGAACACGTATGTCTTTAAGTTTCGGAAGTCGGTGGCTTTGATCTGTTTGTTGTTTTGTATTGCCACCGAATTACTTTTTATTTTTCGCTTAGTACAGTCGAACAACGTAATTAGTTTACACATTGCACGCACACGCGGTATGAAGAGTTACATACACAAACGTTAAATAAAACGAACGAGTTCTGCTTTTTATTAGTGTGCGTATGTCGCGTCACTAAGCAGTAACTATAATATCAATGTATGTATCGTCATCAATAATCTGTGTAATTGAATAAGTTATAATATTTCGCACCCAAGCATTGTAACAGGTTTGGCGCAATGGCTAACGTATCTGGTTAGTTATTGAGAAGTCTTAAGATCAAATCTCGGTTGCAATACATTCTTTTTGCTTTGTAAACATAATTTTCGTAAAACTTTAATTACCTAGTTGAATTGCTAACAATTCAATTCCGTTCACAGATGAGTAAAATAACGTTTGAGAAGTGCGCACGGAACTCTCAGTCAATTTATTTTGACCGTTTAGGATATAACTACCCACAATTTTTGTTTATTTTTTTATACTTCCACCTTAGTTTATGAAAAATGAGCATTCTTAGTTGTCAGTCTACGAATATAAATTGAAATCCTAAGTATATAGATGAACGTTCATATTTCTGTGCGTTCTTTGTTTGTGATCCAATTGTGCTTAACTTCTTCCAACCATGCAACAAGACGCAATTCATTGTTTTGCATGAGCAAAACGTTTTCATTAGTGAAATTGCAAGGTGATTATTAATATCGGTGAGTAACAAAGCTACTCGTGACAATGTTTTCATTACGTTAGTAATATTCCAACTCAAATTCTTAACTTATCTCACCTTTGACCTATGACTAAATTAATGTAAAATAATATTTAAATATATCAGAATTTGATTCTGATAAAATTTACTTATGCCAGTCTGTTTTTGTCTAACATAAAACATTTAGTCGAAATAAAGAAAAACTTTTAAATTATGTAATTAAAATAGTCATGAAACACGTTTATTATTTATCTAATAAATCAATAACGGTATTAAGTTTTATTACAATGAGGCAATATAAGACAGTCAGTTAATTTATCTATGATTAATTATCCACAAATTCACCATTGTTTATCTGCATTATTTTAAATATTATTTTGTTTTTATTCATTAAGGAGAACCGTGCAGTTATGTGTCCATCGGAGTGCGTATTCTGAAGAAATAGACCATCATCGACGTGGGCCAAAACCGAAGGCGAATTCTTCGGCTCGTTACCACGACATCGTGGCAAGGCTGTTTACGGGACTAATCCGTTTTTATCCACCCGCATAACTGCATCAAAACATAATGACATGTGTGCTTACAAACAGTGCGATATCACCTGCTGACCGGCATGAAGCTGGTTTAAGTTGCAGTAAGCCACCACGGAAGATTTTTCTGTCCAACGCTCACCGGCAAAAACAAATTCTATTCGCTAGGTCATATTATTATATTCATTTTAATTGGGAGAACAATGTGTTTATTTTAGTGATGAGAAATGTTTAAAGTCGTTTATGGATGGCGTTAAAATACTGTAAACGAAGCCGAATTACTATTAATATAATAATAATAATAATAATAACTCTTTTATTTCAGACTATACTTAGGTTTAAAAGCTACTTCATGTTGCCGTGATTCTCGTATAAACACCTAAGTTATTATGTATAGTCCGTAGTTGACAGTTATTTGCAGTATATATTTTGAAGTGTAAGGGATGTTATTGTTATTCAGTTAGAAGTTAAATTAATTTCTTACTATCTAACATGTTGATTCACTTCACTTTCAATTCCACTTTGTTTAAATTTGTATACATTGAAAAAACAATTACGTCCATTCATATTCAATAAAAAGAAAACTTTGTCTTGTCTTATAAACTCTTAATGAAGTTGCCCATAGTGTTCTAATCATAAAAAAGTTAGGTATCAATAGCGATATAATAATATTTTTACAATAGTTTGCGTTATATAAATAATTGTATTAGCTACACATAGTTTTTTATTTGCTAATATTATAACCCATGCCAAATTGAACCCTAAGCCAACTCTTGTAAGAAACATAATAGTCGAAACGAGCTGGCTCATTCACTAATGACACAATAGCGATAAGGAACAATAGGATTCCGCATTCCATCTTTTATTAGTGATCGATGATTCCAACGCCTAGGTTATTTAATAAAATATTTTGATTTATTTTATTGGTTTTATTTAATTACCTTTTTATTTTTTTGTTTAAGTAATTTTTTTTGATACAAAATATTAATGTTTTGTAGGACAAAGGAAAAATAAAAACCCAAAACCATAACACCTGCCGGGGTTTGATCTTACGACACGAGGCTTATCTATGCCAAGTGCTTCCACCAACCGGCTATCTGGTCGGCTATCTGGTCCTTATTTATAAGGTTGAAATATTGGACTTCATTCAATTAAAATTGGTATACGTGGGTATATTATACGCACACAAACAGTTTAACTTCATAACCGACCAACCGACTAGTTCATTTACACACACAGTGACAATATCCCGTATGTGTGGCCTGTAAATCAATTACGTTGGCCGAGTGTACCTCCTTATCATCCAAATCCATTAAGAAACAGAGAAACTAAAACATCACCTGCATATTTTTTGGGTTTTTATTGATTTTTGCAAATTTTATAGAAATTGATATAGCACTGATAAAATTAGCGCAGTATCAATTTCAATGAAATTTATATGGGACCATACCTGAGGCATACCCTATCCTTAAAAAAAGAATTTACAAATTCAATTCACATTTGCCGGAGAAATCGCATAACAAACATGAAAAAAAACATACAATCAAATTGATAACCTCCTTCTTTTTTTAAATCAGTTCATTATAGTTTAATGATGTTCAAGAATGACCTCAAATAAAGTAAAGTAACTTCAACATCATTCCAACCTAACCTACTCTCTTATACTTTTCTCTTGCCACTCCTCTTGCTCAAATTGAATAGTAGACACAGTGTCTGCAGTTGGAAACCGTTGCGTTCCAGTGTTTTAGTAAATCACTTCATATTTACTTCCCAGTGCCTTTGTATTCAACACAACGGGGTGAAATTAAGTTTACTTCATTTAATTCTACAATGGTAGCATTATCTATATCATTAAGACAGTTCCTCTAAATGATTTTCATTATTTTTCACAAAGAGCGTGATTTGGAAGCAAGTAAATACTGCTTTAATGAGCATTCTTCAAGGAAAACGTTCTGTATCACCATGCCTGGCAAAGGAATTAGTGATTCCAGTAAGTTGCAAATCAACAATCAAAGAGTTTTTTTCACAAATCACCGAGGCTGGTGACCTGATAGGTGCTAATTGTTAGATAGTAGATAGCACTGTTAACAATGTTGGCTGTCTTCTAAGACATCCACGGTAAGAGTTCTTTTATGGGATCAATGAAACCAGTTCACGCATTTCAGTGCCACACCATCAGCCCCCTACCGTCATCCCGATCAATTCGTTGTCGGCTCAGCTTGTTATTATTCTTCCGTAACTCTACACGAGTCGTCATCTGGTGCCGATTTGTGCGTCATGTTCGTGAACGGGCGCCGTCAGTTGAGACCAGTCTCAACTGACGGCACTGACCTCTTAGCTGCCTCGGTTATTTTAAATTTATTTTGAATTGTCTAATTTGATTGTCACTAGACCTCTTTTAACGTGCACAACTTGTTACATTGTTCTCACATTGTACCCCTAGATTCAACACGAATGATGTATCCTAAATTTGTAATATTCCTTTTGAATCACTATTCCTATTAATGAAACCGCATTAAAAATCGTCGCAGAGTTTAAAAGATCTAAACGTACAGAAGGACAGATTGAGGAAAGCGGCTTCGTTTTATACTATGGTAGAGGTTCTGGATGTAAATCAAAACAACGATAGCATCATCTGTCTACCCATCTTCCTGGCACGTCGTGTTGTGCTGGGGCGGTTGCTGCAGGTGCCGAAAACCTCAAACGGCGTAAATATAACAACCTTCTTGGAAGTTATATGTTTGAGCCGTTTGGGGTTGAGTGCTCATCTTGATTTTAGGGACATTGCTAAGCGACTGGTCGACTCTTCACGTGACCAGAGGCCTGGCCTTTTCTTGGGCCAAATAATTAGCATTGCCATTCAACGTGGTAATAAATGCTGCTAGCCTTTTGGGCACTTGTCCCATTGAGAGCGATGCGGACGAGTTTATTGATGCCCTGTGAGCCTTCCAAAATTTACTTTTTATTTATTTTTAAGATTTGTAGTTTATTTTTAAAAGTTTAGATTTTGTGAATAATAAATCAAACAACGATCCACTTCTAAAAAACAGTAACAGTTTTAAAGATCCTCTTCACAGTGAAGCAGTAAAAGAGCGCAATAGTTGTTTCCAATAAACAAGGCGGTCTGATTTACGGACGCTCACGGAGCGGCCAGTGGCCCAGCGCGCACTAAAACTGCTTGTTTACCACTTTTTATTGCGCGTCGAGATTGAGTTGTGTTAGATTCGATGGATTCACACATTTTGTTTTTATTGAAGTCATCAATAAAGAGAAACGGTTTTGCAATATCAATGCCAGCCTGTGTTTGTACGGTTTCCCTTTACACAAACTAGAAGATAATTATTTATTAATTCCACGGTCTCGAACCAGGCGTTTTGATTCCAAATTTATTGTGCGAATTGTCTGACAGTGGAATTCACTGCCCGCCTCTCTGTTGCCTGATAAGTATAATCTGGGTATCTTCAATTCACAGTGAACCGGTTCATCCTAGGCAAGCGTGTTCCACCTTAGGCCACTTCATCATTTAAGATGATGTAAGTTGCGGTCAAACGCTAGCCTATTAGAATATAAAAATAAACCGGACAAGTGCGAGTCGGACTCGCCCACCGAGGGTTCCGTTCAAATTCCGTGGTTTGGTCACCCATACAATTATGACCGTGCATACCTTGATGATTGATTACGTACTTTAAATAAAGACTATATTGTTCCAGTGGATTTGTGAATGGTTTAGATTCAAAATTGGACCCGATAGGTGGCGTTGTAGTTCTAGGACTTGTTTTTATTTTCAGGCAGGACAACGTCTGCCGGGCCCGCTAGTATTCTGTAAAATGTTGTTTCGGTGTGGTGAAAATATGTCAAATAAATCATTTGGAAAATGAAAAAAGTTCAAAAGAGGCTTCGGCCAATAGCAAAAAGTTAATTTGTAAATCGACGAAAAATAGTTCGGTAAAATAATACTTATGACACATGATACTTCGATGATATAAAAATATGTCAAATAATGCATATAGCAAAAAAGACATCGGTCAATAGTTTTCGGTAAAATGAAATTCGGAAAAAAACATTTGGAAAAAGTGATCGGTTCCCGTTAAAGAAGTTTCAAACCGTTAGTTTTCGTGGCTTGACTTTGGTATTATTTGTTATTATATAGTACCTACTACAGAAGATTTAATTTTTCCACCCATTCGTGTTTATTTAATTATTTTTAGCCTGTTGTTCCACTGGCAAAGGCCTCCCTATCTCCATTCCAATCCTCTTTATTTTAACCAGTCCATAGAAAATGGTTACCATTGCCAAAAGTCTTTAAAGCTTTTTAACAGAACAAGAACGACCCAACATTAATAAAAATAAATCCGCCCATTGTTTTCGATCAATATTTCAACAAAACAATACGAACTCCACATTCCACATCCCGGAATTGCACATAAAACTTCAATCTTAATTAGTGTGCTACCCTCTCTCTAATCTTTATGGCATCTGTGGAATTGCATCGCTTCCTCGAGGGGAGCTGGGGCCTGTTATAATGGGGGTATATTTACAATGTGAGGTCAAATGTAGGGTAGTCTGTGATTGGGTACAAATAATTACCGTTTCCTTCCCCTGGAAGTCTGTTAATTGTTATGTTGACTACTGTGATGTATGAGATACGATAAGAGCATTGTTTCTACCAGGATGTTCTTTTTAGTCAAGAGTACCTTGAGGCTAACCAAAAGACGGATCAATCAGTAAAGGTTAAGCTACGCTTGCCGCGGTCAGTTTGTGGATGGGTGACCATCCATTTCTTACCAAGGCCCCTCAGTGCCTCGGAAAGCATGTAAAGCTATGTCATTCGTAGATCTTTGGCAGTCGTTAGGGGTAGTCAGAAGCCAGAAAGTCTGACAACCAATCTTACCAAGGGGTATCGTGTTAGACTGGAAGCTGACCTGAAGGTCGATTCTGTAAAATTCAAACAACAATTCGCATCTCACATCGCTATTCCCTCTCACTTCTTCAAAATGACCTTGATATATCTGACACTTTGAATCGGGTTCGAGTGCGAAGTGAGCGTCGAAGTGACGGGGAAATTACCTTACAGAATGCCACTTCTTGCGTCATCTCATACTTTATCTGTCAAAATCTCCCCTGTCAATTTAGTTTAACTCACTGACACGCTCGCAAGGGTGGCGCTAGTATAAATTTGAATTTTTCAACCGAGTTTTTAGAATGCCAATCAAGAAACTCACAGCGGATTCAGATTCGAAGTTTAGAATGAGGTCTTAGAGAATCACACCCCTGATCTTAAGTGATGTTGCGGCCTAGAATGAACTCGTGCCTTGAAGATACGCAGATTATACATATCTGGGAACAGAGAGACGGGCAGTGAATTCCACGGTTGGGCAGTTCGCACAATTAATGTGGAAGCAAGGCGCTTGGTTCGAGACCGTGGAACTTTAACCATACGATGATGAAATGTTCTTTTTAGTGCAAAAAAGTTGTCTGACAACATTGTACACGCGTTACTACTTTATTTTGCATGTTTATTTTATTGTATCAGAACCAGTTTTTGATAAAGTTAAAGGTTCATTAATTGTTATTGGTATCTGTTTGTTTCCTAGAATTTTACATTTAACTACTTTAATCGTTTTTAATGTAGATAGGTATTAGGTAGGTACTCACATCACACATTGATTCCCTGATACTATCAAAACAGAAATACCATCATTCACCTTATACTTAAATGCTATATGAATCTAACTAATAAGTAACTTATGTATAAAATCAATCAATGTTATGGATAGGTACACAGCGCCCATTCACGAACATGGAGCCAACACTTAGAACAAAAGCTTGAAACCAACTGTGGACTGATGCTCTCTTTCTGAATGCATACATAAGAACGAGACAGTGATATTTTTTTTTCTTTATCTTATGTATGCATTCAGAAAGAGAGCGTCTGCCCACAGTTGGCTTCACTTAGGTATTTATAGTGTTGCCTCCACTTTTATCTATAAGCTTCTTGCATGACGCGTGGATCAGGACCATTCAGTTTAACCATTTTGGAGGGAGCTGAATGATTCAACGCACGCGCTACCATCAGCGAGATATTTCAGTGAGCATGACAATGCACACTGAAATGTCTCTTACTTGCTTAGGACAGGCATTTTGTCATTGAACTTACTCAATGTCACCACCAGAGTAAATACATATGAAAAAAACAATTCTCATTCAAACTGATTGTTCAACCACACACCACGACGGATTCATAAAATCAATATTGACTTACCTACTGCCTATTCCTAAAACTGAGTACTTAACCTAACCACACTCCTAACTTAGAACAGGTATAATTATTAAGGTATTTGTTCAGTGATACATAAGAACGTGATCTCAAGTATTACCTGTGCTAATATATGTTGTGTATACATAGCTACGTAATTGTATAATACACGTGTTGACTAATAACAAGGTTTGTAGTAGATGAATTTGTATGGTTGTCTGTCTGTATATTGTTAAGAACTAGTAGTGCAGTGCTATAGTAGATCGTGGTGACCGACAGGTTAGACCACCCGCCTGTGTATAAGGGGTTCATTACTAGGCAAGTACCAATGTCACGTTTTTAACCGACTTCAAAAAGGAGGAGGATCTCAATTTGATTGGTATTTCTTTTTATCTATGTACAGTCAGCAAAAGAGATAGGTATGCAGGTCATCGGAAATGGTTGAAGTTTACTAAGAAACCGATGGATGTTTTCGAATGAAATTTAATTAAATCATTGAAATGTTTATTCTCTATTAAATTTATTTTATTTTATTCAAAAACACACATCGGTTTCTATGTAAACTTTAAATGTATCTGACATACCTATCTCTTTTGCTGACTGTACATAGTGTTTACGCACAAGAATGGAGTTTATTTAAGAAAAACTCATTGAGAACTTCAACTGTGTATAATTTGATTTAATTTAGAATTTAGTTTGCGGAGCCGAAATGATAGTACAGAATTTTGATAGCCAACACATAAAAAATATACACGCTACCTTCGTAGTAGTAAATATAAAAAAAAATAGGCGTAGACGCAAAACACACTACGAAGACACTTTGCATTCAAAATATGAGCAGGCGCGTACATAAACTCCCCCCGTTGAAGGGCGCAGGTCTTCAACCTTGAAAATCTTCACACGTAGGCAGGGGACACATGCGAACTAGAGATCGACGCACGCAGCCCTTGGTTGTATTGATGTCTGCGACTCGGGATATGCCATCTGGTCCAGGGAAAAGTCTGGCGATGCGTCCGAGGCGCCAATTTAGTGGTGGTGTATTGTCTTCTTGTAGGATGACAAGATCTCCGACGTTTAGCTTCTTAGCATCGATCTTCCATTTGGTGCGTTGATTGAGTTCGGAGATATATTCCTTTTGCCAGCGCCTCCAGAAGCCTTGCCTTATTTGCTCAAGGCGAGCGTACCGGCTACGATGGGTTGCATTGCAGTCGTCTTGAATTATGGGAGTTGGCAGCGCATTGAGTGGTCTGCCAATCAGAAAGTGCCCTGGGGATAAGGATAGGAAATCGTCAGGGGATGAAGACATTGGACACAAGGGGCGACTATTTAAAACTGCCTCTACTTGTGCGAATAAAGTACCTATTTCTTCATAGGAAAGATGGGAGTTTCCCATGACTCTTTTGATGTGGTATTTAGCAGACTTTATTCCAGCCTCCCAAATTCCACCGAAGTGAGGGCTGTAAGCAGGTATAAATGAAAATTTTATTCCTTCCTCTGATGCAAACTGAGAAAGAACTTCACTGTTTAATTTTAGAAAATTGCTAAGTTCCTTAGCGGCGGCAACAAAATTTCGTCCGTTGTCAGAGCAAACCTCCGCTGGTCTACCACGACGGGCAACAAATCGACGAAATGTCATAATAAAGGCTTCTTTAGTTAAGTCACTGACGGGTTCTAAATGAACGCATTTAAAACGCAAACAAATAAATAGACATAAGTAGCATTTTACTAACCTAGCACCACGGCCCTTGCGGTTTAATATAAAAAAAGGACCGGCGTAGTCAATGCCAACAGATTTGAAAGGAAAGTCCACGGAGACACGGTTTGTTGGTAAATTGCCCATTTTTGGGGATATGGTTTGCCCGCGAACACGCACGCAAGTAACACATCGCCTCACAACGCTTCTAGCTAACCTTCTTCCGTTTATAGGCCATACAGATTCTCTGACCGTTGCTAGCAATAGCTGCGGGCCAGCATGCAAGTTTCGTAAGTGTTCGTGTACAAAATAAAGTTTTGTTACATAATGAGAAGAGTCCAAGAGTATTGGATGTTTTTTATTAAATGAATAATTAGAATTATGTAATCTCCCCCCAACTCTTATTAAATTGGTTGTAGGCTCAAGGAAAGGAGACAAGCATAATAATTTAGATTTAGGCAGTAATGATAATTTTGATTGAATTCTTTTATATTCAAGAGGAAAAGATTGTTTCTGTGAAATTCGACAAATAAAAATAAAGGAATGACTCAACTCATGCACTGTTAAAGGGCCAGATAACCGATTAAGTCTATTTGATATTTTTGAATTGTGTAAAAAGCGTAAAAGATATGCAAATGTTCTTTGTAATTTAGAAAATTTTGAAAATCTTTTAAAATCGAATGTGGATTCAGGTAAATTAATATAATGACTTTTTATTTCAGGTAAATCAATAAATTTTAGATTTTGATGCAGTATAGGCCATTTTGATTCATCATTGTATAAGAAAGACGGGCCTTGCCACCACATCAGATTGTCGCGAAGGTGATGAGCGTTTAAACCTCGAGAAATTAGGTCAGCAGGATTAACGTCAGTGGGAACATGACGCCAGTCCTTTCGATTAGTAAGATCTAAAATCTCAGCTATTCTATTCGCCACAAATGTTTTTAGCTTACTTGGGTCATTGTTTATCCAGCATAGTACGATATTAGAATCGCACCAATGTGTAATTTTTGTAGGTATAAGTCTTAAGGACTCAGTAACTGATCGACATAAATTAGCTGATAACAACGCCGCGCAAAGTTCGAGGCGAGGTATGGTGGTGGGCTTTATAGGAGCCACCTTGGATTTCGAACATAATAACCTCACCGTCACCTCATCGTTTTCGTTCAGTGTTCGCATGTAGATGCAAGCTCCGTAAGCAACTTGCGAAGCGTCGCTGAACGAATGCAGTTCTATGGACTTTGGTGGGTCACCGATTACTCTTCGTGGAATTTGCAGATCTGCAAGTAACGGTAAGTTTTTTGAAATTTCATTCCAATTTCTTTGTATGTCTTCAGGTACCGGTTGATCCCAATCAATTCCCTTGATCCACAACCTTTGAATCAATATTTTAGATTGAATTATGCATGGGCTTAATAACCCAAGTGGATCAAAAATACGAAGTGATTGCGACATTATAAATCTTTTTGTTATTATTGTATCATTTATGTTATTATTTTTTACAGGAAAATTGAACGTGTCATCACTTGGATCCCACCCTAGACCAAGAGTACTAGAGGATTCACTCAAGGTAAGTTTTTCTTTTGTATTAATTTCTATATTATGGAATAATTTAGGTAAATTAGTTTTGTATTTTCGTAGGGGGAAACAAGCTGCATCTAGAGCAGTGGAGAGTGCCTTTTGTATGTATACTAATTGATCTTCATTGTCTGACCCGGTAATGACGTCATCGACGAAGAAATCATTTTGTATTATTGTTTTAATTAACTCGTCATCACACTCTTCTCCTACCTGCCACAGACATTTAGTACTAAGATAGCTGGCACTTGCAGTACCGTAAGTGACAGTATCTAATCGCAAAGTTTGGATGGGCTGCGACTCATCTTCTCTCCATAATATTAATTGAAGATCACAATCACTTGGATCCATAGCAATTTGTCTATACATTTTAGCTATGTCTCCAGTCAAAATGTACTTATATTGACGTGCTCTAACTAAAATGGAGAATAGAGAATTTTGCAGATTAGGCCCAACCATTAAGATATCATTTAGAGAGTAGCCAGAGGTTGTAGGAGTTGAGCCGTCAAAGACTACCCGAATCTTGGTAGACTCACTGTCCTCCTTGAATACAGCATGATGACATAAAAAGTATGAAGGATTTGGAATTGCAACAGGGGACTCTGAGAGATGTCCTAGAGTTGAATATTCACGTATAAATTCTACGTAATGTGACTTTAGCGTCGGATTTTTCCTAAATCTTTTTTCAAGATTTTTGAAACGTTTTTTAGCTTGGTGATAAGAATCACCGAGACAGTCAGGAGAGGCCTTTAGTGGTAACTTCACTCTGAATCTGCCATTACTCAAACGAGTTGTGGTTTCGTGAAATTGTTTTTCACATGCTATTTCGTTGGGGCTGAGAACCTTTCTTTGAGGAAGACTCTCGAGTTCCCAGAATTTAGTGAGCATTTCATCCAATTTGTTGCTTGGAACAATTGCATGATTGCATTGAATATTTTGACTGTAATTTTGTGCATTAATAGGGCCGGCTATAAGCCAACCTAATTTAGAATTTTGTAATTTAGGATTATTTGGGCCTAGGGAGCGTTGTCCGCTGACTAGTATATCCCAGAAGATATCTGCACCAATGATCATCTCAATGGAAGCAGGTTCATTGAATTTAGGATCAGCTAATATAATACCCTTAGGTATTTTCAGATGACGTATATCGACGGAAACCTTTGGAATGTCTCCGGTAAGTTGATTGAGAATATAGCAAGACAACTTAACTTGGTAAGTGCCATGAATTGATTTTAGGTGAGTAGCACAACATTCTAATATTGTGTCACATTGATTATTTCCTATTCCTATAACCTTTAATGCATTTAATGGATTACATATTAAACCTAATTTTTGTTGCAGAGATTTTGAAATGAAAGTGGATTGGCTGCCACTATCTAACAGCGCGCGAACCCTTTCAGTTTTATTATTTAGAGGATTGTAAACTTCTATAATGGCCGTAGACAAAAATACATGAACATAATTTTGTTGAGAGAAAGCCGCTACGGTCTCCGTTTTACCATCGTCAATTGAATCTGTTGCGCTACAGTTAGCTGGTACGCTAGCATCGTGGAGAAGAGTATTATGTCTTTGGTTGCAATGCCGACACGAGCCCATGCCGCACTCAGATGCAGGATGACCTTGGCGCAAACAATTAGTACATAATTTATATTGGGTTATGCATGACATTTTCTCTTGAATGGATTTTGATTTAAAAGTAGGACAATCATAAATCCTATGATTTCCATTGCACACTACACACAGATAAACATTTGAAGAATTATTACGAGCCTGTGATGTAGATGCAAAAACATTGGTATTTTGGTTACGGCTTGATTTATTAGAAGAATATTTATTGTTATTTGATTGAGATTGATTTGACAAGACACGCGGGTTTTGTTGTGATTTAGAATTATTGTTGTTGTTGTTTATAGATTTATTTTGATTAAATGATTCTAGTACATTAGCGCGATCAATTAAGAATTTATTAAATTGCTCTAAAGTGGGCACGTCATTCACGCAATCTATCGTGTTGCGATATTCTTCCCATTTTAGTATGGTACGACTATCCAATTTAAGCAATAAAATAAATATAAGCAACATGTCCCAGTGGTCTGTAGGTAGACCTAAACTTTTTAAAGCTCTTAGATTTTTAGTGACGTTATCAACTAAACACCGAAGAGACTTGTCTGATTCACGCGTGATTGGTGGAATATTGATTAAAGAATCTAAATGATGATTCATGAGAATTCTTTTGTTATCGTATCGCTCGCAAACCTGTTTCCAAGCCTCCTGGTAATTAGCCGAAGAAACTTCGAGATTTGATATGACACGTGCAGCGTCACCATCCAGATAAGAGACTAAATAATGAAACTTATGTATATCTTGAATGCGCTCATTTTTATGAATCAAACTAAGAAATGTGTCCCGAAATTCGAGCCAGCGGAAGTGTGATCCATCGAACTTAGAAATTTGTATTTGAGGTAATCTAAAACCCACGTATTGATGATCCGAGTCCGCATTCACAAGGATAGATTGACGGCGCTTACCATCATCATCACTACTACATTGTTGTAGTTCTGTTTTGGCTATAGCTATATTTTGAACTATATCTTGTTCAATGCGTTCTCGCTCATCAAGTTCTACTTCAATATTTGGAGCATTTAAAACTTCAATCTCTGTCTGCAAGTCGTCAAACCTTGTCGACAATCCTTGAAACTTAGTTAATCTTAAACTCAATTCCGCAAGTTCTATATTTGATAACTCAGGTAATTTACAAATTTTTTCTAAATAGTTTTTAAATTTTGTAATTTGTCCTTTAATCGAACTACGTTTTACTAGTAATTCTCTTAAAGACACCTTGGCAGAGGATTTATCGCCACCCTCATGCGTCATTTTGAAAAGTAAATTAAATAAGTCAAGCGTATAACTTTAGTATTATACTTAAGACTAGTAGAATTGAATATAGCGACAATGTTTGAACGGATTTAAAAAGGAATAAAAAAAAATGATATTCTCACGCTCCTCCTTCGGTGGAAATTCCTGGGAAACTGGACTCGGCTGGCTGCAGTGCCTCGCTCAGCAGACGGGCAATGATGGCTGCATACTCAATCAAGAGAGTTTGCCAACAGGATAACGGCTGAAAATTTCGGCAAATCGGTTTAAATATAGGGAAAATACCGAATATATCGATGTAGGAGTATGACAATTAGAACTATGTTTTTTTTACTTATGAGTACGTAATTTTGAAAATGAATTTAAGAACAAGGATTCGAATATGGAAAGATAATTTAAATATTATTTTTTAGTGGACGGTCTATGTAGGTACTTTTATTTACCTTTACACTTATTTAGCATGTTAAAACCTATAAAATTAAGAATATAGCACAAATAAAGGCGTTTGGAACAGGAATTTAGAATGGATTACGTATGGAATATGGAATTTGGAAATTGGCTGTACTTTGGTAGGTAGAACGGAACAAAGGAAGGCACTTAACTTTGTGATAATGATGACTCGATGGAGTTCCGGTACGATCTTTAGCTGATTCGTTGGCACGGAAGACCAGCCTGGCCTTGGTTATTGTAGTAACCTCCAAATGTCCTTCTTCTTGTATCGCTGAATATGACGCAACTCGTGTATTGCGTTACTGGTATTGTATTTTTGAATATTTGTCCTGTCACGGTCGCCAAATTTCTTGTTTACGCACAAGAATGGAGTTTATTTAAGAAAAACTCATTGAGAACTTCAACTGTGTATAATTTGATTTAATTTAGAATTTAGTTTGCGGAGCCGAAATGATAGTACAGAATTTTGATAGCCAACACATAAAAAATATACACGCTACCTTCGTAGTAGTAAATATAAAAAAAAATAGGCGTAGACGCAAAACACACTACGAAGACACTTTGCATTCAAAATATGAGCAGGCGCGTACACATAGATAAAAAGAAATACCAATCAAATTGAGAACCTCCTCCTATTTGAAGTTGGTTAAAAACGTGAAATTTATTTTATACTTTTTGAAGGCGGTTGTCTTTTTTGATAAAAATATAGGTCATGAGGGGACGAATGCAATGACAATTTGGTGTTAAGTGGTCACCGCCTAGCCTATGGACATTTACAATACACAGCTGTGTTGCTATCCCAAAGAGAAAACTTTAATATCTCATTTGCCTTTAATTACACCAATCGGAACACAGCATCGCAGCTTGGAAGCAGAAAAAGGTAAGGTGGTAGGTAGTAATACCCCTGACCAGGTCTTCTCCAAAGACCTGTAATACTTACTTCTTGTATTAAGTTACCGGTAAATGTCTTCGAGTAAAAACGCGGTAAAGTCTAGTGTTGTTTAGATATATGAATCATATTTTTAGCACGTACTTGTCAATGTTTCAATAAGATTTGTGGTGTGAAATATTTTATGAGAGAAGATATTTTTACAGACATACCTACATAACTTATTTGTGTTGAGGGATATCATGTCAAAGAAAATCTAAATCTAAATCTTGGATAACTAATTGGACACAATAACTGGTTGATTTTTTAATTTCAAAAATATCAATAATATTTACAAGAATAATAAAAAAGAAAACCTATAATATTAAACTAAAAAAAAAAATAACACAATAAGGCATCATAGAATTCGTCCACATCGCCGTCATCCTAAAATGTACCCAAGAGACTGGCAGCATTGCCACGTTGGATGGCAATGATTAATCTCTGACCAAGGTAAAAACCAGCTCTTGGATCACGGGAAGTGTCAACCAACCTTTTGGACATTTCCTTGAAAAGAAGATGAGCACTCGGACCCCACGACCCGAGGGTTTCAACCCCAAACGGCTCTAAAATAATGTTCACACCAAGGTTACTATACTTTCGCCGTTTGAGGTCTTCTGCAGCCGCTGCCGCAGCACCAGCACAGCACGCTGGCCTAGGAAGATGGGATGGCGCAAGAGTATCGACGCACGTAGCGTCCCACACTAAAGGCCTACCCAACTTCCAGGGGAATAGAGACATTCCGTCCGGTCTCTTGCCATCGTCGCGTGCCAAGCCGTTGGGTTCTAAGACAGCCGGATAACTTATTGTAATATGTAATGTAACAATCTGGAGTCTGGTCTGTCTGGTTCGCTCCGTATTGCTTGGGACCTAAGCATGTTTGGCGATTTGTGATGGACTATTCATAGGGACACCTCTGCTTACCCTGTAGAGAAACACATGCGTGATGTTATGTCATCAGAATTAACAAATCATTAATCACTGAACCAGTTGTTTCTGGTAAACGAGGACCGTAATCGTAGGTAACGTAAATTTTATTGATTTCTAGAATGGAAACAGCCTTTTTAAACATAGTATTTAGTTAGTTTGATGGTTTATCATCATCATCAGCCTGAAGACGTCCACTGTTGAACAAAGGCCTCCCCCATAAGGGGAGGGGGGGGGGAGTTTGCCATAATCCCCACGCTTTGCAGGCGTCTTGGGGATCGCAGTGAAGTTCTTAAGCACACGGAAGCCGCTGCTGGCCGTCTTCCGGATTTTCCCTTAGTTGCCTTCGACGACACCCTCGATGAAATAGGGGGGGGGGGGGTTATTTATATCAATAGGAGAATAATTGTGCTTGTGTTAAACTAAATGCTATGGCATATTTCGGTCGGCTTCCAGTCTAACCAGATGCAGCAGGAATACCACTGTTTCACCTGGACGACTGCCTATCCGACCTTTACAATCCAATTACTGGGTAACACGATACCTCTTGGTAAGATTAATTGTCAGACTTTCTGGCTTCCTGCTACCCAGGGAACTCGGTATGAAATGGATGGTCGCCCATCCACAGACAACCTTGGCGACTGTAACTTAACCTTGACCAATCAATACATACGGCTATTACTTAGCACCAGCTATAGGATAGATAGATTTCCGATCCAAGAATCCACTCCAATCAAATACTTCTACGTTAGCGGTAGCCGTTCTCGTGTGACCTGACATCAGACTTATTAAAAGAACCAGAATTTTTATCATTACGTTTCTAATTATGAAGTTAGGTTGCAGTAGGTGTCAATTGGTTCTTTGTACTACCTACTAGTGTATGCTCTAGAACCATTGTTTAAATAATACCATCAAAATGCTTCGACGGGATGAACAGAAGAGTCGTATCTCATTAACAAATCGTAGTACTAGCTATAATGATCTCGTCACGATTGCCCGATGACGTTCACCTACTTACATTTAGGTACCCGAATGATCGTTTGATCGAAGAACGACGAACTCGCCGAATTACGAAACACACACGTCAAAATTAACAGCTTTTTACTAAATGCGTAGAAAGTATACACCAAAAAAAAAAAAAATTAAATGTTTGTCTGTCTGTCTGTTGTATGCGGCTAATCTCAGAAACGGCTGAACCGATTTTGACGGGACTTTCACTGGCAGATAGCTGATGTTATAAGAAATTATTTTTTTACTAGCCCGTTGTGTCCCACCGCTGGGCAAAGGAGTAACTTAGGTTACTTTTATTTTAGAAAAATTAAATGCCAAAAGAACCCCTCTGGTAACCGCCACTGACGCGGACGAAATCGCGGTCATCAGCTAGTTATAAATAATTGTTACTGTAGGTGGTTTAGCTCTCGCTTCGATGGTCGAGAGCGAGAGTGCATGGGACGGGGTTGCCTCTTTTTGCGAGGAGGTCATGTCTGCAAAGGAGGCAGCCGAGCGGGAGAGAGAAGCCGTATCCTCTCTCCCCTCCCGCAGGAGACGCACCGGGCGCCCGAGAAGGGCGCAAAACGATCTGCGACCTCCATGAGAGGTGGCCTGCGGGTGGCGGACCAGGGGCGTCCGTCGTCCGACCAGATAAGCCCGAGTTGGCGGCGCAGTGTTCCACGCGCACCACTCAAGAGTGGGTGCGGCCGCTATGGAAATGGCCGCACGGAGAGGTGGGACCTGCTGACGAACAGCAGATCATGGCCTGTCGGGGGAGCGGTGAATGCGCATGCGAATCCCGCACCCCCGACCATAGGCAGAGGTGGAACACCGCGGTGGTTTTAGCCGGTAAGAGTCCGGCATGCCCCTCCGTCACCCCCACGACGGAGGAAGTCCATGACGATTTCCACCGCGCAAAAAAAAAAAAAAGTGGTTTAGCTTTGAGGTCATTACGTCGACCAACCATTATAGTATCTACAAAGATTCCTCATTTTCACAACACAACTTTTCAGTCTAGACTAGACTTTAAAATAACATCGCACAATAACATCTATCATGCCAACTACAAGTGTTTTCACAGGAAGTACAGCCGCTCCCTCAGTGACGACACTCATTGTTCATCTATTGTGTCGTACCCGAACTTGTGCGAGCTACTGTACCCAATAGCCTTTGTACTGAGATGAAATAACGTTACTGTAGCATTGTGAGTTTCTAATTGTGTATATGGAGAACGCTCTCTATTTTAGCGAGGATTTTAGAAGGCGAAGGGTTTATAATGTCCGATTGGAAGAAAGAACTTAGAATAAGATGGAAGGATAATTATACAAGTCTACCACAGGTTTGTAAGCCTGGGGTGTGATTTTGTTAAGACCTCATTCCGCTGAACCCGCTGTAAGTTTCTTGATTGGCATTCTAAAAACTCGGTTGATAATTCGAATTTACACTAGCGCCACCCTTGCGAGCGTATCAGCGAGTTGAACTAAATTGACAGGGATATTTTGACAGATAAGCATAAGTGGCATTCTGTAAGGTAATTTCCCCGTCACTTCGAGGCTCACTTCACACTCAAACCCGATTCAAAGTGTCAAATATATCAAGGTCATTTTGAACCTTATGCGAAGTGAGAGTGAATAGCGATATGAGATGCGAGTTGTTGTTTGAATTTTACAGAATCGACCTACTGTAAGCCAGAATCAATAGTGGCGACCACCAGAAAAGCGCTAAAGCAATGAAGTTCGACTCCCAGAGAAACATTACAACTGTCTTGGATCCCGCAACGAAATTAATCAGAAATGAACAGCAGAGGAGTTAGAAAAACATATTTTCCACTTCCCTCCAAATAAAAAAAAAAGCAAAAGACAGAACAGAACTAGGCCAATAGGCACAAAGGAACGTTTACAACTGGGAAAAGCCCAGTTGCCAAGTATCACGGATTTCAATTGACATGATTAAGGGGTCCTGAAAAGTGTGGTTACATTTGATTCCAATAATAGGTATGGAAAACCGAAATTAGTTCTAGCTAAAATAGTTGCCCTATACCAAAGATTTCTTTTGTATCGTGAATCATGGGTGCATACTTAAACTCTCGCGAGTATAAAAATAACCAGACTCGAAGAAACTAAGTAAGTACCTTAATTATGGGTAATCAGAAGCCTCAAAGTCTGACAATCGGTCTTACCAAGGGGTATTGTGTTACCCAGTAACTGGGTTGTGGAGGTCTGATAGGCAGTCGCTCCGTGTAAAATACTGGTATTCAGCTGCAACCAGTTAGACTGGCAGTTAGGCAGGTGATGATTAATTAATAAATAATTCTGCTTAATAATAGTTGCTTGATTTGCACTGACTTTAATAGAACAATGGAACATCGTCACTAATTTCTAATTAACTTTGTACCTATGCATAATACATTATCTATGTAGGTACAACACACAGCCACATAATAATTAGACCAATGAATAATGCGTCTGTTATCGACACCGTGATAATTAAGCGTTTCAAGCGACAAATTCGAATTATATTCAGCGCTAGTCTAGTGCGAACTACACGGCTCTAATTTGATTTCACAGATTCAGTCGTAGTGTCATATTTCGGAAATTAATTTTGCGTGGAATATGGAAATAGGTAAATTTAATAATAGTTGTATTACGGAATACATAATAAGTAGGTACCTACTACTGTTAATATTATCTATTTATTTCGTACAGAATCCATATAAATGTTAGTAACAATTTTCTTAAGGGCGCGTATTCGATTTAGCGCAACTCAAAATCTAAACGATTGCTAGAACGGCGTAGCAGCATTGACACACACTAGTACAATACAATGGTCTGTTTGTGTGCATCAGTAAAAAAATATGCACGAAATAAGCACGAATCACTGAAATTGATCGGCAAACGACAGCGCGCGATGTTTTACAGTGCTTTTTAAAATAATTGTCTAAAATAAATGAGCTCGTATAACGGACTGAAAAATATTCTGAATATTAAGCATAACATTTACTTTCATAAAATAAATATATCAGTTATGTTTTTATTCAAATACTGGTGAAAAAAATTATCAAAGTGAACCGATTTTCTACTTTTTCAACATTGTTTTTTAATACATAATAGTAATATTTTCGTAATTTTGGCTCTGTTACTGTCTTTATGACTGTATATACTGTTGGAAAAACGCATAAAACAAAATATTTTGGCATATTGTAATGATTGTATTCGTCCTGAAAGTTAACTCTGACGTCTATATTCGTAAAACGATATGAAAGAATTGTCTTAGTTATAAAAAACCATAATTAAAAATTATACTTTTACTCTGTAGCTGTGTAAATCAAGACTTAATCTTTCTAAAACTGTAAATTGTCTTTAAAAAATCTGCTCACATAATTACGATATTGCTCTGGGCAAAACACATAAACATGAAGTTTTCGTCACGAATCGAATACGCGCTCTTATGATCTATGTAATCATTATGATCGTAAAGTGTACATACCTACGAATGTTAACAAAAATCGGTCAAGTTGTACTCGCACGAGAAAGGTTCTGGCAAATATTGTACTTTCACACTACATACAAAAGAAACCATTTTACAAAAAGACGTTCAAAAAGTAAAAACACCTTCAATAAAAAGAAAAGTATGGTTTACCTTTGGTTCTGTTTGTTGTTTTGTACTGCCATCGACTTCCGAAATTAAAGTTTTTTTTTTATTTCTTTTAAACATCAAAATTAATTAAGAAACGGTAACACCAACAAAATTAAGTCATCCCTAAACTTAGAGGTGGAATATTTTCATGAATTTATAGGGGACCAACCCTGAGGCATACCCTATCCACTAATAATATTTTTAACACTGTAAAAAGTTACACGTGTTCAAACATAAAATAGGTACACGTGCCGGATTGAGACAGTCCTAATTTTTTTGAAGTCTGTTAAAAAATTGAGCCGTCGTGAGACGCTTGGCAGATGTAAAACATCAAAACTATTTTGTATGAAAAATACGCTTGAAAATATGGTTTACTAGCTGCTGCCCGCGGCTTCGCCCGCGTAAAAAGAACGATTATCCCAAGGGAACACATTACCGGGATAAAAAGTATCCTATGTGTTAATCCAGGAAATGGTCTACCTATGTGACAATTTTCATGCAAATCTATTCAATGGTTTACGCGTGATTGAGTAACAAACATCCAAACATCTTCACAAACTTTCACATTTATACTATTAGTAGGAATAGGATTAAAAGAAATAAATATGGCATAATCAAAACAAAATATTAATTTCTTTTCATGAAATCTCCGATCCAACCCGCCGCATTAGATGTTTCGCTTATGTCAGAAAGTTGAAGCGTTTTCGTTTCAAAGCGTAGGTAGGTCTCTATGGGGCAAAACACGGAATAATAAAAACAAGTGGAAGTGCCACGCAGCCATCGAACGTGTGGCACAATTATGTGGAAATGATCAACATTGGTCCAGTTGCGATCAACTACTTGCTGCGACGTGACATATCGCACAATATCGCACGTAAGGAAAAAAGATACAACCATGCCTTATTGTGCAATTTTTACATGCAAAAATGATAGCAGGTCAAAGAATGTTTCTTGCAGAGGTATATCGTATCACCAAAAAGTATAAAACTTTCATATATTTCAATATAATCGATTTTTATTGACAATACCATATTTTTACTTTGATGCGAACTAAAAACTACCTTATGTACATTCATTAAAGTCTAATTTAGCTTGCTCTCTGTCTTGACTGTAATCGTTTTACGTGGCATAAATTCTAGAAACTTCGACGCTACTCGTTTAGGGATGGGACACATTAATGCAAATAATTTGTGTCGATAAAACAATAACATGTATGTTTTTAAAGTACTTACCAAACTTTTTTTTTTAATAAATAAAAGTACGAGTTTGAAAGAATGCGTTTTAAAAACCTTATACCTATGTTCTGGCAAATAGTCACTCATTCGCGGTTAGACGTTGGCCTGTAAATATTCTATATACATGTTAGTTTATCTTCATGTACAAAAATCAGATGTCAACTATGTTTTTAAAAGGCTGTCACGTATTTAAAAAAGACATTGTCATGTCTAAAATAATGCGTCATTTCAATCGTAATCAATTTTCTACATACAATCATATTACGGACTCAATGAAAGGTATCGCAGAAAAATATGTCAATACATGCATACATCATTAATTAATCATCATTTTTGATCCATTACGTACATTAAAAAGATGAATTATTATTTAAACACTGTAATTATATTTCTTACATTGTACAAATTATCGATAACTTGACCACATCTCTCATTGAATAGAAAAAGAAATAACAGTTGCATGCGAAAATGACATCTATTTATGGTAACAATAGATGTCATGTTAAGTAATTTGGTAACAGCGCTCTCTAGCGTCGAATAGCTGAACTCGTTGGACATTGCTCGAATTGGATTGTTAGATGGAAAAAATCTCTTTAGTGATTTTAACATGTAAAATAATAGCAACGTTCGTCAGTTGTGATACGATTTAATTTCGAACAACAATAAATAAGCTTTTCACCAAAGTTGCGTTTATAATTTGTAGCCAATTATATCATCGTTTTCTGTGTATTGCAAGTACATTTTAATTTGCAAATGTGTGAGTTTGGCGACACTGGATCCAGTATTAAGTAAGACTAAGGGCACTTCCTCTTGTTTTTATTATTCCGTGGGGCAAAACGAGCAAGAAACTCCACGGACACTCTTTTAAATCAAGTTTTACAAAATCCTGGTTACATTAATATTGTTGCTTTCATAATTATGAAAACAATGTAGGTGTACAAAACATTTAAAAAAAAAACAAGATGAAAGCATTTAAGAAATTACCAAGTTCAACTAACGTTCACGAACATGACGCGTAGATCAGCATTATTTAGCTTAACCATTTTGAAGGGAACCGAAAGATCCAACCAACGAATGATCAAAAACAATAGTTTCTTGTATGGAAGAGAACTCTCTATAATTTTTAACTTTGTTTTATTTTGATTATCTGTTGTTACAACCGTCATAGACACACACTCTGAAAAATTTAAACGTCCACTTAATACGGTTAGAAGATACAACCATGTAAGAGGCGAATGTACAGACAGACAGCAGAGTTAGTAATAGGGTCCCGTTTGACAGCCTTTGGGTACACGGAACCCTATATAAAATAGAGGCATCATAATTGGTGTAACTTTTTCGTTACCTGTACATAGTTAGGTGGTAGGCACCTCCCATAGGACGTGAACTACCAACATAACGACACAACTATATTGCTCTCTGTTGCCGCTCGTTGCTCTGTTGCTCGCACAAAGGAATATTAAAAGCATAAATTCACACAGCTTTTTTCCAATTTTTGGATATCGCATATCGCTATCACTTTGGGCTTCTAAAATGCTGCTTTTCATTCTTAAAAAAATTTGACGAAAAGATAGACATTTTAAATTCGTTTTTTTTCTAATCCTTTGATATTAGTAGTTAGTACCTACTTACTTAAATAATATTTCCATGATGACATACTTTTTAATGAATAAATAAATAAAAAATAAAAATAAAATTCATTTAATTCAGGCAAGACCCATATCAGATAACATAAAAATAAAAAAACACAATACTGCCACAACAAATCGGAAAACAATGTCAAAAGTCGTATCCACTAAAAAGGTCACAAAATTTATTATAATAAAAATAAAATGTCAATAAAATTAAAAATAAAACCAATCACAAAATTATCCCTGAATTACAAATAAAATTAAAATTTTCACAAACAATACAATACACACAAGTCATTCCCATTATAAAAACATGTCATTGTCAATGTCAATCAAAAATGAAGTCAATGTCTATTAGTGTCTGTTACAGCATTGTCGCATATAATGCAGGACTTATTTAAAGGTCAATGAAAATTGAAAATAGAACAAAAAATTGATGAAAAAAATAGTCAACTTTAGTAAAGGATCGAAACGAGACTAAAGAGTTACAAATGCCCTTATTTTATTAAAAAGTTTATTTTAAAATATGCCAGACGAAGCTTGTAATTATAAACCACGTCATTATCGTGGTCATTACGACAGAAACCATTAAATAATAATTTCTCAATTATACTCAATAATTGGCACCACTGGCAGACCACAAGATTGCATGAAACAGTAGAACAACTCATAAAACACAATAATAATAATGAAAAAGAAATACAAAATACTTTAGTAGTTAAACAAATCTACTTGCAATCTTTTATTTCTTTATTGAAATAATGAATAATACATTTATTTTGTTACATTGTTGTTGTTGTTTTGGTGTTCTGATTGTTGTCATTGTTTGTTGTTGTTTTGTTGTCGTCGTTGTTTTGTTGTTGTTGTTGTTGTTAAGCATAAATAAACTTTTTTTTAAGGCAAAAATAGAACATACGAACATTTAGTATGGAAATAATATCTCAGTTTTAACTTTACAAGTAAATTGTAGGTATTATAAATCGTTGTAATAATTTGTAATCTTCGCTTAAATGAATATATTTTTGATACCCCCTCCACGCCTTTCTCTTTCGCTCACGCACTCTATTTCTTTCTTTTTTTTATTGTGTCTGTGTGTATGTGCGAGAGTCAGTTGTAGTCAGGTTAGTATCGAGACTCAACCAGAACTATAAAAATTTATATATGTAAGCAATGAGCTCATATCAGTACCAGACTCACGCACACATGAACAACCAGTCTCACGATGACGTCATCTGACGCTTACGCTTTATGCGTCTGACGGTCAAAGTTTCAGCTAAGATTTATGCATCAAAGCGCTAAGATTTATGTATCAAACATGCGTGAGGAACTTAGTATTTGACATATTTTGAATGAAATGGAACTTCGTTAGATCTGCCTTCTGAATTTGTCAAATGTATACTAACTAATATCTATTATAACATCCACTGGCACACTGCCCAGTTTTGACACAAACTGTCGAGATACTTGTACTTAAGTTAAGATGGAGAAGTTTCTTTTTGTCATTGTAACATAAAAGGAAGGGTGTGAGAACAATGCTGTCGTTTGGCTCGTGGTAAAATTACTTTCTTTTACGGTAAAATCGTACCGACTTGGTCCGGGGTATACTTCCAAATTGAGTAAAGGTTAATTGCGTTTTCAGGAAAGAAAATGTTACGTTTTTATTGTCGCTGCCACGTCTACGTTATCTGTATTTGAATAATTTGAGGTTTTGCAAATACCTAGAAACGAGTCGGTATTCTTATCTAGCATTTAGGGCGGAAATACATTGTTTAACTTAGTCATAGACTGGTGTAAAGGAAATGAACTATTAAATAATACACGTAGTAAAATATTTAGCATGCGAGGCATTTTTATAGTAATTGTTTTCTTTGTCTGTAATATTATTGATTAAAAAAAAAATAGTTTTGTCTATTGCTTTGTGAGAACTTAATGCAAATTGTAAATAACGTAGGTATATATTTTTATTGTTAATTAACTTGACTGTAAGTTATTTAATTTATATTTATTTATTTAACAAAGACAATTCCAGTCCACAATATTTGTTAGTAGGTACTTAGTCCTTAAGATTATCAATGTCAGTACCTACATCAATTAATTAACATTTTAATAAAATACCCACCCACAACACAGATGTTATGATAAAAAAAAAAACATTTTCTCTTTCTTTCACCGGAGGTTTTCTATTTTCAGATACCCGTACAAGAATGAAAACCTGAAGACCTACATCATCCAGGAGCTAAATTGATTTATGAATTGTTTTAAAACTGGCTATTTAGCTCACATTTCAAAAAATCAATATACCTAATATGAGCGCCATCTTATCGTCTCTCAGTTCACGCATCGGTGCGCGGCGTCAACTGCACGTAGTGTGTAACGTTAGGTACCCTGCACACGGTCACACATTGCATGTCGCACATAACACTGTGTTGGACAACATTACTAGTCTGTTTGAATAAACTGGAAACGGTATAGCTATAATAATGTGGTTTAAGTTCCACGGTCTCGAACTACGCGCTTTGATTCCACGTTTATTGTGCAAACTGCCAGACTGTGGAATTCACTGCCTGCCTCTCTGTTCCCCGATAAGTATATATCGGTATCTTCAAGGCACGAGGGAACCAGTTAGTACTAGTCAAGCATGCTTCACCTTAGGCCGCATCAGCCTTAGCATTAGAACAATAAAATTAAAAATGTTTTTTTTTAATCCAGCTGCTTGAAATAAGTTTCCAGTCATTATTCTGATTTTAGTTATTTTCTGTAATAAAATAAAAATATTAAAACCTTTTATTTCATGCAGCAAATATAACAATAATTTAAAATTTTTTCTCCATCACAATAAAAACGAACGATTGTATTTATTTTAAATTACTGAATAAACACAAAAATATATTAAGAGTCAAACCACGTATAATTTAAAACAACATCAACGCCGAGCACCAATTTTAATAATATCTATACAAACTACTATGACCTAGTTTGGTTGACCGACTTCTTGTATTCGTTTAAAAGGACTAAGTTTTTGGAAAAAAAATATAAATATTAGAAAATTGCGGTTTCAATAGATATTACGTTTATTTCTTACAAAACAAGAATAGTTTAAAGAAACCCCGAAATTATTTTAAGAATAATGAGAGAGAAGAAAATTTTACAAACGTAATTGTGTTGCCAAAATAAACGGTTAATATACGAGTAATAAAGCTGAAAAGTTTGTTTGTTTATTTGTCTGAATCTACTAATCTCTGTAACTGCTGGCCCAGTTCTGAAAATTATTTCGCCAATATATTGGAAGTTACGTTATCATTGAGTGTTATAGATAAGTGATAGTTTAGAATATTAAAAATGCTATGCTATAATATGGTATGCGATTAAAAATGCACTCATCTAGTCCACTGGTTCTGTCAATAAAAATGCACAACAAACTACCCGAGGTACTCCGAAATGACAAAAAGATTGCTATTTTTACAAATAAATTAATTTAAAAAATACTACTAAATAAATGTTATTATAGCATAATGAATATTTAATTGACAAATCTCTATGCATTGACAGAGTAATTTAAATGAATAATAATATTTTCATCATCATCATCATCATCATTTCAGCCGAAAGACTGCAGGACATAGGCCTCCTCAAGGGGGGGTTTTGCCATAATCGCCACGCTTGGCAGGCGGGTTGGCGATCGCAGTATGGTTGTTACGAAGGCACAGAGAACGCTGCTGCCCATTCTATATATTAGATTTAATTAATGATTAATAAAAAATTTGATGTAATTAATAAAATGTTACCATTACACTTAGATTAAGTTAATTTGCATGTATAAATAAGTCCTCTTCCATCAAATTTATGTCTTGCTGTGTGCCCGACAGGGTCCACGATGGTTACAGAAAATGTTTACTTACCACCTAAGCATATACATTGTGGAATACAATAAATAATTGAGTATTGAGTATTGAATATACCCCGAAACTATTTTAAAAATTATGAGAGAGGAAATAAACTTTATTTACGTAATTGTGTCATTAAAGTATTATTGGTAACTAATCATTCAATTTACTAACGTAAAATTATAGTACAAGAAGCCTGTTATATATTCAGACTGTAATTAACACAAGCCTCCATAAAATGATGAGTCTTTTGACCAAAAAATATCCGCCTCAAATCACTTGACTGGCGAAAATAAAGAAAAGGCAAAATAAACACAAACAAAGTTGGGAACAGTAAAGAAAATTCAGATTAACACAATTAACTGTTTCTTCAAATAACGTCGAGTTCTTCATTAGCAAAGTAATGCTTTGAATGTACGAAATTATTATCTTGTTAAATGAAAATACGTTAATTTGAAAAATAAACTGTATTTTGTTTCATGAATTCTTTTCAATAAGAACTCATTGAGGTTTTATTAGGCATACATTATTAAGCTTTTTCATTGGAATGTTATTACAATATCGAATCATGAGGATACAGAGGATGGGCGGCAGGGTTCTTCTGATTACCATAACACCTACTGCGATCGCCAACATGCATCGGTCGAGCATGGCGATTATGAGTGAACCCCCCTTGGGGGTGACTTATGCCCAGCAGTGGGCGTCTAAAGGTTGAAATGATGATGATGATGATCGAATCATCATCTGCCTGCCTTTTCCCAACTATGTTAGGGGCGGGTTCCAGTCTAATCGGTTGCAGCTGAATACCAGTGTTTTACATGGAGCGACTGCGTATCTGACCTCCACAACACAGTCATTGGGCAACGCGATACCCCTTGACAAAACTGGACAGCCAAAGGTTACGAATGGCAGCCGGGACCAACGGCTTTACGTGCTTTCCGAGGCACGGAGGGAACTTTGTATGGAAATTAATGGTCAGCCATCCACAGAACGACCGCGGCAAGCAGTTTAACATTTGACTGATCGATCTGTACGGCTTTTACCATTGCGGACCCACAATACCACCACCATACCACCTGACATGGTATCTCTTCACCACCCTTGGTTAACTGGTAGAGAATGCCTAAGGCATTAAGTCCGCCTTTGTACCTTTGTGCATGAAGTATAAATAAATAAATAAATAATAATACCACTGGCCATACCTCTGGTGGTATAGTGGGCCTAAAACTATACCACTCACCTAAATTAACCCTAATTATTCACCAACAATATAGGGGATCTGGCGCTCGGCGGCCGCTACCGTGGCACCGCTCGCTTCGCTCGCTCGCCTTCGCGCTTTAAGACGCTACCCCGACCAAAAGTGCGTTTTACTTCGTTAATCAGGGGCTATAAACTCATCACTCTCTAAGGAAAACAAACTACATCTAAAAGCATATTATTAATGTTCAATATCCTATCATCACATTCCACGTTCTTATTTATTATATATGTATCCTATATATACCTAAATCTCCCTGTAAAAATTACTAAAATAATTGAAAACATGTATCTTTTGCTAAAGTTGACGTGCTATTAATTTGAGGATTACAGTAATAGATAGGTAACTTAAAAATCTTTATAATTCACGTTTTATTTTATTTCAAAAGATCGTTTCTCTTATATATAACAAAAGAACCAAAAAAAATTGTGCGAATTTCGATTCTGCCGCAAAGGGGAAATGTATGGTCAAGGTTATTTGGTCAGGGAAGCGCCTTGATGGTCACAGTTCTAACTTAAACCAAACGATTTTCTCAGGGGTATGGCCAATGATACGATGGGCATCGTTTTTAATTAGCCACGAGATTAAATACCGAATATTGGATGTAAATAACAATTAAAAATTAGGTTTATAGTCCTAGTGCAGCAGTATATTAATTCTGTCTATCGTAGTAGTGCCCTATCGTTAGAAGAAGTGGGCACTTTCCCAAAATAATATCTACGTTAGGATTCCATAAACTTTATTTTGATAGCTCAAAATCGTTTACTAAAATGGTACGGAATCGTGATCGTATCTTTTTATAAGACTCTACAGGGATTCGGTTTTCTTGTTCTCCAGTATTACCGTCTTCTATTGTCGCATTATCAAACCGCTTTCATTGAAGAGCCTTCTCTTATGTGAAACTAATTTTATTTTGTAGAATGGAAAATTAGATAAGTACTTATTTTTGACAAACTTTTTTTAGGAATCGAATGCCAAAAAACATCATAGAATTCTTTTAGTTTATAAGCATCTATCAAATTATGGCCATTTCAACAGCGTGACTGGAGTATCTTCATCTTTTAGGATATATCAAAAAGCCACTGGTTCTAAAGATATTGAAGGTCTAAGTTGCAATTTCTTTTTATATTCCTTATATTATTACTAAACTTCTTCCAAACAAACATAATCAAAATAGTTTACTAAGGGCACTGGAATACGTAATCTATAAAACTCAAAAACAAATTGCTACTTTGATCTTCAATATCTTCAAAACCAGGGGATTCCCATGTGTATCCTAGTAGAAAGAAATTATCCTAATAATTGTTTTAATGTGTGTTTTAAATCATCATGTCAACCTTTAGACGCTTGCTGGGCAACGGTCTCCTCCAAGGGGGTTCAGCCGTAATCGCCATGCTTGGCCGATGCATTGGCGATCGCAGTAGGTGTTATGATACTTAGAAGGACGCTGCTGCCATCCTCTGGCATCCGTGTGTTTTAATATCAGTCACTAATTACCTGTCACCCAATATACCCCGTGAACATGCCCATTATTTACAAACTGGTTATAATTATCGTTATTATTTTAAATTTTAATGAAACCAATGCACATTAATGTTGGACCGTGTAACCGGGCACTAACATCGTTCGGCAGTCATCGAGCCAGTTGTGCCATCCAACTTTATGCACACGTAAAACTGTTCGCTGCAGTTAAACCTCTATGGTTTTAGAAAAGCGTGCATTAAAAACTTTTTGTTTTCTTTTTTACTTTTTAGTAACGTTTTCATGTGAGTGGACAGTTTCATGCCTGCGTTGTTTTAAATTGTGAACGATTCAGGTTATAACTACTGGGTTTTATTTTAATTTTTGGTACAAAGATTTTTATATTCTAATAGGATTTATTTTTTATTCCCGAATATTTTTTAAGGACTTTTTCTATGACAAGTGATTGGATCTTTTTCAAAAGATACTTTAATAGAGAAATATTTCATTTGTAAAACTCCAACCAACTTGTTTTATAAACGTGGTGGCAATGAAAAACCTTCTATCCAATAAGTCTATCTATCCTTACTAACACTGATCGATGTGTACTGCGTAATAAATAGTCACTAATTTGATTAAAATAATACATTCTAGAAACCCGAGTAAATTACCAAGCTTGTACAATATTCATTCACAAAGACTCTAATCACGCACTATTATTAAATCGGAGACCAAATTAAGGCGTAAGTAATTTAGAAAAACATGGAGTATGTTTCAAATACGTCCAATTACTCACAAAGAGATATACTTTAGAACTACGACGTCCTCTGCCCACCCTCTCACAATGTGCTTGACGCAAATTGTATCTCATCGAGATCTGTATCGCAGTAATCCATAGACAAGCGCTCTGTTTCATATTTACTTACTTTATTGTACAATTTCCATAGATTATAGCTAATTTTCTTTACCCTAACTCAACGGGGGCTTAATTAGGGATGGGACAAGATGAGTGATATTTAGGTAAGATTTCAAAATATGCTAGTTTTTTTTACAATTCGATTGTATTTTCGTAATGCGATTTCACCGGCAACTGTAGATCGATTTTGATTTTGCTTTTTTAAATAGATGGGGTATGTCTCTGGAGTGTTCATTCACCTGTAATGGTGAAAAATTAGAGGATGTTCTTTTGGTGTTACCGTTTCTTAATGGATTTGGATGATAAAAAGAGGTAAGAGTATAATAAGTGGACTGTATGTATGTATTGGATAATGGTTGTGACGGCTTAGATGTCGCTTCTGCCATTAACTCCAACTTCTTTTACACAATTGGCTTATTTCGCAAGGACACAAAAAATACGCTTTGATTCAATACGAAAGAAGAGTAGGCAGGATCTCTACGTTTCAAAATTAATCTTGCCATATTTTTTGTCTATGTCAGCGTTGCTGATACCGATTATTGTGTTACAGCAGATTCTATGGTAATTCAAATAGACAAACTCTCGACGCACATCACTAGCACAAGTTACCCCGAACAGTTGGCAAGCGATGCTGGCATCTGTTCAATGTTCCGTCTCTTTCGCCCCTATGAATTTATTACACCTTTTCATTTTGTTTCACCAATTACATAATTGGATCGTGCCTAGTGGTGAACTTACTTCTGAATTTGTAATGAAATAACTATGGCAGACTGCTGTCGGTTGTGAACGAATCCTCAGATTCTTTGGACACGTTACCCGCAACAAAAGCATTGTTACGGGTAACGTGTCCTTGGAGCGTATGGTGATCCAGGGCACGAAACCACGTGGTTAATCGCCACCCGATTTATTTATTTTTATTACAAGCTTTTATTTAACTTCACTTTTGTATGTATGTTTACAAATCTTGCAAGGAAGATTTGAACCACTCCCAATAGACCAATTGAGCTGAAACTTGGTATACCTACGTAACTTGGATGACAATACAATAATATGGTACCATGGAGCTGTTCTGATGATGAGGTTGGACGGTGACCATAGAAACTTCGGTTCTTGTGGACCGATTGAGCTGAAATTTGGTATGTCTTCGTAACTTCGGTAACAATACTAAAATATGTTATCATGGAGCTGATCTGATGAGGAGTTGGAGGATGCCCATAGGAACTCCGATTCCTGTGGTCCAATTGAGCTGAAATTTGGTATGTCTTCGTAATTTCGGCAACAATATAAAAATATGGTATCATGGAGCTGATCTGATGAGGAGTTGGAGGATGCCCATAAGAAATTAGATTCCTGTGGTCCAATTGAGCTGAAATTTTGTATGTCTTCGTAATTTCGATAACAATACAAAAAAAATATGGTATCATGGAGCTGATCTGATGAGGAGTTGGAGGATGCCTATAGGAAGTCCGATTCCTGTGGTCCAATTGAGCTGAAATTTTGTATGTCGTCGTAATTTCGGTAACAATACAAAATATGGTATCATGGAGCTGATCTGATGAGGAGTTGGAAGAAGCCCGTAGGAACTCCGATTCCTGTGGACCAATTGAGCCAAAATTTGGTATGTCTATCTAATTTCGGTGACAATACAATAACAAGGTATCATTGACCTGGTGTCATGAGGAGTTGGAAGGTGCCCATAGGAACACTAGTTCCCATGGACCGATTGAGTTGAATTTCGGTATGACTACGTTACTTTGGTGACAATACAATAACAAGGTATCATTGACCTGGTGTCATGAGGAGTTGGAAGGTGCCCATAGGAACACTAGTTCCCATGGACCGATTGAGTTGAATTTCGGTATGACTACGTAACTTTGGTGACAATACAATAACAAGGTATCATTGACCTGGTGTCATGAGGAGTTGCAGCGTAGCCACAGGAACATCAGATCTAGTAGGTCGATTGAGTTGAAATTTGGTGTACTTACGTAACTTTGTTGACAATACGATAATATGGTACGAGTATCAAAGGACTGGTGAATGGTGCTATCGGATGTATCGAAGAAATTATATGGCCCTGTTTCCGTAGAGCACAAATGTAGGACTGGTGAATGGTGCTATCGGATGTATCGAAGAAATTATATGGCTCTGCTTCCGAAGAGCACAAATGTACGATAGTGATATTCCATCAGTTCATATAAACTTCGGAAACGATGGTATGCATGTGATACAATCCAAATCAGTGCAGTTTCAGACCAAATATAGTCACGGCACCGCGGAACAAAGAATGTTACCCATAGTATTATGCTGGGCTTCAACAGTACATAAAATGCAGGGGAGCACTGTTGAACATGCCGTGGTTTATTTGGGTTCAAAATTCTTCGCTGCTGGACAAGCGTATGTAGCTCTGAGTAGAGTTAAGTCTTTAGACGGTCTACAAATTTAAGAATTAGATTGCACAAAATTAACTGGAAAGAGACCTTGTAACAATGAAGCGTTAATGGAAATGGATAGACTAAGGAATATGTCCAACTAAAAAGTTAAAAATAAATGAACGGTAAAAAAAATATTTTAAAAACAAGCTTTTATTATGCACGAAAAATTAAAAAAATAAACTAAGTAAGACATTCAGAAAATTCGTAGTTTCTTAAACTTTATAAGTAACAACCTACAAAAATGTTCAGTTTAACTGTTCGATACAATTAGTGTTATCAGTAGAAGTATGATACATAAACATATATTATCTATAACCAGTAGGTATATTAATATTCTTACGCGATTTAAAAGCTTGTCGCGCAATTTCGTTAACGCATAGTCCTCGGCCGCGACAAGCTTTTAGATCGCGTAAGAATATTAATATACTGGTTATAGATAATATATGTTTATGTATCATACTTCTACTGATAACACTAATTGTATCGAACAGTTAAACTGAACATTTTTGTAGGTTGTTACTTATAAAGTTTAAGAAACTACGAATTTTCTGAATGTCTTACTTAGTTTATTTTTTTAATTTTTCGGGCATAATAAAAGCTTGTTTTTAAAATTTTTTTTTTACCGTTCATTTTTTATTTATTCGATAACAATAATTTGTGTCTGATGGACAGACTCCATTAAATCTGCCATCTAGATCCCTGTGGAAGAATGTGCTCGCCACGCAGCCAATAGAGACCGGTGGAAAAGTATCGTGAAGGCTGCGACCGCAGTTGTGGGCGAGTGTTGTCTGTCAAGAGTGAACGACGAAAAAGACGAAGAACTATGACACCTAAGAAAGCTCCTGGCGCAAAATATAATCGTCCCAAATACCTCTTCTCATACAGAGAAGGCATGAGCATTGATCACCACGTGCGCTCAAGGCGAATTAGCGATTTTAGACATTTTATTTTATTTTATTGGGATCTCCAACAAAGAATACACTTTACATGCTATATTATTAATAACAAGAACATAAATCTATGTGCTTCCTCAATGAAAGGAGACCACATCATGCAATAGAAAACAAACAAACAGTTTTAAGCTATGTAGGTATTGGATAATTTCGAATTTAAATGGAATAAAAATAAAGATTAAAAAGCGAAGAAAACATACTATAACAAATCATGCTTACAAACAAATAAAATTAGAAACAGAAAAAAAAATGAAAACTTTGCTAGTCAGACAGTTCAACACTTACATAACATTTAATTGTGTACGGATTAGTGACTTGTATTTACCCAGAGTATTAGAAAAGATGTCTATGTCGTCCGATGTGCATGATAAGGCATACACATAATGATAGACATAATTATATTGATAAGAAGTTCAGGTTTCCTCACGATGTTTTCTTTCTCCGATTTCAGTGATGTCCAAGATAAACTTAGAAAGTACTCATGAAATTGAAAAAGTCACATTGGTACTTGCTTGTGCCCAGTTGCGAACCCCCAATCTAGTGAGTGAGAGGCGGGCGCCTTAACCACTGGGCCATAACTACTATTCAACTCATATCGTACGCTGTAATAAGTCTTATATCACGATTAAAATCAGTCAAAATTTGCCAATGTGCACTGTAAAATATGCACACTTATCAATATCGCCAACGCACCACCGCTCAGGCAGACAGCCCGACAACGACTGACCACCCCATTTTTTTATTTTTTCGGAATGGCATCTTGCAGGTCAACCTATGAGGTTGTCGGCTCAAGTCCGGTTAAGCAAACCGGACTTTCCTGTGGTGCCTTAAAAAATATTATTTTTAGGGCCTCCAGCCAGGGCAAAACCTGACCGCCCCACCTATTGAACTGGTATTTATAACCGAGCGACGTGCACGTCCGACACAACGTCATAATACTGTCATCTGTTTGTAGCGTGATATATTGATATCTACATACACTATGCACTTACTCAAAATTGTCAACGTCGTCATATTTAAACCCCATATTCTTAAAACCACTCACGATACACTACCTTCTCTCTACACAAACAATAATTTGGCAAATGTGGAAATACCCACATTTGCCATATTATTGTTTGTGCCTCTTATGAGCTTAATCTAACCTGCGCCAGATTGGTCTCATCGGCTGCACAAGTATTCGCTAGAAGCAGTGATTGATCTTGGGACATAAGAGCCAAATATGGTACATTTGGATTTTGGTTCGGGCTTGGATCTGGAGGTAGAACTGACCATGTATAGCGGATAAGCAGCTCCATGTTTCTGTCTGCTAATAACAACATACTGCGATCAGCTATCCCATTGCCAAGTTCTAAATCTTGGCACCAGAGCCATCCTAACATATTTACCAAAAACAAGTTTATTTTGGAAGTGCCATTGTACAGCTGAAAACATTTTGTATGAAGGCATATTGTAGCTTAAATTTCATAGACTGTGTTTCTCTGTCACAATGATTTACTTTATTTTGTCACAGATTCCTGGAAAATGGTAGGTAATTATTTTACGCCAGTTAAAAACGCGGGGGCAGAACAATATAGAGCTCGTCAGAATAACCGAACTAAATTAATGAATTTAAAACTACTTCACAGTTGAATGAAACGTTTAAAAAAACCCGACAATACAAGCAATGGCCGATACCTACCCACACGTATTGATTGTAACTGTATGTAATAACTGGAGAACTCCCATTAAAATAGCACAAAGTCAAGTACACAAGATTGTGCGTATATTTAACTTTTAATCCGGTTCGAACCGCATGCAGGCTGTAATGCCTGGTTATATCCGGGTAAGGGAGTAGTGAGAGAATGGAGTGATAATGTTCTGGGAAATTCGAAAATGCAACAACTTATCACCGTTCAGGCATGCTAATGTGATAGACAATTTTTGACGTGAATACGTCTTTAAAATTGCTAACCTACATAGGGGGAGGCAAGTCAAATAAACGAATGATATACAATTTGAGGGACACAGTTTAGTGTTGCAGCTTTATATCTATCATCTCTATCCTAAATTCAATTACACCGCGGGGGAGGGGGAAGCGCCGCCATTTTTTGTACTGGAACAATGATTTTAGTTAGAAAAGCTTATTCAGGCTATCCAATATGAATGTATTATCCAATATTTAGTCCGAATGTTTATGTTCCAAGGGATGAATACAAGATCTTCTGAAAAAACGTTTCTCTACATCAACACTCCATGTAGTATTTCCTCTGTGTATCCGGAAAATACGGGTGCGATCCGGCCTGAACCATTTAATTGCATTCCACTGTCTGAGTCCAAAGATTCCTAGTGATGGGACGGTGGTGGCCCGGGCACCACGATAAAAGTACTCACATTGTATTTATCGGTTGTTGAAATTGGAGTAGTGTGAGAAGTTTCATGGGAATTGGATTAAAGACATTAAGATGGAAAAAAAAATGTGTTAATATTTGAACAGGTATCAGAGTGTTGGATAAGGCATAACTCCACCGAACCATCCTTTCAGTTTGTTTAAATCCATATCCATACTAATATTATGAATGCGAAAGTAACTCTGTCTGTTACGGTTTCACGATGAAACGGCTGAACCGATTTTCATGAAATCTGGCACGAAGATAGCATGAACCCTGGGAAAGGACATAAGCTACTTTTTAATCCGCGACTTTGTCTGCATCCGCGATAACAGACATTCACGCGGACGAACGACAACGACGACGAAAAGCTATACCCTGTTCACAATAAGATTAGACATGAACACAAACCTTTTTTACAGTCCCTTCAACCGATTTTGACTTCTATTCCGTAGGCTTAAGGATGACAGTAGAGGCAAAAAAGTGGTTACAATAACAACTGTTTACTGCAGTTGTCATTTGTCATGCTACCAACGCAATATAAGTCAAAATCGGTTGAACGGACTGTAAAAAAGGTTTTTGTAAATGTCTAATCTTATTGTGAACAGGGTATAGTTTCTTATAAATCTATTTCAATCTTCATTTTCAGTAACACCGCACGTGTTGACATTTAACTTTTTGAAGTCGATTTATTAAAAATGAATTTTGTCAAAGTTAATTCTTTCGAAGACCTCTTTTGTAATATTTGAGTAAAGTAGATTAAAAAATTCAATTTAAAAAACTCGTCAAGAAGATGTAACGTATTTCATATCTAATCTAACTTTTAAGTTCTTTAAGAAAATTGAAGAGTTTTTGCCTAGACGTGTCATAAATGTGCTCATTGAGGTTTAAATGACAGACAGAGGTTAATTGTTTGGAATACCTTTGACTCCCTTCAAAATAATTGAGCTGAATGGCACTGATCTACGCGTCATGTTCGTGAACAGGCGCTGTCAGTAAAAATTGGTCAACTCTTAACTGCCGTGGCTTTTATCTTGATTATTTTTTATATTTTGTATTGCTCTTTACCTGCATTGTTTTCAAATAAAGAAGCAACATGAATTGTAACCAGTATTTTGTAAAAACTTGATTTAAAAGAGTGTCCGTGGAGTTTCTTGCTCGTTCTTCTCCATAGAGACCTACCTATGTTTTAGAACGAGCAACTAGCTTCAACTTTCTGACTAACTGACTCTTAAAAATGCTTTGACTTTGCAATGTTTGTATTTATTGTCGTGTTTAATAGAACTTGTAACCGCAGATGAAAAAGTTTTCACCATTAATTGAGTTTCTTACTTATATTAACCACTTTCCAAGCTCGATTGTTGAGTCAGTTACTTAGCTCTGAAGTTAAGTCAGCTGGTGTTAACTTTAGTAGGTATCGATTTTCGATCCGCTTGCCAAGCGAGCGATTCCGCCATCTTTATGACCATTATTTCAGCAATGGGTACCATAGAAGAGTCACCATTCTAAAACATTAACTAATTTTTTAGACGTCGACTTAAACGACTTTCGCGTCTCCGACTTCCATCCCCTCACTATCCCAAACAATAGGTACCGGGGACGATTTGTAGTTCACCCGGTTGAGTTACTACTCGCCCGGATAAAAAGATTTGTGATAACGATGCAGATAAGGAGGGGAAGGGAAGTTATGGGACTTGTAGAGGGGGAGGAGGGAATTATGGGAGTTTTTACGATGTTGTGGCGTTGAGATAATGTATTGCAAACGATTCTTGTTTTTGACGCGACGGATTTACTTTTCTCTTAAAGAGATTTGAGTTGAGGCTTTGGGTTTTCAATGACTTTTTAAACAGGGTGAGGATAGCACAAAAAGGCTCATGGTAGGATTTCATAATTTTGTGTAATTGTTTTTAATGAGCATTCATAGTATTAGGTAAATTATGACTCCACATAAGTTTCCGCTTTTCTCACAAGTTAGAAAACCAATATTTCAATTGTGTTTTATTTTGGTTACATTCATATGCTCTTTAGTATATCAGATTTTTTTATTTAATTTCGTTTTTAGGGTTTATTTGATAGTTTCAAAATATTACCTATTTTATTACCAGTATTTTAATTTTTTGTCCTATAAATATTTTTAAATTTATGAACACTATGTAGACATAACTTAGCTGTTATTTCTTAACTTATAATGCTTTGTTACACTTTAAAATTGTGGGTTTTATGCAAGGTACATCGTATTCACGTATAATTATAATAACTCCTGTAAAAAATATTGTGTGCAATTATTTTAAAAGAGTTAGTATTTAATATATTAAGTTTTTCTCAAACTACCTTTTGGAAGAGAAAACATGACGTTTAAAAGCGCCTTTTACTGGTCGTATAGAAATCGAGGATTTGACGTTGACTTTTGCATTATAGAATCTGATGAGGAATATTCCATGAATACCAATAGACATTTTTTTTAAAGAGGACTTCTTTATTATACGTTGTCAAGATCAGTTACAATCGATCTAAGAGGACCTTACACGTACAAATGATAATGGTAAATTACTTAATTCCGAAAAATACAAGCCATGCTTTAAAATAGTTTAAGAATTTAATAAAAGTAGCAATCGAGGCTAAATGAAAGTCTTTGAGCAGTGGACAAGCTTTAGATAAATGCAGTCAATCGCTGAACCACTGCGCCACCCGTGTCGTGTCGTAATGTATGAAGACAACAGAAAATTATAAAATTAGAAACCATTTCGTTTCGTGAAATAGTAAATTCTAGAACTATTTCCTTTCTAATACAGAAGCTTCGAAATAAAAAAATAGCTGGGTAAGTCACAAATAGCGTCGGTAAAGTCGATGCGTGCGCCACATTAGTGGTCCCGCTGATAAACTGTCCCAGGACGGTGATTTAGCGGGACGCGGCGGGATAGCACCACAGTGCACGACCAGTTTAGTAAGACAACAATTTATTTTTTAATAACAAAAAAGCTTTTTACAAAAAAAGACAACCGCCTTCAAAAACTAAAAAGTGAACAATAACTTTAGCACAGAACACACATTGACTTTAGTTTCGGAAGTCGGTGGCAATACAAAACAACAAACAGAACAAAGCCACCGAATTTCGAAACTAAAGTCAATGTGTGCGTGTTTTCTACTTTTTAGTACCTCCTTCTCATCCAAATCTATTAAGAATAGATTGAAAGTTAACTACTCCACAGATTGAAGAAACTAAAACGTCGTCTACGTAAAATTTTTGGGTATTTGTTGATTTTTTCAAAAAGTGCTGAATCAATTTCGATAAAATTTATATGGGACGACCCCTGAAGCATACCCTATCCAATAAAAATAAAGAAATTTTAAAATCGGGTTACGTTTGCCGGAGAAATCGCGTAACAAATCGCGCACATACTTAATGCAAATTTAAGACTTATACGGTTTTCTCATGGATGCCATGGTCAGAACTGGACTAAAACGGGACCACACGGGAAGCACTAGCTTTCAAATAAAAAAAGAATCAACAAAATCGGTTCACCCAGTCCAAAGTTCTCAGGTAACAAACATAAAAAAAATAAAAAAATACAGACGAATTGATAACCTCCTCCTTTTTTGAAATCGGTTGAAAATAATATTCTTTTATTTCAGACAAAAGTCCATTTGGTTAGTACAACACATAACTTAGAAACCAGTGTTAGCACTTAAATCTACCAGAAAAATAAAACAAAACTCTTATTAAGTATACGCCACAATGGCATGCAGGCGTATCTAATGCCCCAGTATGGGACTCTCCCACCTGTCCGCTATAGTGCTCAAGATGCTGTTGGGGCTGCCGCGTACCTGGCGATGACGTGAAAGCCATCTATACCCACTTCTGTGAACATGCCGGAAACACTGCAGTAGCGCGGCAACCCCATCAGCACCCTGCATTGTTGTATTGAATGCGTTGCTGCTCGGCCGCAACTGTGGAGCACGCTTGCCTAAGATAAACCTGTTCATTTATGCCTTGAAGATACCCAGATTACTTATATTTATCGGGGAACAGAGAGGCGGTCACAGTTTGGAGTTTTGGTTCGAGACCGTGCAATTTGATATGATAATAGATAAGGTATCTATGATAATGGTAGACAAAATTTCTAAATGCAATCTTCTGGTTACAACTACATCAATTAAGTTAACCCCTAGTTTAGTTTATCCTTAAATTAGCTCCTAAATCTTAAAAATAACAATATTATGTAAAATTCAAGAAAAAGGGAGGGGGGGGGGGTCAATAAGACACGTGCCCAACAGGCTGGTAGTATTGTCACGTTGTATGGCAATGCTGATTCTTTGACCCAAGAATAGACCAGCCTTCGGGTCACGTGAAGAGTCGACCAGCCGCTTGGCGATGTCTCGAAAAACAAAATGGGCACTTGGACCCCATGGCCCTAGAGTCTCCACCCGAAACGGCTCAAATATATAGCTTCCAAGGAGGCTATTATAATAATTTGCGGTCGCTCCTAAATTAGAAAATTGTCGACATAAAAACCTTGAACAATCAACAAACGAATAGGTATGTAAAACTGACGACAATCACATACAGTATGTAAATGAACGGTAGACAAACACGTGACAGAGTATCGCGACATTTGAATCTCATTTCCATACACACGTTTTTAAATACTCGTTTTTGGTATACATTTCTTATTAACATTTTAGAATTAAATTGTGCGGTAACAGACAGATGGTATTATTGAAAGGTATACCAACACTTATTAACATCTGAAATACTAAAGAATAAGCCAATGCGTCGCAGAATTAGTAAAGCTGAAGTGGCAAGCCCGCCACACTATTCCCTAACCACTGTAACTCCTGTAAGCCAGAATCAACAGTGGCGACCACCAGAAAAGCGCCAGAGCAATGAAGCTCGACGAGTCCCAGAAAAACGATTCAACTGTCTTGGATCCCGCAACGAAATTAATCAGAAAAGAACAGCGGAGGAGTAAGAAAAACATATTTTCCACTTCCCTCCAAATCAAGCAGGAGACAGAACAGAACTAGGCCAATAGGCACAAAGGGACGTTTACAACTGGGAGAAACCCAGTTGCTAAACACCACGGATTATAATTGACATAATTAATGGGCCCTATAAAAGTGAGCTGTTACATTAAATTTGATTCCAATAATAGGTATGGCAAAAACGCTTGAACGCACGGAAATTAGTTCTAGTTTCCACAAGGTCCGCATAATAAACTGCACCGGATGTAGACTGTACACTATCCAACATAATATTGCGTTCTTTCTGCCAAAAGGTACACTCCCATAAGATATGATGTGCAGATTGTTCGTATTCACAGTCGGATGTAGAACATTGACACAGGCGAAGCAACAAGCTTGAAAGAAAATAATTTACTTTTAAAGTTGCCATGTCCTGTTAGAAATTGGGCAACACAGTGACAGCAAGCTGAAGTGGCAGTGGGCTGGTGACGTCTGTCGCATGACCAATAGTCGATGAGCAGACTGGTCTTGGATTGGAGATCTCGAATCAGTAGACCGGTGACCCGAAGAAGGTTTTAATATGAATTGCTTTCATAACGAGCTTTACTTAACTAGTGGTTGTATTCATTTGAAGAAGGGAAGCGGATGGATGCGACCTTCCCAAGATTGGTTTGGTTGGCGATCTCAGGGGGAGGACTAAATTCAGCAGTAGACGGGAATATGATGCTATGATGAGGAGTTAAAACGACAGTGCTTTAATAAAGGTTCCATGCTAAATTGTGTAAATAATCAAATCACAATTGCCATTTTTTCAGTCGTATGAAACGGTTTTTTGGGACAAGCCCGCAAGAGTAATCGCAGCCACTGCAACCCTTGAAAGCCATAATGAAACGGTCATAGTAAACTACATGGCTGTATAGTGTGCCAGTATGCCAAAGAATATATTTCCCTGACTGTCTCCATCCGACGTATTGTGGGTTGTCTACCCCTCCCGGCGACGTGGCTGAATAATCAATTCAACGTGACATGATGTATAGGAACTCATATTATTTGTGTAACGAGAAAAATGCTAGAATAAGGAAGGGCTTCCTGTCACCGTACAATTTTTTTTAGCTAGGTATCTTACTCGTATATGCTTGCTTTTGGCCGCAACATACCTGATCTTAAGACGACGATATACGCCGGCGACCTTGAGCGATCAGAGAATCGTATGCGCTGCGTTCAAAACTCTCAAAGTTTAGTCGAAAAAATTAAATAAAAGATAGTATTCTTTAACTTTAAAAAAAGGCGTATATTAAAAGATAGAAAATTTTGTCTGTAAGATAGTGTAAGTTTCGTTTACCTAATTATACGTGGTAGATTTTGTGTGATTGTCAATGTTTTGTCCGCGTCAGACACAACTTCACGATTTAATTAAACTATTTAATATGAAATAATCAAAAATATTCACATACTAAATGAATAAGTGCATATTCTAGTTTAACATATATTTTTTTCAAATCATTTACACTACACAGTTTGACGTGATTGTCAGTTTAAAATCTGTTAAAGTCGTTAATAGTCATTTAAGTGATGATGCGGCCTAAGGTGAAACACGCTTGCCTAGGATGAACTGGTTACAATACTAAGAACCAGCAAAAAGCAATGTTAGTTTTCTGGGAACCCTATACTTGTATTAATCTGGACATATTTCATGACACCTTGGGTGGTATTCGAAAAAAAATACTTGATTGTTATGATTTCTCAGTTACCTAATTTCTGTTGTAATATTTTGCATACAATTACTTTGATTTTCTATTGCTTCCAACACGTTCATGATACCCTTCACTAATTTGTGTTTAATTTAATTTAATTTAGTTTTGATGTTATCTTGTTTTTACTTTTAGCTTTTTAGCAGCTCTGTCGCTATGTACACAATTGTGAATGTTATGTATACCTATAATTGGTGTATACATTAGAAGTAATGCACTACTTAACTGTTAACCAATGTTGAATGTATATGCTGTTGGTGTACTTTATTGAATAAATAAATAAATAAAATAAATACTTTATTTGTGTTATTTATTGTTGAAGCGGCCATACATATTCTGTGACCATTTCAAGTGTCCCCTGTACGTACCAAAAGATACAGCACAGTGATAGAGCAACAGACCGACGGAGTCCGTTTGTAACATTTACGAACGGCATCCAACGACTTCTTTGTACGAAATGTAGAAAATTTCTCCAAACTAAGGAACTAATTCGCAGAAAAAACATAATATTTATTCATTTACGTCTAAGCCTTCGTTGTTAACAAATAACAGACACCCGCTGAGGATACAACTTCACTCCATGCCAAAAACCAGAACAGAAAATAAAATACTACCTTCCAAACCTTCTCTCAATTTATACCCACACCTTCCCAAATCCCGAGCAATATAAAAAGTAATTTTTATCCTAGACAAATTCCCAGCCCTATTATATTCACGTGCATAGTTCGGGCAATATTTTACTAGCCCGGCCTATTATTTATTGCTCACATTTCTCTGGCCATTTATTTAAAGGGATGCATCAGATATGTGCGAGTCCCTGGGGGTCTCTGAAGGGATTTTACGCCAGATGTTTGGTAAAGTTGAAAGTTACGCGAAAGTGGTAAAGCTGTCATTACCATTTTTGTCGAAGTAAGCAAATTCGGAATTTTCTTTTTATGTTGCTGTGATGAGGGAGGGTATCGAATTCGCGGGATTTGTGCAAACGATAGCAGTGATGAATTACTTAGTAATTACTAAAGTACATATTCAACACCATCACTTTAGCTTACTATAGAGGTACACTGTTGGACATAAGCCTCCTCCTCATCTGTACAAAATATCACGCCTATATTTTCTGGAGGTATAGGCAGCAGCATAACTTATCCACATTCCTCTAATAATGTTTGAGTCTCATGTAAGTTATTACCTACCTATAGCCTTTGATCGACCAGAGTATCGAACCTAGACCCTCAAGCTCAGCAGACGCGCTTGTAGCAAACTTATAACTTTATTTATTTTTAATTAGTAGTGAATTAATTAATCCAATTTAGGCCTTCAAAGACAAAGTCAAAGCATTTAATTCAATTAAGTAAACCATTTACAGGCACTTTTGAATTGTCAAGGAGTCGGTCAGTTAGTCAGAAAATTGAAGCTAGTTGCTCGTTCCAAAACGTAGGTAGGGGCGAGGTGTACGAGACGATCCCCCTAAGGGAGAATGCTAAAAATAATTTAAAGTATTTTTAAATCACTCCAGACATAAAAACGTTTACTGATGGAAAATTTATCTATCTAGCTATTGGTGTACTCAAAGTAGTAAATTTATTAATTCCTCATTAGAATATTTTAACTTTTTTGAAACCCTACCAAAGGATCATCTTAGACACCCCGGTGTCCAAGATGATTCGCGGGATCACCTAGCACTCATTTAGGGAATGTTCTGGATTTTCGTGGGATTTGATGACAACGACAACTAGTTAGGGTTTCCAATTATATGTTGAGGTAATCTTAAGTTAAGCACTTATTGAAGTTCGAGTTTTTATATTATTTTTTTCTTACACATGTAGTCTTCTTCTTTTTGTTTGTAAATACGCGGCATAGTATGTAACAAAAGAACAAAACATTTTGTTTCTTTTTAAGTTTTCAATTATTTTTGATAAAAAACAATAAAAAGGAGTAAAGGTAAAACAAATGTTAATCAATTACTACTTTGTCCAAATTGTGAGCTATGTAGGTATAAGCTTTTAATATAAATAAGTCAGTAAGTTAATGAAGAGGCCTACGTTTAGCAGTAGACGGCGGAAGTTAATTATAATGTGTATCGACCGATTGTGTGTGTACAACACGATCCCCACGGATCATCTTGCCCCAAACCCGAATTTCCAAATTTTTGTTCGATAACCTATTCTATAAGCTTTCTACACAGACCACGCCATCAAAAAACAAAATATGTTATTACAGAAGTCCACAACTACAAAAGTTATTACAATTGACTGCCTACAGTAAGAGTTACCTTTGCTTAAAGTAAACCTTATCTTAGATCAACACCACACAATTTATAAAACCGAAAATCACTCGCCACTCATTAGTTCATTGTGAACTAATTCCCCCATATCGGTGGGAGGGTGTTGGGGGCTACATTTTATCAAAGAAAACCACTAGATGGGATTAGTAGTTCCGTCGTAAATTTGACACCTGCCATGAGGGTAGAGACACAGTTAAAGGGAGGATCATCTTACCTCAACGGATCATCTCGTACACCTTTCCCCTAGGTCTAAACTCCACGGACACTCTTTTAAATCAAGTTTTTACAAAATACTGGTTACATTATTCTTGTTGCTTCTATATGTGAAAGCAATGAAGGTAATATAGCAATTCAAAACATAAAAAAAGAATCAAGATAAAGTCCATGGCAGATAAGAGTTGACCAATCTCTACTGACTGCGCCCGTTCACGAACATGACACGATGTGCGACAGGTACGAACATTTTAATGTCATGATATCACTATGTGCTCAAACAATCATGTCACACATATATATTATGTACCGTATTACTTAGCCTCAAATACCGTAGTTATACTACTGTTTGCATGCGTCAGTGTATGACTCATGTACGAGATTTGTATGAGATTACTCATGTTAATGACATGCCGAGATACTATGTGTCATACAAAATTGCACGAGAAATATTGTTAAGTAATTAAGTGAATTGTTCCTTGTTAAATGTGAGGTCTTAGGTTCGATCCTTGATTCGGGTAATTAAGGTTCACATATTTGACTAGCTTTTGGCCGCGATTTTGTTCGCGGCCAATGTTGGTTACCAGTTATCACGGATGCAGACGAAATCGTGGATTACAAAGTAGACTATATGTCCAAGCTTATTCTGTACCAAATTTAATTAAAATCGGTCCAATAGTTTAGCCTTGACCAACAAACTCAGTTTTGCATTAATTTATCTATGTCAAAGTCCAAGTCAAAATAATCATATAAACTCGCATACACACACAACCAGACCCGGAACAACTATCTAAGTCATACAAATATTTGATACGTACGGGAATCGAACTCGCGACACGCAGCGCATGAACCAATCGCTCAGCCTTTGTGTCGTCAAAATATGAATATGAAGTAAGTACTCATGGATTTATTCTCTATAGCAGTCCATTATGACTTTGGTTAATAGCAATGCGTCTCTTGTCCCCTTTTCCATTTAAAGGGGGTTCTAAACGATGACTAATACCCATACAAATATGTGGGTACCTACTCCAACTCTCCACCTAAATGGCGAACCACTTTCACAATTAATACTTCCACCATGACTCCTAGACCTCGATCAGTTCTCACAACGCGTTATTAAATAACAGTTTCATATCTGACTCACCCATAGAGACCATGCCTTTCTAAATCGATGGTTTTCCTTATCTTACGAGACTGCTTCATCGGTATAGCGATTGTAAAGCGCGACTGGTGAGCGTCGGTATCTGAGTTTGATCCCACGAACTTGCAGTGTTTTTGTATTTTTCCATAAGGAAACAGTTAACGGTTCGGTGGCTTTGTTCTGTTTGTTGTTTTGTATTGCCATCGACTTCCGAAACTAAAGTTGTATGTGTTTAAAAAAAGGATGTTATTATCCTCCTTATCATGAAACGGTAACACATACAAAACAGAGATTAAAAGTCCTCTAAAGTTTGAAGAAACTATTAAAATGTCATCTCTTAATATTTTTTTATGTATTTTGTTGATTTTTTCAAAAAGCGCTGAATTTATAACGATAACATTTATATGGGACCACCCCTCAGGCACACTCTATCCACAAAAAAAATATTTTTTAAAAGCCATTGACATACCGTACTATGACAAATCGCGCAACAAACATAAAAAAAAACAAACCTTTTTTGAAGTCTGTTGAAAAGTTAAATCGTAGCTACATTATCATATCCGATTATCGCCCTTTACTAGGACTTACAAAGTAAACACTGAAATGTAGGTGAACTGCACACACCTCTACCCTTCCTCACAAGAATGCAGGCGTTAAGGCGACGATATACGACTTTTACAGATTTTAAACTGACAATCACGTCAAAATGTGCAGTGTAAATGATTTGAAAAAAATATATGTTAAACTAGAACATTCTCTTAATCATATAGAATGTGAATATTTTTGATGAAGTTCATATTAAATAGTTTAATTAACTCGTGAAGTTGTGTCTGACGCGGACAAAACATTGACAATCACACAAAATCTACCAGGTATAATTATCCGAAACTTACACTATCTTACAGACAATTTTATTATCTATCTTTTTAAGATGGTGTAAGTTTCGTTTAATTATACCTGGTAGATTTTGTGTGATTGTCAATGTTTTGTCCGCGTCAGACACAACTTCACGTATAAATTAAACTATAAAATATGAATATAATTAAAAATATTCACTTACCTACTAAGTGATTAAGAGAATGTTCTAGTTTAACATATATTTTTTTCAAATTATTTACACTGCACATTTTGACGTGATTGTCAGTTTAAAATCTGTAAAAGTCGGTTAATAGCCCCTTAAGTATAACAGTATCAATATCTATCTTGATAACCGGTTGGTCAATGACGTTTCTGAAGGCACTGCTATGAATGGACTATTAGCGCCATATAGTGTCATAATATGAGAGTTGTGTTTTAATGGAAGGATCGAATGATCCAGGTTATAAGAACTAGGATTTTTCCATAATTATTTACCTATGTTACTGTTGCTGATGGAGTCATCATTAAGCTACGCTTACCGCGGTCGGTCCGTGGATGGGTGACCATTTCATAACGAGATTGCTCCGTGCCTTAAAAAGCACGTAAAGGCGGTGGTCAAGCAGTCATTCGTAGATCTTTGACAATCGTTATGAGTAATCCGAAGTCAAAAATTCTGACAACCAGTCTTACCAAGATGTATCGTGTTATCTTGTCCGTAGATCTTTAAAAGTAGGTCGTTATAATAAAATAGTCAGAAGCAAGAAACTCTGAACACCAGTCTTACCAAAGGGTAAGTAGGTACTGTGTTACCCAATAACTGGGTTATGAAGGTCAAACAGGTAGCTGTTCCATGTAAAACTGTGGTATTCAGCGGCATCTGGTTGGAAGCCGACCCCAATATTGATAGGAAAAGGCTAGGCAGATGAAGATTATGGCAAAAACACTGAAATGTAGGTGAGCTCCACAGACCTCTACGTATCCTGGTTTTACCCTCCAAAGTATGCAGGCTTGAAGCATAACAGTTTCAATTACGTATCTTGATAACCGGTTGATCAATGACGTTATTGAAGGCGTTCCTACGAAGGAACTGTGAGCGCCATCTAGTGTCATAATAGTAGAGTTGTGTTGAAAACATCAGTTGATCAAAGTGTACGAAACTATGAACTAGTTTGATTCTTGTTATGTTTTATTTATTAACTAGCGACCCGCCTCGGTTTCGCACGGCTGCAATGTAGATTCTATACACAAAATATAGAGGTTACAGAAAGTCCGTTCGGGAAGCGACTTTGTTTTTTATTAAAAGAGAAGTAATTAATAAGTCTTTACCTATGAAGTGGCCGTTTTACAATTCTGGCCATTTGAAACGTAATGTATAACTGGCAATACATTCTAAATTCAAATGAATTTTGTTTAAAAATATAGATTTTCTGATTAGTGTTTTGTTTTTAAGTAGAAAAACGTCACTGCCTCGCTTATGTACTTAGTACGACTAAAGTAGTAAGCCTGCTATTATTATTGTGAGGTGTTAATAATACCTACTATCAAAACAATGAAAAGGTATTTCAAACAGCACGAAAGCTTCATAAATACCATCAGATATGATCGCATGGCACACAACACAAACACTGAACACCAGATAGTGGCGTTGAACCAAACCTAGTTTATTATTTATTGTAATAATATTAGGAGCACGTCTAATAATAGTTGCCGTATAATTAATGCAAATTGCCTATTGATCGCGCGCGAGCACGCATATCTGATTACACGTACGATTGCTATTATAATTGTATCAGGCGTTCCCGTTTCAAATAACTGAGATTTAGATTTAGCACTATTTGTTTGTTCTAATGGGGAGTTTAATGAACTGGATTTGAAGCGTGCTTATCTTTTACTTGTTTGTGTTTAGGATGGGGAAGTCATTTGATGCGAAACATAGGTAGGTAGATTAATTACTTACGGTAATAGGTATAGTCAACAGCAAAAGTAGATGATGAAAATTAGAAATTCAATACTAATTTACTAACACTAATTTATATAACTTATTACTAGTTTATTTATTAAACGAATGTGATTGTAGTTCGGCACAATGCAAAATTCCTTACAAATATTACAACAAAAAGTGTCGTGAATGGTTCTAATTACACATCATAACTCGTTTAAAACAATTTCGACCTTATGCTCTCGTCATAAAGTTCCTTTTTAAACGTAATAAAATAAGCGTAGATACTGATTAAGTGCGCTCATATTTTGGGGACATTTTTGATTCGCTGAATATTTATCTTGGTTTTTTGAATATCAATGACGTTGACATTATTAAAGTCTAACTTTGGATGTTATTGCTGACTCTCCGCAACTGCTGGGTACAGTCAACAAAACAGATAAGTAACCAATGTTGTCAAATATAGTTTTCGTAGTAATCGATGGATGTCTTCGAATGAAATTTTATTTGTTTAATGAGCCGATTACTTTCTGCCCGCGGTTTCGTCCGTGTGATTTTATTTATTTATTTTTATGCCACTGCAGGGCAAAGTCTATTCTCCTTCTTAACCCTCTCTGTATAGAGCTATTGCGAACCAATCTCTCCTGTAAGCGTCAGGATCATGATTTCATTTACGAATCCTTAATTATTTTGATAACTAAATAGAGCCTATAGCGGTTAGGGATAGGGATAGACAACTTGTGACCTACGGATGCCCCTCAAGTTAAAGGGGAAAACCTGAGAACCGGGAAGACCAGCTGTCGTACTGTATGGATCGGAATGTTGGCCGTGAAGAAGATGGATGAAAAAAGATTGCACGTAGCAGAGATGAGAATGTTGATATGGATGTGTGGAGTTACCAGAATGGATAAGGTGAGAAATGAATATATTACAGGAAGTTTGAAAGTGGCGCCAGTGACAGAAAAGTTGAAAGGGAATCGTTTGTCTTGGTATGGGCATGTGAAGAGAAGAGACGAAACGCATGTGACCAAAAGAGCTATGAATATTAATTTGGATGGATGGAGAGGGAGAGGAAGGCCAAAGAAAAGATGGGTGGATTGTGTGAAAAATGATATGAATGAAAAGGGAGTCAGTGAAAGCATGACGTTGGATAGGACGGAATGGAAGAAGAAAACATGTTGCGCCGACCACAAGTAACATGGGATACCTAAGGGCAGAAAGAAGAAGAGCAGTTAGGGATAGTTTGTATTAGAGAAATAATTTTCTAGATCGTACCAGCAGTTCTGCATAATAGTCGGAACACACACAAACTCCAATTTAATTTGTAATAATATGTAGTGAGTGATTGAACTCGAAAATATCCAGCAGTTTTTAAGAAAACTTTTACTGTACCTAATGGCCCTGGCGATTTATCTCTTTTGTTGACCGTACATCTCTTTAGCATCACTATATATTAAATAATAGAGTTATGAAAATAGTTCTTAAAACTACGAAGACTCAAATTGGTTCAGAGGTTTTTGTTTTCCTAGAATATGTGTACCAGTGGCGTAGCTTGCCGTACAAGGGCCCTGTTTCAACATTTGTCGGGGGCCCCCTCTACTCGACTACGACGAAGCCCAAATGAACTCTTCATATCTTTTTGTATAAAATAAATGAGAGTATTATTATTATTTATTTTATTTACGAAAAGTCATACAAAAAGATACACATATCTTCTGCCAAACTGCTGTGTAGTTTGTCGGCAGTGTTCTCGTGGATACAGTATTACACACACACACACACAAATACACACACACACACACACACACACACACACACACACACACACACTACACTACACTTATATTGAGTATAAATAATTAATAATACCAGCCTATAATTGTCCCACTGCAGAGCAAATGCCTCTTCTCATACAGAGAAGGCATTGATCACCACGTGCGCTCAAGGTGGATTGGCGATTTCAAACTTATATTAATAATAAGGTCCGGTTTCCTTACAGTGTTTTCCTTCACCGATCATCATTACAGCCGAAAGACGTCCACTGCTGGACACAAGCCTCCACAAGGGGCGGGTTTTGCCATAATCGCCACGCTTGGCAGGCGAGTAGGCGATCGCATTATGGTTGTTACAAAGGCACAGAGAACGCTGCTGCCCATTCTCTGGTGAGTGCCTTAGTCGCCTCTTACGACACCCACGGGAAGATATGTGATGGTGCTATTCTTTACGTCCGACACCACACAGACACCGATGTCAGTGATAAATTAGAAAGTACATCTATATGAAATTGAAAAAAGTCATATTGGTACTTACTCGTGCCCGCTTGCGAACCCACAACCTCATGCATGACAGGAGGGCGCCTCAACTACTGAGCCATCACGACACACACAAAAAAGAATACTACTTAAGGCTCGTCGAAGCGTACGACCTAAGTTTGAGTGAGATTGTGGAAATTTTGCTTACAGATGTTGGGCCCCTGTAGCCCGGGGGCCCGTATCATTGATATGGAGCCAGCTACGCCCGTGATCGGTACCAAATAAATTTATTAAAAAGTAAATTTTGCACCTGCCATATTATCTCTTCACCACCCTTGGTTGACTGGTAGCCTTTGTGCCTTTGTGCATGAGGTATAAATAAATAATACATTTTAAAGTTAATAACGTTGCGATTTCTATAAAGTAAGCTGTAATTTTGCTCACAGACGTTAGGGCCCCTGTTACCCGGGGTCCCGTATCATTGATACAGTGGTAGCTACGCCCCTGATCAGTATTAAATAGATTTATTAAAAAGTCAATTTTCTTAGTAATTTAGTACTTACTTAGAATTTAGAAGTTAATAACGTTGCGATTTCAATAGAGTAAGTTGTAATTTTGCTCACAAACGTTAGGGCCCCTGTAGCCCGGGGTCCCGTATCATTGATACAGTGGTAGATACGCCCCTGATCAGTACCAAATAGATTTATTAAAAAGTCAATTTTCTCAGTACTTAGAATTTTGAAGTTGCGATTTTAATAAAGTAAGTTGTAATTGAAACATTATTCTCTGTGGAGAAGATAGGTCCCTCAGTCCTTCACCACTACGCACCAAGCTCGTTTGAAACTCTTAGATAAAGTTAATTTACAATCTAGATAAAATTAGTCGATTTCAACGACGATAAAAACCAAGGACAGAGTGTTTTTTTTATATTAGGTAATCTCAGGAAAATAGGTCTTCCTAAGTAGGAAAAATGTATAATAGGTACACTTTTATTACTTAAGGTGCTACCCCCACCAAAAGTGCGTTTTTCTTCGTTATTCAGGGGCTATTAACTCATCTAAAAGCATATCATTAACGTTCAATATCCTATCATCACATTCCACGTTCTTATTTTTATTATGTGCCCTATATAATACACCTAAATCTCCCTTTAAAAAAATGACTAAAATAGTTGAAAATATGTATCTTTTGCTAAAGTTGACGTGCTATGAATTTGAGAATTACACTAATAGATCGATAGCTTAAAAATCTTTATAATTCACGTTTTATTTTATTTCAAAAGATCGTTTCTCTTTTTTCATCAAGAAGAAACAACAAAAATTGTGCGAATTTCGATTCTGCGGCAAAAAGGAAATGAGTCAAGGTTATTTGGTCAGTGCGACTTTTACAAATTTTAAACTGACAATCACGTCAAAATATGTTGTGTAAAAAAAATTTTAACATAGGTATATTTTTTTCAAAACATTTACACAACATATTTTGACGTGATTGTCATACCTCCCGGAGTGCAACCCCTCTCTCGCGTTTTAACCCCTAAATGGAAAATGGAATAAGGTACGACTTATCACATAGGTAATACAATTGTTGTGTTTGTGAGTAACATTCTCTTAATTATTTAGTATGTGAATATTTTTGATTAGGATCATATTAAATAGTTTAATTAATTCGTGAAGTTGTGCCTAACGCGGACAAAACACTGATAATCACACAAAATCAACCAGGTTTATTTAGACAAAACTTTCACGATCTTACAGACAATTTTATTATCTATCTTTTAGTATACGTCTTTTTTTTAAGTTAAAGAATACTATCTTTTATTTAATTTTTTCGGCTAAACTTTGAGACTTTTGGACGCAGCGCATACGATTCTCTGGTCGCTCAAGGTCGCCGGCGTATATCGTCGCCATATACACACACACACATTCTAAAGATTCTTAAGACATTTTATTAGAGTGAAGGGTGAGTGTAGAGTTTTAATTTCTCATTTTCAGATTCAGATTCAGATTCCTTTGGTTTACAAGCAAAAATATTCATCTTTCTACTACACTCACAATATTTCAATTTATTCCATTTTCTTATTTCGAGCACGCAGGTATCCCTGGTGCCTACGTACTAAAGATAAAAAAACAAAATATATATATTTTTTAATATAGTAGAAAGATGAATATTTTTGCCTGTAAACAAATTAGCTTGTTCGATACATGGAGTCGTGCTAACTTTTTTACCATATTGTTATTGGTTATTTATATAAGATGGGTAGATACTGTAAATGTTCTAGCTACTGTTACCAAGTTTAACATCAGTTTAATAGGTACTTAGGTTTTTACTTAATTAATCCTACACTACGCGAAAGTTCTATAATGAGATAAACAATTTTCTACAATAAAACGATTTATTTTATCCGTGTTCTAAACTTACTTCGACAGAATGGATTTAAACATTCTTGAACTATTTATTATCCATAGCTATTTAAAATGAAGGCAGAAAGCAACAAGCAGTCTACTTAAAATAATTGGATTCATACACAAAATGTACAAATCGTAAATGCGTCTTGGTACAGGGCGCCGAATTGCAGATGCTGTAGTTTTCAATTCAGCCACATTCAAGTTTTTGAATCTAAGAAAGTTTTTTCAAATTTCGAACGTCTAGCGTTCGTATTTTGAATTCGGATTCATGATTGGCGCGACTCTCTACGGGTGAATGAAAAAAGTTTAGTTTGAAAATCCAAATGAATTTTATAATACTTTGTTGTGCTACTTTTTTGAACCGAAATCTCAGAAAAAATATAATTGGAAAGTCTTTGTAACTTCACAAAGACTTTTCATTTTAATCTAGACTGTAATTTAGTGTAAGTTGCTGATTTGTACTATTTTTAACCGACTTCAAAAAGGAGGAGGTTATCAATTCGAATGTTTATATATATTTCTTTTATGTATGTTCGGGCATAACTCTGTCATATATAGACGGATTTGCAAAATTCTTTTTTTGTTCGGGTTTGTTCCGAAATGGTCCCATATAAATTTTACCAAAATTGATACAGCCCTTTTTGAGAAAATCAACAAATTCCCAAAAAAAATACTTAGACGATGTTTATTTTCTTCAAAGTTTGGAAGACTTACAATCTCTTTTAAGTATGGCGCCGTGGATTTGGATGTTAAAGGCAACACTAAAAAGCGAAAAATAAAAAGCTTTTTCAAAAAAAAGAAAACCGCCTTCAAAAACTAAAAAGTGATAAATAAACTTTAGCACAGAACACACATTACTTTACTTTCGGAAGTCGGTGGCGGTGGCTTTGTGTTTGTTGTTTTGTATTGCCACCGACTTCCGAAAGTAAAGTAATGTGTGTTCTGGACTAAAGTTTATTTATCACTTTTTAGTTTTTGAATGCCGTTTTCTTTTTTTTTGAAAAAACTTTTTTGATCCCAAAGGATTGAACAGAATCGTTGGTTTGGCCACAACTGGTGAGCATAAAATCTCTTCTATTTGATCTAGAGCTCTCAATATTCTTAAATTAGTTCGCCCACAAGTGGGCATAAGTCTCCCCCAAGGGACCGTAATCGCCATTCTTTGCCGATGCATGTAGGCCATCACAGTAGGTGTTATGGTACTCAGAAGGACGCTGCTGCCCATCGTCTAGTCAGTATCCCTCTGTCACCTTCTACGACACCCACGGGTAGAAATGGGGTGGTGCTATTCGCGGCGGCACCACACGGTTACTTATTAAATAATATCAAGAGGAACCGAAGACACAGTTTCTATATAAGATACGTCACATCCGCTATTCTATTTAAGTAGGAGCCAATAAGCCAGCACTTCCGGCGGGTGATCATCCATTACTCGCGTCTCCGGGGACGCGTCAGATAATACCTTGCTTCTAGTTCGCAACTACTCGTGTATTCGCGTACATGAGAATATGGGAATATTGAAATAGATACGATAATAGTTAGGTACTATATTAATTTCACATGAGGAGCTTGTGGCTAAGATACAGATCGATCGGCCAAAGGTTAAGCTACGCTAGCCGCGGTCATTCCGTGGATGGGTGACCGAGTTCCCTCCGTGCCTCGGAACGCACGTAAAGCCGTTGGTTCCGGCTATCATTTGTAGATCTTTGGCAGTCGTAAAGGGGATTCAGAAGTCAGAAAGTCTGACAACCAGTCTTACCAAGGGGCATCGTGTTACCCAGTAACTGGGTTGTGGAGGCCCGATAGGCAGTCGCTCCATGTAGAACACTGGTATTCAACTTCATCCGGTTAGACTGAAAACCAACCCCAATATAGTTGGTAACAGGCTAGGCAGATGATGACTATTGATTTCACATGGAAAATGAGTTGGACGTTTTCGAAAATGAGGTCTTAAAGAAGTATGCACTGTCCCAAAGACAAAGCTAAAATGTCTCATTAACATATATATTTATTTTATGCAATAAAGAAAAAGTGTCATCATATCAGCCTTTTGCGGTCCATTACTGAACGTAGACCTCTCCCATAGGTCGCCAATCAACCCAGTCTTGGGGAACTCTCGCATCCATCCGCTGCCAGCCACCTTCTTCAAATCGTCGGTCCATCGTGCCGCAGGGCGTCCCACACTACGCTTGCCCAAACGGGGTCTCCACTCTAGAGCGTGTCTGCTCCATCTACTGTCTGTCCGTCTGCAGACATGGCCAGCCAGCCCACTTCTACTTCAGCGTGCTAATTCGAAACGCAATATCCGTGACTTTAGTTCTCTAGCGAATTACTTTATAACGAACTTTATCCACCAGAGAAACCCCGAGCATCGCTCTCTCCATATTACGTTGTAACCATTGGGCCGCAGATAATGCGAAATTTCTACCAGTTAACCAAAGATGGTGCAGAGATAACACGGTAGGTACAATATGCCATGTTTGTTTTATGCCGCTGTAGTGGCAAATAGGCATACGGCCCAGCTGATGTTAAGACGTGGTTACCGTAGCATATGGACGCTTACAACATTAGAGAAAGCAGGATTGCCGACCCTTCAAAAACCTTTTGTCACCTTTTTTGAAGACCCTCATGCTGTGTGCGATGCATGTGAGCGTAAAATTATCATCATTTCAGCTGAAAGACGTCCACTGCTGGACATAGGCCTCTCCCAAAGGGGGGGGTTTGCCATAATCGCAACGCTTGGCAGGCGGGCTGGCGATCGCAGTATGGTTGTTACAAAGGCACAGAGAACGCTGCTGCCCATTATCTGGTGAGTGCCTTAGTCGCCTCTTACGACACCCACGGGAAGATATGGGATGGTGCTGTTCTTTACATCCGACACCACACGGCAAAGCGTAAAATATCAGATAGGAAATTAAAAAGCAATTTATCTACTTAAATAAAAGTGAAATAATTATACAAGACCCTACAATATTACATTGCTATATAGAATCATCGTCATCTGCCTAAACTTTTCCAAACTATGTCGGGGTTTGGTTCCGGTGTAAACGAATGCACTTGAATAAAAAGTGTTTTACATGAAGCGATTGCCTGTCTGACCTCCACAACCTAATTACTGGGTAACACAATACTACTGGGTAAGACTGGTTGTCAGATTTTCTAACTTCCATTGCTTACATTGCTCTAAAGTATAACATTTCTAAATAAAGACCGAAGCTGACGATGATTTCAATGAAAACGTCTCTGTAATCTTTTTTAATACAAATCCTAGCGTAATTACCAACATGTTTCCTACAAACAGTCGAGCGGGAGCGTAGTTCGGGATGCGAGTAACTTGGTCCTAACTTGAGCGTCGCTTAGCTCTCCGGTCTCCACTCGTGCTCACTAACGAACTCTGTGCATTATTGAAATGTTCCGGTTTGAGTTAGACGATGTTTATTTGTACTTACTTCAGACTTTAATATTATAACGTATACATCATTTAGAAAAAATATTATAGGTTTGCTTTGACTGTGATGTCTTGAAACGATTTTCTGTGTTATCAACCGACTTCAAAAAGAAGGAGGTTCTCAATTCGTCTGTATGTTGTTTTTTTTGTGTATTTGTTACGCGATTTCTCCGAAATCCGAAATGTGAATCGATTTTAAAAATTATTTTTCTAATAGATAGAGTATGCCTCAGAGGTGGTCCCATATAAATTTTATCGAAATTGATATGGCACTTTTTGAAAAATCAATTAAATCCCAAAAAAAAAAGTACATAGACGACGTTGTAATATAGTTTCTTCAATCTTTGGAGTACCTCTGTTTTAACTGCGTTACCGGGTCATAACGGATTTGGATGATAAGAAGGTACTAAAAAGAAATAAATATAAATCTTTTTTAACATCACGAAATAATGAAACTTGATTCGACAGTATGACTTGAGTTGCTTCGATATTGACAAAGAATAATTATAATCATAACCAACATAGGCCTAAAAATAAAATTAAAACAATTAAGCTCTTTATATCTTTTTATAGCAATTTATATTCCTTAACATGATGAGACTCAGCGAATTTTTTAAAAAAGTGGTTTGATATTGTTTTTTGTTAATTTGTTGACACATTTATGACGATGATTGTTGAAGTTATCGGTATGATTTTTACTTGCTTTAGATGCTTTAGTGGCGTGCTCCGTATTAACCAGAAGAATTATATTCTACCCACTACCCATGCCAAACCGGGGCGGGTTGCAAGTAAATGAAAAATAATCGTAGAAAGCGACATATTCTCAGCAGGGGGAGGGAATGCGAATAGCACCCCCCCCCCCATTTCTGCCCGTGGGTGTTGTTGAAGGCGACAGAGGGATATTGACCAGAGGATGGGCAGCAGCGTCCTTCTGAGTACCATAACACCTACTGCGATCGCCAACATGCATCAACCAAGCATGGCGATTACGGCTGAATCTCTCCTTGGGGGAGACCTATGCCAAGCAATGACCGTGTAAAGGTTAACTTTATGATACACGTGTTTTAGTAAATCAAAATATTATCTTATCCAGGTTTTGACGGTGAAATTTAAAACAGCGTTCTCCAATCTGCTAATAAAAACAGATTGCCAACACATTCCCCCTATACCAACCCCTATACTCGTTTATTCTCTATTAGATCCATATACTAGTAGTTTAAGCACAGGGTACCATTTAAAAAGCCAGGTAATAACAATAAAGTACACCTACTTTTCTACAAACTGTAAACTTTTCTCGTGTAGGTATCCATACAGTCACATTTTTATGTTGAATCCCGTGGGTGAGAGAAAATGGGGCAGTAACATTCTGACCTGGATTTAATCCTTTGTCTTAAAACAGTAGTGTAATGGGAATTAATATTGTTTGCGTGGACAATGTAGCAGGTGTGATTAGGAGACAAATATCTAGATTTGGTAATAAAGTTATTTAGCGGTATCCGCTTTGAGCAAGCGTGTTGATCCGCCTTGCCTTCTGTGTACATCAGAAGAGGGCTGGTATTATTATCACATCAATTAATGCCAAAAAATTGTAAATGACTGCTGAATATAGGACAGTGATCGCTGAGAACTCGAAAGTGAATGTCGTAGAATTAAAACTGACAGACCGTGGATTGACGAGCGGATGGAAAGAATAAAAGAAAGAAAATCCATTTATCACACGGAAGTGACGCACTTACATAACAAGCTTAAAACTAAACAATTAAAAAAAAAAAAAAAAAAAATACTAAGGGTCTCTGGTCAATCGATACCAATTGATAGTGATCGAGAGGGGGCCTTATTAGATTTAGCAATTATTATTTATGTTTAAGACACCTCTGTGAAGGGGGTCATGGCTATAGGGAAGGACATAAACCTAGAGTCTCGGCTGTCATTCATAGATCTTTTACAATCGTTATAAGTCAGAAAGTCTGAAAACCAGTCTTACCAAGGGATATCATGTTACCCAGTAACTGGGTTGTGGCGGTTAGATAGGCAGTCATTCCATGTAAAACTACCAGTATTCACTTTTGCGTTTTTTGCTACATAAACAGCCGCATCTTTTTTTCACGTTAACTTAGAAGTTAAATTTTTTTCACAGCTTCAAGGGACCATGGACCTAAGAATATGGTTTTAATTTCAACTCTATACCTCTACGCGTTCCCGAGATAAAGGGTCTTGACAGACAGACAGACGTACAACAAAGTAATCCTATAAGGGTTCCGTTTTTTCCTTCTGAGGAACGGAACCCTAAAAAACAGTATAGAATAATAGTAACAGTAATCAACCAACAATCTCTGGAAATGAATTAATCACAGATAACACGCAGACTTTAATATCTATCCTTACTTCCAGGTAAGTTGGGAAACTCAACATAAACCGTTAAAGGCTGTTATCACGTAACAATTGGCGGGATCCTGGCATTACCCTGCCAATACCCTGCTTTACCCTGGCACACCCGGGCAGACCCAACTCACTGTCGCGACGGATTTCAGCAACCTTATCAAGTTATTGAATGTACCTTAAGAAATGTTCCCTGCCAAGGTTTTCGCTGATACGAAAGAAATTCAGGTGGGAACGAGTGAAAACTTTATAATCGAGATTTGAACTGTGACAATCTGTGATGAATTACCTTATAATAACTAGCCGAAACACGCAGCATCGCCTGCGTAGAATTAGTACTTCCCAAGCTCGAAGATGACTATAGATGGACTTGGTAATTCGTCGTGATAACCCATACAATGAACTGTCAGATTGCTTATTCAAAATTCAGAGTAAAGTAAGTGGCTGAAGTTGAATAAGAACTACTACTAAGTTATGTGCTCCTGGTACTTGGATGTAAAAGAGCTTGAAAAGCTGAGGATCCTTGGACACCGATTATGTGACTTCAACTAAGTGGCAGATCAAGTCATGACACCCTGGTACTATACGATAAACATCAATTAAGACATCATTAGGTACTTTTTAAATTCTCTGCTTTTCTCTATTGGTCATGAGGTCCGAGTGCTCATCTCCTTTTGATAGATATTTCCAAAAGGTTAGATGACACTTCCCTTGATCGAAGAGCTGATTTTTACCTTGGTCAGAGGGATGATAAGCATTGCCATCCAACGTGGCAATGCCGCCAGTCTCTTGGGAACATTCCCTGATGGCGGCGATGTGGAAGATTTATTTTGATTATATCCGTTTTTGTTTTAATAGTTATAGGTTTTCCTTTTTACTATATGGTTAAATCTTTTGAAAAAAAAATCTTTGGATGACTTTGGAAAACGGTTTCAAAATCCAATGCATGGTTTAGCAGAAGTTAGCGGACAAACAGACAGACGGAAACAGCGACTTTGCTTTATACTATTTAGAGATTAGTGCCAGACTCTCAGCGTAATACGTTTATCTCGTACTCAAAGACATTATAATTTAACTTCACGCTGAAAATTCTATTTTGCACGCTGGAAATGAGCAGAAGATGAATTGTACGAACCTCTACTGGGAACTAACATTTTACCTGGAGTTCTCCTACTTCTCTCGTGGCATGATTTTTAAGGCTCATTCCGAAAACCTGTAAATATCAAACTAAAAAAAGTAATACAAAAATTCATCCCAAAATTCCTACACAACGCCTCATCTGGAAATCTGTCCAAAAGATTGGCGGCATTGCCACATTAGACGGCAATGCTTCACCTCTGTCCAAGGTAAATACCAGCTCTAGGATCACATGAAGTGTTAACCAACCTTTACGACATCTCCTTAAAAAGTAGATGAGCACTCGGACCCCACGACCCGAGGGTTTCAACCCCAAATGGCTCGGAAATAAAGTTATCACCAAGGTGATTATACCTTCGCCGTTTAAGGCTTTCTGCAGCCGCAGCAGCACCAGCACAGCACGCTGAACTAGGAAGATGCTTATTCCGTAGTAAAAATACTGGGCATTCATCAAGGCGATATTGGGACTGACCGATCAGGGTACGCCAGTTTTTTTTTTTGTTATATTGAGTAGGCTTGCGTTTGACCGCAATTCACCTGATCTTAAGTGATGATGCGGCCTAAGTTGGCACACACTTGCCTAGGAGGAACCGGTTCACTCGTGCCTTGAAGATACCCAGATTATACATATCAGGGAACAAATGTGGAATCAATTGTCAATTTTCTTTCAATTTTGTTTGTCATTAACCCACTATCCATTTAGAAGCTACAATAACTAGGCGCGACAATCAGAAAAACTTAATAAACTATTACATCTAGTCCTTCCTTCTTCTCTTCACTCTTGGCGGAGTGATCGTGGTCATGGATCGTCTGATAGGGACCCCAGTCGCTCTCTATTCGCAGCTTTGCGTGTACACTCAGTAAGGGAACACTTCGTAGTCATATAAGTCCGTCTGTCCATCTTGTGAGTGATCGGCCGCGAAAACATTGGCTTTCTCATTTTCCTTTTACCACCAATTCACTTCAATGAGATTTCATTATGGATGACATTTCCAAACGTCTTCAAGATTCGCAATCACAATCGACGAAAATCTTTGTTTGATACAAAGCTCTTTCAAGATGGACACATTGGTGCAGTGAGCAGTCCATTTTATCCTCAGCACGCGCCTTCAGCACCACAACTCAAGAACGTGCATCTTTTTACAAGATTAACATCTAGTACAGACATCTTTTTCACTAAACGCTCACAATTATGTGTCTTCCCACCAAACCACAAGCATGACTGTCATAATATGTTCTGTGAGTAGTGTGACTGACGGATGAGGCTTAAACATGTTACAACTCAGACTCAAATGTCACAGCGTCAGGCCTCGGCCTAGGACAGTCACGGTCTAGCCCGACTTATCAAGATCATGTCTAAAACGAGGATGAATTACATTTTGTCGAAGGATTTGGTAAAGGTTATCAACCATGTTTTATCTATCTAGTTTTTTCTTAACTACATTAGGGTTGGGTTCCAGTTTAACCGTACCATCGTTTGCTTACTAAACTCTTTTGTGTCAGGTTTTGTAGACGACGACTTTTTTACAAACAAATATATTAGCTACTGTACTGCTGTTTTAATTTTTTTCCATATCCACTTTCTAGACATAAATAATTTCTTCTACAGTCCATTGTCAGATTATGAAACAAAAGGCAAATAGACCGCGCGGAACAGCGAATAGCTAAAATCTCGTGATTGTATTCGCTTTTGAATTTGTATTTGCTTTAGTGGCTTCCCTCTCAGTGTTCCGCGCAGTCTGTCTGCCTTATGTTTCATAATCTGAGAGTCCATCTCTCATCATCTTCTCTTAGGTCTCCTTCGATGTTCCTCTTAATAGCTATTCACGTGTACAGTCGGTGATAGCTGTTAACTGACCCACTAAAAGTTAGACGAATTTTAACCTTATGCAATTAGCAGTAGATAAGTGTTATTTGATACGTACGAACTAGAACGACTTGTTCAAGGTAGGCATATATTAAAGAATATAGTTATGCCAATTTAATCTTTAACACGTAACGATAAGGTAGATAATTATAGTGACTACTGTTTTGTCACATGATGGAGTTGTTAATTTCAACAGTTTTAATTAAGTATGTTTGGTCTAGTGGTTGAACCAGTGGAAACAAGTGAGTCAACATAGTTGCGAGTTCGAAACTAACATTTTGCTTTTTGTAGTTTTCAATATTCATTTATGTTTTTTGAATTGAAAATACTATTTCTATTAGATTAAGAAAAGTAGATTTATATTAATAATATATAAATACAAATAACCACAAAAAATAAAAACAATTATGATAATGATAAAGATTTTATTCAAAATAAATAAAAATTAATTACTTACAACATTATAAAAGAAGTTAGAATACTAAACTACTTATGCTATGCGTGAATTTTCTGTTTAAGTTGCTAACGCGACAACAAAACAGGGCCTCAAGTCTGCTATTACAATAGTGTCAGAATGGTCTATCATTGATTTTCATAATGACGCCATTATATTAGTAGATTACCAAACTTGCCAAAATCAACAATTATGAAATCAATTAAAGACTATTCTGACACTATTGTAATAGCAGACTTGAGGCCCAGTTCTTCGTTTCAATAGTGCCCATAAAATACCCATTTTTATTATTTTTTAAGTAGGTAAGTAATCTGTTACATGCTTTACAAAGTGTTGAATGTAGTGAATCAACATGTTATATTATGTTTAGAAATATACCTATAATATTTCTATTTTATAACAATAACATCACCACATTAACTTACTGTCATACATACCTACCTACTTATAAAATATTAGTCAAAACAGCACTAAATACTTTGATGTATTACATACTTTTTAGATTTTTTAAAAGTATTTTTAGTTTTAAATATGATCGTTATAAGAACCTGCATCATTGTATGAAACACTTCCTTAGGAATTATGATAACAACAGATTATTTAACACACACACTGACGTAAGTATTGTTGACTGCAGGCGGTGATGTTGTCTTAGTAGCGAAGTGGAGCACCATCTTTCTCTATAATTTGTTGCAAGCGGCTTCGCATACTGCACACCATGTTCTAGCAAGCATCACTTCCTCTCATGAGTTCCCACGTTGAAGTCACAAGTTGCGCCAAATTTTCTTTTATCCTGACTTCTGATGAATCTCAGTTTAAAATCATTTGACCCCACAAGTTTTCTATTGGATTCAGATCAGGACTTTTAGATGGCCAACTTATTGTTATGACACCTTCTTGACTGGTTAGCCAATTTTGCACCACAGCATCTCTGCACGAAGTAAATATCCGTGTTTGGCTAAGCAACACGCACAGTCGGCAACATTACCTACATCACGTAACATTTCCAAATATTAGTGACTATTAAATCGACCTCCAATTTCCACAAGTTCTTAGTCATTGGTCCTGGAGGATCCTTTTGAACATTTCCTGTTTCTTTAAAACGCATTAACCACAATCTCACAGTATTTTCTGAAACAAAGAAATTAAACGGCGTCACTTTACGTTTAAGTATATAAAAAAAATGTTTGTTTCCGTCACGGCACAAGGAAAAGCTAGATATAAAAACGTGGTTTAAAATTAGAAAAATACACTTACCTACTGCTATATTAAGTCTCCTTGCAATCTCTCTGATGCCAATATTCTCCTCGTGCAAATAGATTATTTTGTATTTTAAATAATCACTCAATTGAGACATGTTAATAAAGCTACAAAGATTATATTTAATAATTTTAAAAAGGCGTGGGCTATTCGCAATTTAGAAAGGCAACATAGATAATGTTCGCCCGTAGTCATTGCAATTGTGCGTAGACTAGCTTTAGTTATAGTCACGGTATTTTTTTATTTTCCTACCCATAACCTTAGTAAGATTTGAATACCAGTTTTACAATGAATACGCATTTGTCTTTCAACTACCCACTTATTACAAGTTAGGTTAAAATGATAATTATTTTACAATACTGTGATAAACTTTAAGTCTTACCGCATAAAAATCAAAATTGCATAACAAGTAGTTATAAATATCCTAATCCTAACGTTTTAAAGATCAATTTTGCGTGTCTGTTTTATTATTGTATGTGTTTATCGAGTAGCGCTAGTCAGATGAACTCATACAAATTGAATAACCCTTATTGTTACAGACAGAGGGTTTAAACTCGTTTGTTTTTAGGGTGGGTCAGATAATAGCTATCACCCACTGTACCTAACCTAAGCTATCATCTGCCTAGTAGCCTTTTACTATAAAGATCGAAATGTTGGAATACAGTTAACTTTTGGTCACATGCTCCACATTCCACTAGCTTTTCTGCTAAAGGCTCGTGAACGCGTCATGCGTGTATGATATAGATAACGTTTATGGGATAATTAGGTACTTAAGCATTTTCGATAATGTCATGACTATTAGCTGAATCATTCCCTCTTATACTGTGCTGACCAAGTTTACTATGTAATGAGTCTAAACTTTTCACATTATGTCATTATCCTTTATTAAAGGGTTCACATTGTACGGAACCGCGTGCTCGACATCAAAATAAGTAACCATTTCTTATTTGCAAACGAATTTCAACCTTAGTATTTAAAGAGAAGGTGCAGCTTTGTTTAACGTCTCGTCAGTCTAAAATGTTTCTTGAATTAATCAGAAAAGGAAGTAAGTATAAAAAGTTTTTTTTCGAAAAACAGACCTTGTATCGAGCACTGTAGGGTGGTTTTTCAGGAAAATGAGTGTTGAAGATAGATATGTTAGAAATAGACAAGGCCGTAGTGTGAAGTAACGTTAGTATCACTAAAAAGAAGGGTGACAATAAAATGGTTGCGTTTTTAAGGAAAAATGCAACGAGAGCCGCCATTTGTGGGTTAGTAGGGTAACAATGAGATTTTGTTGTGTCGGACAATTTTATTAAAGAATCGATTTTGTAGTTATCGAAGACCCTTATTGTTACGTTATGAAATGATATTGTTATCTGTAGACTAAGTTAACTTAAAGCTGTAATTTGTGGTAAGAAAATAAAATCTATTCTATATTATTAGGGTAGAAAAGAAACTAAAAATTGAACATCAGACCATTTTGAGTTCGTAGCCAAGCTGAGCAAAATCTTAAATTCACTCAGAAGAACATACTACTGAATATATTGTATAACATTTTTATCGGATAGATATCATTTCAGCCGAAAGACGTCCACTGCTGGACATAGGCCTCCGCCAAGGGGGGGTTTTGCCATAATCGCCACGCTTGGCAGGCGGGTTGGCGATCGCAGTATGGTTGTTACAAATGCACAGAGAACGCTGCTGCCCATTCTCTGGTACGTCCCTTAGTCGCCTCTTACGACACCCACGGGAAGATATGGGATGGTGCTATTCTTTACGTCCGACACCATACCGGATTATACCGGATAGATATAATGCCAGTTAATACACAAGTGCCTACACTAAACTCGAAAAGCCACTCCTTTTTCGCAACACACAGGACTAAGCAAAATGTCGAAGCGACGAAATAATAGCGCAATATATTCTGGCAACAGTCTTTTGTACAGATTTATAGTTAGCTACTAACAATTTGTTTGTTACAATACGTTCTGCTAAAGTTTTGTGGAACAATGTATTAGATTGTACTGCTGATTTAGAGAACGGGATAAAAACATGTACATGTTACCTTCAATAGAGCAGTTTTGTGATTTTTGTAAGTGCAAAATCACCTGCCTAACCTTTTCTCAACATGGTCTGCTTCCAGTCTAACCAGATTCAGCTGAACACCAGTGTTTAATATGGAACGACTGCCTATCTGACCTCCACAACCCAGTTACTGGGTATCACGATACCCCTTGGTAAAACTAGTTGTCAAACTTTCTGGGTTCTGCCTACTCATAACGACTGTCAAAGATCGACGAATGACAGCCAGGACCAACGGCTGTACATGTTTTCCGAGGTCCATGCTTTTTGTCCGTATGAATTGGATGGTCACCCATCCACATATCGACCGCGGCAAGCATAGCTTAACGTTTGAACGATCGGTCTGCACGACTTTTACTTAGCCACGAGCTTCTACATATTAAGTACTTGCTTATTGGAGGGAATTCTTAACAAGAGATATGAAAAGGTACTCAACATTACAACGACTTACAAAAAAAATATGAAACAACACAAGATCGTTTATTATGTAGTTAGTAATAAATTCTTCTTTGGTAATACTTTTATGGCATTAGACGCGATTAAGTTATAAATACTGACACCAATGAATGAGACTAAGCTTTATATATATGGAGCAGTAAGTCAAAGAATAAGGAAGAGAATTAAAACAACACTGTGACCATTTCATACAGCAGGCTGTTGTTTAACTATATAAAGAGGTAAAGTCTATGTTTTTTAGGGTTCCGTACCCAAAGGGTAAAAACGGGACCCTATTACTAAGACTTCGCTGTCTGTCCGTCCGTCTGTTTGTCACCTGGCTGTATCTCAAGAACCGCGATAGCTAGACAGTTGAAATTTTCACAAATTATGTATTTCTGTTGCGGCTATAACAACAAATACTATGAACAAAATAAAATAAATATTTAAATGTTGTATAGATCGTACTTGGCCAATTTTTGTTTGTAATGGTGGCACTTCACTTGGCGTGTTTGTACAAATAATTGCGTTACTTGGTTAATACAAGCCATTCCCTATTATTATTGAAATTAAGTCGATTTTTGTATTATCCAAATAAGTCAATATTTGCACAAATACGTCAAGTGAAAGAGGCAACTAGAAACATATTTCTTATATGACGGTCAAGAGTGCGTTTTAACGGTCGGTGAAATAAATGATTTAATTTGACTCTAGAAATACTGGTTCGATTACAAACATTCTCTCACTGGTAGAAAGCCACACTATTGACGAATGTAATAGAATATTTATAATTATACTAGCGGACCCAGCAAACGTAGTCCTGCCCTGAAAATAAGAAAACAACCCGACTACAGCGCCACCTACCGGGTCCAATTGTGAATCTAAACCATTCTTGAATCCACTGGAACACACACAATTTTTTTTTAATTAAATTCAGTCCAGGCGTTTAAAAGTTCACTTTCATACACACGCACAGAAGATTTTTATGTATAAGACTAGCGACCAGGCCCAATAGGGTATTACACCCATTTTTGAAAAGTGTCTCAATGAAATTCTGTAGTGCTAATATGCCACCAAAAAAAAACACAAAATTTGTATTCAATCGGTATGTGCCATAAAAATGCATCTAAATTTTAAATTTTCAAATTTCGCGCGTAGTTTGACGAAAACGCCTCTTACTGGACGCCATATTGCTCAGCGTAAATGACGTCAGTTCGTTTTGTATCAATTGAGCTCATATTAAATATGATAATTGTATATCATTTAAAAATAATTAAAAGCATATTTTGTAATAGGTGTAATAATGAAAAAATTACGTTGGTTACGAAAATAATAAAAGTACAAAGCCTATATTACGCCAATCGGTTGACTGACAGTTAACAATTTTTTGTTTACACAGCCGTATGGCGAAATAATAAAAGTAACGTTGTATCGTTACTTTGCCTGAAAACAATTAAAATCACAACCAAATATCAACCATTAACCTCACCATAACAAATAAATGTCAAATCTCAACCACAGGTTATTATTATTTAGAGTCGTCCTAAGTTACTATTAGCTATAGTACTAGTGAAGTCCGCCTAATTGTGGTATCCGAACGTGTGAAATGAGGAATGTTATTTATCTATGCCAACTACCGTATTTAAGCCACGACGAAGGACATGACAGTCCTTTTTTCGAATTCCAGCATCGGCAAAGATAGACAGAGTTACACCTGTTACCCATTAAATGTTCTTCGCCAAGTTACTCGCCAGCCAGTTTAAATTGACTAATAATAGTCTTAAATAATAAACTCAGTGAATTCATAACCCCATATTGGGTAAGTGTTGAACAGCTAACTTTACGTTTCGTGTTCCTACCTTAAAGGTTATGTTAGGGCGTGCACCTATTCGAGGGTGAGAGTCCTGGCGGAGGAAGCGGTGTCCCGGGGCGGGGTGATGTTGGCGGTGTCCTTGGACATTTCCAACGCGTTTAACACCCTGCCCTGGAGTTGTGTACGGGAGGCACTGCGCTATCATCGTGTGCCTTCCTACCTCCGCCGCATAGTTGGGGCTTATTTGTCCGAGAGGTGTGTCACCTACGTGGGACGTGATGGCGAGCACCAGCGCCGCATGTCGTGCGGTGTTCCGCAGGGTTCCGTCTTAGGACCGCCCCTGTGGAACATCGGGTACGACTGGGTGCTGAGGGGCGAGCTCCAGCCGGGCGTGGACCTGACGTGTTACGCTGACGACACGCTGGTCACGGCCCGGGGGAGTTCGTACAGGGAGGCAGCGTTGCTGGCGACGGCTGCGGTCTCACAGGTGGTGAGCCGCATCCGGCACCTCGGCCTGGAGGTGGCCCTCAACAAGTCGGAGGCCGTGATCTTTCACGGTCCTCGGCGGGCGCCGCCGCCGGGATCACACATCGTGGTCGGGGGGGCCAGAATAGCTGTCGAGTCTACCATGAAGTACCTTGGATTGGTGCTCGACAGCCGATGGGATTTTGGCCCTCATTTCCAGCGGCTGGCGCCCAAGTTGTTGGGCGCGGCTGGGGCGTTGTCAACGCTGCTTCCCAATCTGGGGGGCCCGAGCGCCGTCTGCAGGCGGCTCTACGTGGAGATCGTGCGATCGATGGCCCTTTATGGGGCCCCGATCTGGGCGGCAGACCTGACGGCCGGAAGCATCGCCGTGCTGCGAAAGCCGCAACGAGCGATGGCCGTCAGAGTCATCAGGGGATATCGCACGATCTCCTACGAGGCGGCTTGTGCACTGGCCGGATCCCCGCCCTGGGACCTGGAGGCGAAGGTACTCGCGTCACTGTACCGGTGGCGCGAGGAAGCGCGGGCGCGGGGCGAGCGACCGATGCAGCGACACATGGAGCTGCGTCGGTCCCAGCTTCGCGAGGTCCTGGTGGCGGAATGGCGGGACAGGCTTTCGCGCCCTACCGCCGGCCTCGCCATCATCGAGGCGGTCCGGCCAGTGCTCGAGCGCTGGCTCGGGAGAAGGCACGGCTCCCTGTCGTTTCGGGTGACGCAGGTGCTCTCGGGGCATGGTTGCTTCGGGAAGTACCTGTGTCGCATAAACAGGGAGCCGGACGCCCGGTGTCACCACTGCGTCGACTGCCGGGGGGACACGGCGCGGCATACGCTGGCGGAATGTGCCGCTTGGGAGGGGCCGCGCCGTGCCCTCGTCTCAGAAGTAGGCAGTGACCTGTCGCTGTCGGCCGTGGTCGAGTCGATGGTCGACAGCGCAGAGTCCTGGGACGCGGTGGTTTCCTTCTGCGAAAGTGTCATGTCGCAGAAGGAGGCTGCGGAAAGGGAGAGGGAGATCTCAACCTCCCACCCTGCCCGCAGCAGGCGCACCGGGCGTCGGCGAAGGGCGGACAACGCCCTCTTCCGGCCCCCCTAAATGGGTCCAGGGGCGGCAGACTCGGGGACGTCTGTCGCCCCCCACATACACCAGGACCCGAGGTGGCGGCGCGTAGTGTTCCACGCGCGCCCCTCTAAGACGTCCGGGGGGGAGTCTAACACCTCACTCCCCCCCCTGACCCGAGAAGTGGCCCGCTGCAGCGGGCCGGCACCAGCCGGGGGTTGCGGAAGTATCTCCAGTTCCCGCGACCCCCGACGTAGGTGTGAGATGGAACACCGGGGTGGTTTTTAGTCAGTAAGAGTCTGACAGACCCCTCCGCCCGCCCCAGGGCGGAGGACATCCATGAGGATTTTCCACCCCGTACCAAAAAAAAAAAAAAAAAAAAGGGCGTGCATCTATGTAATCGTTTAGCTTCTTCTTATTGCAGCTTAATACGCCTTACGCGCTATTTCTAATGCAGATGCAACCTATTTGCTCCTAGCTCAGTGCATTTTGTTACACGTAGGTACCTATTTACCACGCGGTTCGAATCTGCAAATCATGTCTTGTTTCTTTGTTAAAGTCAAGTCATCCATTGTTCATTGTAAACTCCGTACTGATTGTGACAACCACACACACCTTCATTAGCGCACTAGTACATCTTGCTTTGCTTACGCTTTGGTGTCACAATCAGCGGAGATGACCTTCGGCCATCTTGTGACACGCTGGACGTTGCATTCCAGGGTCCAAAGTTCCGGCTGAACACCTGGATATTTTTTCAAATCCACGGACATCAAGTGCATCCCAACGTTGGGTGCCGCACCACCGCTCGTCCACACCGCCGGACATCAAGCTCCGCGCCCCCGGGTCCCTATTTATCCCGCGTGGCCGCGTCGAGCTCACTTCGGGTCTGGCAACACCACCTGCCGACCGTCACCACACCTGGCGTCTCCAGCGTGGCACACCGCTGTGATCGTCGTGCCCAAGGCTGAGCCAGGAGAGTACTGTGCAACTCCCAGGGGAGGTTGAAAGGGAATTAGTGACCGTAAACTTTCCCACTCCTTTTCTATAATATATTTTTATGTTGACCGGTTACGTTGGGTTTTCTTTTATATCCCCCGCGTAACCCCTACGTCACAATAACATGGCCGCTACTATTTCACGGTGTTTTATAACAGATTAAAAATACTGAAAACTTTGAATTGAATTTAAAAATTTAATAATAATAATAATAATATGTGGGGACATTTTTCACACACGGCCATCTGACCCCAAACTAGGGAGGCCCTGTACTATGGGTGTCAGACAGCTGATTACATACACAAATACATTTTTTTTTTGTAAATACATACATATATAGATAAACAACACCCAGACACAAGGCAAACACAAGTGCTCATCACACAAATGTTTACCCTGGGCGGGAATCGAACCCGCAACACGCTGCGCAGCAGTCGATCGCTCAGCCACTGCGCCAACCGTGTCGTCATTTGTTTTGTTATTTTATGAACTAAAACTTACATTTTCCGACTGCTTAATGCCTAAACTGTCTCAATAACATATTTATAGTTTTTTTCTCGTATAGAGTAAAATACCCTATTTCGTATGGGCCTATAGCCTTCCTTTTCCTCTTGGGTCTTAAAATGAACATGGACAAAACCAAGGTCATGTTGAATGCCCATGTAACACCCACTCCTATCAAGATCGGAGACTCTACACTCGAAGTTGTAGACGATTATGTCTACCTGGGACAAACGGTCCAGTTAGGTAGGTCTAACTTCGAGAAAGAGGTCAATCGTCGAATCCGACTCGGCTGGGCAGCGTTCGGGAAGTTGCGTGGTATCTTCTCGTCCAACTTACCGCAGTGTCTCAAGACGAAAGTCTATGACCAGTGTGTGTTGCCAGTGATTACATACGGGACCGAAACGTGGTCGCTCACAATGGGCCTCATCAGAAGGCTTAAAGTCACCCAAAGGGCAATGGAGAGGGCTATGCTCGGAGTTCCCTTGCGTGATAAAATCAGAAATGAGGATATCCGCAAGAGAACCAAGGTTACCGACGTAGCCCGAAGAATTGCCAAACTTAAGTGGCAGTGGGCAGGGCACATTCCTCGCAGAACAGATGGCCGATGGGGTCGAAAAGTTCTAGAGTGGCGACCGCGAACCGGAAGACGTTGCGTTGGAAGGCCTCCCACTAGGTGGACCGATGACCTGGTAAAGGTTGCGGGGATCCGCTGGATGCGAGTCGCACGGGACCGGTCAATGTGGCGCCACTTGGGGGAGGCCTATGTCCAGCAGTGGACGTCTTTCGGCTGAAATGATGATGATGATGATAGCCTTCCTCGATAAATGGACTATCCAACACAAAAATAATTTTTCAATTCGAACCAGTAGATTAGCGTGTTCAACCAAACAAACTCTTCAGCTTTATAATATTAAGTATAGATAGTATAGATAAAAGAGTGTTCATGGAGTTTCTTGCTCGTTCTTCTCCATAGAAACCTACTGTTTAGAACGAGCAACTAGCTTAAAATTTCTGTCTGACTGACTCCTTGACCATTCAAAAGTAAATGTAAATGGTTTATTTTAAATAAATGAGAGCATGTTTTCTGCTCTTAACTCTTGCGCAGTATCCAGCCGAGACTGCAGTAAGTAACAAGACTCACAGACTGTAATAAGTATACAAGGTGGGGATGACCATACGACAAAAAATGAAAATACTGGTAATACTAGTTCATAAGAATATTTTGAAACTATCAAATAAATCCTATCACAGAATTGAAAACAAAAATTCAAACTTACTAAAGAGCATATAAATGTAACCAAAATAGAACACCATTTGAAATATTGGTTTACTAACTTGTGAGAGGAGTGGCAACTTGTGGCGTCATAATTTAATATTATTAATCCATACTTCCATACTAATACTAATATACTAATATATACTAATTACTAATATACTAATCCATTCTTAATATTATAAATGAGAAAGTAACTCTGTTTCACGATGAAACGGCAGAACCGATTTTGATGAAATTTGGTATAAAATTAGCTTGAACCCTGGAGAAAGACATAGGCTACTTTTTAATCCGCGACTTTGTCTGCATCCGCGATAACCGACATTCACGAGGACGAAGTCGCGGGCAAAAGCTAGTGCTCAATAAAAACAATTACACCAAATTACCAAATCCTGCCATGATCTTTTTTGTGCTATTGACATCGCCACCCTGTATATGAGTACATCACACACACGGCCATCTGACCCCAAACTAAGCAGAATCTGTACTATGGGTGTCAGACAACTGATATATTAGGTCCTTACATATGAAATTGCCGATACTTAATACTGGCAACTTTGAAATCAAATATTTTGTGTTTGATTAGGAATTCCAAATTCAAAATTATTTCAAAATAAAGACTAAAGAATATTGTTTTAAAATTCGTGTTTTATTTGTTTTATCGTCATTTGTTTGGGCTTGAAAATTGCTATTGCAACAACAATGGAGAAATTAAAAATTCGCGATATTTGCGAATATGAGTTCCACCGTGGCACCAGTGCAGCAGAAACGGCTCGAAGGATTAACGACGTGTACGGGCCAAGCACCGCTAACGAACGAACGGTGCGTTTTTGGTTTCAACGTTTCCGTTCTGGAAATTTTGATTTACAAAATGAGCCTCGTGGACGACCGGATACTCAAGTGAATAATGAAGAATTAAAGGCGATAGTTGAAGCGGATCCATCTCAAACCACTTCTGAATTAGCAGCAGCCTTTGGAGTAAGTGACAAAACAATCATTATCCATTTGCGTCAAATTGGAAAAGTAAAAAAGCTCGAAAAGTGGGTACCGTACGAATTGACTGAAGCACACCAACAAACACGCGTCGGTTGCTGCGCTTCCTTGCTCAATCGTCACAATAATCAGGGAATTTTAAATCGTATTGTCACTTGTGATGAGAAGTGGATCGTGTACGATAATCGCAAGCGATCATCACAATGGCTTAACCCTGGAAAACCGGCAAAACCTTGCCCCAAGCGAAAACTGACCAAAAAGAAGATTCTAGTTAGTGTTTGGTGGTCCTGTGCTGGTGTCATCCACTACAGCTTCATGAGATCAGGCCAAACGATTACTGCAGACATGTATTGTCAACAGTTGCAAACAATGATGGAAAAGCTCACCATTAAACAACCGAGATTGGTCAATTGCTCTAGCCCATTGCTCCTTCAGGATAACGCTCGACCACATACTGCACATCAGACGGTCGCCAAGTTAGAGGAGCTGCGACTGGAAACTCTGCGTCACCCACCATACTCTCCAGATCTTGCCCCAAACGATTACCATTTATTCCGAAATTTGGACAACTTTTTACAAGGAAAAAAAATCAATTCTGATGAGGCAGTTTAAACAGCCTTCAAGCAGTTCATCGATTCTCGCTCCCAGGATATTTTTACCAAAGGGATCAATGAGCTCCCGATAAAATGGCGAAAGTGTATCGATAACAATGGTGCATACTTCGATTGACTAAATATATAATTTCTTTTAAAAATGTTATTTTTAATTTTTTGATACCGAGCGGCAATTTCATATGTAAAGACCTAATACTTAGAGCAATATATAAAAAGATACGTAAATAGATAAACCACAACCAGGCACAAGGCAAACACAAGTGCTCAATGTCTGACTTCCGCGGATGTCGCGGGCAGCCATGTTTTTGTTAATCTTTATTTATTTAGCGGCTATTGGTTATCACTTATCACACATAACCTTGTCAGCCCCATTATAACTCATAACAGAAAAACACAACTAAAAAATTAAAATAAAATAAAATAAATAAAAAAAAAACTAAGGGATCAGAGACACTCTATTGGCTAAATAGCTGCATGCAGGGCAGCCATGTTATTGTGAGAACTCACTCCAATTCTCACTTCTGTATGTCTATTCTGTTGCAATCTCCCTCGGTGAACACCTAGGTGAAGTGAGTTGTCATCTGTCCCGATGCTAGGAAATGAAAAAGCACTACAATCGGATGACAGCTCACTTCACCTAGGTGTTCCCCGAGCGAGATTGTAACAGAATGGCACTGCGGATTCCGCGGTAAAAACAGTTTTAGGTATTCTGTAACTCGGTAAAAACTATGCTAGCGCCACTAAGTGACAACATAGGTGAAGCGAACTATTATTACTTTACTATTTTAGCGAATACCAAATACTTTTCACTTCAGGTAAGTGAAATCGGAAATGAAATAGGATTCGAATTCGCGGGTGAATTCTTACAGAATTGCACTGCAGGAGCTAATAAGGGATACGTGACTTCTACGTGAACAAAATCGTGGAAAGAAGCTAGTATATAATAATAATAATATGTGGGGACATTTCACACACGGCCATCTGACCCCAAACTAGGGAGACCCTGTACTATGGGTGTCAGACAGCTGATATACATACACAAATACATTTTTTTTGTTGTAAATACATACATATATAGATAAAAAATATATATATCACAATTATTTATTTATTTATTTATTTTAATCTTACCTACATCTATCATTACAGATTTGGGATCCAATGCGATAGAGTGGCCTTACATGCTAAATCCTTAATCTACATCCAATAAAAATTACACAATATATTCTAAATCTTAACCTAAATTGAAATAACATATTATATACAATGTAGCTTTACAATATTATACAATGACTGAAAAATCTACATAATGATGTTAAACCTACCTCATATTTAACAATTTTCCCAGAAAATTACTATTCCATTACTAAATAATGATTTCGAGCAAAGTAATATAATTATTTCTCGCAAAAGAAGGTATTAAACCTCTCATATTGTTTGAGGGCTAAGTCGAGAGCTTAGGGAAACTATAGCAAAAGATATATAAATAACTTCAAGTTTACCTTCTAAGTTTCACCCTCGCTTTTGTAAGTGTTTGAGGTACCGGTTTACTCATGAAATAGGCTTCGAAGTGTTTTTCTTCTGACTAATCTGCAAAGCTAACAGATTGTGAATTTAGCTTTAAGAGATTTATTTCTTAAGATTTCGTTTTAATTAAGTTATTACTTTGAACTACTAAGTTTTGTAGGGTGATAATCTATACTAATATTATAAAGCTGAAGAGTTTGTTTGTTTGTTTGGTTGAACGCGCTAATCTCAGGATCTACTGGTTCGAATTGAAAATATCTTTTTGTGTTGGATAGTCCATTTATCGAGGAAGGCTATAGGCCCAGACGAAGCCGGGTCGGGTCGCTTGTTAAGTTATAACTTTGAACTACTAAGTTTTGTAGGGTGACTATCGCTGTAGGTTGGTATAAAAAAAATACATTTTTTAGAAATAAACTTTTTCAACTTTTTTCAAAGCAAGCTCTTTGTAAGAACGAAAGAAAACAATCTCCTATCATAGATGTGGCAAATTATGTTTTGTTTTCTTACTTGTCCGGCTGGTCTTTTCTAATTAATTTCGTTGCGGGATACAACAGTTATAACGTTTCTCTGGACTTCGAGTTTCATTACGTCGCACGTCGGCACTTTTCTGGTGGTCGCCACTCTTGATTCTAGTTTACAGGAGTTGTAGTTTAAGGATGGGGGGGGGGGAGAAGAGGGGGTTTAGAAATAGTGTGGCGGCCATATCTCAAATATTACATGTTTTCCAATTTTCAATAATTTCTACACTTATACTCTATCTGTACTAAATAATCTTTTAGATTCTAATACAACAAACGATTTGTTTGCGGATGAATGGGCGAAGATTTTATTGGTAGACTAGCTTATGCCCGCGACTTCGTTCGCGTGGAAGTCGTAAACAATAATTACTACTTGAGTACTCAATAGCAATTAAAAAATTCACTGACAGGCAGTGTACAGCTTGGTCTAGAAGCATGAAACTTTGTATGGAGATTTGTCTTTTATGCTAATAGGAGATTATGTCGTGCACACGGTTAATGTACTAAAAAAAGCTGACTCCTTCGCGATGCATGCTGACAAAAAAGTGATCATAAATAATTGTTTCTTTTTTACATTTTAAGATAAATACAGAGTACTTACGTATTTGCACGATTTGCACCACAGGCAGCGCCTGCCACACTATTTTAACATAATAATTTTATAATCCTTTATTTTAATGTATTTAAAAATACATGTAATTCTTCTGCAGTATTATTGTAATAATATTTATTTTGAGTTGAGTTTTCAAACATGACACGTGTCAAAATAAAATGTAATTTAAATCAAAAGCACTAAGGAGTATTGGTATCAACTTCGATGCAAATCACCCTCAAAATAACTTTCTACCCATTTTTAACTCCGTTAGGTGGTGAGTTTCAATAAAATACGAAACCCAACTTCCATCAATTCTGTTAAAGAATGTTTATGCAAAATTTGAAGCAGATTGGACTAACGAATCACGTAGTCCCATACAAACTTTGCCCCCGTTTTTCACCCCCTTAGAGGTACAATTTCGGAAAATCCCTTCTTATCGGATGCCTACGTCATACAAAGAACACACCTTCCAAGTTTCAGGTCCCTACGATCAGCGGTTTAGGCTGTGCGTTGATCCGTCAGTCAGTCATTCAGGACAAAGCATTTTATATATGTAGGGTGACTGGTAATTAGTGTACGATACTTAGACACGTGATTGTGTTCATGATAACAAACCACTTTCCCGAAGAAAAAATGATTTTTGTACTGGTTCACTTTTATCACAATAACACAACTGCCATAATATGAAATTCACGCATTCGCTCGCCTGTGACCTAAAGTGAACTAGTACAAAAAACATTTTTTCTTCGGGAAAGTTGTTTTTTATCTTGAACACAATCACGTGTTTAAGTATCGTACACTAATTACCAGTCACCCTATATAGATTGATTTTTTTTTTATTCCGTCTTTGTGTTTTTATTTTGTCTCCTATATTAAACTCTGTCTTTAATTATTGGAAGTGGTCTTAACCGTTTTAATCAAAACAAAATAAATAAATAATCTTAAAAAAGGTAAACAAACTATCCAGAGTTTTTCACAGGACCGTGTGGCGTCTCTAGTGTCAGGTAAAGTTATATTCTCGTCGGTGAGTATTGTAAAAAGTTGTGTTCGCCGAGCTGTCCGCGGTTAGTTCACGACTTGCGTTACGGTCGTACTACTAGGTACGTAGGTTTGTACGTGTATCACACAGATAACACTATTTATTTGAATTATGTATCGTCGCCTTAGAGTGAAAACCTCGTAAGAAAATAAAAGATGATACAGTCAATTTTACAGTAGGACGAAAAAAACTACGGCCTGTAGTTTTTTTTACCGCAGATTTTTTTAAGTTTATGTTTTTAATGTACTATCCTGATATATTTTCAGATGCATAAAATAAATTATTGCAGGTTATTTTCTCTCAAAAATGTATAAAAGTAATACTGACCAAAATTGCACTCCCGAGCTTTTCACTCTAAGACTACGGCATGTAAGTATACTATGAAAGGAAAACGTACGTAACATCACGACGTATTCACTGAAGCCAGTTCGTCTAAAATGGAGGAGATCCTACTTATTATACCACACCATACAACTCATCATCTAGCCTTTTCCCAACTATATTGTGGTCGGCTTCCAGTCTAACTGGATGCAGCTGAATACCAGTGTTTTACATGGAGCGACTGCCTGTCTGAGCTCCGCATCCCAGTTATTGGGTAACATGATACCCTTTGGTAAGACTGGTTGTCAGACTTTCTGGCTTCTGTTAGGACCATGTTAATCACTTAACAATAATTAAAATAAAGTTATGCTTAGAATAGTTTGATTAAGTAAAATTTTTTTTTAATAAAGATAAACATATTTACTTACCTCCTAAGCATGTAGGATACATTGTGGAATACAATAAATAACTGAGTATTGAGTATTAATATTAATGGATAGCCAGACAATGTTTATATATGTCTTTGTTTTATAGAATTTATTATTTTTGATGCAGGACTTGCGATAACATTAAAATCACTCAAAATAGTCGAAAATACTACACTACTACATCACAGAATTTATACACACAGTACCTATTGGCAATTAGAATCGCATAAACAGAACATTACGCAATGCTAAACACATCAATACCGCTAATTAGTTCAATAAGATACAATTAGTATCCGATGCGTAATTTACGACGTACTGCTGAAGAGCCAGCTGTTTCACCATTAAATTAATATCAATGCTCTGGGATAATATTATTAATTACAATACGTAAAATTATCACACAAAGACATTCTATAAGACACACCATTAGCATTGGTGGTTACAGCATGCAATGTAATAACTAATATTATACACAAATACATCATGGAACCTATTTTCTCAATAAAACTAATTGTTCATAAAACCAGCAGTCTCCAATCGGTGATTGATCGATAGATATTTCTAGCGCTTTGTAAATACAAAGTCAATGACAAAGTGAAAGTGAGACAGGTAGGTATGTCCTTACAGAACGTAATTAATCAGAACCTATTCAATTGTGATTACTATTACTAATCGGATTATAATCCATGGATGGATTATAATCCGATTTCGAACTTTATCCATACTAATATTATAAATGTATAAACTCTGTCTGTTACGCTTTCACAATGAAACGGCTGAACTGATTTTAATGAAATTTGGCAAGAATATAGCTTTAACCCTGAGGACCCCTCTTTTAATCCGCGATAACCGACATTCACGCGTACGAGAAGTATTAAGGCGCTATTAACGACTATTACAGATTTTAAACTGACTATCACGTCAAAATGTGTAGTGTAAATGATTTGAAAAAAAATATGTTACACTAGAACATTAGTATGTGAATATTTTTGATTATATTCATACTAAATCGTTTAATTAACTCGTGAAGTTGTGTCTGACGCGAACAAAACATTGACAATCATACAAAATCTACCAGGTATAATTAAACGAAACTTACACTATCATACAGACAATTTTATTATCTATCTTTTAGTATACGTCTTTTTTTTTCAGTTTTTCAGTTTTCATACTATCTTTTATTTAATTTTTTCGACTAAACTTTGAGAGTTTTGGACGCAGCGCATACGATTCTCTGGTCGCTCAAGGTCGCCGGCGTATATCGTCGCCTTAAATACGTCATGAATTCTCTTCAATATCAAACTGAAATCACTTTACTAATAGTACAAGATCTTATCACTGAACCACTAAAGCTACTTACACATATAAATTGCGAGAAAACTTCTGCGATCGGATCTACGCACACTTACTTACTCCTATCAGAACATAACTTAAATATATTGAACGTAAAAGTAATATCTAAAAGAAATAACATTAAAACAGCGACGCCGAATTATCAGTGACTGGAGACGGTTATAAATCTGAAACTGAGCTGAGATAGGATGAAGAATGGCCTGTGATTTACTGCCTGCCCCCTCCTAGCCCCCTACGAGTGGTAGGTGCAGGCGCCTAGCCCCCGAGCACCGCCCCGCTGCAAGCTAGGCCGGTCAGGGAATCTAGACCGTCGGGTCACCTTACACCCACAGTTACTAAATTCTTTGTACTTGGGTCACAGTTTCGTAAGTTAGTAGGATTTATTTAGTTGAATTGATAGAATAATTACTTTTTTGTTTAGAAATGGAATAGAACAATTACTTTTCTACTAGTCTGCTAAGAAAAAGGTTTCTTTCGACTTATTGTTAGACGCGAATCGTCATTTAGAAATAATAGAAATGTCTTAGTAAGTAAGCGGTATAAAAGTCTGAAATACAAAATATATTTCAAGTTTGTATTTTTCTGCTCTTCATGAATGTCAATATTTATTTGTGTTGAGAAATATTCTGTTCAAGATTCGAAAAATTGTAAAGTTTCCAATATTTCTTCTTAAAAATACACACTGTATTGCATACACATGCCTTGAAACCGAAGACAGAATGTGTCAGTAAAATGTCCAAAAACCAAAAAAAAAAAAACTTTTCATGTCATCATCATTACATCAGCCTTTTGCCGTTCCACTGCTGATTGTAGGTCTCCTCCAGAGATCGCGAAGTAACCTGGTCTTGGGCAGCCCGCATTCATCCAGCCACCTTCTTTAAATCGTCAGTTCTTCGTACCTTCAGGGTGTCCCACACTTCGCTTGCCCAAACGCGGTCTCCACTCTAGAGCGTGTCTGCTGCATCTACTTACCGACTGTCTGTCTACAGACGTGGCCGGCCGGACTTCCACATCAGCGTGCTGATTCAACGCGCAAACATCGACACTCTTCAAGTGACTTTCTCTAATCAAGCTAATAATTTTGAATTTAACTACAAGCCTGCAACAAGACGGCAATTCTAGTATTTTTTGGAACATTCACATACTATTCTCAGTATCGATACATACAAAAGTGCATTCACACATTTTTGACAAGATTTTGACATTGGATGTCACGGACATAAGATTAAGGCTGTCTATCCATTGATGCGGAGCGGAACGAGGGACCAATGCGGAACGGTGTCGCGGGCTGTAATATTGTTTTAGGAGCGAGGTACTGCGGACCAGACTTGCAGACTGTGCAGAGCTATGCCGTGTTTACGCGACAAACGGACGGCGCATTACCCTGCGGCCAGTTCTTTGAAGCGGAGCGGAGTTTTATGCAATTATGTTGGTTACTACTGACTCAGCTCCACTCGGCTCTTTTATTCTCCACTCCAGGTCTAAGAGTAGATTTTGAACATAGTCGAGAATTGGCCTTCAGATGCAAACACCACAATAATTTTCCCAGATGACACACAGTAACGCAGCATGCTCGGCACGCCGCTCCACAACCCCACCGGCCGTGTGTCGCGTCGTCAAGCTAGCCTAGGCACGTGCCTCTGTTTGATAAGGGAACTTTATTAGCAAGAACTTACTTTATTTGCTCTACGTGTGTGTACGTTAGGCTCCTAAACTACACACGCGAATCTCGACCTTAATACAAGCTTATAAGACTTCCGAAAGTTGGCAACGAAACTAGAAACTAGTTTTCGGTATATAAAGAGTCGGTATCTATATTTCCTCCGCTGTGTGACTTTCCGATTTTCAAAGTTTTGTTCTGAAAATAAGACGGTTCTGATTTTGAAAGAGCCAGCGATAAAATATCTTGGCTTAGGATTTTCTATATTTTATGCGGCGATTGATTCTCTTTGTGGATGTTTCTGGAAGGTTCTAAAGCGAATTTATAGCTGAAAGGTTTTTGTTATGGAAACGAGGCGAGTTCCGAAGAATTAATAGGAAAAGGAAGTAATTCCGTGCGCTGCAATAAAATGGGTTGCGTTTAGGGAGGAATTATGTTTGGAAGTTGGCGTCTTTATGGAGCTTTTACAGACTACCGGTTGTTTATTTTTCATCTTTATCACTGAGCGTCCCATCCTCTTTAACATTAACCCCGACTACGACAAAAACAAACTAAAAAGTATGAAACAAGAAAATAACAAGCTAGCCCGACAGCGTGAGGTCACGGCAGGAATATTTATTTTTAATAATATTTTATTTCTTGTTTGTTGAAGTCGGCATTGCTATTCTGTTACAATCTCCCTCGGTGAACACCTAGGTGAAGTGAGCTGTCAATCCCTAGCATCGGGACGGATGACAGCTCACTTCACCTAGGTGTTCAATTGACAGCTCACTTCACCTAGGTGTTCACCGAGGGAGATTGTAACAGAACAGACATACGGGTGTTAGTTGTTTAAACTTTTTATTTTGTTTGAGAAACTCGTGGCTATGTAAAAGTCATACTGGATTGAGAAAGAAAGAAAAAGCATTTATTCGCCCCCCAGGAGAAAAACACACAAAAAAACCTTAAAAAAGATAGAAAAAGAAAACGAAAATTGATCCTGTACGAGGCCAAAAGGCTCCTATCTCAGCATGGTGCTGTAACATTTAAAAAACGTCACAGCGCTGATATTCTGACAGGGCACAAAGTGATGGTCAGATGAACGGATAATAAAAAAAATAAAAAAATAGTTAATAAATAATAAATAAATAGTTAATAAATAAATAGTTAATAATATAGTTTTTAATTCAATTTTATTCTTATTGTAGGTAGCGAATTGAGTTAAATTGTAATTTATTGAAATAATAATTTAACATTTCACACAAGGCCATCTGACCCCAAACTAGGACATGTTAACGTTAATTAATTGATGTAGGTACTAACATAGGTAAAGCACGACTAACAATTAATGTGGACTGTAACTGTCTGAATAATAAAATAAAGTGTAAACGATAAAACAAATATAAATATGTAAATTATAGTAAATTCGAAAAGACATATAAATAAAATAATAATAACAATAAATTATTACATCAACACCCCACGTAACCAAACTGTTCGTCAATCTGTATCATGACTTTCATTTTAATTTCAAGTAGCAACACTGACGAACATTGATGGATTGATCGATCATGGTTAAGTTGAGCTTGCCGCGGTCGGCCCGTGGACGGATGACCGACCATCTATTACATACGGAGACCCCATCGTGATTAGGAAAGCACGAAAAGCCGTTGGTAGATTTTTGACAGACGTTATAGGTAGTCAGGAGTCAGAAAGTCTGATAACCAGTCTTACTAAGAGATCTCGTCTTACCCAGTAACTGGGGTGTGAAGGTTAGATAGGCAAGTTGCTTCATGTGAAACACTGGTATTCAGTTTTATTCGATTATACTAGAAGCCATTATGATAGACAGCCAATTGACTTGGAAGCCACAAGCAGAAGAAGTATGCAAAAAACTTAGTTCAGCTGCGTATGTACTTTTTAACCTATCAAAAAAAGTAAATATGGCCACAAGGTTAATTGCATACCACGGGTTAGTTGCCTCGATTTTGAGATTCGGCATAATATTTTGGGGAAATTGTAGTCTATGGGAACAGGTTTTCAAAGCTCAAAAACGCTGCATAAGGGCTATGTGTCATTTAATAGCAACAGATAGCTGTGTTCCTGTATTTAAGTCCCTAAAATTACTAACATTCCCATCACTTTATATTTTCGAGGTGGCTGTTTTTGTCAAATCAAATATGCATCTTTTTAACAAAAAATGTCTGAAAATAGAAACCGGCCAATCAGGAGACAGTATAAAAATGTGTTAATTGTTAGTGGTTCCGATACCGCCCTAGTAAAGAAAAGTATTATTTGTATGGGTCCGATCATATTTAACAAAATACCCGATGAAATAAAAAATGAGACATTTCCTGTTTTCAAAAAGAAATTGACAGATCTATTAATTTATAAATGTTATTACTCAATTGGCGAATTTCTGACCGATAAAAAATTAATTTGATAATTGACATAGGATTCCTAACATATAATTGACTGTATTTCTGACTCGTACTTAATATAGATCTAAGATAGTTTTAATTCAACTGTATTGACCTCGAAATTGACAATTTTATAATCACATTTTTATTAAACTTGACATTATGTATTGTTTTGCCTATTTTAAATTATTTGCTGAATTTCATCTTGACATGCTGAACTCATATAAATTTTATTGAATGTGTTAAAAATATATTATGTTAAATGAGTCTTTACTACTATAATAGCTAAAACTGTTTGCATGCCTTAGATAAAGGTAGTTAGTATAAGGATCTTTCAAAACTAAACATCTGTAACATGTACCTACTTTCAATGCAAATAAAGAACTATTCTATTCTATTTCTATTCATAGCCGATCTCAATATTGTAGAGAAGGCTAGGCATATCATGATTTTGGAAATTTGCTAGTTAAGCTCTTTAATTTCGTACCCAACTAAACAAAAATAATCAAAGACTTAATTTATATCCTCTAGAACAGCGATTTGCGTTCCGCGGAACCCACTTTAAGAATCGCTAAATTATCATCTTCAATACATAAACGAAGTGGTAGGCAACATTGCTAAAAATAAAAATAAATATTAAGAAGTACTTTTCTGAATGTCAATTTTATTTACAACCTTCACAATTACTTAGCTCACATTTGAACTGGCGTTTTAAATAGTTGCATCTTGTACTACAAGATTTCAAGCACCGATATCTAATCAATTCTAGACATGCTTGAGCAGCCATGGCAGTGACACCCAAGTTTCACTTTCCCACGGAACCCATGTTCCGTGGGAAAGTCACCAAGGTTCCACGAAATTAAGTTTATCATCGAATCACATGATTACCAAACGATTTATTAATAAAACATTAAACAGTTTCAAACTTTACATTCAAAGTAGGTAATTGAATGGATAACATAGAAAATATTTCTAAAAAAGCTATTTGTTCTTATTTTTATTGCAGTCTATATTCATTTGATGTTCCATAATAATTTGGGGTTCCATAAGATACTAAGAAGAAAGCCTTAGTATCTTATGGAACCCAAAATTATTATGGAACATCAAATGAATATAGACTTAAAGCCACTGCAATCAAAAATAAGAACTTAATAGCTTTTTTAGAAATATTTTCTGAGTGTTCCGTTATCTTGAAAGTTTAGGAACCTCTGCTCTAAAAGACACCATCTTGAGCTTAGCGTGAGGTCACATAGCCAGCAGATTATGAAAACGATAAAAAATAATCTCGTTTCCCAAAAACCCCCTTGACCTCCACCATAACCCCGTGGAGCTGACCTCCATCTACGCCACTGGCTCCTTTAATTATCGTCACAGCATCTGTACTCACTGCAGACCCTCGTCACAGCACGGCTGATCTACTTTGTATTCACTACATTAACTTTATTGCTGCCTCGTTGGTGTGGCGCTCGTGCGCGGGTTCTTGGGTTTGATCCCTGGTTCACACAAGATGTACGTAGGTTCTGGATTAACTTAGTAGTCGTTCACAGTCTAGATATGTATGGTCAGCAACGAAAGTCGATTAACAATTCAGATTTTTAAATCATCATTCTTGAGCGTAGTAAGTGATGTTATGTTATTAATGGGAATAAATATAATAACCACCAAAAATAGTAATTGATCACCAAATCTTAGGACCCTTAAGTCCCCCCTGGACCGGATCCGCCACAGGGCGGCCTGTGACGGATCCGACATGGTTTGGATAGGTTAGAACTGAGACCGCCTACGCACGAAGTGAGCGAGCGGAGCGAGCGTGCCGTGGCAGCGGCCGCCGAGTGCCAGAACCAAATCGCTTTTAACAGTCAAACTCATACATTTCTACAATACTTTGGTTAAATGTTGGTGATCATTTACTTTTGGAGGTCATTTGCTATATCTGGAGGATCGTTAAACATAAACCGTTATTAATTGAATAAATCGGACTGACTTTCACATGAAGTATGAAAGTCCAAAAAAATAAGAACAAAAAATATTCTTGAGCAGAAGGAAATACGGACAGGATTGAAAATCAAGATAAAATAAACTTTTGACTTATGATCTGAAATACTGTAAAGTGTTACTTACGTTGTATTTGTTTTTGTGTCTTTTTAGAGGATATGAAAATATAATAGTGTTTCTACTTTTGTTGCTACCTTAAACTGGACTGTCGTAATATTGAATGCAGGGAGTACACAAGCTACAACAATCTATGATAGATTTTTAACTTAATTACAAAAGAATAAGATTTAAATTCAAATGGGAAAATTTTACATTTTGGGATAACTTGAAGTGCTGTCGTTTATACATATTATTGATCACTACTGTATTTGTACTAAGTTCCAGTTCTTATTAATTAAAAAAACTTATATTCTAAGTTTTATACACAAAGTCTAACAATTCTCATTTACAAGCTTTCACAAATGAATACCTACGATTATAAAGCTAGATAAATAATTATGAACCAGAAGCGAACACCATTCAATAAGCCAGCCACCCATCCATCCTCACACTCATTAGCTGACACAAACATTTTAAATGAATTCCCGCACCGACACAGAACCAACACAAAGTAAACGACTTCCACCAACAGATTTGCGAATATTTTCCAAAAACAAGAGAAACTAATAAAGCAATTAACGCTCATCAAACAAACTGGCTGATTTTACTATACGTGCGAGCGAGAAAAAAGATGAAACGCTGAAGAGGGAAAGAGAGGATGTAGTGTCACCAAGTAGATACGTGTAGAAGGCTAGCTCCGTCGTACATAGAGCAATAACAGGTGCACGCACACATAGACGTGTGTTCGTAGGACGATGTCACTGACGATGATACTACATAAATGTACTAGTATACATCTGGTACACTAAACGAAAAGTCTAGTAGAAAACCAACGTCAGGCATTAATAGTTGTCTAACCTGAACCTATTTGACGCAGCCATGTGGCACCCAAAATGAATATTTATTTTCTTTTTTGTTTTTAATTAAGCTATATTACTCCATGATCATCTTCCTGCCCTTGTCGTGTGTGGCTGTGTTACTTGGAGACAGCGCAACACGTTGTCTTCTTCCATTGCGCCTTGTCAACTGTCATGATAGGAGTGACTCTCTTCTCTTTCATAATATATTCCCATACCAAGACAAACCATTCTCTTCAACTTTTCTGTCACTGGCACCACTTTCAAACTTCCTGTAATATATTCATTTCTCTAAGCTATATTACTTAAGCATTATCATGATAACATCTTATCTTTCTTTCTTACTGCGTGCGTTTCGCTCGTTGTACGGAGATAACCTTCTACAGCTCTCTGTTCGGTGGTAGTGTCATTCGCTTTGTAAGCCAACCCTTTTGAGGGTGACGATGAGTCGAGCAAGAAATTAATTAATGTTTGGATGGTTTCGGATTATGTTCGTAAGTGGTTCTTGTGCTAGATATTGTTATAGTCGGGTTTAATGGCGCTGTGATAGTGTCAATCTAGTTCATTGTTGAACATGTTATGGAGGTGCGTGAATTGACTATGATACTTTAATAGGTAGTTATATGTTTTTATAATATTTTTTATTAATATAGGATTTTATTTTATGCAGAAATAAATAAGTAATGAGTTATTAAATGTCTTGTCGTTGTGCTACAAATTTAAATCAATAGATAATTATGTAGGCACACAAATTAACACTGGTACCAACAATCTAAATAAATTAGGTACCACAATGAGGAAAAAACAGATGACAGTACAATTTTATGTCGTAATTAGGAATGTCCCAAATAAAATCACAAATCACGGCCCCCCTATTCCGGTCGCCGAAGAGAACAGTTTTTCATCGTATTTTTTCCATAAAATTTTCTTCAAAGAAAACAGCCTAATTATACTAAAAGCTTAATTGCCGTCCAGTCTCCGAGCATTACACCGTTTCAGCCTGAAAATATTTCTAGAAAATTAATTTTACATTTTAACGTCAACGGATAATTAATAATGAGATATTATTTTTATACTTTCAAAAAGATGTTTTACTTTTCAATATTTCAATTGGAAAACGTTTTCCTTCTCGTATTTAAATAATTCATTTTCCTTCTTCGAATCGAACTCTTGAATAACTCCTATTGACATTTTATGAAATTGCCAACGAAAGCGATTCATTGCGGGAGATAGTTTGGGCTGATATCACAGTAAGTACTTATTTCATCTTTGCCTTTCAATTGATGGGGTTCAAGTATCTAAGTTGGGAAACTTATTGGAATGGAACCTCGTCAATTACAAGTTTCCGGAATCAGAGAATAATTTTCTTCTTCATTACGTTACGTATCCCAGGGTCTAAAGGTTATCAGCATTTAATAGAATTATCTGTTATTTATTCATGGATGGGTGAAAATTCGTTTCATGCCGACCCCGTTCGTGCCTCGAAAAGAGCGTAAATTTGGTTCCGGCTGTCATTAGTAGAACTTTGACATGTTATGGGTCAGAAGTCAGAAAGTCTGAAAACCAGTCTTACCAAGGGTATCGTGTTACCCAGTAACTGGGCTGTGAAGGTCGAACAGGCAGTCGCTCCATGTAAAACACTGGTATTCAACTGCATCTGGTTAGACTGGAAGCCTACCCCAATGTAGTTGGGGCTACGCAGATGATGATCCAGTATGTATGTCATGGTTATGTTCGCCTGTAGATATGTGTTTAAACATGTATAGCCCGAAACAAGCGTAAGTGTCTAAACACACTATGCCGAAGTTACGCGACCGAAGTTCGGCGGCTGATTTTACGTTCCGACGTATTCGGCTGATATGACACACCATAAGTGCCGATCTTACGCGGCAGAAATTCAGTTCCGCAACTTTGTGTGTGTGTACCTATGTTTTCAACCGACTTCAAAAAAGGAGGAGGTTATCAATTCGTCTGTATTTTTTTTTATGTTTGTTATCTGATTTCTTTGGACTGGGTGAACCGATGTTGATGATTCTTTTTTTATTTGAAAGCTAGTGCTTCCCGTGTGGTCCCATTTTAATTTGGTCCAGTTCTGACAATGGCATCCATGAGAAAACCGTATAAGCTTTAAATTTGCATTATAATGACACAACAAATCACGTGCGTCATGCGCTGACAGAAGCGAAATGAACACTACGGACGGACACGCGGGGCGCGGGCGGCTCCCCGCTGCTCCCCGCCCCCGGATCTTCGTCGGCAATCGAACCGAACTTCGGTCGCGTATAACGTGTGTTCACAGAATATGTTGCCGCTGAACTTACGCCCGACCGAAGTTAGGCTGTACGCTATGATGCGACGTAATTTCGGCATAGTGTGTCGTCAGTAATTCAAATAGCATTGCAGGCGTAATTGTACTGAACTTCGGTCGCGTAACTTCGGCATGGGTTAAAGTTTAAGGGCGACGTACTCTTAAGATGAAACAAAATGCTAAATTACTAACTAGCCGTGTGGTGCCGGCCAGTAATAGCACCACCCCATTTCTACTCGTGGGTGTCGCAGAAGGCGACAGAGGGATATTGACCAGAGGATGGGCAGCAGCGTCCTTCTGAGTACCATAACACCTACTGCGATCGACAACATCCATCGGCCAAGTATGGTGATAACGGCTGAACCCCCCCTTGGGAGAGACCTAAGAAAGCAGTAAGCGTCTGATGATGATGACTGAATCAAAAGTCCAGCATTGTCAAAATTTTTAAAACAGTTGAAGATTTTCAGTCTACAGAATGGCCAAATCATTCGATATTCTATTTGAATTGAAAATCCTAAAGTATTTTACAGAAATATGTAACAATAACCGAAGATATGTTACAAAGAACTGGGTTTAAGCAGAGCACGTTACAGCCTTCGGGGATTGCACAACCTCGCACAGTTGCAACGTGAGCAGCGTCTGATGTTGCAGCAACGAACACGTGAGTAGGGTTTGGGAAGTCTCGACATTCTTAAAGTTCCGGGACACTAGATATCGGGACCTCAAGTCCTCTCAGATTGAATTATGAATTAAATTAATTTATGGCGAAATGTATCAACTAAAAAATATCAGTTAAAATCGACATGTATCTAATTATATTTGTATACTTTCTCGTTTTAATAGGTGTCGGTAAACAACTGACTTCAATTTGTCGAAATTGATCTAGTGCTTTTAAAAAAATCAACAACGTCCAAAAAATTATACATAGTTTTAGTTTGTGGTTCCTTCCTCAAAAGTTTTGATCAGGACTTTCAATCTCTGTTTTAACTGTGTTGCCATTTCATTATGGATTTGGATGCTAGGAAAGTACTGAAAAGCGGAAAATCAAAACCTTTTTTTCTTGCATCCTTCCTTCCGAAACTAAAGTCATATTATTATGTGTTCTGTGCTAAAGTTATTTATAACATTTTAGTTTATGAAGGCGGTTGTCTTTTCTGTAAAAAAAGGTTTAATTTCAACAACCGTATCTCGTGTCTCGAAACGAAAGTCCCGGGACTCGAGACAATTAAATTTACAAAAAGTGTTCGAGTCACGAGACGTCCTGCCTAAACGATACACGTGAGCGTGATTACATCCTTGCCGACTGACGTAATAGGATCCGGCTGATCTTTGAACGGTTGCGCAACAAAGAATTATTATTCTATCTTAAATTCAATCTTGAGACGGTAATAGGTGCACGCGATAGGTACCTACTGAAATTGATAAGGTCAGACGGATCGGAAGGAGTAACTAACCTCAAGTTTTACAATACTTTCTAGAAACTTTTAAGGGCAAACTTCTCCAAACTTTTATTCCTATAACTCTTTTGTCGGCGGAATAAAAATGATTACTTAGTTACTAATGGTTTTAAAATATGTGTATCTGACTGTGGTATCGTTTCTTGCCAACGGATAGACCGATTTAAATACGGTATTTTTAATAGAAATCTGCTGATGGAAAACTGAAGATCGGGTAGACCAATCCGATGATATCAGAATATTTCCATTATGATGAAAGAAATTTCTGACACAAAAGTCGTAATTCTAGCTAAGTTAATGAACTTATTACTTTCAATTAAAATTGTTAACGTAGTGCGTAGTGTGTCTTCTTGTAATTTAAAAAGTTAAAATATAATTTTACCTTTTTTAGGACAATCTAAAATCGCTTTAATCAGTGTTTTTTTTTACTTGGATATCATTGGTTAGACGAACTGAACGCTGTGTTAAAATTTGTCCACCTATTTTAATTGGACCATTTTCATAAGTACCTAAGGTAAAAATAACGGCTAAGACTAAAATTTTTTGTCCATTAACAGAAACCATAACAAATTGACACAATCACCTCGACACAGGCATCTACTGAAAATGTATGATGATAACTACGTAATCGCACCCGTGACACGGTTCCAATCAGTGTTCCCGACATCTACGACCTTCCCTAGCCGTCCTCAGGGACACGCCGGGTGTGAGGCAACGGCGGAGGAAGAGGAGGGAGGAGTCCATCAAACGCAGGCCAAATGCTGTCATATCTCGCACTCGATATTTTACGAAGCGATGGAGCTGCTGCTGACGTAGCAGTGGGGCGGCAGTAGCAGCGATTGTGGAAATGTATGACGATGGATTGTTGAAATACTTCATTATCTGCCTAGCTTTTTTCTAACTATGTTGGGATTAACTTCTAGTTTGATTAGATGCAGCTGCAGAATACCAGTGTTTTACATGGAGCGACTGCCTATCTGACTTCCACAACCTAACGCGATAACCTTTGGCTGATGACTGGTTGTCAGACTTTCTGGTCTCAGACCACCCATCTATCCATCCATCACCCATCCAAGGGTCGACTACGGCAAGCGTAACTAGACTTTACCAATCGATCCGCACAGCTTTTAATTAGCGAGTCCTATGTGCCTGATTGTTGAAATATCTACTAGAAAAAAATGTATACCAAGTAAAAATTATCATCAGCATTCATTCTGTAAAATTCTTCCTTTGAGAATTCAGGTGAAGTGTGCTTGCTGAGAGTTGTAGTTAGGATGATAGATAACCTCAAGCGCACTTCAATTAAATAAACAGCGAAAGATTTGTACAGAATAGAACGGTGGTGAGAGAGGTGAGTAGAGGTGTACCTTGGTGACCATCGTTCATGGACAGCGTTGGATTTACACAGTCTGGCTGAGTTTCTTTTTAGAGAGCTTTTCTACTGCTGGAGTTGATGATGTTGGAAAGAAAATCTAATAAACGTCTAATGTTGCGGACACCACCACTTTCAGAGCAAATGACTCTTAAATATGTCAGTCAGATGAAGAATCAGACAGAAAAATTTAATTATTTTATATCTTTCACGTAACTCGCTGAAACTGTGACCGCGCTCACTAAAAGGGTGCACTTCAGATATTTGGAGAGTATTCACATCAAGTACATATTTTTACGCACTGTACCTACCTAGTGTTTACTGACGATGTTATGTACAAACGAAGTGTCCATTCTGTTATATTTCTGTTGAGATCGCGTTTTATTTTATGTTCGTAGGCAGAATGTGTGACCTTGCGAACGTCTTTTGTTTTTTATAACATGTCTGCGATTAGGTTTTGGCAGCTTGACATTGTTTGAAATCGCGCGGTTTGTAAGGTAGTGTCGCCGAAGATGGCCCGGGTCCTAGGATAGCCCACATTTAAAAAAATACAGTTATGATTATTCGAAACATTTGAAATTTCGTGGGTGTATGCTATTGGTACTATAGACAATAGTGCAAGTGTGTTTCATTACCGGCGCGTCGCCATTTTGGAGACTGATGGCAGTTTGCTTGTTCATGTCAAGACGATACACTTTTTATTACCTGCATTATCTAAATCCTTTTGAAAATTAACGAATTTAAAACAAATCTCTTTGCTCTAAAATGTGAAAATTCATATTTAATCTATTTATAAGCGAATTACAGGTGTGTGTTACTATTTTATTTCCTTTTTTTGTATTTTTACGAGATTATACTCAACCCGGGTGTAATTTCCTATCATGGCCCATAGTATAATTCCCTTAATGAATGACATCAAAAAAATAAATTTTAGAAAAAAAATCTGATTTATTTTTATTTTTGATAAGTTACTTTCAATATTGATCTCGAAGTTAAATTTTATTTTATTTAGTGGTTTGTTTTTATTTTATAGTTGATTTTCATTTTGATAGATTTAAGATAGCCCACATTTAAATTTTTGGTTGTTTTTTTTTACCTTTTATGAATAATGTTATGGGAAGTATGTTTTTATTTCGATGTTTTATGTTAAAAGTGTTTAAGAGTTTATAATGCATATACTTTCATTAATATTTTTCGGGCCATCTTCAGCGACCAGCTTCCCAACATAGCCCAATAACAAGTTTCTAAAAAGTGTTTACATTTGTGTTAAAATGCCAAAAACTGTACTACTTTTTTAGATATCTTGTTTCTCAAATAAATATATTACAACTTCCATTATCTTTTTTTTTTACTTTACTTATCTGCAAGATTTTACGAGGTTTTGAAATTAAGCGGGCCTTCATCGGCGCCTGTACCTTATTTTCTTATTTGATACACATGGAATTAAGATTGTCAAGTATGATTAGGCTTTGAAAGGATAAAACCATTTTTTTTTAATAAACGATATGTTATTTGCCAATATGTCGTTAGAAATATGTAGTTGAAGTTTACTTAGAAACCGATGGATGTTTTCGAATAAAATTTAATTAAATCATTGAACTGTTAGTTTTATTCTCTATTAATTTATTTTATTTTATTCAAAAAGCATCCATCGGTTTCTAAATAAACTTCATCTATTTCTGACGATCCTGGTCACTTTAGCTTTAGCTTTTCTGACAATACAGAAGCACCTATTCGAAAACATTTTCTAAAACTCGATGCATCCGTATTTACGACGTATCGAGTTGTAGAAGAAGTACGACATTGTAGAGCGTGTTCTTTATCACTTATTCCTGTGTGATAGCTAGCTGACAAAAAGCTGGGAGTCCTCGCAAAGGTGCGAAACTATTTCACGTCGGAACAGCTGCTCAACTTATACCAAGCACAACTTCGATCGTGCTCGTCGTGGAGTACTGTTCGCACCTTTGGGATGGATCAGCAAAATACCAACTGGAGGCGTTGGAAGTTATTGATAGACGTGCCAAGAGGCTCATTAACAATTACTCCCTGGTTAGGGCTAAGCTCCAGAGCCTTGAACATCGCCGCACCGTTGCTAGCCTATCGGTATTTTATCGGGTACATTTCGGAGAGTGTGCTTTGGAATTGCACAATTTAATTCCCCCATCCCCATTCCATCACCGTACGAGCAGAGATACGGCGAAGCGTCACCGCTATATGGTTGAAGTTCCACAGTCTCGAACCAAGCGCTTTGATTCCACATTTATTGTGCGAACTGTGGAATTCGCTGGCCGCCTCTCTGTTTCCTGATAAGTATAATCTGGGTATCTTCAAGGCACAAGTGAACCGGTTCATCCTAGGCAAGCGTGTTCCAACTTAGGCCGCATCATCACTTAAGATCAGGTGAATTGCGGTCAAATGCAAGCCTATTAGATAATAACAAAAAAATAGTCTCTTTCTTATGGTACTTATGTCATATTTTCGATCGGGTACAGTACATGCGGTGATTGGCTACTTTGTTCTCCACACACAGTATGTTGTAAAATTATTGTCCAGTAAAAAATTATGGCGTATCCTTCAACAAATAAACTACATCCCAAGTAAACGTTTACGATGTTTTCAGCCGATAACTAGCTGATACATGGGATATTTTCCTGTTCCCCGAGATCAGCTTGAAGAAAATATATCCTTTTAATAAGGTGTCAAACGTTATTCTCATAAGCTTTGTGAAGCGAGCGGTTGTTGTAAATAGCCTGAGCAGCACTTTGCTGCTTCAGTGGAACTATGTAGACAAGTGATGCAGAAGGCTTACTACTAGCTGCGCTGCGTTAGTTATTGAGAGATTCTGCCTGCTTTGAATAAGGTGCCGTGATTGGTCGATGTCATAATCTAACGATTTCTGAATTGACAACAAGTTTCATTGAAATAGAAGGTCAATTATCTTAATTGGCTAGAGGACACCAACAATTAATCGATATACTTTTTATAAGTGGTCTAAACGGATTCCGCCATAGATATAGTATGGCAATTTGTACTTATGACGTCATTTTGCAGGTAGTAATTTGTCAACTCAATTGAGAAATTATTTATTGGTTTCAATTCAATTAAAAATCTAATTTTGGAGTTCATTGAAAATTATTCTGGTTTTCAATGACATTGATTGTCGCTGAGATGACAATGCAACAAAGTATTGAAGGTTTTTAATTGAATAGATGATAAAAGTCATCTAATTGTCACAATCAATGTCATTTAATTGTCAAAATGAAGGTAAATAAAATAGAGACATTTCTGGGAGATTGGACTGAGATTCGATTCCAAAAAGTTACGATAATTGCCCCCTAGTTTGCCGGTACCGTAACGTACAAAATTTAAACATTAGAAACAGTAAATTATATCATGAAACCTTCATTAAGTTAAATAGCAACCCCAGAGGGTAGGTGCGTAAAGAGGTCATTGTACTCCGAGGCCATAAAACCATACTTACTATGACTAGCAATCTTCTAAAGTCAGCCTTCTGCTTTAAACCTGTCTATGAAATGTGTGTAAGTTTATAGAGATCATAAAATCTGCGCTGTAACGCGCTGGAAGCGATGGCGGAGTATATCGCGTCAGCGTATCAAGCGAAGTGGTTCGGCTTTTACTTTGATAGGACAAAAAGTGGACACATGCATACTCTATACACTAAAGGGTATAGAGTATGGAGCAATATGGTTGAGTGATGACACGAACTAGGTCGTGGTATAACTAATTTTTGATGAATATTTTTCGAGTATCGAAGTGGTCAAGTGGATGATTTTTATTAAAACTGGTGCTGACTTTGTGACAAAAACGGATTATTACGTCAAAGTCAAAGCATTTATTTCAATTAAACCATTTACAGGCACTTTTCAATTGTCAAGGAGTCGGTCAGTTAGTCAGAAAGTTGAAGCTAGTTGCTCGTTCCAAAACATAGGTAGGTCTCTATGGAGAAGAACGAGCAAGAAACTCCACGGAAACTATGACGATAAAGCAAATAGAGTCGCCTCTTTTTACAATACTGGATCTTATAAAAACAAATGAGTGTCAAGGTCCTCACGAGAATTTTTGGTAAACATATGAGCTTGTATCAGTATGTCTATTTAATGACATCTGTCCCGATGCTAGGGATTTACAAAACACTACAATCGTATGACAACTCACTTCACCTAGTTGTTCACCGAAGGAGATTGTAACACAATAGCACTGCAGTATCATGCAGTCTCACGCACACGTGAACAACAAGTCTTATAACGTCATCTGACGCTTCTGTATCTTACGCTAGAAATGTCAGCTAGGCTCTACCGAGCTCATATTTACACATCAAATAACTGACAGAATGCCGAAGTACAGTTAGGTAAAATGATAGCTTATCAAATTTACTACCGTAAATACAACTGTCATTCTTTCAAAGAATCGATTCGAGCGAGTCCATAAAAAATAGAAAAGTAAATGAGTACAGTCAACAGCAAAAGTAGATAATCAAAATCAGAAATTCAATACTAATGAACGGAGTTCGCGTCAAAACTGTGTGGCGTCGAAGTGATTCAAAAGTATGTGTGTGACAATCACATACTTTTAATAAATAAACTAGTAATAAATTATATAAATTAATGTTAGTAAATTAGTATTGAATTTCTGATTTTGATCATCTACTTTTGCTGTTGACTGTACGTATAACATAACAAATAGACTAGTCTGTCAATCTGCTAAACAATTACCTTGAGTTAACAATACACCTTTTTCAATGTTAGTAATGTATGTATAATAATATTCTTTATTTATCACACAACAAATGGTCCAATGACATTAAAAAGCACGACTACACGAAACACTTACAATCCATACTCCATACTTAATGTTATAAATGCGAAAGTAACTCCGTCTGTTAAGCTTTCGATGAAACGGCTAAACTGATTTTGATGAAATTTGGTATGAAGAAGCTTGAACCCCGGGGAAGGACATAGGCTACATTTTAATCCGCAATTTCATCTGCATCCGCGGGAATCGCTATTCACGCGGACGAAGTCGCGGGCAAAAGGTAGTTCTATATAATATGTTAGTAGACAGTTTAACCTATAACCTATGTTAGTACTTATACTCTACTGACCGGGTGGTTTTTATAAGCCTCATTATGTGGCTTTCATCATGCCTATCAGCAATAACTCTCAAGAGGCTGTTGCTACTGCCACGCAATCTGGCAAGAAGACGCATTCTTTGCTTTACGCATGTATGTGTATAATATCCTAGCTAAGCCATCATTATATGCTCGTAGTCCAATGACTTGTTGATAGGACAACGCCCCTAATCCTCATCAATACACGATCAAGTTGGCCAAGAGTATTATTGTTGAGGAACACACAATATAATTATACAATATGGCGGATATAGGGCTTCGGCACGACGGTCTTACTAATCTTTGTTTATTAAGTCAGTGGCCCGACAGTGATAGGACAGTGATGTTGCATATTATACAGGACGCGAAACTCAAGTATAGAGAGCGAATTAGACCACTCTATGTCAATTTTTTCTATGCCAAACGTTTATTTTAAACATTAAATATATCGTATGGGAGTGTATTTTTTGGCAGAAAAAACGCAATTCAAACTCAAAACATTTATTACAAATAAACCATTTACAGACACTTTTAAAATTGTCAAGGAGTCAGTCAGTCAGAAAGTTGAAGCTAGTTTGCATAATTTGAAATGAATGTAAGACGAAGTAACAAGTTGTGCACGTCAAAATAAATCAATTCAAAATAAATTTAAGCATTAGATGAATGATGTTATAGAGAGTAAGGGTTACATCCGGAGCTGTTTATTATGCGGAACTAGTAGAATATATAACTAATTTCCGTGCGTTCAAGCGTTTTTGCCATACCTACATTGATATCAGCTCACTTTTTAGGATCCATGAATTATGTTGATTTCATTGTAATCCGTGGTGCTTGGCAACTGAGCGTCTCCCAGTTGTGAACGTCCCTTTGTGCCTATTGGCCTTGTTCTGTTCTGTATCCTGCTTGATACTGAAGATAGTGGAAAATGTAAGTTGTTCTTACTCGTCCGCTGTTCTTTTCTGATTAATTTAATTGTGGGTTCCAAGACAGTTGAATCGTCTCTCCCGGACTCGTTGAGTTTCATTGTCTCGACGCTTTTCTGGTGGTCGCCACTGTTGATTCTGGCTTACAAGAGTTACAGTGCTGTGAGAATAGTGCAGCGGCCATTTTCCATTAAATAATAGACTGGTAGTTAGTGTTATTATGTGTGAAGGCATTTTCACTTATTATCTATGCAATTATTTAAGCACACTGTATAACACAGCATCCTGTATACTACCAATAAGACCCTGTAAGTGCCAGCAAGTTGCCAGAACAGGACATGCGGCGCAAGATCGAAGGTAGACCATGGTCTGCAGGGAGACGCCACAACAGGCACTGAAGATTGGTATCATCTGAGAACCCCCACCTTTGAAGATTCTCTCTGCTCTGCTGGACGGACGACCTGGGTGCGGAGTCGGTTTGAAGTTTTCCAGATTGACCACGGCAACGCATGCCCAGATGAGAGAGTCTCCGATGGCTGTATGAAATGTTTAGCAGGTTTAAATTTATCGCACCAAAGATCGCATCTTTCTGAGGTATTGCCATCGAATGGACTCAAGCATCTAAGAAAAAAAATCCAGGTCTCTGGGACACAGAGCAATAATTATGCAAACCTAATGACTGATAAGATAAGATAATTTATTTCGCAATTATGGGTACAGTACTTGATGTCAGATACAATATAGAGTTCAGCCACATTTTGCCATTAGGTATGCGAAAGGTACAAGACCAGCCACGAACAGAATGATTACATACACATTACATTCAGGCGTAAGTTGGATCAGCTAATGGCGTTGCCAGTCGAAGAATCTGTCTAAAACAAACATACTTACAGACACGCACATTATACACACTCACATACATTTATATCTTATATAAAAAAATCATCTGTACGTGTGTATGAAAGTGAACTCCTCCTAAACGGCTGGACCGATTTTGATGAATTTTTTTGTGTGTGTTCCAGTGGATTCGAGAATGGTTTAGATTCACAATTGGACCCGGTAGGTGGCGCTGCAGTCGAGCGGTAGGTTTTTTTTTTAAGGGCAGGACAAAGTCTGGAGGGCCCGCTAGTTATATATAAATGTATGTGTGTGTGTGAGAATAGCACCATCCCATATCTTCCCGTGGGTGTCGTAAGAGGCGACTAAGGCACTCACCAGATAATGGGCAGCAGAATTCTCTGTGCCTTTGTAACAACCATACTGCGATCGCCAACCCGCCTGCCAAGCGTGGCGATTATGGCAAAGTATAATTAGGATAAGGTTAAGGCAAAATATTGGGGAAGGCCTATGTCCAGCAGTGGACGTCTTTTGGCTGGTCTGTCGACACGGTTGGCGCAGTGGTTCAGCGATCGACTGCTGCGCTGTGGGTCGCGGGTTCGATTCCCGCACGGAACAAATATTTGTATGGCCTACAGATATAGTCGTTCCGGGTCTGGCTGTTTGGTGTGGGGCAAAGTTAAAAAAAAAAAAAAAAATGAATGATGATGATGATACATTTTTATACACACATGATACATAATATCTGTGTTTGCCATCAACGCTAAGAAAACAAGTAAGTCGGCAAACAATTATTTCGGTTGTTATTTTTTCAACTTTTATGAGATTTCCCGACAGCGCTAAAGTTTGGCAGTCTGTGTGTTGGAAACTATCCGTGACAATGTAAGTTTGATGAAAAAGTAATCGATAGCTCCCGAGAGGATAAACAGCTCTGGTTCCTTTTTATAGTTTAGCTTTAGGCGAAATGGATTTTGTGTTTTTAGGGTAAAAACGAAGCTACGTACGTAGTCGAGCTCTCATTTTATTAATGTCACTACTATTACTATTATAATATTGGTTACCCTTACACCTTTTTGATATGCGTTAAAAGAGCATCGTAGTAATTATTATTATTTCCATTTATTATTCCTATTTACACATAATTCACATTTTTTAATATAAAAAAAAAAAACATTTAAAAATATAAAAAATAGTACCTCACCGGTATCGGGAACAGGGTCCAAGCTACCGGCGGTCAGGGCTCCAGAGAGAGAAACCTCCTGACAATGCGGGCCGTGTCCAGAAGTACTGTTATGTTATTCTGTAAGAACTCACTCCAGTTCTCACTTCTGATTCCGCGGTGAAAACTGTTATAGGTACTCTGTAACTCAATGAAAACTACACTAGCGCCACTAAGTGAGAACATAGGTGAAACGAACCATTATTTCGTTACTATTTTTGCGAATACCAAATACTTTTCACTGCAGTTAAGTGAAATCGGAAATGAGATAGGATTTGAATTCGCGGGTGAATTCTTACAGAATTGCACTGCTGCCTTCTGAATCAAGCCCTTGATCCAGCCGCCTAACGAGAGCCTCCTTAGATGTTGGTTGAGGCTCTTGGCAATTAAGCCATTCGCTGTAACAACTATCGGTACAATGATCGCTGAGTCCACATTCCACATGTCGACAACCTCATGGGCCAAGTCAAGATACTTTATCTGCTTGTCTTTCTCGGCCTTCACGAGGTTTATTATTATTATTAATCCTTTATTTCAGGCAACTAAGGCCCATAAAACACAATACATACATAAGCATAAAAACAATAATTATAAACTAATACTTATTTTAAAACAATTAACTTTGAAACTACTGCACACGAAGGGACGGCGTCGTGTTACGCTGCGAGGTGTCACGTAGCCGACCGCGGAAACGCCGATACAGCACAGCTTTCAGTCAAAACTCTTCCTTGAGGAAAGTCATTGGTTGGAGGTCACAATGTTGAGTCGGAACACGCACTACGAACGACTTGAAATGGTTGTTGTTGAGTAATGTTACCTAAGTACATTTAGCAACCCTTTGATCGTGTCGCCGCCCGGTACACTCCCTCTCAAATTAGTAAGACTCGACGACCGAGACATACTCTGACCGACCCTGACGATGCTATTACTCGCCTCCAGGAGAGAAATAAGGCCACCAGTACAATAAACAAACACAGACACAGACCGCCGTCATTCCGTCCTCGCCTCCGAGGCCCGCCACGACGACCCCGTACGTCCCCTCCCTCCTCCTGGAGGCCCTAAAAATAATCATTTCTAAGACACCACAGGAAAGTCCGGATAAACAGCCGACAATCTCCTAAAAAAAAAAAAAAAATTACATTTAGCGAAGGGACATACAACATCACGCTTCCTAAAGCTGTAATAAAGCTAGTATCTGTCAATTGCGATTTAAATAAACGGACCAGTGAATAGTTAAATTGTTAAATATTTTTTTCTTCGACTATAGATCGGATATAAATACTGGAATCTGGGGTATGATTCTGTAAGAACTCATTTTAAACTTCGAATCTGAATCCGCTGTGAGTTTTTTGATTGGCATTTTAAAAACTCGGTTGATAGTTCGAATTTACACTAGCGCCACCCTTGCGAGCGTGTCAGCGAGTTGAACTAAATTGACAGGGTGATTTTGACAGATAAAGTATGAGATGACGTAAGAAGTGGCATTCTGTAATGTAATTTCCCCGTCACGTCAACGCTTACTTCGCACTTGAACCCGATTTAAAGTGTCAAATATATCAAGGTCATTCTGAACCTTATGCAAAGTGAGAGTGAGTAGCGATGTGAAATGCGAGTTGTTGTTTGAATTTTACAGAATCGACCTACTGGATGGAGTGCGACCATTAACTTTGCTTGTTGAATAATGTTTGCATCCCGACATAAGCTGCTGTGGTCAGTCAGAGTTAGTCCTTCGGGCAAATGAAATTAAACAAGTTTTTTTCCCAAATTAAAAACGGGTCCATCCAACCAATGAAAAATTACAATAATAATGAATTGGTCAACTCATCCCCCGGGATCAGTTTCGAACGGGATCAGTTGACTAAAGAGGGTCGTCACGGGTAATCATATTTATGATTACCCGTGACGACCGTTAGAGATCTATGAATGATGCCACGACCAACGGTTTACCTACGTGCTATCTGGGGGGCCTCGGTATGAACTATGTAGGTCACCCATCCACGGGCAGCCGCGACAAGCGTCGCTTAACTATGACCGATCCATCTTATTTTAATTTTATTTCGACCAATTACATAATAGGAAAACATAAAAAATAAAAAAGTTTTTAAAAAAAAAAGCGAAAAATAAAAAGTTTGTTCAAAAAAAAAGAAAACCGCCTTCAAAAACTAAAAAGTGACAAATAACTTTAGCACAGAACACACATTACTTACTATAATTTCGGAAGTCGGTGCCAATACATAACAACAAACACAAAGCCACCGCCACCGACTTCCGTAAGTAAAGTAATGTGTGTTCTGTGCTAAAGTTATTTATCACTTTTTAGTTTTTGAAGGCGGTTTTCTTTTTTTTTGAACAAACTTTTTATTTTTCTCCTTTTAGTGTTGCCCTAACATCCAAATCCATTAAGAAACGGCGACACACTAAAAAGAGATTGTAAGTCCTCCAATGATTGAAGAAACTAATCCGCCGTCTAAGTATTTTTTTTTGCGAATTTGTTGATTTTCTCAAAAAGGGCTGTATCAATTTTGGTAAAATTTATATGGGACCATTTCGGCACAAACCCCTTTCGCACAAAAAAATAATTTTGCAAATCCGTCTATATATGACAGAGTTATGCCCGAATATACATAAAAATATATATATAAACATTCGAATTGATAACCTCCTCCTTTTTGAAGTCAGTTAAAAAACAAATAAAACATAAAAGACTTTAAAAACATAACAGAGTTAAGATACTCATCACTTTTATAAATTACTTTCACAGTACATCTGACGTACCAATAAAATCGTCTATTCATCCGCAAACATAACAAAAACAAATAAGGTTATTTAAAAAAAATATAACGTTCCCAGTTCACTACATGAATAAAAGCGTAGGTAACGCGTGTGCTAATTTTTTTTTTGTGTAGAATAAAACTGTGTCAGTTTCGTTTAACTCAAAATTCATTGAGGGCATACAATTACTGTTTTCATGACAAATACCTCGGACAGAGCTTAAGCATTGCCATCCAACGTAACGCAGACACGTTCACAACACATTCCCAGATGAAGGCGATGTGGAGGAATTTTTTGATGCCTTATTATATTCGATTTTTTATTTAATAATTATAGGTTTTTCTTTTTTATTACACGTATGACAAATATGTAGTATGACGTTGACGTATGTACGATGAGTTGTCCGTATGGTGTCGGACGTAAAGAATAGCACCATTCCATATCTTCCCGTGGGTGCCGTAAGAGGCGACTAAGGGACTCACCAGAGAATGGGCAGCAGCGTTCTCTGTGCCTTTATAACAACTTCTGCGATCGCCAACCCGCCTGCCAAGAGTGGCGATTAAGGCAAAACCCCCCATTTTGGGGGAGGCCTATGTCCAGCAGTGGACGTCTTTCGGCTGAAACGATGTAGTATGACAAATTAGTAATTTTATGCCAAACTTCAATTACAAAAAGCGACTGTCATTTATAAAACTTTTTTCATAATAATTGTCGACTCTCAGCCCACTTCACCCAAGTGACTGATGATAGCCGATATTAAAATGTTTGAGACAGAAACTTTCCGCTTGAAATATTTTGTAGAAAAATTCAAAACACTGTATTCTGTCTATTTATCAATGGGCAGATCATTAATCAAGATTGATTAATTTCTTCAGCACTGATCATTTGTTTTATGTACTGCTGAATTATTCACGATGACGTCACCGGCTGAATATTTTAAAGTGCGACGTCGAATGTTGGGCTTCGAGCAGTTTTCCATAATTTTGGGGGAGTTTGAGTTCTCCCCTTTCCCCCTGGAATAACAGTTAGTCATCGAATTGAAGTGGAAATCTTTCTGTATAGTAATGGATGTATGTTTTGGGCTTTTGTAGGATTCCGTAGTTCTCAAGCTCATACATTTTTGTGGTGTTCTTTGAGAACCTGAGAATGGTGATGAGTTTCTATAGGAGTTCTTGTGTTTGTTTAAAATGTGTGTATTTCAATTGCCAATTTACTATGGAGCGCAACATAAAAATAAAATAGTTAATAATAAACGCCTTTATCAAAAATTTTAGATATTACATTTGATCTTATAACTTCTTATGTACTGTACTATTAATATTAAACATGGTTGTTTATGAAAGCAACGTAATTAAATGTTATTATTTATATGGAGCGCAACATACTGGGTGTTCAATTACCCGACCGCGTTCAAAACACTATGCTGGGCTCCAAAACACAGCAGTGCAATTCTGTAAGAATTCACCCGCTAATTCGAATTTCCGACTTCAGTTACCTGCAGTGAAAAGTATTTGGTATTCGCTAAAATAGAAACGTAATTAATAGTTCGCTTCACCTATGTGGCGCTATCGTAGTTTTTATCGAGTTACAGAATACCTAAAACAGTTTTCACTGCGGAATCAGAAGTTGCTGTTGAAGAAGCTGGAGTGAGTTCTTACAGAATAACATAGCTGGTCGTTGATGTGGCTCAAAAGGCTGCCCAGCTTAAATGCGACTGTGCTGGACGTGTCTGTCGTATGCCGAATGACCTATGGGCTCTTAAATCCCAAAATTGGTGCCCTGAAATAGCGAAACGCCGTGGACCAGGACGACCAGGACGGCTTCCTTAAGGATTGCCAAGACATAGTAAAAGGTCGAGACCGATGAAAATGAGGAAGGCCTTAGCCCTAAGGAGGACAGTACATGCTAAATATGTATAATAATAATTCTAATTCATGTACAGTCCAATCAAATCAACATAGAGGTAAAAAAGTTAATACAAAAATCACGAAATCTATACTCCATTTACAATAAGATTAGACTTTAAAATTATCCTTTTTACAGTCCCTTCAACCGATTTTGACTTCTATTCCATAGGCTTAAGCATGACATTAGAGGCAAAAAAGTGGTTACAATAACAATTGTTTACTGCAGCTGCCGTTTGTCATGCCACCAACGCAATATAAGTCAAAATCGGTTGAACGGACGGTAAAAAAGGTTTGTGTATATGTCTAATCTTATTGTAAACGGATTATACGTCAGTCTAAAGTCAGTTTTTGTGAACTTTGCTGCGATCGAAATAAAGTTCCAAATAGATAAACTGTTTCAATGGTTTAAGTTAGAACTAAAGTTAGAATTCGCTTTGCAATGAGTCAGGCTGTGTCTCTGTGCGTTTTTCCATTCTACTTAGAGAAAATCTAGAAGTCCAAGTTACCTTGTTTGAAGATTATCAACGGTTCTCATCTTCTCATCTACTTATTATTTCGCGTGTGCAGCCGAGTCGTACGAAGCACGTACAGTATTAGGGTTCCGTGGTAAAAGGTGCTGCCGAAGCAATTACGGCCTTTTGAGAGACCGGCTTATGGTGAACACTGAATGGTCTATTTACGAAGTTATGTAAGAGGGTGTTGCCAATGGCGAACGGTTTTTGTGAAGAAACTTTGTGTGTTTGGTTATCTGATCTTAGAATGAAACACCTTTTTATTTGTATGCCTTGTAGCTTGGCATACAAGGAAGGTGAAGTTAGTAATTTTACATGTCAAACTGCCACCCTCAGAGACGTCACATGATAATCTGACAACACGGCTGGCGCAGTGGCTGAGCGATCGACTGCTGCGCAGCGTGTTGCGGGTTCGATTCCCGTCCAGGGTAAACATTTGTGTGATGGGCACTTCTGTTTGCCTTGTGTCTGGGCGTTGTTTATCTCTGGTATGTATTTAAAATATATTTGTGTATGTATATCAGCTGTCTGACACCCATGGTACAGGGTCTCCCTAGTTTGGGGTCAGATGGCCGTGTGTGAAATGTCCCCACATATTATTATTATTATAATAATAATTAATCATTAACTTTAATTGACCAACATAACTTGGCACATGTCAACAACATTAAAATTTTCTCAATCTGTCATATTTTTGACTGACAGCGTTTCAATTAATGTTGGTCGATTGACTATTATTAAGTGACGTCCCTGAGTACCGCAGATAGTGTCACTCTGGCTAATGCTGTCAAGCTTGAAAATTGTAGCATATCCTCTTTTCCTTTTGTTCTGCCAACTGATTTGATACCCAAATAGAGTCGACACGGTTGGCGCAGTGGCGAAGCCATTGGCTGCGCGTCGTAGGTTCGATTCCCGCACAGAACAAATTATTTGTATGGCCTACATTATAGTAGTTCCGGGTCTGGCTGTTTGTGTGTCAGTTTATACGTTTGATCCACGGTACAGGAGAAATTGCCAGCGTGGGGCAAAGTTTTAAAAAAAATATATCATCGTCATCATTTTGCTGCCCTCATCCCATGTTACTGGGGGTAGGGACCACACGTATTTTTCTTTTTGAAAAAAAAGTAGTAGTATAATATAGTGTAGAATAACAAAATGGTGTCCGGAACTCCACGTCAAGGCGCGTATTTTGCGTACAAAAAATAATAACTAAGCTAAATACAGATAGCTATATACAGAACCTAGTTCATTCAAAGTCCGATTCTAACTTCACGAGTTCTTTTTTGTATTTTGTTTAAAGTTGTCTGGCGTTCTGCCAGCTCTCTTAAATTAATCAACAATTAGCGCGACGTGATTTGTTCAGCGTTCTGTCAGATATTCACGGAGTCTCGTCTTTTACTGTTGTCACTGATTAACATTTTTGATTCATTGCATCGGACTACTGCATAGTAATTAATTGTGTTATCGTGGTAAAGAGTAAGTTGCCCAGTAAGTAAGTAACAATGACATTAAATAGGTCTAGGTTTGTAGATGGAGTTTCAAATAACAATAGACATAACAGAATTGAGTATCTATTTACTAAACTCTGACACATCTGTAGTATTTTTAAGTTATTTATCGATATCACACTGCAATAATACATTGAATGTCGTGATGGCCCAGTTGTCAATTTGTCCACCTCTCATGCATGCTGGTATGGGTTCGATACCGGGCAAGTGCCAATGTGACTTTTTCAATTTATATGTACTGTGACGTACTCGGGAACTATATACTTTGAATTAAAGATATAATACTTTAAATAAACTCAACATTGCAGATAGACTAACAAATTACGTCTGTATCTGACAGAGGCTCGTCTATCAGTCGTTGTGTCATATATTAACAACTCCACTGCGCTGTATTCAAACTACACTTACATTTCTAGAAGTTTCCAGAGTGTGCCGACATAAATCAAATAGTTAAAGGTTTCAACCTGCATGCAGAACGGAAGCAACGTTTACAGTACTTTTGTCTCAGACATCACTAGCATCGGTGAAGGAAAACATCAAGAGGAAACCTGCACTTATTGTTATAAGTCTGAAATCGCCGATCAGCCTTGAGCGCACGTGGTGATCAATGATCGTACCTTCTCTGTACGAGACGAGCCTAGTGGGACAGTAATAGGCTGGTATTAGTATTATTATTTACACTGCAGTAACGTGTGTGTGTGCTCTGATACACCACACACGTGTGTATTTCATCACACAGCTGCGTCATAACAAGTTTTACGTGAAGTTGTGAGTAGGTTTTGTTATAAACCGCAGGTCTCACAGTAAGATTTTGAGTGAAGATAGATACCTTAAAAAATTGCAAATAATACCTAACTAAAATCATTGCCATTCATCAAGCAGAAATGCTTTATAACTACAAACAAGAAAGTAAAATAGATTTCTTCGCTTTTTAATGCCTACTTCTTGTCATACAAATAAATTATGAAACGGTAACACCAAACGATTTAAGTCATCCTTAATTTTTCACCCGAGGTATTTACATGAAATTTATAATTATGATACCAACTTTGAGGCTTACCCTACCCATTACATAAATAATTTTTGAAATCGGACTACACGGTAAAAAGTTACGTATCGAATTGAAAACCTCCTCCTTTTTTAAAGTCGGTTAAAAATAACGTTGACAGTTTAACAGTTTTTTAGAGCTTCACTGAAACTTCTCAGTACCTCTTACTGAAACAGAAACTGCAAGTCAGATTGACTAAAGACGCAAGCAATTTGCTCTAAAACCACACAGCATTCAGAACATCACATTACAGCTATATCTACATGATGTCAGCATCGCTCCACTCTCCGCGCGTCGTGGTGCACAGCTCAGTCGGACGAGTTGAACATCGTCTTCACTTGTTTAAACAAAAAGAACCATCTTAACTAGTTTACGTGTATAACTTAAAAATAAAGGAATGTTTCTCACCACACAAGCAAAACAGAAGTTCTAAAACTCTCGCGAACATAAGCTATGCAGTAAAAAGGAAGGTAAAAAATCAACAAAACTTAACATTTACTTAATTTTTAACCGATATGTTTTTTTATAAATAAACATTACAAGCTAGAACCAATATTATGATATGAATTCCAATCATCTATGAATACGACAGGAGCTCATGACTAAATAAAAGTCATACAGATCAATCGGTCATGGTTCAACTACGCTTGCCGCGGTCTGTCAGTGGATGGGTGACCATCCATTTCATACCGAGACACCTTCCTGCCTCGGAAAGCACGTAAAGCTGTCACTGTCATTCGTAGATTTTTGGCAGTCGCTATGGGTATTCAGATACTAGAAAGTCTGACAACCAGTCTTACCAAGGGTTATCGTGTTACCCAGTAACTAAGTCGTGGAGGCCAGATAGGCAGTTGCTCCATGGAAAACACTGGTATTACCATAATATAGTTGGGAAAAGGTTAGGCAGATGATATGAATACGACAGTCGTTAATTTTCTTCTGGAACAGTTTCGAAATTTCTTTTGAACTGTCTCTTTATCTTGCTTGAGAACAATGAGACTTCTGTTCCTTCTCACAACACGCCATTACCGTCGAAACTTCAGATGAGTTTCTTTATTATTTCTTCAAAGTTCAAAGCGGCGCGTAGCGGTACGGTAGCACATCTCGTAGCCGCGTAGCCACGTAGCCTCGTAGCGGTGTAGCCTCGTAGCACGTAGAGGTGAGTATCAGTTTTACGATATTTTCCAACTTTGTCGATATTTATGAATATTGATGAGCGTTGTCGATGATATTGACTTGTTCACGTTGCTTTTTTGTCGTAGCTTTGACAATTTTTTACAAAATGACACCGGTACTTTGATACCGGTACTTTGATACCGGTTTTTGTGTAGATAAATCCTGTATTCGGCGGTGACTGTTGTATGTGATAAAATATAAGCCTGTTCCTGTTATTGGAGATATTTTAAATCCCGGAAAATTGCTTACAGTTTTATTAAAAGCTATTATTTAACACTTTTAAGAGCTGGTTTTTACCTTGGTTTGAGATTAAACATTGCCAACCAACGTGGCATTGCCGCCAGTCTCTTTGGCACATTTCCAGATACCGGCGATGCCTTTTTGTATTAGTTTAATAGTTAGGTATGAGTTTTTTTTTTTGCTTATAATAGTTATTGTACATAATATAATCTTCTATACATACAAATAAACAAAATTGAAATATCTGTTTTTAATGAATAACAGCTTATTGAATATATTAAAATGTTTACACTTGTCACTAATAATAACAATAAGTAAATTATTATAATTTCATTTTTTTTGTCGGTCTGTCTGTTTATTCCTGCTAAGCTCCGAAACGGCTGGTCTGATTTTGACAAGACTATCACTGGCATATAGCTGATAACATAGACTATTTTTATTTAAAAAAAATCAAACCCCACCGAAACCTAAATTAATGCGGACGAAGTCGCGGGCATTAACTAGTGAATAAATAAAGTGGAAGTAATTTAATTCATGCCTTAATTTAGCAAAAAAAGTAGGTAGACCTTGTATCTATATCATAATCAATGACAGCTATGAAATATAGTATCCATTTTAATGTTCAGAAGCCAAATATTGGTCGTTTTACATTGTTTAACTATTGTGTCTCCTAATTAGACAGTTGAGCTCGTATTCAATTATCCAATAATACTAAATTCAGTGAGCCGTATCACTCAGTCCTTCATTCAAACATCGTGATCTTCCATCGATCGCAACAAGTCCAATCCTAGCACAAAGCCAGTAAGTCGACTGACGTATTCATATAAACATTATAATCATAAAAAGCAATTTACTTTGATAGCCTATATGTCTAGCGAAGGGAATCAATTTGCTCGATATTACGAAATAAAATTTGTTTGATGTCAAACAACTTTTTTAATAATTTCGCTGCGTCTCATCACGTTAGAGAATATTATTTGTACTAACTTTCTTATGTGTATTGTATATGAGTAATAAATGTTTTCATAAGTATAAAAATAGCTTCAGTCTATGTTTACTACGAATATATAATTAACGTGACTTTGGTATTTAACTAGCTACCTGCCCCGGCATCGCACGGGTGCAATGTTGATCAAACTATACATATAAACATGCCTCTTGGATCACTCTATCTATTGATAACAAAAAAAAGAAAACCGCCTTAAAACCTGAAAAGTATTTATCACTTTTCAGGTTTTGAAGGCGGTTTTCTTTTTTTTGTTATCAATAGATAGAGTGATCCAAGAGGCATGTTTATATGTATAGTTTGATCAACATTGCACCCGTTTAGCACACATTACTTTCGGAAGTCGGTGGCGGTGGCTTTGTGTTTGTTATTTTGTATTGCCACCGATTTCCGAAAATAAAGTAATGTGTGTTCTGTGCTAAAGTTATTTATCACTTTTTAGTTTTTGAAGGCGGTTTTCTTTTTTTTTCTTTTTTTTTTTCGCTTTTTAATGTTGCCTTAACATTCAAATCCATTAAGAAACGGCGACACACTTAAAAGAAATTGTAAGTCCTCCAAAGATTGAAGAAACTAAAACGTCGTCTAAGTATTTTTTTTGGGATTTAGTTGATTTTCTTAAAAAGGGCTAGATCTATTTTGGTAAAATTTATATAGGACCATTTCGAAATAAACCCCTTTCGAACTAAAAAAGAATTTCGCAAATCCGTCTATATATGACAGAGTTAAGACTGAGCATAAATAAAAAAAATATGTAATATATTATATAAACATTCGAATTGATAACCTCCTCCTTTTTGAAGTCAGTTAAAAATCCGTTGAGCAGTTTAAAATGTCTAAACATGCATGCTTAGGCGTGCAAGTGTACAGGGGGCCAAGTCTGCTATTTTTATAATTTCGTCATTCCAACCACGACCCCATTGTCATTTTGCTAAAAGTTCGTAATCTGCTAATTTCATAATGGTCGATCATTGTCTTCACAATGACGTTAATGTTAGGTCACTGATCGAAGGAACTGTCAAAATTTTAGCAGATTACCGCCTAAGTCAGTCACTCAGTTGTCATTTTGTACGAGATTACCATTCTTACATTGGAAAGTCATAATGACGCCATTATACTAGTAGATTACCAAACTTGTCAAAATCAACAATTATGAAATCAATGATAGACCATTCTGACACTATTGTAATAGCAGACTTGTGGCCCTGAGGGACAGACGGCGGGAAGGAAGCGAATTTGTCTTATACTATTTTATGATGACTAGCGAGCCGCCCTAGCTTTTGTAATTGTCTATAGCCAGACAACTTTGGTAAATGGATAGAGGTGGTCATGATTGTGACGGATTTTAACTGAAGTGTTTATGAATTTCCTGAAGTGCCTATGACGTTTCTTGATAATTCCTCTTTCTATTGGTGAAATCTATATAAACATCTGAACGGTCGTTTCTGGTATTTTAAGGCACTTGGCTCTCATACATGAGGTTGTGGGTTCCAAACAAGATTGATGGTGATTTTTCAACTCATTATCATCATCATGTCAACCTTTAGACGCCCACTGCTGGACATAGGTCTCTCAAGGAGGGGTTCAGCTGTAATCACCATGCTTGGCCAATGCATGTTGGCAATCGCAGTAGGTATTATTAGTAGGTACTCAAAAGGACGTTGCTGCGATACCCACGGGTAGAAATGGGATGGTACTATTCGCGACCGGTACCACCCGACACTCATGTAGACATTAGCCCAAATAAAAACAAACTCAATACCTCCTCCTTCCTGTGTCTCACTTTAATTTAGACTATGTAGTGAAGTCCACTCCTAGTTATTAGTAATTGTTAAAAAACAAACGTTCTCTATTGATAGTTTGAATACAAGCTCTAATGTTATTGGTGTCAAGCACCATAATAAATATCGCACAAACCCTCACCGAAACATTTCTTTTAACTACAACCATTAACATACATTAAGTGGAGTGTCACGTCTACATCTCACTCTGTGGCCGCCGCGTGTGGGTGACACGTCATCAATCACGCAGTTAGGACACACTGATACGTTACTGCCTACGCTCGTATTTGACTCACGCACGTAAATGGAATTACATTATTTGATAAAGAAATACACACACTTACACATAGTGTACGTTGAAAACGTCCAAAATATTCCTGCAACCCACTGTATTCTTTTAAAATAATACTAAAATTTATTTATTCAGATAACTTTGCTCCATATTATGAAACTTAAACTAGTACAAGATAGTAAGTAGGGACTTAGTCCGCTGCACTAACATCCGTATCAGAGGACAATCGTGCCTAGCAGCAATGGCACTCAAGATGCAGTGGCGACTTCCACGCAACCGACTCATGAATGACGCGGTCTTTTTGCGCCATAAGGCCGCAAAGCCATCTGTGTGTGCGTCAGCAAACATTGCTGACGCGCTACAGAAACGTGGAAGCCGCAACGGCGCCCTGAACGTATTTATTATTATTTAATTTATTTATTTATTTAATAACTTCAAGTGATTAATCAATTTTTATATGTGCACCGACATTTCCCTACCAAAAAAAAATTGACTTGTAATTTTCTTACCAATAAATGTGTTTATCTGTTTATGAGCTCAACTGTCAATTAGGAGACAATAGTTAAACAATGACAAGCGACCAATATTTGGCTTCTGGACATTTAAAGGGTTATTTTCACTGTTTCAAATCTAGACAATATTTCAATGTTCTTTGCAATAAAACTAGAACACTTTATTGTGTGCTTCTAGAATATAACGACTCATCTGTGTTTATGTTATGCGCATTTTTATCATAAAGTATTACTTTACAAGACAGGCTTGACCTAGTGTGCAGTCCATAAGCAAAATGTTTCCTTTGCGTCTTTTTAGAGTTCCGTACCTCAAATGGAAAAAACGGAACCCTTATAGGATCACTTTGTTGTCCGTCTGTCTGTCTGTCTGTCAAGACCCTTTATCTCGGGAACGCGTGGAGGTATCGAGTTGAAATTAAAACCATATACTCTAGTCTACGGTCCCTTGATGCTAAAAAATGAACCTTCTATGTTCACGTGAAATAAAGATAAGGACATTGTCGCAAAAAACGCATTTATAATATTGAGTAGATTAAAGTATGGACAGTATTAGGTATGGATTAGGGCGGGTTGTTTCAAATAGTCGGTTAACATTACATACGGACGGTTAAAAAGTTACTATGACGTGCGATGTTTAACGTTCGTTAAATGTAACGGGTTGTTTCATGACATAAAAATCCGACAGTTAAAGTTATTCAAAAAGAGATTCCATAATATTTTAATGTTTGAAGTAGCTGTTTGACGACACTAAATTACGTTGACTGGTCGGTTATGGTAATAGTAACTTTATGACGTATGATTTTGTGAAACAACCCATTTTTTTAATTCGACGATAGTTAGCGCCATTTTTGACTATTACCGGTCAGTAATGGTTAGTTGAAGCAACCCGCCCTTAACATGTAGGTACAGAACCCTCGGTGGGCGAGTTCGACTCGCACTTGTCCGGTTTTTTTGTAAAGAGTTTTGTTAGACTATAAGGAAATGTGCCATGTGATGACGGCCGCGAATAGCACCACCCCATTTCTACTCGTGGGTGTCGTAGAAGGCGACAGAGGGATATTGACCAGAGGATGGGCAGCAGCGTCCTTCTGAAATGTAAAACAAATGTTTTGGTAAATAACTATTATCATCATAATACACGATATCTATCTATACTAATAATATTATATAAAGCTAAAGAGTTTGTTTGTTTGTTTGTTTGGTTGAACGCGCTAATCTCAGGATCTTCTGGTCCGAATTGAAAAAATATTTTTGTGTTGGATAGTCCATTTATCGAGGAAGGCTATAGGCCCATGCGAAGCCGGGTCGTGTCGCTAGTTATTAATATTTTAGGTGTTGAGAAGTTCTTTACGTGAATGTGATTTTGCAAGTAGGAATATCCATTTACTTTTGTCACTGCGAAAATTCTTTAAGGAATCACAAAAACCTGAAGAAAAACGTAGCTAAACCTAAGTTTATGTATAAGCTAGCTGTAAATTCCTCACCGAACCACGACTTCCTCATAAAGTCTGGCACGTGTTATGCCAGCTCCCCCCCCCCCCCCATATTTCCTGGCGCCGGTCGCCAAACAATGCAGTCAATACTATCGGTTATCAGGTCACTGACCTACTTCCCTACTGCCATTGTCTTTGTTCGTCTTTGGTAATTTTGTTATTGGTTTAATGTTGGAAGGGCTTATTTGTATGCTTGTGTTATGAAGACAAAAAACAGATTTTATTAAAAATTAACTTGTTTGTTGCCATTTTTATAATAGAGTCGACATACTTTCTGAGAATAGAATGATTTATTAGTTAAACATCTTCTTAGCTACCCTTTTACTAAACAAAGCTAACATGTTCCACATGCTACAGGCGTCCTTACAATTCAAACTGGTGACAGTCAAAGTCAACGTCTAGAACACAACAACGCTCTCTTCTACATATTTTTTTTAGGGTTCCGTACCTCAAAAGGAAAAGAAAGAAAGAAAGAAAGAAAGAAAGAAAGAAAGAAAGAAAGAAAGAAAGAAAGAAAGAAAGAAAGAAAGAAAGAAAGAAAAATGTTTATTGAGACAAACCAAAAACACAAAAACAGTTATAAAAGAGTTAACAAAAATTTACAACTAAAATAAAAAACATTATTGTGTGCCCCACGGCTGCACCAAAAAACGAAAAAAGACGGAACCCTTATAGGATCACTTTGTTGTCCGTCTGTCAGTCTGTCTGTCTGTCTGTCAAGACCCTTTATCTCGGGAACACGTAGTGGTATCGAGTTGAAATTGAAACCATAATAATATACTCAAATCTACGGTCCCTTGATGCTGTAAAAAAATCAACCCTCTATGTTAACGTGAAAAAAAGATACGTAAGGATAGAAAGATAAAGATAAAAAGATATCGTGAATAAAAGGCATTTATGATATTAAGATGATTAAAGTATTGATAGTAGGTATGGATTAGTATGGAAGTATGGATATGTACCTACAAATATGTACGGAACTCTCGGTGAGCGAGTCCGACTCGCACTTGTTCGGTTTTTTTTAACGTTTAAAAAGGAATTTCTTGCCCAGTCTTCTCCATAAGAAACTACGAGAGATTCAATTTTTTTCTTTTATGACCTTCAAAAGTGTCTTTTAATGATCTAATTTAAATAAAATGATTTGACTTTGACATACAAACTTACATACACAAACATCCCACCCAGAACAACTACTTGCAGGCCATACAAATATTTGTTCCATGCGGGAATCGAACCCGCGACAAGCAGAGCCACAGTCAATACTCAGCCACTGCGCCAATCGAGTCGTCCAACGCTGTTTGGTGGAATAGGTATGGTGGTCTTAATTCCACGGATGAGTTCACAAAGAACTCTGCTACTACTTCTAGTTTTTCTCATTGCAAACCGCATTACCGCAAATCCGTTTAGGTACTTTTTTCTTACTTACAGACCAGTAGTATAAAAAAGCTTGTAAAAGTAAGCCATTTGCTTAAGGCGACGATATACGACTTTTACAGATTTTAAACTGACAATCACGTCAAAATGTGCAGTGTAAATGATTTGAAAAAAATATATGTTAAACTAGAACATTCTCTTAATCATATAGAAAGTGAATATTTTTGATTAAGTTCATATTAAATAGTTTAATTAACTCGTGAAGTTGTGTCTGATGCGGACAAAACATTGACAATCACACAAAATCTACCAGGTATAATTATCCGAAACTTACACTATCTTACAGACAATTTTATTATCTATCTTTTAGTATACGCCTTTTTTTTAATTTTGAAAGAATACTACTTTTATTCTACTTTTTCGTCTAAATTTTGAAAGTTTTGGACGCAGACTGCGTCCGTTCTGCATCAGTTTTGCGTCCAAAACTCTCAAAGTTTAGTCGAAAAAATTAAATAAAAATAGTATTCTTTCAAAATTAAAAAAAAGGCGTATACTAAAAGATAGATAATAAAATTGTCTGTAAGTTGGTGTAAGTTTCGTTTAATTATACTTGGTAGATTTTGTGTGATTGTCAATGTTTTGTCCGCGTCAGACACAACTTCACGTATTAATTAAACTATATAATATGAATATAATTAAAAATATTCAGTTACTAAGTGATTAAGAAAATGTTCTAGTTTATCATATATTTTTTTCAAATCATTTACACTGCACATTTTGACGTGATTGTCAGTTTAAAATCTGTAAAAGTCGTATATCGTCGCCTTAAACAAAAACAAGCTGCAGTCTTAAGAACAAACAGAATGCAAACGGAATTGTAGAGCAATGGTTTCAGTTACAACAAACTAAAAAACTGTATTATTTAGTGTGTCAGCCAACGTCTGGCGTCGTTGTGTACTGTGAGACATCCAACTTAGAAATAAGAAAGATATGGTAAGTTGTGACAGATTTGTCTCACGAACTGTTTTGCATTGATTGGCACATATGCATGGCAAAATAGTAGTCATCTGCAGAACAAGCGACAGGGCAAATAAAGTCAAAGCATTTATTTAAATTAAACCATTTACAGGCACTTTTGAATTATCAAGGAGTCGGGTCAGTTAGTCAGAAAGTTGAAGCTAGTTGCTCGTTCCAAAACGTAGGTCTCTATGAAAAAAAAACCAGATAAGTGCGAGTTGGACTCGCCCACCGAGGGTTCCGTACATATTTGTAGGTCCATATCCATACTTCTATAAGTACTAATCCATACTTTAATCTACTTAATATTATAAATGCGTTTTTTGCGACATAAACGGCCATATCTTTTTTTCACGTTAACATAGAGGGTTGATTTTTTTACAGCATCAAGGGACCGTAGACTTGAGTTTATTTTAACTCGATACCTCCACGCGTTCTCGAGATAAAGGGTCTTGACAGACAGACAAACAGACGGACAACAAAGTGATCCTATAAGGGTTCCGTTTTTTCCTTTTGAGGTACGGAACCCTAAAACTGAGCAAGAAACTCCATGGCAGTTAAGAGATGACCATTGACAGACAGACATTTGAGTGAGCGGGACAATATGTCATGTAATCCATATTACACAAAGCTTAGTTTACTGTAGTTATAATTTAAGATTCTCATAGCGATATCGTAAATCAACGCAAAATTGCAAGCACTATCCTTAGCGACAAAATAGTGGATATGATAATACCCAGTATATTATCTAAACTAATATTATAAAGAGGTAAGATTGTTTGATTGTTTGTAAGTAGAAGTTTATCTTTCCGAAACACTCAGGTTACACAAAATCTTTTACCAGTAGAAAGCTACACTGGAACATAGTATATCATATTAATTATGTTTTTTGGTTTTTACTTGACATTTTACACGGACGAAATCGCGAAAACAAGCTAGTTATTCATAAACTTCGTCCAGCAATAGGCTGTGATAGAGCAATATAAGCGCATTAACTGTTGTCTTAATGCTTAAGTGAAACCCTCCCTGTACTTGTTATGTCGTTACTTGCGGAACCCTAAATTCCCGAGACAATGACTAACAGCGTGGTGCGCTCTACGCCTTGAGATTCGCTGCCTCAGCAATTCGGCATCGTGGGACCGAAAATTGTGTAACAACAGTGAATAACATTAATTTTGTGTATCGGCGAATCACTCTTGTTTCTCACATCGAACATTAGTCACGCATCGTAGTTTTTAGCAACCTAATTGTAATAATTACATTAATTAAATACTTTAAGTAAATTGTATCGGTTTCTTTTGCAGCCTCGACGGCAGCCGAACGTAATTTACTTATAAACGAGTCACATCTGTTTTATTTCCCTGCTCTGTGTCAGTACATTTGCATTTTCTGTTGTGTTTCCTGTTGTCTAGGAAGTGGTCCGCTCTTTTTGATAACAATGTTACTATTTTACTAACTTTCTCTACTTTTGTATTCGTAGAAATGCACTTAAGTGGTAACCCTTTTGTCTTGAAACAAAACGACCTATACCTCGAAAGAAATTGTAACCACTTTACATGACGAAATCTCTTCACTAAGTTCTTCTGAGGTCTTTATCTTGTAGTGGGACATTTATATGCTGGTATTATTAATATGAAGGAAGAACCTACAGTTCGCTGCGCGCTGTACTAACACGAGTCAGTACAGCACGAAGCGAAGCATTGTTAAAATAAACAAATACTAATACCAATAAAAATTCAAAAGCGAATACAATCACGAGATTGTAGGTATTCGTTTTTGAATTTGTATTTGCTTTTGTGGCTTCACTCGCAGTGTTCCGCACGGTTTACCTGCCTTTTGCTTGATAATATAAGAGTAGTACTTACATATTTATTGAACATTGAAAACCGAAGTATTACAGTCTGTTGGTATAAGATACAAGAAATTACCATACCAGCCAAAACACCGACTCTCCAAGAAAACATTAAAATGGCTACATGTGTAAATTGTTCTATGATAATACTTTGAAAGTTCTTTCATCGTACGGATGCAGCTTCCGACAATTACGCAACATCGCGGCGAGATAAAAGCCTTATTACGCGACGAGAAAGTGAAAATTTGCGTAAATTTTGCACCCGAAGCTATGGGGTGTGGTGCAAGCGAAAAGCGAGAGCGCGCGACATAGAAGTCTGTATTTTCTTTACGGAAAGTTCTTAATTTAATTTGTATGGTTGAATAAGAATTGACCAGATTTACAGGAAAACGAAAACAGCAAAATTACCAATCTCAAGTGGAAGTGAGTGGAGTACATTGCTCTTAGATCTGATGAGTGATACAGGCGCGTGCGACCTTGAGGGTCTACCATAAGGTGGGCTGAAGACCTTGTGAAGGTAAGCATAGGATCAGTCATTGCGGCGATGCTTGAAGCAAGTTTAGCTATGTCTGGTACTGGAAATCCTTCTGATAAATTGAAGATGATGATTTGTTTCACATGATACACGTAATAAGCTCGTGGAGGAGCTCGTGGCTCAGTAAAAGTAGTACAGGTCAAACGGCCAAAGGTTAAGTCACGCTTGCCGTGGTCGGTCTGTGGATGGGTGACCATCCATTTCATACCATGTTCCCTCCGTGCTTTGGAAAGCACATAAAGCCGTTGGTCCCGACTGTCAATCGTAGGTCTTTGGTAGTCGTTATGGGTACTCATAAGCCAGAAAGTTTGACAACCAGTCTTACCAAGGGGTATCGTGTTACCTAGTAACTGGGTTCTGGAGGTCCGATAGGCAGTCGCTCCATGTAAAGCACTGGTATTCTGCTGCATCAAGTTACACTTAAAGCCGACCGCAACATAATTGGGAAAAAGCTAGGCAAATGATGATGATACACGTAATCATATATTAGCTCTGGAAGTGGTTACAGCTTTTATAAATGAATGGACTACCCCGCTTCAGCTCGTGTCTTGCCCCGCCCGCATCTTTCCGCTATCCCGCTTTGATCCGCCACCTGCGTCATCTTTTGATCAGCGTCAAATAAAAACACCACTAATTATATTCCAAGGGTTCGTCTGAAGTAGGTCCGTCCTCAGAGTTGAGTTTAAACCCAAATTTGAGGATTTTTCTCGTAAGTATCCTTATCATTTATTATTCACAGAGCACACTTCAATACACCATAATGGCATGGACATGATGCTTTACTTTTTTACAATTCTAAGATGCTAGTGCTAGCTAGATAATCAGAACCTAAGTAACCTAAGTACCTAAGTAAGTATATAAGCGTTTGCTTGCATTTTTAATAGTAACTATGTGCCCGCGGCTTCGCTCCAGTGGACCTAAGTACGGCTATTGGAAATATGTTTTGAATTCTACGAGTATGTCTTCATAATTCTCCAACCTGGTCTGCATGGTCAAGCGTGACTGCTGAAAGTTGTGATAGTGGATTTTTCACAAGGATTTTTTCTGTAGGCGCCCAGTCTGAATTTGTGTCTGGTTGGTAATTAAGGAGAAGGAAGGGGAGTGGTCGATATGACTTTAGTACAACTGCTATGCGTTCTACTGAAAACCTTTCAATAGATAATCTTTTAATATTGCACCTCATATTGTATCTCGTACCTGTCTAGTTTAATAGTGACGTTATGTATACCAACCAATGAATTTCTTTCTTTCTAAAAAACACATTCGAACGAAGTATTAAATCTTCGATCTACGTGTATACATTATACACACTTTTAGTGCACATTTCCACGCATAAATCGTAAGACCACGTCGTAAAGCAGGTCTATCATCAGATCGTGACGCGCCTGTGGCGCTCCATTACTTGTGAAGAGACCGCGAGATAGCGCGTAATGGCAGGTGTCAAGGATAACGTTTGTAATGTGCTATAGAACAATGTAAAGGTTAAGCTCCTGTAATAATGACACCAGCCTATTTGTCTCGCTGCTGGGCAAAGGTGTCTTCTCATACAGATAAGACACAAGCATTGATCACCACGTGCGCTCAAGGTGGGTTGGTCATTAAACAGACTTATATTCATTTTAAGTCCAGGTTTCCTTACGATGTTTTCCTTCACCGATGTCAAGGATGTCTAAGATAAACTTAGAAAGAAAATGACACTAGCGACCCGTCCCGGCTTCGCATGCCTATAGCCTTCCTCGATAAATGGACTATCCAACACAAAAATAATTTTTCAATTCGAATTAGTAGATTCTGAGATTAGCGCGTTCAACCAAACAAACAAGCAAACTCTTCTGGCTTTATAATATAATCAAATCAAATCAAATCAAATCAAATCAAATCAAATCATTTATTTGCATAGAATGTAGGTATTGAACATCAAGCTGTTATTAAATTATAGAGAGCCAGGTACATTCTGCCTGAGTAATATAATTATAATATATAGTATAGATTGAAAAAGCAACATTGGTACTGTTCCTCCCCGGTTGTGAACTCACTACCTTGTGCATGGGGGGCGGGCTCCTTAACCAATGGGATGGCCCATTGACCCACTACACGTAGGTCAATAATTTTTATTTAAACTGAGTCACAGGCCAAGTAAAGCTAGGGTCATCGAATGAGTTTGATTATAGTGAAAATCAAACAAATCGACTCTCTCGTCCCTTCCCCTGGGTTCCAATGGGCCAGATTATTGGAACCCAGGGGAAGGGACGAGAGTACGATAGAAAACTAGTACGATCAGCAGAGGTTGGAACGCAGCGAAAGGTCGTAAACCACTCTATAGGTCCTGGTAAATGCCCTCAAGGTGTAAGGGATATTGATCCTGTTGTGATAATAAGCGGCATAGTGATAAAATTTGTTGTAAACCTAACAATACGGCCTTGTATACCAAAAGTATTTTCAGTATGGCACCGCGTATATATAATCACTTGCCAAAATCTATACTAGAAACTTCATCCATTTATGAATTTAAAAATAAATTAAAAAGATTCTTGCTGTATAAGTGTTATTACTGAACACTAGTTCAGAATTATTTAACAGAGAATGTAAGGACATATTGTCCTCAGTAATATTGTTTTTAGTGTGACATGAGATTAATGCACTAATTAATTATCCATTATTATGCCTTTTACATTTATTTACAAAATATATCTTGACATTCTCACTTAATACATGACATTTTAATCTTTAATTATTTTTTGTGAAATTATATTTGCTAATGTTTAATTATTATTACAATTTTAAAATTGTGTTATTCCTTATTTTACGCCTTGAGACATTTGCATGCCTCAAGGCGTAATATGGTTGAACTATGCTCTATTATTTATTTTTAACAACTTTATGTAATTACTCCCCCCAAATAAATGATTTTGAATTTGAATTTGAATAATAATAGTGGAAAGATAGTGAGCGCATATGATAACCAGGCAGACTAAAGCCCTTATTACACTTGGCTAAATTAAGTCTACAAAATTCAGTCACTACGAATTCAGTAAAGTGTAATCGCATTAAGTAAGTAAGTAGTAACTAAATTCAGTAGCGACTGAATTTAGTCGACTTAATTTAGCCAAGTGTAATATGGGCTTTAACGTGTATTGAAGATCTCCCGGTTTCTTAGACTTATGCAACATATGTAACTGCCAGCGTTATGGATAAAACTAACAGTTTGACACGGTGACACATGCCCGTTATTCTCTGAAAATGTATAAATCGACACTTTGCTTCTGTGTAGTACATGAACTGCTTAGGCTTTTCTCAACTGCATCTTTTAGGGTCGGTTTCGAGGCTAACTGGATACAGCTGAATACTAATATTTTACATGGAGCTTGCTTACCTAACCTCCGGAGCCCAGTTACTGATGTAGCACGATACCCCTTGGTAAGACGGGTTGTCAGACTTTCCAGCTTCTGACTACCCATAGTGACTACAATATATATACGAAAACATCATGCATGTTCGTAAAAATCTTCATCTGTTTAGTAAAATAAGTGACAGACATAACTTTAATACTAGAAATAAGAACAAATTATATCAACCAAGTTTCAGATTGTCAAAAGTACATACTTCTTTTATGGGGTATTGTGTAAAATGTTATAATAAAATACCGCTCGATATTTTGCAATTAAATGAAAGGCAATTTAAAACATGCATTAAACGCACACTATGTAGGCAAGCATATTATAAGTTGTAAGATTATATCGATGATAAAAATGCTTGGCATAATGCTGGTCCTGCTCCACAGCCTCTTTAGGGAATTTCTTAATTGCAAGAAAATTATGTTGCTCACCCCTTATTATTGACATGAATAACGTGTACCGTTATTACACTTCTGGACACATCTATTGGCCCACCTTGTATTTTCAGTTTCGTTTGGTCCTAGCTAAAATTTTATATTAGGTCGAGCAAAAAGTTTTTATACAGTTTTGAACCTGGCACATTCACAATTTCATTCAATAGTCTGTTTTTGAATTTCGAACACAGAATTTAAAGAAACAAAACACAATTTGGAGCCTGTTTGTTGATATCAAACAATCGAATACTAAGAAAACTTGGTTTTAGTGGTTTACTTGGATTTAATTCTTGAAAAAGTGATTGATATCTTTGGTTTTGCAACAAACATTACTTATTCTTAACATTAAGGTGAGGTTCTATCAATAACCTATGGATACTTCACCTGAAGTCGCCGCCCAAGCTGTGGCACTTATTCAGGCCGGACACAGCCAAAGAAACGTGAGTGCTCAACTTAATTTAAGTCGATCTGCGGTCCGAAATGTTTATCGGAGGTACCTAGAGACTGGCGGCTTTGTTCGTCGCCAAGGAAGGCCACGATCTCGGGTCACAACTGAAAGGCAGGATCGATTCATCGTGACGACCAGCTTGAGAAATCGTCACCTTGCCTCCATTGAGATACAAAACCAACTTCGCGACTTCCACAAAGTATCTGTGAGCGCTCCAACTGTTCGGAGAAGGTTAAAAGAACGCGATATGGTACCACACAAGCCAGCTAATGGGCCCAAACTAACGCGAGCCCACCGAACAGCGCGCCTTCATTTCGCACGCAGTCATTTAAATTGGACACAGCAAGATTGGAGTCGTGTACTCTTTTCTGATGAGTCTAAAATTGTGTTACATGGCAATGATGGAAGGAAGAAGGTCTACCGACGTAAGGGAGAGCGTTTCGCACAATGCTGCTTTGAAGAGAGGGTTGCTTATGGCGGTGGCTCATGGACTGTCTGGGGCGGTATATCCGCGAGCGGCAAAACTCAACTTGAGGTTGTTACAGGACCACGGCTGCCAACATTAAATGCTGAAAGGTACATTCGTGAGTGCTCAGAACCTCACGTGATACCATACGCGGACTATGTGGGCCCAAATTTCCTTTTTATGCATGATAATGCAAGAGGGCTCTTGCATTATCATGCATGCTTGCATCATTATGCGGCCGGCATCGTCAGGGAATATCTTCGGGATGTGAACATCACAGTTATGGACTGGCCAGCCAGAAGCCCAGACATGAACCCCATTGAGCACATGTGGGACGAGCTAAAACGACGTGTTAGGGCTCGTCAGCCAGTTGCCCAGACGATGCAGGAGTTGAAAACTGCCATAGAAACCTTTATTTGATAAAACATGTTTTTTATTCAAAAATCAATTGCCTTTAACAAGGCGCATATCCGACTTGTTAGGCGTAGCTCCATGTCGTATGGTATTCTGAATTCAAATTTAAAACAATACGATCGAAAAAGATGGTAAAATGTATCAGGTTTAAAACTGCATCAACAGTTTTTGTTCAATCTAGCAATCATATTTCGGTAGGGGCCATCGAAACCTAAACTCTAAGGTGGGCCAATAGATGTGTCCAGAAGTGTATTATATTTACTTATTATATTTTATCTGTCGAATGACATACTTACATACATTGGAAATTTTAGCTTTGTATAAATTAATAGCATTATTTCAATTAATATGTAAATGTGAGAACTATGGATCCATTTATTTTTTCAATGTGTTTGACATAAATGAGCATGGCAGTTGAGAGCATTGTCATGCTCGCTCAAATGTCTCACTGATGGTGGCGTGCGGGTTGGATCATTCGGTTCCCTTCAAAATGGTTGAGCTAAGTGGTGCTGATCCGCGCGTCATGTTCGTGAACGGGCGCTGTCAGTTGAGATTGGTCATCTCTTAACTGCCATGGCTTTTATATTAATTTATTTTTAATTAGAACGTTTTGGATTTCTCTTCACTTACATTGTTTTCACATATAGAAGCAACAAGAATAATGTAGCCTGGATTTTGTAAAAGCTTGATTGAAAAGAGTGTCCGTGGAGTTTCTTGCACGTTCTTCTCCATAGAGACCTACCCTACGTTTTGGAACGAGCAACTAGCTTCAATTTTATTTTGACTATTCAAAAGTGCCTGCAAATGGTTTAATTGAAATAAATGCTTTGACTTTGACTTTGACTGTGAGAACCGAGCCCAACGGCTTTACGTGCGATCCGAAACATCCAGGGATCTCGGTATGAAATGGCTGATCACCCATCCATGGATAGACCGCAGCAAGCAGAGCACGTTTAGGTAATAACATCATCTGAATAGACACGAAATAATATAATGTACTCTTTTCAGCATTTCAGGTTTGAGGCTCATCATCATCAGCCTGAAGACGTCCACTATTGAACAAAGGTCTCCCCCATTAGGGGGGGGGGGGGTTGTTAGAATCCCCATGCTTGGCAAGCGTCTTGGGGTTGCAGTGAAGTTGTTAAGTACACGGAAGCCGCTGCTGCCCGACTTTCGGATTTTTCCTTTGACGACACCCTCGGAATGAAATGGGGGAGTGCTATTTTAGCCCGGACACCCCATGGGGGGGTTTGAGGCTATGAGTTTATATTATACTGACGTTACATACATTGCAAAGAAGGGGCTCGCCCTTCTTTGCGACAGTGTACAGAGGTCAGCACAACAAGCTAAACCAATCTGTCAAATTTCTTTGATAGATTTTCAACTTTATTACAAAATGGTAAGGTTCATAATCAATTAGGAAAATTTGACCGTTTATTATGACTTTATCTACTGGCGTCTGTACCTAATGGTGATAGTTGTGTATTTTTTAATTCCCTTGATGTTAATTCAATTAAGTAAACTTCTGTCATTGTAGTGCTATGTAATGACACCGATACCACAAATGCCACTATGACAGTGTCGATACAGCCATCTTCGCAACTGGTTTCAAATACGTAGAAGCCAATACAAGACGTAACTATTCCGTTTTATTGTAAACTCTTTGTTGCACGAAGAGCTATAAAACTTGAACAACTAGTGAGTTGGACAATAGCGTCATTTATATAACACACGTTTACCGGCAGTACGACAATACGACAGTACGACGATACGACAATATCGCGGGTAACGTCTCGCGCGAATACTAACAAATCCAAACGATTGGAGTTTTATGGCAAAACTCAGGGTTGGCACGTAAGAGAGCTAAAAGTAAAGTCAAAGTCAAATCATTTATTTCAATTAGACCATTATAAGGCACTTTTGAACGTCAAATGAGAAAAAAATAGAGTGTGCTTTACCACACGACTGAAGTAATACTTCTTTAGCCCCATCTATATGTATGTATCCGTTTGCAACTGGCTATGAGAGAAAGAGAAAAAGAAAATGTGTGCTCGCACCTCTCTCTTTTGCCCCTACAGTAATATACGAAACGTAACTCTCTCTCTCTTTCTATCTTCACTAACATATCTCCCTCTCAACTTTAGTTCGCCTCGCCCGATCACACTTTTCCGAACGCTTTCGTCACGCATTTACCAGCTTACTCCCCAAGTCAAGCGTGCGTAAAGAAGTTTTACTTCAAAAAAATATTCTAGTAGCCCATTCCAAAAGGTAGTTTTGTATGGAAAGTACAAAAAGAAATGGGGAATTATAAAACGAGCGATTAAAAAAAAGCTTTGCGACTGATGATGACATACTGTATTAATAACTTGAGCGGTATGAATTTGAGTAAGCGAAAAATTAACTAAACTAACGACGAATATTGATTAATAATAAAATCCAGAACAAGCTTACAAAAAGTGGATTGTGATAAATCCATTTCATATATTAAAATTTTATCCGAGCGACTACATTACTAAGTGAGCGACTGGAAATACAGAGAGGGCAACTTCAATATTAAGATAGAATCGATTTCCTGTGGCCCACCGTACCACAGGCCATACCCCTGGTGGTATGGTGGGTCGTTTGGGTTAGGTTAGGTTAGAACTGTGACCATCAAAGCGCGAAGGCGAGCGAGCGCAGCGAGCGGTGCCGCGGCAGTGGCCGCCGAGCGCCAGATCCCCTCTATTGTATTGAAGTTTGTATTGAACATTCAACTCTCGTGAATGTCTTATCGCTAAATTGCTCATTAGTGTATTTTTCAAAGTGGTTTTTGTATTCGAAACACTTCATTTAAGATAAAATGCCGCTCAGTATAAAAAATACATTTGCATTACAAATATTGAAAAAAATGCAGGACGTAACGTTGACACTCAAACAAATATTAAGTCGCTCAAATATTATGAAGCTGCTCATTTTGTATTTTAAGTAACTCAAATTAGTGTTTGTAAGATACTATTCTGTTGATTTTTCGTCACTTACAGTCAGTCGCTCACTTAGTAATTATATAACCCAAATTAAGTAATTTTGACACTTAAAATTGTAATTTACAGTCACTAGTTTTATTGCTACCCAAAAGAAATTACTCCTCGTAATGTCTGCCTACCCTTAAACAATACAGGCATGAGCTTATTATCAGATTTTAGTCCAAGCGAACAGTTTGTGGCACATTTTCCAGCAGTTCAACACCACACAGATTTGGGACACAGCCAAACTTTGAGCCAGATTACAACTATCATAATACCGAACAATGTCACTAACGTAGTGCACGTATGAAAAGTTATTACGCCATTGGGTTCGTCCTTTAACGATTTCATTTTACAGTAGAAGCCTTTGAATGTGTATGTGTGCCGGATTAATGGCAGTAGACTCGCTTCCTGGTACTGGGAATGATTCCCGTACTACTGGGAATCATATATACCTACGGGAACTCTACGGGTAATCACTCCCATATTGTAAACTCAAACTCAAATCATTTATTTCAAATAAACCATTTACAGGTACTTTTAAATTGTCAGAGTCAGTCAGTCAGAAAGTTGAAGCTAGTTGCTCGTTCCAAACAGTAGGTTTCTATGGAGAAGAACGAGCAAGAAACTCCATAAACACTCTTTTATAATAATAGAATATTACAAATTTAGGTTACATCACTCATGTTGAATTTACGGGACACAAATGTGAGAAAAATGTAACAAGTTGTGCACGTTAAAAGAGGTCTAGAGACAATCATAAACAATTCAAAATTAATTTAAAATAACCGAGGCAGCTACGAGATGACCAGTCCCAACTGACGGCGCCTGTTCACGAACATGACGCCTGGATCGGCACCACTTAGCGCAACCATTTTGAAGGGAACCGAATGATACGACACATGCTCCACCATCAGCGAGACACAAACACCATCAGTAAGCATGACAAACTCCCAACCGCCAGGGCATATTCAAGTCAATGAAAGACATACCTATACCCTGTTCACAATAAGATTAGACATTTACAAAAACCTTTTTTACAGTCCGTTCAACCGATTTTGACTTATATTGCGTTGGTAGCATGACAAATGGCAACTGCAGTAGGTAAACAGTTGTTATTGTAACCACTGAAGGGACTGTAAAAAAGTTTGTGTTTATGTCTAATCTTATTGTGAACAGGGTATGGTAAATGGTAGCTTTAAAGTATATAGTGCTCACATGTATGTGTTATGCAAAATTATACAATACTAACACATTGAGTTTATACAATGCAAATATAATTTAGATCTACATCTTCAGCAGCTCCATCAAATGCTAATAAATTAATCTATAAAGCCTTGTCATTGTGGAGCAGGTTTATGGTTGTTATATCATCTGCCAAGCCTTTTCCCAACTATGTTGGTGTTGGGTTCGAGTCTAACCAGATGCAGCTGAATACCCGTGTTTTACATGGAGCGACTGCCTGACTGACCTTCACAGCCTAGCTACTGGGTAACACGATAGGTACCCCTTGGACTGAATGTCAGATTTTCTGCCTTCTGAGTTTCTGACTACCCATAATGACCGTCAAAGATCTACGAATAACAGCCGGTACCAACGGCTTAACTTGCTTTCCGAGACACGGAGGGGTCTCAGTATGAAACAGATGGTCACCCATCTACGGACTGACCGCGACAAGCGTAGCTTAACCATAATGATCGGTCAATCATTACAGAATTTACTTAGCCACGAGCTCTCCCTATTATATATTTATGTATAAAAGGGAAGATGAGAAAAATTATGATAAAACAAAATGAATACAATATTGGATAATGTACTGTTTAAGAAAATAGTACGTTGTGCCACCCCTGTTCCGTATTTGTTGTCGATAGTCGTTGGCACGTCCGATGGTCGGCACAAACTTACAACCGCTGTTATAAACTCGTGCAAAGAACTATTGTTTGACCACAGCGCTTGAATAGAGGCTAACATATTGTATTTTATGTTACTTCCACTGATTTTGTGGAAAACATATATCTATGTATAAGTAGAAGTACAGAATCTTGTCTTTGGGGTACTTTAGTAGAAGCACAGAATGGTACAGACACAGTCAAAATATTGGTACTACCCAGTGGCGTGCCTAGGGGTCCAAGTTAGGGCAAGCCCAACAGATTTAAGAATAACAATCCGATGAATTTCTTCAAAATTCATTGATCCGTGACATCACATTTTCATGCTAACAGTATCACAATTTAAAATGTTTATTGTTATCAATTCTTATGAGGTAATGACTGACTTAGAGGTGTTTTCTCTGTTTTTTTATCGCCTCGCGTTATTGACACAGCAAGCCTGGCTTTTCGGCTTTAATGGAAGGCACGCCACTGGTACAGTCAACAGCAAAAGTAGATGACCAAAATCAGAAATTTAATACTAATTTACTAACACAAATTTATATAATTTATTACCAGTTTATTTATTAAAAGTATGTGATTGTCACACACATGCTTTTGAACCACTTCGACGCCACACAGTTCTGACGAGAACTCCGTTCATTAGTATTTAATTTCTCAATTTGATCATCTACTTTTGCTGTTGACTGTACTACCGTACAGTAGCGACACGCCCTGCCTCCCTCCGCAACACTGTTCCTCACCTCTTCCCGCGTCGAACGTGCTCTCGAAACTGCTTTTAGTACAAGCGGCGCGTAGACACGCACACACGCACGTATTTGTACAGTCTATTATTTTGGTAGTAGTGTAGGTAATTAAATCGTTTCGTTTGTGTGAAGTGTCGTAGGTGTGGTACAGATGACTGCATAAGGATGTATGGTGACCATTTACGGTGCGGTGGTTGAATTTGTAAATGCATATGCTAACCTCATAGTAGATAGGTACTGATGTGATCTGTGCGGATTCAGTGAGCTAAACATTCCAATTACATCATCATCATCATCATTTCAGCCGAAAGACGTCCACTGCTGGACATAGGCCTCCCCCAAGAAATGGGGGGTTTTGCCATAATCGCCACGCTTGGCAGGCGGGTAGGCGATCGCAGTATGGTTGTTACAAAGGCACAGAGAACGCTGCTGCCCATCGAATTTACCGCTAAGCTTTTATTTGGGAACATTTTTTTCATCATTATAATGCGTGAGAATCTATTTGTACATTGGCGCGCCGTCCACGAATGTGGATAACAGTCATGTCTGTACCATCGACCTCAATCATGAGAGTTACACGTGAGGACACTAAAAAGTAGCACTACGAATACCAAACATAAATAATAAAAATGTTTCCAACAGATTTTTTATTTATTCAAATTCAAATTCATTTATTCACATTTAAATAGAGTAAGTACAGTAGGTGGTTTAACAGTTACATTATTTGTTCTTATCTTCTATTTAGCCGTATCATGGCATGTGAAACTTAAAAAAAATGTAATACAAAAAAAGGGTCGGGCATTTAATCAAAAACACATTTATAAGATTTATTGTCAACAGTAGAAAGTAAATTTTTTATTTACGTTGAATAATGTCACATTAATTTTTAATTAAATGTATAAAAAATATCATTCCTGTAACAATTCATTATTTGAGTAAGTCATTTTATTAAGAAGTAGCTCTTTCAGCTTTTTTCTAATTTTGGTAGAGGAAGACCTTGAACGTCAGATTGTAACCTATTATAAATTTTAACACACATAGCTGGGCATTTTCTTTTTAACACCGCTGTCTTTGGTGCAAATTCTAGCACTAGTCGCTGACCACGCCTTGATTTACGAGGATGGGTAGTATTACGTGTATAAATATCATGAGCTTTCACAAATAAGTTAGGATTGAATTTTACGAACACACAAATTTCAAAAATGTACATACTCGGTAGGGGTAATATTTTGAGTTTTTTTTAATGAGGTTTACAAGACTCATATCACAGTATAAAGATATGAACAGTATGGAAACTAGGCCTATTTGTTGAAATAATTACCTACGCTCCATTGGAGCGTTAAGGTTGTCACTCTTGATGTCTGTAAAATTGATGTTTTATTGTAACAAACTTTTTTCACGCGTTCAGCGGTTAGAATTTGGCTGGTTATCTTACCCTCCTTCTGGTCAAAATGTAAATCCAAGATGGCGGCTGTCATTTTTTTTAAATTTATTTGTCATGGGTGTCATTTTCGTAGTTTTCGAGGGTGCTAAAGCCAATAGCCGCTGTGACGTTCGCGTATAGAAAATACGCCCAATAATTTCTCCTGGCGGTACGTTCCCGCAACTTAAAAAGCTACGTCGACTTTTTGGCCCTAAATCGCTTTTATAAAGCGGCAACACCACGAACGCTTCCAAAAAATATCTGTGGTCGCGCTGTATTTCATTCCGCGTCTGTCTCGGGGTCCCTTAATGTTTCCAAAGTTAAAAACCATGGACAAAATAAATTTTGAACGTGATGCTAAAATGTCAAAGTGAAATTTTTCGAAACGGTGGCGTGGTCTGGATTCACAATGTAAGTACAATTTTATTAATAACTCATGGTATTTGTGTATCATATCAAAAAAATCCTCAAGATTCAAGCATTACGAATATCTAAAAATGTAATTGGTTCAAAGTCTGTTGAAAACGAAAATCTCGAAATGCAAAACTTGGACAGGGCGCCGTGTTGAGTGTGGGCATTTTCGAATTATTATTGTATGATTTACTAAATAAACTTCTAATTAAATGCCCGTAATATGGAAATTAGTTCATTATTAGTATTTACACACACCTAGACAGTAAAAATATAACGAAATGAGGTTAGATTCGATGTGATATTAATTACGTTCCACAGGTCGTCAGTAGGGGCTTTCCTGGAAGCCGAAACACCAGTGGTAAGACTCGCAAGAAGGGCTCGTACAAACGTAAAAGCATGAGTGTGATTGATATTCATATTTTAGATTTGGAACCTGCAATAAAAGTGAATGTATCTATTTTTGTAGAACCACAAGTCAAGAAAATCAAGGGCAGATGCCAGGGCATGTCAGGGACAGACGTGGGAGATAAAGAGGGTGTAGGAAAGGACGAGGCCGAGGTGCAGGTGCACAGGCGTACGTATCTTTTAATAACAAGGTATTGTATGCTGTATATTTTTAAAGATATATCTACAATGTTTTATATGTTTTGCCAGTGCCATTCTGGAAGACCCTCCGTCTCAAGCAAGAGCAGAGAGGCAGCTGACGCAGCGCAGAGTGAATGCGCTGCCAGCTAGCGTCCGGCAAGAGTTCATCCTCCGGGAGTGGATGCTCCTCCGAGGAAACGGCCAACAAGGTAAATTCTGGTTTAAGTTTTTTTCTGTATTGTCTAATCACTACAATCTACTTGATGTAATTTCACTTTGCTATTCTCTGAAGTCCAAACTGTAAGTCAAGTCTGTCAGTTCGTCTACCAAGTTTATGAATCATAATTATGTATGAATGTATAATTAATATTCTTTAAGTTTTATATGCGAATACAACCCGATACTGAGCTTTATAAAACTTGTTTGTTACAGTTGATGAACTAGAGGGCACGGCTACGTCTACTGCTTCTCCGGAGGATGAGGAGCTGCTGCGTGTGATCGAAATCAGTAAGTACGTATAATAATAATATGTGGAGACATTTCACATGCTACGAAGATCCTGTACTATGGGTGTCAGACCAGACACAATGGAAACACAAGTGCTCATCACACAAAGCTTTACCCCGGGCGGAATTTGAATCCCAATCTAGTTGTATTGTATGGTAATAAGAAACGTATTTGCTGGAACTTTGCTAACTTGGAGAGTTTTGTTCATGATTTTAATTATTAGCTTTTGTGTGTGTTTCAGTGGATTTGAGAATGGCTATACCATTCTATGGTTGGATGATTCTTTGATGGTTTTGCTGTGTCAAATTCACTATGTTAGCCTACATTACGTACTCCCACGAATAAGTTTCATTTGCAAATACAGCATGAACTTTATGAACTTGTTTGTTACAGTTGGTTTTTATTTTTATTTTCAGTGCATAACAATGTCAGCCGGGCCTGCTAGTCTTTAACTGATGAAGAGCCAACTGGGCCTTCTTACTGTTGGAGATGTCACTGGTAAACAGCATTAAAATAAGAGGGGATAGTATGGAGCCCTGGGGGATATAATTCTTCTGTACGTGTGTATGTCACTGAACTCCTCCTAAACGGCTGGACCGATTTTGATGAAATTTTTGTGTGTGTTCCAGTGGATTCGAAACTAGTAAAGTTTAGATTCACAATTCGGTCTACTAAAAAATGTAATATATCAAATAAATATTATAATAAAGATATTTTTAAATGTTTTATTTTTATTATTTAGAAATGTATATATATAATATTATATATTATATTATATAATGGATATATATAATATTATATATTATATTATATAATGTATATTTAAGAATAATTTATTTTGTGTTTTTAGTTGAAATGCCACAATTTTTTTTTATTTACTTATAAATTTATAAGTAAATAAAAAAAAATACACAAAATAAATTATTCTGTCATTTCAAGTAAAAACACAATGTCCAAATAGTTTAAAAACATTGCTATGCAACCATTGTGAGCTGGTGTATCAATATGTACTTACCTATCTATAACTAATCATATCTATGCATATACAGTCCACACTTTAAGTAGTTAGTTGATTTTTTAGTGCTAATATATGGAGCGTGAAGTAAGGACGTTGTTTCTGTTCAAAAATAACCCTTCATTCAATAATCGACCTAATCACCTAAACATATGGTCCATAACGAGTCGGATTGTGTCACCTACGATCGAGCTTAGCCGCGTGTCGCGAGAACAAAAGAGCGCATTCCTTAGATAAGGATTCGCCCGGTGATCGGTAATGTGTAAAAAACAAGATACTTTTAAAGCAAATAATTACGAGTTATAGACAAGATTATTACGGTGACGAATTGAGTGTATAAACAAGTGAGAACTATAGTTATTTACGAGTGTGGCCTTTTAATTTCGAGACATTACTTGAGTGAGATAAAAACTTGAACAATTTGTGTTATTTAAAGGCTAATTTGGTAACTATAATAGTGAGTGGGTTAGGAGTACTTTCATTAAAATCGCGTCCTATTCAACAAATACAATGGAGAAGCGTATTGCATTACAGGAAGAGTTGATGAACAATTTGAAGAAATCTGAACGGAATTTTAAGAAAACGCCTAAAGATCGAATTAAAAAACCTTACTTAGAAACAAGACTGGAGGTACTTGAGTTACAGTATAAAGAATTTAAAGAAGTACATAAGGTTATTCTTTCGGAGTTTTCGAAAGATAAGAAAGAAACATACTTCACCGAGGGCTATTACGAACAATATGAGGAACTGTACGTACAATATAAAACTAGTTTAAGAGAAGCTTTGGAGCCATTTTTAGTGCCGTCAGTTTCGTATTCGCAGACTACTACGCCGCCAGCTAGTACCAATGATAATAATTATGGTGATGTGAAGCTACCGCGAATTACGCTACCTACATTTGGAGGAAAATACGAAGAATGGCAAACGTTTTATGATATGTTTTCATCGCTAATTCACAATAACAAATCCATAACGTCAGTTCAAAAAATACATTATTTAAAAAGTAATTTATCGGGTGAAGCTTTCAATCTTATACGGAATTTTTCAACTACAGAAGCAAATTATGAGGAGGCATGGAATCAATTAGTAAAACGCTATAATAACAAACGTTACAACTGTAACTCTATTATGAACCTTCTAATTGGACTTAAGAAAATAACTGCAGAGTCGGCTAGTGCGATAAAACATTTACTAGACACCACATCTACTTGTATGAAGTCTCTGCAGAGTATAGGGATCAAAACGGACAACTGGGATGAAATTATTGTTTATTTAACCGTCGCAAAGTTGGACGCAGAATCCATAAAACAGTGGGAACAGTATCTTAATAATTCTTCTAGCGATGAGCTACCCACTTGGTCACAGTTGAGAGACTATTTGGAATACCGGTTCAGATCCTTAGAAATGATTGATTCCACGACTCAGCGATCAACACAAACAGTTAAGCCTGCACAGAAGACGAAAACATTTCACACGTCAGTCGAAAACCAATCTAAATCTACAGATGTTGAGTGTGCAATGTGTCAAGAGAACCATTATATTTACCATTGCAAACGTTTCGGAGTCATGACAGCAAAGGCAAGACAAGAGTTTGTGCAAAATAAGAGATTGTGCTTCAACTGCCTGTCACCTACACATCCAGTCATCAAGTGTCGTCAATCAATGAGTTGCAAGAAATGTGGTAGAAGACACCACACTATGCTACACTTCGAGCGAGAGAGTAACGAGAGCACCAAACAAGCAAGTGAGGTAACATTATCACCGAGTGAGCTACACGAGAAGTCGAGCACATCACGAGGTGATACCCACATCACTACTACATTTACTAGGGAGGAGCTGCAGCCTGCCAGGGTGCTGCTTGCAACGGCTAGAATTAAGGTATTTAATTCAAATGGTTGTAAACAAAATATTCGAGCTTTGTTAGATCAAGGATCACAGGCCTCGTTAGTTACAGAGGCTACTGTTCAGTTACTTGGGTTAAAACGCATACCGGTAAATGGTTTTGTGTCAGGGCTGGGAGATGGTCATGCGAGAATAAAATACAGAGTTTCACTTCAAATAGAATCACGCCATAGTCCAGCAAATTCAGTCCAAGTTAACGCTTATGTAATGCATTCTTTGACATCTATGCTTCCCACAGCCAACCTGAGTTCACATGAGTGGGTCGAAATTAATAATTTACCTTTAGCCGATCCTACATATTCCATACCAGGTAAGATCGATATACTGTTAGGTGCAGAAGTATATGGAGAAATACTGCTGGACGGTATTATTAAACAATCAAAAGGTAACTTGATAGCACAAAACACAGTTTTAGGGTGGATTATTTCAGGAAAGGTGTCAAGAGGCAACTCGTTGGCAGAAAGCAATCTTACTAGTATGCATGTTCACTTAGAAGATAATGATTTATTAAAACAATTTTGGGAAATGGAAAATGAGCCTAACATATTGCAAAAGGAGATGACTAAAAGCGAGAAGGTATGTGAGGATTTATTTGATTTAACTACAATTAGAGATAATAGTGGGAGATTTATAGTAAGATTGCCTTTTGCAACGGAAGATCCAAAATGTCAGTATGGTTGTTCAAAACAGAGAGCTATTAAACTGTTAGAGAGTTTAGAGAGAAGGTTGTTACGTGATCCGAAGTTGAAAATAGAGTATAATAAAGTGTTTGAGGAATATTTGAGCTTAAATCACATGATCGAAGTAAGTGACAAAGAGATAGAGAACCATCGTGCAGTCTATCTTCCTCACCATGCAGTGGTGAGAGAAGATAAGGACACTACAAAGGTGAGAGTTGTTTTCAACGCGTCATGCAAGGGAACCAACAACGTGTCATTAAATGATGATCTTCTTGTTGGACCTAAATTACAACAAGATCTGAGACATATATTAATGAGATGGAGAAACCATAAAATATGTCTAGTAGCAGATATTACGAAATTTTACAGAATGGTTAGAGTAGCAGATGAAGACACTGATTTCCAGAGGATTGTGTGGAGATGTGATCCATCTGAACCTATACAGCATTTTAAGCTTGTAAGGCTTACATTTGGTACAGCATGCGCGCCATACTTAGCAGTTAAATGTTTACAAAGACTTGCTGATTTAGAGGAACCGAAGTACTCGTTAGCAGCAAAGGTAACAAAGCAAGACTTTTATATGGATGACCTGATGTCAGGTGCTGAAACTGTAACTGAAGCCTTACAAATATACTATGAGATGAATGAGTTAATGAAATCAGGTGGGTTTGAACTTCAGAAGTGGAACAGTAACAATGAAATATTTTTAAATCATATCGGTAAGTGTGGAGAACGTGCCAGTGACCATACAACAGCTATTAAGCTAAATAATTCGATCAAGGTACTGGGAGTAAATTGGTGTCGAAAATCTGATAATTTCGAGTATGTACTTAACTTAACTGAGCCTGAAGAACCGATCACTAAACGACAAGTACTATCGGTTATAGCTAGACTATATGATCCGTTGGGCTGGATTGCCCCTGTAATAGTCGTTGCTAAAATCTTCATACAAAGACTGTGGAAATCAGGCCTTGAATGGGATGACTGCTTATCAGAGGACCTACTTACACAGTGGTTGATATATAGAAGTAAATTAATTGATTTAAAGGAGCTAAAAATTTCGAGATGGTTAAATGTCACGCGAGCTTGTAAAACTGAATTACATGTGTTTTCGGATGCCTCAAAATCAGCATTCGCAGCTGCAGTTTACATACGAGTTACTGATGACTCAAATAATGTACATGTACATTTAGTAACTGCAAAGACCAAAGTTGCGCCAATCGAGAAGGAAGTTTCGATTCCGCGACTAGAGTTATGTGGGTCAACTTTGGCTGCTAAATTGATTTTTGAAGTGTCACAGGTAATGGATATCCCTAAGACGGATTTATACGGTTGGACAGATTCCACTGTGGTTCTAGCATGGCTCAAGGGAGGTGCAAGTAGATGGACTACTTTTGTTAGTAACAGGGTTTCCACTATTTTAAACATTTTAGATTCGGAGCAATGGGGCCATGTTTCGACAGATGAGAACCCCGCGGACTGTGCGTCGCGAGGCTTGCAACCACAAGAGTTAACCAACCATCCATTGTGGTGGAGAGGACCTCAATGGCTGGCAGAGTCAAATATACAAAAGACCAATACACTTGCTATCGATACTCATGAAGAGGAGAAAATTAAGTCTTTAATTGTTTCATCCAATATTCATGAGTTATGTGTTTCGTTAAGGTTTTCATCGTTATTGAGGTTATTAAAGGTTATATCATACTGCAGGAGATTATTGAGTTTAAAGTTACCTAAAAATGAACGCCCGAGTTTACCGAAATTTATTACTGTAAATGAATTAAAAGAGACTTTAATGGCCTTCATTAAAATAATTCAAGAACGCGCCTTTTCAGATGAGATGAAACACTTAAAGACACGGGGATGTGTACCTAAGAAGAGCCCTTTAAGAACTCTTTGTCCGTTTTTTGATCAGAAAGGGGTCCTAAGAGTAAGTGGTCGCATAACACAAGCAGACACGAGTTATGACACTAGACATCCGATAATTTTGCCAGCTAAACATCATTTTAGCATGCTCATTATTATCGATGCTCATCACAAAACATTACACGGAGGTCCACAGGCTATGCTGAATCTCTTGAGAACCAAATACTGGATTCTACGAGCAAAAGAGCGTGTTAAGAAGTGTTTCAGAGAATGTGTCGTTTGTTTACGATACTCCACAAAGAAGTCAATACCACTAATGGGTCTGCTTCCTGAGGCAAGGTTAAAACCCAGTAAACCATTTAAGTCTACTGGCGTGGATTACTGTGGTCCAGTGAGTATTCGGTTCTCACCGGGTAGAGGAGCCAAATCATACAAGGGCTACATATGCCTTTTTGTATGCATGGTAACACGAGCAGTACACCTGGAAGCCGTTACTGACTTGACTGCTAAAGGCTTTATCGCAGCGTTCAAACGTTTTACTGCTAGACGAGGCCACTGTCACGATTTGTTCAGCGACAACGGCACAAATTTTATTGGTGCCGACAAACAATTGAGAGATATGTTCAACAGTGCGAAGTCGGCCCTTCCGAAGGAAATAGCGGAGTTGCTGACTTTAGAGCGAACAACGTGGCACTTTATACCTCCCCACGCACCAAATTTCGGTGGGTTGTGGGAAGCTGGCGTTCGAAGTACTAAAACACATTTACGTAAGGTTGTTAGTAATGTTACACTTACCTATGAGGAGATGGCGACAGTTTTAGCACAAGTAGAGGCGTGTTTGAATTCCCGACCTATAACTGTACTTAGTGACGATCCCAATGACCCGCTACCCCTGACACCAGGCCATTTTTTAGTAGGTGAGCCGCTTTTAAATATAACCGATGAGGATTATTCAAAATGTAATGTAGTAGGTTTAGACAGATGGCGGCTTACACAAAAACTTGTAAACGATTTTTGGAGTAGATGGTCAAAAGAATATTTAGTAAGTCTTAGCCAAAGGTATAAATGGAATTCAAAATGTACTGAACCAGAAATTGGTGATATTGTTATTTTAAAAGAGGATAACATTCCTCCGGCAAAATGGATTCTTGGTAAAATTATACAGAAACATACCGGTCCTGACAATATAACCCGTGTCGTGACAGTCAAATGTAAGACTGGTGAATATAAGCGTCCAGTTAATAAGATCTGTGTTCTAACTAAATAACATTTTTTTTGTGTTTAGTGAAATGTTTGTTAGTTAAGTATTTATTTTTTATTTACACATTTTTGAGTAGAGGTATTCGCCTATTATACAAATGATGTGTTAAGTTGATTTCATTTTACTTGTTTTTTTTTTGTATAAAACGGTAAGTTAGCATTTCTGTGTTCAAATACAGGAAAGCATGGTGGGCGGTTCGCAGTCCAACCACACTATACATTTAGTATATATTTTACTGTCTACTTAGTATCGAAAAGAAACGTTATTTATTGTGTGTTACAAAAATTAACTTGTTTTTTTTTGTAGGTACTTTCCTCGGAGATTGTACTTTTTATTATGTACTAATTTTAGTTACCACATTGTTGAGTTTTAGATATGTAGGTATCCTGGGTGAAGTTACTTACTAGTGTTGTTGAAGAATTTAGTTTTTTTATTCATAAGTTTGAGAGGTTTTGTTATCTAGATTTTAGAATAACTAGTAAATAAAGAACTATGTTCTTTGGTGGGCGGAATGTCCAAATAGTTTAAAAACATTGCTATGCAACCATTGTGAGCTGGTGTATCAATATGTACTTACCTATCTATAACTAATCATATCTATGCATATACAGTCCACACTTTAAGTAGTTAGTTGATTTTTTAGTGCTAATATATGGAGCGTGAAGTAAGGACGTTGTTTCTGTTCAAAAATAACCCTTCATTCAATAATCGACCTAATCACCTAAACACACAAAATAAATTATTCATAACAAAATAAATCATGTGCCATCATCTCATGTGTGAGAGCCCTACGGGCGGCCATCTTGCCGTAATTTCACTAGCCATCAAATTGAGGTGGGTATGAGTTGTTAGTTTTGGTTTGTTGTGGTACTCAGAACATTCCAAAAAATGACTTGGGGGTATCAAAAAAAAGCTTATGTAGTCTAGTTTAATTTTATTTAGGTTTTATAGACACAAAGTACAAAATTATAGGTAAAAACTTAGTAAGAACAAATATTTTACTGATAATCAACACATATTCTCAAGTTTGACTTTTTTTTTGAGTACTTTAACTGGTTGCTGTAATTAAATTTTCTCTTATGTCGATTCTATACAGTTTCTGCTATACACACGTATTTTTTACTTTGATGTAACTGCAGTAGTTTGCTAAACAATAAGGTTTAAGTTGAGGCGCATCCGCGGCGCTCACGCGGTCGCGCGGACTCCGCGCGGCTGGACGTTAGACGCGCTGCTTGGCTGCGCGCGCGAACGTGTGAGCGGATAGTGAGGTCCAAATGTAAATCCAAGATGGCGGCTACAAAAAAAAAAAATTAGTCATGGGTATCGTTTTCATAGTTTTCGTGGGTGCCAAAACCGATAGTGAGGTCAAAACCTGAATCCAAGATGGCGGCTGTCATTTTTTTAAATTTATTTTGTCATGGGTCGCATTTTCGTCATTTTCGAGGGTGCTAAAGTCAATAGTGAGGTCAAAATCAAAATCCAAGATGGCGGCTTCCCTCGAAATTATTGAAATTACTCCCATGCCGAAAAAATTAAAAATTTTCGTTGTCGCTATCTTGGATTTACATTTTGACCCCACTATTGGCTTTAGCATCCACGAAAACTATGAAAACGACACCCATGACAAAAAAATTAAAAAGTTCGCAGCTTCCATCTTGGATATACATTTTGACCCCACTATCGGCTTTAGCACCCTCGAAAACTATGAAAACGACACCCGTGACAACAAAAATGAAAAAATTCCCAGCCGCCATCTTGGATTCAGATTTTGACCTCACTATCGGTTTTGGCACCCACAAAAACTATGAAAACGATACCCATGACTAAAAATTTAAAAATTTTTGAAGCCGTCATCTTAGATTTACATTTTGACCTCTCTATTGGCTTTAGCACCCTCGAAAACTACGAAAATGACACCCATGACAAATAAATTTAAAATAATTTACAGCCGCCATCTTGGATTCAGATTTTGACCTCACTATCGGTTTTGACACCCACGAAAACTATGAAAACGATACCCATGATTAAACATTTAAAATTTTTTGGAGACGCCATCTTGGATTTACATTTTGACCTCACTATTGGCTTTAGCACCCTCGAAAACTACGAAAGTGACACCCATCACAAATAAATTAAAAAAAAATTACGGCCACCGTCTTGGATCTACATTTTGTCCTTACTATCGGTTTTGGCACCCACGAGAACTATAACGACACCCATAACGAAAAAATAATTTACACGAACAAATAAAAAAGCCGCCATATTTGTTTTACAAATAAATTCACGAATTTCATATGAACTTATTTGTAAAACAAAGATGGCGGCTGCTAACATGTACCTACATATTCAATCATATTCAATATCAACAATAAATCATTGTTACCTTTCAATAATAAATAAATGTATTACACGAATACTCGACACTCGTTCAAACACGCCACCCGTGAGGCCGTGACTGAGAGCACCGCGACTATCGCTTAGGGTATCGTAGATGCGCGCGTCTGTGTGAGTGTGCCGTTTCGATCGGTTTGTTCGTAGTTTCCGTACTGTTCATAATCTTTATACTGTGCTCATACGGAGGAATGCCAACAATTGCTCTTATGGTAGCAGTCAATCGCTAATCTCGTGTCGTCTGGTAAAGATAAAAAGATAAAAATAATTAAATAGGTTATTTGTCGTATTTTCCTAGGAACAAAATAATTATGCACCACATACCAAAAACTACTACTCCCAGATGACCAATCAACTGCACTACTCTAATAACGAGCCTCACACCATAGACAAACATACGAGATCACGTATTCCTTTCTAGAACCTCCAAATGTTGAATAGAATGGTGAGGTAGCTCACACTCATTGCTCTCAGCAACAGCCCAGTATGCAGGCGTATTTAGTTTAAATGCTCCAGATATTAATTCACAATGACGTCAGCAAACGTTCCATGCGTGAATGTGACAGTGTGCGGACAAGATGTAGACTACTAGGGTCAGAGGGTCTACTCCACACAACTTAACGGGCAACTTTAATCGTCCCCCTTATCTGTGCAGAAATCTAAAGGAGTCTTACGTCAATTGTTTAACTATTGTGTCTGCTAATTAGCCAGTTGAGCTAATAATAAAAAAAATATTTAAGTTTTTTTAAACAGATCTTGACTTTGACTTTAACAGTCATGCATTCTTCTCACAAAAAATCAATCATTCTGACAGTATCCATCTTCCATTCATTCATACCAAGATCTTTGTTTGAGTTCAGGAGAGCGTTAATAGCGGCATAAATAAATCATAATAAAAATTAATAATATAATTATAATTCATTTTTTTGTATGAATAAATGAATGTAATGTTTTAATACATTTCCCTAACTGAACTATTATCAGGTGAACGATGCATAGCTTAGAAATAGCCACATCATAGTCTCAATATCGGCTATAATTAGTACTTTTGCACCTTATTACTGCATGTTGGTCGAGTTACCTCAATGTGTAGCACAGAGCTGTCGGATAGAATATCTTGTGAATAGGTTAACGTAATACAGTGCGACAGACAATGGCTGATGCAGTGCGGTTCAAAATACATGGCTGTATGGAGCGCTAGTGTCGGGGGGTCCGTAATGGTGGCTTTAAGTGTATCATTACTGTGTAGGAGATACATGTTGGGTAGGTTGAATAATAGCGGTGAGTATTAATTTATAGAAACTCATTGAATGATTAACCTCGTTTTTGTTTTAAGTATGTTGAAGACTACATTTTTTATAAATTGAAGTCATTCGTGTTAATCTCAAAAACTACTATACGGCTTTACATATGGTTTTCAGCAATAGAAATAGGTATTATCTAGGAAAGTATAATTTATAAACACATTCATACGAACGAAGTCGCACGCAAAGCTTGAAAATAATCAATACTTCAAATATCACTAATAGTAATTAGTATCCAAAATTGTGATTTAATTTTGCGTCTTCACGTCTTACACAATTTACTTCGTCTGTCAATTTCAAATCTTCTAAAAACTCTTTTAGCATACGCCTTTAGCATACGTCATCTATCTCTCTCATCTAGCTCTTTCACACAGTCAGGCATCATCAAACTTCCATTCCTACATAAATATGTTGTTTTGGTCTGCAATGCAATGTTTTTACTCGATAATACATTATGTTAGAGAAAAAATTACTTCTCACGTATATTATATTAATACCTACACATCGTTTTGTCATGCATGTCCTGTATGGATAGAGAACCTAAAATCCACATTTCACATTTATTTAAAAGCGATACTTCTGTGGGCCGCCAGTGTACGACGAATCGAGAGGTCCTTACCAGTCAACCCTAAACCGCGAAGTGCGGACGTACTTGTGAACCAAATGTGTTTGATTAGGAATGCTTGTTTTTTAAGGTTGGGTCTTGAGATACTTCGATGTTTTTGGCAGAGACATAAATGTACTTTCGAAGCTGTATTTAAAATGAATTTGAGGAAAGATGTACAAGTTCATGCGAAAGCTAATATTCTGAGACATACATAAATACTTGAATTATGAAAACCTTACAACACTCTTCCTAGGGTCATTCCCCCAATGACCCATCAGGGAACCAACTTTTCACGGACGATGTTGTGCCATCTGCTCCGGCTTTCAGAAACGTGAACCGCTTCTGCAATCTTTATGTTCATCGTAGTAAGAATCTGGAGCGTGATTCTGTAAGACCTCAATCTAAACTTCTCTCTGAATCTGAATCCGCTGTGAGTTTCTTGATTGGCATTCTAAAAACTCGATTGATAATTCGAATTTACACTAGCGCCACCCTTGCGAGCGTGTCAGCGAGTTGAACTAAATTGACAGGGAGATTTTGAAAGATAAAGTATGCGATGACGTAAGAAGTGGCATTCTGTAAGGAAATTTCCCCGTCACTTCAACGCTCACTTCGCACTCGAACCCGAATCAAAGTGTCAAATAAATAAATGTCATTTTGAACCTTATGCGAAGAGAGAGTGAATAGCGATGTGAGATGCGAGTTGTTGTTTGAATTTTACAGAATCGACCCACTGCTCCGGCTTTCAGCAACGTGAACCGCTTCTGCAATCTTTATGTTCATCGTAGTACGAATCTGGTCAGTCCAGCGCATTGGACTCCTTCCTCTACGTCACTTGCATCTCATTTTTATTATCACAGGGTTTACGAGCGTTGTGGTATAGCACTAAGTCCCTACTTGTAAATACTACACTACACGAATAAAGACCCTTTCAACGTCGTACTGTATCCCTACTTACCGAAACCATAATTATTCTTTTCAAATGTTGAAACTTGCTAACCGTATTAAAGTAAGTGTTCAAAGTATCAACATTGAACCAGATAAATCTTCTTGATACTTGAAAGTCTTCCAGCAATTTTACGAGTTAACGTGTTTGATCATTACTGTAGAATGTAGTATCTAGGTCGAGCATCGATCGCTGACGGAGCGAACTATTAATGAAGCTGAAAGGATCAAATTCTGATCTCGCCCTCTTCTAGATTGAAACCTTTGACCTGCTCTTGATGATCGAATATTAGATTACAAGTCAGCAGAGTTTATCTACTCTAATACTTTAATGAGAATGTTTGTGCAATGTTTGTAACTAAACCAAACTTAAGGCGCTAATAAGCGACTTTTGCAGATTTTAAACTGACAGCAACCGATACGATTCTCTGGTCGCTCAAGGTCGCCGGCGTACATCGTCGTCTTAAATGAATAGATTTTAATGGTCACACGGCCATCATCATCATCATGTCAACCCTGAGAAGTCCACTGCTGGGCATAGGTTGGCCAAGGGGAATTTAGCCGTAATCGCCATGCTTAGCCGAAGCATGTTGGCGATCGCAGTAGGTGTTACGGCAATCAAAAAGATGCTGCTGTCCATCCTCTGCTCAATATCCGTCTGTCGCCTTCTACGACACCCACGGGTATAAATGGGGTGGTGTTATTCGCGACTGGCACCACACTCAAACCACACTGCACTCACCACACCACAATCAAATATTTTAAAAAAATATCTATACTAATACTAATATTAATATTATTATTATACTAATATTATAAAGCTGAAGAGTTTGTTTGTTTGTTTGGTTGAACGCGCTAATCTCAGGTTCTACTGGACCGAATTGAAAAGTTATTTTTGTGTTGGATAGTCCATTTATCGAGGAAGGATATAGGCCCACGCGAAGCCGGGTCGGGTTGCTAGTATTTGATAAAATATGTTCTCAAGAAACTCTTTCAATAACACGATTTAAAAATTAATCTTTCTTATGATCAAATTAACCTCTAATTTAAATATTTTTTTTATTCTACGTTCTAACATCGTGCTAAAGTTTTAATTCTAGCACAGACTGTCAAAAAGATATCTTATAAGTGTTCCGTTTTCCCTTTCGAGCTACAGAACCCTAAAAATAAAAAAAACCTTCACAAAATGAACCAACTCAACCCCAATCAATTCATTACCTCTAAACCTATCAACGCAACATATACACGCGCTTGTCAATTAATTATTCACACAAATCCGCACAGTCGCACATGATCGCACCGACTCGTACATGATCGGCCGTGATCGGTTGCGATCGGCTGCGAATAATTTACGTGTCATTATGGACGTATTAACGCGAGAACACGAATCCGCGATTTAATTATAAACGGACTATGCAAAGGGAATTATTGACATTTTATGTTAATTTATTATGATTGCACAAGCATCGAGTGTTTGGTGAATCAAAACTTACTTATTTTTATTTGTTTATTTATACATCTATACAAACAAATAAAATTAAAGTGTCTGTTTGTAATGTCAAAATAACAAACTGCTTCTTGCTAAATGCATATGAAAGTATAAACGCTAATTATGTAAAAAAAAAAAAATTGTCTGTCTGTCTGTTTGTTCCGGCTAATCTCTGAAAAGGCTGGACCGATTTTGACCTAACTTTTTTAACATTTATTTAGAAAAACATTAGGGTTCCGTGCAATCAAATAAAACCCCACGTATAACCAAAATTCAATTGGATGAAGTCACGGGCATCAGCTAGTACAATATACTTATAAATTGACACAGAAACTACAATGTTTAGTAGAAATTGATTTTCTCAAACTTTACTTTTTCCAGATTGTTTTAAAGCATTCATTATTTTTTTCTCCAAAAGCGTTGATACTATTCTTCTTAATTAATTCATTCATTAGAGAAGCTATATTGTTTCATGTAACACCACTACCCTTTAACAATCACAGATGATGTCTATTTTCGCGAACAAAACATCTAAATATATAACCTTATTTACACAAAGGTAACCTCAGTGCCACTGCCAAGTTAACGGATGGCAAACACGTCCCGGGTTAGAGGTTACACAAAGCTATTGTGTGTAAAGGCTACCATCCTGTTCGGGTTACAGTTTATAGCTGGTCGAACCCTCTTTAAAGGGAACGTCGTTATTTAAAATATACGGACGAAAAGAATCAATGAATGAATTTCTTTTTATGGGTATCGTTAAAATGTAATTTACGGATTATCTCGGAAGAATGTGTAGCACTCTTTTGGTTGCAATAGTTGTAGGTCATAATAGGGTATTTTACTCTTTATGAGAAAAAATCTATAAATATGTTATTGAGATAGTTTAGGCACAAAGCAGTCGGAAAATGTAAGTTTTAGTTCATAAAATAACAAAACAAATTTTTTAATTCAATTCAAAGTTTTCAGTATTTTTAATCTGTTATAAAACACCGTGAAATAGTAGCGGACATGTTATTACGCCGTACGGCTGTGTAAACAAAAAATTGTCAACTGTCAGTCAACCGATTGGCGTAATATAGGCATTGTACTTTTATTATTTTCGTAACCAACGTAATTTTTTCATTATTACACCTATAACAAAATATGCTTTTAATTATTTTTAAATGATATACAATTATCATATTTAATATGAGCTCATTTGATACAAAACGAACTGACGTCATTTACGCTGCGCAATATGGCGTCCAGTAAGTGGCGTTTTCGTCAAACTACGCGCGAAATTTGAAAATCTAAAATTTAGATGCATTTTTATGGCACTTATCGATTGAATAAAAATTTTGTGGTTTTTTTGGCGGCATATTAGCACTACAGAATTTCATTGCGACACTTTTCTAAAATGGGTGTAATACCCTATTGTAAGTACTAACACTTTGGATCTTAGTCATCTGAATAAAATAATTATTATATTATATAATCACTAGTAGTAATGACCAACCTGTGAAACAAGTTTGATGGTTGACAACATTTCATACTTTTAACCTGCATATATTATTACGTTATATAAAAGTAAATATAAATCTAGGGCACCCATATGTTTCCGTTTTTCGAAATTATGTAATTTTTATTCATAATTTCAACTTTCAAATTAGGTATATTCTCAAAAGACGTAAGTGCCAAATGACGTCATACTTGCTGGTGGAATAGCGTTTTATCCTTTGCTTTACTGTGACCCGTTAAAAAACTTTTATCATTATTATTACACTTCATATTATATGTGACAATGACATGATTGTGTCTTATTTAAAGTTAATGGTTTCATCTAAACGATTGAAATGCTGATGCAAAAGTAACTACCTCATCCCACCGTTTATATGACGTCATCACATGTTTATTGATTTTACTTATTTTTGTCAGAAATTAAGAAATACAAAAATATTAAAAATATATATTTGGACTCATGATACAAAAATAAAGAAATGGTATTTTTGTTTTAAGGTCGTGTCAGTTTTGAAATGTTGTCAATTGTACAGTCAAGGAATTCAAATGTTAAGTACCTACCTCAAGGTTTATTTTTGCTTGCATCTTATTTTCTACCGTCAACATATTGCCATTATTTAAATTAAATTATATACCAGCCTATTACTGTCCCTACAAAAAAGGCACGAGCATTGACCACCACGCTTGCTGATTGGCGATTTTAGACTTATATCTTTACATAGTAGAAACCAAAGTCGCTCCCGCTGTCTGCACGCTTACATCATTTAAACTACGCAACGGAATTTAATGCAGTTTTCATCAATAGATAGAGTGTTTCAAGAGAAAGGTATGTACGTATAGTATGATCTACATTGCATCCGTGCGAAGTCGGGGCGGATCGCTGGTTAGTACAGGTTTCCTCACGATTGATTTTTTTCTTCACCAAAATCAGTGATATCCAAGAAACTTAAAAAGTTCATAGGAAATTTAAAAAGATTGAAGAGATGATGAGCCGTGTGGTGACGGTTGCTAATAACATCACCCTATTTCTACCCGTGGGTGTCGTAGAAGGTGACAGAGGGATATTGACCAGAGGATGGGCAGCAGCGTCCTTCTGAGTACCATAACACCTACTGCGATCGCCAACATGCATCGGCCAAGCATGACGATTAAGGCTGAACCCCCCTTGGGGGAGACCTATGCCCAAGAGTGGGCGTCTCTAAAGGTTGACATGGTGGTGGTGGAAGAGATGATTCTCTCACAAAATCCGTTAAATGCACGACTGATGACTGAAACTATATTTCATCATCTGCCTAGCGTTCTCCCAATTATATTGGGATCGGCTTCCAGTCTAACCGGATGCAGCTGAATACCAGTGTTTTACATGGAACGTCTGCCTATCTGACCTCCACAACACACCACACGACTGAGCGTCTAAAAGGATTGTCAAAAATCTACAAATGACAGCCGGGGCCAACAGCATTTTACGTGCTTTCCCGAGGGTTGAATTGGTATGAAATGGATGGTCACCCATTTATACACCACTCGCAGCAAGCGTAGCTTAACCGTACGGCTTTTACTTAGTCACGAGCTCACACTGAATTTCGAGGACCGAAATCACAAATATAAATCATAAAGTGCTATGCGTCACTAGACCAACAAACCCCTTCAAATATTAGTCACAAACCCCACTTAAGAGCCTGATTTCATTACAAACCAATCTTTCTATTACTATAAGTAATTTAGCGGCACGCGGTCTATATTGCAGACTCGAGGGTGGAAGTAGTGGGTAGGGTACGTGCCGCGCATGTCGAGTGACCAGTTAAATGTGTTCGTTATGATGCAGGCGCAGTACGGACTTGTGAACTAATATGTAGGAGAGGTGGATATTCAAATTGGTGGAGGGTAAAAAGTATTCATTAGGATAGTAATTTTTTTAATATACTAACTGCCCTTTTTCTGAAAAAATCCCCTCCATGCCTCGGAAAACACGTATAGCCGTTGGTCTCAACTGTCATATGCAGATCTTTGACAGTCGTTATGGGTATTCAGGACCCAGTCAAGTCTGACAACCAGTCTTACCAAGGGGTATTGTGGAGGTCAGATAGAGAGTCGCTCCATGTAAAATTCTGGTTTTCAGTTGCATCCGGTTAGACTGGAAGCAGACTCCAACATAATTGGGAAAAAGCTAGGAAGATGATGATGATTCTCTTTTTTTGAATAAAATATGTTGTTAAGAATACACACACTGACATGACTGCACAGTTTAGGGTTATGGGTAGGAACTGTCTTCGGGTAGAGCCAAGCGTTATTGTAGCTCGGAGACTACAGATCTATTGTTGACGGCAATAAACTCAACTACAACAAAATTACTTGAAGTTATTAAAACTTACGCCGTCGTTTTGGTCCGTGTGGTGTCGGACGTAAAGAATAGCACTATCCCATATCTTCCCGTGGGTGTCGTAAGAGGCGACTAAGGCACTCACCAGAGAATGGGCATCATCGTTCTCTGTGCCTTTGTAACAACCATACTGCGATCGCCAACCCGCCTGTCAAGCGTGACGATTATGGCAAAACCCCCCTTTGGGGGAGGCCTTTGTCCAGCAGTGGGCGTCTTTCGGACGAGGTGATGAGGTGAGGTGATGATTAAAACTTACTGGCGAAATGAGCGTCTACGATTCATATTTGCGATAAAGCGGTGATTCATTTTATTCGTCATCATTTTAGCAGAACATAAACGCTAACTACTGAGCTTGGCTTGTTTTATTCTCAATAGTTCCTCTTTAATAAGAGGATGCTGCTCATCCACCTCTTGGCACATTTAGTGGACACTATTTTCGTTGATGCTATAATAAAATACTAACCTAACAATGTGGGTCCTGGAAAACGTCCAGCAACATAGTACCCAGGCGAAGATGGCGGGATGAACTTGACACTTACAGGAGGGATTGGTCCACAGTAACTCTAGAGCTAGTGCTGTTAAATTATTAAGAGGGTTGGAAATGAGAAAGGGAGGTCTAGACAAAACGAGCTGAAAATAAGTAAATATATGCCAACAGTTCTCTGGTTTATGTGCATATCTAAATTATATTCTTCTGTGAAATAGTAAGATTTCTGAGCTCTTTCTCAGAGTTCTCAGTAAGGGTCCAATCACATTAGATCGTATTCGTTTCATTCCATTACGCAAGGAATAGAGTCCCTCTTACTCGTAGGTACAGTCAAGGGCTAAAATATACGTAAATTTGATTTATAAGTTGCTTACATTCTGTATGGATGACGAACATAACTGGTGATTATAGCTCTAGTCGCAAGGTACTAAAGAAAGTACAACTGGGCTTACCAGTTGTACTTTCTTCAGTACCTTGCGACTTAATAAAATAATTGCCTTGTTTTTTTGCCCCGTTTATTACGTTAATTCTTGGCTTAGTAAACATTTTTATTCTTTTTTTTTTCAATTAAATTTTATCCCATTTCATTTCTATAATAAAATTGAATCGATCTTCTCCGATGAAACTGGCCTTTGTATTTTGCTAAATATTTACATATTTTTGCCCCTGATTGTACTCGGCAAAATTTCATTGAAGTGAACTCAAGGTCAGACTGCTGACAGATCTAGATAGATAGCATGGCTGGATTCGTTTGGGGAAACTCGATTTTGTGTTGATATAAGAGCTGGCCGAGAATAATGTTAGTGGAGTTTTGTTATTTCCATTTCCAGACGGAGCGGTTGAACGGATGAATGGATCAATAATAATGACACTCGGTTGCATTACTATTTTTAACTGACTTAAAAATAAGAACAGGTTCACAAATCGACTGTAACTTTCTTTCTTTTTTAAAAACCGTTGCTCCACACTAGGAATTTCTCCTGTGTCGTGAGTGCGTTTACAAACATATAAACTCACATACACAAACAGCCAGACCCGGAACAACTATCTGTAGACCATACAAATATTTTGTTTCGTGCGAGAATCGAACCCGCAACACGCAGCGTAGCAGTAAATCGCTCAACCACTGCGCCAAACGTGTCTTCATCTTTATTTGCGTGTGAAAAATACCAAAACGGGAGCCAATGACTACACATTTCGGGGTGACTGTCACATTGGATACGAAGAGATGAACCAAGATGTTTGTGTGAGTTTTCTAGGGCACCTATAGATTGGTGGTGATAGGTTTCGACGTATTTAGATAGTTCGCATTGTATTGTTAATATGTACTTATAATTATTGTTATCGCGATCTAACGGTCCAACAATATCTAAATTTATTTTTTCGAATGCAGTTTTTGCTATTGTACGTCCATCCATATCTTTTTTGATCTATTTTGATTCAATTTATGGGGGATCAACTGTTGATCCCCCATAAATTGAATCAAAATCAGTTCAGAAGTTTAGTTTTCAAGTCAAAATAACTGGGAAAAATATGTCATCCATGCCAATTTAACAAAGCCTTCAGAGGAAATAAATGTTATGTTGTACGAAATAGAGACTTCTAGTTTATATACTAACGATATACGTTACGTTCATTCCACGCGATCGTGCGAGGCTCTTAGTTACATGAAGGACAATTCTATTAACTTTTAGCAACGATCTCATTCTAATCTCAGACTCAATGTCAATAAAAAATGCCTCTATTTATCTAAATTTTCGACAATCATCTACCTAGCCTTTTCCCAACTATATTGGAATCGGATCCCAGTCTAACCGGATGTAGCTGAATACCAGTGTTTTACATGGAGCTACTGCCTATCGCATCTCCACAACCCAGTTGCTGGGTAACACGATACCCTTTGTAAAGACTGGTGGTAAGACTTTCTGGCTTCTGACTACCCATAACGACTGCCAAAGATCTACAAATGACAGCCAGGACCAACGGCTTTATGTGCTTTCCGAGGCACGGAGGGAACTCGGTATGAAAGGGATGGTCACCCATCCACAGATTGACCGTGATTAGCGTAGCTTTTACCGATCGATCTCCACGAACTCCTCCCACCTTTATTTTCGACAATATGTACATTATTGGTGTGATTGAGATGAATTGACAACTAAATTTTGAACGTCAAATTGACCTTCTGATTTTTATTATATTCCGAGTGTTTGCCTTCATGAATAAAGTTATCTAACTCGGTGTTAGTATATAGTTCGTACGAGTAACCCGGGACATAATCGTGACTTCACATAAGTACGTAGTTTGCCACAAAGTATTAGCTATTTATTTTCATTGGATAGCATTATAATAAACGTGTTTCATGAAACTGTTGTATTACAGGTGTTTCAGCGCGTAATATATCTGTTGAGTGTCGTCATCGGCGTCGCGGCGTCTCCGCGTATCTCCTTAATGTCTTCCGAGCTAGGAGTGTTCAGTCAAGCTTGTGTTCTTTATCTTAACTACAGGTTTTTCTACTAAATATTTAGACATAAATCCCCCAAAGGGGCGATATGATTAGTACACGTAGTAAACAGTGACCGTCACGTAATGGGGGTGAACCTACATTGCCATCCAATTCATCCAATCCATGAAAAGGTCTCCGTATAATGGGTTAATCAGTTGATCTGATAAACCGTGTGGTGCCAGTCGCGAATAGCGCCACCCCATTTCTACCCGTGGGTGTCGTAGAAGGCGACAGACGGTTATTGATCAGAGGATGGGCAGCAGCGTCCTTCTGAGTACCGTAACACCTACTGTGATCGCCAACATGCATCGGCCAAGTATGGCGATTACGCAACTGAACCCCCCCTTGACCTATGCCCAGCAGTGGACGTCTAAAGGTTGACATGATGATGATGATGAAGGCCACGGCCTGCTACTGAGAAATTCATCATGGAAAAGCTCAACATTTTGACTTACCTGAAGATTAAACTTCAGCAGTCGTTCTTACGACCAATAAGGTCAGAAAAACTAGATAGATGGTAACTCAGATTATGAAACAAAAGGCAGATAGACCGCGTGGAACACTGAGAGTGAAGCCAAAAAAGCAAAAACAATTTCTAAAGCGAATACCTACAATCTCGTGATTGTATTTGTATTTTATTTGTTTTTTTTTTAACGATGCGGCGTTTCGTGCTATACTGACTCGTGTCAGTACAGCACGAAGCGCGATGTAGGTACTCGTTCTTGAATTTGTATTTGCTTTTTTGGCTTCACTCTCAGTGTTCCGCGCGGTGTATCTTCCTTTTGTTACATAATCTGAGTATGGTAATCAGAACTCCGAGCAACCTGTTTGTAATTCCGAGAGCGAATATTGTAAACATTAGTAAGTTTTGAAGCGTAAAAATGACGTTGAAATGTCTGCCTAGTGCTAGCAGTTGTTGGAGCAGAAAGTTCACAAACACGGCCATTCATCTTCGTTTCAAAGTTTACTTTCGTTGAGCACAGACTGTTGCTGGAAGCCTTCTGTTTACTTATTACAGAAAGGTCTTAAATAACACTCATTATTGTTGTTATTATCAGTTTATCCTTATTATCCTTTCGCAAGAAGCAATGCCATGTAGCATACGCATAGCTTTCTACGGAACCCTCGGTGTACGAATCCGACTCGCACTAAACTGGCTTGTTTTTAAAGTATATTCAGTAAAAATACCTACTTTGAAAGTTAAATTAATATTTCAAGCAAATAATATGTAATAATATGGCGAATGTATGTTTTTTCGGGACTTTTACTTTATTGGTTTTGCTGTTTATTTATTATTGAATATATGTTTACCTCAACAAGGATGTGGGTCGGTGTAATGTGACATTTCTAAAGGGAATCCAATAATAGTGATATGACATTCACATAATCCTCCTCAGCCGCGCCGATGTCCCGCTGAATAAAAGCTGTGTATGGGAAAAGTCGATTTTCTTGACATTTGCCCTCTCAGAAGTTTTGTGAATGTACCAGTACAGGGGTGCTCAACCCTGTAACCTTTAGTGTCGCTTGCTGAGTTTTTATACGACAGTGGAAAAAAGTCAAAGAATTACATTTGTATTATATCATGGCGAAGATTAAATAAGCTTAAAACAAAGTTGGTATGGTGGTGGTGGATGGTTGGTAGGTAGTTGGTTGTAGTTGGTATGTAATACACAAACATTTTAATATTATTTTTTGTTCAAACTAATAGTGACGTTTCACGGCAAAAATGTCTTCTTAAAGAGAGGCTCGTGGCTAAGTAAAAGGCATTCGAATCTATCGGTCATGGTTGCAGTTGGTCCGTGGCCATCCACGGACCAACTGCAACTGACCATCTATCTTATACCGAGACCCGTACTTCGGAAAGCACGTAAAGCCGTGCTCCCGGCGATCATTCGTAAATCATTGACAGTCCTTATCCCTGTCAGAAGTCAGAAATTCTGACAACCTATCTTACCAAGGGATGTCAAAACTCCCAGTGACTGAGTTGTGGAGGGCAGATAGGCAGTCGGTTCATGTAAAACATTGGTCTGACTGGAAACCGACCTCAACACAGTTGGGAAAATGCATGGGAGATGTTTAGATTTCTTGTTATAAATAAGGCATGCATTAAAGAATATTCAGATGCGGTCCGAAACTAAATAACTTGAGCAGCTCTGGCTCAGATCTCCGATTTGTAAAGACGTGATTACGAAGCGCCCTTGACACTCAGACTCAGAGATTCCAATTTAAATGTAAATTCACAAAAACCGTACCTTGTGTAGCATTTAATTTTATTTGTTATTTTTAGAGCTCTGGTGAGGACTGAGGAGTAGGTTCTATGAATGGTTTGGTTGTTTCATGTTAGATTCCCAGTTCTGGAAAAATATAACTTACCAATATCAGTAAATATTTCTCGTATTTATGACATTGTTGGTGCGTTTTAGCATAACAATAGAGGTCATTTCCCAATCCCTAATATATTTTCCTGGGAACTTGATAAATCTTTTACTTACTAATCACTTATTTATTTATTTATTTAGTATAAACAAAGTTTACAAAAAATCTTAACTTAAAACTATGCCCCCACAAAAAACTTATAAAATTGCCCATTATAGTTTATTTATTTATTTACTTAGTCTTAGGGTTTGCCTACAGCTTCTGTATACATTAAATGTTAAGCCTTTTCAGGAAAATGCAATGACCCATTATGTGGGTCATTGGACAGGTCCAATGACCCACATAATGGGTCATTGCGATAGTTTAACTATTGTGTCTGCATGACGGACATTCAATGTGTTAGCTAGGTATAACACATAATAAGTCCCGGACTTATACAATTGCCAATTACAGGCCCACTAGCATGTTTATCGCAAAGTTAAGTTTATCGTTTTTTAAATGTAGGATGTTTAAACATCCGTCAATAAATGTAGCTGGGTCAATTGTCGCTTTTACCATGTTAAAAAGCAACAACTATAGTTCATAACTTAGCATTTGAAGTAACCTTTTCAAAGTTTAGAAGTATCTACTGATAAAATGGCCTTCAGTGTCTTTTTGACTACGTAATGTTTCAGAAATAGAAATGTAAAAACACAGTTAGGTACTCCAAAATAACACGCAATGTCTAAAGCTCGCTCTGATTTGTTATTTTTGGTATTCGTTATATAATACAAGTCAGCACGTACATAAGTAAACAAGACCTTTTCTAAGTATTCTTAAATCGTTTTAAACGTCTCTCCCAGATTTAATAGAGCTTATTTTTTATTCGTGAACGATTTAGACTCGGCTCAAGTTATACCAGGTCCCTTGAATACTAAGTTGTTTTCACTTCAATCCAGATAGTTAGCATTCTGGAGCAGTTTACGTTTTTTGCTAATCTAGATCTGGATTTAGATTAAAAATAAAGTATTCGAGGTTCGAGGTCGGTGTTAACGGAATATTTAAAAGATTTGTTGAAAATCTTTTAAGGTTGATAAATAATTCTTCCACCGTTTAGAAAGTCGTTGGCGTTGCTAGGAACAATCACAGACGGACTTTGTAATTATTTAGAGTTTTGTTTTTTCTTGTAGTAGTACAACTGAAGTAGTGTAAAAAAGTTTTTTCAAAAAAAAGAAAACCGCCTTCAAAAACTGAAAAGTGATAAATAACTTTAGCACAGAACACACATTACTTTACTTACGGAAGTCGGTGGCGGTGGCTTTGTGTTTGTTGTTTTGTATTGCCACCGACTTCCGAAAGTAAAGTAATGTGTCTTCTGTGGTAAAGTTATTTATCACTTTTCAGTTTTTGAAGGCGGTTTTTTTTTATAACTTTTTATTTTTCGCTTTTTAGTATTGCCTTAAGATCCAAATCCATTAAAAAACGGCGACACACTTAAAAGAGATTGTAAGTCCTCCAAAGATTGAAGAAACTAAAACGTCATCGAAGTATTTTTTTGGGATTTTGTTGATATTTTCAAAAAGGGCTAGATCAATTTTGGTAAAATTTATATGGGGCCATTTCTGAATAACCCCCCCTTTCGAACAATGAAAGAATTTTGCAAATCCGTCTATATATGATAGAGTTATGCCCGAACATACATAAAAAAAATATAAACATCCGAATTGATAACCTCCTCCTTTTTGAAGTCGGTACATAAAAACAAAAAGTCATGATGGCCCAGTGGTTACGACAACTGTGCACGAGCAAGTACCAATGTTTCTCTTTGTATTTCCTATATTAGGTACTTTCTAAGGTTATCTGAGACATCACTAACATTGATAAAGGGAAAAGTAGTGAGATATATATATAATTATGTAAGTCTGATTTCACCAATCCGCCTTGAGAACGGCCGCTCTATATGAAAAGAAGTCTGCAGTGGGGATGGGGGCAGCAAAAGTAGGAATAATTCTTTATTTTTTTAGAAACCGACTAACAGTATAATTTGGTATGGTTCTACCGACAGATTTTGCTAATGTGTTTTGAATTGATAATAGTATACTTATATGCGTTAAATAAAAATGCTTTTTATTATCTTGATTTCAAGTCCTGGCTTCACTGTGTATATAGAAACAGCAAGGTATTGACAATTTGGCTTAGGTATTTAGTTTTGTATCACTATTAATAATAAATTAAAGTGTCCAGTTGAGTTTCCTGATGAGTTTCCTATTTTATCTTTATATGTATGTATTTAAAAATGTATTTGTGTATGTATATCAGCTGTCTGACACCCATAGTACAGGGTCTCCCTAGTTTGGGGTCAGATGGCCGTGTGTGAAATGTCCCCATATTTTATTATTATTATTATTTAATCTTCGGAACTACGGGTAGGTACAATTCTGTAAATTCGTTCCCTAATGGGAAGCTCCATTACCTCTGAGTGCTAAAGGCTCTATTTTATTATACGTCGCGGCCAAAGTACTCTTTGTACAATAACTTTAAATATTTAGTATCACGCCTCCCTCGACCTAGCTCAGACTGTTTTTGCAAGTTCCTTCTGACACCTGCTTAACCCGAAATCATCATAAAAACTCGAAGGTCAGACCACAACAATATTCGAACAATAATAGTGCGGCGCAAAAACGATTGTGCTCCGGAAACAGGCCCATTGTGGCCTTAATACGAACGGAAAGTTGTGGCCAACACCCAACACGCGCCCAACAAGGGTCGAGCTCGTCTGTGCTCAATGATCACGAGGAATAGTTGAGTGGTGCCGTTGTGGTTAGATCGGTTACTTATTAAATAGATAGGCACAATGAAACGTGTTGATGACAACAAACTAAATAACATGGCATTGACCTTTTCCGCACCAATGCAAGCACAGTAAGGGAGCTCTTAGCGAATTTTTTGATCCAGATTGGACGAAATTAACCAATACTGAGGAAATAATGATATATCTATACTGTGATGAGGTCGTAATCATTTTGCATTTATCTGTGGAGGCAATTAGGCATTACCAATTTAGTTATATAATATTGTTATTACAATGTCTGAAAGCTTTCCTAAAATAAAAATAAAAAACGAAAGAAAAAATTTTTTTTACAAAAAAGACAACCGCCTTCAAAAAGTAAAAAATTACTTTCAAATCGCAAGTCGGCGGCTTTGGTTTTGTGTGTTGTTTTGTATTGGCACTTGAAGACATGCGAATTGAAAGTTATTTTTTACTTTTTGAAAGCGGTTGTCTTTTTTGTATAAAAAAATTTTTTTCGCTTTTTAGTGCCTACTTCTCATCATAGGAATGAATTACGAAACGGCGACACCAAAAAAAAAACTGTCATCCCTTAATTTTCAACCCTTAGGGGTGGAATATTTTTTAGAAATTTATATGGGACTAAATTTGAGGTATACACTATCAATTAAAAAAGAATCATCGAAATCGAACTACACTGAAAAAAGTTATGCGTGGTCAAACATAAAAATAAATATAACAAAAATAAAAAAATGTTCATAAAATGAAAACTACTGGGCCAAACAATATTTAATTTTTATGGGACCAAATGGCCACTATTACACATCAAACTAAAGAAGAATCACGTAAATCGGATCATAAAAAAGAGTAATCGATGTACATACTCCTCCTTTTTGAAGTCGGTTAAAAACAACTAGTAGTAGGATAATACTGAAACATGGCCATTCTCAGGAAATTACAATACTTTTACTTCATCATCATCATGACAACTTTTAGACGCCCAGTGCTGGACATTAGGTCTCCCTAAAGGATTCAGCCGTAATCGCCATGCTTGGCCGATGCATGTTGGCGATCGCAGTATAATACTCAGAAGGACGCTGCTGTCCATCCTCTGGTCAATATCCCTCTGTCGCCTTCTACGACACCTACGGCTCACACACGGTTTACTTGTACAACAACAGAAAAACTATAAAAGTTGATCAAAGAATGCTTAAATATTAGAAGTACATAGATTTATGTAAAAACTAAGGTATATAGATATTAAAGATATCTATCAAGTTATTGAAGCGATTTATATCGAAAGAGAAATCCTCAAAGATCTGCAGGAAAAGCCTTACAGCTGAACGTCTACGCTCTCATACAGTTTATCTTATTTTCAAACAAACCTAGACAAAACTATCCACTTTCTGAAATAAAAAAAGCTCTTAGTATTCAAACGGCGGCCACAAGTCACAAATCGTTTAGCAATAAAATAGCCGTTACAGCTTTACAGTAAACGTTTCGATGCTATTTCTATTTACGATCGAAAATATTCTGAATAAAATCACGTAGTTTATAAAGGTCCTGTTGCTATATAATAAGCTACAATGTGGTTATATTAAAACTATATATTATTGTATATTTCATTGACGTTAGGACTAGATACGATTTTGTTAATCAAAACTTACGTTTAGTAATTTCATGATGTGGTGTATGTTTAAGTTCTAATGAAATAATAATAATATGTGGGGACTTTACACACGCGGCCATCTGACCCCAAACTAGGCAGACCCTGTGGGTATCAGACAGTTGATATACAGACACAAATATATAAATAGATTCGTATAGTGATAAACAATAACCAGACACAAGGAAAACACAAGTGCTCATCACACCAATGTTTACCCTGGGCGGGAATCGAACCCGCAACACGCTGCGCAGCAGTCAATCGCTCAACCACTTCGCCAACCCTGTCATCAATATAGTAATATTCTATATCATTATTATCATAATAGTTTTAATTTGTAGCTCAAATCATAAAGCTTCGCAGAAGTGCTAACTACCAATCTATCTGGAATACCTACTAAGTAATCTATCATTATCATCATCATCATCATTTCAGTCGAAAGACGATGGGGAGGCCTATGTCCAGCAGTGGTGCTGGACATAGGCCTCCCCAAGGGGGGGTTCGGCCATAATCGCATCGCTTGGCAGGCGGGTTGGCGATCGCAGTATGGTCGTTACAAAGGCACAGAGAAGTCCCTTAGTCGCCTCTTACGATACCCACTGGAAGATATGGGATGGTGCTATTCTTTACGTCCGACACCATACGGACGATTATCATATCTGCCTATTTTCATCCACTGCTGAATGAAAGCCTTCCGTAGAGATCGCCAACTAAGCCGGTTTTGTTTTTTTTTTTATTTTTTTTTATTCTATACTTTTATGGGACTTTTCCGCGTAGCGTATGACAGTCCCATCGTAACCTAAACTTACAATATACCCTAAACTAAAACTAACTAAATAATCTGGGCCATGAATTGAAAAAAGTCGCTTGCATCGTCACAATTCGGATTACTTAAAATTTGGTGAAAGGTGCCTACATCAGTCTTGTTCAAGTTCAAAGTCCTGAGTATATCTCTTCTTATTGAGTCATATCGGACACATTCCATCAGCATGTGGTGTAGATCTTCAACCACTCCACACACCTCACAGTTGGGTGATGATATTTTCTTCATCATAAAGCTAAATTTTCTACATGGAATGTGTCCGGATCTGAGTCTGTGAGCTAAAACAAGTAATTTCCTACTACAACTACTATTAATAAACCAGGGCACACGACAAGGCTGACATTGGATAGTTTTGTATCATATTCCTTTTTCTAATGAACGTTTATTAAAGTATTCTTTCCAATTATTATAACACATGTTTTTAAATTTAGGCAAAAATTCAGAGTAATCTAATTTAATACTCATTTCCTTTCCAATCTTTACCGCGTATTTTGCTAAAATGTCCGCCTTTTCGTTGCCCTGTACTCCAATATGTGAAGGAACCCACTGCAATCTTAGTTGGACGCCTTTTAGCAGTTCGTCTATGTTTGATAAAATAACATAAGCTACCGAAGCACCTCTGTGTCCAGAGGCACATCGAGCTATATGTTGTAATGAGCTTTTGCTGTCTGTACAAATGACAATATTTCTGTATTGACCATTACTAGCGTAGGACAAAGCTTCCGAGATTGCAATGAGCTCCAACGTCATAATAGAGGTATGAGTAGTAATTTTAAAACAGTTATTGTCATTATCTGTAGCCGTATTAGCTTCATAAAACGCAGCCCCATGACCGGTTTTGGTCTTACTAAAGTTATATTTTTCCTAAATTTCTTTTTAGCTAATGACCAAAACTCAATGTTAAGCCGTTAAGTCTCGTGTTGTCTCTATCACTTAATGTGAAACTGACTGTGACAGTACGAGACTTAATGGCATCTTAAAATTAAATAGCGTTTTAAGTATTTGGCCCTCAGATTATGAAACAAAAGGCAGATAGACCGTGCGGAACCCTGAGCGAAGCCACAAAAGCAAATACAAATTAATAAACGAATACCTACAATTCAAGCAACAAACAAGCAAACAACAAGCAGCAAGCATTGTTAAAAAAAACAAATACTAATACAAATAAAAATTCACGAGATTATAGGTATCCGTTATCGAATTTGTATTTGCTTTTGTGGCTTCACTCGCAGTGTTCCGCACGGCCTATTTGCCTTTTGTTTGATAATCTGAGATTTGGCCATAAGAGTTCTATAACTACTCATAGGTAGGGATATGTTTGCCCCTAACATAGGCTACGTAGGTAGATCAAGCACATTATGTAAAGAATTCGTTCCCAAATAGCCACAGTGAAATAGGGCGAGCTGTTTTTCCCCGGTTGTTCCTTGACGTGGAAAGATAAAGGATCCTACCTGCACCCATCAACTTTGTTTTAACATAGGTAGGTATAAAACTTACGAAGCAAATTTGTTTTTATCGCTGATCTACAGAAGGCACTTATTTCTATTATAATCGACTAAAAAGAGATTTTCATTTGACTGAAAATGATTTCTTTTGTGTGGTATTTCGAATTTCTCAACGAAAATGGAGATAGAAAAGAAATTATTGAGGCATATTAAAACCATTTTCTTTTGCTATTTATAGATTACTGTTTTGTTGATTTACATTGGAAACTAATGAGAAACACCAACTTTTGAAAAAATATTGTTAAAATCACAATACTTTTCATTGCTCGCATTTTAAAAATACAACTAGGTGCTAGAGTACAAACACACGAAACAGTATTTCTATAGTATCTAATAACGCGCTGGTAGACAATGATATGCGAGGCGCTGTGAATAATTCCCGTCCATTGTCCCGGATTACGGCCGGACACCCGGACGGTCGCCACGCCCGCGCCGGCTGTCGGACAGCCAACTGAAATACTGGGAATGTAAAGTAGCTGAAATTGGACTTTCGGTGATTATTTTAAGGAAAAGGTACAAAAGCTTTACGATTGCAGTCGATGCGCCAACGTATATGCATAGTTATTGCTGTATGAGTAAGGAATTCTGCTATTGTTCAGATTCCAACACTAAATATTACTAAATGATACGGACATCACTAGCGTACGCTCTCGGTAGCCATTTTTAAGGTTCCGTACCTCAAAAGGAAAAAACGGAACCCTTATAGGATGATTTTGTTGTCCGTCTGTCTGTCTGTCAAGACCCTTTATCTCGGGAACGCGTGGAGGTATCGAGTTGAAATTAAAACCTATACTCAAGACTACGGTCCCTTGATGCTGTAAAAAAAATCAACCCTCTATGTTATGTGCAAAGAAGATACGGCCGTTTATGTCGCAAATAACACATTATAATATTAAGTAGATTAAAGTATGGATATTAGGTATGGATTAGTATAGAAGTATGAATATGTGCCTACAAATATGTACGGAACCCTCGGTGGGCGAGTCCGACTCGCACTTGGCCGCTTTTTATTTAAATGTCTCGTTCACTTTGCTCACTGGTCGACAACGTGCTCCTGCCTCTGTCTTTTGATTGACTGCTCGTGAATTGGTGAGAATATACTTCCTTATTGAAGAACTAGCTGTTTTCCTTACCACGAGTCCACTACACACACACACACACACACACATCGCTTCAGCTATGTCACAAATTCCGTCCTTCTCACTGTCCACTGGCATAAATACAGTAGTAGTTAATTTTATAAAGGTCATCCGGGGATGTATTACCTACATTAAACTAAGTTAGTACTTAATACAATGCTGGTCCGTAGGACAATCTACAGTCTAGCCAAAATCAAACTGGTTGCTAATTAAAACTACACTTTATATATTTAAATAAAATTATTCTTTAGTGTACATAATAGATTACTCTGGTTCACACACTATTCATTGTTTATTGGAATAGAAGGAGTGGTCGTCTACTGTATTATTAATAGTAATTATGTGAACACTATGTGTCTGTACATAATTTAGCTGTCATTTCTTAACTTGTAATACTTTGTACACACCATAATATATGATTTTTATACTAGGTACATCGTATTCACGTAACATATTATAATTCTTGAAAATTCAAATTGTAAGCTTTTTTTTTAAAAGCGTATTAATGAATTTTATTGCCCAATCTTCTCCATACGAAACTACCATTTGGAATTGGCAACTAGAAATTTTACAATATGACGTTCAAAAGTGCCTATAATGATCTAATTGAAATAATTGTATATTAGAGAGTAATATTTGACTTTGACTTTTTGAAATACAATAGGTCTCAATTTCTGTTAGCTACCACCATCATCATCTTCCTGCCCTAATCTCGTGTCACTCAACACGTCTTCTCCCACCACTCCGTCTTCTTAACTGCCATGATTTCACTGACTCTCTTCTCTTAATACAATACAATAGGTCTCAATTTCTGATAGTCACCATCACCATCATCTTCCTGCTCTTATCTCGGGTCACTCAATACGTCTTCTCCTTAAATCCCGTCGTGATAACTGCCATGATATCACTGACTCTCTTCTCTTAATACAATACAGTAGGTCTCAATTTCTGTTAGCCACCATAATCATCAAGTTCCTGTCCTTGTTCCGTGTCACTCAACTTGTCTTCTCCTACCATCCCGTCTTGTTAACCGCCATGATTTCACTGACTCAATTATCATTCATTATTATTCTTCACACAATCCATCCATCTTTTCTTTCGCCTTCCTCCCCCTCTCCATCCTATTCATTCATAACGCTTACGCAAGCGTTTCATTCCTTCTCTTGACATGCTCGTATCAAGACAAACAATTTCCTCTCAACTTTTCCACCTGAGGAAGTTCCACCATGTCATAGCTAATGTCACAAATCCTTCTCACTGTCTACTGACTATATACAGTCATCATCATCATCATCAGCCAGAAGACGTCCACTGTTGAACATAAGCCTCCCCCATAAGAACGCCACAACACGCGGCAACCTCGTGGCGTCGGTCCATCTAGTGGGAGCCCTACCAACGCAGCGTCTTCCGGAAGAATTACAGTAAGTAGTAATTATTATTCTAAAGGTCATCCGGCGAAGTACTACCTACATAGTCATCTATTTTTTAACCTCCGACGAAAAAGAGGGGTGTTATAAGTTTGACGTGTCTGTGTGTCTGTGTGTCTGTCTGTGGCACTGTAGCTCTTTAACGGGTGAACCGATTTGAATGCGTTTTATTTTATTTGAAAGCAGGTTCTCTAGCAATGGTTCTTAGGCATGTTTCATCAAAATCGGTTCAGCCGTTTTAAAGTTATTAGCTCTTTTGTTAGCTGCGGTAGGGATCTTAGACGCATACCGGATGTTTACTTTGCTTTCAAACATATTATTATAGGTGACCACACTGACCACCCATTGAAACACCCATGTTTGCAATAAAACTATGCAAGATTATATAATTCTTGGTCTTATGCTGCAGCCAAATTATACAGCACACTAGTACCTAGTAGCAGATATATCGTATTTGGATTTGTTTTAATCAGTACCTAGGTACCGCTAAGTTTAAAGCAATAACGAAATAGCTAAAATAGCGAACTGATGGTAACTAGATTTGCAACAAGATTAACAACTAGATTAGCAACAAAAATTTGATAATATCGAAGCAAATTGGTCGGAAATGCTGGTAAATTAATAGACAGTGAATGAAATTAAGGGACTGACTTACCACAGAGTACTTTTAGTGTATAGAGCGGTACCCCGCCGCGACATTATAGCGCCATTTCAACGAACAAACATTTGATGGCTTAACAAAAGGTATTATTTTTGACTTTTTACATAATCGCTTTTTTGTTTTGCGTTGGAGGTTTTTTTAAATTTTTAATTTAAATTTTATTTTAAATTTTTTAAACGTAATTTTGTTTGGTATTGTATAAGAGTTTACAAAAATTATTTACAAGTTTTCAGTTTTCATTTCGTTACTTATTTCTCATTCCCTTGCAATATAGTATACATTATTCTACTAGTTAAGGCCTTTCATTTGATACCCATATATTGAGGAAGTTGTGAAAATATAATGTAATTTACCATTTTGTGGTTGCGGCCATCTTGGATTTAAAATTTTGTTAGCTAGCAATGATCCTATTTAATTAATTACTTAAAACGAATTAATAAGAAAACCCGTTAAGCACATTACACATGTATAAAGATCGCTTCTTCGTAAACTTCATGTGCTTTTAACTTGTCTCCTGAAGTGCTTCGCGCTGAGAGAGCGGAAAACTTTGCCAGATTGACTATTACGAGTTGTAAACTTGCATAGTTGCAGTTTCTGCTAAACTGTAAGATTTCCTGCATAACTTGCTTGTTTATAAGTGAGGGGTATACAAAAATAATTAAAATTGACAGTTAGTACGTCATCATCTGCCTGCCTTTTCCCAACTATTTTAGGGTCAGCTTCCAGTCTAACCGGATGCAATTGAGAACCAGAATTTTACAAGGAGCAACTGCCTGTTTGACGTCCCCTTGGTAAAACAACTACTGGATGTCAGACTTTCTGGCTTCTGAGTACCCATGACTGTCAAAGATGTACGAATGACAGCCGGGACCAATGGCTTTACGTGCTTGCTGATTTACGACGGGGTCTCGGTATGAAATGGATGGTCACCCATCTACAGATAGACCGCGTAAGCGTGGCTTTACCTAGCCACGAGCCCCTCAGTCACACACTCACACACCACTCACTCTCAGTTGTCAGTCACTTGATACACTTTAAAGAAATAAAAATATTTTAAACACTATAAAATAACTGTGGAATTTTGTCTATGTTCGCATATCCAAGTTGGTCACCCTACTCCCCCTGCACCCGACATTATTGAATTGCTCCCGGTTATACGAAACTACCCCATAGCTATGAGTTTTTACTCAATTATGGCGAATTCAGGGGGTTGTTAGTTCCAAATCGTATTATATCGTTATTTCGACCGGCCAGTGGCTACTCGGACACAATGAGTCCTCGTCGGTAGCAAATGGATGGTATTTCGGGTTTTTGCTGAAGTGACCGCAATTTAATGACTGCGACATTGGTGCGCTGGTCACGACGTTGCTGAACGTGCGGTTTTGAGATTGATTCTCGGGTTGTGCAGTATCTAAGAGTTTTTCAATAATGCAGCCTGTAGTAAAACTGATAGTAGTGTATAGTGTAGTGGCATAAGAACTGTGTGCAGAAAAAACGGTTTTAAATCTCCTATCAGTCAGTGATAAAAAATAACTTTAGAATTTTATGACACTTGTCTTCTATCTTCGGTTTTCGTTCGTTTACTAATATGTATTAGCAAATAATTTTAAACAAATTTCAATTTTATTTCATTTATCCTGTTTACGTACCTGGTACAGCAGCTTGCAGCCGTATCAAATTCAAATTCAAATTCATTTATTCACATTTAAATAAAAGAGTAAAAATAAGAGTAAGTACAGTAGGTGGTTTAACAGTTACAATATTTGCTTTTATCTTCTATTTAGCCTTATTCAGGCATGTAAAACTTAAAAAAAAAATGTAATATAAAAAAAGTGTTGGGCATTTAATCGAAAACACATTTATATTGTCAACAGCAGAAAGTCAGTTTTTTACGTTAAATAATGTCACATTAATTCTTACTTATATTATATATATACAAAATATCATTCCTGTAACCATTCATTAATTGAGTATCGATATCATTCTGTATGTATTAATTCCACGCAAATAAGCGGCGAAAGTCAAAGCATTTATTTCGATTAAACCATTTACAAGCACTTTTGAATTGTCAAGGAGTCGGTCAGATAGTCAGAAAGTTGAAGCTAGTTGCTCGTTCCAAAACGTAGGTAGGTCTCTATGAAAAAAGAACGAGCAAGAAATTCCATGGATACTCTTTTAAATCAAGTTTTTTTTACAATATATGCCAAAGGGAAGGGACCCTGGTCGCTTCAGCAGTTTGATTTTGTTTGGTTTTCTTATGGGAGTTAGTAGTATATTGGATAATCGAGTGACGTAAGAACTCAAAACTTCTCAATTGCCATTGTTCGTCTTAATCGTGGGGCTATTACCGCTTTAACGCTAATCATTAAAAGTGGAGTGGTGGCCATTACGACTGAATGAGACTTGTTGACTGAATGAACTGTTGACGATTATTATGTACGACGAGTGGCCCGGCTCTACCCAAGGATCATTACTTCTGAAGCACTTGGTTTGATATTTTTAGGTTGATTTGTTTATTAAAATTGGAATCTTCAAAGATTTACATTAAATATTGATGAATAAAACAAAGGTTATTATTATTATTGGGTTATGCTCTATAAAACAGTGGTTCGCAACCTGTGCTCCGTTAATCACTGGTGGTCCCCGAAAGCACCAGAAGTGGTCCGCGACATTCGTCATTATAATTATTAAATATGCGTTTGGTTTCGAGTTGGTAAGTCGCACTATAGTATGCAGTTGCAGGTACAAAAATCGCATTAAAAGTTCTATATTAGTGTACCATTGTTTTTATAATAAGTCAAATATTTTATAGGAGTTTTATGTATAGATAAACCTTTTATCTTACGAATAATTAATATTACCGCCATTTGGTGGTTCATGGCAAGACAAACATTTTGTCAAATGGTCCTTCAACACAAAAAGGTTGAGAGCCACTGCTCTAAAACATACATATACTTGCATGAGACAGCAGTTAACAAATCTTCTGCCTCAGCTGTGAGTATACAATATCTATGGGACTCAAAAACCTTGAACACAGAAGTCAAACATAACGAAATCATTCTAACATTTTTAGCTCCCTTTCCAACACCAACTAAAACAAAAATAGACGGTTCCCGCCAAAAAAGACGCCATTTTCCATTGAATGACATAACAAAAAAGTTTCTATTACACTTTCCTGTTACGGAACTCTAAAAATACTTTGTGGAACTCGTTCACATTGCCTCTCTTCGAATCGACGGAACCCTTAAGCTTACGTCAATCCTGACAAACGTCACTTTGAGGGCTTTACTACTGAACTAATAAAAATGAACCTTATCCTTGAAGGACAAGGTTTCTCTTAGCTTACTTTTCCCAATACTTGAATAAATACTATCCCGGAGAAAACTGGACTTTAATAGGATACTGTTAAGGTTTATTTCAGGTCGTTCGAACAGTTGCGGCATACTTTATCGGTAAAGCAGCATTACAGTGACGTATCGATGTATTTTCAATTTACATTTATGATATGATCTAGTTTTTATGGAAGAAAAATGTATGATTTTTGTATTGGGATGCGAAAAAATAGAGCGATTCCCGAATACATTGATCTTCCTGTCAACAAATTCTATACAAATAATACTTACTTATGCGAATGTCGATTCAGAAAATCAAGAGGATTGGTAGCGTCTTGCCGTTTATCAGAAACAAAGGTTGATCAAGAATCCGCCTGACAAATAATACGGCATGGAGTATCCTCACAAATCTTGTCGACATGAAAGACTAAGGAAGTATGAGCATAAATAAACATGATTAAAGCTTTACCAATGCATCAGCTGTTGAATAATGAGAAATTAACTGAGGGGAACTGATTAATTACTTTACAATACACATCTGTAGTACAACTGTAGTACATCTGTCAGTTGTTGATAATAAATAGGAATTAAATAATTAATGCAACACACCGCTGAACCTATCATGTAGGAGTTAGACTAAGCTGATGAGCTACACCAGTTCATCAGCTTAGTAGTATTATGCTAGTGTACACTCTTGATCAGTTTCATAGCAGACATCTTAAAAGATATAGATGGCGCAGAAATAATTGATTAGGCTTCCGAACTATGTACGTATTCTTGTAAGATGTTAAAGGTATTTTCTTATAGTTTTTATTTTCATAGTCTCGCGTGATTAATATAAAGCCGGGCTTCTCGGCTTCTATGGAAGGCAGGCCTCTGCAAACAGCATTGCATTGAAGTTTGACAGGTATACGTGTCCTGCGGTCTGGGGTTAATCTCCAGGCACAGTATGAGTATTAGTACTACCGTACGGTAGCGACATGGCCCGCCTCCTTCCGAAACACTGTTTCTCACCTCTACTCGCGTCGAACGTGCTCTCGAAACTGCTTTTAGTTATCGCGGCGCGTAGACACTCACACACGCACGTATTTGTACAGTCTATTATTTTGGTAGTAGCGTAGGTAATTAAATCGTTTCGATTGTATGAAGTGTCGTAGGTGTGTCCCAGGTTATAAAACGTTATTGGACATTTTTGTAGGAATTATTATAGTTATTACAGGCATAGCTTTCTAGTACGCACCTAACCCATTAATGTGGGTGGTAAGTACTGCTAACTCCTTTGGGGTATATAGTGGTGTTATATTATGTTTATATGAAACTATTTACTATGATGGATGGATTGTGTGAACAATGATATGACAGAGAAGAGAGACAGTAAAAGCATGTTGCATGTTGCATGTTGTTGTTGCAGAACGGGATGGAAGAACAAAACGTGTTGCGCCGCCGCCGGCTCCATGTAACATGAGATAAGGGCAGGAAGAAGAAGATAAGATTCATCATCATCATCATGTCAACCTTTAGACGCCCACTACTGGGCAAAGGTCTCCCCCAAGGGGGGATTTAGCCCTAATCACTATACTTGGCCGATGCATGTTGGCGATCGCAGTAGGTGTTATGGTACTCAGAAGGACGCTGCTGCCCATCCTCTGGTCAATATCCCTCTGTCACCTTTTACGACAGCCACGGGTAGAATAAACGGTAGATAAGATTATTTATTTGTAATTAGAAGTTTTCAACGCGTTTCCATACAAAATGATGGTCGTGAACACGCCCCTACTCGTTCGATTGACAAGCGATTACCAGTCGGCAGTGGGTCGATCGCGTCAGGGTCACTGAATAAGTGTGTACTGATCCAAGATATGTTTACTGATGGGTGCTCATCCGTAGCTCTTCCTCTAAACCGCGGGTACGACGTAACATATTTTTTTTTTTTTTAAATCTTATTAAATTAAAATAAAAGGGTTCCGAAGTCAACAAGGAACCCTTATAGTTTCGCTATGTCCATCCGTCCGTCCGCAGTGTAGCTCAAAGACTATTAGAAATAGGAAGCTGTAAATTGGCATGGATATACACATTAGTTACGTCGACAAAGTGCCGGAACAAAATATTGAAAAATATTTTTTTTTAGGGTACCTTCTCTAAACGTGAAGTGGGAATGAGTACTTTTTTTCTAGTCTACCGTATGGTGTGGGGTGTCGTTAAAAAGGTCTTTCAAAAATATTAAGGGTTTGGAAAAACAATTCTTCGATTAAGGAATCCCTTTGGGAAATATTTAGCTCTAAAGTGCTAATTTTTGTTGGAGTCAATTTGCGCCACTCCTGTCAGATCAATGGTTGTATCGTGATTTGTAAAAAAAAATCACGGTAGTAGCAAATATAACGAAATTCATAGAAAAACTCACACTCACACAGCTAAGTAGGCTTTACAAGTTTACGAGTAATAGTCGATAAACTTGTAAAATGTAATAAATCACTGCAGCTGCGCTCATAAGCGCGGGTAGCATGCTTGCTACTCTTAAAACTTTATAGTAATCAAAATATATTGAAAGTAGCTGCAGATTTAACATTTAAAACAATTACCATCACGCTATACATTCAACGAGCTAAGCAGTGGATCATGACAGACTAGAACAGCTATTTTAGATCTACTGTCAGCGATAAACTTTGCGTAACAGTGCGGCAGCCGCCTTGTAAGTTGCTGGTTCTGAGTTCAATCCCAGCTACAAACAATTTTTATTGTTTTTTATAATGCTAGAATATTTCTAAATGGCAATAAATTAAAACTGCGTTTTTTTTATTATTGCGTATTAGCTTGATGTTGATTTGCTTGCTCATATTTTCAATATTTCTGCAGGAAATAATATCTATACCGAAATACCTATTATGTCTACTCGTACGTACAATTTTGTTTAGTTTGAAATCCTTATTCACTGAACTGAAAAGCCCTAAGTATATAGTTTCCCTTATAGTTTCACTTTATTAAATATACTATCGAGTGGTGATCCTAAATTTTCGTTGTAGATGATAGATATTATGTATCTACAACACTAAACTATATCCATCTATTTTGTTATCATCAGTTTTTTAAATTGCTTCCCACAATGGAAGCAAATTTCAAACTGTGGTGACGATCGTAAAGCGGAAATTATTTTTTAACAATTTTTGCCCGTTCCTGTGTCTTTTTCTATGAACCAGCTTCACGCAAAAACTATTAAATAGACTTTTCGCTAAAAAGTTTCTTACAGGTCGGACCAACGTAAATGTCATAGGCTATATTTGTACATGATTACGCTATTTGTAATGGGGGTAGGTCAATTCTACATATTACGCTCAAAGATGTTTGACGTCAAAAGCGATAATCGCATCAGTGACGCCTGCCATGACGCCACAATTTATTGAAAAATGTTAAATATAGGGACAAAACAAGAACTGCGTGGGTAAGAATATTAACTACTGAACCCTATATTGCGCGTGGGCCGCCACGCACTTGGCCAGTTTTTAATATACATGATTTGAAAATATTCTGAATAATTCTAAAAGTTTTTTTAGCTGCTAAGTAATGCAAGCTTTTAACAATAGCAAAATCAAGTATGAAAATTGTGTTTTAGGTATTACTGAGAGTCTATTTCTTTTGGTTACGAGTCATATCGTCAACATTTTGGCGACAGCATCTATGTAGTTAGCAGGGTGTCGCAGACAGAAATTTCATAGAATTTCGTTTCCCAGAAAATGTTTAACATAATATTTGGTTCTCGTATTTTTATTTCGACTATTATTGTTTCAAAGACTATTTACTTCAATGAAAAAAATTTCACAGAAACACAATTCAATGAATTTTTAATCACATTTTTTTGTTTCACAAACTTATCAAACAGTAGAATTATTTTTAACGAATATTATTTGTTTGTTGTATTTTTGCATGGAATTTATTTAAACGAAAATGTATAGATATAAATAGACAATAACAAAAGTGTTGTCTTAGAAAGTAAATAATAATATGTTGTGCTACCAAAGTTAATGACAGAAACGAATCGCTGCGAAACCGACTCCACGTAGTCTTATCTGCCCTACACCTAGAGTGTAATTTAAATCTGCGTAGGCGTGAAGGGGCGAGGCGTCCCACGAGCTGAGGAGCAGGTGGTTTTACGCCCGCCGCCACGGCTGAGGCTGGCCGGCTAAGCCGGCCAGTAAGCCGAAGCTGCGGTGGTGAGCGTGAATACCATCTGCGATGATAAGCTCGCGTGGGACCGCCTGAGCACCGCAACGCCGGAGCCGTGACAGAAACTATGCCTGCTGCATGTTGCATGCTCGCTTGCATGATGCATGCTTGCTTACATGCTGCATGCTTGCTTGCACGCTGCATGCTTGCTTTCACGCTGCATGGTTGCTTGCACGCACGCGCAGTAGGTTTGGTTAGAACTAAGACTTCCATTCTTGGGAATAATATATGGATAAAAAATATTTGATTTGTTATTCTATGATATGATTATTCTAACAATAAACTTTATGTGAAAAAAAAATCAATGATTTAAAAACCTCTCACAACGCCAGCGGCATAGACAAACAATGTGGAAACACATTGGCCGATAGTTGCAACATTAAAAAAAAAAAAAAAAAAAAAAAAAAAAACGAAAAATGCTATATTATGTATTCACTTTTATTTATTTATTGTTTTAATAACTTTATATAATTAATAGTTATGTCGGGTTTACATATTACATATTTTTTACATAATGTTAGCTTGCATATTTTTGTAGATATTTATTATTACAACTTTTTTATTTATTTTTTACCTTAAGTCATGACTGTGGCCGCCCGTGGCATCTCTGCAAGGCCCTGTCAGAATACCAGCGCTGCGACATTTCATGTCGTAGCATTGTGCTGAGACAGGAGCCTTTTTGGTCTCGTACAGGTTTCATAAGGCTTTTCTTTTTATGTTTTATTGTTTTATATAACCCTTTTTTATGTTGTGTTTACCTGTACGAGGTTACAAATAAACCATTTTTCTTTCTTTCTTCTTTCTTTCAAAAATCTTGAAAGTAAGTATTCTGCGTATTGATTATTCTATGAAACGAAATTATTAGAAAATTTTTATGTGAAACGAAATTCTATAAAACTATTAGCTATGAAACAACGTACAACCAGTTAGCAGATCTTGTTGCTAAACCAGAAAACATTATCATTAGTCTTGAATGTAACAAACAACAACAGCAAGTTTTCTGATGACAACAAGATATTATTCAAATGGTCACGATCGAGATTCACCACGTCAATGGGTGCCATGAAATAATCACCAAACATACTTAAAGAGCTCTCTTGATTTATGTGAAAATTTTGGGTGGACATGATAGTTAAGTTTAGCTTTTAATATTATTATGTACTAGCGACCCGACTCGGCTTCGCCTGGGCCTATAGCCTTCCTCGATACATGGACTATCCAACACAAAAAGATTTTTTCAATTCAAACCAGTGGATCCTGAGATTAGCGCGTTAAACCAAACAAACAAACAAACTCTTCAGCTTTATAATATTAGTATAGATTATTTATTACTCTAGCGTTTAATCATTTTATACTGTATTCCACAGTCAATCTGTGAACAGCGTTGTGGGCTACAATATTGTTCAAATGTTGTGTATTTATTTGTCTAAACTGTATATTATAGCTGTTTGTTGTTCCATTTGAATAAAAAATAAAAATAAAAATAATTGTGACGACCACCAACTGTCTAGAGAGTAGAACAAGCATCGAGCGAGCTTCACGCCTGCCACATATAGTATCACTGACACGTGGTTATCTCGGGGGAAACAATCATATATTATTGTAAGGTCGGCCATAACTATTACATTCAATTGACTAAACAATCGGCACGCAGCCGTATGAGCAGCTGATTGAGTGTAATGTTACGGTAACATACATCTGCATATTGTAATATACAGTCTGTAATCGTTAAAGGTGTAAGTAGAGTAAGGAATTAATATGAATCGTGAATGTTCGAGGCTCCGGAGTACCGTGCTACTGTCGCAAGACTACTTAGCCAGGGAGGTAGGAGGGCATATTTATATTATATCGATAGATAAATAATAAAAGAAAAAGAAAAGTGCTGAAGTAACACATAATATGCAATTACATCATTGGTACCAGTGTTTTACATGGAGCGACTGCCTATCGGACCTCCACAACCCTAACTGGGTAACACGATACCCTTTGGTAAAACTGGTTGACAGACTTTCTGGTTTCTGACTACCCATAACGACTGCCAAAAGTCTACAAATAATAGCCAAGACCATAACATATTAGAAGTAGGGTTAATAAAAAATACAAGATACAATTCGTGCTCTCCGAAACAGCCTGGCAATTCTTTCTCTATTACTTTCTTCTATAATTAGGTATCCAGTTCGTCCAGTGGAGCATATTACGGACAATACAATCCTTATCTAAAACAAACTAACTACAGAACGGTTCCGTGGAGCCGGAATAAGGAATAGTAAGTTATGCGATGTGTGCTGGAGTGGGGTTAATCGCACGCGAGCGCCACACTCGAGGGACTACAGAAGGCTAGTCGTGTTGCAGGGGTTCCTATCTATATAACATAGAAAGATAACAAGGGTAAGGCTGACTGTCCACTAGAGTGGAGAGGAAAGGAGAGGAGCGGAGCTGTGCTAATATTAACCAATAGATTTGCATAAAAACTCCGCTCCGCTTCAGTGATTTGTGAGATTTGCAAACTACTTAGTTAAAAAAATCATAAAAAATAGGAAAGCCAAGCGGGAAAGCGGAGTGAGGAAGCTCTGAATAATTAGCAAGTCCCCTCCGCACTACCTCGCTCTTATAAGAGAGAGAGGTAAAGATAAGGATAACTATCTCCTTTGGGAGGAAAGTTGAAAAAGTGTCTAGCTTTAAGCAGCAAGTAACAATTCCAAAACTCGCCAACGATGAGGGTACCTTCAAGTCAATGAAAGACATACCTCGTAAACGGTAGCTTTAAAGAACATAGTGCTCACATGTATGTGCTATGAAAATTTATACAATATTAACACATTGAGTTTATACAATGCAAAGATAATGTAGATCTACATCTTCAGCAGCTCCAGGAATAGATAATCTATGAACCCTTATCATGGCTGTGGAGCAGGACCAGCATCCAGCCAAGCATTTTTATCAGTGATGTTCTCCCCCAATGTATAATATGCTCGGCTGCATAGTGTGCGTTTTATGTATGACTTAAATTTTGTCTCATTTAGTGAAATTGAACAGCTGAAGTCGGGCAGCAACGGCTTCCGTGTACTTAACAACCTCACTGCGATCCCCAAGACGGCTGCTAAGCGTGGGGATTATGGCAACGCCCCCCATTTATGGTGGAGCCCTTTGTTCAAAAGTGGACATCTTCAGGTTGATGATGATGATGATGATGGTATGAATGTAGCAGTTGTTGACGGAGTAAAGTATGCCGTTTATAAAATTTTACCAGGTCACGATTGTAGTGCCGCCTTTATTTAAAACATGTCAACGAACACTTTTTGATACACAGAGTTCCCTCTATACTCGCTCTGCATCAACGGTCAGACACAGTCCGCAACTCCGCTTCGCATTACTCCTTCGCTCAGCGATAATGAACAGGCAGCCTAATGCTGCACTGAGACATTGGGCTGGCCTTCGTCCAGTCATGGACTGCTATTAAGCTATAGATGAAGATGATGACACTGGAAACTATCCGCAAACAATCATGACTTTCCTGACGAAGAGGTAATGACCATCATCGAAAAGCTTGGCTTGAATTTGAAGCAGATGTCATAGAAACCTGAGGAGGCCCGCAAATTCGTCCTGACATTAGTCGGGGGTTGTGGAAGTATCTCAAGTTCCCGCCACCACTGACGTAGGTGTGTGGGGGGGGGGTGGTTTTTAGTCAGTAGGAGCCTGACAGACCCCTTCGCCTGCCCCAGGGCGGAGGACATCCATGAGGAATTTCCAACTCAGAAAAAAAAAGATGTCATAGAAATAGTTTTTCTGCATTTTCCTTCAACATGGCCAACATGTGTGACTACCTACGTGTGTGAACGGTGTGTGTGTGTGTGTACACAGTACGTATGTTACGATGGCTATCAGATCGGGCGAGCTCCAAACGATCGTCTTTTGTTACCAACGATCACGAAAATAGCATGTTTCTTAACGAAATGCTTTTATTTTCATATGGAAATGGGAAGGTGAAGCTTTGGGGCTATGAGGCTATGGGGATATCGCTTTCAGTTTTATGATTATCTTTGAAGTGGGTAGCTGTAGATATGGAGGCACCGTATTCTGAAGTGCCCTGAGGAAATATTAGGTTTAAATTGAAACTCATGAGTGTCTTTTTTGTTTTATATTTAGGCGAAAGATATTAAAAGTTTGTCGGGGTCCAATTTTCCGTTTGAATACTGCTCGGAATACTGTTAACACGCAAACAAGTTCAAAAGCCTACAATCCCGTGATTGTATTCGCTTTTGAATTTGTATTTGTTTTCTTTAACGATGAGGCGCTTCATGCTGTACTGACTCACCTGTTCCCCTCCACTGATTGTGGGTATTCGCTTTTGAATTTGTATTCGATTTGGTGGCTTCACTCTCAGTGTTCCGCGCGGTCTATCTGCCTTTTGTTTCATAATCTGAGGTTCTAATATCTTAAATTGATGTCTGATGGTGCTTTTTGCCTCAAATATCTATTAAGATTACGTCCGGTACGTTACATTATATACATTTTTTCTGTGTTTCAGTAGCTACACAGTTCAGTGAGTCTCCTCGCGCCGCACTTATGACTATCTCTGACATATCTCACACCGCCTCACACATGGCCGAGCAGTAAATCCCGAACTTTGCGCACATTACGTTCTTACAAACGAGCTACCAACGTTACGTCGAAGTAATACCAACGTGACGGCACTAAAACACGTTTATTTTCATTTTGCCATACGTTGGAATAAAGAAGTTTGTTATAGTCTTTTTATTTACACCTGTGTGTGACCTTTGAGTTACTATTTGAACAGGGAGGAGGGTGAGGAGATATCGGCATGTTAACGTAAGATTGGGTTATAGTATTGGAAAAACGAAAACAATAATCCTACTTATTAATTTATTCAGTTCAGTTTTTCCAAAACGAGCTACGCCAAAATTTCTCTCATGTTTCGAATAAATGCAACTTGGAAATTATGTCATGTCATTTATTTCAATTATACCTACTATTAAAAGATTTAAAAGTCGTAAAAAAGGAAGGACAAGAAACTCCATGATTACTGTTTTATAAATTGGTTTACAATATTTAAATTGCAATTATTAGTATAATTGCACGAATTTAAAATTATAAATGCGAACATAACTCAGTTTGTTACGTTTTTACAACTAAACGGCAGAACCGATTTTGATGAAATTTGGCATGAAGAAAGCTTGATCCCTGAGAAAGGACATAGGCTACTTTTTAATCCGCGACTTTGTCTGCACCCACGATAACCATTCACGCGGACGAAGTCGCGGGCAAGAGCTAGTGACTACGATACATACTTTGCATAAAAACCACATGTAACGCTGATTTATTTTAAATCTATTCTAAGTGTACTTATTTGATGTACTTACATTGAACTATTATTAAATTGACGTATTGAATTATTTTGACATAATTATTTAAATTTCAGAAAAATTGTCAGCCAGCTCGTTTCGGCAGAACTAACCAATTTTTCCCCAAAAATACGAACAAAAAGAAAAACCTTTTTTGCACATCCTCGAAAACTAAGGAGGATTTAACGGCTATAACCCGCTCAAATTACGAAGCACACATTCACAGCTGTCGCTTTACAACAATACCACTTTGCAATTCTACCGGCTTACAGCGCGCGTCCGAAAATAAGCCCCGTATTAAATGTGGTTTATGTTAATATCTAGTCACCGCTAGGTTCTGCCCGTTGTCCTGTGGAAGCGACGCCATGCTAGGCAGCGTCAGACCTTTGCCGAACATGGACTTAGTGGCTACATGCTGGTCAATTTTCGTTTTAGTTGATAAGTAGTAGGCGCTACGTATTAGTTTAACATGGTTTAACATGGAACAAGTCCGCCAAGAATATTTTCAAATCACTACAATTCCTGTAAGCCAGAATCAACAGCTGTGGTGACCACCAGAAGAGCGTCGAGACACTGAAGCTCGAGTCCCGGAGAAACGTTACAACTGTTCACGCAACGAAATTAATCAGAAAAGAACAGTGAAGGAGTGGGGAAAAAAAAGTGATGGTTTCTTATAAGGAAGTCTTAGGATACTGTTCCACTAACTAATCGATCGATTGCCGGTCGATCGCATCGGTCGACGTTGATAGATTAACTCCGGCTATAGATTCATCACTAGCAGCTGGATCGACGTCGACTAATACATTCTACCATCGATCTATCGTCGATTGACAATCGATCGATTGGTCTGGTGACCCAGAAAGAGATAACCTAATCCATTCTTTGTAGTTTCATCTCTTTTTATAATACAACGGTGATTCCATACAGTGCCAGTCGACGAAAGGACAAACGACTCACCTGAAGCATTTGTTATAAAAGCTTAGTTGGAATTACATAGCTTAGCATAGCGTTATCGCTTCACAACTTATGTAAGACGACAACCTTACGGCACGTGCGGCTGAATCAAATGAAATTGTTAATTCAATAGTAAGGCTAGTCTGCGCAGATTATTGTTGCTGCATATCATTTGAATGATTATAGGAGGAGACAGGAGCAGTTGTGTTAGGACTTTGGTTTACGGGGAGATCGGGATTGTGATATAGTAAAAAAATAAAATGTAAGAGGTAAAATATAAATGTGGATGGATGGAGAGGAAGGTCGAAGAAAAGATCAGCGGAGGAGTAACTAAAACATATTTTTCACTTCCCTCCGAATCAAGCAGAAGATAGAACAGAACTAGGCCAATAAGCACAAAGGGACGTTTACTACTAAGGAAAGCCCAGTTGCCAAACGGATTATAATTAACATTATTTCTTGGGTCCTGAAATGTAAGCTACATTTGATTCCAATAATAGGTATAGGCATACATGACATAAAATCTCTTTTAATGAAACCGTATCAAATGGTGTCACTTGTGATGGTCAATGTTAACATGGTTGGTGCAGTGGTTGAGTGATTGGCAGCTGCACTGCGTTTCGCGGATTCAATTCCCGCACGGAACAAATATTTTTTGTATGTCCTACTGATAGTTGTTCCGGGTCGGGCTATTTGTGTATGTGAGTTTATATGTTGTTAAACACATCCGTCCATGGAGTTTCTTGCTTGTTCTTCTCCATAGAGACCTACCTACGTTTTGGAACGAGCAACTCGTTTCAACTTTCTGACTAACTGACCGACTCCTCGACAATTCAAAAGTGCCTGTGAATGGTTTAATTGAAATAAATTCTTTGACTTGACCCACGATACAGGAAAAAATTCCTTGTGTGGCGCAATGTTTTTTTTTTCTAAAAAAAAGTACTCACGACAATCTTATCTATCACTGTCAGTACCTACATGAAATCCGACACTAACACATTCAACGACCAATCGTCTCCAACCGACACTGGCACGAATTTATTTCGGTTTTCAATAAAACTAGAGTCTCCATTTGTCGTATTCCACAGGGTTCGGTCGAGCTCGCGCTCGCCTGTCGCGGACGATTCCACTCTAAGTAAATAAGGGTCACTTACATTGTAACAGATCTGCTCAATCAGACGAAAATACGAAGATATTTTTCTGGTTGTGCGGTGTTAAACTGTACATTTTGAGATATTTTCTTGAAGTTTCATCCATTTATAACGATGAAAGAGACAAATATAACTCCACTTTAATTAAATATAAATCCATAACTTTATCAGAAGAGTAGGTAGAAGTGTAGGTTTCCAATAACTCCGTTGTGAAAAGACTAGGCATGCCAATTACAAGCTTCCACATATAAATAACAAAGTACAAGTGCAGTTCTTTGCGTCGTTATCATAGCTGACAATTCGCAGATTACCGATAAACTCCTCTCGATCGCGTCGCCTGCCTCACTTAGAACACGAGCGAGTCTATTATGAGTCGTAGTTAGAACTGGTAAAACTTCTACTCATTGATATTCCAACCTGTTCCAACGTTACGCTCAGTTCATTCGTGAATTTAGTGAAGAACTGTTGCCGTACTAGAATTATAACTAACTACTCGTAAGGGGAAGCTAGTATGTAGACAGTGAAAGAATAATAGTTGAAGCAGTAACGTAATCGGGATTTGAATATAAGTAAAGTAATTTCCTCGACGTGCATACCTCAGATTAAGGAACAAAAGATAGATAGACCTTGCGGAACACTGAGAGTGAAGCCAAAAAAAATTGGTTGTCTGTAAAGTCGGTTTACTGACGATAGTTGAACGTGACAACGCGAAAGAATCATTACCTTTGTCGCTGTAATTATCGTTGCTATAAACAATTGACACCACATTCACTTTTCATTTGGAACGCCTCAGAGCGTGGTAACGCCGCAGAGCGAGGTAACGCCGCATGACGTCATGCGGCGAGGTAACGCCGCATGACGTCATGTTTTTTCGTTCGTGCAGCCGGCTATCGAATTATAAGACGTTGTCACGTCAAAAGCAAATACTAATTTAAATAATATAATAACTAATTTTAATAATAATTTAAATGCAAATACTTGTATTTTTTTAACGATGCGGCGTTTCGTGCTCTCTGACTAGTGTCAGCACAGCACGAAGCGCGTTGTGAATTTATATTTGCTTTTTTGAGAGATGAGAGACACTTCGTGATATTGTGATATACACCAACCCCATGGTGGACTACAGACTACAGGGGTGTGATCCTGTAAGACCTCATTCTAAACTTCGAATCTAAATCCGCTGTGAGTTGAAAAAGAAAGAATGCCAATCAAGAATTGGCATTCTAAAAACTCGGTTGTCGGTTGATAATTCGAATTTACACTAGCGCCACCCTTGCGAGCGTGTCAACGAGTTGAACTAAATTGACAAGGAGATTTTGACAGACAACGACAGATGACGTAAGAAGTGGCATTCAGTAAGGTTTTTTGAGAAAGAATCTCCCCGTCACTTCGACGCTCACTTCGCACTCGAACCCGATTCAAAGTGTTAAATATATCAAGGTAATTTTGAACCTTATGCGAAGTGAAAGTGAATAGCGATGTGAGATGCGAGTTGTTGTCTGAATTTTACAGAATCGACCTCCATGACTACTCACAGAGAAAAGGTCCAGCAGTGAGAACGCCATCACCTGATACATTATGTTAACTTATTTAAAAAACATAACCCTCCTTCTGGCGCAGTCAGGTAAAAAGAGTAATTATGGAGTTCATTCCATTCCCATTCTTCTCCATACAAAACTACTTTTTGGGATGGGCAACTAGATTTTTTTTTCCATTTGACATTCAAAAGTGCCCTAATAGTCTAATTGAAATAAATGATTTAACTTTGACTTTGAACTTTATGAAAGAATCATGGCGAGATCCATACATTCATATGTATGAAAAAAAAAATTTAGAGTTTTTAAAATATTTTCCAATATGAAGAATACATTACCAGGAGTAGATTGATATACTTACCATATTTTTAAACACCCGCATTTTTTTTTTTTTAATATTGTTATAGGCTTGCGTTTGACCGCAGCTCACCTGATCTTAAGTGATGATGCGGCCTAAGGTGGAGCACGCTTGCCTAGAATAAACCGGTTCACTCGTGCCTTGAAGATACCCAGATTATATGTATCGGGTAATGGAAATATTACGAATTGAAAATAACACTTTTTAGTTTCATCTCGATGCCCATTTTGTGTTTATAAAAAAAAGAAAGTGACAAGCGACGATAACAGATCCATCAAATTGGCAGACAAGTGATGTGACAAGTGTGTGGAAAAAAATAATCATTAAGTATTTGTGATATTATTTCCGATGCAATTTCAATGTAAGAACTGCGAAATGTCACTTACTTTCAGTGGCCGTTTCGTTCTGAAATAATGAGCTTTTCGTTAAACTATTCACTTTTTTTTTGCGGGATTTTAAAAATATTGTAAATGCCTGAAGATACTCTTTAGGTACCCATGAATATAAGAAATAGAATTTCAAATTCTCTAAACATCTTTATTTTTTTTGTCATCTTGCCATGAATCTTTTGTATTTTAGGCTAAATTATGACACATCAACTTCTTACTATAAACTCATCGATATTCATTATTCAGTTCATTCCTCGAAGTTGGCAGCTGCACTGTTATGCACGTAAACCTCGCAACGTCGCATCGCGCGATGTTTGACAACGTCGCGATTTGCATGCTTTCCGCGTTCCTGAACAAATTCAGAGGAGAAACGTGTCTTTTCTGTGTCAAACGCCTTTCCTACGCTTTGATTCAAACTTAGATTACTGCACGGAAATATGGAAAATACCTTTTTGAATAAACTTTGAGGAACTATACTGAGTTTGTGAAAGATTGTGTATTGAAACAAATACGAGATAAGACTATACCACACCTCGGACACTTCATACAAAACATGCAAAATAATTACCTGTTACTACTACAAAACCAAATGACGTCTGTACACGTGCAAATGTGTGCGTGAATTTTAGTAGGGTTGAATCAGTTGGATGTCGTGACGTACAAAATGGCGCGAAAAGTGCAGCGCTTTGCGTCGGGTGAACCGAACGACGACGGAACTACCCGAACGTTTCGAGCATTATTATGAAGTGATCTTGTCCGAGCGTTCAATTATTTATTTCTTAAAGAAATAAAATAAATGATATTTGATTTTGAATACTCGGATTTGTAATGACATAAAAGTAATATTAGGTCCTTACATATGAAATTGCCGATACTTAATACTGGCAACTTTGAAATCAAATATTTTGTGTTTGATTAGGAATTCCAAATTCAAAATTATTTCAAAATAAAGACTAAAGAATATTGTTTTAAAATTCGTGTTTCATTTGTTTTATCGTCATTTGTTTGGGCTTGAAAATTGCTATTGCAACAACAATGGAGAAATTAAAAATTCGCGATATTTACGAATATGAGTTCTACCGTGGCACCAGTGCAGCAGAAACGGCTCGAAGGATTAACGACGTGTACGGGCCAAGCACCGCTAACGAACGAACGGTGCGTTTTTGGTTTCAACGTTTCCGTTCTGGAAATTTTGATTTACAAAATGAGCCTCGTGGACGACCGGATACTCAAGTGAATAATGAAGAATTAAAGGCGATAGTTGAAGCGGATCCATCTCAAACCACTTCTGAATTAGCAGCAGCCTTTGGAGTAAGTGACAAAACAATCACTATCCATTTGCGTCAAATTGGAAAAGTAAAAAAGCTCGAAAAGTGGGTACCGTACGAATTGACTGAAACACACCAACAAACACGCGTCGGTTGCTGCGCTTCCTTGCTCAATCGTCACAATAATCAGGGAATTTTAAATCGTATTGTCACTTGTGATGAGAAGTGGATCGTGTACGATAATCGCAAGCGATCATCACAATGGCTTAACCCTGGAAAACCGGCAAAACCTTGCCCCAAGCGAAAACTGACCAAAAAGAAGATTCTAGTTAGTGTTTGGTGGTCCTGTGCTGGTGTCATCCACTACAGCTTCATGAGATCAGGCCAAACGATTACTGCAGACATGTATTGTCAACAGTTGCAAACAATGATGGAAAAGCTCACCATTAAACAACCGAGATTGGTCAATTGCTCTAGCCCATTGCTCCTTCAGGATAACGCTCGACCACATACTGCACATCAGACGGTCGCCAAGTTAGAGGAGCTGCGACTGGAAACTCTGCGTCACCCGCCATACTCTCCAGATCTTGCCCCAAACGATTACCATTTATTCCGAAATTTGGACAACTTTTTACAAGGAAAAGAAATCAATTCTGATGAGGCAGTTTAAACAGCCTTCAAGCAGTTCATCGATTCTCGCTCCCAGGATTTTTTTACCAAAGGGATCAATGAGCTCCCGATAAAATGGCGAAAGTGTATCGATAACAATGGTACATACTTCGATTGACTAAATATATAATTTCTTTTAAAAATGTTATTTTTAATTTTTTGATACCGAGCGGCAATTTCATATGTAAAGACCTAATATTATAATATTTATTATGTAAAGAGGTTTATTTATTCATCAATAATGGTAAATTAAGGTACCTACCTAATTACAAAATATGGAATTCACGATCGCCCCGTACCATTACGCGGCAACGCAATTTTTTTTTTTTCATTTATTTCGGAACCAGTCCATGTCCATACATGTTAAGTTCAAAAGTATTAATTAAAATATTACAATAATAATAATTACAATGGGGCGACGCGACAAGGTTAGTGCGTAGGGTACTACTTTTCAATTCCAAGAATGAATAGAACGTGAAAGAAAGGGACATAAGTACATAACTAAGACAATAAAGAGAGAGAGCAATATTAATAGCTGGTAATGTTGGTATGTTATTATTACAGAAGTTTTAATTGTATTATTATAAAACGACGAAAACTTGGAAAATAAATGAATCATCGAGATTAAAACTAATAAATAAAACGTAAAACAAAATAAATCGCAAAATTGTGATTGTGATTGTGATCGCACTATTAAAAATCTATACACACACATCACATTCATCTATATCTACACTATTAAAATGAAAAAGTAAAAAAAAAATTACTAGTAAAACAATCATGATTTTATTTACTTTCTATTAAAAGAAAAAGAAAGAAAATTAATTTAAAATTAATAATTATTCAATGTTCTTTTATTCCACAACTTACATTCGAATATTTAAAGTTTTATTTAAATTAAACCATTTTTTATCATTCGTTCTTTAAGCAATCGTTCACTACCCCAACACTATTAGTTTCAGTATGGTATCATTATTGTTCTTTGAACTGTCAAGTTACTGAATTGAATTTATCAAAATTCGAAGTATAGTAGTCTAGTTAGTGGTTCATAGTATGATTACTGCTTGGTTTGCCTGTTATTACAAAGTAGTTCCTGTTCGTAACTTTGTTCATCATAAAATATAGTCTATGGTGCTCGGCAATGCTGTAGCTTTCTGTCAGTGAAGATTGTTTTAGAATATGACCAGTAATTCGAGAGATTACGACTTACAAACAAACATACTAACTAAACTTTACGTAGTAGTAGTATAACGGGCTGGTGTCCGCAACTCTATGTCTCTGTCTTTTAGTTAATCATCATCATCATGTCAACCTTAATACGCCCACTGTTGGGCATAGGTCTCCCCGAAGGGGGGATTAAACCGTAATCGCCATGCTTGGCCGATGCATGTTGGCGATCGCAGTAAGAGTTACGGTGCTTGAAGGACGCAGCTGTCCATCCTCTGGTCAATATCCCTCTGTCGCTTTCTACGACACGCACGGGCCGCAGAAATGTGGTGGTGCGTACTGTCCCACTGCTGGGCAAAAGCCTCCCTCCATTCCTTCCATCAGTCTCGACTTTTCGCTATGTCTTGCATGTCCACACTTTTTGACTGAACCATGTCTCTGGTCCTTTGAGTCGGAAAACATTGTTTTAATCTAAGCTTAACACCGTCATACGCCTTGCTATAATATCTTTACATAGTATAGGACAAAGTAGCTTTCCGCCGCCTATCCTTCTGTATGCTTTATTTTTTAAACTACGTAACGGATTTTAATGCGGTTTTATCATTAGATATAGTGATTCAAGAGAGAGGAAGGATTATAGGTTTAGTTTGATCTACATAGCACCCATACAAAGCCGGGGCTTGTATAAGTAATCATTGTACCGCGTCATGAACTAATGTTGTAACATAAAACCTACTTACTTGAATGCAATAAATTGAAGCAACAATGAAACTTGCACCGTCTGAACAGTATTTAGACGATGCAAGTAATTGATTGCTTCAATTTCAATGTATGTTACAGACGTGAAACTTGCATCGTGTAAATAAGGCTTAATGCTCGATATGGAAGTAATAAGGGGCTATATTTAACGACTTTTACAGATTTTAAACTGACAATCACGTCAAAATGTGCAGTGTAAATGATTTGAAAAAGATATATGTAAAACTAGAACATTCTCGTAATCATTTAGTGAGTGAATATTTTTAATTATATTCATATTATATAGTTTAATTAAAACGTAAAGTTGTGTCTGACGCGGGCAAAACATTGACAATCACACAAAATCTACCAGGTATAATTAAACGAAACTTACACCATCTTACAGCCAATTTTATTATCTATCTTTTAGTATACGCCTTTTTTTTATTTTGAAAGAATACTACTTTTATTTAATTTTTTCGATTAAACTTTGAGAGTTTTGGACGCAAAACTGATGCAGAACAGACGCAGTCTGTGTCCAAAACTTTCAATATTTTGTCGAAAAAATAAAATAAAAGTAGTATTCTTTCAAAATTAAAAAAAAGGCGTATACTAAAAGATAGATAATAAAATTGTCTGTACGATAGTGTAAGTTTCGGATAATTATACCTGGTAGATTTTGTATGATTGTCAATGTTTTGTCCGCGTCAGATACAACTTCACGAGTTAATTAAACTATTTAATATAAATTTAATCAAAAATATTCACTTTCTATATGATTAAGAGAATGTTCTAGTTTACATATATTTTTTTCAAATCATTTACACTGCACATTTTGACGTGATTGTCAGTTTAAAATCTGTAAAAGTCGTTTAATAGCCCCTTAATACCAACATACAGTGTAATAGTAGCATTGCGCCACATCAAGCAGTTAATTTAGTTAAAGCCGTAGCACACACAGCGCGACAGATATGCAGCTCATGTGAACGAGCTTTACGATGGCGGTGGTGCGTGCAGCGACGACACGGGGTATGAAGCAGACAACGTTATACATAATAAAAAATAGAATATGATTCTTTGCTTTGTATTTAGTGAACAATCATCATCTGCCTACCCTTTTCCTAGCTATATTGGGGTCGGCTTCCATTCTAACCGGATGCAGCTGAACACCAGTGTTTTACATGGAGCGACTGCCTAACACGATACTCCTTGATAAGACTGGTTGTCAGACTTTCTGGCCTGTGACTACCCTTAAGAGCGCGTATTCGATTCGTGACGAAAACTTCATGTTTTCGCGTTTTGCCCAGAGCAATATCGTAATTATGTGAGCAGATTATTTAAAGACAATTTACAGTTTTAGAAAGATTAAGTCTTGATTTAGACAGCTACAGAGTAAAAGTATAATTTTTAATTATGATTTTTTAAAGCGAAGACAATTCTTTCATAACGTTTTACGAAAATAAACGTCAGAGTTAACTTTCAGGACGAATACAACCATTACAATATGCCAAAATATTTTGTTTTATGCGTTTTTCGAACAGTGTATATAGTCATAAAGACAGTAACAGAGACAAAATTACGAAAATATTACTATTATGTATTAAAAAACAATGTTGAAAAAGTAGAAAATCGGTTCACTTTGACAATTTTTTTTCACCAGTATTTGAATAAAAACATAACTGATATATCTATTTTATGAAAGTAAATGTAATGCTTAATATACAAAATATTTTTCAGTCCGTTATACGAGCTCATTTATTTTAGACAATTATTTTAAAAAGCACTGTAAAACATCGCGCGCTGTCGTTTGCCGATCAATTTCAGTGATTCGTGCTTATTTCGTGCATATTTTTTTACTGATGCACACAAACAGACCATTGTATTGTACTAGTGTGTGTCAATGCTGCTACGCCGTTCTAGCAATCGTTTAGATTTTGAGTTGCGCTAAATCGAATACGCGCCCTTAACGACTGCCAAAGATCTACAAATGACAGGAGAGGCACTGAGGAAGCCGGGGGGGGGGGGGCGAAGGGTATAAAGTGAACAATAACACTAGTAATTATAATGCGCTTAGAGTATTGTGGTACCGGAAAATACCAATCTAGCGTATTTTCAACTCTGGTATTTAAAGTAAGATGTAAGTTGTGTTATGAGTACCAGTGTTCTAATTGTATTACAATCGTCGCTACCGTCAAATATATTAGATTGTTCCTATTGCTCCTTTTTAAAGACGCACATGCATTTGCCATTCCTGACGATTATGGTTGGACCCCCTCTTGGGGAAGACCTATGCCCAGCAGTGGGTGAGTAAAGGTTGGCATGATGATGACTGAGAAAAGACATGTGCTCGAGTCTTTTGTGCTATTGACTTTTGCATATTTAACTTGTCAGCATGTTTTGCAACTTATGATTTTAAGCTGATAAAATATTATTTTAAGGGACACCTTTATAATGTCACTAGCTACCCGACCCGGCTTCGCATGGGCCTAAAGCCTTCCCCGATAAATGGACTATCCAACACAAAAAGAGTTTTTCAATTCGATCCAGTAGATTCTGAGATTAACGCGTTCAACCAAACAAACAAACAAACAAACTCTTCAGCTTTATAATATAAGTATAGATTTGGTTTTGAGATTCTCATTACATTAATTTTTCATCAGTGCATTTCATTTCTGTCATAGGTTTATTGCCTACAGGAAAGATATAGGTTTAAAGCAAATACATCTTCGTCAACATTATAATAAATTGTTTGTTACCGAGTTACAGTATATGAAGAAAACATATTTTCGTGTTAATACTAGGTAAGCTTGTCATATTCATACTTCTACGTGTACTAGTAATCCCCTATCTTCAAAGTAATACAATTAAAGGGGTGCACAGAGCAAGCAGACAGACAGTTACAGGGTCTGACAGACCCTTTAATACTAAATGACATTGTTGAATTGTAAGTATTGATTGCAACTCTATTCTCTATGGAGCACCCACGTGTCCCTAGCATGATAATCTAGCAAGTAGTTACCGAACAGCTATAGAGTTTTATGAAGATATTTTAAATAATTGTAAAACCATATTGAAACAGCAAATGACCTTTTAATTTGACCTTTATACAAATGATTGTGGCTAAATAACATAAATTAATTTTATAAGTACGCCAATTAGGTACGTTACACAAAATTCGTAGAAATTTGAAACTAAATGTCAAGCCAAAGTTGTTGCCTTTTCCTACACAAGTTAATTAAGTAATTTAGTTCTACAGAATGATAATGAAGTTGAAGGAAGACTTGTGTTTCTTTTATGTAAGACAACGCAACGACAACACGACACTAGTAAAACAAAACACGGCGCTGTGTTCCCTGAGGGCTAGGCAGAGGTGGATTGCTACATTTCACCTATTATGTTAAAGTACCAAGTAATATAGAGCAAGCTTATTAACTTGAACCAGGCATTGATCCAGACGCCACGCTACTGTTTCAACAGGATTCAAAAAATAAAATACGCATGCAAAAACAGGAATCCCAATTCTGTCCAATTTAGTTCGAGTACATAAAGACAGCTATTTTATTCGGATTGTTGAGGCGTCAAAATAATAAGATATTTTTTTCCTTTGTTTGCACAAAACAAGCGCTTTTCATCGCGCCACTTCAGATGTGACCCGAAGTGGCGCGATGTGGTGCAAAGTGGTGCGGTGTGGCGCAGTGTGGCGCGGATTAGCACAAGGAGTGGTTTAAATTGAGGCAGGATTCATATCAACCTACATTATAAACATGACGGGAAAATAAATAACAACAAGAAAGAGATTAAATATGTTTCAAAAATGACTGTTGATTATGTTATTTTCAAGTTACAGCCTGGTAATTATTGAGGGAAATATGGGCAAATAATAATAGAATAAATTTCTCCACAGATACGGAACATGGGTTTGCTTGGGTGTGATTGCCAGCTGGGAATATCGTCTAAAACTCGGATCCAATCTGTATTTCGTTTCAATAATTAATTTAGTAAGATCGACAGAATTCCTCCACAAAGCTTCCACTAAACCACAAGTTTATAGAGTACCTACTAATCTAGGTACCTGTCGGGTTACGATTAAGAACCATTTACATTTTCTCAGTATAGTAGGTTCACGATTTTATCTGAAAGAAAATAGGTTTAATGTGGAAAAATATTTTACCATTAATAATAATAACCGACAACAATTTACAGCAGCTATTTTAGAATGAGCGCTGCGAGTGTTGTATTTCCTAAGTTTAACTAAGGTACAAAGGTTAGTGAGAGCATCATCAAAGGATGTTATATATTTAGAACAACAAATTGTTATAAATATAAAATGTAATTATCTCTACATTGTATAAAAAAGCTTTTTACAAAAAAGACAACCGCATTCAAAAACTAAAAAGTGAAAAATAACTTTAGCACAGAACACACATTGACTTTAGTTTCGAAATTCAGTGGCTTTGTTCTGTTTATTGTTTTGTATTGCCACCGACTTCCGAAACTAAAGTCAATGTGTGTTCTGTGCTAAAGTTATTTTTCACTATTTAGTTTTTGAAGGCGGTTGTCTTTTTTGTAAAAAGCTTTTTATTTTCCGCTTTTTAGTACCTCCTTCTCGTCCAAATCTATTAAGAAGAGATTGAAAGTTAACTACTACAAAGATTGATGAAACTAAAACGTCGTCTATGTCAAATTTTTGGGTATTTGTTGATTTTTCAAAAAGTGCTGAATCAATTTTGATAAAATTTATATAGGACCACCCCTGAAGCATACCCTATCCATAAGTTTATACGTTTGCCGGAGAAATCGCGTAACAAATCGCGCACATACTTAATGCAAATTTAAGACGGATTTCTCATGGATGCCATTGCCAGAACTGGACCAAATTAAAATGGGACTACACGGGAAGCACTAGCTATCAAATAAAAAAATAATCATCAAAATCTGTTCACCCAGTTCAAAGAAATCAGGTAACAAACATTAAAAAAAAAATACAGACGAATTGATAACCTCCTCCTTTTTTGAAGTCGGTTGAAAACAAAGTCGCTTCCCGCCGTCTTTCCTCTTAGATTTGAATGCGGTTTCCATCAATAGACAAAGTGCTTCAAGAGGAAGGTTTGTATATTTAGTTTGATATTGTTTTGTGTAAATTTGTTGAAAAATGACGATAACATCACTTTAGTATTTATATTGCACCTGTGAGTGAGAAGCCGTGTCCGTGTGGTGTCGAACGTAAAGAATAGCATCTTCCCATATCTCCCCGTGGGTGTCGTAAGAGGCGACTAAGGGACTCACCAGAGAATGGGCAGCAGCGTTCTCTGTGCATTTGTAACAACCATACTGTGATCGCCAACCCGCCTGCCAAGCGTGGCGATTATGGCAAACCCCCCCCCCCCTTGGGGGAGGCCTATGTCCAGCAGTGGACGTCTTTCGGCTGAAATGATGATGATGAATGATGTAGCTCGCTAGTACTTAAGTAATAATCACTCTTGCCAGTAATTTGTGGCTCTATGAGCAGTTTGTCACGAGACGTTTGTTGTTGTACAGCGATCTGGAGAATGCTGCCCTTCCAATGACTTCCCTTACGCATGAATGTCGGTTATCGTGGATGCAGACGAAGTCGCGGATTATAAAGTAGCCTATGTCCTTTTCCAGGATTCAAGTTATTTTCATACCAAATATCATCAAAATCGGTTCAGCCGTTTCAAGCGTAACAGACAGATATTAAAAAAATAATTAAGTATGGATTTTATTTCCTGTGTCAAATTTATTATTTCTCTTTTCTCTGTTTATCTTGAGAAAAATCCTAATCCCTGCAACGTCATTAAAGAAAAACAGAAATGCGCCATTGTGATTGAGTGCCGATGGGGACTGGTAAATGAGTCGTGAGTACGTTAACGTAACACGGTGAGTCGTCAGTAATCAGACGTTGAGTCGAGCTGAGCGGAGTTGAGTGCGGTGACTAAACAAATTACTGAGTAATGGTACTCTCGTCAGAGCGATTCAGTAAGCGCACATCAGTTTGAGAGGTACAATGATTGTGGTCTTACTGGATGTGGTATTGAGATTATGAAACGTACCAACATCTACGACTTTCGAAAGTCGACGACATTTTAATTATGATTAATATTTTGAATTAAGTTAATAATTGTTTTTTTTTAAGTATCTGAAATAACTTTGTAGTTTTAATAAAATTCGAAATGCAAAAACTGGCTTAAGAATTTAAACTTGGGTTGTGTATTTTTTTGTTTTTTTTTTACATGCCTACTTGGTAAATTAAGGCTGAATTGGTAAAATAAAATTAGAAATATTTTCGAAATAAAATTTTATTTATCTTCATCTTGCACTAAAGTTAAACTCGTTTGTAATAATATGGTTAAATAAGTAATAGACACGTTTGACTTCATTATGAAGAAGCAAAAATTATTTACTTTTTCTTAAGAGGCTTATCGAGCACAACATGCGTTTTGTAGTATATCGATAACTTCCACTTTTATTAACAAACCTGTATAGAGAGAGAGTCCCTCTGACCATAAACAAGTGAGACTCAACAACATCGCTTCACCACACAACAAAGTAACCACAAGCTATTCATCCTTAACACTTCCATGCTCCTAACCCTTCGAACCACAAAATTCTCTCGGTTTCAATTTTCCGTCTGATTTTTCGTCAATGAAAGCGGTCCCCCCTCTACCCCTCCCCCCACTCCTCCCCTCCTCCCCCGGTCTCGCCCTCCAGTCGGCGGTGATTCCCTCTTTGTGCGACAGACAGTGTGTCCCACAAACGTAATTGCTTCTATATTTATCACGCAAATTGAATTCCTACATTGAATGCTACGTTTTTGAACGTGCTGTCGTGCTGAATGAGAGAGTGTTGGGTTTGAATCCCGACGAAGTTCTGCTTTTATTGTGGCGTAATCCTGTACGTAGATCGACAAATGGTCGTCATACAGACAGACAGTACTTGTGAAAAGAGCACTAGTCGCGCGTCGACGCTTTGCTTGTGTTCAATAGAATCAGATCGTATCTTGAACACTTAATTATATACAAGGCCCCCACCTTTTGACGATACGACAAAAAATTAAAATACTAGTTCATAAATATTTTGAAACTATCAAATAAATCGTAACATCGAAATTAAAAAAAAAAACCAGATATACTAAAGAACATTATAAACGTAACCAAAATAGAACACCATAATTATGAAATATAGATTTTCTAACTTGTGAGAAGAGCGGCAACTTGTATGTGGCGTCATATTTAAATTACCAAATTCTACTATGATCCTTTTTTGTGCTATTAATAATAATAATAATATGTGGGGACATTTCACACACGGCCATCTGACCCCAAACTAGGGAGACCCTGTACTATGGGTGTCAGACAGCTGATATACATACACGAATATATTTTAAATACATACATTAAACACATACAAACAACACCCAGACACAAGGCAAACACATGTGCTCATCACACAAATATTTACCCTGGGCGGGAATCGAACCCGCAACACGCTGCGCAGCAGTCGATCGCTCAGCCACTGCGAAAACCGTGTCGTCGCACCCTGTATAAATAATACCAGCCTATAATTAATAATAGCAGCCTATCTAATATATAAAATTCTCGTGTCACAGTTTTCGTTCCCGTACTCCTCCGAAACGGCTTGACCGATTCTGATGAAATTTTTTGTGCATATTGGGTAGGTCTGAGAATAGGCCAACATCTATTTTTCATCCCCTTTTTTCACCCCTTTTTCATCCCCCATTAGGTCGATCGGGACAGGACAACGTCTGTCGGGTCAGCTAGTAATTTATAAATTTTATAGATCCGTTAACATCGCTTGTCACTTTTTTTTTTATAAACACAAAATAGGCATCGAGATGAAACGAAAAAGTGTTATTTTCGTTTCGTAATATTTTAATTATGCGGGGGTTTAAAAATATTCTAAGTATATCAATCTACTCCTGGTAATGTATAATTCTTGACATTGGAAAATATTGTTCACACCACCTGCTCGACAATGTCAAATTATATGTCATGCAAACCTAACCTAAAGAAAGTCATTTAAGACCTGAGGTCTAGCAGGGCAATAATATTGTACTGAATTTCATTATGACCCGCAGGTCATTAATGTGATTTGAATTTGGAACATAAATTAGAAATGGCATACGAACATTCATCATTGAGATCTGCCTCAGATTATGAAACAAAAGGCAAATAGACCGTGCGAAACACTGAGAGTGAACCCTAAAAAGCAAATACAAATTCAAAAGCGAATACCTACAACGCGCTTCGTACTGTACTGACACGAGTCAGTATAGCACAAAACGCCGCATCGTTAAAAAAAACAAATAAAAATACAAACACAAATTCAAAAGCGAATACAATCACGAGATTGTATGTATTCGCTTTTGTATTTGTAATTGCTATTTTGGCTTCACTATCAGTGTTCCGGGCGGTCTACTTGCTTTTTGTTTCATAAACTGAGAGATTTGCACTCTCGCTGCACTCAAGATTCTTGTCTTAACTCCCTCGCTTAGCTCGGGAGTTAACTTTAAACTCCCTCGCTCCGCTCAGGAGTTAACGCTAGAATCCTTCGTTTTGCTCGGGATTCAATACGTCGTCCGCTACATAAGACACTACTTTATCCCCTTGATGCATGATCTACTATTAAACCCTCTAAATTACTTTTTTTTTCATACAAATGTATGAATCTCGCCATGATTCTTTAGATAGTACATATGACATTGAACATGTTACATCGGTACATTCTGGTTTCGAAACAACAACTTCATGCATGACGGCCATCATGACATTTTATATAATACGTCATATTTCAACCAATTTACATATCTTCCTCATGAATCATTCTGTCTTTTGGTGAACACCGCATGCAAATTCGTTCAGGAGTTTTTAAGTTTAACGCAAATAGACAGACAGACAAACGCAGCGGGGGACTTTGTTTTATAATATAAACCTAGTGAAGTGATTACTTAATGGAACCTAAACTGTGTGCTCTTGTAACCACGAATACATTAAACCTTGGTTTCTATAATCCATTTGCGTTAACACTAACATAATTGTCAACGGCTGTAGCTATTAACTGTCTCGTCGGTCTGGTGGGCGCATACTCAAAACTTGAGCAGTAAACAAGTCAGGTAAGGTTTGTTCTTCTTTATGGAATTTGTCAGCGACAGCCATTATAGCAATGCGGAACACTGGCCGCAAGCCTGTATGGTGATAGCTGACAGGTCAGTCTCTCTTTCTTCTTCTTATTTTGGAAACACACTGAGATTTTATTTACAAACATATAAACTGACAAACACACACAGCCAGACCCGGGACAACTACCTGTAGGCCATACAAATATTTGTTCCGTGCGGGAATCGAACCCGCGACACGCAGCGTTGCAGTCAATCGCTCAGCCACTGCACCAGCCGTGTCTTCAAAATGTCTCAATAATGGCAATAAATTTACCTCCTATTACATGGAACTTAAACATAAACCGCCACTTAGGTATACACGCTGTATAAACTTAAAACACACTTAAACGTCAACAAAATTGTATGATAAGTCATTACTTAAAATTAAACATCTTTTGTAACCACCTTTACGTAGTCCCTCTTTAGGTAAACCCTTTAGGGTTTACTGACAAAAATGTAGATGTATGTACACCCGTGCTTACATCTTCTGGAAAAGCAGGCGTTATAGTCATAGGAAAAGCATTTATTTCAATTAAACCATTTACAGGCACTTTTGAATTGTCAAGGAGTCAGTCAGTCAGAAAGTTGAAGTTAGTTGCTCGTTCCAAAACGTAGGGAGGTCTCTATAGAGAAAAACAATCAAGAAACTCTACGGACACTCCTTTAAATCAAGTTTTTACAAAAAATTGGTTACATTATTCTTGTTGCTTCTATAATATAAAAACAATAAAGATGAAGTGAATACAAAATATTTTAGATGACCAATCTCAACTGACAGCGAACATTCACGCGTAGATCAGCACCATTTAGCGCAACCATTTTGTAGGGAACCGAATGATCCAACCAACTCACCAACATTAGCGTATACATATGTTGTAACTATTTATAAAAACAATCCATACTATATTACTATATCCATACTTATCCAATATTCTAAATCCGAAAGTAACTCCGTCTGTTACATTTTCACGACAAAACGGCTGAACCGATGTTGAGGAAAGGTATAAAGACAGCTTGAATCCTGGGGAAGGACACAGGTTACTTTTAACCCGCAACTTCGTCTGCATTCGCGATAATCGTCATTCATGCGGACGAATTCGCGGGCAATAGCTAGTCACAAATGTAGGGTTTCACAGCGTTATTAGTGATCAGTGTGGCAGGAGGTCAAGGCAGCAGAGACAATGAGTGACGAGGGTCCAGTGTCGCATCCACTCGGTGTCGTGTCGATGACTCGCAGATGACGGTGAGCCGGCGATGAAGGGTTATTGAATCAAATAAATTAACTCTACGGAGAGATGGGATTGAAAATAATTCCGCCTATTCAGATGGGTATGACACTTGACATCAATTTTGATGGACCACACTCGAGGGAGCTTGTCAGTATAGAACAGTGTTCACGAGGGGTTTACGAGGCCTACAAAAGTGGAAATGAAATAACGTTAGTGTTTAACTTTTCGGGTAACCCACTGAACTGTCTGTGTAATAATAACGCGCCGTACCTGCTGACACCGGGTGTCAAAACAGCAGTAAAACAAATAGTTACTGGTCTAGTAGTACAACTTTATGCTGGCACTTCACATGGCGTATTTGTGCAAAAATTCGCCGTATTTGAATACTGCAAAATGGACTTAATTTCGATATATATAGGGTAAATTTTGTATTATCCAAATAAGGCGAATATTTGCACAAATACGCCATGTGCAGTGCTAGCATACATAAACATGGTAGTCGGCCTATGATTGGCGACTGTATAAAATCAAGAGTTATTATATAGGTGTCGGATCAGTCAGGATTTAATCCGTTAAATTCAGTCATCATGTGGGCAGAATATGGATTTCATGCAATGCAAACACACTGGGTACAATACACGGCATTTATTAAAACCACAATTTAGCACTAACTCAAAATAAACATTTTCAAAGGTATCGGCACTGATCTACACTTTAACACAACGAATCGTAAGTACAGTTTCGGGACGTATTAGCTCCGTTGCGATCAGACACTGGATTTTGAATGTCTTCCTCGCTGTCGGCTGAAAACATCACGACTCTGTAGAAGCGCGCCAAAATGGTGGTGGTTGATCACGTGTTCTCGATAATGGCGCGCTTGCGATTCGTCGTTCCATGTTCGTACTATTGACCGGATACGACATAGGTATTATACCTTAGATCTTATGTATACATAATATTAGTGCATAATATTGTCTCACTGCAGGGCAAAGGCCTCTTCTCATACAGAGAAGACACGAGCACTGACCACCACGTGCGCTCAAGGCCAATTGGCAATTTCAACCTTGTATTAATTGTAAGTTCAGGTTATCTCACGATGTTTTCTTTCACCAATGTCAGTGATGTCTAAGATAAATTAAGAAAGTAGGTAATCCATACTTCCATATCCATACCGTTTATTTATTTATTTATACTTCATGCACAAAGGTACAAAGGCGGACTTAATGCTTTAGGCATTCTCTACCAGTCAACCAAGGGTGGTGAAGAGATAACATGGCAGGTGCATTACAAAAAGTAATACTTAAAAAGTAAAAAACAAAAAGAAGATATATAAACTACACATACCTACATAATAAAAAACATATATCAAAGAAGCAAAAGCATATATTTTAATATTTTAAATGCGAAAGTAACTCTGTCTGTTAAGCTTTCACGATGAAACGGCTGAACCGATTTGATGAACCCTGAAGAAGGACATAGGCTACTTATTGATCTGCGACTTCATCTGCATTCGCGATAACCGACAAACTCGCGGAGCGAAGTCGCGGGCGGAAGCTAGTAATAAATAAAATATAAACTAGAAGTTGATTTGATCCGACTGCACTGGTTTTCCCATTTTCTCTGTACTTTTTTTGTACATATTGTTATAACAGTATAACAGTCACAAACATAGCATGTGTTTATGAGTACGGCCTTATTATGTCAAGTATTCATAAATTCACCCCTCCACCGCCGCGCGCCGGGGGCTCAGTGAAGCTTCCTGTTCAGATACAATAGAAGAGATGCTCCAATTGTTTACATTTCAGATTGACGATAGTAGCAGGAACTTTCTACCACAGGTGGTGGGTAACCTAATATGTTAGACGCTTAGTAAATACGTAAAGATGAAATAAAATATCGTTATGGTGATATATGTGTTGTTTGTGTAATGCAAACCAGGTCTGCAATGAAAGCAGTCACTTCTGTTACTACGGGGGAAGCAGACCAGTCTTATTTACCCTTTTATTTCATTGTGACTACTATTATGAATGAATGAATGAATGAATGATATATTTATTTGCATGAATATAGAATGTTGTGTTATAATATTTTCCAGTAAAACTACATAGACAGATTTATACGACACACTGATTTGATTTTTTGTTGCAATGTTAGGAGTGGCTGTCTACTGTTTCATATTTGTGAGCAGTGAGCACCATGTATTTATGAAAATTCTCTATTCGTAAAACTTACGTACATACGACGTACGTCTGTGTGTAATAAAAAAGGAGGAGGTTATCAATTCGTCTGTATTTTTTTTTTTTTTTTTTATGTTTGTTACCTGATTTCTCGGGACTGGATGAACCAATTTTGATGATTCTTTTTTTATTTGGAAGCTAGTGCTTCCCGTATGGTCCCATTTTAATTTGGTCCAGTTCTGACCATGGCATCCATGAGAAAACCGTATAAGTCTTAAATTTGCAATAAGTGTGTGCGCGATTTGTTACGCGATTTCTCAGGCAAACGTAAACCGATTTTGAAAATTCTTTTTTTTTTTATAGATAGGGTATGCTTCAGGGGTGGTCCCAAATAATTTTTATCGAAATTATTTCAGCACTTTTTGAAAAATCAACAAATACCCAAAAATTTTACATATACGACGTTTTAGTTTCATCAATCTTTGTAGTAGTTAACTTTCAATCTCTTCTTAATAGATTTGAATGAGAAGGAGGTACTAAAAAGCGGAAAATAAAAAGCTTTTTACAAAAAAGACAACCGCCTTCAAAAAGTGAAAAATAACTTTAGCACAGAACACACATTGACTTTTGTTTCGGAAGTCGGTGGCAATACAAAACAACAAACAGAACAAAGCCAGAAGTTTTTGGCCTATCTTTTCCATACAAAACTATCTTTAGGGGGGGGGGGGGGGTGCAATTAAGTTTTTTATTTGTAATGACGTTCAAAAGTGCCTTTTAGTGATCGAATTAAAAATAAATTTGTCTTTGGCTTTAATTATAACTTTCCACGAACAGTATAAAAACCACATGAACATATATAAGAGAAAAACTTTGAAATAATTCATTTAAAACTGTTCAACGTTTTGCACAAATACCTACATAGTTTTAGGATTTATTCGGCGTCGATCGGCACGTACGGTCCGAACTGAAGTTAGCTACATACCTACCTGTGTTACCTGCGCTGTTCAACTATCCGACACTAAACTACCTCAACCACATGTTATATTAAAGTCGGGATGCCGGCTGTCTGCGGTCCTGGAATTACACTGAAACTTGTAACATCATCTACACCGTAAGATGAATAAATAAACTGAATATAATATACAAATTTAAAAAATACAATTTAAAATATAACGTACAATTCTAAAAAAGGGGAGAAGGAGAGCTCTGATGGCTTCAAAAGCGATACGTACCCAACAGCCTGGGTTTGATTCTTTGACCCAAGAATAAGGTCACACGAACAGTTGACCAGCCGCTTTGTGATGTCCCGAATAACCAGGTGTCACTCGGACTCCGTCTCCACCCCAAACGGCTCAAATGTATAGCTGTTTGAACGCCGTTTGAGGTTTTCGGCACCTGCAGCAGCCGCCCCAGCACAACACGACGTGCTAGGAAGATGAATAAATAAACTGTCTACCCTTTCCTAACTATGCTGAGGTCGGCTTCCAGTGTAACCTGATGCAGCTGAATACCAGTATTTTACATGGAGCGACTGCCTATCTGACCTCCACAACCCAGTTACTGGAAAACACGATTCTTACCCCTTAGCAAGACTGATTATCAGTCTTTCTGGCTTCCGGCTACCCATAACGACAGCCGGGACCAACGACTTAATGTGCTTTCCAAGGCACGGAGGCCCGGGGTCTCGGTATGAAATATATGGTCACCCAACCAGTGGCAACCGCGACAAGCGTAGCTTCAACATGACCGATCAAGCTACGAACCTCTTACTAAGATGCATTCCAAGATGAATCAACAATACTAATTCTGTTTGCTTGCACCTCTGGGTCTGTTGAACCACCCGCATGCCGCTCTCGCGTCTTGTACGCGAAGGCGGCGGTAACCACCCTCCAACTTAAATCATTGTCACTCAATGTGTTGAGGTGATCGGTGCACTGAGTCACGATGCTTGCTCTCTAATCTTCTGATTCATCATTTTATTGTCAGTTATCCCATAGATTTTGGTTTACATGAATTTCCGTTGTTATGAATGTAATTGGTCTTTTTCGTTTAGTTTATACTTCTAAAATCAGTTACTTAATACAAAAAATCACGCCATTTTAAATATGGCCATGTTGAGATGAGCCTTTTGTTAGAATATTCAACAAAAGAGACATTTCTCTTTTGAATAAGGCCTTTTGATTGGTGCGAATAAAAGTACATACCTACAAAGTTATAAACACTGCAATTATCAATGGCCGAAACGTTCGGTAATTGGAGGGTTTCCGCAGCCTTACGCACTTTGTGGTTTTTGGTAGTGAAAGTCATTAAACTCTATTTAATAGATTACAGCTTCATTGTTTGACATTGCTCCGTATACAATAACCCAACACCGCTCGGTACAAACGTGCGACTATTTCACAGTAAATCGGTGCGCGCAGCAAAACAAAACAACATGTTGTTTATTATTATTTATTGTTTAATATGTGTCCCATAACGACATGGAGATTAATAACCCACAAGATAACACTGTCCTACATTTGAAACGTTTTTCATTTCCCCCGTGTTAAAATTTTCAAATATTTCTGCATTCGTTTTTAGTAACACCACAATCAAAAACTAACCCTATGTTTTATCTCACAAAGTGTAATTTAAAAATCTCAAAAGAAAGTACAATATTACATCTGACACGGTGTAAAAGAAACACTAAAATTCTTGACACAAAGTTGACTTTCAAATGCATTAGTGTCGGGTAGGTTGTTATGTCTCTCACGTATTAGATTAGGCCACGCGCAGTTCGCGCGATGCCGCGTCTAGCCGCGTCGCGCGTCAGATAAATATGCTGATTTATAAGGCGACGTGCGACAAGACGCGGCAACACGCGACTTGCAGCTCAACACACATCGGCAGCTCGCACCAACTATTCATTCATACGAGTCTTGTTTAATAAGATGGCGTCGTTAAAATAAGTTGATAAGTTCAGTTATTACTTTTATAGTTGTGTTGGAAATGTAATACGAAAAGTTTTAAGAATGAGTGTCCACAAACTTTGAGAGGTTATAAAAATAATGTATGTGTCTTGACTGACACAGTCTGACACGGTAACTACGTAAGAGCTTTGATTTTACTGCTTTATACGTGAATTCAGTCTCTACACGAAATAAACATTTCAAATCACCCAGCAAGGGATCAATACATAGAATAAATCAAATTCGCTTCTCGTCGTCTGTCCCGTGTACGCTTAACAGATTTTAATACGCTTTCGCCAATAGATAGAGTGACTCAAGAGGAAGGTGAAGGGAGCGGCAAAGAGGGAACGACCGGATGACACGGCTTCACCGAGCACGCTCCAGGGAGATGCCAAGCGTGTAAAGGTCCAGACCGCTCAAGGGGGACAAAGAACTTACGCACGGGCCACTCAGGACATTCCTGCGCGGCTCGCCGTAGCGATTTGTCTCTCGCCTCCAACCCGAGACATGAACACGGACGAGGTTGAGCACATAAAGCTCAGCCTCGAAGACCTCGTCATGGACGCCGACCCCTCAAAACCACTCCCGGCCTTCCGAGGCTATCCACGGATAGCGGACGGCACCGTCCAGACGTGGTGCGAGGACGAAAACGCCCTGACCTGGCTAACCCAGAACGTGCCCAAGATAAGACTGCCCAACACGGACGCCACTCTGACAGTCATGAGGCAGTCCGAGGTGCCGACCCGTGTCCGCGCTGCGCTCTTCGTACCCAGGTACAACGGAGACATAGCGCGGCTCCAGAGTGTGCTGAGCCGTCAGAACACATGGTACAACATCGGGAGATGGACGCTCTACAGGGCGACATCGGTCGGTGGTGATAACCATGGGACCTACCTGACCCTGGGTATCCCACCGGACGAGGTCGAAAAGGTCTTGGGGCGGGAGCGACGTGTATCGTACCTACTTGGTTCAATATACGTCCGCTTCTACCCCAACACCCTACCCTCAACCCAGACTGCGACCCCAAGCACGGCACCGACAGAAGAGACACCGACGAAGCACGAGGTGACAATGGAGGAACTGGAGGACGAGATGGCCAGAGCGGCGATGGCCGATACGAAGGCAGTGAGTGCGCCACCCACATCACCTGGGTGGACGGAGCAACTGCTCGCCTCGTCGCCCGGCGACGGCCGGCATGGGTTGGAGGACGGGGGGGAACTTTCCGATGGATCGGACTCCTCCTAACTTCACCCCATTGCCGTTGTCGATCGCGTCCAGTTCCTTCCACGTCATACAAACAAACCTCCAGCATAGCCAGACTGCCACGGCTTGCTTGCGCAGGGCGCTGGAGGTACAGCCCCGAACCATCGCACTGATCCAAGAGCCGTGGATCAGAAACAATAGAATATGCGGTCTCAGTAACATCGGAGGTAAGCTAATTCTTGACACACAGAGCACAGACAAACCACGAACCTGTGCCTATATACCCAAAGATGTACCTACCACAACACTCACGCAATTCTGTTCCAGAGATCTAACAGCCGTCAGGCTCCACACTAATAACGAAGCACCCGACATAGTCTTAGCGTCAGTATATATGCCAGGCGAACACGAAGACTGCCCACCTAAAGAGATGACCGACTTGGTGAAGCACTGCGAAGATGCCAACCTGAGCCTGGTCATTTGCACGGACTCAAACGCTCATCACCCACTTTGGGGCTGCAATAAAGCCAACTCCAGGGGCGAGGTATTATGCACGTATCTTTTCTCAACTAACCTTAATATTATAAACCATGGCTCAGAACCCACTTGGGTCACAGCCCGCGGACAAACAATTATTGACTTAACCCTTGCCTCAGAAAGTGCGGCAAATCTTATCTCAAACTGGCATGTATCCAACGAACCCTCCTGTTCTGATCACAGAAGGATTCGCTTCTCACTATTAGCCAACACAAAAAAACCCGAACCAAGGCGCAACCCGCGCCGAACCAATGTACCTGGCTACAAACGACTCCTGGCCTCCTTACTAGCCAGGGACCAAACACCTTTAGGCATAAAGAATTCCAAACAACTTGAGGACACCGTAACAAAGCTCTCAGAATATATTATTGAAGCCTACCACACCTGCTGCAAACTAAAAGATCCGAACGCCAAGGGTAAGGGAAACTCTTGGTGGAATGCGGAACTAGGCAAGCTCAGGCTAGCGGTACGCAAACAATTTAACAAAGCCAAAAATTCCAGACTACCCGAGGACTGGGAGCTATACAAAGAAACCCAATACACATTAAAAAAACAAATCAGAGCTGCCAGCAGAGCAGCCTGGAGGAAATTCTGCGAGAATATTGAATCACACAGCGAGGCCGCGCGTGTGAGAAAAATCCTAGCCACTGACCATAATCGCACCCTCGGGTCGTTGAAAAACCCAGATAACACATACACGAAAACAGGACTTGAAACAAGTAAAGTTCTACTAGAAACTCACTTCCCGGACTGCAGCCTCTCCGAGGACAGGACATGGGCAAGTGAACCAACACATACGCCAAACAACCAGGACTGGTATAGAGCCAGTACCATAGTAACAGAAGACCGAATAAGGTGGGCAATTAAAACCTTCAAACCCTATAAATCGGCAGGCCTAGACGAGATCTTCCCAGCTCTACTGCAATGGGGAGTTGATCTCCTTACATCGCGGCTGGTCTTAATCTATCGTGCCTGCCTAGCACACAACTACATACCACTTGCATGGCGAGAGGTGAAGGTTATCTTCATCCCTAAACCAGGCAAAAAGGACTACACACAACCCAAAGCGTACAGGCCAATAAGCCTGACATCATTCCTACTGAAAACCCTTGAGAGACTCTGTGACCGACACATCCGGGACGGACCTCTTCGGAGGCTGCCACTACACAAGCAACAACACGCCTACTCCACAGGGAAATCAACGGAATCAGCACTGCACAGTGTGATCTCCAAGATCGAATGTGCGGTAGACCACAAATGTTCCTCATTAGCGGCTTTAATTGACATAGAAGGCGCTTTTGACAAAACCATATTCCATAGCATCAACGCAGCTCTCGAGGAACACGGCGTGGACTCGACCCTGCGAGGATGGATCACCAACATGCTCAGACTGAGGGCCGTACAAGTCACGGTGAATGATACCACAAGAGCCATTGTGGCGAAGGGATGCCCGCAAGGAGGCGTGCTCTCACCACTCTTATGGAATCTCGTAGTAGATAGCCTCATAAGGCGCCTAAATGACAGGGGATATTTCACAGTGGGCTACGCTGATGATATAACCATTATAATAAACGGCACACATGAAAACACACTATCCAACCTTATGCGCCAAGCCTTGAAGATAGTAGAGGACTGGTGCAAGGAGTATAAATTAGCAGTGAACCCTACTAAAACTGAACTTGTCTTTTTCACAAAGAAAAGGAAGTTGGCAACCCTACAGTTACCACACTTCTTTGGAACCACGTTAAGCCTATCGACTGAATCCAAATACCTGGGCATATATTTGGACAAACAGCTGACCTGGGCAAAACACACTGACTACATCACCACGAAAGCCAGCATAGCCCTATGGCAGTGCAAAAGACTGCTCGGCAGGAATTGGGGCATAAGCCCCAAAATCACCTACTGGCTATACACCACAGTCATCCGACCAATTGTCACATACGGTTCTCTAGTTTGGTGGCCCAGGACCAATCTGAGCACAGCCCAGAAGGAGCTCGAGAAGCTACAAAGATTACCCTGCGTAGCGATCACCGGCAGTATGAGAACGTCACCCACTGCCGCGCTACAGGCGATGCTGGGACTGCCACCCTTAAATCTCGTCGTGAGAGAGGAAGCGACCCTAGCGGCTTTCAGGCTCGACATATCCGGCACCCTAAACAAAGACTCCCGAATCAAACATACACGGATAAAAGAGGAAGCAATTAAACGACAGCCCATGATGGCATCACCCAACGACAGAACCCTGAAAATACACTGTTTCCAGAAACACTACAACATAGAGCTCACAGCGGAGCTGTGTGACTACTCAGGCCCAAATGAGCTAAGAATCTATACCGATGGATCAAAAACCAATCTCGGTACCGGAGTCGGGGTCTTCTCTGAAGACCTAAACATTAAAATATCTAGGCCCTTAGGAATGCTAAGCACTGTCTACCAGGCAGAATGCGTAGGCATCATCCAGGCAGCACACGCCATTGAGGCCAGGGAAGTCACGGATACGCATATCCGTATACTCTCCGATAGTGCCTCAGTCCTTCAATCCTTAGAGAAAAACCAGATCACGTCGAGACTAATACTAGAATGTCATAATGCACTGGAACGCATTACAGTACCAAACCGCAATACAGTGACACTACAATGGATTAAGGGACACAGTGGTTCACTAGCTAACGATGCGGCCGACGAACTCGCCAGAAGGGGTTCCAGCACAAAAGCCTTCGGACCCGAACCCATTGTGCCCATTCCGTTCAATCAGTTAAGAAGTTGGTTAAGAGATTACACACAAACACAAGCGGAGAAATGGTGGACCTCGACACCAGGGTGCAGGCAGTCCAAGGAGGCTATGCCATCCCTGGATACGAAGCTGACCAAGCGCCTTCTGCACCTGGACAGAGAAAGCCTGCGACTGGTGGCGGGGACCATCACCGGACACTGCTCATTGAATAAGCACTTTCACACACTAGGTATCACTGATAGTCCTCTGTGCAGGGCCTGCATGGAGGCGGAGGAAACGGTGGCGCATGTACTCCTTGAGTGCACTGGCGTCACCCAGATCCGCAGGGAGACCCTTGGAACGCCAAACTCCCTTGCGGACGCACTGAGAAGACTGGGAAGACTGATCTGCTTCTGGAGGGAGGTGGGCTGGTTGGAGTAATCGGCCGCCATGGCTCACGTACAATGGTCCATTTTAAGGACTAAGTGCGGAAACCAAACCCCCCTAACATAGAACATAGAGGAAGGTGTTTATGTATAATTGGATATTATTTTGTTTTAATTTGTTGAAATAAAACGATAGTTGTTCAAGATGTCACTCTACGTTGTCACCACATTGGTATTAATATTGCACACGTGCAAAGCAGGGGCGGGTGGCTAGGAAATCATAAAGAACTAGGTACTTACTTCAAAATAGCTTTAATGTTGGTTGGCCAAGAACACATACAAACAACACTTACTAGCTCCAAACAAATTAAATCACATAAACTTTAACAAACCTATCTCAATAGCAATAAAAAACAATAGCCAAAACATTCCAAAACTAATAACACTACAAACACATTTGCGAACTCAGTAATAACGATAAAAAATGCATCCCATACCCATACGATAACCATACATAACCATACAGATATGTATGTGTCCATACGCGTCGATACTGATGTGTTCGCGCGGTTGTAAGTGCCATCGCCCACACGTGACGCGCGGCTCGGACGTGAGCGTTTAAAATAATTTACTCGCGTTATGAAGGGATAATGCATTTGTGAGAAAGGTGGCGCTACATTATGTCTGGGGGTGAGTGTGTGTGTGTGTGTGTTTTATTTATTCTTGAGCTACTGAGCTTCTTATGAAAAAGGTTATGGGGCGTTAGCTATTTCTTTTGTTTATGGACACTTATGTTTAACAGCCGAAATGTTGATGACGGTGGCGCTGATTAAGAATTTGTTACTTTGTTTTGATGTGTGATTTGCTTGTTTGTGTATTTGTTTGTAAGTTTGTGTGTTGCTTGTTTGTGTTTAATTGCCGTGACTTATGCGAAGCTTTCTTTTATCAAAATTTACCTTAATAAAAAAATTGTTAGAATAAAATAAATAAGTAGGTACTGTGGAGACTGGCTGGTTTAGCGATATGTAAGTAATTAAGTTTTTTATCTATGACTAAAACCGCGGTTAGAATTTAGAATAACTTGACAGTCACAGAAGAGAAAATAATATTACAAAATATAATAAACTAACTCATTAAATATACGAAAATATACGAGTTCTACATTAATTAGTGTAGGTATAAGGTCCAAGTAGATTAAACCTTCCCGGTTTACAATACCTAACTATCTTCTATGTTCCTAATCTCATCAGATTACATTATCACTAAAAACGCGTCAACTGAACCTGAGCGAGCTAAATTGCCCAATAGATCATTGTGCGTAGTCTCCACGTTTCTTACAAATGGCCGGGTAGACGGTAATAAAGCGGCTGACGCATGGAGTGTCAGTCGTCGCGTCGATCGCTTCAATATAGACGACGCATAAATCGCGCCGCGCCGTGATTTAGTAGCCGCACTCGCCCGCGCGACTGCGCGTGAACGCACCCACTTGTACGTAGGTATACGTATTTCTAGATGGATTTGGTTTTACCATCCATTTTAATACGAACACTAAATAATTAACATTTTTAATGCCCTGGTACTTTTAGAGCTCAAAATAAACAATGCTTGTGCAAAATCGCGTCATCTGTTTTCATGATAGCTATCACAATAAGATTAGACATTTACAAAAACCTTTTTTTACAGTCCGTTCAAACGATTTTGACTCATATTGCGTTGGCAGCATGACAAATGGCAACTGCAGTAAACAGTTGTTATTGTAACCACTTTTTTGTCTCTAATGTCATCCTTAAGCCTACGGAATAGAAGTTAAAATCGGTTGAAGGGACTGTGAAAAAGGTTTGTGTTTATGTCTAATCTTATTGTGAACAGGGTATAGATACATATAAAATGTAGTTTCATTAGGTATAAGGATTAAAATGCTTTGTATTTTAATAACAGCTGTTCTATAAAAAAAATACAAGAAATGTGAGAAACTCTATACAGGTGACATTGAATTCATTAGCAAAATTTTAAGAAGTGACTAAGATCACGAAACTGAACGACTTTCATTATGGAGACAACTCAAACGGCACGAAAAGAAAACAGCTGTTCCATACATTTTGGCCGAGTACCTATTGCACTTCTGTATGGAACAGCAGTTTTTTTTTCGCGCTGTTTGAGTTGGCTCCATAATGAAAGTTGTTCAGGTTCGTGGTATGACTCACTCCTTAAAATTTTGCTAATGAATTCAATTTCATCATGTATAAATGCTAATGTGAAAATATTTATACATACAGTACTTAATGCAAGGATTTAATTCCCCCATCCCCGTTCCATCATCGGACGAGCAGAGATACGGCGAAGCGTCACCGCTATATAATAATAATAATAATAATATGTGGGGACATTTTCACACACGGCCATCTGACCCCAAACTAGGGAGACCCTGTACTATGGGTGTCAGACAGCTGATATACATACACAAATACATTTTTTTTTTTGTTTAAATACATACACATAATATAGATAAACTTATATGGTTGAAGTTCCACGGTCTCGAACCAAGCGCTTTGACTCCACATTTATTGTGCGAAATGCCAGACTGTGGAATTCCCTGCCTGCCTCTCTGTTCCCTGATAAGTATAATCTGGGTATCTTTAAGGCACGAGTGAACCGGTTCATCTTAGGCAAGCGTGTTCCAACTTAGGCCGCATTATCACTTACGATCAGGTGAATTGCGGTCAAACGCAAGCCTATTTAATCATCATCATCATCATCATTTCAGCCAAAAGACGTCCACTGCTGGACATAGGCCTCCCCCAAGTGGCGCCACATTGACCGGTCCCGTGCGACTCGCATCCAGCGGATCCCCGCAACCTTTACCAGGTCATCGGTCCACCTAGTAGACCTAGACCACCCAGCCTTCCAACGCAACGTCTTCCGGTTCGCGGTCGCCACTCTAGAACTTTTCGACCCCATCGGCCATCTGTTCTGCGAGCAATGTGCCCTGCCCACTGCCACTTAAGTTTGGCAATTCTTCGGGCTACGTCGGTAACCTTGGTTCTCTTGCGGATATCCTCATTTCTGATTTTATCACGCAAGGAAACTCCGAGCATAGCCCTCTCCATTGCCCTTTGGGTGACTTTAAGCCTTCTGATGAGGCCCATTGTGAGCGACCACGTTTCGGTCCCGTATGTAATCACTGGCAACACACACTGGTCATAGACTTTCGTCTTGAGACACTGCGGTAAGTTGGACGAGAAGATACCACGCAACTTCCCGAACGCTGCCCAGCCGAGTCGGATTCGACGATTGACCTCTTTCTCGAAGTTAGACCTACCTAACTGGACCGTTTGTCCCAGGTAGACATAATCGGCTACAACTTCGAGTGTAGAGTCTCCGTTCTTGATAGGAGTGGGTGTTACATGGGCATTCAACTTGACCTTGGTTTTGTCCATGTTCATTTTAAGACCCACTCTTTCGGAAGCTCTACTGAGGTCACCGAGCATTGTACTGAGGTCCTCCATGGTCTCAGCCATGACCACTATATCGTCGGCAAACCGAAGGTGAGAGATGTACTCGCCATTGACGTTGATGCCTAGCCCGCTCCAGTCCAGAAACTTGAAGACATCCTCCAATGCAGCGGTGAACAGTTTCGGAGATATGACGTCTCCCTGTCTCACACCTCGCTGCAGAAGGATAGGTTCCGAGGTCTGGTCCTGAAGCCGGACTGACATGGTGGCGTTTCTGTATAGACACTTCAACACCTCGATATACCGATAGTCGATTTGGCACCGTTGGAGAGACTGCAGTACAGCCCAAGTCTCGATCGAATCAAATGCTTTCTCGTAGTCCACAAACGCTAAACAGAGAGGCAGGTTATACTCTTCGGTCTTCTGTATAACCTGCCGCAGCGTATGTATGTGGTCTACGGTGCTAAAGCCTTTTCGGAAACCGGCTTGTTCGGGAGGCTGGAAGTCGTCAAACCTGCGCGCGAGACGATTCGTGATGACTCTTGAAAACAACTTGTAGACATGGCTCAGAAGTGAGATGGGCCTATAGTTCTTCAACCGAGCATTGTCGCCCTTTTTGAAGAAGAGTACCACCACACCTCTGCACCATGCCTGTGGCGTTTTTCCCTCGAGTATGACGGAATCAAACAGCTTCTGAAGGGCCTTAAGTACCGGTTTTCCACCCGCCTTCAGGAGTTCGGCCGTAATTTTATCATCACCCGGTGCCTTGTTGTTTTTAAGCTGTTTCAGAGCCATCCTAATCTCGTACAGGCTGACGTCCGGGATGTCTTCGGTATGGTGTCGGGTTAGTCTAGCTCTTGGTCGTTCGCTAGATCTACAACGGGTTTACTGGTTGACGTGTACAACTGCCCATAGAATCTCTCGATCTCCCTCAGAAGCTCCGGTTTGGCGGACACAATCCTGCCATCGTCGGTCTTCAGTTTCGTGAGCTGGCTCTGCCCAATAGCCAGATCCCTTGCAAATACCTTGGAGCCGTTATTCTTCTCAATTGCGTCTTTAATACGTTCGGTATTAAAGCGGCGGAGGTCGCTCTTCAAGGATTTAGAGATCCGTCTATTTAACTGCCGGTATTTCCACGCCTCATCTGAAGACTGCAAGATCATGTCACGCCGCTCCTTCATGAGCTTGAGAGTACGATCAGAGAGTTTTTTGTTCTTATCTGCACGACGTGTCTTGAAGAACTTAGACCCAGTCGTATGGACAGTTTCCACGAACTCGTCGTTGTATTCGTCCACTGAGCTTCCTAGGCACTCGAAACGATTCTGGAGTTCGAGCTGAAAGCTCTCGGGGTTTTGAATCTGGACCTGTGCTGGACGGAGCGTAGACTTCATCAGTCGAGACCTTTCAAGCTTTATATTGATGTTCAATGTGCCTCTTACCATGCGATGATCGCTCCCGGTTTGCACCGAATTGATCACAGAGACATCATTGAACATTTGCTTCTTGGTTGACATGATGAAGTCAATCTCATTTTTAGTTGCACCATCAGGGCTCTGCCAGGTCCACTTTCTGTGCTCACGCTTTCTGAAGAAGGAGTTCATCATATAGAGGCCCTCCTTCTCCATAAAACTAGCCAGTTGGTGACCCCGGCGATTCCGACGTCCGAACCCAAATTGCCCCACATGCAGCTCATCACCGTCTCGTTTGCCCAGTTTCGCGTTAAAGTCCTCCATGACAACGGTGAAGCGAGTTTTGAAACCATGCATGGCTTTAGAGATATCCTCATACATGGTCTCCACTTCGTCGTCGGGGTGTGCCGAGGTCGGGGCGTAGACCTGTATGACCTTCAGCGAATATCCTGAGGATATTCTGAGTATAAGGTACGCCACCTTGGTCGACACACTCTCGATCTTCACCACGTTGTTCACGAAGGACCTGTGGACGATAAACCCAACACCACCCTGGGACTGCCGGTCACCCTCTCGGAAATAGAGCAGGTTGCCGGATTTCAGGGTTATCGTGTCCTCCCCCTCTCTTCGGACTTCAGATAATCCCACAATACTCCATCGCAGCCTGCTCAATTCCTCTTCGAGTTCCGTTATCTTCTCGTCGGTCCGGAGTGTACGCGTGTTGTATGTTGCCAGGTCAAGTCGTCGGTGTAGGCAGCCTGATCCCTTCCGGAGATTCTTCGCACCCCTTGCCACGCCGTAACCTCGAACACTACCATAGTCGAAGCTAGACGAGCTGCCGGGTACTAGGGGCCGTTTTTGTGTTGCGCTATTCATTTTGGGGGGTTTTGCCATAATCGCCACGCTTGGCATGCGGGTTGGCGATCGCAGTATGGTTGTTACAAAGGCACAGAGAACGCTACTGCCCATTCTCTGGTAAGTCCCTTAGTCGCCTTTTACGACACCCACGGGAAGATATGGGTTGGTGCTATTCTTTACGTCCGACACCATACGGACGCCTATTTAATAGTAAAAAAAAAAAAAATTTAGAATATTCCTCTTTATTTTCCGTTTAAATAATATCCACAAATGCTAATGCAAAGAAAATTGTATTTTATTAAGTATAAATTACTTTACTTGAGTTGGATTACTACTTTAAATTACCTACTGAACCATAAAGTATTATTGAATAGTAAGTAGAGCCCCCCACAAACCTTCAAAAATTATAAATTCATTATTGCAACTTAAGTACCAATAACTAAATTATTACTGTTACGATCCATCCTCTCTCTCTTCAAAAACCATAAAAATACAATAACAAAAACGGCCAATCACAAAATAATATCCTCTTTTCCTATTTAAAACCCGATTTGGACGTTTCCAACGGTTTTCCGTGCCAGTGCGTCCTCCGGGTATCGTCCGCAAATAATAAAATATTCCAAGGAAATAACTGGCACGCTACGAGCGATCCTCGTGAACGACCAGTGAACGCTGAGCTTGGTCTATAACCCATAGCTGTTCCGGACTAGGGTCGAGTTACACTGGAGTGTTTGATCGCTAACCAGATTATTATGACCCTCGGACAAGATCTTTTGTTGCTCCGATGCCACTATTTTAACAAGACCTTTCAAAACCATACAGTAGTTTATTATTAGAGGTCAAGATTTCCTGGTCCTTTGATACATAAACCAGTATAACAAGATTGTTGAATACTATATTTTAGTTACAGTCTGCGGGTCTTGGTGCCTGGTCGTTTGGACCGAAGCTTATTGACTGGGATACCTGCAAAGTGCTGACGGATCCGTCGGCAATCATTCAATCTCGACAAATGCTTTTGTAAAGCGTAGTTTACATGATATCTACGGAATCTAGATAAGTACATATTGTAGGGACGGAGGACTTTATTTTGATAGTAGTAAATACTATTTTATCACGAAGTTGATGTTATAAAATTCCTTTTCATCCCACCATCTCGGAAAGAGTATTTTTAATCTTCAATATCTGAGTGGAAAAGCCGTTTTTATTCTCTAGAGGATAAAGTAAATTGAATTTAGAACATCGTGTGCACTAAGTTTGTGAATTAAAAAAAAACATTAAACCTATTTACTGCTACCTCTATGGTGCCGAATATATCATACAACTTTTTATTAATTTGTTAAAAACTCAGACTTTGTAAACGTTTTTTTTTTGCATTTAGTCATTTCCTCGCTGAGGTGGAATGAAAAGTTACGTGTTGCACTCGAGTGCAAAGATTTTTCACCTCGTGCTCTTTTGATTCCCTCGCTAACGCTCAGGATTCTAATTTTGAATCACTCGCTGCGCTCGTGATTTAATTTTAGAATCCTTCGCTTGCTCGGTCATCAAAATTGAACACGCGGTTAACAAGCAACTTTGCACTCTTGTATAACAAATAACTATTATTAGTTGTGGGGCATACTTACCTACTTTAAAGGTGTGGGGCACATGAAACAGCTTCAACTTTGTCTGTGTAATGGCAACGCATTAAAATTTGATTCTTCGATACCTCGTGTTTCCACTCACCATACAATGTGCCATCTTGTTTGACATTTAAAAATATCCTACTAATATTATAAGTCCGAAAATTTGTGAGGAGTATTGTGTTTTTTACTTTTCCACGCTGAAACGGCTGATCAGAATTAGCTGCAATTTGGCAAAAGTCAAAGTCAAAGTCAAATCATTTATTTCAATTAGACCATTAAAAAGGCACTTTTGAACGTCATAATAAAAAAATATAAAGTTGATTCTAGTTGTCCATTCCAAAAGGTAGTTTCGTATGGAGAAGAATGGGCAAGAAACTCCATACTTACTCTTTTAAAAAAAATGTGTACAATATTTTGCATTTACAGTTTACAGTTATATAACTATACGTGAATACGATGGACCTTGCATAAAAACACTATATTGAAGTATGTACAAAGTATTACAAGATAAAGAATGACAGCTAAGTTGTATACATAGATACATAGTGTTCACATATTATTATTTACAATTATTGTAAAAGTAGACAACCACTCCATACATTTCAACAAACTATGAACCTATGAACCAGTGTGTGACCCAAAACAAGAATTAAATATAATGTATATACTAAGTATAAATTAAGTAGTTTTAATTAGCAATCCGTTTGATTTTGTCTAGACTGTGGATTGGAGCCCGGATCAGCATGTTTCCAAGCATTCTTATCATGGATATAATCCTCTAAACTGTAATATGCTTGTTTACAGTGAGTACTTTTAATATATGTTTTAAATTTTCTTTCATTTAGTTGCAATATATCACACACATACAGATACACACACATATAGATATTAATCTAACTTATCACATTTAATTTTTATGTTATTTTTGTGTTTCCCTTGGATAATTTAGGACTTTTACTTAATTCTGAAGTGTATGGAGACGAAGTTGAGGGCCAAAGTCAGTAAAGATAAACAATATACGCTTCTAAATATACGCTTCTGAAAATACGCTTCTAAATATACGCTAAATAGACGGATTATGATTGCAATTTGGCTACAGTAGATCCTCTTCACATAACTCATTAGTCATCTCTTACAAAATGGAAGCCAATGTTTCATCATGAACCACAAAAGTAACAAAAAAGAAAAAGTAAAAATATCTTTATCTTTTGAAGAAAGCTGTTGCCCCAAGCTTTATTCGCACGGAAATAATTTAGACATGTAATTTAGAATGGCGGCTTATTCGCCCCTTTCCTTTCGCTTAAAAGGAAAATCCTTCTTTTGCCCCGAGGGGTGCTTGTACTGGCTTCGATCTGCTGAGAGAGAGGCTGAAGTATTACTTCAATGTTTTTTATTACGACCAAATAATCGAACCCTTAAACATATATTTTTTTCACATTTTTGCAATTGCACCTGCATAAAATGCAAGTAAAACAGTTCCATGCGATCAGTTGAAGGTAGCTGTTGGAACTTCTTCGTCTGCGGCGCATCACGGACTTAATTCTCTTGCGAATAATTGCCGCAAAATCGTCTATATTTGCGTCCGCAAACATACCTGATACGCTACTGTTGGAAGGCAGCTTCATCAGAGCCCTGAAGGCAATATTATAGAGAACAAGCAGGATATATAACAGCAACACTACGTCACATACCTATGTACGTAACATACATAGATACGTATGTTGGTGCGGTCAGCAATGAAAATTGACCAGGACCGTTACCTTTGTACGCCATGTTAATTGGCTTAAAATTATTCGAAACACGGCTTCTTAGCATTTCATTTCGATATACCCATTAGTTATTATGATAAACAGCTGAAAGTTTACTGTTGATACTGACTGTACCTACAACGCTACTGAAGATTAACTTAAGAATTGATGTTCAGTTGAATCAAACCCGATTACTGAGTAACGATGTAAGGGAGCACGAAGTGGGCACGTGACCTCGCGCGTGATCCTGATTGAAACAAGGACCAGTCCGCGAGGGCGACGCGCTCGGCTGACTGCGGGTGACACACATTATAACGTAGCGTTTTGTACAACAGACTATTGTTACTTGATGGAACATGTTACGAATGTCCAGTGGGACGAACGTACATTAAACAAGTGTGTGACAAGGTGTAAAATATTGATGGGTTTTACACAGATTTTATTTGCAACAGAGTTTTGTTTGTACAGAGTAGAGTACATTCTAAGAATTTCAGCAGGTTAGGTTACGTCAAACTCAAGTGACATTAGAGATGACATTGACATAATGCGTTTATAACTATCGTTTTACCAATAATTACAGATCACATAGCCATCATATAACTTAGTAACATTGAGCAAACCTTATTGCTAGGAAACGACTTTTAGTTTTGATGTGAAAAATCACTGTTTATGGTAACTGGGTCGCGGTATACCACGAAAGAGATGGCGGGACGACTTGGATGGCTTCCTTAAGAATTGGCAAGACATAGCAAGAGTCCAGACCGATGGAAGGAATGGATGGAGGTCATTCCCTGCAGTCAATACTCAATACTTTATTACATTCCACAATGTGAGCTTAGGTGCGGTAACTTATATATAGTATAGTAGATCTTTATAAATAAGTAAGTAGGAGAGAGGAAGCTTATCATCTAATATTATTATAAAAATGAATGGTACAGTACAGGCTAAATATAACAATAATAATAACTAACGTTTTAGTTTCGTAATGTTTTAGTTAGGACGAGCTCGTGGTTAACTTAAAGCCGTACAGATCGATCGGTCAGAGGTTAAGCTACGCTTGCCGCGGTCAGTTTGTGGATGGGTAACCATTCATTTCAAACTGAGTTTCGTCCGTACCTCGAAAAGCACGTAAAGCCGTTGGTCCCGGCTGTCGTTCGTAGATCTTTGTCAGTCGTTATGCGTAGTCAGAAGCCAGAAAGTCTGACAACAAGTCTTACCAAAGAGTATCGTGTAACCCAGTTACTAGGTTGTGGAGCGCTCCATGTAAAACACTAGTATTTAGCTGCATCTGGTAAGACTGGAAGCCGATCCCAACATAGTTGGGAAAAGGCGACGCAGATGATGAACGAACGGTTTAGTGTGCGTAACATTAAAGTGCACTAGGTACGTACTTCTGTCAATCTGGTATGAAGTTTGTGTAATGGTGGGAACATGAGACTTATCAGCTTTGTGTCCGGCATGGTAACGTGTCTGTGATACTTCTGGTATAGAAGCTGTTCATGCAGAGGTTGTCGCTGAGACCACACCATGAGTTACGCCATCGTCGACTTGATCCAATAACATTCTTAGCACATTCCTTATAACAGTAACCGTTTACAACACATGTACGACAAAAACAAAAGCCAATTAAGATTTCCAAACTTGTTTTATTAAAACCAAAAGACCACAAAATACGCGCTATAAAAGTAAAGCTGGAAAATACAGAAGCGTTTTATATTTAATTTTCTCTCCACAGGTCCAAACATTTTCTGTTCTGGAAACACTAACTAGCCTGCTAGCGTGGGGAACTGCACCAGAATATATTTTGCTTTTTTTCTTCACTTGTAGAAAAAAATATTAATCCGCAATACTACGGACTACGTTGTAATGTTGTCACACATTTTGCAAATTAAAATGCATAAAATAGAGACGCGGGAATAAACGGAATATTCTAATTCACTCGCATGCACTTGACATATAATGAGAAAGGACAGAAGGACCACTACAGGAACGTTTACATGTTTTATCATCCTAAAGTTGAGCCTCTTGACCAAATTTTTGATCATCATCAAGCCAACCTTTAGATGCCTGGGCATAGATATTCAACGGTAATCACCATGCTTGGCCGATGCATGTTGGCTCTCGCAGTAGGTGTTATGGTACTCAGAAGGACGCTGCTGCCCATCCTCTGGTCAATATCCCTCTGTCGCCTTCTACGAAAATTCGGTTACGACGGCCAATCTCAACGGATAGTAGCCAAGTACGTAGAAGATAATAATATTAATATAGTGCACAAGTGTTCTGGGCAAAAATAGGATGCACTCACAGTCCGATGGGCGGCTACTGAAATTATATCATGATTATTTTTTGTACTAAACAGTGGCCGTGTGGCGGGTGTCATTTAGACGTGGTTTAAAAAACCCTTTACATAGCAGCTAACTACGCATTGCTCCACACTAACTCTAGACAAGGAGGATTGGAAAGGAGAAAGGGAGGCCTTTGTCTTTGTTGAGTGCCAAGCTCCAAGGGTGTAGCTGGTGGTCTTGACAGTAAATAAAACTGCGTAGACTTCTAGTAAAACTGTATTGTAGGTACTGATTGTAACAAAACACAAAGATGACCGTGTACGTGAACGCTAAAGGTGTCGGCGAGCGAGTGGCGACCGCGGTCCGACCACCACATTCGCGGTGGGGCGTACGAAGCCACGGTAGCTCGATGTGACGTCAGGAGCAGGTCTTGTAGTAGGACAACACAGGCTAAAAATTAAACAAATCAAAATATGCATACATGCGGCCATAAAATTGCAAATGGTTGCAAAATATTGTGCTTATGGATACATGCAGCAGTACAGGAGTCGTGGGGACTCTGGGACTATTTAAAGTTTAGTTTGAACATATAAAACAAAAGAAATCGTAAAAACATGTTGAAGATAATACAAGTCTTTATTTGCCTTAAACATGGTATGATGGTGTTACTGTCCGGTTTAAAAACAATGTCCACATGTTTAACTCAAATGTATCAATTGCATGCAAAAGGAATTATTAGGGCAATGAGTCATAATAATAGTAATTCGACACATTATCTCTGGGTGCTCTCGTCTGGCTAACGGAGAGTACTTGCATAGACACAACCTTGTAGCTAGGATTATCCACCAGCAACTTGCTCTAAAATACAGGCTTGTGGAGTCGGAAGTACCATACTACAGGTATGTGCCCGACCCAGTTCTCGAAAATGTACATTGTATTGGGATCGATCTATCATACTGACAGGACTATTGTTGCCAATAAGCCTGACATAGTGGTGATAGGTCGATTAGAGCGTCGCGCAATGATTGTTGATATAGCGGTTCCGCATGACGAGAACCTCGTGAAAACCGAGAAAGATAAACAAATGAAGCATCTTGACTTGGCTCGCGAGGTTGTCGACATGTGGGATGTGAATACAGCAGTCATTGTGCCGATAGTCGTTACGGCCAATGGATTGATTTCCAAGAGTCTCGACCAACACCTAAGGAGGCTCTCGTTGGGCAGCTGGATCAAGGGCTTGATACAGAAAGCGATACTCCTGGACACGGCGCGTATTGTTAGGAGATTCCTCTCTCAGGAGTCCTGACCACCGGTAGCTTGGACCCTATTCCCGATACCGGTGGGCTACTATTATTCAACCGACTTCAAAAAAGGAGGAGGTTATCAATTCGTCTGTATTTTTTTTTATGTTTGTTACCTGATTTCTTTGAACTGGGTGAACCGATTTTGATGATTCTTTATCTTTATTTGAAAGCTAGTGCTTCCCGTGTGGTCCCATTTTAATTTGGTCCAGTTCTGACAATAACATCCATGAGAAAACCGTATAAGTCTTAAATTTGCATGAAGTATGTGCACGATTTGTTACGCGATTTCTCCGGTAAACGTAAAGCGATTTTGGAAATTCTTTTTCTTATGGATAGGGTATGCTTCAGGGGTGGTCCCATATAAATTTTACCAATATTGATTCAGCACTTTTTGAAAAATCAACAAACATTTCAAATGTTTTAGTTTCATCAATCTTTGTAGTAGTTAACTTTCAATCTCTTCTTAATAGATTTGGATGAGAAGGAGGTACTAAAAAGCGGAAAATAAAAAGCTTTTTACAAAACAGACAACTGCCTTCAAAAACTAAAAAGTGAAAAATAACTTTAGCACAGAACACACATTGACTTTAGTTTCGGAAGTCGGTGGCAATACAAAACAACAAACAGAACAAAGCCACTGAATTTCGAAACTAAAGTCAATGTGTGTTCTGTGCTAAAGTTATTTTTCACTTTTTAGTTTTTGTCTTTTTTGTATAAAGCTTTTTTATATTTTTAAATGTTTTTATTTATTTTTTTACTAATATTTAAAAATGTAATTTAATATGTAATGTAAATAAAATGAATAAATGATAGTAATGAATAATAATAGTTATTAATGAATTCATTAGTTATATCTTCAAGTCTAAGATGATGATTGTTTTATGTAATAAAAATTGTGTTCTTTTAGTCATTTATACAGCTTGTTTTTAAATAAATTTGCGTTATTTATACATTTTACTTCTTTTGGCATTTTGTTATAGATGCAATGCAGTGTGCAATGTGTACGTACTCATTGCACAATGAATGATAGACTGAACATTTACCATTTGAATACGTAAAGTTCTTTTTATATCAGCTAAACACAATTAGGTTTGAGTAGTATTTTGATCAGCATAAAAACATATTTGGCTATGTTGAAAATGTTTTGATTAAATTATTTCGATATGACACTGTTATGGCAGCAGCCGGAAGTAGTGTGTTATGATCCGCTTGTTATCAATGTGTGTGTGAGCTTGTTTCCTCACATGGGTGCTATAAAACTGTTCTTCTGAACGCGACCATTTCGCTCATAAAGTGCCGCTATGTGCGAGTAGGGGTGGGTAATCCCGGGATCGGCGCGATAAACCCCGGCCAACGGGACGAGAGGCCGGGACGAGACAATGCGCTATTGTTCTCAATGTATCGTAGCTAGTGGCGAGTGCAGTAGGACAACGGACTGTGCTGTTTAAGTGGAACAATTGAATTGGATTCGATTTGACGAACTCCTCTTTAGAGACACTGCATAGACCATTCATATTCGCCACAATCAAACAGTTAGTTTAAACGTTATGATAACATTTCCTTGTTAAAATCAATCTTCAGGATTAACTTGGTTAAGATCAACGATTTTTTTTAAAAAATTCGCGGGTATCTACTGCTTGCGATAAGACTAACTGGTCGTTATGGCGACGCTCTGTCCTGCAGTACATGTCTTTAGACTGAATGATGTTGATGCTGTGTCGTTATAACAGCACACACTCACGCAGCACAGCTGTAGGTGTTACTGTGTCATTTTTGGGTCAATCCCACCGCACTCTTCCCAGACCACTGTAATTACTGTAAACCAGAATAACACACACAGGTCCTCCACCTCGGTGCTGTTCTAGTGTTTAACAACGGTGGCAAACACTAAAACAGCACCGAGGTATCGCAGCTGGATGAGTCCCGGAGAAACGATTCAACTGTCGACAGCGGGATCAGAAAAGACCAGCAGAGGAGTAAGACATATTTTCCATGTCCCTCCAATTCAAGCAGAAGACAGAACAGAAGTAGGACAGAACTAATAGGCACAAAGGGACGTTTAAAACAGAGAGAAAAAATAAATTAATTGAAATTAATTTTGAATTTCGGAAGTCCAGTAGCCAAGCACCACGGATTGCTGTTGTGTTGTGTCGCCACCCTTTGACTGGTGAGATGACTAGTATAGTCATGTTGTCATTGTTTAACTATTGTGTCTACTCATTGGACAGTTGAGCTCATATATGTATTGTTTGGGGTCCAAGACGTTGCCGTTGGCGTTGCCTTGTCCGGAACAACGCAGTCTGGCTGCATCAGCCCCAGGCGTCTGGTTTACATCAGCCCCAGGCGTCTAGTTTACATTAGCCCCAGGCGTCTGGTTTACATTGACTTACTGCACTGTCCTGCACTAGGTGTCACTTCGATACAACACTCCACGTCTCAGTTAAAAACACGACTCTGGTGTATTGTCGCACGTTTTTGTCGCAAGTCGTATTCACACTCATAACTGCACTGCCAATGGCATAGCAACCTTATCTTTATATTATAAAGCTAACAATGGCTTGACACGTTTACGATATTTTTGTCAATGTTATTTAGATAATCTTACGTGAATATCACCTCAACTGTAAAGGGATACGGTTGTTTGTCCTTTGGCTGAAATTGCTGCATGTAATATGTGTATCTGTTGTCATTCAGAAAAGCCATTATTAATATCTGTGATGATCTGCTAGAAGAAATACAGCGATGTAAGCCTCTTAACGGTTCAATGTAAGTCAAGTGTGGGTAGTTATACTAAAGTGGTTTATATTGTGTGTATTCAGTAAAAATGTCACTTTGGACAGACGAATAAATTCTTATTCATGCAATAATAAAATTATCTTTCTGCTAATATTATCTCATACTCAACAATCTATGTTACTATTGCGTGATTCAATTTGTTCGTACAGTTTTCAAAGTAAAAAAAAACAAAGTGTTAGTGGGTGAGATAGATTCGTGTGTGTGTGTGTGTCGTGCATGTACTTCTAACAAAGCTTTGTGCAATCAAACTCGCTGCGGTTTTTATATTCCCCTCTGTGGTAGGTACCGGTGACACAGTGTAGGTACAGCAGTAGGACCACTCCAAGCAGTTATAAGTGGACCATCTATATAACTGGCATGCTGTGTAAGATAACGAACAGATTTATTCTTGTAGTAATAATTGCTTGTTCTATAACGACATTCCAACTTTTTTTTAATCTAGTCCATGTTTCCATTAATGTTAATTTAGTGGAAATATAATTACAATATTTCCATTCATTACATATTAACAATATGCTTCAAGAGAAAATAAAAAAGATTAAAATAATAAATGTCTTCTTTCTTTTTAACCGACTTCAAAAAGGAAGAGGTTATCATTTCGGATGTTAATATATTTTTTTTATGTATGTTTAAGCATAACTCTGTCTATATATATAGACGGATTTGCAAAATTCTTTTTTTATTCGAAAGGGATTTATTCCGAAATGGTCCCATATAAATTTTACCAAAATTGATCTAACCCTTTTTGAGAAAATCAATAAAATCCCAAAAAAATACTTAGACGTTTTAGTTTCTTCAATCTTTGGACACCACGGCCTATCGTGCAACCGGAGTGCAGGTCGCATAGCGCGGCACGCGAATATAAATGACATCATTCGTCGTGCTCTCGTCGCCGTCGGCGTTCCAGCAGTTTTGGAGCCCAACGGCTTGGCACGCGACGATGGCAAGAGACCGGACGGCATGTCATTATTTCCTTGGAAGTTGGGTAGGCCTTTAGTGTGGGACGCTACGTGCGTCGATACTCTTGCGCCATCCGATCTTCCTAGCTCAGCGTGCTGTGCTGGTGCTGCTGCTGCGGCTGCAGAAAACCTCAAACGGCGAAAGTATAGTCACCTTGGTGATAACTTTATTTTCGAGCCGTTTGGGGTTGAAACCCTCGGGTCGTGGGGTCCGAGTGCTCATCTCCTTTTTAAGGAAATTTCCAAAAGGTTGGTTGACACTTCTCGTGATCCAAGAGCTGGTTTTTACTTTGGGCAGAGGTTAAGCATTGCCATCTAACGGGGCAATGCAGTCAGTCTCTTGGGCACATTCCCAGATGACGGCGATGTGGAGGAATTTTTTGATGCCTTATTATATTAGTTTATTTTTGGTTTAATAGTGATAGGTTTTTCTTTTTTTTATTGTACGTGTAAATATTGTATATTTGTTAAAAATAATAAAAGAAGTATCTTTGGAGGACTTACAATCTCTTTTTAAGTGTGTCGCCGTTTCTTAATGGATTTGGATGTTAAGGCAATACGAAAATGCGAAAAATATAAAGTTTCTTCAAAAAAAGAAAACCGCCTTCAAAAACTAAAAAAAAAAAAAAAAAAAGGAAGTTTTTAAATGCGGTTTTCTTTTTTTTAGTGTAATGGATATCAACTTCATCCAGTCGGGTACAATGAGGTGAGTAGGGCTTGCCATTGTTCTGTTTCTGTTGTAATGTTTCGTTTGTTTTGTAATGTCAAATACAGTAGATTGAACATAAAGGTTGATTTAATGACGTGATACCGATTCATGTGACAGAACTAAGTACTTTAGAAAACGTGCAAGCTAAATTGCTGCCTTCCCCCCCTCTCCTAAATTATTTTACTCTTAATGAATTAAAGCTTAATCAAATCTCATGGATCAAAATCTACTCATTAACTTCACGTATTTTTTTGATAATGTTGATGAACCTTTTGAACTGTCTTCACTGTGGTGATGAATGCAAGAGAGGCGGGGAAGTGCCAATCAACCGATGGCTTTGTCGGCGTTCAATCAGTCATATCAAAAGGTGGAACAATTTACACATCGGCTTTTTATTAAATTCGTTTTACAACTATACGAGTACACTACGCTAGAACGCAGCTCTCGATAAAAAAATATCTTATAGCTTTATAGGAAGGCATACTTCATGTAAAGATGTGAGATGTGGTGGACCTCGACACCAGGGTGCAGGCAGTCTAAGGAGGCTATGCCATCCCTGGATACGAAGTTGACCAAGCGCCTTCTGCACCTGGACAGAGATAGCTTGCGACTGGTGGCGGGGACCATCACCGGACATTGCTAACTGAACAAACACTTTCACACCCTAGGTATCACTGATAGTCCTCTGTGCAGAGCCTGCATGGTGGTGGAAGAAACGGTGGTGCATGTACTTCTTGAGTGCACTGGCGTCACCCAGATCCGCAAGGAGACCCTTGGAACACCAAGCTCCCTTGCGGACGCCCTGAGGAGACTTTGAAGACTGATCTGCTTCTGGAGGGAGGTGGGCTGGTTGGAGTAATCGGCCGCCATGGCTCACGTACAATGGTCCATTTTAAGGACTAAGTGCGGACACCAAACCCCCCTAACACAGAACATAGAACATAGATGTGAGATGTGTGATATTGTTTGCTTCCGTAATCTATGTTTGCATATACATACGAGATCTACTACGTTGCTTAGCGGGCGACTCTCATAATATCTCATTCAAAATTGTCCCCACACGGAGAATGAACGAGCTTTCCGCTTACTAGAAGGGAGATTTTTCATTTATTGTTTCGAACGTGCACAACCATTATCTTACGCCTTCTTTCATGTGAGTACTCTTAACGTAGTGATACGATTAATAAAGGTTTACGGCTTTTAATAAAAAAAAAAATATAGTGCGACGGCTCTAATCATAGCCCCCTCCCCCTCCAATAGGCAGCCAGCCGCACTTCCTAATTGCTACTTACAAATCTCTTTAACACTACGAGAGAAGAAGATGATGAAGTGGTCTTAACTCCTTTTGACCATATCTGACAAGATATTCATGTTCTTGCTTCGAGGGATCATCCCCGTCATTTCTTTTCTGACTATAATCGTGAATGAGCATAGTTGTGAGTAGCTTGGTCTTACTGGCACTAACTCTACAAGCTGCACTAGTGGTACCAGCGAGTCAGTCGTGAAGTTAGTCGGTAGTTGTGGAAGCCGCAGACAGCCGCCGGCGTCGCTCTCACAGCTCAGGTTTATTATTATTTATGATGGCTGGAACTGTGTGCTATGAATGACTACTTTTGTATTCAGATAACTGTTCGATGTTGAATATTATTATCTGTGGCCCTCATTCACCATACGTGCTGATAACATATATGAAACGATTTTATGGTGGTTTGAAATAGCAAATGGACATATTATAGACCCCAAGTCAAAGAGCAAACACACCGCGAAAAATCTTTTAAATAAATAAATAATAAAAGTAGTCAATGAGCTCATCGGCACCAACCACGCTACGGCAACAACTACACCACGTCACCAACACCCTGTCGAATTATCGTATTAAGGGGCTATTAAACGACTTTTACAGATTTGAAACTGACAATCAAAATGTGCAGTGTAAATGATTTGACAAAAATATATGTTAAACTAGAACATTCTCTTAATCATTTAGTGTGTGAACTTAGAGTTTGGGACGCAGAGAATCGTATGCGCTGCGTCCAAAACTCTCCAAGTTTAGTCGAAAAAATTAAATAACAGTAGTATTTTTTAACTTAAAAAAAAGGCGTATACTAAAAGATAGATAATAAAATTGTCTGTAAGATGGTGTCAGTTTCGTTTAATTATACCTGGTAGATTTTGTGTGATTGTCATGTTTTGTCCGCGTCAGACACAACTTCACGATTTAATTAAACTATTTAATATGAATTTAATAAAAAAATAATTAAAAAAATATATAATAAAATATAATAAAAAAATAAAATAAAAATAAGAGAATGTTCTAGTTTAACATATATTTTTTTCAAATCATTTACACTGCACATTTTGACGTGATTGTCAGTTTAAAATCTGTAAAAGTCGTTAAATAGGCCCTTAATTTTGATACAAATATATAAAGGCCTCTAATTAACTAATAGCACTAACAAACAACTGTAGACGTTAACCGCCTCATAACGTAATAGAGTTACAACGACTGAGTGAAGTCGACGCGGCTCCTAATGACGCGCTGTGGTGGACATTATTATGTTTCCTGTTATAACTATTAATTGTGGGTACGAAACTACCAGCTTACACCAGTTATGGTGGATGTCGACTGCGAAATAGTCAATAAACAGCGAGGGGTTGCTGCTTCTTCTCTGGAATCAAATATAACGGTGCAGAAATGTGGAAAGAATCGATGTCAAGTTGGTTAAAAATGTGTGTTGTTCGTAAATTGTCTCATACTAGTTAGTAAAACTACGATTCACTAATCCAGGAATAACAACAACATTGTAAATTACGAATAATCTTTTAAATCAATTAATGCTACCATTTTTGTAAACTCTTCAGAACATTTATTGCAACAAAAGCTTGAAAGCTTAACACACGTAATTTGCTACGCTTGGCTACGCCGTGCTACGCCGTGCTACGCCGTGCTACGCACTCCGTGCTACGTGATACGCGCTACGGGCTATGCTGATCTACGCGCTACGAGCTACGCCTTCGTAGCGCGCGCTACACGTTATTTTATTTAAATTCTGAAAAATCCAGTAATGCATTATTTTTGTATTTTAAGTGTTATGAAGAAATTAATAGTGTTATTTAAACTTACAACAGACTTATCATGATGGGCAAAGTACCTGGAAAGCGAGGCATCGGTCTCAGGACGAAACGTTGAAGGAAGTGTAAGAACCTACAAGAGAGGACTGTAATCTCGAGCACCGCGGGACTATTCCACCTCGCGAAAGAGAAGGAAAAGTATGCAGAGCTGACTGACAACCTTCGTAGTTCGTAGTAACACAAGAAGAAGAAGAATTTTGAATTTAATAAAAATTAATGACGTTTAATGTTTACATTTCTTTGCGGTATCTACAACAATAACTAGAATCAAGTTTCAATACAAATACGAGCAAGCCTATTGGCCTGAAAAATCCGGGCTGCTACAGAAAAACTCCTAAATCCAATAAAACTGACTCACCTTGGAATCAAAACCGGGAGCTTACACCGCAGCAGTCGCACTTGCAACCGCTGGAGCCACAAGCCACTCAAACTATAGATAAGTTAGTCCACAACACGACGGCTTCTAAACGAGTATAATATGATTGTTTGTCGTGTTCCAGCGCCGCTACAGCTACTATAATTGTCAATTTTCTAACAAACAAACTCAATTTAACTTGTGTTCGTCTTGGGACTCGAACCGACGTCCGAAACATTACCGAGCCCGCGTGACACGATGTTATTCCTATAATGGACTATCTCCGCAATATTCTGTGTCAACTTAATGCGCATGACTGTCATCATCTGAACTATCAGGCTGTCACTCCACCGCTAGGCAACTCCTCACTCCATGATATTGAGTAACTAGTCATCATTACTCTTGCGTTCAACTTCTCAATGTGATTTACCGGCTTTGCGGGTTGAGTACATCTGAATGACCGCCAATTTAGACCAGCTTGGCGAGTACTGGATACCCTTGCGACTGACCCCCAAAAGGATCGAGTTAAAGGGTTCGTTATTAGAGACCGCTACTTAAATCACTTATCGTACCAATTATTTGCAGCATTTTTTTCTTCAAGGACATATCTGGATACCCACTGGTTTAGGAAATACTAAAGGTCAAAGTCGCAATGTTCAAGCGAGAACCGAAATCATAGCGCGATCGCTTGAAATAACATTTTTAGGTTAGTTACTACCGCCTAGCTCCCTAGATAGCGGTGTGGTTGAGTTGCACTCACAAGTTGATAGGTAAAGTACGTTTGATATAAATTGCGTAGAAAATGTTGATAATGTTTGTTTGAAAAAAGTTTAGTAAGGAGCCACTAAACTTTTTTCAAACAAACATTATCAACATTTTCTACGCAATTTATATCAAACGCACTTTACCTATCAACTTGTGAGTGCCGACGCACATCCTACATAACCACTACAAGCTGAGCAAATTGTGGTGGTTATGTGGTGAAAGTATTGATCCTTCAGTAAAATTATCAGCTAATTACGGTTTCACTGTTTTTACTCCTCCGTTGGTCTAGTGGTCGCAAGCTCGATTGCTGAGACCTGGCTCTAGATTTCCAGATTGGAAAATGTAATTTGATTCTTTTAATTCCTGGGATTTCTCAGCCTCTCTCTGTGATTCGTATTTCTTTAACTTTGGGGAATAATTAAAGGCCATGCAAGTATGAATAGAACAGTGACATTCTAGTGGTCTGTATGTACTTGCCCGTGATATAAACTCCCAAACCGGCACTTCAAACGACCTAAAGAAGATAAAGCGCAGTAAAATTATAATAAATTATCCGATTTAAACAAAACAGCCCCTAAGTGTAAACATAGAAAGCATAATCCCACCTCTATTAACTTTAATATGCCCCTAATTGCTCCTCCAAATGCTCAGGAACACCTCTAGTTAAAACTACGCTCGTATAACCACGACAATGTTCACTTAATGCTCACAAATTTAATAATTATCGTTTTAAATAGAACCATTTTATGATACGATAATTGTACGTCAAGTCGCAGGTAATTGGCTTACTTTACGTGAGCGGCGTTTAATTGGTCGACGAACATCGCGTGCTCGAATAAATTAATGGGAATACAATTGATTGAGAGTTTTTAACCTTTCGTAACAATGCTCTGAAGTCTACTTATAGATTATTTAGATGTATTGTCTGAATGTATATTATATTAAAGCAGATACCTAGTGAGCTCAACAATGTAGTGACTAACTTTGTCAACGCATTTATTCCGTAGCAATAAGGACGGTTATCGTAGTTTATGTATTAGTACTGTCATGTGGATGACTGTGGAGTAAGCCGTTGATATGGCATATCGAATTTTAAAGTTTGACTTCGGTTACCAGAACCGACTGCCTAAAATGCTTTGACACCAATTGTGTCTTTTTGGTCTTTAAGCTGAATTGATAATATTGATATACAAAAAACGGTTACTAATTCAAAGAATACCCTTAAATCTGTCAATGCTCACTTAGCCATGAGCCCCCGAATACCTCTCATGCACGAGAATCTTCAATTGTTCCCCGTACATTGCTGGCTGTTGTAATTGCCGCCAGCACGATTACTATCATTATATTGTCGTGCGCGGAAATGGAATTTGATTAATTTTATACGTCGCTGCCGCGCGTTGTAACATTTCTGATAGTTTACGAGAAATAAAAGGCTATTCAGAATTGTACGTATTGAATTTAATAGCTCTCACACGAAAGTTAAAATGTGATGAGTATCAAAAACAATTGTAAGTATAAAAGTTAGCACTGACCTAAACGCACTACGGTTAGGCAGTATCCAGGAGGATTATGATCCACAGCCTGGCCGGCGTATAGGATCGGCCGAAGAGAAGACTGACGCGATCAGCTCGGTGACGGAGATCACCCAGGCGGTCTCTCAGTAGGAGGACCCGCCCTGGAAGCACAGGCACGCGACAGCTCGACTTATCCTAGTAAACCGACTCTCGGTTGCAGACTGGTAGACTTCAGTAAGTAGACTCCAGCAACGTAAGCGTATGAACAATCAGCGTGTTCATTAAACGGCTCCAAGAACTAGACTGCAGCAACGTAAGCGTATGGGGAATCAGCGTGTTCACCCAACGGCTCCGAAATCCAGACTCCAGCAACGTAAGCGTATGGGGAATCAGCGTGTTCACCCAACGGCTCCGAAATCCAGACTCCAGCAACGTAAGCATATGGGGAATCAGCGTGTTCACCCAACGGCTCCGAAATCCAGACTGCAGCAACGTAAGCGTATCAATAATCAGCGTGTACAACAAACCGCTCCCAGAACTAGACTCCAGCAACGTATGCGTATGAGCAATCCGCGTGTTTACCAAACGGCTCCCAAATCCAGACTGACCCATTTGACAGGTTCCTTTTCTGACCGCTCTTCCAAAATTCATAAAAAATCCAATTATGAATCTTCTTTCTAGAACGGTCAAATCGTTTTTTATATAGCAACGGCCAGGCTCAATAATTGTCGAATGCCATTTATTTTAGTAATTTTTATTATAATATTAGTGCGAATCAGATCTAAAGGAACACACGATAATACAGCGGGTGTTCAGCCGTTTACTATCTAACACAGACAAACAAGCTTACAAGATATACAACATAGAGGTTTTACGTTAGTAGCCGAAAACTTATTTTAGAAGAAATGTTTGCGGTCGTCAATTTGACGACTGTCACTGACAGACATGTCAAAGCAAAACATTATTTATTTTTTAGGTTTGAAAATATTAATTTGATCCAATTATACCGGAATAAATTACAAAGGATGACGACAGGAACAGCATAAAAAAAGCGTAAGGGTTTGTAAATATTAAACAATGAATGATAATTATGAAATGAAGATGATACAGGAATACAATTACAACACAGACAAAACCAGCACATATAACTGTGGGTACATTATATATTACTTATAAGATTCCAAGAATCCATACAACAAATATTATAAAATGTAGACATATCGTGCGATGAATGATTTCATGCCTATGAAAAGTAAATATAGTTTTTCGAGTTGAACCGAAACACGAGTTGAACCGAAACACTATAGCGTGTAGCGTGGAGCCACATAATAGAGACGCTAAGAAGGACTACAATTAGTTGACTTTATTAAGTTATTCTTGTTTTTAAATCCAGGGATCATCACGGGCCGTTCATTCAGGTATCGTACTGATAAATAAAATCCATGTTTTATATACATTTGTGCGTCGTTCGTTTAACTAGTTATTACTTACAATCTGACGCAAGAATGGCATGTCAATCAATCACTAATTTCCCGCACCTATTTCCACTTAATCATCGTTGCACTTACAAGCTACCTATCATACGGGTGAGCAGTAATACTTCTGGTTCTGTGTTTCAAAGGAACACGCCCATGCAGCACTTGTAAAAATTAAATCCAAAAGGACCAACTTTTTATAGGTCTTTTTGTTCGCAAAAGTTTTTATTGGAGAATTCTGTTCATCCTTTGGCGTAATATATTCTATCTCGCTTTCATATCGTACTAATGACAGAATCGAGGGAATTTCAATTGAAATAGAAAGGGATGGAATCTTTTTGACCGTCGCGTTGCTTTCTGTAGACTAGACTAATAACGTTTATTACGAACTGGTATTACAGAGACGGTTGGATACATTGAAATATTTTAATGGAACTTGATTTAGGTTGATGCCAAACTTTATGAGAGTCTTTTCAATTATTCAGCTAACCTTTTAATAATTCTGAAATTACATTTTATCAGCATCTTTTTATCGATCTGAGTCCAAAAGTTACTTTGACAAAATCATATTATTTATTAATTTAATGCAACTTTCGACTGCTTCAAAAACCATACTCGTCCCCAAAACTCTGTACATACTCGAACAAATACGGAAACAATAAAAAACTTCTGCTTAATTTCTCGTTTCTCATATTTCATCGTTCGCGCCACATACATACCCAAACCCGCACAACAATATACCCGGTACAATATATTGTGATACATATAATACGTACCCCACGCTGACGAAGCGAGCGAGTCCCGCGGGCTCCCTGTTATTATAAATGACCAACAATTGAGCTCCCGGACTATTATGTCATTTGCTAAATTAACTACATCGTCCAGGCAGATACACGCTGCGCCCTCGACTATGTGCGCGTGGGAGTTCGAATATATCTAAATAGAAAGTTGACCTACTTAAGTATATAAATAGCTTAAGTTTTATAACTCCTTGCATAGGTGAGTTGGTAGAATGTGAATGTAAAATATAGCGACAAAAAACTAAACCATGTGTTGAGCAGATCAAGCTACAATAATCTGTCTTTGCTAGATTTTCAACGTCATTACAGAGAAGAATAAGGTTCATATTTGATTAGGAAAATTTTACTATTTGGTTCGATGTACTGGCGTCTGTACCAAATTTCATCACTCTACCCTTCAAAGTCAAACGATACGACTGGCGCAGTGGCTGAGCGATTGGCTGCATCGCTGCTCGTGCAGGTTCAATTCCCACACGGAACAAATATTTGTAAGCATACAGGTACTGGTTCCGGGTTTGGTTGTTTGTGTATGTGACTTTATGTGTTTATAAACCCACCCACGACACACGAGAAATTCCTATGCGGGTCATAAAAAAAAGTTACAAAATTCAAACAGGAGTTGATTCTGTATCTACATTGGTGGTCCAATGCAATCCTATTGTTTCGTTAAAACTTCACAGGTACCTACAGACAATATTACCGTCCGAGTTTTCCTGTATCTACTCTGGACTCATATGAACACAATTACATCCATACAATTGGACGGTGGCCGATAAAATAGGCTTCCCTACGGACCGATATTACGAACAGATCTGTGAGATAACACTGTGATGTGATGTTAATGTGTGTACGTGAGTAATATATTGTTGTGTAATGAATATATCGGACTCACCTGACGATACTTGACAGAGGAACGGGGGGGATCCGATAACCGCTTCAAATAGATATTGTACAGACTGTTTTTATTTTTCCTCTTTATTTATTATTAGACAGTTTTACACGAACGTGTATACCAGTCCCATCGTACCTTATAACAATACCATATTAAATATAACGTAATGTAACACAATAACCCTACTTACGTTTTTTTTTGTAAATTACTATAACGACGTATTATTATTATTACGAACTTAAATACTTTGAAGGCAGCTTCTGAATTAGGTATTGACAATAATATATGATGGAATATACCCACAATACACTTATTTAACTTCAATTGTTTTATTAAGACTTCTATAACAGACTGAAATCTGACACATTCCGCCAATTAATACAGATACAGATAATAATCGGGTACCTGAGTGGCGCATACCAGTTCTGCAAATGCGATTTGATCAATTCCCAAACAACACAGACTTATTTCATTTTTCTCACATTTGTGTCCCGTACATGAAACATGAATGATGTAACCTAAATTAGTAATATCCTATTGATTTTAAAAGAGTGTTCATGGAGTATCTTGCTCGTTCTCCATAGGAACCTACTGTTTGGAACGAGTAAAGTAACTAGCTTCAACTTTTCTGAGCTGCTTTCTTTTCTGACTAACTGATCAACTACTTGACAATTCAAAAGTGCCTGTAAATGGTTTAATTAAAATGAATGGTTTTGAGTTAGAGTTTGAGGTTCCGTCTCCTGCAAAATTCTGTTTTTTTTCTGTAAACAAGAACTTCTATAAGTCTAGAATTGCTTTTGGTAAACGGTAAACCTAAACATAACATATCGTAATCCGTGAAAGCCGAAGCAAGGCTGTATAGAACTGCCTGATTACATAAAGCCTATATTTAGAACAAATAAAACAACGAAACAGAACATAAAATCTTCTTGTATTTTCGCCCATAAATCCTATATTTTTGCGATATTTCATGTACGTCAGCAGTTTTGTTAGTTTTAACGAAACTAACTGAAAACAAGCGATTCAGCAAGTTACAGCGCCCAATAAAATGACGTAACGAGTTCCGAACAGCTGCCCAAATAATAACTGAGCCAATCACAACTGTGCTAGTGTCGGAGTATCGATTTTTAATAACGGAGGTGTCGGCAACATATTATTGATGCCATAGAGATAACATTAGGTAGGTACATGCAGATCAACAGCTACGTCCAACTGAAAAAAAGAGCTCACCACCATCGATTCCTCAATATCTTCAGCTTGTTATGTGATAAGGAGCCTCAGGGACGATATTGATCTAAAACAGCTAAAAACCAGTATATTATGCATTGGTAGAGTCTAGATTACGATAAAGCATTATGTTTTGGGGGAGCAGTTACGGGAATAATTGCCGAAGAGCATTCATACCACAGAATCGTTCGAATCGCAGACATTGCAATTAGAACGATTGTCAGAATCCCACAATGAGAGTCGTGTAAAGAATATTTTAAAAAAATCGGTATATTGACAGTACCAAGTTTAAATGTTTTAGTACTACTCAGCCACTTTGCAAAATACATACACAAGCACGAATCACAAGAAGAACGTGAACTTAGAGAGAACACTAGAAGAAAAGTTATAAAAAACAAAATTGCACCTGTTGAGTCAAGCAGCGCCATCTCTCGGTCGATAGATCTACGATCGATAAACGTTTAGGTGCGACATCTGTTGCTGAGAAGACGACTCGCTCGCGACGGGTTCGAGAAACATCCGAGCCCCTCCAGAAGGCGATATATAAAGCAGGACTGTGCGTACGTGACCGCGATTATAATTGTAAAAACCAAAACCGAAAATACATCAATTATAAAATTCTAACGAGCCTCATTGAAGAAGTCCCTGCCAGCTCCCTGTCTTCATTTGCCAAAACAGCACCTAAACTCAATATTGCCAAACATTGCTCTAAATATCAAGCAGTGGAATTATTTAATAAGTTGCCTATTTACTTAAGATCATTGATTTACAAAGGTACTCTATTCAAAGCTAAACTTAAAGCATACTTATTAGATAAGTGTTTATATTCTCTATATGGATTGGAGTCAACTGATGGTAATTATAGTTTTTATATTCAGTAACTTACCTTTTTGTACCTACCACTTACTTAGGACTTTAAATATATTCAACGCACTAGTAGACTTTCTGCATTTTAGAGAATATTGTTATACAATCATTCATAATAATAACTATTTACAATTTTTTGACATAATATATTTATCATAATGTTATTGATTATTTTTAGTGAAATTTAATGTTTGAAATTCATGATTTATTATTTTTAGCCGTAATAAATAAATTAATGTACACCACAATTCAAACACAATGCGAATTGTTATATATATGAATAAATCAATAATTAACTACTGGTTTTAAACAACAGTATAAATATTCGTAAATATGAAAACACTATTTCATTATGCTGTCTTTTCTTATGCATGCTTTGCCCATGTTCAAATGTAGTGGTTATTTTTACAAGGACTGGACTTTTGGCTTTATGCAAGGGGTATCGTATACAAGTTTAATTATAATATTATCTATTCCTAAGAAAAATATTTCAAAAGAATTACTTTGTAGTTCCTTGCCCATTATTCTCCATACGCAACTACATTTTGGAAGGAACAACTACATTAATTTTTCCATGTAAACGACGATCAAAAGTGGATTTTAATGGTCTAATTGAATAAATAATTTGACTTTGATTTGATAAGTTATTGCGAATATGATAAAATGTATTGAAGATGAATGTTTGATGTATAACTGATTCGTTGGTAAGTATTATCAAACTTCAGTAACAATATTTCGAGTATCGTAAAACACACCTGACAACTTTAACTAATCAGATCCAACAAGACAATTTGGTCAATTTGTACAATCATATGATGTTCTAGATTTCTTCGCTGCAATCGGAATTCTCGAAAATAAATGATACAATCTGAACTAGCCAGTATTGTCGATGCAATCAGACCGCTATCCAATCCTACGAGTAGCTGCGCCAGTACAACCTTATTAGTTTGTAGTAACAAGCTCCTGGTCCGAACACTTTTTGGTCCTTAGCTCCGAACGCAGAATAAAGAACAAACCAGAAGCAACATAACAATTTCTGTTTCCGCAGTTCTGTGCGAGCATAAACTAGAATGTAAAATGTAATCATCTCCTTCTGGTTTGTTCCGTATTCTGAGGCTACAAATTAGAAAATAACTCAGTACTTCCGATTGGAACAGTGGCTAATGGCTGAAGGATGGCATCGTGTCCAATCATTCTCCGAATTGTAAAAGTTCTAATTTTAACAGTCCACTGAGTAGTCATTAAAAAAGAGTGACAAATAAACCAGTATTGCCTACAGACACATTTACGCAAAAATGAGGCAATTAATAAAATGTAAAACAACATTTTAATAAAGTTGTAATTATTCGTGTAACAGTAAATCAAATTACAACCGTGCACGTGTTTTATTGTAACAATTAAAATTACGTTCAGTTATTATTCCATTTCGTTTCCATTTTGATTAAAAGACGTGGTAATTGCTTTGTGGTTGATGTAATGAAAAATTGGAACACGATTGTCTTTTGTTTTAAATGAGCATTCTGTTATTGTACGTAAACGTTGCTCAGGCAGTGGTCATTATATGGTGGGATATTATAAAACCAAATACCCCACCGCATCTGTCTGTCTGTCTGTTCGAGATAAACTCAAAAACTACAGAACGGATTTTCATTCGATTGTCACTAATAGACAGAGTGAATGCATCATGATCATCATGTCAACCATTAGACGCCTACTGCTGGGCATCATAGGTCTTCCCCAAGGCGGAGTTCAGCCGTACTCGCCTTACTTGGTCGATGCATGTTGGCGATCGCAGTAGGTGTTACAGTACTCAGAAGGACGCTGCTGCCCATCCTCTGGTCAATATCCCTCTGTCGCCTTCTACGACACCCACGGGTAGAAATGGAGTGGTAGTATTCGCGGCCGGCACAACACGGCATAAGGAGCAACACAGAGTAATTCTTGAGGAAGGTTTAAGTGTTCAGGTTTTGTGAATTTTTTTTTTAAGTAAAACTTCTATATGAACGGGGTAGGATTTTTCAGTCACGATAAAGCGTTAGGGCCGCGTGGAGGGGGTAGACGATATATCGCGTGGTGGGAGGCGGCAGCGGTCCACTTATTGGTTAAAGTTTCACTTCTACTATGTATCCCTGTTTTTTTTTTTACTATTGATAGACATACGTTTGACCACTATCTCACCTGATGGGAAGCGATAATGCGGTCAAAGATAGAGCACGCTTGCCTAGAAGTAACCTGTCCTCTCTTGACTTGGCTTAAATATGATGATGATTGTTGAAGATGGCTGAAAAAGTCATGGCGACTGGGAGGTACGAGTATGTAGATAACCTAGAATAACTTTTAACCTTTCGAATGTCTTATGTTACACAGTCCGACATAAGCAGCGGAGGTTTGACCTTTAAAACTTTCGCCCGACAGTCGTTGAGTTAAACTAAAAAAAAAATAAGGCATCACAAAATTCTCCCACATCGTCGTCAACTGGGAATGTGCCCAAGAGACTGGCGGCATTGCCACGTTGGATGGCAATGCTTAACCTCTGTCCGAGGTAAAAACTAGCCCTTGGATCACGGGAAGTGTCAACCAACCTTTTGGAAATTTCCTTAAAAAATAGATGAGCACTCGGACCCCACGACCCGAGGGTTTCAACCCCAAACGGCTCGAAAATAAAGTTATCGCTTAGGATACTATACTTTCGCCGTTTGAGGTTTTCTGCAGCCGCAGCAGCAGCACCAGCACAGCACGCTGAGCTAGGAAGATGGGATGGCGCAAGAGTATCGACACACGTAGCGTCCCACACTAAAGGTTTACCCAACTTCCATGAAAAAATGACATGCCGTCCGGTCTCTTGCCATCGTCGCGTGCCAAGCCGTTGGGCTCCAAAACAGCCAGATTTCGGAGTTAGTAACCACGGAACTTGCGCTATTGTTCTTAATATTGCGTTCTGCATTCTTTGCAATATTGCGATGTTTGAATTGCATAAAATTTTTTGTTTCAATTGCTTGCACTGCCCCAAAGTTGAATGCCATATTATGTCCAAGTCGGTTTTAGTATGGACTTGTAAATTAGGAGCTTGTTATAAACTATTAATTGAATATTAAATATCAGTAGGTGTAGCTCGTCACACGACACTCACACAGCGGTGACCATCCGCTCTGGACGCTCTGCTTGTTTCTTTCAATAACCTGTCTATTTGTATCCATAGAGTAAACAACATAGAGCTCAACACTAAATAATCCATTTCCGAATAATATTTCTTCAGCTATTTCAATATTGTCATTTGTTGTAGAAGTAAACAGCGCTGTGTGTCAACAAACACAATATGTCACATTTGCTCAAGTAATGTTATTTAATCTCATGTCCTCACGACGCCACGCTAGCGACACATGTTGTGTCTGTCAATATTGTCCTATTACTGTAATAATAGGTACAGAGGCCAGCACGTCAACCTACAACAATCTGTCAAATTTCTTTGATAGATTTTCAACTTTATCACAAAACTGTAAGGTTCATATTCAATTGGGAATATTTGACAGTTTGGTCTGACTGGATATGCTGGTCTGTAAAAATGCCAAAAAATCTTTCTTAACAGTATGGGGTCCAGGGTTAGACCTTCAACTTGGATTTTTATTGACATTGGATTTTAACCGTGATAACGTTAAATTGATGAACACCGGCTGCACGCACGAAAAAGTGTCACATTCCGCCTGAGCCTGACCGTGCAAGCGAGAGCGCGGAACAAGCGATAGAGAGGCACGATCGGCCCAAGCAATAAACTCCGCCCACCTCGACGGAAGCCATTAATTGCTTATGTTATAATATTATGTTAGCCATTGTTTATTAATGACGTTATCACGTAAAACTATTGTTCGAAAACCGACTTTACAGACAACCAATTTTTTAATGACAGACAAAACGACTTTTTTTCGAATCACGTAATGAGATATTTTGTATTCTCCACCAGTTTTTATATAAACACTATCTTTTGTTCGCGACTTCGTCCGCGTGAATGTCGGTTATCGCGGATGCTGACGAAGTCGCGGATTAAAAAGCCTGTGTCCTTCCCCAAGTTTTAAGCTATCTTCACTTCACACCAAATTTCATCAAAATCGGTTCGAGCGTTTCATCGTGTAAACCAAATAAACAGATTTACTTTCGCATTTATAATATAAAGTATACAAGTATGGACATGGATTCATAAATAAATTTGTAAATTAACAAAACTCCACGTCTAGGATTCTATAAGTATTACTAGCTGACCCGACAGACGTTGTCCTGTCCCGATCTACCTATTTACCTGCCTATTTACCTGCCTATTTACCTACACCTACCCTACACCTACCCTACACCTACCCTACACCTACCCTACACCTACCCTACACCTACCCTACACCTACCCTACACCTACCCTACACCTACCCTACACCTACCCTACACCTACCCTACACCTACCCTACACCTACCCTACACCTACCCTACACCTACCCTACACCTACCCTACACCTACCCTACACCTACCCTACACCTACCCTACACCTACCCTACACCTACCCTACACCTACCCTACACCTACCCTACACCTACCCTACACCTACCCTACACCTACCCTACACCTACCCTACACCTACCCTACACCTACCCTACACCTACCCTACACCTACCCTACACCTACCCTACACCTACCCTACACCTACCCTACACCTACCCTACACCTACCCTACACCTACCCTACACCTACCCTACACCTACCCTACACCTACCCTACACCTACCCTACACCTACCCTACACCTACCCTACACCTACCCTACCTACCCTTCACCTACCCTACACCTACCCTACCCTAACCCTTAACATTTGGATGGGGGATGAAAAAGGGGTGAAAAAAGGGGATGAAAAATAGATGTTGGCCTATTCTCAGACCTACCCAATATGCACAAAAAATTTCATCAGAATCGGTCAAGCCGGGAACGAAAACTGTGACACGAGAATTTTATATATTAGATAACAACTGATTTTCATTTCACATTCTGAGTAAATAAAGACTTGTCCTATTCTAACATTCAAGGAATTCTCTTTTGTTTTCAACTGTAATTAAAAGACAACTGAAAGCATTCTACTCACTCCAACACAATACCTTTTTTTTATAGTAAAGTGAGGAATGAGAACAGTTTCCAAGAATAGCTCCATCCCAAGAGTGTTCGTGAACAAGTTTACAATGTTGGTATATTAGGAAAGTCTTTCTCAGTAACTGTAGCGTATACTTCTAAACTTAAACATCGACAGTAATAGTACATACGTTATTTATTGCTATTTTTATTTTATTTACAATTATTCTGTTAATACTTGTTGAATACCCAAATTTATTCTACATTTAACTTTGGTTAAAACGATGATTATGAATTTCAGAGGTGCCTTGAGCTTGATGCCAAGCGCGACCGATTGAAACCCCGACCACCTGCGGCAATTAATTATCATTATATAGATGGTGAGCTCACATGCCCGCAATGTGCGAGGGTCTTCACAAAGAAGACTGGTTACATAAGCCACATGCGAGCTCACGCGAACTACAGCGGAGCTGAAGCAATCTTCTTGAACGAAATTGGTCGGATCGCATCATTATCATCATCATCATCATACTTCATAATATAATAATAATTTTGGTCATCATCCATTTCATATCGATACCCCACCGTGCCTCGGGAAGCACGTAGAGCCGTTGACCCCGGTTGTCATTCGTAGATCTTTGACAGTCGTTACAGATAGTCAGAAGCCATAAAGTCCATAAAGTCCGGTCTTACCAAGGGGTATCGTGTTACCCAGTAACTGGGTTGTGGAGGTCGATTCTGTAAAATTCAAACAACTACTCGCATCTCACATCGCTATTTACTCTCACTTCGCATAAGGTTCAAAATGACCTTGATATATTTGACACTTTGAATCGGTTCGAGTGCGAAGTGATCGTGAAAGTGACGGGAAAATTTATCTTACAGAATGTCACTTCTTACGTCATCTCATACTTTATCTGTCAAAATCTCCCTGTCAATTTAGTTCAACTCGCTGACACGCTCGCAAGGGTGGCGCTAGTGTAAATTCCAATTATCAACCGAGTTTTAGAATGCCAATCAAGAAACTCACAGCGGATTCAGATTCGAAGTTTAGAACGAGGTCTTACAGAATCACACCCCTGACAGGCAGTCAATTCATGTAAAACATTGGTATTCAGTTGCATCCGGTTAGACTGGAAGCCGAAAGGCTATGCAGATAATGATTGAAGAAGAATAGAGAAAGGATATTATGAGATACCTCTGATTTTTAATATTAAAATTAATTATTACGAGTAGTACTGAGGTTACTGGTTGACTGCTTGTTGGTATGTCGCTAGCTCGATCGACAAGACTGAGTACCTACGATTTCCAAGCCAGTGAGTCGTTAGTTGTGACAGTTGTCAAAGAGTCAGATAGTTAGTCAGAAAGTTGAAGCTAGTTGCTCGTTCCAAAACGTAGATAGTTCTCTATGGAGAAGAACGAGCAGGAAACTCCACGGATACTCTTACTCTAGTATTCTTGGTGCTTCTATAACATCAAAACAATCAATCATGACTTGTGGATCAGCACCATTCAGCTCAACCATTTTGAAGGAATGTTTCAACACACCGTGCCACCATCAGCGAGATATTTATGCATGCAATCTTTACAGGGGTGTGATTCTCTAAGACCTCATTCTAAACTTCGAATCTGAATCCGCTGTGAGTTTCTTGCTTGGCATTCTAAAAATCGGTTGATAATTCGAATTTACACTAGCGCCAACCTTGCGAGCGTGTCAGTGAGTTGAACTAAACTGACAGGGAGATTTTGACAGATAAAGTATGAGATGACGTAAGAAGTGGCATTCTGTAAGGTAATCTCCCCGTCACTTCGACGCTCACTTCGCACTCGAACCCGATTCAAAGTGTCAAATTAATATATCAAGGTCATTTTGAACCTTATGCGAAGTGAGTGTGAATAGCGATGTGAGATGCGAGCTGTTGTTTGAATTTTACAGAATCGACCTACAGTACTCGATCACATTTACAAAATTATAAGTTATGCTGAAGCATAACTGGCGATTATATTACACAGGTGTAAAGTACTACAGACATCTGCTAATCCCCCGGGGAGTACCGGCGTGATGTAACGTCATTCGTCTCAGTCGCGTCAGTTCGCAAGTAATACGCCTTCATAAAGCATGGCCTACATTTGATCGATCAGTCATCGCTTGTAAAGGGCTTTCGCTGTAGTGTTCAAGTTCAGATCGATCCATCAATCATACGGCTGTGTGCTCCAGGGCTTATGTTATGTAGCGAGGAGGTGAAGGTTACGATCATAATGTAGGCATTTGAAGATGTATGGACGTGGGATGAGCTGTGTCTTAGATGAAATGTACAGTACGCAAAAGAGATAAGTATCCATGTCGTCGGCAGTAGTTGAAGATTTCTTAGAAACCAATGGGGGCTTTCAAATGAAATTTTATTAAATCATTGAACTGTTTATTCTCTATAAATTGTATTTTATATTATTCATAAAAACCTATCGGTTTCTAAGTAAACTTCAACTGTTTCCGGCGACATGGATACTTATCTCCTTTGGTGACCGTACCTTGTGCTAATTTTAATAGTGTAGTAGGTTTTTCCATGTGCTTGTTTTCTACACAATGAGATAAAAAAAAAAGAAGCTTTTATTAATTCCTTACAACGACTTTAAAAACACGTTAGGACTTTATCATAGTAAGAAAATACAAAATAGTGAATAAAATGTTAGTATGTTAGTCTAATAAAAACTAAAAAATAACTTATAATATGTTAGTGCTATGTGTTAGTATCTTCACTGTCGTTCTCATGTAAGGATCGCCTAAAGCGGTAAAAGCCTCATCCAAATGCTTCCATTCATCCCTTAGTTTGGCTTGCCAGCTACTCTAACTATATCATCTTTCCACCTTTTAAATGGTCTGCCCCTTTATCTTTTGTTCTTTCTGGGGATCCAGTTTGTTATAATCTGGACCCATCTTTGTGGATCTAGCTTCTGAATATGGCCTGCCCATAGCCATTTAAGCTTGAGTGCCTGCCTAGTCACACACCTTGGGATGGCTACGTAAAAACCAAGAATTGAACATTAAGTTTTAGACATGAGGTGTACAGTCGAACCACGTTTTTAGTTTACACATTGCACGCACACGCGGTATGAAGAGTTACATACACAAACGTTAAATTAAACGAACGAGTTTTGCTTTTTATTAGTGTGCGTATGTCGCGTCACTAAGCAGTAACTATAATATCAATGTATGTATCGTCATCAGTAATCTGTATAATTGAATAAGTTATAATATTTCGCAACCAATCATTGTAACAGGTTTGGCGCAATGGCTAACGTATCTGGTTAGTTATTAAGATGTCTTAAGATCAAATCTCGGTTGCAATACATTCTTTTTGTTTGTAAACATAATTTTCGTAAAACTTTCATTACCTAGTTGAATTGCTAACAATTCAATTCCGTTCACAGATGAGTAAAATAACGTTTGAGAAGTGCGCACGGAACTCTCAGTCAATTTATTTTGACCGTTTAGGAAATAACTACCCACAATTTTTGTTTATTTTTTTATACTTCCACCTTAGTTTATAAAAAATGAGCATTCTTCGTTGTCAGTCTACGAATATAAATTGCAATCCTAAGTATATAGATGAACACTCATATTTCTGTGCGTTCTTTGTTTGTGATGCAATTGTGCTTGAACTTCTTCCAACCATGCAACAAGACGCAATTCATTGTTTTGCATGAGCAAAACGTTTTCATTAGTGAAATTGCAAGGTGATTATTAATATCGGTGAGTAACTAAGATACTCGTGACAATGTTTTCATTACGTTAGTAATATTCCAACTCAAATTCTTAACTTATTTCACCTTTGACCTATGACTAAATTAATGTAAAATAATGTTTAAATATATCAGAATTTGATTCTGATAAAATTTACTTATGCCAGTCTGTTTTTGTCTAACATAAAACATTTAGTCAAAATAATTAAAATCTTTTAAATTATGTAATTAAAATAGTCATGAAACACGTTTATTATTTATCTAGTAAATAAATAACGGTATTAAGTTTTATTACAATGAGGCAATATAAGACAGTCAGTTAATTTATTTATGATTAATTATCCACCAATTCACCATTGTTTATGCATGCATTATTTTAAATATTATTTTGTTTTTATTCATTAAGGAGAACCGTGCAGTTATGTGTCCATCGGAGTGCGTATTCTGAAGAAATAGACCATCATCGACGTGGGCCAAAACCGAAGGCGAATTCTTCGGCTCGTTACCACGACATCGTGGCAAGGCTGTTTACGGGACTAATCCGTTTTTATCCACCCGTATAACTGCATCAACACATAATGACATGTGTGCTTACAAACAGTGCGATATCACCTGCTGACCGGCATGAACCTGGTTTAAGTTTATTTATTTATTTATTTATTTATTTACATTCATTAACACACAAAGCAAGCAAGCAAGTTGCAGTAAGCCATCACGGAAGATTTTTCTGTCCAACGCTCACCGGCAAAAACAAATTCTATTCGCTAGGTCATATTATCATATTCATTTTAATTGGGAGAACAATGTGTTTATTTTAGTGATGAGAAATGTTTAAAGTCGTTTATGGATGGCGTTAAAATACTGTAAACGAAGCCGAATTACTATTAATATACTTAGGTTTAAAAGCTACTTCATGTTGCCGTGATTCTCTTATAAACACCTAAGTTATTATGTATAGTCCGTAGTTGACAGTTATTTGCAGTATATATTTTGAAGTGTAAGTGATGTTATTGTTATTCAGTTAGAAGTTAAATTAATTTCTTACTATCTAACATGTTGATTCACTTCACTTTCAATTCCACTTTGTTTCAATTTGTATACATTGAAAAAACAATTACGTCCATTCATATTCAATAAAAAGAAAACTTTGTCTTGTCTTATAAACTCTTAATGAAGTTGCTAATAGTGTTCTAATCATAAAAAAGTTAGGTATCAATAGCGATATAATAATATTTTTACAATAGTTTGCGTTATATAAATAATTGTATTGGCTACACGTAGTTTTTTATTTGCTAATATTATAACCCATGCCAAATTGAACCCTAAGCCAACTCTTGTAAGAAACATAATAGTCGAAACGAGCTTGCTCATTCACTAATGACCCAATAGCGATAAGGAACAATAGGATTCCGCATTCCATCTTTTATTAGTGATCGATGATTCCAACGCCTAGGTTATTTAATAAAATATTTTGATTTATTTTATTGGTTTTATTTAATTACCTTTTTATTTTTTTGTTTAAGTCATTTTATTTGACATAAAATATTAATGTTTTATGGGACAAAGGAAAAATAAAAACCTAAAACCATAACACCTGCCGGGGTTTGATCTTACGACACGAGGCTTATCTATGCCAAGTGCTTCCACCAACCGGCTACCTGGTCCTTATTTATAAGGTTGAAATATTGGACTTCATTCAATTAAAATTGGTATACGTGGGTATATCATACGCACACAAACAGTTTAACTTCATAACCGACCAACCGACTAGTTCATTTACACACACAGTGACAATATCCCGTATGTGTGGCCTGTAAATCAATTACGTTGGCCGAGTGTACTAGCTTTGCTCGCGACTTCACGTAAATTTTCATACAGATCCCTATCCTTTCAAAAATAAAAATAAAATAACATTACACTTTATGACATTATTTATTATAAATGAACTATGAATAATCTCTAATATTTAATTTAATGTTAATTTTATATACAATATTTACACGTACAATAAAAAACCTATAACCATTAAACAAAAAAAAACCTAATATAATAAGGCATCAAAACATTCCTCCACATCGCCTTCATCGGGGAATGTGCATAAGAGACTCTAATTAATATATTATATTTTTGTGTTTAGAATTATTGTCCTACTACTCATATTTTATTTTATTTTATTATATTGTTGTGCCCGACAGGGTCCATGTGAACTTATCATTATTATTAAGACCACATGTGAACACATGTGAAATGCAATAAACATTTGAATTTGAATTTACAAATGAAAGCCGGGACCAACGTCTTTTCGTGCTTTCCGAGGCACGGAGAGAACTCGGTATGAGATGGATGGTCACCCATCCACAGACCGACCGCGGTAACCTTTGACCAATCGATTTGTATGGCTTTTACTTAGCCACGAGTTCTTTCCTTACTCCGCTTCAATAACATTGTTAGTTAAAGAATAGAGGGTATTTCGGTCTAGTTTCATAGCGCACAAACATGAACCTCTCCAATTAGCACATAGCTTATGATTACAAGTGGTATTTATTCACGTTATCGTTACATAGTATAAAGAAAACTCATGCGTCGCGTCTGTCTGTCTATCTGTTTGTTCGCAAGTAACTCTAATACTATTTAACGGATTTTCATGCGGTTTTCACCAATGGACACAGTGATTCATAATGAAGGTTCAAGTATATGATTTATTAGGTTTTGTGTAAATTGGCTGAAATACGACGATGATTACTGAAGATGGCGGAAAATGGCGACTGGGAGATATGTATTTATATTTTGAGGCAGAATGACTTTTTTCTCCGGTCACAATAAAAACGCTACAACAAGTTGTTTAGCGGCCGCAGTTAACAGAGTCAAAGGTAAAGTAGCTGCAATGAACGTCAGAGCTACGTGAGCAGCCATTGTTGCTCTAACAAAAGAAAGTGGACACCTTTCCGACGCTCGTAAATAGTTATCTCTTGGAAAATAAACCTTGTTACTGTACTCATAAGATTCACACCGTTTGGTTGCTTTTAAAAAGATTCCGTTGTAAATTCAACCTTATGTCTGTAAGGCTAAGAATCATAAGGCTACATAGCTACTTTTGGTCATAAACAACGGTTTGTGAGTGCGGTAACTTTTCACACGTGATTTCGGAGTAAAAAGATAATATACAAATAAAATAGTAACCACTATTCTGTTAGTTTTAAAAGTAGGAAAATTGTGCTTAGGAAATAGTCAAGTAATAAATATTATACGTAACTTCGAATGACTTATACTGTCATTGTTGGAAAGTCGTCTAGTACAGTCAACAGCAAAAGTAGATGATAAAAATCAGAAATTCAATACTAATGAACGGAGTTCGCGTCAGAACTGTGTGGCGTCGAAGTGATTCAAAAGTATGTGTGTGACAATCACATACTTTTAATAAATAAACTAGTAATCAATTATATAAATTAGTGTTAGTAAATTAGTATTGAATTTCTGATTTTGATCATCTACTTTTGCTGTTGACTGTACGACAAATTGATGTAATACGTCATTCTGTTAGACCATAAAATTAAATTCACTAAATATACAATAGCGAAATTAGACTAAGAATTAGAGGAGCTTGTGGCTAAGTAAAGCCGTATGCATAGATCGGTCAAAGGTTAAGCTACGCTTACCGCGGTCGGTCTGTGGATGGGGGATCATCCATGTCATACCGAGTTCCCTCCGTGCCTCGAAAAGCACGGAAAGCCGTTGATCCCGCCTGTCATTCGAACATCTTTGGCAGTCGTTATGGGTAGTCAGAAGCAAGAAAATCTGACTAGGGGGTATCGTGTTACCCAGTAATTGGGTAGTAGAGGTTAGACAGGCAGTCGTTCCATGTGTTGTGTGTATTCAGTATTCAGCTGCATCCGGTTAGACTGGAAGCCGACCCCAATATAGTTGGGAAAAGACTTAGCAGATGATGATACAATTATTATTTTATTCAAATGACAAAACGACACTAATTTCAAAAGAGACTGAATGATTCTGTAGTAATTAGGAAGATTACAATCTAAGAACATTTAGTTAAAATTACAAAACTATCCTAGTTACTATAATATGTATATCGCTAACCATTCTACTTTCATTCACAGCAACGTGTAAAACCATTGCGGTGTTATTGCGGCCTGAAGGACCACTCACAAATAAACGGTTTTTAGTATTAAAGTCTCGCCTCCACTGACTGAATATATTCATAATCCAGGTGTGAAGGCCGCGGTCGCCGGGGCTTAGGGACGTGTGTGTGCCGCCGACTGAATATAATAATGTTTTGTCCAAATACTGAAAGTATCCACAATTTATCTTAATCTGAATTAGATTTACTAATGTTATATTTCGTACAATTTTCCAAACCACTAAGTTTAAGTTGGGGTCCGTTAGTTTGTAAATGTTTGTGGTTTAATGTTTTGTCTTTGTGTTATTAAACTTATGTAGAACTAGGATCCTGCGCGTAGTAATAAAAGACAGCGTGTTTGAGTATAATCATCATCATTTCAGCCGAAAGACGTCCGCTGCTGGACATAGGCCTCCCCCAAGGGAGGGTTTTGCCATAATCGCCACGCTTGGCAGGCGGGTTGGCGATCGCAGTATGGTTGTTACAAATGCACAGAGAACGCTGCTGCCCATTCTCTGGTACGTCCCTTAGTCGCCTCTTACGACACCCACGGGAAGATAGGGAATGGTGCTATTCTTTACGTCCGACACCTTAATTGAGTATGTAATTAATAAATATTTTATGTGTATTTGTGAAATTAAAACTAAAATTTTTAGAAATTTTAGTTACTGTGACTTTGAAATTAAGTACTGTAATTGGTGTATAAAAGTTGTAATTACTCATAATAAATAACCTTATCGATCCATTGATTTGTAACTACGTGAAAGAAGGATAGTTGCTGGCACCTCATGATTGTATAAAGTTTAACATTTGCTTAATATGACGCTGATTAAACTAGGTTTGACAAGATGGCTGTCACAAAACTATCAAGAGCAGTACGTATGTATGTTGGCAGTTTGCCAATCCATTCACCAATAAATGTCCAATGACACTTGATCGACATAAAATAATAAATGCTTGGACGAAGGCCGAGCAAATAATAATAATATGAAGTGGTTGAATGGACATTCAAAATTGTACAATTATTAAAAGACTGATTTCTTATTCAGTAAGCTTGTAGATTTTTGGTAAAAGATAGAGTCAAATTAAAAGCAGCATGTTACACTGAGTGACTCATGTTACACTTTTCCCAACTATGTTGGGGTCGGCGGTCGGCTTCCAGTCTAACCAGATGCAGCTGAATACCAGTGTTTTACATGGAGGACTGCCTACCTGACCTCTACAACCCAGTTACTGGGCAACACGATACCCCTTGGTAAGACTGGTTGTCAGACTTTCTGGCGTCTGACTACTCCTAATGACTGCCAAAGATCTACGAATGACAGCCGGGACCAAACAGCTTTACGTGCTTTCCGAGGTACGGAGGGAACTCGGTATGAAAGGGATGGTCAACCATCCACAGATCGACCGCGGTAAGCGTAGCTTAACTATTACGACCGTTCGATGTTTACTTAGTCACGAGCTCCTCCCCTGACTGACTGATATTAAGTAAATAATTATGATACCTTTTCTCGACAACCCTGAAGTTATGATGTGAAGTATACGTAACATAATTATGATAGTTACTAGCTTTTGCCCGCGACTTCGTCCGCGTGAATGTGAATGTCGGTTATAGTGGATGCAGACGAAGTCACTGATTAAAAAGTAGCCTATGTCCTTCCCTGGGGTTCAAGCTATCTTCATACCAAATTTCATCACAATCGGTTCAGCCGTTTCATCGTGAAAGCGTAACAGACAGAGTTACTTTCGCATTTATAATATTAGTATGGATTACGTTTCCACCATTACATGAAGATGTCATAATGATACTAAAGCGTGTGCACTCTCAGCCGAGCGGCACTCGACACACAACACTCTCACAGCAGTTCGTCAGTTTAACGCGACTTTAAGTGATACCGTCTCGAAGGACCGCAGTAACGGCTGTTTATTTAGTTCCCACTTACGAACTACTGACGAACACATGAACACTTGCGGAGCGATCGAAAGCCGCTCCCAGTGTCTAACAATATATTTGTTTAGTATTACGCTCCCTTTAGTGGAGATGTAAATAGGGATCCGCTCTGAAGGACCAACAGTTAAATAATAATAATGGATGATATGTTTGATTAGGATGGCTGGTTGTGAATGTTGATGAGATGGTTCCAAGTGCTGACACACGGGTTGTACCGAACTGGTCCTTCCACACAGAACAATAACAATTCCTATCTGCTACAAATTTAACTAAAGTAGAGGACAGCTTGATCACAACTGAAGCAAGAAAGGTATAACCAAACTTGGTGCACACTAATTTTAGTGATATTTCATTAAAACATCCTAAAATAAAAAACGATATACGTAGAAACATTACTTTAGAAGTAACAGAAAGGGAGCTTCCCCTTCTTTTGAAAGTTGTTAGAGCAGAGGGTCCCTTGCTCCAGCAGTTGTTTTGAAAACATTTATCAAACTATCGTCACGCCCTCCGGCAAAAATCGCTTAGAGGGAAAAGTTATCCCAGGAGGTACCAGCGAGGGTTTAGCTAACTATCTGTCGTCACTTCACGGTCACGTGTTGTTCTTGGAGACTCATTGAACATCCCCGCAGTACCCTTGAGTGTCGTAGCAGACGATTCAAAGATAGGTTTGGTAAGATAGGAATGGAAGGAGAATGCGAGAAGATTTAATTTCACGAATTTCCAACACTTTTGATAATGAAATAGTTGTCATTTTGACAAGGATTGTATTTGCAATGTAGTTTTGATCTTATTCCTTTCTGGCAAAATCTTTATAAACCCATTAAACTTGCGGCATTTTGTTAAAAGTGTTTCGACATTTTTTTTTTAATATTATTTGTAATCATTGACTTTCCCGTATTGTGTAGTGGTGTGTACATTCATTATGTCGCGCTATGTACTACGAGGTACTATGTACTACGAGGTAGTTCGGACTACAAAAGCTTCGCACAAATGAGAACATCGAGAACATTCCGCTCGCTCACGGCGGCCTTCGCTCTGATTTATTCCACCTCCTAAACTTGAGGAATGCGTTTATTGCTTCACCCGTACCCTGAACTGAACAACGATACTATGTCGACTAAAAATCCTGTTATTTTACTAAAGCTGTATCTCTGAAGTAAAAATACAAAACCGTTAAGACAACTTTAAGAAGAAAAACTAGATTTGAGATTTTTATCCGATTTGGGAATTAAACGCCTCCTCGAAATCTGGTTTAGCTTAAAAAACAATTCGCCACCGACACAACTGTGCGAGTTCAGTTCCCACGGAAAAAATATTTGTATGGCACGGAAAAATTATTTATAATTGTTTGTAAACGCATCTTTTTCCAGAGTTAGGCAACACGATATTTGTTTTAAATAGACTTCATAATTTTTGTTGACAAAGTTCATTACTACCTATTTCTAGAAGAAGATGGCAAACAAGGAACGAAACGACAGTCTCATCTGATGATTAGAGATCATTGCCGCTTGCCCTTGTCCTTGGCATCTGCAATAACAAAGATACGTAGCGTATCCCAGGACCAAACTGTGATGTGTCATACGCCTACGACCATTGGTATCCTCTACCCTTCACACCGGGACTGAGCACAGTTACTTGTTATAATAGCAGTATTTTACAAACTAGTTGTCAACGTAACCTATATTTTGTTCCCGCTGCACAAAAATAAGCAGGAGGTACACCTCTGTGCAGGCGCTGGCACATTAAACCTATAATAAATGTTCTATCTTGATCTAGGACGCTCGCTGCCGCGGTCTCGTAGAGATGTACCGACATCTACTAGTTTTATCGGGAAAAAGTTCGATAGTTGGCGAAGTGATTAATAATTGATTAGCTCGCGATTTCTGAAAGTGTGATCAAATCTTGTTTAGGAAATCTGATGATTTATCTTAAGTTAGTTTTGTTATTGGTTGACTAAAATTAACACAAGTAGACAGATTTATAGTAGTGTACATTAGCTGTGTTTTTGGCATTGTTTCCTCATAATCACATAATAAACTTTAAACTTTTTAATTCAGACAAGTTCTATAGTGTTAGTAACAAATAACTGGACATCTAATGTTAAAAATAACACAATTAAAATTCAGCGTGAAGCTGCAACCACCTCCGTATCGCGGAGTTCCACCGGTCCTCGTCCCATGGAGCTATGTGCAGAGTGTTACTGAAATAACTAAGAGCAACAATGCTCCGTTAAAGCTTTGCAATCACCTATTTAAAACAATTGATGCAAAGTCAAGTCGTGATCTCAACTTTCTAGTATCCTAGGATGCTAGAGAGTCCCATCCCTAGCGTGAGCAGAGCCGCTTACAAGCATTCCCGGTGCCAAGTTCCCGCGCTTTACAAATAAAACGAGAACACCATTTTACACACGAAGCATTATCATAATCTTATTTGTATTTCAGCTTTCTTATACTTTACTATGAAGATAACAGATAAACGTTATTGACGAACATTTAAATAAACCGGATTTAACAAGCTGCGTGACGGATTTTCTTTGTAAAGGGTTCGTGCTTCCCTATAGCCCCAATGATTTTATTAGTCTCATGCGACGAGGGCAAATCTCCCTACTTTTCGAATGCTATTCTGGTAACCCTAGACCGAAATTTCCAATCACACTTATACTCAGCTGGGGAATTGAAAAATGATACTACAGATCTCTCCATGTTTTAGGAAATAGATAACGTAGGCTCTGTACAGACTCAGCTGGTTTTAAGTAATACAACCTTATTTGTATTGGTTATGATTATGGTGATAAACTCTTTTAGGAAAGAAGGACTTGATGTCTTTGGTGTGAGCTGTCAGGTCAAAATAAAAATATATTATTGATAATAGTCTATTACACGAAGTAAAGTTAAGATATTTGAGTATAGTTAATAGATACCTCTCCCGGTCCTTACAGTATGTACATAATCTAAATGTAAAGTAATATTATAAAGAGGACAGATTGTTTGTCTGGAAGTACTGATCGAATTCAAATATTTTTTAACTGATAGAAAGCGATTTTATTGACGTGTGTAGGATATAATAATGATTTATTGTAAAGCAATCTTAAATCAAGAAGAAACAATTATGTTTTAGAGAAAAAGTAAGGAATATAAATGGTACCAGTTCGAAACTAAAACGACTTATCAAAAAGAACATTACTTTATAAAACAAAATTGTAAAAGTCTCGAAACACAACATTGTCATAATATTAACAAGCATTACCAGCACTTCGTTCCACAATAACATCTTTCTCTGTTTACAAAGATTTTATTCTTGGTCCTTTGGTACGGTGCGGGCGTTAGACGACTCCCGCGAGGACCATTTCATTTTTAAAATCTCCGAGCCGCCACGATATCAAGTTAATGAGTACAGAAAACAATCTAAATGGAGTCATTGCGAAGGGTTGTCCGTAACGTCAGAGCCGCTCGGGGACACTGCTGTACAAATTAACCGTTTGCTTCTTATGTTTCACTTTAACGTTTTTTCACTTTTTTGCCATTTGTTAGCTCATTTTTACAAACGACTGCCAACCCTCACTGAATACAAGTGTTTAAGCTGAACAGAAGTGGCACAAACTCTTCATTGTGGTAAAGAGAGGTGAAACGAATGATAATTATTGTTCTTTAACATTCTCGACATTTTCACAACGAAGTGCTTTCGATAAGTGTGTCATCAAATCTAACCGTTACCATTACATACGTTTTGATAATAGATAACATTGTGTCTATTACACATTTCCTTGTGACCAGGAAGACATTTTGGTCAAATTAGACATGATATGGGTCACAAAAGGACCAATATAGTCGAGTTAATGCCATATTAAGCAAAGTGTTGGTGATCATTAGGTGCTGTTAATTATGTAACCAAAAAGGATATGGCTGACAACCATGCCCTCAACATCGTCCCTTATCACGACACCTACGGGCCGGTGGAATTGCTAATCCTTTTAATATTACAGTATACACAATGTATTATCAGAAATAAATGAAAAAAAAAACCCTTTTCTCTCAGTCCCTACAATAAAAACAAGCAATTAATTCTCCATTCTATTATTACGATTCTTTTCATGACCGGTCCTAGGGAGCGGCCGTAAATCGGGCGAGCTCAAGTGTCCGCCACTGAGCTCACCCGACGGACGAGCAGAGAGGTCGGGGGCAGTCATGAGCATAGATTACTGAACAACTGGAGTGTTCATGTGCGTAATCATTTTAAACGACCATCTATTTCTGTCCATCTTTTGAAGTTATCCGAAATATAATGATGTTATAAATAGGATAAAGTCAAAATGATTAGCCGTACCGTGTGGTGCCGGCCGCGAATAGCACCACCCCATTTTTACCTGTGGGTGTCGTAGAAAGCGACAGAGGAATATTAACCAGAAGATGGGCAGCAGCGTCCTTCTGAGTACCATAACATCTACTGTGATCACCAACATACGCCGGCCAAGCATGGTGATTACGGCTGAACCCCCTCGGGGAGATCTATGCCCAGCAGTGGGCGTCTTAAGGTTGTCATGAAAGTCAAAATGTAATCAGTGATTCATGGTGCAAGTGGACCTTAGTGTACTCATCGCTGGTACACTTACGAATCGTGGACTGTCCGGGTTAAAATAGCACCCACCCTTTTCATTCCGAGGTTGTCGAAGGCGACTAAGGGAAAATCTGGAAGTCGGGCAGCAGCGGCTTCCATGTACTTAACAACTTCACTGCGATCCCCAAGACGTCTGCCAAGCATGGGGATTATGGTGAATTCCCCTCCCCCCTTCTGGGTTAGGCGTTTGTTCAGCAGTGGACATCCGTCGGCTGATGATGATGAGAATTTTGTTAAAATGTAACCTTACAATGCGGATTACCTTGTTTGAACAAGAAATATTACTTTCACAACATGAACTTTTCGCGTTGTAATCGTTGTGTATAAGCACTCCATTTGCTTTCTACTCCGTGTTCAGGAGGTAGAATCACGAGAGTTTGATGACTTCCGCGAACACTCCTCCGGCCTCCGCAAGTCTCTGATAGTAGGCAATTGTTCTAATACTTCCGAAGTAAGTTGAAGTGAGAGGCGGTGCGCAGACGTCGCTACGTTATAAGCAATGGTTCTTGAATGTGTTTAAAAACGATTTTGCAGATAAGAGCAGAATAGGGAAAACTTTCGTTGGGTCCGAATATTCTTGTGACATATCCAATAGATAATGTTTATTAGTAGCGCCACTTTAACATGCATAATAGTATAAGAAGAAAATAAACAACCGCCTTAAAAAATTTAAAAGTGATAAATAACTTTAGCACAGGACACAATAATATGACTTTAGTTTCGAAAGTCAACGGCCTTTGTTTCGTTAGTTTTTTTTTGTAATAAAGTTTTTATTTTCCACTTTTTAGTGGCTAACTCTTATCCAAATCCTAAAGAAACGAAAACATAAAACGAAGTCGGTTAATAACCTACCTCTTAGGTACACGTATTAGTCCATATCTTTAAAACTCCTGAACCGATTTTGATGAAACTTGCGCTATTCCCTAAGTTAAAGCTAATGAAAAAGAATGGGCATAATACAAATAAAAGTTTCGAAGAAATGCGTGAACAAACATTCATATTACACCTATAAAATTTTGTATTTTGTTTGGAAGCCCTAATAGATTATCATATTATGAGAGTAGTATATGCAGTGCCAATAATACTACGGTTGTACGTTGTTTCATAGCTAATAGTTTTATAGAATTTCGGTTCACATAAATTTTTTCTAATAATTTCGTTTCATAGAATAATCAATACGCAGAACACTTACTTTCAAGATTTTCAAATCATTGATTTTTGTTTCACATAAAGTTTATTGTTAGAATAATCATATCATAGAATAACAAATCAAATATTCTTTATCCTTATATTTTTTATTTAATATAAAACTTATTCCCAGGAATGGGACTCTCAGTTCTAACCAAACTTAATGCGCGTGCGTGCAAGCAACCACGCAGAATGCAAGCAAGCATGCAGTGTACAAGCAAGTATGCAGCATGCAAGCAAGCATGCAGCGTGCAAGCAAGCATACAGCATGTAAGCAAGCATGCATCATGCAAGCAAGCATGCATCATGCAAGCAAGCATGCATCATGCAAGCAAGCATGCATCATGCAAGCAAGCATGCATCATGCAAGCAAGCATGCACCATGCAAGCGAGCATGCAACATGCAGCAGGCATAGTTTCTGTCACGGCTCCGGCGTTGCGGGGCTCCGGCGGTCCCACGCGAGCTTATCGTCGCAGATGGTATTCACGCTCACCACCGCAGCTTCGGCTTACTGGCCGGCTGGGCCGGCCAGCCTTAGCCGCGGCGGCGGGCGTTAAAACCACCTGCTCCTCAGCTCGCAGGCCGCCTCGCCCCTCCACGCCTACGCAGATTTAAATTACACTCTAGGGGTAGGGCAGACAAGACTACGTGGAGTCGGTTTCGCAGAGATTCGTTTCTGTCATTAACTTTGGTAGCACAACATATTGACTTTTTAAGACAACATTTTTGTTTTTGTCTATTTATATCTATACATTTTCGTTGAAATAAATTCCATGGAAAAATACAACAAACAAACAATATTCGTTAAAAAATAATTTTACTTTTTGATAAGTTTGCAAACAAAAAAATGTGATTAAAAATTCATTGAATTGTGTTTCTGTGAAATATTTTTCATTGAAGTTAATAGTCTTTGAAACAATAATAGCCGAAATAAAAATACGAGAACCAAATATTATGTTAAACATTTTCTGGGAAACGAAATTCTTTGAAATTTCTGTCTGCGAAACAAGGGGACACCTAATACTACATATATACGTGTCGAATTACTATCTTCCTGTTTTTGAAGTCGACCAGATCGATCTGTCGACCTTCCCAGACACAAATCTCCTTGTAATGTTGCACAGTTTCTAATAAACGTGGCCATTGGGCCATTATTTTAAAATAATACAGGTATTTCTTAAAATAACAAGTACCTTGTCCTTTCGATGATTATTACAATCTTTCTACTTTTCAAACCAATAACAGTCTGGAAAATACTAATTAGTCTACCGTTATATTTTTCTCTCATTCTAAGATAAACCAAGACGAACTAAAAATAATAATATTCTTGAAACCAAGACCTCACTGAGGCATAATTACAAGAAAATACTTGTCTCACATTTTTCATTCGTCTCGAAAGACCAGATCTTATAACAAGCTTCACAGTCCGACGAACAAAGACGTAAGTTTAATTTGGTTGGGCCTAAAAACGGCACTGAACCAAGCACCAAATCCGGGATTAGGACTGGAAGAGACCTCATGTGCCCCAAGCCCGGGGTCCCGGATATCCCGCAGGATTTGCCAAATTAATCCCACACTGTTTACTTCCTTAATCTGGACAATACTGGTCTCCACATTGCCTTTTTCTTGGTAAGTACTTCCTCCGACATTTGGAATGTGCAATAGTAAAGATAAAACCACTAGTGCGCGGTGACTGAGTTTGGTAAACCAATCTATACTATATCTTTACACTAATATTATAAAGAAGAAAGATTCGCTTGTTTGTTTGTTACGGTTTAACTCAAAAACTACTGCGCCGATTTTAAAAATTCTTTCACTATTAGAATGCTTCATTATCCCTAAGTAATATAGGCTATATTTTGAAAAAAGTAGGGATCCTTGAGAAAATAAACGCAGATGAAGTCGCGGGCTAAGTGCTAGTAATTAAATATAATATTATAGTATGTTTTGCCAGCACAATAACGTAATACAAAGACAACAACACATACCGTGGAGGTTACTACTGAATTATAATACGTTTATACGATTTTAAACTTTATTGAGATAAACTCACAAGAACCATCTCATGTAAGAATGTTAAATTAAATGAGTTCATTGACCTCTTTCTTGATTAAATTTTTCGATTTACTCATAAGATAAGTGAAACTTTTCACTGGACCCATTTCAGTTAAATGGAAAATTGAATTAGTGACAACGTTATTACATTTTTATTATTATTTGATTCAACATTAGGATAATTAGGAGCTTTTACTGAAATTGTGCGAATTTATGAAGGTCGGGTTTTGTATCGTAAAGTGTATACAGGATGATTCGTAATTTTGAAAATAGACCACTAATCACATACATTTTATAAAATTATTTTAGTTTATAGACTAGACTTTTACTTTGGTACCCGTTGTTTGAAATAAAAAAAAATCACAAAATGCATGATAACATTATTTTTGTGACTTTTTATTCATATAAGTTAGACAAGTATAATAATGAGTACGATAAAAAAATATACATGTCAAAGAAATAATATATACATACCTACCTAAGAATTTATCACCAGCATTTTCGCCATGCGTTGTGATTACAAAACAATCAATACTCAGAGGAATAAAATTGCATCTTATTTTCACCATCGCTCTAAAAGAACCTACCTACCTAAATGTCAAGCTCGCAAGCCACCCTGTATAATTCGAAACAAGTGGGAGGGATACACTCGTAATTCACCGACAGACGATGTCCCAATCAAATTAGCATAAAAACACTGAATAGATATGTGCAGAAGGCCGAATTAACACAACGCGCAAAAACAGGCGCCCGCACACATACGACACGTAGGCACGGCCATCTCTAACAGCCCGCGTGAGCATGTGTGCGTGCGCTCTCGCTCGGCGTACAGTCGACCTACTGAGCCTATCTATTCTCTGATAGAAGTGCCTTCGCCAATGGTAGCGCAATTAGTGGGCACCGTCCCGCGCTCGACCCGAACCTAATGCCTTTTTAAACAAATGCCGCCGAATTCTTCAGTAGATTTAAGACTGTTTTGATTTCAGAACTCCCTTCCCCTTTGACTTCTGAAAGCGAATGCTCCTCGAAGTGTTTAAGCGCTTTTTGTTTGGACAAAGACTATTAAGTAAATAAAAGTCTTCCTTGAGGATCTATCTCGGGGCTGTAAAAGTCTTAGAAAAAGAAATCAGTGGCGAGATAAGTCTCTATTCAAGTGTTCGAATAAAACCTAAGTTACACAAAGCTTGAGTATCAAATGAAACGCCTCGCCGAGCCGAGCCCGTCTGCTCTGTATCCCCGAAGACGTGGCATACGATCCAGTTACAAAACACATTTGTGCCAAGTTTTGTGCCAAGTTTGGTTCAGCACACATTTGTGCCAACTTTGGCTTAGCAGCGTGCGCTGAAGGTACGACTTGACCCAGTTAGAGAGCAAAAACTGAGAGCATTCGTGTATCGCTACTGGTACGTGCAGCTATGTGTGATCCGAGCTAACATATAGCGCAACAGTCTTATCTAAATAAGTGCTGGATAGAAAACATTACTTATGCAGATTATGCATGTTATCGAGTTATGTGACCAAATTGGCTGTAAAAATCAAAAAATTAAGTCAAATCATTTATTATTTGTTAAGAATCTTATGCAGCACTGTTTAAGTTGCGATTTATATATAATTTCAGAACGATTAAGAGAAACACTGGTTCATATTATGATATCAGTTTGAATGGAATAGCCTTCGGTGATTTTAGCTTTGTTCCTGGGGTGCAAATGCTCCTGTGATACTTCTAGTTCTACAAATAAGTCTTAATTTCTTCATCAATACATTCTGAGTAACTTTAGTCGACAATGCAAACAATGTTACTTGGCCAAGATAACAGTTACACTAAATTGTATTAACTTAGGACACTGAATACAACAAGAAGGCTATTAATAATAGATGACCGCTATAAGTACCCACTTTATGTAAACTACGAGACAGAGAACGTCGAAACTGTGATCGATTACTCGAGCTCACCCCGATACTATAATTTACATATTATAAATGTTGCGAACATTTCCAACCACTTTTTATCAGTGAGTGCACCCTCGGAGGAAAGGGTTGAGCTCAAGAGATTGCTCACTCAAACCCTTCGTTAATTTGACGAGGGGTGAAGCGAAGTGCGTTTACATTCGCTCGACAAACAATCATTATGAACTTGTTGAAAAAACATCATAACATTCACGATGACACGGTTGGCGCAGCGGTTGAGCGCTTGATTGCTGCGCAGCGTGTAGCAAGTTTGGATCCCGCTCAGGGTAAACATTTGTGTGATGAGCACTTTTGTGTGTTTATGTGTATTTGTGTACGTATATCAGCTGTCTGACACCCATAGTACAGGGTCTTCCTAGTTTGGGGTCAGATGGCCGTGTGTGTAATGTCCCCACATATTATTATTATTCTGATCACATCATATCACGCTCTTTAAGCACAAAGAAAAGAATTAGCAGGCAAGGAGTATGTGAGTCGCAACCATGTTTCAACAATTTGAGTTTGGAGGGGAGCCTATTGCCATGAATTTAGGCTACAAATTCCTACAAAAAAGTCAATACTTTGGACGCCATGGTCAGTATTCGTCAGTTAAATTTTGTTATTTTACAACATATTCTTTTTATGCTTTGTTATTCAACCCAAATTAATTAGTTGTATAGAATGGAGCCATACCGGCGCTGTAGGTACCTACGTAACATATGATGATGTATGTACATAATATTTCATGTGGTAATATAATTTAATACCAACTTTGTTCCTGTCAGACTTTCATTTCAGCTTTTTCCTCTTCACATATGTACTAGCGTATGTACTATTCATTTCAATGTAAGCTTGTTATTATGTTATAAATTATTCACATATGACAAAGCATTTATATTAATAAATGTCATGTTGTAGAAGGGGCTCATGGCCAAGTTAAAGCCGCGCGGATCGTCAGGTCTAGTTAAGCTACGCTTACCGCGGTCGTTCTGTGGATGGTTGACCATCCATTTCTTACCGAGACCCGTACCTCGAAGAGCAGGTAAAAGCCGTTGGTCCCGGCTGTTATGTTATGTAGGATCTGTGGATATGTATATATCTGTGTTTGTCATTACGATAACTGATGTCGCTTGTCAAATAAAAGTGAGTGTGCTATTACAAAAAGAAAAGGAAAATGTCTCACTCGAAATATCGAAAATCTTGATGGTGATCTTCACCACCAAACCTGACACCCCCTGTGGCTGATAATAATTTAGACACGACTGGGGAGGGAAATATAGAAGAGGTTAAAATGAGAGGTTAAAATGACCCTCTTTCGAGCCTATTGTCAAACTTTCTACACCTGCAGTCTGTGGGTCAAGTATACGCAGGGGGCATACAGCGCTCTGCGTGTCCAGTACAATAATGCTTTCAGAACGCTTATGGGGCTGCCGCGGTTCTGTAGCGCTTCGGGTATGTTTGCCGATGCGAGGGTGGATGATTTCGACGCAATTATCCGTAAGCGTTGCGCCTCTCTGCGGCACAGAACACGGGGTAGCTCCAACAGTATGCTGAGGGCATTAGGTGAGCGGTGGGACTGTCCAATGCTCGGCCGATGGGTGGGACTGCACACACACGTCGCAGCCAGATAAGTGGACAGATACAAATTGTGACTGTTTTATTTATTTATTTATCTTTATTTCGTCATTGTATGTGTACTAACATTAGTTTTAATAAGTTTGAATGTATCTACTAACAGTATGGATCTCGGCCTGCCAATAAATTATTATTATTATTATTATATTATGACACTACAGAAGTTCCTTGAGGCGATAATGCAGTAGCGTCTGGCTCCGGTCAGAATCAGATACCACAGCCAGAAAGGCAAACTAAAGACGGAAAACTACTGCGACCAGTACCAAGGGTAGATTATAAACGGTTTTACTAATGTTAACAAGTTATGTTTATTTTGTCAAGCTAGGGGAAGTGTTATGTAGGATCTGTGGATATGTATATATCTGTGTTTGTCATTCCGATAACTGATGTCGCTTGTCAAATAAAAGTCAGTGTGCTATTACCTATCGGTGGTTTCACTTCTCCTTTCGTTCGCATATTTATCACATTCACATCTTTGACAGTCGTTTTGGGTAGTGGGAAGCCAGAAAGTCTGAAAACCAGTCTTACCAAGGGGTATCGTGTTACGTAGGTTGTGAAGGTCAAACAGGTAGTCGCTCCATGTGAAAAACTGATACTGCATCCGGTTATACCGGAAGTCGACCCCTACATAGTCAGGGAAAGACGACGTAGATCATATGAGATGTCATGTTGTAATATTACAATAAGTATTCTAGTTGTCATGTTATTCATTATTTGTGAAAGTAAAGCAACAACGTCTTAAATAGACGTTGTTGTTCAGTAAAGTGGATATCATCTCAGTTAGTTACAAGGGCTAGTTTTATTTGTGTTAAGAAGGTATTTTATGACTAACATCTACCAGCGACTTCTTCCACGTGGAAGTCTAGTTTTTCCTCGGGGCGGTCGGGGCCTATTCAACATGCTGGGACACGCTCCCGCCATGTGGGATAGACTTGGACTGCCGGGCACTTCTTCTCATGCAACCGAGCGGGATGGCGGGTTGCGGTTAGCCTAGTACCGGATGTGCGACCGACCTCCGGAATGACGAGGTCGATCCCACCTCCGGTGTGCCTAGTGTGGCCCCGGACAAGAGAAGTTCCCGAACGCCAAATCCCAGGCCTAAGGTAACCTAACTCCCCTTTTCCTGTGATCCTACATCCAATTGAAGGGTTGAGTCAGTGGGGGTGTCGGCTGGTGAGAGGCTCTGGGTCGGTGGTGGTCGTTCTGAGGGCAGCGGATGGTCGAGCGGACTTGCAGTTGAGGCTCGTAGTCTCTTTGTATAAACATACCCTGAGATTGGGAGCATCAACTGCTAGGTTCGCTTGATCCGCTGTTTGCTGCTTCTTGGATGCCCATTGCTCGCTCGGAACTGATTTTCGCTGGTTGGCACCCTAGCCTACTCAACCTTTCAATCAACCCAACTCCCTCCCTCCTTTTCCCCATTTTTCCCTTCGGTCCATGAGGAGGGGTAACCTCATATCCATAAAAGCCCACCAACAAAAACTCCACTACGTCGCAGAACAAAAAAAATTCTACCCAGGTGGGTCCCGGCCAAGCCGGGGAATCCCACACCGATTCGTCGGTCTGCCCCCTACGTAATCTGGGAGGGGGCTTAACTCTGCAAAATAGTGCCGCGCCTTCTGCGCGGCCGGCTGCTTTAGCGCCCACGACACTGGCTGCGACTCACGCGCCACATGGCACAATTACGGCTGCGATCTCCGCGCCTACAAACACACCGACGGCTGCAACTTACGCGCCTATTACACAGACACATGCTGTACCTTCGACGACGGCCTGGCAACAGAGCATCGTTCGGAACAGCATCACAAACAACCCCGACAATGACACTGACAACGCACGTCTCTCTAGTCTCGAAGGCGAACTCCGCGCGCTGGCACTCCAGCGCGAGAAGATCGAAGCGAGACTAAGAGACATCAACGCCGAACACCACGGGACGGGTAAGGAAGCTGAATCCGATGGTTCTGGCTTCACCTCTGTGGACGAAGTACGCTCGCTGAAAGGGAAGCGCGGAAAAATCCGGAGCAGAGAGAGAGACCTCAGCAACCGTTTGCGCAAAATCCGCGAAGGCGAAAGTCAGCGCGTTGCGAAAACGGTTGTCTGTAAGGGAGTACGCGACCAGCCGCAAGTACGCGAAGGGGACACCCAGCGCGAAAAGCGGCCGGACGCGGAAACGCATGGCCAGGGATCAGTCCGCGAAGGGGAAACCCAGCGCGAAAAGTCACTGGCCATAACAGAGCCAGCCGGGGACAGCAACCGGAACCGCACCAACACTACCAGACACCCACCACAACCAAAAAGGAAACGGGGCAAGCGATCTGGATTCTTGCACAAGGCGTCCGCGGCGCAGAACACCACGCCAAGCCCCTCGGAATCGCAGCCCGGGCCAAGTGGCCAAGGAGCGGCAAAGAGGGAACGACCGGACGACACGGCCTCGCCGAGCACGCTCCAGGGGGACTCCAAGCGTGCAAAAATCCAGACTGCTCAAGGGGGACAGAAAACCTACGCACGAGCCACCCAGGACATTCCTGCGCGACTCGCCGTAGCGATCTGTCTCTCGCCTCCGTCCCGAGACATGACCCCTGACGAAGCCGAACACATCAAGCTCAGTCTTGAGGACCTCGTCATGGATGCTGACCCTTCCAAGCCACTCCCGGCCTTCCGCGGCTATCCACGGATAGCGGACGGCACCGTCCAAATGTGGTGCGAAGACGACAGCGCCCTGACTTGGCTGACCCAGAATGTGCGGAATATCAAACTGCCCAGCACAAACGTAACACTGACGGTAATGCGACAGTCCGAAGTGCCGACCCGTGTCCGAGCAGCGCTATTCGTACCTAGGTACAATGGTGATATAGCGCGGCTCCAGAGTGTCCTGTGCCGGCAGAACACCTGGTATGACATCGGGAGATGGTCACTATACAGGGCGACATCGGTCGGTGGTGATAACCATGGGACTTACTTGACCCTGGGTATCCCACCGGACGAAGCCGAAAAGGTTTTGGGGCGGGAGCGACGGGTATCGTACCTACTCGGCTCGATATACGTTCGCTTCTACCCCAATACCCAACCCTCGGCTACCCAGACTGGAACACCAGCACAGCACCGACACAGGAAACACCGACAGAGCACGACAGGACAATGGCAGAATTGGAGGAGGAGATGGCTAGAGCGGCGATGGCAGATGTACAGGCTACAAGTGCGCCACCCACACCACCGGGGTGGACAGAACAACTGCTCGCCTCGTCGCCGGGCGACGACCGACATGGGTTGGGGGAGGGGGAAGATCTTTGTGATGGATCGATCTCCTCCTAACCTCACTCCACTGTTGCCGTCGACCACGTCCACTCCCCTCAACATTATCCAGACCAACCTCCAGCACAGCCAGACTGCCACGGCTTGCTTACGCAGGGCGCTGGAGGAAAAACCCCGAACTATCGCACTGATCCAAGAGCCGTGGATCAGAAACAACAGAATATGCGGCCTCAGTAACATCGGAGGTAAGCTAATTCTTGACACACAGAGCACAGACAAACCACGAACCTGTATTTATATACCCAAAGATATGCCTTCCACAACACTCACACAATTCTGTTCCAGAGATCTAACAGCTGTCAGGCTCATCACTGACGCCGATACACCGGACATTGTTTTAGCCTCGGTATACATGCCAGGCGAACACGAAGACTGCCCACCAAAAGAGATGACCGACTTGGTGAGGTACTGCGAAGACGCCAACCTGAGCCTGGTCATCTGCACGGACTCAAATGCTCACCACCCACTTTGGGGCTGTAACAAAGCCAACTCCAGGGGCGAGGTACTATGCACATATCTTTTCTCAACTAACCTTAACATTATAAACCGTGGCTCGGAACCCACTTGGGTGACAGCCCGCGGACAAACAATTATTGACTTAACCCTAGCCTCAGAAAGCGCGGCAAACCATATCTCAAACTGGCACGTATCCAACGAACCTTCTTGTTCTGATCACAGAAGAATTCGGTTCTCACTATTAGCTAACACAAAAAAACCCGAACCAAGGCGCAACCCGCGCCGAACTAATGTACCTGGCTACAAGCGACTCCTGGCCTCCTTACTAGCCAGGGACCAAACACCTCTAAATATAACAGATCCCAAACAACTTGAAGACACAGTAACGAAGCTCTCAGAATATATAATTGAAGCCTACCACACCTGTTGCAAACTAAAAGACCCGGACGCCAAGGGCAAGGGAAACTCCTGGTGGAATGCGGAATTAAGTAAGCTCAGGCTAGCGGTACGCAGGCAATTCAACAGAGCCAAAAATTCCAGGCTACCTGAAGACTGGGAGTCATACAAAGAAACCCAATATACATTCAAAAAACAAATCAGAGCTGCCAGTAGAGCAGCCTGGAGGAAATTCTGCGAGAATATAGAATCACACAGCGAGGCCGCGCGGGTGAGGAAAATCCTATCTACCGACCTAAATCGCACCCTCGGGTCTCTGAAAAACCCAGATAACACATATACGAAAACAGGACTTGAAACAAGTAAAGTTCTACTAGAAACTCACTTCCCAGACTGCAGCCTCTCCGAGGACAGGACATGGACAAGTGAGCCAACACACACACCAAACAACCAGGACTGGCACCGAGCCCGTACCATAGTAACAGAAGACCGAATAAGGTGGGCAATTAAAACCTTTAAGCCCTACAAATCTGCAGGCCTAGACGAAATCCTCCCAGCTTTACTGCAGTGGGGAGTGGATCTCATCACATCATGGCTGGTCCCGATCTATCGTGCCTGCCTAGCACACAACTACGTACCATTTGCATGGCGAGAGGTGAAAGTTATCTTCATCCCCAAACCAGGCAAAAAGGACTACACAGATCCCAAAGCGTACAGGCCAATAAGCCTGACATCATTCCTACTGAAAACCCTTGAGAGACTCTGTGACAGACATATACGGGACGGACCTCTTCGAGGGCTGCCACTACACAAACAACAACACGCCTACTCCACAGGGAAATCAACAGAATCAGCACTGCACAGTGTGATTTCCAAGATCGAATGTGCGATAGACCACAAATGTTCCTCACTAGCAGCTTTTATTGACATAGAAGGTGCTTTTGACAAAACCATATTCCACAGCATCAACGCAGCTCTCGAGGAACACGGTGTGGACTCGACCCTGCGAGGATGGATCACCAACATGCTCAGACTGAGAGCCGTACAAGTCACGGTGAATGACACCACAAGAGCCATTGTGGCGAAGGGATGCCCGCAAGGAGGTGTCCTCTCGCCACTCCTATGGAACCTTGTGGTAGATAGCCTCATAAGGCGTCTAAATGACAGAGGCTATTTCACGGTAGGCTACGCTGACGATATAACCATAATAATAAACGGCACACATGAAAACACACTATGCAACCTTATGCGTCAAGCCTTGAAGATAGTAGAGGACTGGTGCAAGGAATATAGATTAACAGTGAATCCCACTAAAACTGAGCTTGTCCTTTTCACAAAGAAAAGGAAGTTGGCAACACTACAGTTACCACACTTCTTTGGAACCACGCTAAGCCTATCGACTGAGTCCAAGTACCTGGGCATATATTTGGATAAACAGCTGAATTGGGCAAAACACACCGACTACATCACCACAAAAGCCAGCATAGCCCTATGGCAATGCAAAAGACTGCTTGGCAGAAATTGGGGAATAAGCCCCAAAATCACCTACTGGCTGTACACTACAGTTATCCGACCAATTGTCACATACGGCTCTTTAGTTTGGTGGCCCAGGACCAACCTGAGCACAGCCCAGAAAGAGCTTGAGAAACTACAGAGACTAGCCTGCGTAGCGATCACCGGCAGTATGAGAACGTCACCTACTGCGGCTCTACAGGCGATGCTGGGACTGCCACCTCTACACCTTGTCGTGAGAGAGGAGGCGACCCTAGCGACTTTCAGGCTTGATATATCCGGCACCCTAAGCAGAGATTCCAGAATTAAACATACACGGATAAAAGAGGATGCAATCAAGCGACAGCCCATGATGGCATCACCCAACGACAGAACCCAGAAAATACACTGCTTCCAGAAACACTACAACATAGAGCTCACAGCGGAACTGTGGGACTACTCAGGCCCAAATGAGCTAAGGATCTACACCGATGGTTCAAAAACCGAACTAGGTACTGGAGTCGGAGTCTTCTCTGAAGACCTAAACATCAAAATATCCAAGCCCCTAGGAATGCTTAGCACTGTCTATCAAGCAGAATGCGTAGGCATCATCCAAGCAGCACATGCCATTGAGGCCAGGGAGGTCACGGATACGCGCATCCGTATACTCTCCGATAGTGCCTCAGTCCTTCAATCCTTAGAGAAATACCAGATCGCGTCGAGACTAATACTAGAATGTCATAATGCACTAGAACGTATTACGGTACTAAACCGCAACACGGTGACACTACAATGGATCAAGGGGCACAGTGGATCGTTAGGTAACGATGCGGCTGACGAACTCGCCAGGAGGGGCTCCAGCACAAAAGCCATCGGACCCGAACCCATTGTGCCCATCCCGTTTAATCAGTTAAGAAGTTGGGTAAAAGACTACACACAAACACAGGCGGCAAAATGGTGGACCTCGACACCAGGGTGCAGGCAATCCAAGGAGGCTATACCATCCCTGGATACGAAGCTGACCAGGCGCCTTCTGCACCTGGACAGAGACAGCTTGCGACTGGTGGCGGGGACCATCACCGGACACTGCTCACTAAACAAACACTTTCACACCCTAGGCATCACCGATAGTCCTCTGTGCAGAGCCTGCATGGAGGCAGAAGAAACGGTGGCGCATGTACTCCTTGAGTGCACTGGCGTCACCCAGATCCGCAGGGAAACCCTTGGAACACCAAGCTCACTTGCGGACGCCCTGAGAGGACTGGGAAGACTGATCTGCTTCTGGAGGGAGGTGGGCTGGTTGGAGTAATCGGCCGCCATGGCTCACGTACAATGGTCCACATTTAAGGACTAAGTGCGGAAACCAAACCCCCCTAACGTAGAACGTAGAACGTAGAAGTCTAGTTTAAGGTACCAAACAATATAGCCACTCATACAGCCAATATGACACTGGCCTCTTTCTATCTTATTCTATGGTTTTTTTTATAGTAATCGTACTTGAACTGTCAGTCCTTCAAATAACAAACAAACAGCTTTACTCGTTTATAATATTAGTAAGGGTTTAAAAACCCTGTAAGTATTTAGAATCATTATAGTAACTCTCCATAATGTCTCAAGAATCCAATTCAACCATTTCGGTTGTCGTCTCCTTCAGTCCCTCCAACAATCAGACTCTCTTGTAGCACGTTGTAAATCACAGTCAAGAGCCCACTTGGCGCACCCCGTCACCATAACCATGCGCAGGGACAGGGCCCCATTAACTACCGGCCCCGTAGGGACCCGCGGGCCCCACGGGAAGGGGCCCGCGCTGTGAGCAATTTATGAAGAGAGAACTGGTTTACACATTGTTAGTATTAGATTGTTTGTTACACACAATTGTTTCACTATGTTCGGTGCGTGATGGGTTTGTGTGGTTGCTCACTGAACGTTTTGATGCAATCATCGGAAACTCAAGAATTTTACAGCTTATTATGACTTCTGTATGCATACTGAGTACAGTGTGAAACAGTTCTGTAATTACCTCTTACAATACCACTTGCGATACTAAAATGCCACTGAGCAGCAGGCTTCTGCAGTTCAAAGTATAGTTCTTCACAGGTGGGGGTTCCCAGATGCGGTGCAGGTGCGGTTATGCGGTGGCTACTCGCAGATCATGGTCCACCTTCTATCTTGTTTCGTATGCCTTGTCACCTGCTCATGTGAGGACCTAATGACTACATCAGTGGATACCGTTGCCTGGGCCAAACAAGCAAAACACACACTCACACAGACATGATACATATATATGTGCCACCGACACGCTAGGAAGATAAAATTGTATCAAAAAGCGTAAAAGTAATAATAATTGAGTTGCGGCGGGACATTTTTATACAAGCTAAAAATACCTTTCATACCATATTGAATCAAAGTACCTATGTAATACCAAGTAGTTACATAACTAACCAACATAACACAAAACTAATAACCGGATATTTTGGTAATCGTAACGTTGAAGCATCATGCTTCAATCTAATCAATTTACTAAAGTTAAACTAGTCGAAACTAGTCGGACGAACTCGGCAACACAGTGAGTTAATTCGTTTTTCTGTCTATAAAATTTACAGATCAAAACGCAAAGAACTGTTTCACAGCACCGAGCGTCATGTAACTTTGAACAACATTATTACAGCTTTCATTATTACAGCAGGTCCCAGGTACAGCACATCTACGTGGTACCTAAACCAACACCTTGACAGTGAACATCGAAACTTCTTGTGAGTATTTTTTTTAACCTCATCCCACACTAGCGACCCGGCCCGACTTCGCATGGCCTACTATAGCCTTCCTCGATAAATGGACTATTAAACACAAAAAAATTAAATTAAAAATTTAAAAAAACCCCCAACGCTAAACATAAAAGCGATTATGTAAAAAGTAAAAAATAATACTTTTGTTGAGCCATCAAATGTTTGTTCGTTGAAATGGCGCTATAATGTCGCGGCGGGGTACCGCTTAAGTAAGTCAGTCCCTCAATTTACCAGCATTTCCTACCAATTTGCTTCGATATTATCAAATTTTTGTTGCTAATCTAGTTGTTAATCTTGTTGCAAATCTAGTTACCATCAGTTCGCTATTTTAGATATTTAGTTATTGCTTTAAACTTAGCGGTACCCCGCCGCGACATTATAGCGCCATTTCAACGAACAAACATTTGATGGCTCAACAAAAGTATTATTTTTTACTTTTTACATAATCGCTTTTATGTTTAGCGTTGGGGGTTTTTTTAAATTTTTAATTTAATTTTTATTTTAAATTTTTTAAATGTAATTTAGTTTGGTTTTGTGTGGTCAGTGTGGTCACCTATAATAATATGTTTGAAAGCAAAGTAAACATCCGGTATGCGTCTAAGATCCCTACCGCAGCAAACAAAAGAGCTGATAACTTTAAAACTGCTGAACCGATTTTGATGAAACATGTCTAAGAACCATCGCTAGAGAATCTACTTTCAAATAAAAAAAACCGCATTCAAATCGGTTCACCCGTTAAAGAGCTACAGTGCCACAGACAGACACACAGACACACAGACACACAGACACACAGACACACAGACACACAGACACACAGACACGTCAAACTTATAACACCCCTCTTTTTCGTCGGGGGTTAAAAAGATTTTTTCAATTAGAACCAGAAGATCCTGAGATTAGCGCGTTCAACCAAGCAAACAAACAAACTCTTCAGCTTTATAATAAGTACAGTATAGATTATCTATTTCTCCTGTATCGTGGGCCACAGACCTAACTCTACAAACATATAAACTTACACACACAAACAGCTAGACCTGGAACAACTACCTGTAGGCCATACAAATATTAGTTCAGTGCGGGAATCAAACCCGTGACACGCAGTAAGCCAATTGCTCAGCCACTGCACCAACCGTGTCGTGCATTTGTAGTGAAACGGACCGACAGACAACACCTCACTGAGTACGCCCACCTCCCCGAGTACTCGCACATTCGATACATTCCTTCAAACGAGATACTATAGTGTTTCGGTTCAACTCGTGTTTCGGTTCAACTCGAAAAACTATATTTACTTTTCATAGGCATGAAATCATTCATCGCACGATATGTCTACATTTTATAATATTTGTTGTATGGATTCTTGGAATCTTATAAGTAATATATAATGTACCCACAGTTATATGTGCTGGTTTTGTCTGTGTTGTAATTGTATTCCTGTATCATCTTCATTTCATAATTATCATTCATTGTTTAATATTTACAAACCCTTACGCTTTTTTATGCTGTTCCTGTCGTCATCCTTTGTAATTTATTCCGGTATAATTGGATCAAATTAATATTTTCAAACCTGAAAAATAAATAATGTTTTGCTTTGACATGTCTGTCAGTGACAGTCGTCAAATTGACGACCGCAAACATTTCTTCTAAAATAAGTTTTCGGCTACTAACGTAAAACCTCTATGTTGTATATCTTGTAAGCTTGTTTGTCTGTGTTAGATAGTAAACGGCTGAACACCCGCTGTATTATCGTGTGTTCCTTTAGATCTAATTCGCACTATTATTAAATAAAAATAAATGGCATTCGACAATTATTGAGTCTGGCCGTTGCTATATAAAAAACGATTTGACCGTTCTAGAAAGAAGATTCATAATTGGATTTTTTAAGAATTTTGGAAGAGCGGTCAGAAAAGGAACCTGTCAAATGAGTCAGTCTGGATTTTGGAGCCGTTGATTGAACACGCTGATTGTTCATACGCATACGTTGCTGGAGTCTGGATTTTGGAGCCGTTTGTTAAACACGCGGATTGCTGATACGCTTACGTTGCTGAGTCTAGTTCTTGGAGCCGTTGGTTGGACACGCTGATTGTTCCTACGCTTACGTTGCTGCAGTCTAGATCTCGGAGTCGCTGGGGTAACACTCTGATTACCCATATGCGTACGTTACTGAAGACTACCAGTCTACTTACTGAAGTCTACCAGTCTGCAACCGAGAGTCGGTTTAGAGGCTAAGTCGAGCTGTCACGAGCCTCTTGCTGCCCAGGGCTGGTCCTACTGACCGCCTGGGGGGGCCTCCGTCCCCGAGCTGATCGCGTCAGACTTCTCTTCGGCTGATCCTGTACGCCGGCCAGGCTGGGGATCATAATCCTCCTGGATACTGCCTTACCTTAGTGCGTTTAGGTCAGTGTTAACTTTTATACTTACAATTGTTTTTGATACTCATCACATTTTAACTTTCGTGTGAGAGCTATTAAATTCAATACGTACAATTCTGCATAGCCTTTTATTTCTCTTAAACTATCAGAATTGTTACAATACACTCTGGAGAATTTCATTTAACCTGAAGTAACGTACAATTCGTTGTATTTGTCAGAACACACTTTGTATCACAGACCGAATACCTGGATATTTGTATTTATGCTACTATCCACTTGCTTTAGAACACAACAAATATCCCATTGTAAGCTAAGGAGTTTAGTTCACCAAAGAACAACATCTGCCTAGCCTTATTCCAACTATGTTGGGGTCGGCTTCCAGTCTAACCGGATGCTGCTGAATACCAGTGTTTGACATGGAGCGACTGCCTATCTGACCTCCACAACCCAGTTAAAACTTGAAATACTTCTTGCTAAGACTGGTTGTCAGACTTTCGTGCTTCTAACTACTCATAACGACTGTCAAAGGTCTACGAATGACAGCCGGGACCCACGGGTTTATGCTTTCCGGAACACGGAGATGACTCTCTATGAAATGGACGGTCAAAGGATGCTCTCCCATCCATGGGCCGACCGCATCAAGCGTAGCTTAATCATGACCTATCGATTTGAGCCCCTAAGAGTTGACCAAACAACAACAAAAATATGAAAAGACAGATCCTAATTCATAAACTTAATCAAAACCAATACGTGGTTATGACAAAACATGTTCCTGGTATTCCGATACGCATGTTCTCAAGTTTAACTTTTTTTTTTAGGTACTTCAAACTATGTGTCGTTTTTATAGTTTTCACATAAGTCGATTCTCTGTAGTTTCAGTTATACAAACGTATTTTACTTTGGCATAGCTGCAATAGTTTGCTAAATAATAAAGTTTAAGTTGAGGCACATTCGCGGCGTTCATGCGGACACGCGGACTCCTCGCGGCGGGACGTCGTACCGCAACATTTATTGCGCGCGCGCGTTTCAACAGTTACAATGAAACTGAATCGCCACAATGATATTTGATCTATTACACAAGAAGAAGCTCGTAGACTGAAGCCTTGACAGCCTAGAGAAGCTAATGGTGGTTGGTCAGGTCAACGACAAAAGAGTACGAGGTCGTTCACCTACCCGGTGTTCAGACCTAGTAAAGACGCTCACTGGCCTGCCAATAGCCAAAGCTATTAAGACCGCCGAGGACAGAAGCGTGGAAGAACGTTGTACATCGAGTGATCAACACTTCATACTAGACACGACCTTCAGGAATGAATAAGCCGACTAAGAAGAAGACACAAGAAGAGCTGTGGAATATTTTGTAAATTATTTTTAATCTTACCGTAAATTACAGCTTAAAGTTTAAGTAACCGTTAAAAAAATACGCTTTTAAATTGTATCTGTAGACTACATAGTAATTTTGTACTTAATATGTAGAAGGTGCCTAAACTAAGTTTTTTTCAAAACCTGTAAGTTATGTGTAGTCAGACTACTGAGACATCACCTGTCAGCAAATACTACTCGATACTATGATGCTACTATACGTGTGTATACAATGTGTGTATGTGTGTGTGTGGGTGGGACCGAGCTGGCTCGCTGCCCGCGCCGCTCTGTCTCGTCGCTATAATACAAACGTAGCTAGAACTAGTCAGATGGAGGTACTCTTATGAACCGGAGTGCGACGGTGCATGTCGCCAGTGCACATGACTGTGCGTGACTGAAATACGTTACTCATTCTTTATTATTATTTGATCTTGAACAGTAAGATCTACTTTGTTTCGCCATTATAAGCTACGTTCACAAGTGCCGTATACCACCACTGGTGCAGCATGCTCTCACTGCTACGTCATGCTAAGCCAGCGCTCCAACATGCTACGTCATTCTACGCCAGCGCTCCAACATGCTACGTCATGCCACGCCAGCGCTACAACATGATACGTCATGCTAAGCCAGCGCTCCAACATACTACGTCATGCTACGCCAGCGCTACAGCATGCTACGTAATGCTACGAAAGCTGTATTGTATGCTACGTCATGCTACGCCAGCGGTATTGTATGCTACGTCATTCTACAATAGCAGTAACGCTACGTCAGCGCTACACCATGCTACGACATGCAATGCTGGCGCTATAACACGCTACGTCATGCTACGCTAACGCTACACCGCGACAACATAACCTCAACACAGCTGCTGCGGTGTCAAACCGCGGTCAGTGACGGCTACACCGTCATTTGTTCACGTCACACTCGTTCTGAGCTCGCGCCTCCACCTCGTTCGAATGACATTGTTTGTGAATGTACTGAAAATACCCAAAACACATCACAGTTTAAGTCCCAAAATCTGAGAAACCATCATTAAGTATTTCTCGGTAGCAGCTAGCAGCCTGGACACTGTATTGTGCTCGGCTGATGGCAGTTGGCTCACGCCCTTCCACGGCACTTAAACATAGCGGATGCTAGGGATCAGATGGATATCGTAAAGACCTAACTTTCCTTGTCCACCACTATATCATATAGATCTGGTACTATAACCACTCGTAGCTCTGCACACAAATTATTTTAGAGTAACACACACACACACACAGTGTGGCACGTCGGGCGCGCGCTCGTCTTCACAAACACACATTAGTACTAACTCTTCATAACTTAAACTCCGCGTACTTTAATCTCACAAGAACATAGGTAAGGTTGTATACACATTGCGCGCAATTCATGTGTTGTTGTAATCTTTAGCATTTTATTTAATTTTACAATTTAACAGAAAATGAATATTGTGATTTAAATAAAATTAATGAACGAACGAAATAATAAACGGTGTTATCACAAAAGGATTTTTTTTTAATATATTTATTGTATCCGGTCAATAGTACGAACGTGGAACATAATCCAAGCACGCCATTATCGAGAACACGTGATCTACCGATACTTTTGGCGCACTTCTACAGAGTCGTAATGTTTTCAGCCCACAGCGAGGAAGACATTCAGAATCCAGTGTCTGATTGCATCGGAGCTAAGACGTCCCGAAACTGTACTCGATTCGTTGTGTTTAGGTGTTACTATGTCTATTTCAAGTTGCGTCTGAGTTTATTTGAAATTGAGTTTGTGTTAAATTGTGGTTTTAATAAATGCCGTGTATTGGACCCTAATACCCAGTGTGTTTGCATTGCACCCTAATATCCAGTGTGTTTGCATTGCACGAAACCCATATTCTGCCCACATGATGACTGAATCTAACGGACTAAATCCTGACGCTCCGACATATATCTATTGATTGCGTGGCTTCTTCAATTGCTGTGTTGCATCCTTTTAAGTCCTCTCAGTCGTCTGCTGCGACTGACTACAATTATGTGACACGTGCTTGATCACGAGTACCTCGTGTGAACGCGCCCTTAGGGTTACATTTACTTAATAAATATTTCCATTTTCAACTTATCAGATGTAAGAAACGACTTCCTCAAAGTTTAGAACAAAATAAGAAGAAAAGTTGTGAATACAAATCCTTTGGAAACTCTCTCGAGTTTATAAGAAACGCTAATTGCCAATTAAGATCAGCTTACACTGAGCGCTGTGAACAACGCCCGAATAAAAAGATAACAGAGTTGATAACGTGCGAACCTAGGGACAGTCAGCTACAGCTACAACTTGATGCTCTCTGTTGAATGTTATAGAACTTTGTGGTACAGTCAGCCGCGCATCAGGCGCAAACAAACAAACATATTTATCAGAATCAACACACAGACACGGACGTACCTATGCCGTCAACCGAACATCCATCCATCTTCACCTTAGCTTACTAGATGTCCACTGTTGGACGTCTAGGAAGGTGAAGTGAATAAGCCTCCCCCATGACGCGCCATTTTTCCCGTTCTTTGGCCTTCCGCATCCAAGGTCATCAATTCATCAAGCTCCACTCCAGGATAAGTATGGTCCATCGATCATCGGATGATCATCACCTGCCAAGCTTTTTCCCAACTATATATAAAAACAAACTGCCTATAACCGTTTCCCTGTTACGTTGAGGTCGAATTCCAGTCAATACCATTTAGCGATTTTAGCCATTTTACATTTAGCGATTGTCTACCTAACACCTAACCTCCACTACACGATACCTCTGGTAAGACTGGTCCTCATATTCTGGCTTCTGACTACCTATAACGACTGTCAAAGATCTACGAAGGATAGTCAGGACCAACAACATTACGTGCTTTCCGAGGCACGGTGCGTATCGGTTTGAATGGTCACCCATCCACTGAGCGACCGCGGCAACGCCTTTGCTTAGCCACGAGCTCCTCCATTGGCCATCGGATGATAACAGAAATTTAAAAATTCCAGCTTCGTTGCTTTGTTGCTTTGTCCGTCTGTCATTCCTCTTCCTTAGTCAAAGTCAAAACGTTTATTGCATGTTTTTCATAAGTAAGAATAGTACGTGATGGGTTTTACAGAAACAACATCGCCAACATTTACAAAATGTGGGCCAGTCTGAGGCCGTTTAAATTCATAAAATAAATCTACATAGGTTTGAAAAATATTCAAACCTATGTAGCAGTATGTTCATTTAGTAGCTCCTATTGAAGCTACTAATTATTTATATTTTAACTACGTCGTCGGCAAACACCCAGACGTACCCATAAGTCATAGATGTTGGCTATTTCAAGATACAGTTACTATCCGTGAGGTCGAGTCATCAAACTAAGTAAATGCAATTCCACGCGAGCTCTCTGCGGACATCCCCGCCACACACACGTACACACACGTACACGAGTAGGCAAGTGCTGACCGGCGCGCGGCGCGGACGACTTACATGTGACTTCACACAGATTCATATTTCATACAATTTCATATATCTTACAAAAGTTTCCAGTACAAACTGTAACTACGAAGAATCAGAAGTTCCACCAACGAACGATAGTATAAACTTCATAAGTAAGGTATATTAGTGTATGTATTCACATTTTTGTTGGAATTTTGTTAAAAATTGTATGTGGAACATTCTGCTTGAGGAGCTCGTAGCAAAGTAAAAACCGAACAGATCGATGGGTAAAAAGTTAAGCTACGCTTGTCGCGGTCGGTCTATGCATTGGTGACCATCCATTGCACATCGAGTTCCCTCCGTGCCTCGGAAATCACGTAAAGCCGTTGGTCTCGACTGTCATTCGTAGATCTATGACAGTCGTTATGAGTTGTAGTAGTCAGAAGCCAGAAAGTCTCACAACCAGTCTTACCAAGGGGTGTCGTGTTACCCAGTAACTGGGTTGTGGAGTTGTAACGTTGTATCGTTACTTTACCTGAAAACAATTAAAATCACAACCAAATAGCAACAATTAACCTCACAATAACAAATAAATGTCAAATCACAACCACAGATTATTATTATTAGGGTCGTCCTAAGTTACTATTAGCTATAGTACTAGTGAAGTCCGCCTAATTGTTGTATCCGAACGTGTGAAATGAGGAATGTTATCTATGCTAATTACCGTATTTAAGCCACGACGACGGACATGACAGCCCTTTTTTCGAATTCCGGCACCGGCGAAGACAGACAGAGCATTCTTCTGAAATCTGCTACCCAGAGCAGTATTAAATGTTCTTCGCCATTTTATTTTCTTGCCAGCCAGTTTAAATTGACTAATAATAGTCTAAAGTATTAAACTCAGTGAATTCGTAACTTCATATTGGGTAAGTGTTGAACAGCTAACTATTTGTTTATTTATTTATTTATTTATTTATTTTAATGCTAACACGGCTGTGATGAGCCAATTACGCTAACATAACAGATAAAAAAAGTATAATGAGTACAAAAATAATGCAAAAACGAAAAACAAATATAAATACCTATACATATAAAATAAAACAATGAAAATATGTCAAAACGGGGTGCGCCAAAGTTCACCTAAATTTTTAACTCCGATAATTGGAAGTCCGAAAATGTTCTTCCTAACATTTTTCATCCTAACAATCACAATTCCTAACTACTCTGTCTCTAATGTTCATAATCCGAAACATTCAACTTCATAATGTCAGTAGCAATAAACATCTATTATTCTTTTATTTGTTTTCCTATATTTTCTCAACATAACCATCTTTTACACTATTATTCAAAGTCATATCTTTTTTGTTTAGATTTCTTTTTATTCATAATAATCAGTACTATATACATTAATTTTGCGTAACTTTATTTTCACATAACATGTATAACGGTGTTTCGCAGACAGAAATTTCATAGAATTTCGTTTTCCAGAAAATGTTTCATATCATATTTGGTTCTTGTAATTTTATTTCGACTATTATTGTTTCAAAGACTATTTACTTCAATTAAACATATTTCACAGAAACACAATTCAATGAATTTTTATTCACATTTTTTTGTTTAACAAACTTATCAAACAGTGGAATTATTTTTTAACGAATATTGTTTGTTCAGTGTATTTTTCCATGGAATTTATTTCAACGAAAATATGTATAAATAGACAATAACTAAAATATTGTCTTAAAAAGTGATTATGGTGTGCTACAAAAGTTAATGACAGAAACGAATCGCTGCGAAACCGACTCCACGTAGTCTTGTCTGCCCTACCCCTAGAGTGTAATTTAAATCCGCGTAGGCGCGGAGGGGCGAGGCGGCCCGCGAGCTGAGGAGCAGGTGGTGAGCGTGAATACCATCTTCGACGATAAGCTCGCGTGGGACCGCCGGAGCCCCGCAACGCCGGAGCCGTGACAGAAATCATGCCTGCTGCATGTTGCATGCTCGCTTGCATGTTGCATGCTTATTTGCACGCTGCATGCTTGCTTACACGCTGCATGCTTGCTTGCATGCTGCATGCTTGCTTGCACGCTGCATGCTTGCTTGCTTGCATGCTGCATGGTTGCTTGCGCGCTGCATGCTTGCTTGTATGCTGCGTGCTTGCTTGTATGCTGAATGCTTGCTTGCCTGCTGCATGCTTGCTTGCCTGCTACATGCTTGCTTGCACGCACGCGCAGTAGGTTTGAACTTAGCAATAGACACAACTCAGTAGGTTATGTAAAGCATACCCCCAAATAATAATCATACCCTCAAATTAAAACTATAAATATCATCTTCTACCCACATATATTTTTTATTACACTTGGTAAATGTTTCTTTCCGAGTATGAGTGAAAATATTATGGTAATTATGTTTAGGGACAGAAGTGTTATGATAAAAAACAGTAGGAGTTTAAATATATTTACATTAATGATATTATTAATAACAATTTTCGGAAACATGAGTGTTATGAACATCGCCGGTAGCACTACAAATAGTATGAATAAAAACTTTAGGATGAAAAATTTTAGGAAGAGTGATCATTCGGATTACAAATCCTTAGGAAGTACAATTTCGGGTAAAGAACTTTAGATGAGCCAATATGGACCCGTCAAAACGTCATGCTTTCGCAGAAGTCTAGACATACGCACATTGCAATTTTATAATTGTCCGCAAATATATCACAGTTCGGGCTGGCTTCCATGAGGCTGTTGAGCGCAGATAGAACGCGAGGAACAGGGGATGATGCGCCAGCCACTGTTCGACCACGAACGAGCCACTGACTATATTTTACATTTCGTGTTCCTACCTTATAGGTTATGTTAGGGCGTGCACCTATGTAATAGTTTAGTTTCTTCTTATTGCAGCTTAATACGCCTTATGCGTTATTTCTGATGCAGATGCAACCTATTTGCTTATTTTTTGCTCAGTGCATTTTGTTACACGCAAATCATGCCTTGTTTCTTTGTTAAAGTCAAGTCATCCATTGTTCTTTGTAAACTCCGTACTGATTGTGACAACCACACACACCTTCATTAGCGCACTAGTACATCTCGCTTTGCTTACGCTTTGGTGTCACAATCAGCGGAGATGACCTTCGGCCATCTTGTGACACGCTGGCCGTTGCATTCCAGGGTCCAAAGTTCCGGCTGAACACCCGGATATTTTCTAAATCCACGGACATCAAGTGCATCCCAACGTTGGGTGCCGCACCACCGCTCGTCCACACCGCCGGACAACAGCTCCGCGCCCCCGGGTCCCTGTTTATCCCGCGTGGCCGCGTCGAGCTCACTTCGGGTCTGGCAACACCACCTGCCGACCGTCACCACACCTGGCGTCTCCAGCGTGGCACACCGCTGTGATCGTCGTGCCCAAGGCTGAGCCAGGAGAGTACAGTGCTACTCCCAGGGGAGGTTGAAAGGGAATTAGTGACCGTAAACCTACCCATACCTTTCTCTAATATAATTTTTTTACGTTGACCGGTTACGTTTGGTTTTATTCATCTCCACGTGACCCGTACGTCACAGAGGTTAGATAGGCACTCGCTCCATGTAAAACACTGGTATTCAGCTGCATCTGGTTAGACTGGAAGCCGACCCCAACATAGTTGGGAAAAGGCTAGGAAGATGATGATGATCGAACATTCTGCCTGAATAGAACATAAATGTTTACACATGAAAGTACTGATTGCATGTGAAGCATCCTTACGATATAAATGTGTTTATTCCAAGTGCGACTTCTGCACTTATCTACAGCACACCCCCAATGTATGGCTAGAATTCATCAAGTGTCCGGGCGAGCGAGGGGCGCGGGTCGGGCCGGTGCGGCGCGGGGCGGGGAGGGGCGGGGAGGGAGCGAGGTTCACAAGTTTTTGCCCCACGCACAGCAATATAAATCATCCGCCGATGATATCTGAGGCGCTGAAAAACTTGCGCAAACTTTTACAAGTCCTGCTATTCAGCGGGACTTGCAGGGGTGACGCGGGGGACCGGGGGGGGGGGGGGAGAGTGAGGTAGGGGGCGGGAGTTGGGAAATTAATTCAATTGAATGTTGTATAAATATTAAGAAGAGCCGAAGAGCCCGATAATAATCTACTACCGTGATTTAATATTCGTAAAATATCAAAGTCTGTTTTATGTGGAACATTCATACATTCTCGTTACAAAGGATAGCTTTACCTTCACCATTAAGCTCAAGCTTATTGTAACTTGTAAACATAATTGAAACCCTCTCTTTGTTTCTCTAAAAACTTAAACGGGAAGCACCTTTCATTCATAAAAACTTTATCTTGTACAAAAGTCAAACACCATTTATAAATATCATTTTTTTGATGATAGTGATGTCCCAAGATAAAAACTTCATCACATTTTGAAGCTTAATCTACAGTGTTAGTAAGGTTTGAATCTCAATTTTAAGAAGTTCTCCTACATAGTGATATAAGTCTTTAACTAATTGGCCAACGCCGTTTTATGTTAAAGTAAAAAATAAATAAATATCTTAGCTCGATTCCGGTTAAAAATCTAGATTCATCACCGCGTGTCTCTCCAGCCTAAATCCGCCATCAAAGTTTTTCTTCCATTATGCAAAGACACGATATTTCACAAGCTCTATATTTAAAGCAAATCCTTGTGCGTCGGTAACAAAACGTCGCGTCGTGCCACAGGCGGGTCACGTGGCGGACACGTCTCTGCTGATCCCACATTACGGACGATGGCGCCGTGCCACGCATTATTACAGGATTTCGGTTAAGAATATTGTATATGGAAAAAAAAGGTGTAAAATGAACAGTTATAGTATTAACTTGATTGATAAGCTTAACTTCCAATTTGAATTGTGTTTTTGACACCATAAACCACTAATTTTATGACCATAAAACCACTTTATGTTAACCCTGAAAAGTTGTTTTTTTTTTCAATTGTTTTTTTTTGGTTTGGCTTTGTAAACAATAAATAAAGTGACTTCATAGTTTACTATTGACATACAAAATCAAGGCAGTCAGTCTAATGTATCGCTAATCAAAGTCAAAGCATTTATCTACACTAATATCTACACTATATTATAAAGAGGAAAACTTTGTTTGATTGTAATGAATAGGCTCAAAAACTACTGGACCGATTTTAAAAATTCTTTCACTATTCGAAAGCTACATTATCCACGAGTAACATAGGCTATATTTTATTTTGGAGAAAAATAGGGTTCCGTAAGATATTTGGGTTTTTTGGCCACAAGGTGTAAAAAAACAACCAGAAAAATTATTTATTTTGCGTACGCTGCCTAAACTATAAAAGATAGAACCATAAAATGTTCTAATTAATTGTTGATCTTATAAATATCTACAAAAAAGTCCGCGACACATTGTATCTATCTATGTCGAGTGAGGCACAACAACCATTTTTTTATTTAAAAATCTTGAATTTTTTTTGGACTACATTTAAACGCGTTTATTTTACTCATGCTATTAATCCTTATCAAAATAAATTATTTCATCACTTAGTACAGTTTATGTAGAAAATATTTGGTCTTTGAATGATTAAAATTGAACGTTTGGTTTTGAAGTTATGGCGAAATTTAAATATTACGATTTCTGCTGCTGCACTGCGCGTTGCGAAGTGGGCGTCACCAAGGCGGGGGTGCGCGTGCGGGAGGGGAGTTTAGATCTATGAGTAAGGTACCCGCGCGGCTCAATCGCGTGGTCGGCTCCCTACGCAGCGTGCGCGAAGTCTAATAATTTTCGTGCGTTTTTATTAGATTTTGTTCTTAAAACTACACCTACGCAAAAGTTCTTCTCAGAGCTAACCAACAGTTCTTTTCAGGGCTAATCCATCTATATATGACAGAGTTATGCCCGAACACACATAAAAACAAAAAAAATATATATATAAACATTCAAATTGATAACCTCCTCCTTTTTGAAGTCGGTTAAAAATGGTACCGTAGCAAAAATTGTTCCAAGTGATGAGCATTTTCTGCTGAGAGAATAAATTTGAAGATCTGGAACACCTGATGTGGAAATCCAAGAGCCCAGCTACACCATAACACATATATTAATGACGTCTTAGTAAAAGTTGTTCGGTCTGATGAGCATTTCCTGTTGACTTATAAAAATCGAAGATAAGAAACATCTGAAGTGGAAATCAAAGCAGTAATTTTTAAAATTTCACTGTAAAGTTATTACTAATTTCACTGTATATTATAATAAGCTGGGAGTACCTCCACGCGGTGAAGGCGGTGACAGTTTAGGACTGATTTTTGATGACGATGGTTGTTCGAGCGGGAAGCGAAATCATAGTGCGGTCGCTCGAACTAACACTTAGGGTAGTTAGTTCCGGTTAGCTCCCTAGATGGCGTTGGGATCGAGTTAGATCGCGCTATGGTTTCGTTACCGCCGTTTGGATAGGTATCGATTGATTTTTTTGTTGAAAGTGTGAGCAGCGAACCTATACTAGTACTAAATATATTGGTGAAAGTTAAAGTACAGTGTTATCATTGAAGTTCTCCTCTCCAAATCGAACCGACCCTCGAGCTTGTTCATGGTCCTTCGAGCCGGATACGGTCGTGAGTGTTTTGGTGGTCATCGGTGGTGGAAGTGACTACCACCCTACGCGTCAGTACTGGGCAGTGGATCGCTGTCCAGATCAGCCCCTTCAGCGGGTACCAGGTGAGGTACCAGGAGTTGAAGGAGGAACCGGGTGGATCTGGAGCCAGCCTGTTGGAGCCAAGGCTGCCAGAACTGGCAGTAACACCCTGGAGGAACGGCGCAAGGGAGTGTGAGTGAATAATTGTGAAGCAAAAATTGTGAGTACTACATTTTCGACCTTAATAACTAGAAGAATTTCACTTCAGGAAGTGCATTGGAAATTGAACTTTAAATTCTATAAAAAATTAACTTAGTCGTTTTGGTAATTTAGTTATATTGGACTTGTAATAATTTTAAGTAAATCTGGTTTAGACGGGGAATCCACGCCCGTTTTTACTAGAACTACGTGCAGACTTGTAAAATTTCGCAACTTGTGTTTTTTTGGACTTAGAATATTTTGAGATTTCATATAAAATGGAAGCGTTTAACGATTTACAGGAAGACGTAAGAGCTAAAATGCTAAAAAGTCAGATTAACTTTAAAAAGTCACCTAAGGATCGTTTAACGGGTTCATATATTGAAACTAGACTTGAAAATTTGGAGCAACAGTGGAAGTTGTTCACAAACACGCATGCGAACATAATAAGCCAAGTTAAAAGAAGTGAGTTTAACAGTTCCAATTATCATAAAAATGATGTCTATGGCGACGTGGAAGAATTTTATGTAGAATTTAAAAGCGAATTAAAAGAATTATTATTGAAAAGAAATTCATCTGATACATGGGCGGATGCAAAGTCTAGTTGTCAGAGTGAAAATATTGTCAGCAGAGTTAAGTTGCCAGAGATAAAAATTCCTTCATTTTCTGGTAAATATTCAGAGTGGCAGACGTTTAGAGACTTGTTTTTAGGATTAGTTCACGAGAACAAGTCACTAGACGACGCACAAAGATTTTATTATTTAAAGGGACATTTATGTGGGGAAGCTGAGCAACTATTAAGAAATTTAAATGTCACATTTGACAATTATAGAATTGCGTGGTCTAAATTGGATAAAATGTATAACAATAAAAAGTTTTTGGCAAATGGCATAATAAAAAGATTACTGAGTCAAAAGACTTCATCCTGCGAATCGGCTAGCGAAATAAAAAGACTTATTATTACTACTTCAGAATGTCTGGACTCAATTAGGAATTTGAATGTGGATGCTTGGAATCTTATCGTAGTACATATTATCAGTGGAAAACTAGATCCAGAGACCAAGAAAAGTTGGGAACTCAAGGTGGCTTCTGATTCAGGTGACGAGTTACCTACATTTGAACAGTTTTCGGAGTTTTTAACAAGTCGCTTTAGAGGTTTAGAAAATGTAGACAATAGAGATAGACATCCACACCCAAAGGGGACTCAATCGTTTCATGTATTAAAATCTAAAAAGTCAGTGTCGTGTGAATTTTGCTCAGCCGATCACAGAATTACATCCTGTCCGAAATTTGGTAAAGAGTCAAATGAAGCTAGGCGTAATTTCGTTCAGGAACATTATTTGTGTTTTATTTGCCTAAATAGTAACCACTCTGCTAGGTTCTGCAAAAACACTCACAGGTGCCAGGTGTGTAAACGCCGCCACCATTCCTTGCTACACCCTACAAGTGTTTTTGGGTCGGATGTTGGTGAGGGTATAACTGCTGCTCGCCAGGGAACCTCATTGACTGCTAATGAGGAAAAAGACGTTGCCACGCAAGTGGAGGAAAAACCACTAGTCTCGTGCCTTTCGACAGGAAACAACAGGAAGCCGGTATTATTAACCATAGCCTTATTAAAGGCTGAGTCGAAACACGGGACTTACCGGGTGGTTAGGGCGCTACTGGATCAGGGGTCACAGGGGTCCTTTGTAACAGAATCCATGGTCCAGTATTTGGGTTTGAAGAAAATACCTTCAAAAAATACGGTTTTAGGTGTGGGTGGAGGTAAAAGTACTTCATCGACTGCCAAAGTAGTTGTCACGATTGGATCACGGATTGATCCAATGTTCAAACTGCAAGTGAACGCCTATGTTCTTAAATCAGTAACGGCCCTGCTCCCAACTACCAAGGTAACCAGGGTAGCATGGGTAGACATAAACGATAACGATTTGGCTGATCCAGAGTATTTCAGGCCTAATAAAATTGATATTTTATTGGGGGCGGAAGTATACAGCCAAGTTATTCGGGACGGGTTAAAAAAGAATTCAAGCGGCACGCTCTTGGCACAGAGCACCGCTTTAGGCTGGATACTGTCGGGGGCGGTCGAGGTAGACAATAGTCCTCAGATTCATCCACATATTACCGTGATGCACTCCAGTTTCCAAGATGATGAAATGCTGAGAAAGTTTTGGGAGTTAGAAGCTGAACCATCTGGAACTAAGAAGGTGCTCACGGAGGATGAAGTCAAATGTGAACAATTATTCACGGCTTCTACATTACGTAATAAAGATGGGCGGTATGTCGTAAGATTACCAATACGTGATGCAGATCAGGTTAGCAAGTTTGGTCAGTCCAAGACCATAGTTGAAAAAAGATTGAAAAGCTTAGAATCAAAATTAAGCAAGAATATTAAATTAAAGCAAGACTACGAGAAGGTTATATATGAATATTCAGAATTACAACACATGGAAAAGGTATCCGAACATAATACAAATAATAAAGGAGCTATATACTTACCTCACCATGCCGTCGTTCGGGAAGATAAGGATACGACCAAGGTACGAGTCGTATTCGATGCTTCCTGCAAAGGTTCGAATGGGATGTCACTTAACGACAATTTGTTAATCGGACCAACCATACAATCAGAACTTCGGCAAACTATTATGCGTTGGAGATCGTATCGGATATGTCTGGTGGCCGATATCATCAAAATGTATCGACAAGTTTTAGTAAACAGAAAAGATACCATATTTCAGCGCATACTTTGGAGGGATGATCCTGAAAAGGATATAGAAGAATATGAGTTGGTCACGGTAACGTTTGGTACTGCATCAGCACCATACTTGGCTATTCGTGCTCTACATCAAGTGGCTTATGATGAGTGTAAAGATAACCCAGAAATAAAGAAAATAATTCTGAATGACTTCTACGTAGATGATTTGATGACTGGCGCTGAAAATATAGAAAAGTGCATTCAAATCTTCACAGAAATGAATGAAATTTTAGGTAAGGGCGGATTTAAGTTGCAAAAGTGGATGAGCAATAGTAAAGAATTGTTAAACAATATAAGGGATGCAAAAGAAACGGATGAAGAGTTAAGAATAAAAATGGATAATATAACTAAGATATTAGGACTTACCTGGAATTCGAGCGAAGATTTCTTCCAATATTCTTTAGATCTACCGACGATAACTGGACCTGTAACTAAAAGAAAAATTATTTCCGACATATCGCGTTTGTTCGACCCTCTGGGATGGTTGGCACCTACTATAATCTTAGCTAAAGTATATATTCAGAAATTATGGTTAGCAGGATTAGAATGGGATCAGGAAATTCCAAGCAATTTAGTTGCAGAATGGAATACTTACCATCACAGCTTGTCTTCTCTGGTTCAGGTGAAAATTCCTCGATGGTTACACACTAGTTCTTGTAACACGAAGTCAGAGTTACACGGATTTTCAGATGCATCAAAGCTTGCTTACGCAACAGTTGTTTGTCTAAGAGTGGTGGATCATTTAGGAAACGTTCATACTTCGTTAATAACATCCAAAACAAAGGTGGCACCTATTAAACAAGTGTCTATCCCATGACTGGAACTCAGTGGGGCAGTTCTTGTTAGTAAGTTGATAGCGGAGGTAGGTGAAGTTATGGGCATACCAAAAACTGATTGGCATGCATGGACTGATAGTGAGGTAGTATTGGCATGGTTATGCGGTCATCCATGCCGCTGGAAAACTTTTGTGGCCAATCGAGTATCAGACATTTTGACCACATTAGACACACATCACTGGTCTCATGTTTCCACTAAGCAAAATCTAGCAGATTGTGCTTCGCGTGGGGTTTCTCCTTCAGAACATGTGGGTACGTCAATATGGTGGGACGGGCCGAGCTTCTTAAAGGAACAGGTTATTGATTATAAAAGGCCTAAGCACCTGGTAACTAAATTGGAAGAAGTAAAGGTCCATTCGAGTATTTTCGATATTTCTTTTTGGGACCGATTTTCATCCCTTCCAAAGATGGTTAGGATAATAGCTTATTGTAGAAAATTCTTGAACTTAAGGACAAACTGTGCTGATAGTGAGAGAAATAAACATTTGTCTAAGAGAGAATTAGAAGAGGCAATGGAAGTCTGCATTAAGATATGCCAAGAAGAAGGATTTACCAATGAATTGGAAGTATTGAAAAAACATAAGGCAGGAAAGAAAAATGCAAAATTAGATTCATTGAACATCTTTCTAGATTCTAAAGAAATAATTCGAGTTGGAGGACGACTTGAAATGTCACAATTAACTTATGAAAGAATTCATCCTACATTAATACCAAAAGAATCATTTTTAACAAATCTTTTGATAGCAGACGCACATAAGAAAAGTATGCACGGTGGTCCGCAATTAATGATTACATACTTACGCTCCAAGTATTGGATCATGGGAGTAAAGGCTTTGGCAAAGAAGTATGTAAGAAGCTGTGTGAGGTGCATCCGATATACAGCTAAAGTTAGGACTCAGCTTATGGGGCAGTTACCTTCCTCTCGTGTAATTCCGAACAAACCTTTTTTGTGTAGCGGTGTAGATTACGCGGGCCCGATAAGTATTCGAGTGTCTAAAGGTCGTAGCAATAAGTCCTACAAGGGCTATATTGCTTTATTTATATGTATGGCTACTAGGGCTGTACATTTAGAAGCAGTTAGTGATTTAAGCACTAAAGGGTTTTTGGCTGCTTTTAAACGGTTTATATCTAGACGTGGTCGATGTGCGGAACTGTATAGCGACAATGGGACCAACTTCGTAGGGGCAGCGCGCGAATTACTTTATTTATTTAACAAAGAAAAGTCAGCCTGTAACCCTGAGTTAGCAGAAGAATTAGGGAATAATGGCACGGAGTGGCACTTCATCCCCCCTCATTCGCCAAATTTCGGAGGTCTGTGGGAAGCAGGGATTAAGTCCACTAAGCATCACCTTAAGAGGGTGATAGGGAATTCGATTCTAACCTTTGAAGAGATGATCACAGTTTTGGCTCAAATCGAGGCATGCCTCAATTCAAGGCCTTTATCGTATGTGGAGGATCAGGATAAATTAACCATTTTAACTCCTGGGCATTTTCTGCTGGGGGAGCCACTAGTTTTACCTCCCGATTTAAATTACGAAAAGGAAAATGTTAATAGTTTAAAGCGATGGCAACTTCATCAAAGAATGATGCAGGATTTCTGGCGACGTTGGTCGCACGACTACCTACATCAATTTATGCAACGAAATAAGTGGCATTATAAAATTCCGGAACCATCCGTGGGTGAAGTAGTGTTAGTTAAAGAGGACGATATGCCTCCTGGCAAGTGGTTACTAGGTAGGGTTGTGCAAAAACATCCTGGAGCTGATGGTCTTACTCGTGTCGTAACTCTACGGACACAATCGGCTGTTATAAAAAGACCTACGTCGAAATTATGTATACTACCTGTATCCAATTAAAACACGATTGTATTATATCTAAGCAACATTTCGAATTTATTGTTTAAACCGTTGTCCAAGGAGATTTATTGTATATAGTTATAAGGATGTCAAGGGTTTTAAATATTTTTGTACATGCTTCTCACCAAGGTTTAAATTTCAGGGCATTCAAGACATTATTGCCTTATTGAGCACGGTGGGCGGTATTGAAGGACATTCGGCAGTAAAGTCCTTGGTGGGCGGTATGTTCGAGCGGGAAGCGAAATCATAGTGCGGTCGCTCGAACTAACACTTAGGGTAGTTAGTTCTGGTTAGCTCCCTAGATGGCGTTGGGATCGAGTTAGATCGCGCTATGGTTTCGTTACCGCCGTTTGGTTAGGTATCGATAGATTTTTTTGTTGAAAGTGTGAGCAGCGAACCTATTGTTATATACTAGTACTAAATATATTGGTGAAAGTTAAAGTACAGTGTTATCATTGAAGTTCTCCTCTCCAAATTGAACCGACCCTCGAGCTTGTTCAATGGTATATCATTGAAAATTTGACCCTACTGGCCTCCCAAACTCAAAACAAAACTCCCATTTTTATTTTTTATTTTATCGAATAAATATGCCTTTGGGCTTATGTTATTTGAGTGTTTAATTTCCTTTTCCATTTATCTTCGTGACACGGTAGCCTACCCGGTAACGCAGGGGGCAGTCACTTATATTTTAATTGATCAGGTATCTTCACAATAAAACTAATACCATGCCTAGAAAGAGGTCAAATCTTTCCCAATGTTCCAAAGGAGCTAAAAGATTGAGGATCATAAGTTCCCACGAATCTACCGAAGAGCGTCCGGAGAGACTTGATGCGTGTTCGAGATCATTAGGCTGCAACTCGCTCCGTGGAAACCTCTTCAAATCGCGAAGCACGTCTCAGCGTATTTACGCATATCTACATCCAGGTCTCTAGAGACCAGTGAAGAATATGATGCGCGACTGACCGCTGATCGTGAACGTCATGCATTGTCTCGCGAGTCGGAGACGTTCACGGATAGGGAATTGCTCTTGAGTTCCAAGCGTATCTACGCATCGACTTCTAGGTCTCTAGAGACAAGTGGGGAACGTGATGCGCGATCGACCGCTGATCGTGAACGTCACGCATTGTCTCGCGAGTCGGAGACGTTCACAGATAGAGAATTGCGCTTGAGTTCTCAGCGTATCAACGCATCTGTTTCTAGGTGTCTAGAGACAAGTGTGGAACGTGATGCGCGACTGTCCGCTGATCGTGAGCGACATGCATTGTCTCGCGAATCGGAAACGTTTACCGACACAGAATCACGCTTGAGTTCTCAGCGTATTCGCACATCTACTAACAGGTCTTTTGAAACGAGTGATGAACGTGATGCGCGACTAACTGCTGATCGAGATTATCATACATTGTCCCGAACACGCACACAACAAAATATTTATAATCAGTTCGAAAGTGAGAGAGAAAGAATTGCTGGAGTACGGCATGAAGAGACAGAAGAAGAGCGCAACGAACGTTTGAATTCTGATCGACTTCGACATTCTCTGAACAGAATGTCGATGTCATCTGAAGAATCGGATGTGTCTCAAGATATAGCCGTAGCGTAGGGCATGGCGACCGTCCTTGGGTTGATAAGGAACGGAGTGCATTTACGTATACTCCTATGATTGACTACGCCACATGTTCTGCCATCGGAGGTATGATTCAAAATTGTACTTTTTGAACGTCTCGAATCGTCTCGCGCATCCCGTTGTTTTCCCGTCCCCGGGCTCTTAGAATTCGACATCAGACGTTTTAGATCTATGATTTTGCCGACCCCGTTGTCGCTGGCATAAGCAACAGGATCCGCGTACGAAGTCGCGGGCAGAAGCTAGTTTTCAATAAAATTGAAACATTTACAGGTACTTTAAAATTAATAATAATAAATAATAATAAATATCTTGGGACAACTCACACACGGTCATCTGGTCCCAAGCTAAGCAGAGCTTGTGTTATGGTAACCAGACAACTGATATACATACTTATATAATTTATAAATACATACATATTATAGATAAACACCCAGACACAGAACAAACAATCATGCTCATCACACAAAGTTTGTCCTGGGTGGGAATCGAACCCACGACCTCCGGCTTAGCAGTCAGGGTCAGTGACCACTAGACCAACAGGCCCGTTGAATGAATGCAGGCATGTTGTTGATGAATGAATGATACCTTTATTTGCTAGAATATAGGATGTACATTAGGTGTTATACAATTTGTTTGTTACGCTATATTCGACCTTTCGGTCGTGCAAATGTTCAGTCAAAAAATAAAATAATAATTTAGAACATTGACATTTTAGAATTATAATAAGTATACATGCAATTTAAAACTTCTTTAACAATATCTAAGTTTATTAAATCTAGGTCATGTAATTACACGTCGAGTCCTCACGTAAGATCAAGTCAATACCTAATAATTTATAATTGCAATACTTCAATTGTCAAAGAGTTAGTCAGAAAGTTGAAGCTACTTGCTCGTTCTAAAACGTAGACATGTTTCTATGGAGAAGAACAAGCAAGAAACTCCACGGACACTATTAATTAAATGTTTAATTCTTAAACCTCTTTAATGATATGAGAATGTGATACAAAGACTCTTTGTATGTTAAATATTTTCTAAAATCTGTGCCACTTATTTACGTTATTTCACGAAGAAGTAAAAAGTGTAGATTGCTCAAACGAATTTTAATCAATTCATTGTAATTCAAACATTATTTGTCAGCTGTCAGCTCTCACATCGACCTAATAATATTTTTTCAGAAGGCGTCGTTCAGAAGCGTCCTGTGCTCGACAAAAACGACCTACGTCTATTTACACTACCTACATGTATTCATATGTATGTATGTAGGACTGTCCAGCTGACGCCAATATTCTTATATTAGACACGTCTCGTAGGACCGCGCGTCCGGTTGCGCCCCGGGACACAGAATACTTAATAGTACTACGTCCCGGGATTCGCCCCGGGATGCGCCCCGGGATGCCGTCACCCCGGGATTGGATTGATGTAATATCGGGAGACTGCATTTCATGTTCATTTGAAATGTAATGAGATTGATTTCTTTGACTAAGCGATGATGAAGTTGAATATTTTCATGTTTATCCTATCCTACTAATATTATAAATGTGAAAGTTTGTAAAGATGTTTGGATGTTTGTTACTCAATCACGCGTAAACCGTTGAACAGATTTGCATGAAAATTAGCACACAGGTAGACCATTCCAAATCCAGTTTCCTGGATTAACGCTTAGGGTACTTTTTATCCCGATATTGTGTTTTCCTTTGGGATAATCGTTCTTTTTTACGCGTTCGAAGCCGCGGGCAGTAGCTAGTTTTCTCTAAATAGAAGACTTACTTCATTGTGTGTCCAGATAATCAACAGATAAACTCGATTTAAACTAGTTTATAATATGTGTTCAACTACACTGAATATTATAATTTTAAGGGTTAATTGATCAAAAGCTTTTTAACAAAATAGCTAACTGATTAAAAAAGAAACTAAGTAGAAAGCGAAAAATAAAATAAATATTTTTAATCTTAAGTTCTTAAACATTTTACATTTGCAATTGCTACTGATATTAGTTTAGAAGGTTAATGTTATTGTGGCAGCGACTTCTTTTATTCTTTAGTTAAATCGTGAACATTACTTACCTAAGTATGTGTTAAATGTTAATGAAGTATTTCTTTGTATTTTTCTGCATGTAACCGGTTCTTGTCCCTAATAAATAAAATAAAAAACTATACACGCCGACATGATAACCTCTTCCTTTTCGTCAGTTAATAAAGTTAGAAAGGTTAATATTACAACGTAGGTACAGCTTACATACAATGTTTCAACTGCTGCAACACTTCACGCAGCTGAACTAAGTCCCCGCGACGTGGTTCAAGGAAGTGTTCTGTCAAACGTGGAGCTGTTGTCTATCGTCAGATAGATTTCCAAAAAAGTTTGGACACGTGTTTTTTTCTATTTTTACGTTAACAAAAAATGAAGACGATACAGTGCGTTAAAAAACTCGTGTGACATCACTATGTCAGTACACTTTTACTGGCGAAGTGACGTCACAAACCCCCACTCATCATCTTTGATGCGTTTAATCTTCGTCAGTTTTTATTGATTTGATAAAACAAAAAATACGTATCCAATATTTTTTGATACTGATGTAGGTACTAATTAGATTTTTTTGGAATATACCCTATTATGTAGACGCTATAGAGAGCCGTGATCACCCAGTAGTTAAGGCACCCGCCTGTCATGCTCAACGTTATGGGTTCGCTTCCAGGCACTATCAATGTGACTTTTTCACTATTATAATGAATGTACTTTCTAGGTTTATCTTGGACATCATTGACATCGGTGAACGAAGACATCGAGAGGAAACCTGGACTTATATTAATGAAAGTTTGAAATCGCCAATCCACCTTGAGCGCACGTGGTGATTGATGCTCGTGCCTTCTCTGTATGAGAAGAGGTCTTTTTCCCGACTATGTTGGAGTTGACTGTGTCTTACATGAAGCAACTACCTCTCTGACCTCAACAACCCAGTTACTGAGTAACACGATACCCCGTGGTAAGACTCATTGTCTGACATTCTGGGGGCCAAGTCTGCTATTTTTATAATTTCGTCATTCCAACACGATCCCATTGTCATTTTGCTATAAGTTCGTAATCTGCTAAATTCATAATGGTCGATCATTGACTGCACAATGACGTTCTAATGGTAGGTCACTGATCAAAGGAAATGTCAAAATTTTAGCAGATTACCGCCTGTTAGTCATTCAGTTGTCATTTTGTACGAGATCACCATTCTATATCATTTCTTTCAATGGTGTGTCAGCGGTTGACCATTGGAAAGTCATAATGACGCCATTATACTAGTAGATTACCAAACTTGTCAAAATCAACAATTATAAAATCAATGATAGACCATTCTGACACTATTGTAATAGCAGACTTGAGGCCTTGGCCTCTCTATAAATGACAGCCGGGACGAACAGCTTCACGTGCTTTCCGAAGCACAAAGAGGTCTCAGTATGAAATGAATGGTCACCCATCCACAGACTGACCGCGGCAAACGTAGCTTAACCTTGACGATCAATCCGAACGGCTTTTATTTAGCCAAGAACCCCATCTTCTTACCTTTTACTTACATTCGTAACATATTATGTCTAATGATAAGGTGAGTGGTCCACACAGATGACGCGGGTCTTCGATGCCGCGATACATTGCGGCGCTGTTAGAACAAAGACTGGCTTACAATATTGTTTCAGCTATTGTGACACAATCAGTGCCACATGACGGACCGTTATTAAACACCGACGACCGGCGGAACAATAAAAAGTCAGCTATGCGGTATTCGAATATTATCTGTGGTCATTTATTACTTTGACGGTCCAATTCGAACAGTGGGCAGTGAGCGTATATTTTCTGCGCTACAATCTCCATTTTGTTTTTGACGTGATAACTTCTTATAAATCGATGAACACCAGCTTCACGCACGAAAAAGTGTCACGTTCCGCGTGAGCCTGAGCGTGCAAGCGAGAGCGCGGAACAAGCGATAGAGAGGCACGATCGGCCCAAGCTCCACCTACCTCGACGGAAGCCATTATTTGCTTATGTTATATGACGTTATCACGTAAAACTATCGTCCGTAAACCAACTTTACAGACAACCAATTTTTGTTGCATGTAAGATCAACCCAGTCGTACAAAAAAAATGTTTAAAAGCTCGACGTACTTAACCCTAGATCACTAACCTTATTTTTCAACGCTTATTACTAACCTTCGTCGTTTCGACTACGCCTACATAAATGAGAGATTTCTCAGGTTGAATTAAAATAAAATATTTCTTTATGCATTAATTTGTAAAGTACAACTACTGAACAGTTAATTATTTATACTTAAGTTAATTAATACATCATAATAATCCCTAAAACTGCCTCTTGAATAAGATCACTAATAACATGCAAATTCAACAATTACAACATTTTCTGAGACGATCTGAAAAGGAAACATTGAAAACAAACTTAGTATATTAAAGTAGATAATACAGAACAACTATTAATCTAAAAAAGAATTAAATATTTTGGGAATCAAGACATTTGTGACACACTACAATGTGTGGCTAATTATCATGCAGAATCAATTCACCAGCTGGTCTTCTCTTACTTTCAGATGAGTTCTCCTCACCGCTATCACCTTGAAATAAGAACTGATATTATTTGCATTTAACATAGCCAATAATAATATTCACTATAAAATATAAAAAAATAAAATATCTACCCTACACCTACCCTATCCCTACAACAAAAAGGAACGTTATTACTAACCTTCGTCGATACGACGAGTTATGGTAGCTAGACCAGGGTGTACGGGCTACACACGCGAAAAACACCACCCTCAATCGCTTGGACTTAGGGTCGACTTAGATTAGCCAAAAGCTAAACCGCTTGAGATAAACCACGTTAAAAAAATGCGCTTTTTTTTTAATGCGCGTCGTCGTTTCGACGAAGGTTAGTAATCTAGGGTTAAGTACGTCACTAGTCGTCTGTCACAAGTATTTGTGTGACTCTATCTTTTTAAAGCTAGATGTCTTACAGTTTAGTTTATGCCAGAGTCCATATCTCTCTTGTTATACCATCTATGTAATACTTATGGAATACAATAAAAAATTGAATTGAATGATAGTCTTATGATAGACAACAAGTGTAAAAAAACTAGATGATAAGAACAAGTAGGTAAACAATTCATACTTTTACAGCCGGTTGAATAAATAATACGTCAGTCGTTTGTCTGTTTAATGCTGCAGTAAATCAGAACAGTTATAGCACAATGACTACATAACGCTCTGTTCCTGCCTTCAGCTTCATATTGAGATATATTACATTATGCGTCTTCTCTTCTTACTTTTATTGAGATTTAACTTGAGATCAAGATTATAAACCACGATTTATGTCGAGTTTAACCGTGTGAGAGGAAATGTCTTTGTAGTACCGCCGACAATAAAATCGCGGGTCGGATTAGGGACAGCACCCGAGCGCCTTCAGTTCACGCCGGCGTAAGTATAACAAGAAGTAGCGTGCATGTACGTATGTAAATGTGTACGTGTGTGCGTGTGTGGGTACATCGCCTTCTCACCCCCCCCCCCCCCCGCCCCCCGCGAGTTTGTCCGCTTCTACTGCACGCATCACTGACTCTTCACGCACCCTTACTGAAATTACTTTTATTAAAACCCCTCCTTTGTAAGCTGAAATCAACCATAACTATCCGAACTTACGGATCACCTTACATTGTCGCCGACGCACGACGCTGTCCTATTGATGCAAAGTCTTTAGTGGGACGATGAAATGAAACTCTTCAATATTTTTATATCATTTATTTTATCCGGTATACGATTTCCATAAACACATGGCGATGAATATAATATTATGGATTCTGTACATTCAATATCAAAGTAAATAATAAAATGTATATTATAATAAAATGTAAATATACATAATAATTATTATGATCTATTAAATTATGTTGGCACCGAGATGCGACACAGTAGTATCGAATGGACGCTAAGTAACAAACTGAAGAGGATTACGACTGCGCCCGCGCCCTTCGCCTGAGCTCTCGACTACATTGCGCTACGGTACACTCAACCAAAGGTCTACGGAAACCATTTTAATTTTTTTTTTTTTTGAAAATATGATATTCTCTTTTTTCAAATGTTTCTAAAGTATTGACGTAGAGGTTGAATGTTCTAGCACAGACCCAGAATGGCTTTTCAGTACCTTGAAGCTGCTATGAAACTTTTTGAAACCGACCTTAGCGATAAACATTTAATGTAACTGACGCCTTTAACAACACATTGACCCGCGAGTCACGAGAATCATACAGCATTAATACTGACAAGGTTGACAGTCTTCACTTAAAACGTTACTGTATGTTAAAAATCATGGTCAGTTTTATATTTGGATCCGTCAGATCAGACCGAAATAAATGCCGCATGCGGCTGTTATGATGTAAAGTCCAATTACCTACGTCGGCTAGTACGATTACAACGAAATAACTGTAGTTACCGAAAATTCTGATCGTTTAGTGCATGCGCTCGCAGGCGGTCAAACCTTGATAGGTCTAACCCGATGGTTAGATTCGTTTGTCCAGATATATTTTCCCTTTTTTGGGAGCCATTACTCTTAGTACAAGTTATTGTGTACATAGGTACGTAGGACGACGAAGGGCGGAGGGCGCGGCCAGTAGAGACGAGGTGCGGGGGCCGCGGAGCGAACTACCGGCTGAGAGAGACCCACGGAACAACGCAATGGCACAACTACGTCATTGTTGTTAGAAGAGAACATAGTGGACCAAAGAGAGCTCATTGACACGTGGCTAGCGTGTGGCATAAAGTGGTTACAGAGGCACAAGAAGACCACGCACACAAATTACAGAAGCCACAATGCAATAAGCTGCACTTGACCAAAGTGGTCACACTGAACCTATAAGGTCTCAATAAACCAAAAAGGCCGTGGTGGACCAATGGGACCACAATAGGTCCCAAGGGCACACTAGGCTGTAAGGAACGACAAGGGACAGAGATAGGAAGTGCAATAGGATGAGGAGACAGAATGTCCGAGAGAGTGACGACACATGACGACCTACTACAACCATACAGCATGATACTGCAGAGTGAGACGATGCAGAGCTCACCGCTAACGTGTTATGTGGACCACGGAGTACGCAATTAATAGAGTACCAGGGTATAGTCGGTCAAACGGCTTGCTTAGCAAATTGGTGGATTTTGAAATCACAACTATCGTTGTAACAAGAAACAATTAAGGGGATAGGAGAATTAGGGGAAAATATTTCAGTCTGCAACACAACAATACATTTGTATTGTTGTGTTGCTCATGATTGATTGTGATTTGAAAATCCACCAATTTGCTGAATGATTAATGTTGGTTAACCAAATAAAAGTTGGTGCTTGTCCACGTGTCAGTCGTATTTGGTCTTAAGGTATGTCCTTGTGAGCGCTCGTTGTTAAGGTGAGTCTGTACCCTCTCGCTCTGCCACTCAGCAAGCTAGACACGACAGAAATGGGGAGCGGGACACGAAGGTTCTACGTAGCTCCTTAACTAACTACATCGAATTCCGCATGGACGGATCATTATATCATCATCCAGGTACGAACGAAACAACGATTCTTTTGTTTCCGGCGCTCTGACTATCTCGCGGATGATCTGCAACGGAATTAACACTTTTGAGAACGCATTCTTTAAGGAGGCATTTTCTATCATTTGGTGTTTTGGGGTTTATAATACATTTATTTTAAACACAACCACATCACATTTATTTGTACAAATAGCGCATTTTCCTTAATATTAAGGAACAGTGAGGAAATACAGCACTAAGTTAAGGATTTGAGGATTTAACTTGATACACTTGGAGGAACGTGTTTCTTCACCAGTTCCTATCAACAGTCCATTTATAAATCAGTTTTTCTTTTATTCGCAGCATCAGTGGCCTTCATTGGTTGATCGATAGTGCACGTGTATGTGTAATTAGAAATATACTGAGTGCTTACAATATCAGTACATACGGAACTATGAAAATTTACAAATACATTAACTATTTTGTTATCAAACCCGTTGAAAGTGCCTGAACTCTAACTTGATGCCTCTGTCTTTGTTAACACTGTCAATCACGATCATTCAAAACCCAATAAATATTTAACTTGTTTCTATCTTTATTAGTATGTTTATGTTTACAGTTTTTCACGCAATCGGTATTTTCCATAATATCGTTTTTTTTATAATGTTTACACACACATACACACACAACAACGAAAATTACATAGCGATGAATTGCACTCAGCTGTCCAGATAGTCCGATGCCTATCATCCACAAGAAGTACAGAGCACCTTTATATTAATTAGAATTACATTTTTTCCAAACTCATTGTCCAATTGACGATAAACGCTCAGACATACAAAAATACATCTCGCTACAGCTAATAAACTAACGATACTGATTATTTGATTAAATTCTCTGTAACACGGACATGTTGTTGATCTCTGCGACGTCCGGACACGTGGTCGTCCGCGACACGCCCGCGACTCGACCGCGACGCGTCCGCGACGCGCCCGCGCCTCTATCACAATCTTAACAACGACTACTATATCTTTATACTCAGTGTGTGTGATGTGAGGAATGACTTTGCACATATTAAAAGAGCTATGCATAAAAACATAGCAACGAACAAAAACAAAATATTTTTACGATTATAATATTTGTAATAAAACTAATCGATAATAACAATGCATTTGATGGACTAAACATCGCCAGCAAACCGTCCATTGTTTAATATTTTGTTGACTGAAGTCTACGGCGTAGTCGAATAGTATTAAAATCAGGTTTCAACGCAATATCTGGTACAAAGTCAACCCTACATGCACCACACACACAAACATTGGCTACACTTAGAGACAGTGTCGAGCATCAGAAGAAACAGAACAATACTAAACACAATCTAACGAATCTAACCGAACAACACCAACACCAACGCCGAACATTTGATCAACACCTCTTATACTACGAGATTGTTGCAAAAATTGTGGTAGCAAATATTATTAGTATCTTGTCCATACAAAAACGTTCGATCTAAACGAACGACTAAAATTGACATCGAAATTTACATGATTCAGTTTAAGCTATGATACATAGTATTTATATTTTAAGAATTTGACATCTATATAAAATATATTATAGTTATATGCTAGCTTGGACTGAGGGCGGCGGTTGTCGTGTCGGAGGCGACACTCGTTCTGGATATTATATTTATTGCTTCACAGTTCTGCTTCCCACCGAGGAGACCTCATCGCTCGGCGGCTCACTACGCACTACGATCCTTTTGTTAAATAATGTTCAAATTCTAATAACACATTAAACATTCGGTTCTTCTTAAGGTCGAATAGATCAAGTCTTGTCTGATCAGTAATATATTTTCACATCATTTGCGATTCAAAAGTGGCGTGATGCGTAATAGATACCCGTCGCCATAGATACCCGTCGATGGACCGCTCCGACACAAGAACCGCCTCCTCGTAGGTATTGCTTGACAACTAGCACACGAGCTTAACTCTCACTTACTTACATTAACTTTATAATTTCATTTGGTGTTCACATTGCACTAGTAATTCACATTCCATTAAAATACGAACAAAACGTAATAATCGACCATATATTTATAATAATCAATATAAGAAAAATCTATGTTAAATATTAAAATATCAACAATTTGGCACATTTGATTCCTGTTTATAAATTACATTAGAAAATAAGAGGGTACAGGAAGGTGGAGAGAAGATATAACTGAAGAGATATAAGGATTAGGCCGCGCACACGCCCGCTGAGGCAAGAAGGAAGGAGTATCTGATACTGCCGAGAGCAAGCAACACAGGAACCCCGAGCACGGAGAAACACTTGTAACAACTGTGGCTACCTGCTGGGGAATACAATGGGCATCAACAGAAACCGAGCCCCGTGTACATCACCTAGGTACGTTCTCTGTAATATTGCTTTTAACCTTTGGAGTTTTTAAGAAGATAAAGCAGTTGTTGCCTCAGCGAACGTGTCAGTAGATACATACGAGTATAGACACGCTAGAGTAACCAATAATGACGTAATACAGTAGGTAGCTACGAAGACTAGAGTAGGAGATAGACTTGTAGGTCAGCTCGTCTTGGACGAGTAACAACACATTCACGAGAATGCTACAGTTTGTGGACGAAGAGTGTACACTCTCACTAGCAGTTTGCACACCACAGTAATGCCTCCGACACTATGATGACGTCACAATCACTTTTCTTGCTTCGAGGACACTCACTTTGATTTTGGACGATATCGACATATTGTTCATTTTGTATAACGCTCACTTTACTATGTTGAACACTAATCTTGCTCTGCATTTCGGGTTCCCTACTGACGACTTGTCCAATTTTTTCCATTGCAATGGCATCACCTCGAGGTTTGAAGACAGTCGTTCGTTTTTTGTTACAGTTGACAGAGTCACTGAAGCCTCAAGACGATGGACGCCATCACGACAAAGAGAACCGGCGGAGTGAGTGTGGAGACTCGGTTGGTGAGGGCGCGCACGGTGTGTCGTGCGGGCGCGGGGGAGGGGTAGGCGGTGCGGCGCGGGAACACGGCGACGGCGCCGCTGTGTCCCGCCGCCGCCACGCACCACACCTCGTCGGGCTCGGCCACGTGCAGCACGGCGCGCCAGCAGTGCTGCGCCAGGTCGGGCGCCAGCGCCGCCGGCGTGCTGGCGCCCGCGCGCAGCCACACGACGCGCACGGCGCGCCCGCAGGCGCCGCACTCCAGGCGCCAGCCGCCGCGCGCCGGCTCCGCGCTCAGCGCCGTGGCCGTGGCGCCGCCTGTGCACGTGAGGGTCACAGTCACTGCTTAACACCGAGCTATACTCTCTTCATCTAATTGGGTAGTTGCCACCGCGGAATAGAATTAACAGTGGATCTGCCTACACAGCTAAACCAAACGTGTCACAATTATGCGGATGAATATGTAAAATAATAAGTCCTTTGTCAGTTGTAATAAGCCTGTAAGTCGGCACTTCCACCTAGTTTTCTGTTCCGTGTTTGACAACCTAAACCAATAATTCCAAAAAACAACCTCTCTAAAATAACACTTTATCTAGCCCCGAATATCCGATTTATTTTCACAGAACTGTAAAATTCGATTTTTAGTTTCTTTAACATCAATATATAGTTAATTATATTGACCAATAAGTGAAGTCACATTCTAAATTATTACAATACAAACTTTATAGGAAAACTGGTGGTGTCATCTATCCAATTGACCCTCGCAATAACTCTGACCGCTCTATTTTTCCTCTTGTGATATTGACGTATTGACTTGCACAGCTTGCTCAAAACATAGCAGAAAATCAGTTTCGCTAGCCAAAGCAATTTGATTGTGATTGTACCCTTATACCCGCTGTAATTGAGACCAAACCACTACTTACCGGTAACCTTGAGAGTGACTCGTTTGAGTTCCCTCAGCCGCATGAGATCCGGCGCGCGCGCACCTACGCAGCGATACTCGCCTCCCTCTTGATATAGTGCGTCTTTTATACCTGCGTATACAAGAATCAATATAACGTCTACATCCACACAATGTATCATCACGACGTCGCATTTAGATCATGAATCACGATCTAAAATGATGGCTAACTCATGTGTGATGGCGCTGTAAGAGTTTCTTGTCCGATGAAGTACAGTTGTATGATATGGATGATGTTACCCAAGACTCCGTGAGCGTGGTGCGAGCCGGCCGGCGCCCAGCTCTCGCTGGAGTTGCCCACCACGCGCCGCCACCAGCACCCCACGCTGCCTGCACACACGACACATAACTACATCATGTGAACACAACGATACCACTGAACTGGATAACTGGATGTACAACGTAAAGAAAAACGGTTAACACTTCTGCTTTTTAAATTGCGTTCCCATCATAATATTCCATATCTACCTACCATTTAATTTTATATTCAAAATTCTCGTGTAAACTTAAAAAAAAATAATGAATATATTTTCGATATAATAAGAAAACAAACTTAAACACCAAAATGTAAAAGTAAAAGATAAATAACAAAAGAACACAAATTCTTGACTACATATAATACTACAAAACCAGAGAATCTTTTAATTTCGCTTCAACTTAGATGTTGTTCAAGAAACAGTCTTCATTGACCAAGTCAAGTCAAGTCAGTACTGACTGTAGCTGTCGTGTGTCACTCCCTAGAGCACGTACCTTTAGGACAGTGCAGCTGCACGTTTCCTCCGAGAGGCACTTCTACCTTCTGATGATCTGGTTCCTCTGGCTCGCTCTCTGCTTCCGTCACCGTCTCCGTGTTCTCCTCCGGAGCTACCAGAACATTCAATTAAGTGAAAGTTCTTCTCATCATGTCGATATTGTTTTTTGCTTGGACCTGGGATTATGATCTGTCAGAAGGCTATTTATGACGTTTCTTTGAATACCCCGTAGGTACACTTTGTTCCCTATTGGAACAAAGTTTTCGGTGTCGATCATTGAAATAGCACAATAATGAGAAAAGTTGGACAAGTTAGTTGAAGGGTATCGTGGTTAAGTAAAAGCTGTACGTATTAGACCGGTCATGGTTAAGCTACGTTTGCCGTGGTTGGACCATCAATTTCAAACCGAAACCCTCCGTAATAAATGTTTCCCAGTAACTGGGTTGTGGAGCTAAGAAAGGTACTCGCTCCATACAAAACACGTATTCAGCTGCCGAATAATATTCGTCGGCGAATACGAGTTAACTTTATTATTTGTTCGTTAAATCCTTTGATTCGCGACTAAAAACTGACATACTTCACGTAGGTTTTGTTTATATGCTCGAGTGCTTTTTGCATGTGCTCAGCTAGTATGTAGACTTTGCCTATCAATGTAATAAATAAACCACATTACAAAATGTCAATAAAGAAGAAATAAAAAGTCAAGTCGAGTCGTACAGCAAGGAATTCGTTTTTTAAAAGAATCGCCGTTATCGAAATCGATAAGGAGGACTATAAAAAGAAGTAATGAACAAATTAAGTAAAGCACATTTAAACTCAGCCCTGTTGGGCAGGGAAGTGAGCAGGACAGTGGGCAGCGCGAGAATGTAAACAGGTCACTCGCGCTGCCACTGCTCATGCCGCTGCCATTGCCCGGCGCTCCCTCGTTCAATAAAGAATTACGAAGGCTGAGTGTGAACACTCACTCGCTTCGATACTCGCGCAGAAGTACCTATATAAGGCAATAATTCCGGCAGCGACAGGAGCAGTGGCAGGGGCTGAGTGTAAATGGGGGTAAGAGGTAAAGGATATGAAGTACTTACACATAACATTGAGGTAGTAGCCGATGGAGGAGTAGTCGGTGTCGAGCCAGGTGGCGCGGCAGCGGTACCAGCCGGCGTGCGAGCCGCGCAGCGCCGCCCAGCGCAGCGTGGCCGAGCCACGCGCGCTGTCGTCGCCCCCCTCCAGCGGGGGCGGGGAGCTGAGCGGAACACGAGACAAACATACAGGTGGGCGCCATACTACCAGTGGCGTGCCTTCCATTAAAGCCGAAAAGCCAGGCTTGCCTGATGGCAAGCCTGCCTTTATCGTATCTCGTATAAAAAAATACAAAGAAAGCACCTCTAAGAGCGAAGCCACGTATTGCGTCGTTGTCACGTTGTCGAACGTATTGCGTCGTCGCCGAGACGAAGCGGGGGGAGGTGATGCGGAGCGACAACGTAGTTAATTTTGAACTGGCAGAGAAAAAACGTGTGCGCAGCGCAACACAACGCAACGCAACGGAGTAGTGTGGCATGCAGTGCATCAAAATCTTGCGCTGCGACAACGCAACGCAACGGAGCAGTGTGACTTCACTCTTAGTAGATATTGAATTATTATCTCATAAGAATTCATCGGGTTTTTATTCATAAATCTGTCGGGCTTGCTCTAACTTTGAACCCTAGACACTCCACTGCACAGTAATCACGCTATTTATAGCCGTATTATCATCTCTCACACAATCAATTACTTCAATTTGATTACTTGACAAGACCCAGAGTGCATGTTGCTCGAGCCTCTGCCGGTTCACATTCGATGCGCTTCACGTATGCTTAATTCTAGTGCTTTAGTAATTTCATACTTTATACTGCTTTATAGACTTTACTGAACTGTGATATCTGTTTTCCTTCGCTTCTCTGATCACCTTCGTTCTACTCTTCAGAACCACTGTACCCATCTTGTGCTTTCTGTTGACTCTAATAAACTTTATTTCTTCTTTTTGCTAAGCTATGTATCCATAACTGATTTATATTTCCCTACTCTTATAGCCATCCATATTCATTCTCTAAACTTTCTACGTGTATCACATCACATTCCTTTGCATCCAACACCCACAATTTAGTGGGTGTCATTGGACAACAGATTTCCCGACTTCTTCTTGGCTACCAAAGATTCTTACACACTGCCTTTCACAACACTACTGGCTTCCATTCTTGCTTTTACTATCCTCATCTCACTTGTATGTTGTCGATTTTCATTCATATGGTTTGTAGCCCGACATTCAGATCCATGCAAGCAACACGAAACCATCCAAAATAACATTTACTAGAACTTACAATTGTACTTCAACAATACATGTTTATTCTCTCATGATATCAAATGGATTTAGGTCAAGCGGTCGAGTGATCGACCCTCTGCGGTCGGTTGTGTGCATTCGGGGGGTCTATGTGACCTTTGTCACAGTATACAGATTATGAACAGTACGGAAACTAATAACAAACCGTTCGAACGGCACACTCACACAGACGCGCTCATCTACGATACCCTAAGCGATAGGCGCGGTGCTCTCAGTCACGGCCTCACGGATGCCGTGTTTGAACGAGTGTCGAGTATTCGTGTAATACATTTATTTATTATTGAAAGGTAAGAATGATTTATTGTTGATATTGATTATGTACATACATGTTAGCAGCCGCCATCTTTGTTTTACAAATAAGTTCACATGAAATTCGTGAATTTATTTGTAAAACAAATATGGCGGCTTTTTTATTTGTTCGTGTAAATTATTTATTTCGTCATGGGTGTCGTTATAGTTTTCGTGGGTGCCAAAACAAAATAACAAAGGACAAAATGTAAATCCAAGATGGCGGCTATCATTTTTTTTAATTTATTTTTTTATTTTTCGTAGTTTTCGAGGGTGCTAAAGCCAATAGTGAGGTCAAAATGTAAATCCAAGATGGCGTCTCTAAAAATTTTAAAATTTTTAGTCATGGGTATCGTTTTCATAGTTTTCGTGGGTGCCAAAACCGATAGTGAGATCAAAATCTGAATCCAAGATGGCGGCTGGGAAATTTTTCATTTTTTTTTTGTCACGGGTGTCGTTTTCATAGTTTTCGAGGGTGCTAAAGCCGATAGTGGGGTCAAAATGTATATCCAAGATGGAAGCTGCGAATTTTTTAAATTTATTTGTCATGGGTGTCATTTTTGTAGTTATCGAGGGTGCTAAAGCCAATAGTGAGGTCAAAACGTAAATTCAAGATGGCGGCTTCAAAAATTTTTCATTTTTTTTGTCACGTCGAGGGAAGCCGCCATCTTGGATTTACATTTTGACCTCACTATTGACTTTAGCACCCTCGAAAACGACGAAAATGACACCCATGGCAAATAAATTAAAAAAAATGAAAGCTGCCATCTTGGATTTAAATTTTGACCAGGAGTGTAAGATAACAAGCCAAATTCTAACCTGAACGCGTGAAAAAAGTTTGTTACAATAAAACACATCAATTTTACAGACATCAAGAGTGACAACCTTAACGCTCCAATGGAGCGTAGGTAATTATTTCAACAAATAGGCCTAGTTTCCATACTGTTCATATCTTTATACTGTGCCTTTGTGCACTTACTAACACGAAAACATATTACAATCAACACACACAGGGCTGGGATATTGCTTTTCTTTAAACCTCATCTGACATTATACATTTTTAAAACCAGTAGTCAATACACGTAGGTATTGAAATACAAAAACATTCTCCCGAACCAACTTTAATTGACTCAGTATTCAAAACATTACAAACTTCACAACAACAAGAACAACAAAAAAGCAACTTTATTAAACAAACAAACAACGTAAACGGGCTTAAATAACTAACAAGTTACATCCGTATTCTGTATTATAACGTAACTAGAAGCGACCTTGTGGTACTCGCGCGAAGGTCGATACTAACAAAAGGGACCCCCGGGGCCCCGGGGCCCACGGCGAGGGATAAAGGGAACAGAGACACGCCGAATAAAAGTGGAGTGTCAGCGGCCGCCCTTTGTCTCGGATTGTTTAGTTCACTTACGACTACTTATAATCCGTCCGAGCGGCGCGACGCGGACGCGCTCGTTTCGTTCTCATTGTACATAAATTATGTCGGACAGTTTCGTCGGGGGTTCCATTATTTTGGAGTTTTTATTCTTTTCTGACACCATTTTATTTAAACAATATTAACGATCGTACTTTAACAGCAATTGAATTGTTAAATGTTGGAAATTGGACCCAATATAGCCCTGTGAGGGCTTTGAGCCGGCGCGAGAAAAATATACCTAGGAAGACTTGGACATGACATGCATTGCCTGAAGAATTCTTCGTTTCACAAGTCAATGAAAATACCAGACGGAGTCACCTGGAGATGAGTCCACCTTGATTCGTATTATGCCGTTCAATAAGATCAGAAGAGATCACGAGTTCTGCCTTGAGATCCAATCCAGTCTGTCCCTTTGCTGCTTTGCCCAACCGACGCTTCAAGACCCTTAACGTGTGGTCGCTTAGTTTATAAATGTTTCGCCCTGACTGAACGCCTTAAATTTACTTTAAGGCACCATAGGAAAGTTCAGCTAAGCAGCTCAGACCTCGCAAGTTGACCTGCGAGATGCCAATCCGGGTCAAAAGGGTCCTGTATGTCTATTCTGTTACAATCTTCCTCGCTGAACACCTTGGTGAAGTGAGTTGTCATCCGTCCGTCTGCTTTGTCAATTCCTAGCATCCGGACTCTGTTCACCTATACTCCATTTATGAAAAAAAGAGGCTCATAGAAGCAGGAATGCAAAACATTTTATTTCAAAGATACATTAAAACAATTTTAATTTAACTTATTTTAACATAATTTTGATAAATAGATAGTACTAAGATAGTACTAATTATGAGCGTATAATATTATAAACAGAATAAAAGTCTTTTAAAGATTAGGTAACAGTTAAAATTTGGTAGAATTAGAATAAAACGAATAACGTTCCGGGTATTGTTCATCCCTGCTTCTGTTAGGTTTTTAGCATTGGCTCTGTAATTTTAAATTGTTATTAAATATACAACTAAATGAAAGCCATATAATTTTAGAAGATAAATTATTAGAATAGTTACAAATACGCGTGGCAGCTATTTTAAAAATAGATTATAATAAATTCGGTGTCTATCGTAACTTTAGCATGTTTATTGTACTTTTGTTACAAAGTGTGCATTAAAAAGAACCTTTTTTTAACTTCTGTCTAATGCTATTGTAAATGGAGTATAGGTGTTCACTGAGGGAGATAGTACCAGCATAGCACTGCTGTTGTCTCTGCCTACTGCTAGTGTGGGCTGGAGCTGGTACCTGGTGGGGTTGGCGTCGTCGCGCAGCCACCAGGCGCGCGCGGGCGGGTTGGCGTCCACGTCACAGCGCAGCGCCGCCGCGCCGCCCGCTGACAGCGACACGCCGAACCCCGGCCAGCGGGAGATCACGAACGACGGCGGATCTAGGACCAGTACATCATCACACATCAATAAATGTAAATAAATAAATAAATAAATACAAGTTACACACAAATTTATTGCGAGCATATTTTGTTAAAGACAAGTTATCATCATCATGCCCACTGCTGGGCAAAGGTCTCCCCCCAGGGGGGTTCATTGGCCGATGCATGTTGGCGATAGCAGTAGGTGTTATGGTACTCAGAAGGACGCTGCTGTCCATCCTTTGGTTAGTATCCAAACGACACCCACGGGTAGAAATGGGGTGGTGCTATTCGCGGCTGGCACCACACGGCTTGTTCAAGTTATAGCGGATAATAATATTTATTTTTATCTTTGAACTTCTGAGTTTATCAGAAGAACACCCTTTGTCTTTTCACTTTCGTTTTGGTAATATTATTAGAACCTACTTGTATTTCTAATACTACTTACTACTTGTATTTTTTGTATGAGATTTCATTCCCACTGAATGTGAGTTGCATAAATTAACTAGTTAAGAATAATAATAATAATAATAATAATAACTTTATTTGCTTCAGAAAAGTACAACCAAATAATTAGGTATAAATTGTTACATTTGGTAGGTAGACATTACATAAGTAAACAAATACGTTCTTGCACTTAAATACTAACCAATAATGTGATATTATATTTCTCACCTTTCTAACGTCGTAAAAATATTGTTCTCTAACGTCACAAGATAATTATTTAGTACGTATGCAAGCACTACTCACTCACTAATTGTTAGTTACACTGATATTGTTATTTAGGTTGTAGTATTCAATTCAAACTGTCCTCCGTACTAGTCGAAACTGTATCACGGTAGGATAGTCTTCCTCTTACACCATTAACCAGTTCTAAAACAAATTGTATGTATTCCACTATTATTTCACAGTATAACAATTATGTATCAACGACTTTGTGTTCCAGCGTAAGGAGGTAGGTATCAGAACATTTTACATTATTAACGAACAGAAGTGATCACAATGCAGGTAGTGTTAAAAAATAATGTAGTATATGTAAAGTTTGTAGACAATCGTTAAAATTTTATCCTATAAGACTTAATTATTATTTATGTGGGAACTATCCTAAACATAGCTAATAGTTGCAGTCACAATTCATAAGTTTAGAATTTAATCATAAGTTAATGTTTGACCAAGTAATATGAGTGTGTGTGTGTATGTGTGAACGTGATATTTTGAATATGAGTTTAGACTTTTGTAAGGTGTGTTGTATGTTCGTGTGTGAGTATGAGTGTGTTTAGTTCAAGCTTTTCAATAGTTCTTCCGTTTTATCGTAGTTAAGTTGTTTTAAATATTCAATAAGAAGCTTCTTACAGGCAAATGAAGTCGTATTTCGTAGGTTGACGTATTTTGATATTTTATTATATAAGAATGGACTTAAATATTGCATAAATTTACAAGCAAATATGGTTTTGTAAGATGGGACTGCGTATACTATGTCATTTCTTCGCCTTCCTGTGTAATGGGGGGGGATATTGTGTTGATTTAGTGTTACACTTAATATGAATAACTGTCTCACTGTTAGTACAGGCAATTCACTGTATAGTAAATCGGTTGAGTGTCTATACCTCTTAAATGTCATAACTTTCAGAATAGCGCGCTGTGAGCGTTCTAGGGTAATCATTGTTGACTTAGATGAGCCTCCCCATGTGGAGATACAATATGTTAAAATTGACTGACAAAGTGCATAATAAAGTGTTATTAGTAATTTTTTGTTACAAAAGTGACGGATTTTTTTAAAGACATAAATCATTTTTCTGACTCTGGCTGTTGAGGTCATTATGTGCTCATTCCAATTTAGGTTTTGATCTACAATTAGTCCTAGATATTTAATTGACTGTGTTTTAGAAAGGGAGTAGCATGAGCAGATACTGGTCTGGCTGCATGTGTGATATTTAATATGAAAGGTATTTAATGGCGGTTGTGTCTTATTTCGGATGCTAAAGGTAATGTATTTTGTTTTTTGTGTATTTAAAGTTAATAAATTGTGGTCGAGCCATGTAGATACCAGAGAAAAACCCTCATTGGCTAATTTATATACTTCCTTCCAAGATTGTCCTTTAAATAGGAGAACTGTGTCGTCCGCAAAAGTAATTACTTGACCTTGGTTTAATTGCAGATTACACAAATCATTAATATATATTAGAAACAATACAGGCCCAAGGATACTTCCCTGGGGTACACCGTATAAATTCTTTTCAGGTTCACTCACATAATCACTCACTTTTACGGTCTGTTCCCTGTCAGTTAGGTAGTCTTTTAGCAATTTGAGGGTAATTCCGCGAACCCCGACTAATTCTAACTTCCTGAGAAGAATGGGAATAGAAACAGTATCAAAGGCCTTGGCTAGGTCGAGAAAGATGCCAATAGTTTTTTCTCCCTTGTCTAGGCTATCAACTATAAAAGAAGTAAGCTTCTGCGTAGCATTTGCAGTTGATTTTTGTGCTCTGAAACCGTATTGATTCTCAGAGAGAATATTGTATTTTTGTAAATAATTCCTTAGCCGAGACTCTATGATACGTTCCAAAACTTTTGACAGTGACGGTAGCAGGGAAATTGGCCTATAATTGGCGACATTGTCTTTGTTCCCACCTTTATGTATAGGTACAATTATTGATTTTTTAAGTGCTGACGGGAATATACCTTTTTCAAGGCATAGGTTACAGATCCTAGCGATTGGTGGCGCAAGAGCTTCTAAACTCATTTTGAGTAATGCCGTAGGTATTCCATCCCAACCGGTAGAGTTAGAGTTTTTAAGCCCTATAATAACGCGTTTTACCTCAGTTTCGTCAGTAGGTAAGAGAACAAAGGAGTTTGGTGTAGATTTTGTTTTACTTGCTATTTTTGCTAGGTCTTGTTCATTTAACTGTGTTCGCGATTTGATATTATCAGCCAATTGGCATCCCACGCCTGTGAAGTATTCATTGACATAATTTAATGAATCATTTATATTTGTTTTTATCTCTAAAAGGTCAGTATTTTTGTTAGGATTTGCATTTAGATAACACACATCTTTTATGAGGGACCATTGCTTTTCAGGGTTATTTTTGTTGAGATCTATTTCCGATTTTAAATAATTATTCTTAAGTTTCTTAAGTATCTCGCTGCACGTATTCCGATACCTAGTATACGTAATTTTGAGGATACCATTGTCAGGTTCTTTTTTCAGCCTTAGGTGAAGCCGATCCCGATTTCGCATACAGCGGCAAATTCCCGGAGTTATCCAAGGCTTAATGTTTCTTTTCCTGCGAGAAAGTTTTTGTACCACTGTGTTGTTTTCTATAGCGAGAACAATTTTTTTTAAGAATGAGTCAGTTATTCTGTTCGGATCGTTGCCTGATACTACATCTTGCCAGTTTGTTTCTTTAAGGTGCTTGACAATAGCCTGATAATAAATTTTCTTAATTGTTTGATTATTATTTTTATTGGTGGAACATATTTTATTCGAAACACATATCATGACGCTGATGAAGAGATGCCATCATGTTTCACATTTTTTGTATAGACATTTTCGTAAAATTCTACTTCCATCTATGAATTACCCAAACTATATCCCAAACAGATGGAACAGACAAAGCAATGAGGAAGCCATCGTGTAATAAACAGAAATACGCAGAAATGATGGCTCATCACGGAGCCGTTCGGTGCGGTTACGTTCATGTTCTCCCGTGGGAGCGATCTGAGCGGCCTGAGCGATGTGAGCGAAGCGGAGCGGAGAACGGCCTCGCTTAACAATGTATTTGCACATCACAACCCGCATAGTTAAACTCGCTAATATTTGAGTAGTATCAACTTGAACAGCATTTGCATAGATTTTCATATTGAGAGCCAACTTTCGGATTGATATTGAATATAATCGTGTTGTGTTGTGTTCATTGGCTTTCCACCAATGTACACAATCACTATATTAATGTTGCTAAAGCTGAAATGTGTGACTGTGTTATAATCACAATTAAATAGCGAGTGGGTATTACGTAGATACTACTTTAGTTTGCAACATCAGATACAACATAGTTAATTGGGCCATGTTCTACTAAAACGAACAAATCTACATCAAAATGTATCCCATTTTTTCCAAGTGAAATGATTAATTACAGATATTTAACGTAAAATTAATATCTATTCTAAGCTTAAGTTTCGAATGTAATGTGACCTGGTTTTGCTGGATAGATAGTATATTTGAAATATTAAATTAGTTTGTCGTAAGTAATTAATTTAAGTATCTGGAGATTGTTGGTTGATAAAGCTAAACTGTATTAATCATATTAAAACACTAATGCAGTTGCAGTTGTAAACAAGTTATTAAAAATAACACACATTATATAGTTAACAATAACCTCAATACCGTCACCGACGTCGAATTATCAATTAAATGCTATACAATTTGCCAAACAGTCCGTTAAGCGGACGGCGTAGGACAAGGAGGTGTTATAGTGGTACAATGAGCACTCACATGTGACGTGTATCTCCAGCTTGGCGGCGGTGACGTGCGCGGGCGGCGAGGGTGGCGAGGCGGGCGCGGGGGGTGCGGGGGGTGTCGCGGGGTGCGCGGGGGTGCGCTGTCGCGCGTCGCACTGCAGCGTGGCGTTGTGCAGCTCGCGCGCCGCCGTCACCACCGCGTGCGACACCGACACGCCTTCTACACACACACACACAGATTCAAGATTCAACATCGATATCTATCTATGTTCTATGTTACGGGGGTTTGGTTTCCCCACTTAGTCCTTTAAATATAGATCATTGTACGTGATTGGCGGCCGTAACTCCAACCAGCCCACCTCCCTCCGGAAGCAGATCAGTCTTCAAAGTCTCCTCAGGGCGTCCGCAAGGGAGCTTGGTGTTCCAAGGGTTTTCCTGCGGATCTGGGTGACGTAAGTGCACTCAAGGAGTACATGCGCCACCGTTTCCTCCGCCTCCATGCAGGCTCTACACAGAGGACTGTCAGTGATACCTAAGGTGTGAAAATGTTTGTTCAGTGAGCAGTGTCTGGTGATGGTCCCCGCCACCAGTCGCAAGCTATCTCTGTCCAGGTGCAGAAGGCGCTTGGTCAGCTTTGTATCCAGGGATGGCATAGCCTCCTTGGATTGCCTGCGCCCTGGTGTCGAGGTCCACAATATCTCCGCTTGTGCCTGTAAGTAGTCTTACATCGACATGTTTATCGTCATCAAGTCTGGAGCGCTCCTCACGTCATAAAATAACTCAATCTTCGGCTACTCAAATCCAGCTAGTACAGACAGCGTCATCAACTGTAAGCACTTGATAACGCTGTCTGTACCAGCCTCCCTGAAAATCTTGGCGAGTGCACGCAGGCCATGGAGGTACTTCATGCTATAGATAGACGTTTCACAAGGCAAGTGCTCCGACTGCCCAAACAACGGCGGGCCATGGATCTTTTAATAAACATCTCTTTGTCTTAGGAGTTACAAACAGTCCACTGTGCAGAGCCTGCATGGGGGCAGACGAAACAGCAGCCCATGTGCTTCTGAACTGCCTAGAGGTGGCTTTATACAGGGAAAAGTACTTTGACAACCCAGGTAACCTGCGAGAGATCAGAAGCAGTAATGTCAAGGCGTTGCTGGCTATTCTTGAGGAGCTGGGGTAGATAGAATGATTGACTTCCCACCTGCAAAATACGCGCTGAGATGTGCAGTTGCGGACACCAGCCCGTTATACCATACCAAACCAGCAACCCTGAGGAAGTGGTCTCTGCGCCAAGCTTGAAGGTCACTACGTTTGCCAATTCGTCTCGAAGAACACAACATTCATATTCATACATCCAGAATTTAGTTGAATGATCCTAAATGTCATTCTTTTATCTACAGCAAAAGGAACGATGAAGTAACTGACGCAGCCCACTTTAATCTTGAGATTGCAACATCAAAATGAATGACGTGTGCAATGTTTCGACTTACCGATGGAGTAGTTGGTGTGATGTATCCTAAGGTAGGGTCTGTGGTCCAGCGCCGGCTCCAGCGCTAGCAGCCGCCATGACAGCTCAGGGGGAGGAACGCCGCCTGCACACACTCACTATGTTACAGCACCCAACAGATCATAAAGCATTTTGAGTTATCCTTCAAAGAGTGTCGAGTCTGACACTCGAACTCGCGTGACAGACAGGCAGACAGACTATTTGTTTAACTTAATCATCATCAGCCGAAAGACGTCCACTGTTGAACATAGGCCTCCTTCATAGAACGCTACAACTCGCGGCAACCGCTTGCATCCACTGGTTACTCGCGACCTTGAAGATGTCGTCGGTCCATCTGGTGGGAGGCCTACCAACGCTGTGTTTTCCGGTTTGTAGTCGCCACTCGAGAACCTTTCTACCCCATCGGTTATCCGTTCTTCGAGCGATGTGGCCAACCCATTTGCGTGCATGCGTTTAACTTAATGTGTCATGTGATATCCGGGTATGTCTGATTTTTTCTGAACAAAGTTTGCACTGCAGCTGTTGTTGTTGCAGTCATAAAGAAGCAGCTAAGTTTGAATACAGTAAACAACAACATATACCCGGTGGGATGTCCGGGGTCCCGGTGGGGTGTCCGGGCTAGAATAACTCCGAGAGGTGTTATTGTAGCCCGGACACCATTTCATCCCAAGGGTGTCGTAGAAGGCGACTAAGGGAACAATCCGTAAACTCAAACTCAAAATCATTTATTTCAATTAAACCATTTACAGGTACCTACTTTTGAATTGTCAGAGTCAGTCAGTCAGAAAGTTGAAGCTAGTTGCTCGTTCCAAACAGTAGGTTTCTATGGAGAAGAACGAACAAGAAACTCCATAAACACTCTTTTAAAGTCAGTTATATTTTACAAATTTAGGTTACATCATTCATGTTGAATCTAAGGGTACAATGTGAGAACAATGAAAGTAAGTTGGCCAATGTTCAACAGTAGACGTCTTTCGGCTGATCATGATGATAATGAAACAACAATATATTTTATGCTAAGGACTGGTGTCCTTAGCCATCTCATCTGATGGTTCAGATGAGATGGCAGCAGTAGACAGTTCCGCGCTTACCTTCAGCGACGCAGCGCACTTCCAGCTCAGTCTTGTCGCGCACGGGCACCCACGTGTTGCCTGCGTCCAGGCGCCGCCCGTCCACCGCCAGGTACACAGATCGCACCGGCTCTGAGGACACGTTACTGCTTTTATTGATGATCTCAAAATCGATAAATCTACTCGTACAAATTCTTTACTTTCTGTTGCCTTTTCAAAGTCATAACGTCATCTAGTACGTTGTATTAGGCTTGAGAGTCCTGTCAAATGTTATCGGTGACATTTGACTTCAGTTACAAAGTTTAGCTCACATTCAATACATTCTCACAGCATGAGCGTGCGTGCGTGAGCATCATGGCGCGATGCGGCGTCCACACGATGCAGCGATGTGAACACCGCTGGAGACGTCACGACACCTCAGCAGCCTCAGCCTTAGACCTCGTCCAGATGGAACGAATTCGCTACGAACTACCACGTGATTTTAAGGTTAACCCTATGAGTATTGCCTCTAGATTATGTACAGAGCTTCTTACCAAAGAGTAATGCATTACAAAACGCAGCAAGTTCGCGCGTGTATGTGGACAAGCCCTTAGTCATATTAGATATTTAAAAACACATAACTATTTCCGTTGAAAACTGGTGAGTAACATTCAAAAGTAATATCTGCTAGCCAACAAAATGCTCACCATATATTAGCAACTTGGTCGGCTTCCCGGACACAGTCTTCCCGTTGTGGTCGGCATACGTGCACCTCCAGGCGGCCGCGTCTCCCCGCGTGGCGCGCCCCACCACGATGGCGGCTCCGTCGCGCCACACCCCCTCCCCGCCGGCGGGGGCGCCCCCCCCGCGCGCGCTCGTCAGCTCCCCGTCCTTGTACCAGCGCACGTCGCTGGAGTTGCTGACGTCACACTCGATGCGCGCGCGTGCGTGGGCTTCTACCAGCAACTCACGGTCGTATTTTGGGGCCTACAGGAAATAAAAACGATTACCTTAAAGAGGATGGGCAGCAGCGTTCTTCTGAGTACCATAACACCAACTGCGATTGCCAAAATGTATCGGCTAAACATGGCGATTACGACTGAACCCCCCCTTGGGGAAGACATATGCTCAGCAGTGGGCGTCTAAAGGTTAATATGATGATGATGATGAATAGCGAAGTTTCAGATCAATCCAGTGTGGTGCATGGCAGCCGAATTCTGGTAAATCAACGTCGGCTGTTTCTATCCGATGTCGATTGACAGTGTAATACTGATCAGAACATGTAGTCGAAACGAATCGTTTCCAAATATCAATTGATGGATGTGGATAGAATAAAGAATCAAGCATGATGTGAGGCAGTCTATGTAGATAGTTGCACTTGTACCTTTGGATAGATCAGAGTTGAAGGATGTTCTGTACTTACGTACTAAATAATAACGGACACTACACCATATTACAGTATGTCAATTTCCGGCTAATATCTCGGATTCCCCACGCTAACAAGGTCCTTCTTTACTTACCGAATACGCAGCTAGAGGCATACATGGGCGGGAGGAAAAGGAACACGCGAACAGATTTTCAACTTCAGACAAAATCATAAAGAAAGCGCGTGAGTTCAATGACCCGCTTTGTGAACTTTCGTTAAGCTTATGAGACAGGTGGTAGAAGCAAGGGAAATACTATTAATAATGGGTTTACCATGTAATCTAGTTTGTCTTATTAAGATACTTACGAAGACGGTATAGCTGCTGTTCTTTTTTATTTAATATCTATATTAAATAAATAATGCGATGTTTTAGAAAACTGGGGCAAAAGTGTTTCTATTGGAGGTCAGTTGATATCTTACCGGAGAGAATGCGCTTCTTCTGGAAACAACCACTTTCGATTTTGGCCTCGCTATACACCGCGACAAAACAAAAAAGATGGTAGTAGATCGTTAGCCTGACAATCGACCTGACTGACGTGGAATTGCTATTTATCCACAATCACAAATACTGGAAGTTGTGAAGAAGAGATCAAACGACGTGTGTCGTGACACGATCAGACGAGAATACAGAAATCAGTTATTTTACAATTAATGTGGGTACAAAATAAGATGAAAACAATAAAAGCAGTTCCAACACACACTACTTTACGGCATGTAAAAGTTAAAAATGAGCACACGAAGATATGGAAAGATCGCCTCACACCAAGGTTCTCTCAATGAGATGCCTAATATTCCCTATTTTCCTGTTCGGAGCTAAAACATGGATGATCAATCAAAACATCGTAAAAAGATTGACACCCTTGAGATGACCACATCTCAAGGGTGTCAATCTTCACCAGCTGGAGGCGCTTGCGGAGGATAAAATAGACTGCTCACAGCACTAACCTTTCTAACTTGAAAGAGTTTTGCGTTAAACAAAGACGCTGCAAGTGCGAATCAATATGTTTGGATATATCGTCTGCAAATAGTGTAAGGTCAACGTTCTCGCGGCCGATTACTCATGAAATGGACAAACTTCATTAAATTGACTTCGTAGTGTTCACTTACTGAGTGTACACTCAGTGCCGCGCAAATAGAGAGATATGGAGAAGTCTCATCGGCAGTGCACAATCCTGTCAAGTTAATTAACTTTAATTTTGTTCACAAATTTTTCTATCGATTTTTGTTTGAGATACGCTCCATTTTCTTCTACTGAACAGTATTCAAATTACTCTCAGGCTAGAGATCTCAAACTAAGAAGGAACTACGAGCGGCAGCCTGACAAACAACAGTCAAGCTTCTAATAGAAAACGGAAATTGTTTGTACTTCAAACAATAAGAGCTCCCGCGACATTCGTTCATGTCAATACATTAATACTGAGAGGGAACGAGCGCTCTCTCTCTGTGTGCACTACCGACTGTATAATGAAGCTACTTCATCTAATATACATGTTGTTATAACATTGTGTTATACATAACACAATGTAATCAGGGTTCCGTACCCGAACGATGAAAACGGGACCCTATTAAACTTACCTTGCTGCTGTGTCCGTCACAACGCTTTATCTGTTTAACCGGTCTAAGTAGGTTGAATGATGCGTATTACTAAGACTTGTATAGTGACAAATAATAAAGACAAGGTAATAAATAATGTTGCTGGTATGGAACCTTCGTACGCGAATCTAATTTGCACTTGCCGGGTTTCGTTATGTAACGTGTCGATTGCTAAAAGTTGAAAATGAATAAATTAAAATCGATAAATTAATCGAACCCAAATATTTTACTAAATACTGTGTGTTGAAAACACTCTTAGATCAAAAAGTTAACTGAACGGCAAAACATTTACAAGAAACATAAATCCAGTAAAATTTAATTTACGAAAGAAAAACAAGTGAATTCGTAAGGAAAACAACTGTAACAAATAACAAGATTAAAATTAAAACGATAACAAATAGTAAACAGCTGAGAGCGACAATCGGCGCGGATGTAAATCAGGCGCTTGGTACACGCAGCCTCCCGGAGAGGAGAGATTCACGCTAATTACGTTACAACTCCTGCTAATGAAGTCCAGCCGACGGGAGGAACAAATAAGAAAAATAACAAGCTTACACATAACGACACGAATTTATGAACTAAAGAAGGAAATAAAGGAAACTCGGCACGTCTCGCTTAACCTGCTAGCTGTAAACAATTGGGTACATCGCATGTGGTGTTAGACTCCCCCCCCGGACGTCTAAGAGGGAAGGGAAGTGAGCTGTCATCCAATTGTAGTGCTCTCTTCGGCAGACCATACTCGGACTGCTCGAGCAGTTAAACATTGATGAACATACACGGACCGCTCAAGCAGTCATTATAATCAACCACTTGAAGCTGCCATTGTTAACTGCTGAACAAGCAAAACAAAAAGCGTGCCCCGGGAGGCGTGCGTGACGTGGAATGAAGAGCGCGGGTGGAGAGACTGCTCGAGAGAAGTCGTCAGCTCGAGCAGCCAGTGTATGCCTGGCAACTGTTTGAGTGCACGCTGAAATATCACTGCGCTGCTGACCGCCCGAAGCAGTTGCGACTGCTCGAGCGGTTCCGTTAGAAAACTTTAGTTCACTATGCAGTCGCAGCTTGAAACAGTCGATACCGATTGCTTCTAGCAGTCCGTGTATGGCCGGCCTTTATCCCTAGAATTGGGACAGATGACAGCTCACTTCACCTAGGTGTTCACCGGTGAGATTGTAACAGAATAGACATACTGGTGACTACTGAGAGATGGAACAACAAGACATGCATGTCGTACGTACCTGGTGCGCGGGGTGTGGTTGTGTCGAGGCGCGGATGATACTACATATGTTGCATGTCGTGTACCTGGTGCGCGGGGTGTGGTTGTGTCGAGGCGCGGATGATACTACATATGTTGCATGTCGTGTACCTGGTGCGCGGGGTGTGGTTGTGTCGAGGCGCGGATGATACTACATATGTTGCATGTCGTGTACCTGGTGCGCGGGGTGTGGTTGTGTCGAGGCGCGGATGATACTACATATGTTGCATGTCGTGTACCTGGTGCGCGGGGTGTGGTTGTGTCGAGGCGCGGATGATACTACATATGTTGCATGTCGTGTACCTGGTGCGCGGGGTGTGGTTGTGTCGAGGCGCGGATGATACTACATATGTTGCATGTCGTGTACCTGGTGCGCGGGGTGTGGTTGTGTCGAGGCGCGGATGATACTACATATGTTGCATGTCGTGTACCTGGTGCGCGGGGTGTGGTTGTGTCGAGGCGCGGATGATACTACATATGTTGCATGTCGTGTACCTGGTGCGCGGGGTGTGGTTGTGTCGAGGCGCGGATGATACTACATATGTTGCATGTCGTGTACCTGGTGCGCGGGGTGTGGTTGTGTCGAGGCGCGGATGATACTACATATGTTGCATGTCGTGTACCTGGTGCGCGGGGTGTGGTTGTGTCGAGGCGCGTATGATACTACATATGTTGCATGTCGTGTACCTGGTGCGCGGGGTGTGGTTGTGTCGAGGCGCGGATGATACTACATATGTTGCATGTCGTGTACCTGGTGCGCGGGGTGTGGTTGTGTCGAGGCGCGGATGATACTACATATGTTGCATGTCGTGTACCTGGTGCGCGGGGTGTGGTTGTGTCGAGGCGCGGATGATACTACATATGTTGCATGTCGTGTACCTGGTGCGCGGGGTGTGGTTGTGTCGAGGCGCGGATGATACTACATATGTTGCATGTCGTGTACCTGGTGCGCGGGGTGTGGTTGTGTCGAGGCGCGGATGATACTACATATGTTGCATGTCGTGTACCTGGTGCGCGGGGTGTGGTTGTGTCGAGGCGCGGATGATACTACATATGTTGCATGTCGTGTACCTGGTGCGCGGGGTGTGGTTGCGGCTGGTCGCGCTGCGGCTTGCGCGGCTGCTGCGCCTGCGCGGGGCGGATCACGAAGGTGTCGAGGCGCGAGGAGGCGCGCGGGCCGGGCGCGGCGCCCGCGTCTCCGATGGCGTCCCGCACCGCGCCGCGGATGTTCAGGATCGTGTCGCCGGTCTTCACGCGCCGCTCCGACACGCTCGGCTAGACAAAACCAATTTTAGACTTTAATAAACCAATAAAGCAATAAGCCAATAAGTGGCAGTGGGCTGGTCACGTCTGTCGCAGGACCGACGGCTGATGGAGCAAACTTGTCCTAGAGTGGAGACCGCGAATCGGTAGACGCAGCGTGGGACGCCCTCCAGCCCGATGGACCGATGACCTGAAGAAGGTAGCCGGTGGAGGCTGGACGCGGAAGGCAGAGGACCGGGAAAAATGGCGCGCCATGGAGGAGGTTTATGTCCAACAGTGGACCAAACTAAGCTGAAGTGATGAAGCCAATAAATTTAATGAATAAAATTAGGTAGGTTACTAACAAGTACAACACAAACTTGTTATGAAATGATGTGTGGCGTGCGTGTGATGCGTAGTGCGTGGTGTGGTGCGATGTGAGATGAGGTGTTTGGTGTGGTGTGTCTGGTGTTTGAGGTAATTGCGTATTATGTGATGAGTTTTGGCTACACACCGTATTCCAAATTACATCAGATATTGTAGAAAGACATTTTACTGAACTACTTCATTTAGGCGAAAATGAAACTTTCTTCTAAGAGACTTTTTATTTGCATGGTACATATTGAACTTAAGAATACATTGAACTATTTAACTCACTTTAGGCGCTCTCTCATGGTCCTGTCCACTGCTGCGCTTGGTCCTCACATCGTGCGCTTGTCCGTCGGTCGCGTGTTCAGTCTCTGCGTCGGTGGTGGTCGCGTCTGTCGTGTCGGTGGCATGCGTCGCGTCGGTCGTGTCGGTCGCGTCGTCGCTCAGCACGGGGTACAGCTTGGCGTCTCGCACGGCGTCGGCGGCGTCAGCGGGGGCGGGTGTGGGCGCGGGGGGGGTGCGCTCCGAGCTCGACCACGCCGCGCGGGACAGGGGGAAGCCTGCACGCACACATGCATCAACATTAACATAATAAACATCGCCACGTTGTATGTGTTCCCCGGAACGGTAGGCAGAGGTGTATATGTATACCTAATAGGTATTACACGTTTATTTAGTTTCGTTGGTGGTCCTAACAGGGGGTAAACCACTTTTCATCACACCGGCACATAGCTGCGAGATGCTTCTGAGAAAATTCTAATGGGAAACCCCAGTAACACTTTTCACCGACTTGGGAATCGAACTCAGAACTACGTGATCAGCAGTCACGTTTGCGACCAATAGATAAACGAGGCACAAGTTACGTCACAATCATAATAATAATAATATTGTTTTCTATATACCTAATATGTTGTAATGAGGACGATATACTAACATAAATGTAATGTTACCTAATGGATTCTAACTGTAATCCCTCTTAAACGAGTTACACCAGATTAGGCAATATTTAAGTACATTACTCCTAACACTAAGTTTATGATCCTAGTATCATTATAAATTCAGCTTTCAAGATAATTATTACGACTCAGAAACACGACGGAACTTTGCGTGGCTTTTAAACTTAATTAACTAAATGTTATCAGACCGATAATTACTGGATTACATTACTGTTTCAACATATGACATAGTGACATCCCCAGTCACGTCCTGACAAGTGAACCGAATGAACATAAAGCTTTCACGAATTATATAAACAACTCATAAATATTTCAGTAAAAACATGTTATTTTGACAACTTAACACTGCAACCCTAGTCTCTAAAACGCGACATGATCTTCAACATGGCATGAGCATAACTCCGCTTAGTGACGCCACAGATGTGGCACGAGCATGTCTCTGCTTAGTGACGCCACAGATGTGGCATGGGCATGTCTCTGCTTAGTGACGTCACAGATGTGGCATGGGCATGTCTCTGCTCAGTGACGCCAAAGATATTGCATTAGCACGACTCCGGTTACTGACGCCACTGATGCGGCATGGGCATGTCTCTGCTTAGTGACGCCACAGATATTGCACGAGCACGACTCTGGTTAGTGACGCCACTGATGCGGCACGGGCATGTCTCCTCTTAGTGACGCCACAGATGTGGCACGAGCACGACTCCACTTGGTGACGCCACAGATGTGGCACGAGCATGACTTCGCTTAGTGACGCCCCAAATGTGGTATGACTACGCTTAGCTGGGCCTATTCCTCGCCCTCTCGATGAATAATCTGCTCGAGATAATAACATTATCAAGAATTTTAAGTATAAAAGTTAACTATAAAGGGAAAGTTGCTACAACTTTACCTTCACTGTCTTAAGCGGCAAAGTTATTGCGTTGCGTTACGTTAAAGAGTAATAAACATCTCTCAGTGAGCGATGTGACCGCGTTTATAACGGACATTACGTGCACTCTTTATATGACTACTGTAACACTACAGTGTATAATAGTGACTTATAACACACAACGATTTATGACTATCTATTGTGCGACTAGTCCTTGCAGTACTAAGCCAAAATGTAGCTTCCGTGCTTTCCTATTAAGTGATGTTTATACTTGCCATACTAAAAACGTATAAGAACAAAATCTCTTCGTAACCTAACCGTAACTAGACCTGTTAAAAGTCTAAGTAAATAATGGATATCGGTTTAAGTTTTTAAGACAATAAGCCTATTTCAAGGCGTGGGCGGACCTTTAAAACCCAAGTTCCAATTAGTTCTACGTAAGACTAATTGTATAAGACTTACTAATAGAACGTACAGTTACAAGTCTTACTTTAAAGTTGGTTGTTTATGAGACTGATACAACTCCATTGTCAGAGAGGACCGCCGCGCGCCGGCTTGTAGTCACAGAGGGGTCGATATGTATAACGAACTATCTGCCGATATTAATGAATGGCATTAATCCGGAGCGAGCGTCCTACACGCGGCCGTCACATGGCGGTCACACGTCGGTCACACGTCGGGCAGACGTCGGTCACACGCGTGCAGCGATAGGGTTAATAGTGTCAACATAGTTTGCTAATTTAAAAAGTTTGTCCGCACACGTGATTGTGTGCGCGGAGCGTGTGATCATAATGTGTTTAGTTACCAACTATGCATTGGGAACGTGTTCGACAGTACATCATTACCGACTCGTAAACTTTACGGTGGTGGCCACGGTCGCCGTGTGGTGCCGGTCGCGAATAGCACCACCTCATTTCCACCCGTGGGTGTCGTAGAAGGCTACGGATGGATATTGACCTGAGGATGGGCAGCAGCGTCCTTCTGAGTACCATAACACCTACTGCGATCGCCAACATGCATCGGCCAAGTATGGCCGTCAAGCCGCCAAGTAGGCGTCTAAAGGTTGACATGATGATGCAACTTTACGGCCACCACCACCTCCCAACTGTACGCAACACTGAAACATTCACCGTTTACAACTGTGCGTCACTGACTCGATACCGTTTATATTTTGATATGGAATTATTATTTATTTTAACATACAATAAGAAACAAAGATTGTTCGTAGAGTAGGTAATAAGGTCCACTCTTGAACTCCGCAACAAACACTGCTTCCCCGGAGCCGCTGGCAGTTGCTCAAAATAAGACTTAGGTTATAATAACCAGTGTCGTTACAATTACAATATTTAAAGTATTCTTAGAAACCACTGAATGTACTATACATTTATGTAGCCCGTACTGTCCCACTGCAGACCAAAGACCTCCCTTCATTCCTTCCATCGATCTGGACTTTTCGCTACGTCTTGCCAATCCTTAATGAAGCAAGCAAGTGATCCCACCTTCTATTTCGTGGTCTACCGCGGCCCCGTCTCGCCATTTCAGGGCACTAATTTTGGGATGTACGGGCCCATAGGTCGTTAAGCAGGCGGCAGACATGTCCAGTCCAATCCCATTTAAGCTGGGCAGCCTTTTGAGCCACGTCAACGATCTGTGTTTTGCAGCGCAGTATGGTGTTTCGAACGCGGTCGGTTAATTTAACACTAACTGAATGTATTCAACCATGAACCACTGAATGTGTTGAAATTAAATTAAAACAAAAACGAGTCATTATTCAGAACAAGGCCACAACACGAGGAAGTAGGGGATCCGCTGCTATTCGGTGCTATCATTTTCATTTGAAACCATTTTTAAAATTAAACAATTTATAAGATACTTATATAGATTGTTATACATACATAGGTATGAAGTAAAAAGTCATATTATAAGAAAATTTATGACAAACAGTGTTTTACAACGGGACAATAATTAATTCTAGGGACAGACTTTAAAACTGTATTTTGGAACATAATACATATTAGGTACTTAAACTATTGTTTTCTTTAGATGCTTCCAAACCCAGTCTCCAAATGAACAAGCGACGCTTCTCTACTTCTCCTCAAACATCGATATTTTGTTATTTTAATGTTTTCAACACCACTCAGAAGGTAGTATCGTAATTGTTCTGCGGCGGCTAATGTTGTTACAAATGTTTTAATGAACAAACTGTTACAAACAGACGCTCGTCCGTCAGCCGCGCGTCCCGCGGGGCTCGTCTCGCCGTGTTTACACGCCACGCGCCACAGAGACACATACAGAAGGTACACTACATCACATCACACATGTAAACCGCAGATTAGACACATGTGTACAGAACACCCACATTACGCCATTATTATGTACGGACAGAAAATTGAATGCGTGATTGGTAACCATTTCTTGACGCTGTCTGTACATGTAAAAGGACAAGCTCTGAGACTAGATCGGGCTTGTTAATGGGAATTTGGTAACAAAACACGAGAATTACTCTACACTACAATCCTCCCTGTTTTAGATACGTCACGAAGCACTGACAACAATCGTATTCTATAAGCTCGCATACGCACACAGTCAACACGTCGATCAGCCGCCGCTCCCCGCTACTACGTAGTACAGTTAACAGCAGTACAAGTACCTCCTCACAACCTGTTGTTAGTGTGATTGCCGCCGTGATTCAGCGCCGCGAGTGTGTCGGTAAAAGCGAGGATACTGTACATCCTCGTATTCGCACTGTGTCGAATCAACGATGTGGAATGTGATTTACGCTGAAGAAATACGAGTGTTCCTTAGACCACACGATTGAAGTAAAACTTCTTTAACTACATCTATATGTATGTATGTATCCGTTTGTATGTAACTGGCTATGAGAGAAAGAGAGAAAGAAAATTTGTGCCCCTACAGTAATATACGAAACGTAACTCTCTCTCTTTCTATCTTCACTAACTTATATCTCCCTCTCAACTTCTGTTCGCCTCGCCCGATCACACTTTTCCTAACGCTCTGGTCACGCATTCACCAGCTTACGCCCCAAGTCAAGCGTGCGTAAAAAAGTTTTACTTCAAAAAGTATGACATGTATATAAGAATAACGTACAAAAAGATACACGTGACACGAGCTGACATCACCCGTGAGAACGCTTCACGTGTGCGTCTGTACAGTGAGTGCGCTAACGAGCGACACTTGGCGACCAGTCGACCTCGTCGCGCCCCCCTCCCCCCCCCCCCCCGCCCCCTCCGCCCCTCCGCCCCGCAGTGAGCAGTCCCCGCGAGTGCCAGAGGGCCGAGCACTGAGTGCGGCGACGTTCATTACTCTTCATCAGACCCGAGAGGGAGCTTAAACGATTACACGACGGAAAACCGCGATGTGTTTTTGAAGGAAGGTCACAGTGAACCTCAGACGACGCTCAGTGTGCGCTCACTAACACGTTTGTTTCGCTCATCGGAGCATGGATCGAGTTGTGGTAGTCTCTTACATCCGACTCATCATCATTTCAGCCGAAAGACGTCCACTGCTGGGCATAGGCCTCCCCCGCGTGTCGCTACATTGACCGGTCCCGTGCGACTCGCATCCAGCGGATCCCCGCAACCTTTACCAGGTCATCGGTCCACCTAGTGGGAGGACTTCCAACGCAACGTCTTCCGGTTCGCGGTCGCCACTCTAGAATTTTTCGGCCCCATCGGCCATCCGTTCTGCGAGCAACATCCACGTTTATCCGATTAGATACTTTACTCAAACACAACTTATGCTTGATGCTCCGTACGTGTGTTGCAGCGAGATAAGAGAAATATTCGAGAATGTGTATATAAGGTGTAGTCATCAGGAGACAGTCCTTGATTGTAAGAGCACACGGATGCTCAACACAACACAACACACACGCAGCTGGAACGCACGTTCGACTGTGTGTTTCAATCTATTCCTTTGTATGTGTTGGCAGTCGCTACAACAGAACATGGAACGAATGAAGCGAACAAATAGAGGAGCGACACTAGAACTGATTGATTGTTTGTTCCGCACATAACACGTACACATGTAAACGTTGCGATGTTGCGTCGATCATCCCTTTAATACTAGAACATAACTAAAACCTAAACTGCCGAAATCCATAGACAATTATTATAATTGATGAACCATTTTTTTTCGAGAATGTGATTGATATGCAAACTAAAACCATAAATAGAATTCCACAGCCACATTAAAGTTATGCACAATTAAATACACGACAAAGCGCAGAACGCGTAGCAAAGTGGCTGGAGCCTACGGCGTAGCTGCTACGTCGTAGTAGCTACGCCGTAGGCTCTAGCTCAGCCGCAGCTCGGCAAAGCTACTACGACGTAGCAGCTACGCCGTAGCTAGCATAGTGTAACTTACTGCAATTATAGAGTTGTAGATCGATCCACTCGTTAGCTTTCGTTCCGTCGATGTTGATTGTTCCAAATAAAAACACGATTTAACATTACAAATAAGAGCCATGAGCGTCATCAACTTTTTATTCGTAAAGGCAAATGTTACTTCAAACATTCAACCACAGTCAAGGCTAAATGTTTACCTGCATATGTACTACCAGATGTGTGTCACTATCACCAATTTGATCAGTTGGCAGTTCTCGCCGTTAGGGGGCGGGTGATGTCTCCTTCACTTGGTGACGTAACTCCGCGGTTCGTGGAATAAACAACTCCCCTCAACAATCACGTAACGACGTCAAACAAGCTCATTTGTTTGATTGCTCTTCACTAACTTATGTGTTTGATGTCACTACATTACAAACGTACGACGGATTTCTTGAACTGACTTTTATAATTAAGTGCTTCGTTACAAGAGCAAGCGTCCTGTAAACTTTTTTTTTTATTGGGATACACCCGCCTCACTTTTCCACTTTCTACTGCAATATCTGAAATCCATAATTGACAGTGGCGTCCACCAGAAAAGTGCAGAAACAATGAAGGTCGATGAGTCCCGAAGAAACGTTCGTAATCCCACAATTAAATTATTCAGAACAGAACAGCGGAGGAGTCGGAGGAGAAGAGTAGAGTTTAAGAAGAGTCTTGTGAACTGTAACGTGTTGCAGCTCGCTGTGTCTGCCGATCGGTTGCACTACCAGCATTTAACATGACAAGTGACAGCGGATACGATTGGATCCCTGAAAAGGTTAAAGCGTCCAAAGTTTACATTTACGAGGCTTTCCCCATTTTGGTGGATCTTCACCACCAGTAATAGCTGGGACATTTATTAAATTAAATAATTTACAAAACAGATATTATTATTATAAATATGCCTTTCCTTTACTAAGGATTAGGTCCTACTAAAAAGTACAACATTGAATGTTCTCCTCTGCTAATCTGTATCAGTTAGTATCTTGTTAGCTGGCGGCTGTGGTCGTGTCGGCACGTCGGCGTGACGCAGACGATCCACGTGACGTGTCGAACACGCTCGTTATCACCGAGCCTCACTTACACGACTCGTCTCATCGCCAGTTGGTAAATGTGGAACAGAAGGTCCATTTGCAACACTCACATAGTCATTCGCTGTGGCACTCTCTCGATTAATTTTTAATCACACACTAGGAGCATAAATGTTGCAGATCGATTGTATCGATTATTCAGCTCGATAGTGTGCGATACATGTTACCCTAAATACGATTGTCCCACGTTGACTCTTTTCAGTCGAGGTTAATCGGACTATGATCGACATAAATTATCGACTATGCTGGAGGCGATTGCGAATTGAAAAATAGTATTTCTTAAACATGACGATCGCATCGTTGGTGTGGGTCCCGGAAAACGTTCAGCAATATTGTGGCAGACCCAGACGAAGATGGCGAGATGAGCTTAATGCTTACAGGAGGGATTGCTCCATACTAGCTCTACACAGAGAGGATTGGAAAGGAGAAAGCTGAGGCCTTTGCTGTGCAGGGGCACAACACAAGCAACAAAAATAAAGAAGCAGCATCCTTCAGTCAAAACGAGAGAACTTTATTTTTTCTTTCAATATGTCTCGTAGTTGTTGAACAGCCCGATGTTGAGCTCTTACACGGAAAGAGCAACACAAATAGAGCCCGGCAGCCTGTGACGTCACGAAACAATAGACACGCGCCAACAGAATGGACCGTGGCGTGGCGTACGCATACTATGCACACACAGACCATCAGCATTGTGTCGCAGCGCGGCGCGGCTTATGTGTCCTAATGTATGTAAGGGCTTCACTGTTAGCCTGACGTGAAAAGGCGAGCATGTTTGAATATAGAAAGACGAGATGAAAAAAGAGTAAGTAAGTGCCTCGCGAAGTAACTGCTGGACTTTGTTGTTGCTTCTAAGTAAATTATAGCTAGTTAGTGTTGTCACGAGAATAAATCACGTCTATGCCTATTTTAGCTATTCATCAGTTTTGGATAGCAAAACCCAACGATCCTCCACTCTGAAGATTAGGCGATGCAAATAAATGAACTACTAAGTGTGAACATAATAATTATGTAAAACCAGCACCATCACAGATGCGTTGCCATTTTTGACGATTCTACAATACTCATGTATTTCGATAATATTATTCAAATTAATCACTACAGTACAGCGGACTGCTCATCGCTCTGTTAGTCCAGCTTCATTAAGTTCTCAATGACATTTCATTAATGTTGAGCTTCTAATATAAACATGCACGAAGCTATCGCGAACAGAGTTGTGTATTCTGCATTCCATTGCTTTTAGGATTAAATCCACAACGTAATCAGACATGAAAACGGTGCGGATGATAGCGGATGACAGCGAATGACTATCGAATTCTCTTGTATCGAGTGCTGATCACTTTGCAAACGAGGAGCCGGTTGTGGCATTGATATGACGATCAGAGCAAACCTAATTAACTGGACAGTAATCCAAACTCCGGGCTGTTACTGAGAAATTCCTACTACAACAACCTAATAACGCTTTGACCGACCCTGGGATCAAACCCAGAAGCCTACGCTCAATCAGTAATGATTGAGTAACACCTGTCTGCGCGTCGCTCTCTTGTCAGTCGTGTGACACAACGCTTCGCGCCACACTGGCGCCGTGACCTTGAGGGGCACGTTATAATACGTACTTACGTAGTCTTATAGTAATAGGATCCTTAAAAGTAATAGGCATTCATGTAACTTATAAGGAACAGAAGGTTCACTCGAGTTTCTGATACAGATATAGCGAACTCGAAATTTTCGAGGTGAGGAAATTGTCTGCACGTTTTCCAGCCCACTATACGAAAACGTGCAGGAAAACGTGTTGACAATTTAATATGATACTAGTCGATGTTGAAGACTGCTAAATGTTAACAATCCAAGTCGGAATAATTGTAGATTCGAGCAGATTTCAACAAAACCTGAAACGTTAAAACTCTCAAGCTTTACTGTCACTAGCAGTGAACCTTCTGCAGTGTTCTGTAGTATGTTTAAGGTCTCAATACAATTAGTTGACTATGGTCGTCGCACAATTAACTAGCGAGGCGAGGCGAGGCTCGGGCGGGGTGGGGGAGGGGCGGTATTCATTATCTTACGCACTTTATGGTACAGGCTAGCTCATAGCTAGATCATAGCAGGCTGCTGCGCTCAGGCAAGTTGGAGTCTTTGTAACTACAATACCTACAGGGAATTACACTTGTTGGGGTCAGAGCGAGAATAATTGTAGTAACTATTTGAAGCATCTCACATTGTAAACGCTATTCCTAAGAGCCTGTTTACACGAACACACCAAAATCTTTATTTAAACTCAACGCGTTATGTCCGCGTCAGCTCGTATAAACTATTTGCGCTCTATACGGGTCTTTTCTCTCCGTAATCTCCAATCATGTATAGTATGATAGACTTTTCTACAAAATCCTGCTAATAAAGTTCATCACAACATGAAGGTGTCGCACGCAGCTCATGGTCGCGGTGAGCACGTGTCTCCCCGCGCTCTGACATCTGTCACGTGAGTGTTACGGATCGCGGCCCTTCCGACCTCATAGCTAGAACAGCAAGACCAGCCTTGATATGCAAGGTAATATTGTGAGGACTCTTTAGATTGAATCATTAATATTAATAGACCAATAACGTTATCGACTGAAATGGAAACGTTAAAAAAATAAGTACAAAACAGTCTGACATTTAGCTCCCCTGGTTGTAAATAATTGACTAGACAGGCCGCACGTGATGCGAGCGCTACTACCGAGACATGATCGGATTTACAGAACGCACCCCGTGCCCGACGGACCCCACGGACCCCACGGACCCCACGGACCCCACGGACCCCACGGACCCGACCAATCGATACCACGTCGATCTGTTTATACGGAGACACGCGGCATGTTCTCGGGAGCGTGCTTCGACATCTATGTTAGCAATCCGGCGACGTTGCGACCCGCCCGCCGCTAATCTGACGCTACATCCAATACTATGTCGAAATCTGTGTCTCGACAAACGCGATATTAAAATTCCCGACACGATCCTATACGACACGTCCCGCCTCACCCCGGGACAGGCGGGGGGGGGGGGTGTGGCTTCATGTAATCTTAAGAGGTCGCCGACGTCCGTCATGTCGCGTCATGGGAGAGTCGCGCGACGCTGCCGGGGCCGGCCGGCGGTGGGGGGGGGACCACTGTTCACTAACATCGTCAGTCAAGTGTCAAACAAACAGAGTAGGAATAGAATAAATATCTAGAATATCTTCAAGTAGGCATTCCGATCCTACTTTAATATTTTAAATGCGAAAGTTTGTGAGGATTGATTTTTGTTACGTGTTGGAAAAAGCTAGTTTCATCTAATTCTGTTCAGCCAAGGGAACAGAATTAGGTGAGCTTTTGCCCGCGACTCCGTCCGCGTGAATGTCGGTAATCGCGGATGCAGACGAAGTCTCGAATTATAAAGCGGCCTATGTCCTGCCCCAGGGTATAAGCTATTTTCATACCAAATTCTATTAAAATTGGTTCAGCCGTTTCAGCGTGAAAGCGGAACAGACAAAGTCACTTTCGCATTTATTAGTAAGCATTAGTAAGTATTCGTTTGGAAGTATGGATTAATACACATTTAGATTGATATGACTTAACACATAGGATTTAAACTTTATGTTCAAACCACTTTACCGATTTAAATTTATACAAAACTTAAAAATACACAATGGAGGGTTCACAGGGCATGACAAAACTCGTCCGCATCTGACAAGTGCCGTGCGCTAGGAAGATGGGATGGCGCAAGGGTGGCGACACAACTTGCATCCCACATCAAAGGCGTACCAACTTCCACAGCATTATGGTCATTCCATCTGGTCTCTTTCCATCGTCACGTGCCAAGCCATTAGGTTCTAATGTCCTCGGGAGACGTCGTATGTCGTGGTCCTTCTGTTCGTCGCCGCCACACTGCGCGCCGGGACCATCTCCGCGGTGGATCGTAAAACAAAACGGACGATGTACTTGAGCGACACTCGTCAAGTTACGTTAAATAATTAGCGATCTGTTTGTAACCGGACTGATGAATTAAAAGGCGTCAGTTTGCCTTAAATTTTGACCCGTTTATTTTTTTTTTACTGCTTGCGTCGGGGTCTGGTAAAGTCTAGAAACGTCCAGAGCTCTGAAATACAACGAGAACACTTACTTATATGAAACTTTGTAAGAGCTATTTCCATTAATTTATGAACTATACGACACTTTTATTTCTTACTCAAACTATAAATATGTATATGCTAAAGTGAGTTTGTTTGTTTGTTACAATTTCACAGTTTTAATGAAGTATGGTAAAAAAAATTAAAAAACCCCCAACGCAAAACATAAAAGCGATTATGTAAAAGCTACGGTGCCACAGACAGACACACAGACACGTCAAACTTATAACACCCCTCTTTTTCGTCGGGGGTTAATTATGACTCCACAAGTTGCTGCTCTTCTCACAAGTTAGAAAAGCAATGTTTCACATGGTGTTTTATTTTGGTTACATGTATATGCTCTTTAGTACATCTGATTTTTTATTTTAAACTTCGTTTTTAGGATTCATTTGACAGTTTAAAAATATTCATATGAAACAGTATTACCAGTATTTTAATTTTTTGTCGTATCGGCGTCCCCACCCTATATAGAATAGTTCAGTAGGTACGGTGACCCAGGGTGGACCCAGACACTAATTATTTAGAAAGGACTGTAGTCAAGGTCAGGGTGTAAGTAGGCTCGCGTTGGTTTTAATTAGCATTCCTTAATTAAAATGACGTCCTCAATTAATAGCGGTAGGTACCTACTGTGGTTGTAATTAATTGTCGTCATTATCACCGGAGGGGCTTTGTCGTGTCAACCATAATGAGAAAACTTTCTATTAGCTCATATTATATTCATACACGAGATAATAGGGCGGTAGGGACGCACGGAAACGTAGTCAATTTGATGTTATTACATTTAATTACATTGTGAGAAGCAGTTAATAGTTCATGAACAGGTTGTGGTTCGCCAGCATGAGGCTCGAGCATTACCTGTGAAGATGGTTTGAGTAATAACTTCCAGACAGGCAGTACAAGGTGGCGCAAAATTAAACATCCAATTTTCTTTTTGAGTAACTTTTTTGCAAAATAAAAATTAAATATTTAGTCATGGAGATATTATATAGACTTTACATTTTTTTCTGTTTAGTGGAAAAGATGTTATTGGCTAAGTGGTTGCCGCCAGTGTCGATACACATTTATGCCCGTTTTATCTCATTTTCCAAGACTTTCCACAAGTTTTCCAGTGATAACTGTTGGCTGGAGGGCTGTGATTGTCTGAAGCTTGTTGGCATAAACCCGCGACTTCAAGAAGCCCCAAAGAAAGAAGTCTGTGATGGTTAAATCGGGCGATCTTGCTGGCCATATCAATTCGCCAAAACGGCAGATTACGCTACTAAGAAACACTTCCCTCAGAATATCTATTGTCGCTCGTGCTGTGTGTGCGCTTGCACCGTCTTGTTGAAACCACATGTTCACCAAACCCCGCTCATCCAATTCTGGCAGTAAGAAGTCGTTTACCTTGGCCTTGTAGCGTTCGCTAGTGACAGCGACCGTATTGCCGATGGCGTCCTCAAAAGCCACTCCGTCCGCGTGAACGCCGCACCACACAGTGGCTTTGATTTCAGTACCCCAGAAACGAAGATTTTGCTTATTGACGTAACAAGAAATACGCCTCGTCGCTCATGATGATTTTCGATACAAAATCGTCCTTTCGTTGAGATGAAGTTGGCTTGACAGTAATTTACACTAGCGCTCCATTGCTTGTCTGTTTGTATTTTGCATCTGTCTAGTTCAAAAATATAAAATATTAGGTTGGGGAAAAAGTTTCCTCGCATTTTTTAAGAAAATTCAAAACATTTTTAATATAGTTTATTTACATTTAACTAAAGTATGTAGGTACCATTTTGTTCGACAACTTTTTGTCATCTTGTAGGTAGGGACATGATCCCATTGCTATAGAAATTTTGGGACTTCTGATCAAAATACCGCGACAAGTGGTTTTGGCAGTCCTCTCGTGTTGTTAACCTGACACTACTTAAAGAATTCGGAAGAGACAAAAACAGGTGGAAATCTGAAGGTGCAAGGTCAGGACTATACGGCGGATGCATTAACACCTCCCAGCCAAACTCTCTTAATTTTTGCTGAGTGGCTAAAGATGTGTGAGGTCTAGCGTTATCATGATCAAAAACCACACCCCTTCTGTTGATTAATTCCAGCCGCTTTCTCTCAACTTCTTGCTTTAATCTCATCAGTTGTTCGCAGTAGAGTTCAGAAACCATGGTCCTGCCTGGTGGTAACAGCTCATAATGAATAATGCCCTTCCAATTCCACCACACACACAGCATCACCTTGTTGCGAGTTAACCCGGGTTTCGCCACAGTCTGTGAAGCCTGACCGGCCATTGACCACGACTTTTTTCGCACGTTCTTGTCGTACGTGATCCACCTTTCATCACCAGTTATCTTTAAAAATGGTTCGGTTTCATTACGTCGTAATAAATAATCACAAATGAGTACACGGTTCATTAGGTTTCTTTCAGTGAGCTCGTGAGGTACCCAAATATCGAGCTTTTTTGTGTACCCAGTTTTTTTCAAATGCGCCAAAACTGTTTTGTGGTCAATTCCCAGTTCTTCAGCTACGTCGTAACTACTGATATGCCGATCTTGCTCCACTTTTTCAAAAATGGCATCCATTTTATCGTAATAGGGCGACCAGAGCGACGTGCATCTTTGACATCAAAATTTTCGGATTGAATACGCTTAAACCAAATTTGTGCTACTCTCATGGCGGCACCACACTTCGCTATGCGCTATGCGTTATGCGCCTTATTCGCCCGCATACGACGAAGTGTGGAGGGTTTATTCGTCTATATTTGCTTTATTCGCCCGCATAACGCATAAGCGCGAATAGCAAATACGCCTATCCGTCCACCTGTCGGTTTTTTGACACACTTCAAAGGACACGAATAAGCGCAGCCACAGTCAACACGTCCATTTTGTTTTTTCAAAAGCCAAACACACCACATATGTTTGGCACACCGGCACGAAGTGTGGATGGCGTGTTTGTTGTACGCTCACATAACAAATATTTGGCGAATACAGTGTAGCCGCATAGCAAATAACGCATAACGAAGTGTGGTGCCGCCTTCACAGACACTGGTCCATAAACATCGCAAATGTTTTTCGGGGCTTGCGTTGCATTTTTACCTTTTTTGTAGTAAAATTTTAAAATGTATCGAATTTCTTCATTAGATTCACTCATCTTGACAGTACGAAAAACAAATACATATCTCACATTTTCCTAATTTGAATTTGGAATTATGTTCTTTAAAATTTAAACTTTCAATGATACCAAAACCAGCCAGATACAAATAGTATAGCCAAAGAGATTTTATTACAAGTTCATACATACTATAATGCGAAAAGACTTTTTCCCCAACCTATTATGATTGATGTACGACGCCATTTGCAAAAATTATAACATCTTCCGATAGGGGGTGATTAATTTTGCGCCACCTTGTAGTAGTATGACGGGCAGGTGTCCGCAACTCCACGTCTCAGCGCGTGTTTTGCGTACAGACTGGTGGACATTATCTATGAGTCACTCATGGCGCGAGGACATCGACGCCCGTTGGTTCTTAAGGTTGGTTGGTAGTTTGGTTGGTGGTTGGTTGGGTTGTGTGGTTTGGTATTAGGTATTTAGAATTAACAGTTCAATAAAACACTAATATCTTAAGTTATCCGCTACTTTACTCATGGTTTAAAATTACTCGTAGGAACCGCGCTCACCAACCGCCTGAGTCGTGCTTAGTCAGCCACCGTGTACCTCATCTCACTAGTGACAAGTGTTGAGGAAACTCACGGCAATACTTTCGAAAGACATTAAAACTACAGAAAAGTCGATATGTGTGGAAAATAGCTCGTTAGCACCCATGGAGACGTATTCTAGTCCTCACACGGACGACTAGGTGTGCGGGGGTGTGTGTGCGTGTGGAGGGGATGTGTGTGGCGGGTGTTAGCGTGCTCTTACAGATACGTATCATACTAATAGACGTCGCATTGACTTCCCGTGTGCATGTTGTAATATTTAGATGATAATATAAAAAACCCTGTTAAATGAGACGTTTTGAATACAATTAGTGTATTTGTAATGAATATTGAAGTACTGGCTTCCAGTTGTCAAAATCATTCGCCTTCGGCAGAGATGGTAGTGTGATGGCGGTCTCGACTTGTGTGCTCGATTGTTACTATTCTCTGTGAAAGTATTGTAAAATAATACTGAAGCGATTAATAAATAACATTGCTACAAAGTGATTTGTCTTTTAATCTACAACAAGTAGATAACAACATCTGCGGAAATAAGGACGCTTGAGTTGATGCGACCTTGTACGGGGGTGTGTGTGTGCGTGGAGTGGGGGAGTGTGTGCATGTGGAAGGGATGTGTGTGTGTGTGCGTGTGGCGGGGGAGTGTGTGTGCACCGTGACAGCAAGAGGCGATGACACCGTCATTAGTGATGCGACGGGATGTACCTAGTACGTCATAATGCATTATCAACGTAAAGCGATCTAGAAGTCATTGAATAAACACATGGCGTGTTTAGCCTGGGTATGTTGTGAAAAGTTCAATAAGAGATTTTCAATATGTTTTGGCATAATAATAATTTGTGACTATGACTACATAGTAACCAAATGCGCGTCTTCCTAATGGTTACGTTATTACTTTTGCATCAAACGGATATCTCCGGTCGTCACAGTAGAGTTCAATCACTCGCCACTCGTCACTCGTCACTCGTCACTCGGCCCCGGCGGCGGCGCGTCGTCCGTTAACTTAATGAAACGGCGCGGATGTCGCTGACAGCCACTCATCTAATATTGAAAAGATTCTAAACGATATTATTATTGAATTGGGGTTCCGTATCAAAAGATACCAACAAGCTGTTAAGAAATTTTTAAAGATTTTCACAAAATTTTACGATTGATAATGTTTAGAACAATAGGGTATTTTACCAAAAAAACTAATTAGTCCGTCAGTTAGATTATCGAAAAATATTGGAAACGAATTTTTTGTTTTATCAAATCAATAAAAACTGACGAAGAGAAATCACATCAAAGATCATGAGTGGGGGTTTGTGACGTCACTTCGCCAGTAAAAATGTACTGACATACTGATGTCACACGAAAAAAGAAAAAACACGTGTCCAAAATTTTTTTGGAAATCTATCTGACGGGCTAATTAGATGGTAAAATACCGTATTGTCTATATTTTTATAATTATCCTATTGTCTATATTGGGGTCTAGACCTATTTTTGAGTTAATTACTGACATGAATATTTCACATGTATTCTGTAATTGTAAAAGTTTTTACCAGTGAGGACCATCCTACACAACAGAAGATATAAAATCCGTGAGCTGTTCCTAAAACATTTGCTCACTACTTTAAGCTCGCTCGAGTTGTTGAAGTTGCACTAATGCGCTCACTTCGCACGGAACCCTTAGCGAGCGTGTCAAACACGCACTTGACCGGAATTTTCCTTGTTGCAAAGAAAAAGTGAAAGTTGTGACCTATTTGACGTATTTTCTCGACTTTTCTTCATGCGAACATTATTTGAAATTAAAACAAAAATGTACCGAGTGATGTTGTAATGTTTGAAATTAAGGAAACACGTGTAACGATGTCCTGAAGCAACAGTAACATCAGCAACAATGGTAGCTTCGGGACAAGTGCTTGTGCTTCAGATCGATTTGTACTTATTGTGAGTGATTGCTGCACGAGTCGACTGCCCTTACCAGAATCACTGGATAAGGGTAGCTTTAGGATTAGTGTAAGTTAGTTTTATTCTACTAACATAGCTTTAAGTAAATACTGTAACTAACCCATTATGAGCCTATGGCTTGAAATAAAGATTTTTTATTATTATTATTATTATTATCTCAACAAGTGTATGTACCAACCGTTGAAGGATGGAACAGATTGGAGCTCACGGTACTGTCTGGAAAATGTAGCGATATTATGTTAGTGGGGTTGCTGCTGCGGTTACCCACCGCGAAATGTTTGATGGCTTTTTATAGTTGCCTGGTTTCCGAGAGTGCAGGAGTCTGAACAGAACATAATTATAATAGTCACTATTGATGGCCACGTGTCGACGCAGCGACAGCTACACGTGGTCGGCGTCGCATCAACAATGTAATGTTGGCACTTCACATAGCGTAATTGTGCAAATATTCGCCTTATTTCAATAATACAAAATCTACTTTATTACAATAATCACAGGGTGAATTTAATATTATCCAAATAAGGCAAATATTTGTACAAATACGCATGTGAAGTGCCGGCATAATGTGAACGAGTTCGAAGTTCGTTAGCGCGCCACGTCTGAGCTGATGAGACAAACATGAGACGGAACATTGAACAGATTGTGTTTACGCATCATCGACCATTGTGACCATTCATTATGGAAGCCTGCCTCATACCTGGAAGACAGCCTCGTGTGTCTAGTCTCCGCAGGCGTGACTGCTGAGCGGTCCTGAAATTGATTCTCAGATCAGGAAGGGAACCGTTTGGAGTCTAGATCGGTGCCCGGCAAAAGGTTTGCCCTCTGTTATATTGGATTAACATATAACAGGGTGCACCCACTTCTGCATCACCCTCTCGGGAGCACACGCGTGATGCTATGTTACATATCTATCCTGTTCGATGCTCCTCACTTAGCTTTAGAAAGCCTCAACAACAATGAGTTCACGCCCATTTAAAATTATGGAAGTAATCACAAAAACAGCACACACTAATGTTAGGAGAGTCTTCAACTGTCAGCAGACAGCGCGGCGCAAGCACCTAACGACAACGACTATGTAAATGTGAATCACATTATAATACGAAACATTGATAATGGCAGCCGGAAATGTCACCATCTGCATAATGACGAGCCGGGAACGCAAACATAAGGAAAATATTTCACAAAAATATATTATCCTAATGAAGTACTTGACAGAAGCAACGAAGTGAGCGTGTGCGGAGTGACCGGTGGGACAACGTCTCAAACACTATTTATTTATTTTGGATCTCCAACAAAGGATACACAATACATGCCATTCAATGCCTGAAGCAGTTCCAAATTGTTTAAGTTACGTGTACTCCTTCAATTATGGGAAACCACACATATATATAACTAGGTGAATAGTAATATTATTATAAATGGGTCCATATTGGCTCACCTAAAGTTCTTTACCCGAAATTGTACTTCCTAAGGATTTGTAATCCGAATGATCACTCTTCCAAAAATTTTTCATCCTAAAGTTTTCATTCATACTATTTGTAGTGCTACCGTCGATGTTCATAACACTCATGTTTCCGAAAATTGTTATTAATAATATCATTAATGTAAATATATTTAAACTCCTACTGTTTTTTATCATAACGCTTCTGTCCCTAAACATAATATTTTCACTCATACTCGGAAAGAAACATTTACCAAGTGTAATAAAAAATATATGTGGGTAGAAGATGATATTTATAGTTTTAATTTGAGGGTATGATTATTATTTGGGGGTATGCTTTACATAACGTACTGAGTTGTGTCTATTGCTAAGTTCAAACCACAGACTACTTAGAGATACTGTTCAAACCTACTGCGCGTGCGTGCAAGCAAGCATGCAGCGCGCAAGCGCTCCGCGCCTACGCGGATTTAAATTACACTCTAGGTGTAGGGCAGACAAGACTACGTGGAGTCGGTTTCGCAGCGATTCGTTTCTGTCATTAACTTTTGTAGCACAACATATTCACTTTTTAAGACAATATTTTAGTTATTGTCTATTTATATATATTTTCGTTGAAATAAATTCCATGGAAAAATACACTGAACAAACAATATTCGTTAAAAAATAATTCTACTGTCTGATAAGTTTGTTAAACAAAAAAATGTGAATAAAAATTCATTGAATTGTGTTTCTGTGAAATATGTTTCATTGAAGTAAATAGTCCCTGAAAAAATAATAGTCGAAATAAAATTACAAGAACTAAATATGATATGAAACATTTTCTGGAAAACGAAATTCTGAAATTTCTGTCTGCGAAACAAGGGGACACCGTTATACATGTAATGTGAAAATAAAGTTACGCAAAATTAATGTATATAGTACTGATTATTATGAATAAAAAGAAATCTAAACAAAAAAGATATGACTTTGAATAATAGTGTAAAAGATGGTTATGTTGAGAAAATATAGGAAAACAAATAAAAGTATAATAGATGTTTATTGCTACTGACATTATGAAGTTGAATGCTTCGGATTATGAACATTAGAGACAGAGTAGTTAGGAATTGTGATTGTTAGGATGAAAAATGTTAGGAAGAACATTTTCGGATTTCCAATTATCGGAGTTAAAAATTTAGGTGAACTTTGGCGCACCCATTATAAATTACATTATAAACTTAAAGTAAATTAAGAAGAATTACATTTATTAGATAGAAAGCACGGTCTCCATAAGCTTTTTGTACTTCCAAATCGAAACAGTGATGTCTAAGCTAGATCGCTTTGAGAGGTCATTGTGTTGCCTACGGAGCCTTGGCAAAGCGACGAAGTGCCCTAGATTTGTATTGGGTCTACTATCAACTTGGTTGGTCTATTTGGTTTGAGTCTGCATTCTCGAATGACAACAGCACGATCTGTACGCTGAGAATCAATCTGCTAAACACTGTCACAAAAGGTTTCCCTAACTGCTGAGAGCCAACCCTCGGCTCATGAATAGCGAACAGATGTTAACACGGCGCTCGTCATCGCATCACGAAATGCTGTTATTATTTAACTTCCCCCCTACCCACTGCCCAACTCCGCCCCCGCGGACTTCACAACTGATTACCATTGATTACATTATCATCCCTCATTTGCGATACTTGTCTCACAGTTCAGAGACTACATTAAAACATCTTGAGGAAACTTTTTTATTCTTTCAAAATTAAAGCAAAAATACAAGGTTTGTATCTCGCGGGTATATAATGTTTTGAGCAAAAGTATGCTTCGTTTGGTTCGGTTTAAGCTTCTTCAGATCACTTTATAGTTAGGTGTCGCCCGCGCTCCGTTTGGTGCTAATGTCCCGTGTACACTGTACTAAGAGCTGCCGATGTGGCGAGTCGCGACCTGACCCTGCTATGTTTACTTGGTAGAATTTTTAAGTATACTAATATTATGGGCGAATTTCTAGACACAGTTTTATTGCATTTTATATTTGCTTTCTTAGACAAATATTTTCAAAGCCACAAAATAATGTTAACAATATTAACACTGGTGTAGCAAGTGCACGCTACGCCGTAGGCGTCTGCTACGATTTCACGTAGCACCTCGGTAGAGCAGCGCTGATTGTCTACGATTGTGGACATTGAAATAGTTTTATTATATAGCAAACGCAATGGAATTAGGTTTGGTAAAATATATATTGCGTTGTAGAATAACATGTACGTATAGAACCAACATTAACCAAGATCCGACATACACAGATCTTAATTAAATCTGGAAGAGAAGACTTCATACAGTTGTACTGGAAGTGCTTTCCTAACAATTTTTAACCATCAGTAAAGCTGGCATCATCTTTCTATTGCGTGCTTCCGTGTACGATATCGCTGAGAGTCAATGTGACTGTAAGTCGCTACCTAGTGCTATATGTCTCATTGAACAAAGTCCGAGACTGCAGACCAGCCGGCGCTGTGCACGTGTGTGTGTGCGTGTGTGCCTGTGTGTGCACGCGGGTCGATGCCGGCGACCAGCGATACGAGGCGGGACAGAAGGTGCAGTGGACACACATTGCAGCTGAGGAACTAATACTGCAACATTTAGTTTGAATACCTCTTCTTTTGTGATATTGTCAGTTCGTGAATTATGGTGTTCACATTTATTGCTCAACTGCAACGTCATTATGTATTGTGTGATTGTGCCACTACACACCCAACGGATTTTGTTTGCGCAAGAACGAGCCACAGTAAGACTCTCGGTTTATGATCGAGGAGACATGTGGAATACTCTTAATCATTGAAGTTGGTCCCAGATGCAACAACAAGTGCGTGCAGAATGTATCTGAATTGTATTGTACCATTTTAATAATATTAGACGATAAGCTTCCTCTCTCCTACTTACTAATATACTGTGCCCGACAGGGTCCATAATGATCCATTATAATTATCTGAGTTGCCACCTAAAGCCGGGTCGTCTGGACCCGGCTATAAGCCGGATCCAGACGGGTGTAACGTGATATGTAATCCACCGTGTAATGTAACACGAATTCTACGTGTGGACGGCACTACGAGCATTACATGTAACGCTCCACACGTAGAATTCGTGTAACATTACACGGTGGATTACATTACAGGTTACACCCGTCTGGATCCGGCTTAAGCTCACATTGTGGAATGTAATAAAGTATTGAGTATTGAGTACCCTTCGTATTCTATACGCGAGTATTAATGTACTTGTAGTAGGTGTTCAGAAGTGGTCCTTCTGTGCGTGTGGCTGCGCTGTGGCTCGCAGACAGGGCTGCAGTAACACACACATACACACACAATCGTCGCGCAGATTCCGTTTGTGTTACACTTAAATGCCGCTTGGTACTCGTCTCTAGTATCATCAGTAAGTATTATAAGTTATCTCGGAATCAATGAAGATGTGCTAGGTACTGGAGAGCGGTGTGTGTTAGACTAAAGAAGTAGATGAAACGACAACACGTAATATCGAACTCGCTATTACTATTTTTATTGATTCTATAACGTTCCCTATTAGTACTTGATCACGATAGGTACAGACGCCATCACATCAAGCCATACCAAGCTGTCAAATTTTCCCAATTTAATATGAACCTTATAATTTTGTAATAAAGTTGAAAATCTATCAAATAAAATTTTGACTGATTGTTGTAGCTTGATGTCGAGTGGAGATAGATCTGCATTAGCATTAGCATTATGGTACTTGAGCACCACATGAACTAGTTGCAGCTCTGTGTTGCTGTGTGTTCTGTAACCTGCTCTGAGCTCCGCGCGGCGCTACTCGCTCGCCGGCCGCGAGGGATGCGTCCACAACTTTTCACTTTGGTTCATTACCTTTCCCCCTCCCTTTACTTTTCCTCTGTTCCCTTTTCTGTTACGAAGTTGATTATTTCATTAAACGTAAATCTCCACACTTGGATTTATTTCTGTATCGTTGGTGCATTTACAAACACATAAATTCATTTACACAAACTGCGCCAATGATTATTGCTTTTCTTTGAATCTCAGCGACACGCGGTGTATCTCATGCACTCGCACAGCTCGCACATTCACTGCCGCGCTTTACGTGTCGCCGTAGATATTACGCACGAGGTGCCATTGTAAGCTGACACAATGACAGCTGCGACTGTGAGCCGCCATGCTCTGAACCGCCTGATCAGACTCCCAGACGTCATAACCGACGGTAAACAATACACTTGCGCACAATGTCTTACAATACGAATACTGAATATTGTCACAATATTTTCGATCATTGGCGAGGACGCATGCCGCTGTCTCACACCCTCTACTGTACCGAGAGACGGAAACCCAATAATGTAAGTAATAAGCTAACATTACGAAAATATCGCAGACCTGCACAAAAAAATATGATGAAGCGTCGAACATTCCGCACAGTTGTCTGTGTGCGTATGTTTGTGTGTATGTGTGCGCGGGGGTCAGTCGTCTAGTGGCAATGTGACGTCGGGTGTGAGATGTTTGCGCAACAGAGCACGTGTCGTAGAGATCCACGCGAGACCATGAGCACGTGTCGGAGTAAATAGATTTTCCACTTTTATTGTTTTAATTGACTGTCTCTACCAGTCAGATGAAACAGCGAAACGTACTGTGTCAATTAGCTAAACGATGCACGTCCCTGTCTGTACAATGGAGGTAAGATACCTTTACCTTGAACTGCCTTGAACATACAACTACATAGCTCAAAAGAGTGTGGACTATCTATTAGACCAATGCTATAGAGCAACAATAGTTTTCCTTCGCTCATGGTGGCCGTAATCCGCCACACTACAGGTCGAGAGGTGTCCTGAGCAACAAATATCCTATCCTCATCCTATTCCGCCTATTCTTGACACAGCCCAACTGTTTTAATTAATTAAATGAAAACATAATTGTATGTATTCAATGAACGATTACAAATTGAAGAAAAGGTAATATTTGTTATTTGCAGTAGCGTCGTGTCGTGCCGCGCTCGCTGATCGCCGGATTATTTCTTATTTCAACAGCTTCCGCGTGACGTCAGACTTCACCCCCCCCCACACACCTCCCCCACAGGGGGGGGGGGGCACTTGTATATTGAATGAGTCGCGGCACAAGTCACCATTAATGTCATAATACATCAGTAGGAGAATGCAGGCCTCTGATACTGTGACGCACGGGACTATTGTGGAACTAAAGAGGGAGGTGCCTTCTCTAGTCAGGTTATAGCTATAATATTCCGTGACAACACGAGATATGTATGGTAGCATCTTTTTTCTTCTTTTCGTGATGAACAAACTCAACAGACACCGTCTTACGCAGAAAAGCCCGGACAAGTGCAAGTCGGACTCGCTCACCGAGGGTTCCGTACAAATTTGTAGGTACATATCCATACTATTAATATAATATTATAGTATGGACACTATAATATTATAAACGAGAAAATAACTCTGTGTCTTCTGTGTTACGCTTCCACGATGAAACAGCTAAACCGATTTTGACGAAATTTAGTATGAAAAAAGTTTTTTCAAAAAAAAGAAAACCGCCTTCAAAAACTATAAAGTGATAAATAACTTTAGCACAGAACACACATAACTTTACTTTCGGAAGTCGGTGGCGGTGGCTTTGAGTTTGTTGTTTTGCATCCTCCAAAGATTGAAGAAACAAAAACGTCTCAGTAATTATTTTATGAATTTGTTGATTTTTTCAAAAAGGACTGGATCAATTTTGGTAAAATTTATATGGGACCATTTCGGAATAAACCCGTTTCGAACAAAAAAAAATTTTGCAAGTCAATCTAAATATGACAGAGTTATGCCCGAACATACATAAAAAAAAAAAAAAAAATTTTAACATTCGTATTGATAACCTCCTCCTTTTTGAAGTCGGTCAAAAATAGCTTGAACCCTAGTAAAGCACATGGGGTACTTTTTAATCCGGGACTTCGTCCGGCTGATATTCACACGGACCAAATCGCGGACAAAAGCTCGTTATAAATGAATAATATTTTTTATGATTTAATTATAAATGTATAGTTTTCAGACTTGTCCTTGTATTTATAGTATAAGACGATATTACTTGCCAAATTTCATAGTTCTAGGTCAACGGAAAGTACCCTATAAATTTTGCTTCCCTTGAGAGTGTCGAAATGTACTGTAATGTGTTTTTTGCGACATAAACGGTCGTATCTTTTTTTCAAGTTAACTTAGATGTTTGATTTTTTCACAGTCAAAGTCAAAGTCAAAGCATTTATTTCAATTAAACCATTTACAGGCACTTTTGAATTGTCAAGGAGTCGGTCAGTTAGTCAGAAAGTTGAAGCTAGTTGCTCGTTCCAAAACGTAGGTAGGTCTCTATGGAGAAGTACGAGCAAGAAACTCCACGGACACTCTTTTAAAATCAAGTTTTTACAAAATACTGCTTACATTATTCTTGTTGCTTCTATATGTGAAAACAATGAAGGTAATCTAGAAAGAGAACAGCTTCAAGGGACCGTGGACCTAGTATACCTATATATGGCTTTAATTTCAACTCGATACCTTTACGCGTTCCCGAGATAAAGGGTCTTGAAATACAGACGGACCGACAGACATACAGACAGACAGACGGACAACAAAGTGCTCATCTACGGATTCCGTTTTTTCTTTTTAAGGTACGGAACTCCAAAAATAAAGTTACACACAAAGAATTTCACCTGTATCGTGCGTGCGTTTACAAACATATTTAAACTCATATGTATAATAGTCTGTGACCTAAACAGGGGCGTATTTATAACATAAATTAATTAATTTTGTATCTGTAGCCTTCAAATAACATACTAAATCTGTCAATATGGCGCGTACAAACTTATACTTGCAGTCGGAATATTGTTCAACTATAATGTTAAGTTTGTTGCGATTTTACCCTGTTGTGTGAAATATTGTACTGTAAGTACGGTGGGTCGGAACTAACGGAACCCTACCTGTGTGTGTGATTTCGACTCGCACTTGGCCGGATTTTATAGTTTAAAGTGTTTAGGTACCGTTTCTTTATATAATATGAACTTTTATTTAACCCTATTATCTAATCTAGTTTAGTAATTTGAGTTCTACTTAATACAAAATGAATATTTAGGATTTATTTATTAAATCAGGCTGTTTGGCAGGGGGTTTGGGGTTTGTTTGGGGGGGGGGTGTTTAGGGGGGGTGGGACACAAGGTTCAAAGTTTGAATTCAATAATCCACGCAGTTTTTCACAAATCTTTGTTCAAAATACTGAAGCTCAATAGTTTTCTTATTTTTCTCATAATTCTGTTGAAACACGTGTCACCGCGCGCGTCGCCTCGCTAGTATCATAACGTACACTGTGTAAGTAGACAGTCATTATTTAAAACCATTCGTAAGATCAAGTCCATACTTAGTCGCTGCTGAAATACGCAGCTGCAGACACAGACAGACCGACAGACAGGCGTCGCATCTGAAAGGTTCACCGTGTTGTTACAGAAGCCGTGAGCTAGCGGCTACTCATCAACAAAGCGATCAACAAATTGCCGACGCTCCGCGTTCATATTGATGAGCGGCCGTCCGCGCCAGGGGGCGGGGTAACAGTACACGTGCAGAAGGTTCACTCTACTCAACACTGGGCTCACGAATATTTCGTAGTTTGACTTCAGTCTTGTCCATGTCTTAATTTTTCGTTAGCGATGAACCACTTGGATTTTTTATTTAAATTCTACAGAGTTTAAAGAAGCAGCGTTATCATCAGATATTATTATTATCTCGGTTACAAGGTAGAACGTGCTACCGATCCTTCTGCGGGCTAATCTACGGCGGAGAGGCGTCACCGCGCATCGCCTTAAACCGCAACCTATGAATACATTAGCCTCAGAGTAATAACGTTTTAAAAATAACGCCTTCATTCGGCTTCCTTGTGCGTGAGACGGGCGCGGGTGGCGGGTGGCGGGTGGCGGGGTGGCGGGGTGGGGGGCTCTGTCATTTGTCAGCCAGCTCTGTAGACGAGTGACGAGTGACGAGTGACGAGTGACGAGTGACGGCTGCCATTAGCGAGCACTGCGCCTGCTCCTACTGCTTGTGCTCACTACGTTCACTAATTTCAACCGTGTTTTTAGACTTTACTTAAACTTGAGATAACATGTTTTGAGAATAGGAATTATTGTAATCGTTTACCTGTTATATATTGATCTACTCTAAATATATGTCGTATCCGGTCAATAGTATGAACGTGGAACGCAAAGACAATAAATAGTCTATGGTGAAACAACGGATCGCAAGCGCGCCATTATTGAGAACACGTGATCAACCACCACCATTTTGGCGCGCTTCTACAGAGTCGTAATGTTTACAGCCCACAGCGAGGAAGACATTCAGAATCCAGTGTCTGATCGCATCGGAGCTAAGAAGTCCCGAAACTATACTTACGATTCGTTGTTGAAGTGAAGTGTCTATGTCTAAGTGAACCCATGTCTACGTTAATTATAGTGTCTGAGTTTATTTTAAATTAATTGTGGTTTTAATAAACGCCGTGTACTGTATCCTATACCCAGTGTGTTTGCATTGCACGAAACCCATATTCTGCCCACATGATGATTGAATCTAACGGACTACATCCTGACTGATCCGACATATAGATAAGTATTAAGGTGGGTGTTTCAAGCATCTTAATAAAATTGCAATTGGAAAGCTCAAGTAGATAATGTATGTAAGAAAATAAACAAATTCGTATTTGCACTTAGGAGGATCAAAAATCTAACAGACATTCAAACAGCCTTATTGGTATACCATAGCCATGTATGTTCGGTTCTAAGGTATGGAATAACTATATGGGGGAATTCAACAGATGCCCAGAGGGCATTTATCGCCCAAAAAAAGTGTTTAAGGTCAATTTTCAATCTCAAATGGACAGACTCTTGTAAATTGATATTTATTAAGAAAAAGCTGCTTACCCTGCCGTCTTTATATATATTTGAAACCTGCAAATTTGTAAGAACTAACTACTCGCTTTTTGAAAAAGATGAAAAGGCTATGTCAAAGAGGAAAATAGTACAAAAGCCACTAATAGTCCCGCGTAATAGGCTAAAAGTATGCAACAAAAATTGCTATACTATGGCGGTGAAAGTATATAATCACTTAGCCGAAGAATTAAGAAGTGCTACAGACTTAGAGTTTAATAAAAAGCTTTTTAACTGGTTGTGTGAGAGATGTTTTTATTCCATCAATGAATTTTTTGAGTGTAAAATGTAGAACTTAGATACTTATTACTATAATTTTATTATGACATCTAATTGTTGACAACTTATTAATCTTGCTATTATTTTTTTATTTTTTTAATGACATGACACCATTATTGTTGATCGTTAGTTTTTATATAAATTATTATTTTAAATTAATAGAATCGTATTTAATTTTGTTAATTGCATTGTAATATAAATTTAAATTTTGACATTATTATTAGTATTTTTATGTTAAGTATTGCTAATTACTACATGTTACAAATCATGCATGCTAATGAAAAATCTAAATATTTGTACGGCAGAAATGCCGAATATAGTGAAACTCTCCTAATCTTAAGACCTATGTTGACTACCTATATTCATGCAAATAAATATATCATTCATTCATTCAATAATCTGAAACAATTGTCTACTCTAAAGAATCACAGACAAAATATTGAACATTTTGATACTTTGATGACGTAATGATGATGTGCGCTAAATAGGTATAATATTCACTACTTGTAACTGAGTTACCGCACCCGAGTCGAACATAAAATGATATTATTAATCATGTGCGTTAATTCATCGTGAAAACGTAATTACAAGGTGTCTCCCCACCCCCCGCGTGGCGGATTTGTGTTGTTATTATTATTATTGTGCTTTTTGACGTAAAATGTATTGTTAATTATTAGCTAATAATGTAGCGCGCACCTGACGGCCTCATGAGGTGCCGCCACTCTCAACTCATCAGGAAACTAATTACAAACTGACTTTCTGCCTTTTGTAACTGACACTATAATAGTATGATCATAGAGAATTTACAGCAACTCATAGGAACGAAATACTGCTACTACTACCTTTACTCTTTATAATGACTCGCCTCTAAACTTTAGAAGATCAGCTATAGAAAGAACATTATTTTGTGTATCTAGATGATATATACAATTTGATGCTTTTATTTGTTTAGTCAAGTAATTAGAACAAGTTGTAGCATTACACTATAAACGCAGTGCCCACCTTTTAATGAGTTATAAATACCTAAACATATAAAATGTATTTGTAAGGTTGTTGGACATTAATAAAATTAATTATTCTTCATGATACTTTGTTGTCACTACGGAGAAACCATAACTTAGGTATTTGTAGTAGATTATCACGTATTGAACAATGTATCGGTTCCGCCGTTGTTGCATGCTGTGCACTGTGAGCACACTTATAAGCGACTCGCGTCAGTGATACTATCTCTACTCCACCTACGATTGGCATCAAACATGTCGCAAACGATTTCATTATAGAAAATTTCTGATGATGCATCGAGAAACATCAGCTGAACCAGGCGAGTCGATGATGTGTCCTACTTCATCACAACTCAGCAAATACTTGTGCACTTACAATCATTGCTCGTGTACGTCTCAATCTCGTAGATTGGTACATTAGCCGCAGCCGCGGTGGCACTAACGGAAGCGCTGTCACTTACAATGTTCGCGAACATTACTCGCACTCCCCCGCGACCCGCGCCGCTACCCCGCGACCTGCGACCCGCGCCCCAACGCATCGCAAGATATAAACTGATGTGACAACAGCTCAACGCTCTCGATCTCTTCCGAATGCGATCCAGACGAGACACAGAAAAACCACGCTGTATACACGAACAATACACTAGTAACAATACACTAGTACCAATACACTAGTACAAATACACTAGTACCAATACACTAGTACCAATACACTAGTACAAATACACTAGTACCAATAGACTAGTACCAATACACTAGTACAAATACACTAGTACCAATGCACTAGTACCAATTCACTGCTGTTGTTGTTTTTATAGAATGCTGTGAAAAATATAACACCCAGTATCCGGAGTTGTAATCTTCCATGGAACTACTTCAGGTTGACACTTGATGACCTAGCTACGAGTGAAAGCAAATCATTGACTGGGTGTCTGGTTTGGTTGGCATTCTGCACACAGTTGTTGTGTGAGCGCGGAGCACATCCGTGTCGAGAGCCCCGACTCCGGCTATAAAGTAGCGGAGTCGCGCTGTGCCGCCTCCTATGCTAATGCTGCGCCTTAGGGAATACTTGTGTAGCGTACTCCAAACAGCGGAAATCTGAACGCTACGTTTTATCGCAAATCGTATTGAGCGCCGATCGATGGCGACCTCTTTATTTCGGCGGTCGATTGTAATGAATTCCGAGAATGTAGAGGGGAATAAAATAATGCCAAGTGACGCCATGAGATATTAGCATCGACGTAAATGTGCGATTGGGAGGAAAAAATCGAAGTGGGAACAATCGGAGACGCCTGCTGCCGACAGAGGCTGATTTATTGGACGCACTTAACGACGCGCCGACGACGACGCAGATACAAGGAAGGAAGGGGGGCCCAGGGCCGCGACACACGAGACGTCGACTGTGCGAGCGGGCACAGAGCGATCACATGTAAACAGTACTATAAGAAGGAAAGAAACTGATTCGGAATATTTCCAACTTGATGTTGGAAGCTTGTCCAGTATCGTGGGAACAATCAGACAAGAATTTGACCTATTGGACACCTATTGAAACAAGAAACAATAGCGACACCACACATAAACCTGGAACGTGTGAGAGAGTGTGAAACACTAAATGATGTCAGTAACAACGAGCAAACTTTCGATATTTTCATCTAAATAGCTAAATCCTAGAACAACCACAACTAGACAATTGAATTATAGAATTGTTTCATGAGTAGTTTTAGCCAAACTTATAAATTATCAAAAGTGGTGACGTGTTTGTACACTCGATACTTGGATACTGTTTGCTAAATTAGAATAACAAAGACGCTTCTCAGTGAGTTCTGTGAGCTCCACATTAGTACTTCACTCACTTCTACTTATTAGCTTTTTGTATAATTAACTCCATGGCTGGCGAGCAGTACCTACTCACTGCTCACTATTTAGGTGGTTTTTTAGTCCGTCTTTATTACTTGGCTTTATTTTTTAACTACTTAGCTCTGTTTAACAAGACCTACATTTTTAAATATCGTTCAATTTATATGACATCTTTAACGTAATGAATCATTCGATCAAAACCACGCTCTCCCGAGGTAAAGATTCATAGATTTGTCCGTAAACTTAAGATGGTCGGGTCGGGTGCGCCCCAGGGATCTATTTCGGTCCACAATTTCTTATAGGTACAGAGTCCGGTAGTAAATTGGAAGAAAAATGTCGGAGCGGCCGCGGACCGCCCCGCGTCGCGTCCTACTGCCGACCTAGCGATTTATAATACCACTTGCTTTTCTCCACCGTTCTGCTCGCTAATATTCACCATGGCTCATGGCTCATTGGGTTAATTCGTTCGTAAAGTGGTACCAACATTATCTGTAATTCAATCATGATTGCTGCTTGTATCCGCAAGCCGTAATTGCATCATTACAGCAACCTAGATACTCGTACATTATTGACAAGTGCCTTAACATAAATGCATGGCAAAACTCACTACTTATAATATATTAGTAAATCAAGTCAGAGAAAAATAAGCTTATTTACTACTTTATCGGCGAATGATGACCAAACGGTTTGAAATAAATCAACAATAAGTACCTTATAAATCAACAATGTCTTTATTAGTTTGATAGCATATCAATTAAACTTAATGTTACCATGGTCCCTTCCACGCGGATGACGTCGCGACCTAAAGCTAGTCTTGTCTTAGATATAAAATCGTAGAAAGACATTAAGCTGGTTTAATGCGCCCTCGCAATGAAAACAATAAATAGTGACACGAGTCTCATCTCATGGCTTCAAAGTAAAGCTTTTGTAATTAAATCTCTCTCTTAAGATAACGCGGATTATATGATTGCGACGCGACCTGGTTTATCGTGGGGAGACGTGCAGAGTCGTGCAGAGTCGTGCAGAGTCGTGCAGAGTCGTACGGAGCCGTGCGGAGCCGCGCGGAGCGTTGCGGAGCCGTGCGGCATCGTACGGAGTCGTTTGGCAAATAATGACAGGATTACACTGGTGATGTGAACTCGCAATGCGACGCAAACCGATTCGGTCTTGAAGCAATCGTATTTAATGTGTTTATATTCGCGCAGATTTTATTTGCACTCCCCTCGGCGTTCCACAGAGCACATCGTTGGTTGATGGTAATAGATCTCGTTGTGGTTTCAGATAAACCATCCCTGTCAAGTCTGTACCTACCTACTTTCCAACAAGATAATCAAACACTGTCCGTCCTAACTGTTGGTGCCGAGATGTAGACTGTAGTTATTCATTTGTTATTAGTTGAATCATGGAGAATTTACGTGTCACTAGGTGTTCATACAATTCCGCTGAACATTTAAAATTTGTTTTATTATTACCATTCAGTAACGCTCATTGTGTTACTTTTTTTTGACAAGCAGACGATTTTTACAAACAATAGGTAGGTAGGTAGGGGGGTAGGGGGTTAATGATTACTATCATAAATAATTGTTTACATCAATCTTGGTTTAGCACTGTCTAGCCAGTATCTGACTTGTTAGTGTTATAGTGTGAAGCATTATATTACATGTAAAATGAAAAAACTCACCAGTAAGGAAGGTAAAGTAGAGGAGAGTAGAGAGAAGGGTGCGCGTGCGACGCGCAGGGCGTGGCCACGGCGCGCTCAGCCTATGAGCGCGCGGCATGGCGGGGGGCGGGGCGGGGGAGGGGGAGGCGCGCGCGCGAGCGAGCGAGACAGACAGCCGGCGGCGGCGGCGCCCGGCTCATCTCCACGGACGCAGCATCTGCAACAAGAAACGAGCAGCTTCAGAAGTGACTACAGGTGAAGAATAGAATAGAGTACAACAGGCTGTTAGATAACGTAGGCAGGCCTCGAGCAGATGGACACCTGTCCCAGAAAAGAGCTGAATACGGAGCCCAGGAACAATCAATATACCTACGCTGACTGTACACGAATCGAAAAAGACAGACGTCAAAAACTATTGAATTCGTTCAAAATATAACCTACCAGATCTAGGTAAACACGTCTGAACAATACCTAGAACATTAATATCACGAAGTGAACTACTGCAGTTGAAACCTGTTCATACGACACTTTAGTGTAGACTGGAATGCGTATAGTACCTAGTAAGTACACGCTACACAGCAGATAATAGTAGTGTTCTAAGATGTAGCAATAATAGCATTGATAGCATAGCAGTCGCGCGGGTCGCATGGTCTCGTAGACTTACGACGATGGTGCGCGGTCGCAGCTCAGGTACGACTAGCGACACTACGAGGCGTTCATATCAGACCACATTGAGATGGCATAACTTCACACAGCGATATTCGAAATAGGGTAACTTGAATATTTATAGCTGTCTTTCTCATTTGATCATAGACTTATTTCGTGGGTGACAAAATCTTATATTTGATAGCCTAGATATGCCTGGTCTCGAGCTCTCGTTTGAGACTTCAATAAATAACTTCCAGCTGATGCAGCATGGCAGACACACGTAGTACTACCCGCTGATGCCGCAGTGCGAGGAGATCTGTGTCATTGTACCAAGTAACAGTGCATCGAGTTACTTCAGTTAGTTCCTGAGCGGCACAGCACTGCGATGCGCGCTGGGAGCATGCAGATGGTGCCGGTACTCACAGAGTGACAGCCCACATTCCACAACCACAAGGAGAAGTACTACGCCTACACACCGCATGCAGTTCCTCACTCATTACAGTCATTACTTATCATTCCGTAACGCCCCATAGCCCAGTTCAGGGGTGTGATTCTGTATAACCTCATTCTGAACTTCGAATCTAAATCCGCTGTGAGTTTCTTGATTGGCATTCTAAATATTATTACTATTCTCGATTGATAATTCGAATTTACACTAGCGCCACCCTTGCGAGCGTGCAGGAAGTTGAACTAAATTGACAGGGAGATTTTGACAGATAAAGTATGAGGTGACGTAAGAAGTGGCATTCTGTAAGGTAATTTCCCCGTCACTTCGACGCTCACTTCGCACTCGAACCCGATTCAAAGTGTCAAATATATCAAGGTCATTTTGAACCTTTTTCGAAGTGAGAGTGAATAGCGATGTGAGATGCGAGTTGCTGTTTGAATTTTACAGAATCGACCTATAACATACTCTACTAGGCGCTAGCGAGCACTCTTACTGCGTAGCACAAAGGTACTACCATAATTATTAATTGCTTTATTTTTGCAGTGATTAAGTTACAGAAACAACGTTCTGGATACGATTCCGGCTACAAATCTATTCTCATTTCAGAAGATTTTTGCATGCGTATGTACTGGTTGCACATTTGCACCTTCTGTACTGTACCCTGCATGATGTATCTACTTTGGGTTGTATGGGGACGCGGGACAAGCGCGGCGCGGGGCGGGGGCAGGGGAGGGGTGCCAACTGATCGTATTTCTCCGGATCGAGTGGAAGGAAGTGTTTAGCGAGCTTCCTCCGTACAGCGGGACTACTGCGTATCGGAAGCCTTCGGGAATTGCCGAGCGATGCCGAATACGTCTCCATTACACGCGATAGAGGCGCCGATAGACTAGTTCTTTGTGCACGGAAGTGAGTCACTGTTCCGCTAGACTAGAAGGCAGCTCCGAGTGTTGCAGAGCTCGTGTGAGGAGACGACGACGCGCGGCGGCTGGCTCAGGCTTTCTTTCAAAAGAGCATTTATTATAAGCATTTAAGTAAGTAAAGTGAGTACTATATTGCTTTGTTTCTAACACAAATGTAGTACAAAATACAACAGTGAGTCCGTCGCCAATGATAAAAAGCCGTGGCTTTTAAAAAAAGGTGGTCGGAGAAATGAATGGATTTGCCAGCTGTCTCGAGCCAAGCGCCATGAGTATCCCCAGCGTCCGACGCGTCATGCGTCATGCCGACTGCACACTGACTGCGCGGACAGATATCATACATCACGCGCGCACCTGAGGGGGCACTGTGATAGGAACAGCCTAAACTATCAGTCATGAACCGAGTAAACAATTTCTTCAGCTGTCATGTGACAGATCGGTTCATGTGTTTCTGTGGAACTGAAGAACTATACTATATTTATTATCTGAGTAGGTACCCTTAACATTATTATCTAGTAATAACATCGTGTACAGGTTGCCTGTGCGAGATAAATGTTTCTAATAACATTATCTTGTTTAGTTACTTCCATACGCTCTCCAAGAGGTTGTTAAAGCAATATTAACTTCGAAACCTCAATTGAATCAGTTTGAAACTTCTCAAGGGATCGCGCATGATACGTTCAGCTTCAATCTCACGTCCTTGAGAAACACGGAGTGTACAGTGTACAAGTACCGTAGCGAGTTCTTTAGCTCATTCAATAACAGAAGAATATTACAAACTAACTTTTTGCCGAGACTTCGTGTGCATAGTTATCGCGAATGTAGCAAAAAGTGGTCTAAGAATTCATTATCTACAAATCAAGAGTACAACCAAAGAAAGCAGCCGAAGTGGAAAGCAGCCATTTGTTGATGCTATAGGTACTTTGACACTTGAAAGACGCGAGAGTTTGAGTGGCAGCCTAGGACACACGAGAACAGAGTTGAGTTGCTGGCCTGCTGGCTGCATCATGCTTAAACTTTACTTACTTTACACATTCATCATTACCCTTTCTTCTCGCCGCGTTTTTGCAAATTTCGTTATTTACTCGCGACGACAAGGGTAAGGACAATAAGGAGGCTTCTAATTAAACACCTACCATGTGGTCAACTACACGGATGTCCTACATTACTAGCTTAGCAGTGGACCATCATCAGCACTCCTGATAACGGCGCGCGGCGGTGCTCGAGTGGTCGCTCGGTCACTTTATTGAGTGTACACTACGTTGTGATGTAGTCTTTAACAAACTTACAGAACATTTGTAATGTAGTTGTTCACAAGAGCGACGTGCTGGGGGCTAAGTAAAAGCCATACGGATCGACCAGTCATGGTTCAGCTAGCTTGCCACGGTCAGTCCTTGGATAGGTGACTATCTATATCATACCGAGTGCCCTCCATGCTTCAGGAAGCACGTAAAGCCGTTGGTTCCGGCTGTCATTAGTAGAACTTTGGCAGTCGTTATGGGTAGGCAGAAGCCAGAAAGTCTGACAACCAGTCTTACCAAGGATATCGTGTTACCCAGTAACTGGGTTGTGGAGGTCAGATACGCAGTCGCTTCATGTAAAATACTGGTATTCAGATACATCTGGCTTGACTAGAAGCCGACCCCAACGTCGTTGGGAAAAGGTTACACAGGTGATGATTTACAAAAGCAACGACATTGTTGAGCTCCTGGAGTGCCTCAATTATGATGACACAATGCGTGTGATATTTGTTCAGTGTCTCCCAGAGAGAGCTCGGCTACAGTACCGTCACCCAAGCTCACACAGCACAGGAAGGCGTGTTCTTGGCGCGGTCCACTCACACATCACGTCGATCCTACACACACTGTGATGCACTCGCGCACGGTGTTCGGCTTGTGCAATATCAGAGGAGGGAGAGGGCAGGGGGGGGGGCGGTGCTCGCTCTTGATAAATGTCAACGACAAGCGCGCTAAACAAATATTCTAACAATAACAAGTTGCGACAACAGGCAACGGGTATTAAGAATTTATCGTTCTACTTTACACAATTTTATTGTTTGGCGGCAACTTTCGCTTTCCAGTTTCATATTCGTTCCGCTTCACCGACACCTGAGTAATGTCCTGCTCCAACTTCCAGCGCCAACACCGAACTCCCACTTATCGTAAAGTTCTACGTAAATGTATCGAGAGCAATAAACGTGAAGTAAGTTCCAGCCGCCGACCGGCGCTCGGGCGTCAGGAGCTACTCGTGGCAGCGCCCACAGCTAGCACCGGAATACAAACGCTATATCGCTCGTGAAACATTTCAACAGTTCTAAATAAAACTACACTGCATTTGTCATCAAGATCCGGACCGGGATAGTGTTAACCGATCTACAAATGCTATGATTACTTAATTATCTTATTGTGACAGGACAGAGATCTCATTGTTCACAGTCGCTCTTCGATCTGGTAGTTTTGTTCAGGTTTGACTGTTAACATGATAACAATCATGAAATCAATACGACAACCATTTGTACAATTTGTACAGTAGGGTCAAGTTTCGAAACGTCAGAGTCAGCGCAGTAAGTTACCTACCTACTCGTACCTACTGTGCAGATTAACCAATCCCGATTGAGGACAAATGTTACAATACATTATACTCGTACAAGTATTTTCTGTCTGATATCATCAAAATTGAAATTAATATTGTGTTGTTTCGTTTGCTTGTGTTTAATAAAGGTGCCGTCACCCCTACGGCACCCAAGAAGAGAAAGGGAAATAGGACACCGCATGTTCTAAGACATTGTGTGAGTGGATTGTGCTAGTGCGTAGAACTCTTGTGACAAGGATGACTTCTACCTGACCTGACTATAAGTTTGCATGCTTTAATTCTAAGCAAAACATGCTGGATCTTACACTTATTTAACAGCTTTGTATACCGTGTTTTTCGCAAATAAATATACCTATTATATAATATTATATTACGATTTTTCACAATACCAAAATAATTATTGACTAAAATCGATGATTAGTGGTTTTTTATACTCATCCAAAATCCAATTGGATGTAGTTTCGAGATCCGTGAATGACGATGTGACTCCTATCTCACAGCACGAATGTGTAGCTGTGAGTACCTACGAGTAGCTAGCTCACTTCACTGGAATATATTAAGTGCTTATCGTATGCTTCCGATGAACTTCTCAATAATAATGTAGGTAGATGTTATTCCGAGTCACAGTCACATCTCAGATTTCATACACTGTTCAGAAGACGGAATCCAAAATAAGAAAAATGTTATATTTAGAAATGAAAGTTGTAGCTAGGAAATAAATGTATGAAAGATAATAAAGGACATAAAGGAAATAATTATGAAACAATAATGTGAAATACAAGTAAGAGGAAAGATTGTCTTAGTAGGAGTCCTCGACCAAGACGAGCCCTACAGTGTGTGTGACCGGGTTCATCAGAAGCACATATTAGGAGTTCTCGATGGATTTTACTGATTCAATGTTGTTGTTTGCGTTACGTTAACGCCACACGTCGTACTTTTGACGTCAACGGTTTTAATTGGTTGGTAGATTAAACAGGAATAGATACACAGCACAATGTCACCTTATTAGACAAGCTAAACAATATCCTTTTGATTATTTCCTAATTTTAAATAGTTATTCAGATAAGTAATGTCAAGGCCATCACGAATCAGACATTCAAAGGAATGTTTCAGAACAATACAAAACGAAGTACCTAGTCAGTGCATGTAAATGTGTTTGTATTGTGTGACAATAGCTTTGTGTTTGTGATACACTACAATGTAGTCTGCACCTACAGGTTGAGATGGTCAATATTATTCCAATTTAGAAAAAAAATGCACAATATCCAATAAAAAAAAAATATTTTAAAAATAAAACAAGCATGTTTTATATTGTGTACAATGTGTACATAGTTAAGGATTTAAACCGCGGTCGTACTTTTAACTCACTTGAATTTTAGACAATATTGTACTATAATATTTTAATCCTAATGTATTGTCTATTGTAATATAACCTAGGTACGAGCACTGATCACCATTTACCACGCTTACTCAAAGCGGGTTGGCGATTTCAAACATATTAACCTTAAGTCCAGGTTTAGGTACTCATGATGTTTGATTGTTGAGCATGATGCGGTTCGGGGACCTTAACCACTGGGCCATCGCAAAAAGTATAACAGTATCTAATAATATTGATAATAATAACATAATATTGTATAACAGTGTTGGAGTATGCATTGGCAAAACAATAACTGAACTCGTCGTATGTGTTACCAGTAAACTCTCACTAGAACCTCAAGCGAGCTGCCGAGTGCCTGCTGCTTGCTGCCCTCACAGACCCACAAGCTACGTTAACACTAAAGCTATGGTCAAGAATCGTGTCACGTCGATCAGAAGTGGTTTCACCTCCTTATTTTTTTTAAATGCAGTTTAGGTACAAATGACAAATAGACTTGATTTATTTAATTAGACACTTTTTGTTGAGTATTTCAATACATGTTTTCACACGTAAATGTGTGCTCTAGAAAGTATCGGCAAAATTAACAGAAAAAAATAATAAGTTGAACCAACCAACTTGAAATCGACACTAACTTATGTGATGTGTTACACCAGAGATGTGTTTAATTCGCTGAACCACTGTTGTCCTCGTGTACCACTCACCTATGTCGAGACGCGGATCCTATCGACACTAACACACACTCGCGGGGCGACCTCTCTCGTCGGGCGCCACGAGCAAACTGCCGCCCCCGCGCGCACGTCGCCTCGCTTCCCCCTGCACCTACCCCGCGCCCGCACCCGCCCCCTGCACCCCGGCGACAAGCCACGCGACGCACAAAGAGGGGATCAGCCGCTCCCGAATCCCGATACCGATGATACTCACCCGACACACTGCCGCGACACTGATACGTCACACACAGAGGACAATCCTGGTGGAACACCACTTGCAATCAACCACAACCTGTATATGAACGTTAATTGTGTAACTGACTCACGTTGTTTTAACGAGCATCGTGACTGAGTGGACAGAGCAGCCTTCACCTACAAGCCACACAGACGTCTGGCATTGTCGCGCCGCCAGCGTGACGCCTGATCATACACGGTTAATGGTTGGTCGCGGAGTGGCCACGTAACGGTCATGTGTGCTCATCTTGCAACCACGAACAGAAGACCCTCTCTACACCACTATAACTTGGTTCCATTCTTCACGGTTCCACGTTTTCCTCGCAGGACTCGCATGTGAGCCACTTCTCAGTCTGTGCTAGATGGTTGCAGCAGGTACCTCATCACTGTTGCGTATATTGGTTCTAAGCCTATGAAGCCTCACGAGCTCACGCGGTTACCAGCGAGTGGAATGAATATGGACTCAACAATAATAATTATTATACCGACAGCCGTGCTAGCTAAAGAATTAACCTAGCAAAAAGTGTTGCACGGCGATTACGGATGAACCCCTCCTCGGGGGAGACCTATGTCCAGCAGTGGGCGTCTAAAGGTTCACATGATGTGGTCAGCTGATCAAGAGTTAGATGCAGTAGGCGGTCGTGCGCTCGCGACACGCATTATGGCGTCACTCACTCTGCCTCTCTAATCACCGTCACCTTGGATCCTACCACCTCTCTGCGGGTACATATTTAAAATAAAATGCGGCAGACCGAGGAGAAGATGACTTCCTCACGAATTGGCGAGATGAGGCACTATAAAACTGTTTTAATATTATAGACACCTCATGTTGTCGCTTCAATCTGTCTAGTATCGAACCTTACACTGTAGAATCGCATCCTGTAATCAGAGCAACTGTCATCAGAGTCTGACCTTCGTGGTATAACCACATTAATTAAACATTTTCTAGGTGTATTTGGAAGTAGATTAAAAAGCTTAGCAAAGTTTTACCTCGCAAATCATTGTGTTTGAAACTTTTATAACTATTCACTCGTTTGAAATTGACCCAAATGTTATAGCTAAGCTAATTAACAATATTGATCCATTTAAATCTGGTGACCCAGACCACTTTTCACCAAAATTTCTGATTGGATGTGCTAAATTCATAGCCTTGCCAGTATCTCTCTTATTAAAAAAAAACACTATCTTCATGTACTATTCCCCATATCTGGAAGTCGCTGTTCCAGTGCATGAATATCAAGTGGTTAACTACAGAGCAATTTCCCAACTGCGCATACTAGGCAATTTTTTTTAAAGAGTGGTCTATGGCCAATGCCATAGACCACTTTGACATTTATGCAGCGCTCAGGCAGTCTTTCAGTCCTTCGCAGCGCAGGGTTCCTTTAAGCGTTCAACCGTTTCTAACTCAGCTCGGCTTGATGACTTCCTAACTGGAAGGATGGATAACAGGACATAGGTCGATGTCGTTTACACGGACTATCACAAAGCTTTTGACAGAATCGACCATGATATCCTTAAAACAAAGCTTTTTAACAATTAGAGGCGACTTTGATTTTGTTTTGGTTTACTGTCTGTATTTTTGTTTGATGGTCAGTATGAGATGTCGGCGCACGCGCGTCTCATTGAGATGGTAATGTGCGCGCGCTATATATGACGTGGCCGGCGCCGTTCCGCACTCGTGTCGTACTGCTCCGCGACTCACTGCGCTCGTACAACTCGTACATCTAGTACGTCTAGTCATGTGGCGCTACTCGTGTGTCGCCCTGCTGCTGCCGGCGGTGCTGATACTTGTGAGTTTACCTGCCAGGATGTTGATCGTGAACACGACGGGTGAAAGATGAGTGCATGTAGCGGACATGAGATTGTTCAGATTGGTGTGTGGAGTGACCACAACGGATGAAGTTAGGACTATAGGTACTAGATGAAGTGGCACCAATGACAGAAAAGTTGAATTAGTAGTGGCAGTAGCCGAATGGCTGTCCACTAACGTGTTGTGTGTCCGCAGTGGTGTAGACAGAGAGACACTGCTGTGGTCACAGTGGACAAGTGGTCGTCCACTAACGTGTTGTGTGTCCGCAGTGGTGTAGACAGAGAGACACTGCTGTGGTCACAGTGGACAAGTGGTCGTCCACTAACGTGTTGTGTGTCCGCAGTGGTGTAGACAGAGAGACACTGCTGTGGTCACAGTGGACAAGTGGTCGTCCACTAACGTGTTGTGTGTCCGCAGTGGTGTAGACAGAGAGACACTGCTGTGGTCACAGTGGACAAGTGGTCGTCCACTAACGTGTTGTGTGTCCGCAGTGGTGTAGACAGAGAGACACTGCTGTGGTCACAGTGGACAAGTGGTCGTCCACTAACGTGTTGTGTGTCCGCAGTGGTGTAGACAGAGAGACACTGCTGTGGTCACAGTGGACAAGTGGTCGTCCACTAACGTGTTGTGTGTCCGCAGTGGTGTAGACAGAGAGACACTGCTGTGGTCACAGTGGACAAGTGGTCGTCCACTAACGTGTTGTGTGTCTGCAGTGGTGTAGACAGGGCGACACTGCTGTGGTCACAGTGGACAAGTGGTCGTCCACTAACGTGTTGTGTGTCCGCAGTGGTGTAGACAGAGAGACACTGCTGTGGTCACAGTGGACAAGTGGTCGTCCACTAACGTGTTGTGTGTCTGCAGTGGTGTAGACAGGGCGACACTGCTGTGGTCACAGTGGACAAGTGGTCGTCCTCTAACGTGCTGTGTGTCCGCAGTGGTGTAGACAGAGCGACACTGCTGTGGCCACAGTGGACAAGTGGTCGTCCACTAACGTGTTGTGTGTCCGCAGTGGTGTAGACAGAGAGACACTGCTGTGGTCACAGTGGACAAGTGGTCGTCCACTAACGTGTTGTGTGTCCGCAGTGGTGTAGACAGAGAGACACTGCTGTGGTCACAGTGGACAAGTGGTCGTCCACTAACGTGTTGTGTGTCCGCAGTGGTGTAGACAGAGAGACACTGCTGTGGTCACAGTGGACAAGTGGTCGTCCACTAACGTGTTGTGTGTCCGCAGTGGTGTAGACAGAGAGACACTGCTGTGGTCACAGTGGACAAGTGGTCGTCCACTAACGTGTTGTGTGTCCGCAGTGGTGTAGACAGAGAGACACTGCTGTGGTCACAGTGGACAAGTGGTCGTCCACTAACGTGTTGTGTGTCCGCAGTGGTGTAGACAGAGAGACACTGCTGTGGTCACAGTGGACAAGTGGTCGTCCACTAACGTGTTGTGTGTCCGCAGTGGTGTAGACAGAGAGACACTGCTGTGGTCACAGTGGACGAGTGGTCGTCCACTAACGTGTTGTGTGTCCGCAGTGGTGTAGACAGAGCGACACTGCTGTGGTCACAGTGGACGAGTGGTCGTCCACTAACGTGTTGTGTGTCCGCAGTGGTGTAGACAGAGAGACACTGCTGTGGTCACAGTGGACAAGTGGTCGTCCACTAACGTGTTGTGTGTCCGCAGTGGTGTAGACAGAGAGACACTGCTGTGGTCACAGTGGACGAGTGGTCGTCCACTAACGTGTTGTGTGTCCGCAGTGGTGTAGACAGAGCGACACTGCTGTGGTCACAGTGGACGAGTGGTCGTCCACTAACGTGTTGTGTGTCCGCAGTGGTGTAGACAGAGCGACACTGCTGTGGTCACAGTGGACAAGTGGTCGTCCACTAACGTGTTGTGTGTCCGCAGTGGTGTAGACAGAGCGACACTGCTGTAGTCACAGTGGACGAGTGGTCGTCCACTAACGTGTTGTGTGTCCGCAGTGGTGTAGACAGAGCGACACTGCTGTGGTCACAGTGGACGAGTGGTCGTCCACTAACGTGTTATGTGTCCGCAGTGGTGTAGACAGAGCGACACTGCTGTGGTCACAGTGGACGAGTGGTCGTCCACTAACGTGTTGTGTGTCCGCAGTGGTGTAGACAGAGCGACACTGCTGTGGTCACAGTGGACGAGTGGTCGTCCACTAACGTGTTGTGTGTCCGCAGTGGTGTAGACAGAGCGACACTGCTGTAGTCACAGTGGACGAGTGGTCGTCCACTAACGTGTTGTGTGTCCGCAGTGGTGTAGACAGAGCGACACTGCTGTGGTCACAGTGGACGAGTGGTCGTCCACTAACGTGTTGTTTGTTCACAGTGGTGTAGCAGTGCAGATGCGGCGCCGTTCTTCGGCCTCCTCACCGGGTACGTACCTATTATACTGTAATTGCTTGTCTCCTACTCGCGTCATAATACCTATTCTCATAAACATGGAAATTCATACAGTGAATACAATCATGTATATTATGGTGTTTAAAAAAATCTCACCGAATTCATAACTATTTATAAAGTTAGTTAAAAGAGACCAAATTGATTTGGTATCTCGCAAGCAGACCGTTTCAGTCGCTTTAGTTTACACAAACATTACAAGTTCTCACTCTCGTCGCTCACTGTTGTATTGAGATCTGTTGCCATGGTGACGTGGTGCGTGTCGTGTTGCAGCAACGGCACCGGCGTGCTGGAGACGCTGCTGCTGACTCACCTGCAGCAGAAGATCAACGCGCTCAACGTGCTCGCTGACTTCATCGCCATCGCCGCCAACTCCACCGGTCAGTACCCTCCGCACTACCTTCACCTTCACCTCACAGGGTACCGCCTCACTCAATATGAACATTGCATACTGGAGTGTACTCTGTCAAAGCACGGGTTATCAAAATATATAGTGTTGATTCATAGGGTTCTGTATCTCAAAAGGAAGAACGTAACTTTATAGGATTACCCTTTATCTCAGGGACTAATGGAGCTACCAAGCTGAAATTAATATGAAATACTAAGGTCTGTAATCCCTTGTAAATCCCTTGGAGCGGTGAAAAAGTCAAACTTCTAAGTCAACGGAATCAACAGTTAGGTACATAATAATATTTTGACACTTGCAAGGAAAGCAAAACCAATACCTTGACATAGAATCCTTTATTTATTTATTGAAATTTATTTATTGACGCAAATTTTACCTACATCTACCATTACAGATCTGCGATCCAATGCGATAGAGTGGCAAATCCTTAATCTACATCCTATAAAATCATGAAATTTGACAACAAGCAATGTCGTGTAGCACAAGTAAAGGAAACAATCCGAAAAGCGTAAATTTGTTGTTTTTTACGGAACCCTCGGTGCGTGAGAACGACTCGCACTTGATTAGGGTTGCCAGTTGGTATCCAAAAGCAGGGGACATGTCCTCCTTTTCCATATTTTGTCCGTCCCTACCAGAAAGGTAAGTCCTCCTTTTTCTACACGTTTTTAATGCTCGTGTACAGATTGACGATATTAAGTTACATAATCAATTTTGTAACCTGATTTGAAGTTTCACGAACTAAATCTAAATCTACTTCAAAAGTGCTAAAAACATGGAGTGTTTCTTAAAAGTGCTAAAGACGTGCGAGCTTACTGATGAATACTCAGTGGAGCAAAGAAATGAACAGGCTTCAGTGTGCAGTCAGATCAGATCATCAGTTAAATCTTTGGTTCTTTCATTTCATTGATTTTTTTTATTTCTAGGGTTCCGTAGCCAAATGGCAAAAAATGGAACCCTTATGGATTCGTCATGTCTGCCTGTCTATTCGTCCGTATGTCACAGCCACTTTTCCCGAAACTATAAGAACTATACTGTTGAAACTTGGCAAGAAAATGTATTCTGTGAACCGCATTAAGATTTTCACACAAAAATAGAAAAAAACAATAAATTTTGGGGGTTCCCCATACTTAGAACTGAACCTCAAAATTTTTTTTTTTCAACAAAGAAGACAACCCCCTTCAAAAAGTTTAGTATTATAAAATAACTTTCAATTCGCAAGTCGGCGGCTTTGGTTTTGCTTGTTGTTTTGTATAGCCACCGACTTGCGAATTGAAAGTTATTTTATACTTTTTGAAGACGGTTGTCTTTTTTGTTAAAAGTTTTTTTTTTCGCTTTTTACTGCCTACTTCTCATCATATAAATTAATTACAAAACGGCGACACAAAAAAAAATCAATCATCCCTTAATTTTTAACCCTTAGGGGTGGAATATTTTCTTGAAATTTTTATGGGACCAAATCTGAGGTAAACACTATCAATTAAAAAAAAGAATCATTGAAATCGGACTACACTTAAAAAAGTTATGCATGGTCAAACATAAAAATAAATATATAAAAAATTAAAAAATGTGCATAAAATGAAAACTACTGGGTTAAATAATGTAAATTTTTATGGGGCCAAATGGCAACAATTCCGCATCAAACAAAAGAAGAATCACCTAAATCGGATCATAAATCTCGGAGTAATCGATGTACATACATAGAAAAAAAAACAACCGAATGAGAACCTCCTCCTTTTTGAAGTCGGTTAAAAATAATATTGAGGTTTCTAATACATATTTTTTTAAACTGAATAGTTTGCGCGAGACACACTTCCAAAGTGGTAAAATGTGCCCCCCCCCCCCCCCTGTAACTTCTAAAATAAGAGCATCATAAAACTTAAAGGAATATAAAATCTACATTACCATGTAAACTTCCACCGAAAATTGGTTTGAACGAGATCTAGTTAGTAGTTTTTTTTTAATACTTCATAAATCGTAAACCGCAATTTAAAAAAATACACTATTATTAAAACATCGATCAAAGTTACAACAAACTACAAGAACTTTTATATCATGTTACTTGCTGCTGCGGTACCTTTCATGGGCGAGTCCGACTCGCACTTGGCCACTTTTTTTCTTTTCATTTCATCAATAACATGTCATATTATGAAGATTTTCATAAATATTTGTTGAAAAATCAAGAACTTCTTGCGAAAATTGGCAGCTGCATATGATTTAAACAAAGTTATAAAAAAAACTCGTGTACCTAGTTGTAAATCTCGTCCTTTTTTACAGAAAATCCTCCTTTTTAGACTCATCTGCCCACCTTTTATCTGTAACGAAATTTCCAGGAGATTCGCGTCAATTGTTTAACTATTGTGTCTGCTAATTGGACAGCTGAGCTCATATGGCAACCCTACACTTGATCGACTTTTTAAAATTGTAATAATGATTGTATTTTGCACAGGATAAAGCAGAATCACGATAGTTCCCGCCGTCCGACCACTGCCCGACCACTGCCCGACCACTGCCCGACCACTGCCCGACCACTGCCTGCCACACGCCACACATGCGATGTTACGACTAATCTAAGTTATGTTGTTGTTCATTATAATGTAGGTATATCTACTTACGTAAATATATTTTTTGTAATAAATGAGTTACAAGTACAAGTTAGTTTATCTTGTAGACGTAGCGCACGCGCCCCGCGGCGGCATGCAGCCTGCAGCGAGACGGTGAAGCTCTGTCCTGCTGCACTGATGCAATAATGCACTGATGCACTGATGCAATGATGCACTGATGCAATAATGCACTGATGCACTGATGCAATGATGCACTGATGCAATAATGCACTGATGCACTGATGCAATGATGCACTGATGCACTGATGCAATAATGCACTGATGCACTGATGCAATGATGCACTGATGCAATAATGCACTGATGCACTGATGCAATGATGCACTGATGCACTGATGCAATGATGCACTGATGCACTGATGCAATGATGCACTGATGCAATGATGCACTGATGCAGCGCGCGTCGCTTGCACTGCTGTTGGGCTCGTGGGTTTAATTCCCAAGTTGGACAAACTGTACAGAGTTTTGTCAGCCCGGAGTTAGGAAGTAGGTGGTGGCACCCCCATGTCTCAGATAGCACGTAGGTAAAGCCGTTGATCCTGCGCCTGGTTTCTCTCGGTCGTGGCGGATTCCGTCTTATCGACTAGATATCAATGAAGGGAAGCAGCGAGGCAGCACCACCACAAGTACTTCTATAACTGACTGCGCTGTCTCAATTCATGCATAAGATCAATGGAAGGAAGGGAGGAAAGAGAGAGAGTGGTCCTGTGTTTGCGCACGCACTTGCGCACTAAAGAGAGAGTACGCCTGTGTTTGCGCAAGCACTGTGCACTAAACAGAGAGTGCCCCTGTGTTTGCGCACGCACTTGCTCACTAAAGATAGAGTGCACTTGTGTTTGCGCACGCATTTGCGCACCAAAGAGAGAGTGCGCCTGTGTTTGCGCACGCACTTGCGCGCTCAAGTATCTCGCTCGTACTTACGGCTAGTCTCCTTTGAGATTATAACTACTTTTTACAACTTGCGAAATAAAAATACCATAGGATTATTCAACTTTCACTATAAAATATAACCAAATAAATATCCTGAAATAAGAAGTGTATCGCCAAGCCGAACGTCACTTGCTTCATGTCTTTTTATAACAATTCCGCACCAAAATTGTACGTCTGTCTGTCTGTTTGTCTGTCACAGATGATTATTAAAGCAAGTACTCAAACTTTCGACTTGAGAATCGTTATAAATAATTTGTTATGCACATATTATTGCAAGTAAAAGCGCTCACTCAAAAAGATAATAATAATGCCGCCTGAATAAAGTGTTAAATAGTCTTTTATCAGACAGAAACAAGGTGTTCGCCTTCAACGGATGGGACATACCGGTTTTCAACCGACTTCAAAAAAGGAGGAGGTTATCAATTCGTCTGTATTTTTTTTTTTTTTTTTTTTTTATGTTTGTTACCTGAATTCTCGGGACTGGGTGAACCGATTTTGATGATTCTTTTTTTATTTGGAAGCTAGTGCTTCCCGTGTGGTCCCATTTTAATTTGGTCCAGTTTTGACCATGGCATCCATGAGAAAACCGTATAAGTCTTAAATTTGCAATAAGTATGTGCGCGATTTGTTACGCGATTTCTCAGGCAAACATAAACCGATTTTGAAAATTCTTTTTTTTATAGATAGGGTTTGCTTCAGGGGTGGTCCCATATAAATTTTATCGAAATTGATTCAGCACTTTTTGAAAAATCAACAAATACCCAAAAATTTTACATAGACGACGTTTTAGTTTCATCAATCTTTGTAGTAGTTAACTTTCAATCTCTTCTTAATAGATTTGAATGAGAAGGAGGTACTAAAAAGCGGAAAATAAAAAGCTTTTTACAAAAAAGACAACCGCCTTCAAAAAGTGAAAAATAACTTTAGCACAGAACACACATTGACTTTAGTTTCGGAAGTCGGTGGCAATACAAAACAACAAACAGAACAAAGCCACTGAATTTCGAAACTAAAGACAATGTGTGTTCTGTGCTAAAGTTATTTTTCACTTTTTGAAGGCGGTTGTCTTTTTTGTAAAAAGCTTTTTTTGATGTACTCTTTCGGCATGCTCAGTGGACTCAGACGGAACTTGACGCCCTGGATAGGACGGTCCGTACATTGCAGACATAGACAGTAATGAGACTGTATATAGTTCAGGTTACGATGGAACAGGCATACACTGTCGTGGAAAGGTCCTTTAAAAATTTTATAGAATAAAAAAAATGAGACTGTGTATCCCACGGAAGTGCGGAGGTAGAGGCTTCCTTAATGCTAGGTCCCTGCACAACCGTGAGGTATGCAGTCTCAGGGAGTACTTCCTTTAAGCCGACGTGGGGATGCACCGAGATGTGGTCTCAGTGGGCAAGGGCCTCACCCCGCTCTCCTTAGCGATTGAGAACTGGCGCAAACCCATAGTACTAGATACTAAAGACCGCAGGAAGGTATGACAGAGCAAGGGCTTCACGGGCGCATCTACCTACCGAATCCACCATGGGCCTGATGACTGACAGAAGGTTTTGTCTGCGCGACTGTGGACGAAGTTATGATGACGAACTACTACTGGATGAATATTGTGAAGGACGGCCCGGTTGACATTTGTCGGACATGCCACCGACCGGGAGAATCAAACCGACACATTATCTCTGGTGCACTCGTCTGGCTAACTGAGACTAAGTACTTGCATAGACTTTAGATGTATGTATGGGTGTGTGGTGTGGGTGAAGTGTAGGTGTGTGTGGTGTGGTTGTATGTGTGGGGGTGTGTGTGTTTAGTTGTTTATTGTATATATTACAGTATAAAATCGATAATTAAGGAGCCATTATATAAAAAACAATAAAAAGTTATCTAGGAGTTATTTCACTCTATTTAACACTATTCAACTTTTAGATGCGTTGGTAAGATTTTTTTGCAAAAAGTTGTTCAGTCTCATCGTACGTTAATTTTTGGAGATAACTACTAATTACAATTTTATATTTAAATATAGTTAAACAATATACGTTGCAGATTTCGTTTAGAGTGTTATAAAGGTGCCTGCTAAGATATGCGTAGCTTCGCCTCGCCAGAGAAGTTTTGGTAGCGACAGGTGGGCATACAGGATCTTTACGTCGTTTATTTTGCTCTAGTAACCTTGGGTCATAGGTCAAAGATGAGTGTACACGTAAAGTGATGTTTAGTGCACAGAGCTGTCGGACAGTGAGTACAGATATGTTTTTTTAAAGCTGGGTGGTCGGGTACCGATAGGGTTTGTGAAGCATAACTTTCAAGACAGCTCTTTGAGTCCTCTCAAGACGAAGTAAATATGTTTTAAGTGTACCACCCCAGACAGATACCTACACAATAGGTAAGAAGTGACTGAGCCAAGGCAAAATAGATATTTTTTAACAGTCTGTCGGTGTGCAGGAATTTGCGGGATTTGCTGGATGGATAAATGATGGAATACTCAGTGCAAGATAAATATTATATTTTCGTGTAAGCGACAAAGAGTAAAACAATCGCAAGTAATTTGACATGAGTAAGAAAAGAAGAAATGATACATTACAATGAGTGATACCTAATTTACAATGAGTTATACAGAAGGGTACTGGGATATAAATATGACATGCCGCTGTGGGTTGATTAGGCGCTCCAACAGTCGGCAACTACTTTTCTTAGTTTTTTTAAAGGAAATATTAACTTACGAACTCGCGCAACTGTCACACTGATGTGTTTTTGCCAACCCAACGTATTATCGATGTGCACTCCCAAGTATTTAACACAAGAGCTTCTATGTATAGTAGGGCAACTGCAAGGGGTCAGTGTAGGGTGACAACTATGGGCTTTAACGTCTGGCATACGAGGCTGTGTAGCAGAGTTCGCTGAGAAAGGCACATAGTGGGTTTTAGAGACATTTAGCGTAAGTAAATGCAATGAAAGCCAATCCATCACTATGCCAAGAGCATTTTCAGCTGCGTGGTGGGCAGATTCCCATGTTTCTCCACTTATGATAAGTGCAGTGGCATCTGCATAAACTAGTATCTTGCAGTTTGGGATTGACAGCTGACACAATCTGTTTACAAATAGGAGAAAAAGGGTTGGACCCAGCACGCTGCCCTGTAGTACGCCAAAGGTTAGATTCACATCGTCACTGATGTAATTGTCTACCTTAACTCGTTGGTTACGGTTTGTCACGGTCACGGAAGAGGTTTAGAGTGATATCTCTGATTCCCAAGCTTTCTAAGCAACGTAGAAGGATGGGAGTAGAGACCGTGTCGAAAGCTTTGGCTAAATCAAGAAATATACCTATAGTTTTAGTTCTAGAATCAAGATTCTTAACAACTTGGCTTGTCAGTTCAAGCACAGCATCCTCTGTTGATACGCCTCTCCTGAAACCGAATTGGTTTGGCGCAATTATGTTGTTGCATTCAAGATAACTAAGCAGTCTTTTGTTCAGAACCTTCTCCAAAATTTTGGACAGAGTGGTGACTACAGATATAGGTCTATAGTTCTCGACACGGTCACTATCCCCACCCTTAAATACTGGTGTGACTAATGCCTTCTTAACAGTGCCGGGGAAAATACCTTTTAACATACTTTAATTACAGATATGCACTATTGCTGGAACAAGTACATGTCTGGCAGACTTAATAACTGAGGCAGGTATTCCATCGTAGCCTACTGCACAATTATATTTTTGTTTTAGTTCTATAATTATATTTTCTATTTCTGAGGAATTCGTTTCAAGTAATACGAATGAGTTACCTTGAGGATTTACTAAGCTGTCAACTTCAAAGTCCGGCCGAACCGCACGCTGACCCTGCGCAACCTGCTTAGCAAGGTCCGCTCCAACGTTTGCAAAATACTTATTTATAGCATTGACAGAGGAATTTGGATCGCTGCACATATTAAGCAGTTTTTCTGACTTACTTATGGGTGAGGTGTTCTTGTAACTGATGGTTTTAATTATGTCCCACCAAGTTGCTTTTGGGGTTACCACTGGCCTTCAGGAGTTCATTTTGGTCAAAATTGCATTTAATAGTCTGCAGTAAATTGTTACAGTAATTTCGGTATCTAGAATATATTAAATTAGCAGTAAGGTCTTTAGGATTTAGCATTGCTTTTTTATGAAGTTGATCCCGATTTCGCACGCACCTCAGGAGGCCCGTGGTCATCCATGGTTTAATAGTCTGCTTCCTGTTAGGGACCTTTTTTAGCGTACTGTGTTGATTTATTGCATCTGTTACAATGGAGATAAGTTGTTCCGCACTTTGATTGGGGTCTGTGCTAGTTAAAACACTTGAGAAGTCTGTTTTCTAAGCAGCTTATAATACCTTGAAAATTTAAATGACGAATCATATTTTTAGGTTTTGCAGCATTAAGAGGGTTTCGTTCAGTACAAAATAGGATAGGCGCATGATCTGTAAAATATGAGTCCAGGACCAAAATTGTGAAGGGTTTATCTATTTTTAAAAATACATGATCCAGGCAGTTTTCAATGCGAGTGGAGAGAACGTGGGCAAGTAGGAGCCCATGAAAAGCCATTGCATTTAAATATTCTTCAGAGTTTGGGTCATTATTATCAGGTCGAATGTTTATGTTTAGATCTCCAATCACTACTACAGTTGTTAATGATGCTAAGGATTCCAAAATGTTGTTTAAGGAGTTTAGAAAATTTTCTTTATTTTTGACTGAGGGTGGGTACCTATATTGCAACAATTGTTGTATCTAGACCTAGCCTCAAAATAAGACAGTTCGCATCCTGGAAAACCGGTTCAACTATCTTATGATTCACCTCAGAACTTACATAAATTACCACCCCATCATTTTGGTTGTTAAATGAGGATCTGGCTGAGGTAAAGCCAGTTAATACAGGAATATCTGTCACTTTACTCAACCAGCACTCAGAGAGGATTACTATATCGCAATTAACATCCATGGAATGCATTAGGACATTGAGGCCATAAAAGTTGCGATTCAGGCTTCAGATGTTGACATGCAGTATGTTCAAAGTTAGTTGGATAGTGTTTATATGCTTCACACATTGGTCTGGCAAACTCACATACGACCGTGAAATATTAAATGATTCTACAGAATCAATAAATTTATTTCAATTGTCCTTATTGTGCACTAGGGCCATGGGGTCCGAGTGCTCACCTTGTTTTTAAAGACATTTCTAAGCGGCTGGTCAACTCTTCACGTGACCAGAGGGCTGGCCCTTTCTTGGGCCAAAGAATTAGCATTGCCATTCAACGTGGTAATGCTGCTAGCCTTCTGGGCACTTGTCCCATTGTGAGCGATGCGGACGAGTTTTTTGATGCCCTGTGAGCCGTCCATTGTACATAATATATATATTTTTTTTTTAAATTTATTTTAAGCTTTGTACAAAGCTTAAAATAAATTAAAAGCTTCAAGTGCCTTTGAAAAAAAAAAAAGAAAAAATTGTCCGTATCGAATTTATAATTTTAAATATAACTGACCAGTTTAAGTTTGTGCTGCAGAGTATCATTTAGTATGATGTTATTTAGTATGTTTAGTCTATTGTTAGTAAGGGGTTTGTGGTAGTGTTTGGTGTGAATGTTTTAGGTGTATAACTGCAATTGTGTTGCGTTGTAATTAATATTAAATTTTATTTTATATGAGAAAATAAGTAAATTACGGTTGTTTACAGGGTGTACTAGATTATAACACATTGAAATACTGAGTATGATAGCTTCTACAAGACGACCTTTGATAGTAACAAATAATTATTATATATTGGCTACCTATACTATTTAGATTTATTGTAATACTAGACTTAAAATAAAAATAGTGTATAATGTATAAGCTGTGAGAGATGACATTCAGGTAGTTTGTACAAGATAGTCATTTTTCAGCTTGGAGTTTAAGATTTGCTGCGGATTCGATTCGAATTTGGGGCTCACCTTCAGCTTTACGCAAGAATATGGAACCGCGTGAGGTCCAGCAGTACGTGTAACCTTTTTCCTTTGCAAACTGCCGAGCTGCATAGAATAGTTTCTGCGCGTTAAGTGTTAGGGCTTCTGATATGTACACAGGTTTGACAGGTCCGGGTATACTCAGGTGTCCAGTATTTAGTTTTTATTTAGTTTTACCGCTTCTCTCAGATGCAGTATCCGATTCACATATCTCAGGCGCACATACCTCAGAGAACGTGGATCCGGGCTCAGAGGCGGGCACGGGAGCGGGTGAGGTAGGCGGGGGGGAGCGCTGAATAGGCATGTTGAATGGTTCACTCGGTGTAGATGTACCAGGTGTCCAATACTTATGAAGAGGTTTCACCGGTGTGTGGCGCGTACGGGTCACTTTACTGGTCGACGATCGAGGATTTAGTATATATATTGGTATGTGCACGACCCAGTTCTTGAAAATGGCAGTTTCACGTTGCATTGGGATCGATCTATTATCACTGACAGGACTATCTGGACTTGGCTCGCAAGGTTATCGATATGTGGGATATGAGTATAGCAGTCATTGTGCCGATTTTTTTTTGTTCCGGGCTGAAGCTCTTGGATGAATTTTTACACGAACTAAAACTTATGTCTTCATAATCGACGATCGCGAGAAGCGATTTCTTCATCCATTTGCATAATTTCAACCGTCCCAGCTGCAGATGTACTCACACCGTCGTTGTTCCGCTCGGTCACATTCATTCTTTTACGGCCAGAACTACTTGACTCGGTCATATGGTATTATATTGGTACATTCGATTGCTTTTGAGAAGCCCTTTTCCAACCATATACGATTTCTGTATTTGAATTTGAATTTTTGACGTGTATAAGCCGACATTATATATTTTTGAATACAATCTTTAGTTTTGTATATACCTAGTCTTAGCATAAATATTGTCACGAAAAAAAAACTTTTTTTTTATTGCATTTAATATTTATTACTGTTACAGTGTGTTAGTTTAATCTTCTATATGTAAAATTCTTTGTCCTGAATGACTGACTGACGGATCAACGCACAGCCTAAACCGCTGATCGTAGAGACCTGAAACTTGGAGGGTGTGTTCTTTGTATGACGTAGGCATCCGATAAGGAAGGATTTTCCGAAATTCTACCTCTAAAGTGAAAAACGGGGCCAAAGTTTGTATGGGATAACGTGATTCCTTGGTCCAATCTACTTCAAATTTTGCATAAACATTCTTTAACAGAATTAATGGAAGACATATTTTTTTATTTTATTGAAACTCATCGCCTAACGGGGTTAAAAAGGGGTAGAAAGTTATTTTGGGAGTGATTTGCATCGAAATTGATATCAGTACTCTTTAGTGCTTTTGATTTAAATTACTTTGAATTTTAACACATGTTTGAAAACTCAATCCGAATTTATTCAAAAAACCGGACAAGTGCGAGTCGTACTCGCCCACCGGGGTTCCGTTCAAATTCCGTGATTTAATCACCCATACGATTATGCATACCGTGCATACCTCGATGATTGATTACTTGCCAAATTTCATAACTCTAGGTCAACAAGAAGTACCCTACGGCCGTATCTTTTTTTAGGGACTCCAAATTATCATGGCGTTTAGAGCAAGTCCTACTCTCTAAAACTGACCATAAATCATAATCCAGCGGATTAAGATCGAGACTAGACGAAGGCTAGTCTTCAGCTCTGATGAAGTACGAAACGTTCACTTCCAACCAAGACTGCGTGGACCAAGCTTTATGACCCGGCGCCGAGTCTTGTTGGAAGGACCATACTTGGTTATTGAACATGGTGTTGTTAAGGGGCTTAACTACCTTCTCAAGAATGGTATCTTGATACAGTTGTGCCGATGTTTTGATACCTTTTTCACAAAAATATGGCTCAGTCACTCCATAGCTAACACCCCACCAAACCATCACTGAAGTCAGATAATGCCCACGTTGCACTCTGTCGACTAATTGGGAAGCTTCCTTAGAGCTTTGAGCATAAATACGGTCATTTTGTGTGTTAAAATGTTGCTCAATTGTAAAGATTTTCTCATCCGTAAACAGAATTGTTCTGTGACCTCCCTTTGCGTACCGCTTCAGTAGTTGTTTCGATTTTACCACCCTATTCTTTTTTAAATTATCAGTTAAAAAATGACCAGAGCATCTCTTATAGGCTGCAAGTCCTAAGTCATCTTTTAAAATACGCGACATGGTTCTGGGTGCTATCTTCATCTCCCGAGATAAAATCTTTTGCTTTCGGACAGGATTTCTTCGAATTCTTTCCCTTACTGCTTTGACCACCCTTTTCGTACGAACACAAACATTTGACAAATACCAAGCGTATGGAGAGTTTTAAAAATTGCATTTGGTTCCATACCAACTTTGTGTAATGCAATCACAGCGATTCAGTTCTCTTTCTCACCCCACTCCATTTTAATATGGCAAAATATTGTACAATGTATTGGCGCCAAAATTAGAAAACTCAATGAACAATCGTATAAAAATGACAGATTCCAAATTCAAATGTAATATTTTTCTTATTTTTAATAATTGTAACAGTATTTATGGCCAGACTAAGTACAATCGATAGATTTTGACGAGAGCTAACGATTGAAACTCAAACGATAGTCGTAACTATTTCTCGTTATACTAGGTGTAAATCTCGATCCACCACAAAATTACCACGAAATGGCGGCGCTTCCCCGTCCACCGCGTGCGGTGCGTTACAGTCCTCACTTGGCCTAATAAATTCTTTGATTCTTTAGCTATTCAATGGTGTAATTGAATTTAGGATGAAGATGATAGATATGAAGCTGCAACACCAAACTGAATCCTCCGCTTGCCTCCCTATGTAAGCAATTTTATAGATGTACCTATTCACGTCAAAACGTAAAGTCGTGCTCGGCACCGAATGCCCAGACGTCATTTCAGTGTTTACTCAAATTCCTTTTTAATGTGTGACTATAAATACATAAATAATAATAGGTATTTCCTCAATCGAACACAACAATTGAACACAATCACCATGATGTGGCGCATCATTGTGTGCGGCACGTGTGAGTCGTGGGGATGTGTCGTGTGAGTCGTGTCTGTCGCGTCGTGCTCGGCGCTCATTGAGATGGTAATGCGCGCGCGGTATATACACACTCGTCCGCCGCTCGCTGCCCAGTTACAGGCGCCTCCTCTACTGTACAGCTGCCTGCGTCTCGTACATTCACTCCCTCCACTGTGCTCACTGTCTGCGTCTCGCTCCCTCCTCCACGGTGCTCACTGCCTGCGTCTCGCTCCCTCCACTGTGCTCGCTGCTCCGCTCACAAGCTCGTGATGTGGCGTTCGTCGTGCGCTGCGCTGCTGCTGGCTGCGCTAATGATGCTCGTGAGTGACTCCTTCTATGTTGTTTGATGCTGCTTCCCTCTGTTTTATAATCTGAGCCGACAAGTGCTTTCGGTACCCTTCTAAACCTTCAGCATGATGTTGTTAATGTTGTTGTTTGACGAGTTGTTCATCCACATAACTCAAGCGTGTGACGCTGCTTGTCCACAGTGGTGCGGCGAAGCGGACGCGGCGCCCTTCTTCGGCTGGCTCGCCAGTTTCCTCAGCCGGTACGTACTGTGGAGATCTGATGTGTTTCTGAGATAATAGCCATTAGATATTATACTCTATGACGGAACACTCGGCAAACTTCTAGAATAAGTTTGAATAGTAGACTTGTATTGTTTTACGTTTGACATTAGGACTTCCTAGCCTGATCTTGTCACGGGCACACTACAAGTATCTGAGAATATAATCCAGTACCGAGTTTCAGTGCTTTTATTTATAGAATAATCATATTACGATCACGCATATACCGGTACCAGTAAGAGTCCTAAGTAAGGATCTCTTACATAGTGGTGGAGGCAACCGGTTCACGCCCCCATATTCTGTAGAAGCGGAATAAAGCACTAAGAGGAAGTGGTGCGAATAAGGTGCAAAGGCGCCGTGCTGAGAAGATAATTTGAAAGTTAAGTGGTTGTAATATTTGAAATGGGCGACGTAAAGAAATTTTCCGGGATTAGCCCGATGTCTTTTGACGAGTTCTTGTCAGACTTTAAACGCACAGCAATGATGAATAGATGGGCGGAGAGTGGTTTTAAATTCATTTTAGGAGCCTTTCTTGAAGGTCCTGCTCTGGCTTATTTTAAATGCATTTACAACGAGAGCCTAGACTTTAATACAATATGTGACCTCTTAGGGTCCGAATTTAACCGTAATGTTGATTACATGGAAAAATTTTATAATATACGACAAAATTCCATGGAAGATTTACGTACTTATTTTTTTGATTTTACGAAGGTTGCTGAAAAAGCGGGCATCACCGACGACAAAATATTTGTTAGAGTTTTTCTTAAGAGTTTGATGCCAGATTGGAAGCTGAAGCTGGGGTCAAGATTGTATGCGTCCCGGAAGGAGCTGCAAGAAACCATCAGCCAGATTCTGGACATTTTCGGGGAGTCTACGCGTATTGTATCAGCTAATTTGCCAATTGAACCTCCTCATGGTTCATTTCATAGGGTCAGTTTCCAGCGGCCGCCGTCAGATGAAGAGCAGCGTGTTGTCGCCTCACCGAGACCTAGAAGTCCTGCGCCATCACCATCGTCTTCGGCGGGTGACCCACAGCATGCCGTTGGGGATCACTATTATACTCCCCGATATAACTTTAGGCCCAGAACTTTATATACATCCAACAGAGATTATCGCTCGCATAATAATGTCCCCAGATCGAGGGACACACAAGCAGCCAATCACCCAAACGCCCAAGGACACAGACGTTGAATGATGAAGCGGGAGTGTCCGCTGTGTCCGAAGCATCCCGACTCCCAACAGGAGATAAACACTGTCAGTTTATTCCTTTTATTAATATTTCATTAGTTAATCAATCATGTATGGCTCTATTAGACACTGGAGCATCAATCTCATGTATTTCGGAGAAGTTCATGTCGGAGTTGAAGTTGGAGCATACCAGTGGAATTACGAAGCGTTTTGTAAAGTCTATTTCAAACGTACATTTGAAAGTCGTGGGTGAAGCTAATATTTGTTTCATAATAGACTCATGTGTGTTTGTTTTGAATTTTGTCATAATTAAGGACATTAATCAAAATTTAATACTCGGGCAAGATTTTTTCCACAAATATAATGCAATATTGGATTTTAATAATAATTGTATAACATTGAAAGGCAGATTTTATGCAAAGTTTTGTAAATTAGATAAACAAGACGGTACGTCAATGTCACAATCTTTGGTATGCTATGATCCCAACAACATTGTAGAACTAGAAAATAAAATGTCATAGTTGACCGCGGTATGGAAGAAGGAAGTTTAAAGTCAATCTCCAAATTTGATTGTCTATATTTTTCCAAACTCGTTGAACAAAATGATGACAGTTTGTTTGATGTCACGTCAAAAGACGACAATGTAAATAAAATAAATATAAATCCGGAGTTGAATCAATCGGACTTTGAAAAAACTTCTTTCTTCAAATATAAATACTTTCGCATTTACCAATTCCGAGTTGGGAAACTGTAATTTGGTGGAAATAGAAATCAATACGACGGATGAAATACCAGTTCATCGGCCACCATATAGAGTCTCACCGAAGCAACTTGAAATGCTGGCGAATGGGGTCATACGCGAATCAAATAGTGCGTACGCATCGCCAGTCGTATTAGTACAAAAACCCGATCAAACGTGGAGATTTTGTATAGACTACCGTAAGTTGAACAAAAAAGTTATCACGGATAGTTATCCTTTACCTATCATTGAAGACATAATGGTATATTTATCGGGGGCCAAATATTTTGCAGATTTAGATTTAAATTCTGGCTATTGGCAGCATCGTTTATGTGAACGAGATAAACATAAAACTGCATTTGTTACCCCTTCAGGTTTTTATGAGTTTAATGTTTTGCCATTTGGTCTTAAAACAAGCCAAGCTGTTTTCCAAAGAACAATGGACAAAGTTTTGGCGGGAATCAAATATAAAAATGCCATTTGTTATGTAGATAATATTTTGATTTGGGGAAAGGATTTTGATGAATTCATTAATGCAGTAGAGGAAGTATTCAGACGGCTAAAGAAAGCAAACCTAACTTTGAAACCAAGTAAATGTAGTTTTGGTTATAATAAGGTTTCGGTCTTGGGTCATGAGATTTCTGGCGATGGTGTAAAACCAGATAATAAAAAATTATTGGATCTTAAATCTTTAAAACCACCAACAAATCAGAAACAAGTTAAATCTGTTCTGGGTTTGTTTTCTTATTACCGTAAATTTATTGATAACTTTGCTGTAATTGTCTTACCATTAACAAAATTATTAAAAAAGGGAGCCAAGTTCGTTTGGTCACAGAGACATCAGGAAGCGTTCGACACAATATTAAATTATATGAGCAATCCGCCTATTTTGCATTTTTATTCAAATAATAAACATGTTTTAACACGCTTGTATGTAGATGCTAGTGGTGAAGCGGTAGGTTGCTGTTTGATGCAGGGTATGGATGTGATGCATCCAGTAGCGTATGCATCTAGGAAACTCAGTGATAGCGAAAAAAAATACTCGACAACTGAGAAAGAATGTCTAGCAGTTGTCTGGGCCTTGAATTATTTTAAGCATTTTTTATGGGGTTTGAAGTTTCAAGTTGTTACAGACCACAAAGCATTGTGTTGGTTGAGGGATAGGAAAGACATGAGTGGTAGGTTAGCTAGATGGTCGCTATGTATTCAGGCGTATGAATTTGATATTGTTCACTGTGCAGGCAGAGAAAACGTTATAGCCGATTTTTTGAGTAGAAATCCTCTAAGTTTAGATGGAGAAGTACACGAGCCGAAAGTAAGTCAAGAAGATGGGATGCAGGTGTATAAGATAGAGATTGTGAAGATGAAGGACGAGCAGCTCGTGGATGATTTTTGCAAATATAGGTTAGATAGGTTAGCAAACGAAGGTGTAGTTAATTATAAAGGTTTCAGCGTTGTAGGAGGTATTTTGTGTAAGAAAGTTAAGAGACTGAATCGCGATCGAGATTTGGTAGTTGTCCCCAAGCATATGCTACAGGAGGTCTTGGCGGAATTGCATGATGATCCATGGTCCGGAGGTCATTTCGGGTTAGCGAAGACCCTCGCCAAATTTAGAGATAGTTATTTTGTGAAAGATGCGGAGAAGGAGGTAGATAATTATGTGAAAAGTTGTGTTTTATGTCAGGAGCGAAAGAAGACTAATCAGGTAGCACAGCTACAGCCGGTGCAAGTGAACCAGCTGATGGAGAAAATAGGTATTGATGTTTTGGGACCGTTTAGGAAGTCTTTAAATGGTAATAGGTATGTTATTGTTTGTGTGGAGTATGCTACGAGGTATGCGGTCTGCAGAGCGGTTCCTAGAGCGACAGCGCAGAAAATAAGTGAGTTTCTGATTGAAGAGGTGTTCTGTCGTTTCCGTGGAGTGAAAGAAGTGATATCGGATAGGGGGTCTGTTTTCACTTCACGCTTGGTGAAAGATACGGTTAGCTATTTTGGAGCTAAATCACGTTTCACCACAGCATTTCATCCAGCGTGTAATGGTTTAGTAGAAAGATTTAATAGAACTTTAACACAGATGTTGTCCATGTATGTTTCTGCTGATCAACGAAATTGGTGTAGTTACATCCCGTTGGTTTGCTATGCGTATAATACTAGTAAACAGGCTAGAACTAGGTTTTCACCACATATGTTGATGTATGCTAGGGAACCCAGTTTTAGGACTGATATGATGGTCAATGTTGATAGTCGTAATCATGTGATAGATTATGTAGGCAGACGCAACATTCAGACAGATTTGACGAGGCGTGCGATTATTAATATAGGTAAGGCACAAGTAAAGCAAAAGGCTGTATATGATAGGAAAGCAAAAGTAAGGAATTTTGAACCAAATCAGTTAGTGATGGTGTATACGCCGAGACGTGTAACTAATAAAAGTTTAAAGTTATGTAGGTTATATAAAGGTCCATTCCAGATAGTGAGACGTATCACAGATGTAAATTATGTAATTAGGAAGTTAAATAACAGAAGATTTAGAGATATTGTGCACGTAAATAGATTAAAACTATATCACGCTCGATTACCGATATAGTTTGCTTATAGCGTCATGTCAATTTGAATTTGATGTCATTTTTAAGTTAGATAATTTTAAATATTGTTTAATTTTGAAAAGGTCAATTGCGAAGAGTTTGGTAGGATAGGTAATGTAAATAATATTTCTAGGTTGGGTATTATTTGTCATTTTATTGATTATTTGTTGTCATACGGCATATTATGTCGCCATGGTTATTTGGGCATGTCGTGATAGATAGTTGCTGATTATTTTTGTGTATGTGATTAGAAATATTTCGACATGATAATAATATGTTTTTTTTTTGTATTTTCATATTCACTGCGAGCTGAAGTCTGATGGGTGAATGGTGCCCACAGGATGTCAAAATTTTGTAAAAAAAAATGTGTATTTTATTCTTTTTTTTACTTAGTAGATTATTTGATGTAGTTAGCGTAGCTCCAACAGGCCTCGTTCACTGACGTTAACAACTACGCTAACGGAGTATAATCTTCGCGTAGAGTGTCGAATCGACACGCATGGTTTATTAAGTGAACAAAGTTTGTTTCGAGTTTAATCTTTTTTAATTTAATTGTAAACCTCGTATAGGAAGAAGTATAGGTCACCAAGAATGGAGGGTATGAATTTTGTCATATCGATTGTTTAGGGGGATGCGTTTTGGATTTTGAGGCGGTTTTTATAAAGCGGGGTTTGGACATGATAGCATGAGCGTTCTTAGTATTCATATATTCGGTTTTCTTTTAATAATATTGGATTTAATTGGTTATCCCTTGCGTCATGGATTGAACCATCTCGTCTGAGACGTCCCCATCGACATTTCCGCCTTTAGAGTAGGGACTTACTATAGGTATAGGTAGTTGTTAGGTTAGTTAGTCAATTATTTTTGTTCAGTAGTATAAGTTTGCAGAGTGTCCAGAGCATGAATAAAAGTTACTAGTTCCTTTTATTCATGAAGGGGGCGTAGCTCATGTGGAGATCTGATGTGTTTCTGAGATAATAGCCATTAGATATTATACTCTATGACGGAACACTCGGCAAACTTCTAGAATAAGTTTGAATAGTAGACTTGTATTGTTTTACGTTTGACATTAGGACTTCCTAGCCTGATCTTGTCACGGGCACACTACAAGTATCTGAGAATATAATCCAGTACCGAGTTTCAGTGCTTTGATTTATAGAATAATCATATTACGATCACGCATATACCGGTACCAGTAAGAGTCCTAAGTAAGGATCTCTTACAGTACCTACTCTTTACAGTACTACATCTATCCATGTATACCGTCCCCTTGCGAGTAAATATCACTACACTTTTTAAAACCCAATTAGTGCCTCAAGTAAATTCTGCTTGTAACGACTTTTTGCTATTCACGGTCACGGTCGTGTTCCAAATGTGAGCGCATATTAATATGCTGTAAAACCAGCTAGAGCCTGTTTTAATTTCTTTGGCAGGCCTTTCACAAAATCCACCAATTTTGAAAATAAATGCTGACAAGACAATCAATGAGAAAAGTGATCACAGTGATCAAAAACAGTGTAAAATGTAGCTTATAATGTTGTGCGTTTGATTGCAGTTCCAATGGCACCGCCGACTTGTTGGAGGCGCTCATTCAGCACAAGATCGTGAAGCTGGAGGAGCTCGCCTACCTGGTGGCCGCCGCCTCCAACTCCACGGGTCAGTGACTCAGTGCACACACACTACATTCACCAGCGTGAGGCTTAGTCGATCGAGACCTTTGTTTTTGGTGTAAAATCCTCAAAGATGTCCTCCACCCTGAGCGTCTGGTATACCCCTCGTATATCAGACTCTTGCCGACTAAAAACCACCCAGGAGTTTTATCTCACACCTACACATCATCACACAAACATCACACAAACTTACGAGCCTTCTGCAAACCCGTGTGGTACTAGATCGAGAGTTGAAAGCGACGGGCACTATTTCAATAAAATGACGGAGGTTGCGCGCATCGTACAGCTAACCTCATGTCAGGGACTCAGTCTGTTGTTGGCGCGCACTTGATCCAAAAACTTAAACTCAAACTTGATGTGAGGTAAACGCCGTAATGTAAAGGTGTTACTCTGTTGCGTTGGTTCTGTTAGCCTACGTTCATACGGCGTTGCACGATATTGTACTGTGTTATTGCGGGTGTCGTAGAAGGCGACAGAGGGACATTGATCAAACGATGGGCAGCAGCGTCCTTCTGAGTACCATAACACCTACTGCGATCGTCAACATGCATCGGCCAAGCATGGCGATTACGGCTGAACCCTCTTGGGGGAAACCTATGCAGTGGGCGTATTGAGGTTGACATGATAATGAATTTCGTGATGACAAAGTGGTTATATTTCCCCTCATACACGAAGTTGTGGATGCGATATCGGTATACCTTTCTAAGTTTATTTCACACACAGACAATGTGATGAAACCTGGACTGGAATAAGTACTATTATGTTTAAAACTGCTAACAAACAGCAGAGAGTTGCTGTAATTCGTTCGAAAGCATCTTATTATAGTTTAGCGACTTATGAACACCCACGGGGTGCAGTATTGACAGTCAAATGCATGACAATTTTATTCTGATAATTTCATCATCATCATCAGCCAGAAAACGTCCACTATTGAACAAAACCAATAATCCATAATCTGGGTCTGCCATAATCCCCACCCCCGACTATAATTTCGTATCATTTTTTTTTTTATAATTTGTTTAATTAGGTTTCTGCTCGTGACTCTCTTGCGTAGACTTCAGAATTAAACCAAAGTTTTAAATTATCCCACGGGAACACACAAACGGGATAAAAATTACATGTGTGACATGTGTTAAGCTAACACATAACATACAACATCTATAATAATTACGTGTGCCAAACGTTTAAAACTGCAGCAAGATTACAAATGTACATTTATATTTTCAGGATAATGCTATGATCTCATCGTCAACCGTCCAGCCGCAGGCCGCTGCAAGTAGACCGTAATAATCATTTTAAGTAGAAGAATTTTAGATAAACTGATGTATAATTACTTACGTACCTAAAATGTATTATTTTGTAATAAATGTGGTATTTTCGTAACACTATGTGCTAGTTTTATTTTTGTGGGTATTTCCACATTTATCATTTTATTTATTTTTTGCACATACTAGCCATGCTCGCGGCTTCGCTCCTGTGGACCTAAGCGTGACTTATGGGAATAAGTTTTAAATTCTATGTTATCACAATTCTTTAAGTTGGTCTAGTGGTTGGAAGCATGACTGCTGAAAGTTGTAACTGAGGGTTATTACATAAAGATTTTTTTTTTCTGTAGTTTTTTTTTATGTTTTTTCAACCAAGAACAAAGTCAAACCCGGGCGGGGTTTGACTTTGTTCTTGGTTGGCAATTAGCCAGCGCCATACCATAGGGCCAAACAGTCTGTTATCTTAGCTATAGCTGCCGAATATTATAACATGGATATTCAACACTTAGATGTAAAGACAGCTTTTGTCAATGATGAACTTCTAGAACTGATATTCATGGAGCAATCTGAAGGTTTCACAATAAAGTGTAGCGAGAATAAAGTCTTCAAGATCAATAAATCGATCGGACGTGACATGTATGTGTAATAAAATGCCGGAAAATCTTCAAAAGTAGTGAGATGTTACGTTTGTGTGTAATAATAGTCATTATGGACGAGGACAGTCATTCGCCGCGTACAGGACGATGGGCTGCACCGCCACACAACATGCACAACGTGTAACATTGGATTATATCCGGGTGGAGACCTTGATCTTGTTTGACATGCCAATGTTCACCCCACCCATACTCAGGCAGGGGGTGTCGTGTTTCATCTTCCGCATGATGAGCACAGCCTTTGTTTTTCGCGGCGCAAATTTGAGCTTGTTAGCGACACCCCAAGTCCAGACATACTCGAGGGCGATATTGGCGTCCTTCTGGACCTTAACTGCTGTTTCTCCATCTAATGTAAGAACGATCTGTTGTTGGTCCTGTCGAGAACTGCCAGCATTTCGTCGCCTCTGCTGCTAGTCTCTCTGCTTCCCTATCATACTCCAAGCGTTGGCGTCTCCTCCTACTATGAGCCCATGCAGGCCGGTCTCACTTTCGAGCTTTCTGAGCGTGTCTAGGTAAGGTCCATTGGGCTGGCCTGGCTCAAAGTAGAACGAGACCAGGGTTAGCTACCAGGTACAGATTTGGATATCCACCACGACGAAGTTGTCCGTGGTGAGTTCTGGGAACTGCCTTACGGTAAACTTTGGGTCAAAGACGGCCATTGCCGCTTTGACAGTCCCTTCGCCTAGTCTGGTGTTCTAGAAGATTCTCAGACCTCTGGTCCCGTTTATCGTTTTTGCGCTGCCCACGTAGGGTTCCTGAATCAACGGTGCAGTCGCATTGCGCTGCTCGGCCGCAATCATAAGCTCATGGGTGCTAAAGTAAAGTAGGCGATGGACTCACGTGCCAGCCTATTCCACTTCATCCGGACAGGATACCCGGCGATAAACGCGTTGTATTCTGACTTCTCCATGTTCGCCTTGACGCAGTTGTGGCATTTTGGGATACCCGCCTCTAGCCACTACTAGGCACACTCTGCTCGGAGATGTGGGCTTCCGCATTAATTGTATAAGTCAATAGGTTCTTTACAGAACCGCCGGTCATGCTCATACTCGAGGCAAATAATACACAGCACTAGTGCCGACTGGTCGTCAACGATGGCGGTGTATATATCTATAGGTATACGCGCGCTTTCCCTTTTTAGAACATGTTTTTCCAGATTGTGGGAGACGTGCAAACCACGACGTAGCTGGCCTGATCCTCCCCCTTGTCAAAGACCCTTTTTTTCTTTTTGTTTTGGCGTCGTAGTAGATGGGGAAGATGCCCCGGATGATCAGTATCGGGTCTTTCTTTTCACTCCCTCGAAAACAAATCAGTCGGAGAAACGCAACGGAAAGAAACGGCTCTTGACGTCACCACTGTGAAATGCAGTGGCAGCCTTTATGTAGTCTGCTTTTCGAGTTCGCTCAGGTTAGATTTGCTTGGGTTAGAATTGCTCGGGTTAGGTTTGCTCGGGTTAGGTTTGCTCGGGTTAGGTTTGCTCGGGTTAGGTTTGCTCGGGTTAGGTTTGCTCGGGTTAGGTTTGCTCGGGTTAGGTTTGCTCGGGTTAGGTTTGCTCGGGTTAGGTTTGCTCGGGTTAGGTTAGCTCGGGTTAGGTTAGGTTAGGTTAGGTTGGGGTGCGTGCAGAAAACCTCCTCGTGTGCCTGATTGCTGCTGGTTCCTTTCGAATACGTTCGGGGGAAAGAGCAGTGATCGGGCCGGTGCACCCTGGGTACAGTCAATATTCTCGAGAATATTGGCTGTGGCGAATTTCTGCGTGGGGGGGGGAGCTTCAGGCTCGTGGAGGTGGGGCCCAATCTGGGCCGAAAAGGGGCGTTTTTTCACGTGTCCCTCTGATTTAAGCAGAGTACACAGTGGTGAAGCATGGGCGGCGCTCGTAGTGCACTTACCCTGCCTACGGGCTGGCAGCGGGAGAACCTTTCTCCCGACTGCACCCGTCGAAATCGTAATCCGTGAAGAGCTCACATCTTGTGACTTGGAACGGGACGAGGGTCTTGGCTTAACCGCCTGGGCCGCGAGGAAGAGAACCTCTATAATAAATTCCTCTAATACCAAGTTTTGGTGCGTGGCGAGGGTATGGATGGCTGAGGAGTAGTGTCACTTGCAACTTTGTAGTTGTAGGTGGCGCATCAGTCGTTAGCGCACCCCCAGCCAGGGGCCAGTGGGACCTCGGGGTTGGGAAATAAATGACACCACTTACCTAGGGACAGGGGGTTAACTAGGTGGACGGAATAAATCCCCCACTACTCGTGGGAACAAAATGGAAAAATTAATAAATAAAACTGAAGAGGAAGAGGTGGATGCGGCATTAAAGTCTGATGACGCATCGGTGACGAGCGTGCGAAGCGCGGAGAAAGTAGACAGCAAGCGAGAAAAGGAGCTCCAGGTTAGCCTGGAGCGCCTGCGCGACGAGGAGGTGGCCGCTGCCAAGAGAGCGGCGGCGGCGAGCGCTTTCAGAAAGCGCCCGCGGAGTTTGGGATCGGGACCAATAGGTCTCTCCTCCAGCGAGGAGAACCTGTCGGCCCCCAAAGTGCCAACGGCACGGAGAGGGAGAGGTCGTGCGGTGGCAAATGTAGCCCCCGCTCGACCGCCGGAGCGTGATGTGCGGGGCCGGTTCGTGCCGGTATCCCGGCCTGACACGCCGGCGCCGTCGGATAATGTGGAGAGCGTGGGGAGCGACTCTGAGCCCGGTCGGAGCTCGATCGCGGACCACAGTGAGAGCTCTCTACTGGGCTCGAACAGGGCGGAGGCGAACGCCGCCAAGCGGGCTCAGCGAAAGGCTGTCGCGGAAGGCGAAGTCGCCGAGCTATCCCGACAGGCTCGAGAGCGGCGCGAAGCTCGGCTGGCGGCCGGCGAGGGTGTTTCGGCGGTGGCGCTCAGTCGCCAAGTTCTGGACGGCGTGGATGTCGTCCTGAAGGTTGCCACCAAATCGGGCAACCTGAAGGGCACGTTCACGCGCGCCCTGAAGGAGGCGGCTGACGACATTCGAGAGGCGGTTGGGGTCCTCGTAAGTCGTACGAGCACGGATGAGACGGCGAAGCTGTGGGAGGAGAACCGCCGTCTCCGCTCCGAGGTAGAGGACCTCAAGCGGCAATTTGCCGCCCAGAGGGCAGCTCCCACGGCCGCTGGCACTGCTTTCGCTGCGCCTCTGGCATCGGGTTCTCCAACGGCCACGTCGGCCACGTCGGGCCCTGCACTTGCGGATGCGGAGATCGAGAAGATCGCCCGCATCTGCATGATGCAGTGTGGGAAGATGGTGGGGGCCCGGCTGGAGGCCATTGACGGGAGGCTGCTTCCGGCCGAAACTCTCCGCCCACCGCTCGCTGCGGATCAGCGGAAGAAGGTGACGCCCGGTCAGTCGGGGCCGGTACCCGCAAAACCGGGGATGGCGCCCGCAACTGCGGCCGCGGTGGCGGCAGGGCCTAGAAAGCCCGGCAAGGCGGCGAATAAGACCGCGAAGGGTGCATCCGCGTCCACTTCACGGACGACCGCGACGGGTCAGTCCACACCCGCTTCTCAGCCGACGGCGGCCGCGACGACCGCGTCCCAGCCCAGCGAGAACACGGAGGAGGGCTGGACAGAGGCCAAGAAGCGCCGCCGTCGAAAAAAGAAGAAGGCAGCACCACCGGCACCGGCACCGCCAACACCGGCACCTAAGAAGGCCAAAAGACCGCCTAGGGTCAGAGCCCCTCGCTCCGCGGCTGTAGTGATTACGCTGCAGCCCGGAGCCGTCGAAAGGGGCCTCTCCTACAGGGCGGTCCTAATGGAGGCGAAGGCCAAAGTCGCGTTCCCTGACCTTGGCACACCGTCCGGCTTCAAAATGAGGCCGGCGATCACGGGGGCGCGGCTGCTGGAGGTGTCGGGTGCCTCTAGCGCGGAAAAGGCGGACATCCTGGCCGCCAAGTTGAGGGAAGTCCTCAACCCGGAGGACGTCCGGGTGTCCAGGCCGACGAAGACCGCTGAGCTGCGCGTTGACGGTCTGGACGACTCGACTACTCCGGCTGAGGTCGTGGCGGCCGTCGCCCGTGTCGGTGGATGTCTGCCTGCAGACGTGCGGACGGGCGAGATTCGCGTCGACGCTTCCGGGCTCGGCGCGATCTGGGTGCGGTGTCCGGTGGTGGCGGCCAACAAAGTCGCCGATGCTGGGCGTCTGTTGGTGGGGTGGGTTGCGGCGAGGGCGAAGCTGCTGCAACCCAGGGTTATGCGGTGCTTCCGCTGCCTTGACATTGGGCATGTCAAGGCTCGGTGCACCGGCCAAGTCGACCGCAGCGATCAGTGTTATCGCTGCGGTCAGCCCGGCCACAAGGCGGCCCAGTGCTCCGCGGCGCCAAACTGCAGCCTCTGTACAGCTGCAGGGAGGCCCGCTGGGCACACAGCGGGTGGAAAGGCCTGTGCGCCCCCCAGGAAGAGACGGGGCGCCAAGGCTGCTGGGGGCCCTTTACCCCCCCCGCAGGCTGGCGCCTCATCGGCCGACTCCCGGTCTGGTGTCACGGAGGGAATGGACTGCGCATAAATTGCGCTGTACCATTTCCTCCAGGGCAACATCGACCACTCTGCCAGAGCTCAGGACCTCTTCCTCCAGAGCATGGCAGAGTGGTCGATTGACGTGGCTGTGGTCGCCGAGCCGTACTTCGTCCCCTCCAGGGATAACTGGGTGGGAGACTTGGACGGCTTGGTGGCCATCATTGGCGGGGCTCTGGTCAACCCGTCCCGAGGTCACGGCTGGGTAGCCGCCCTCGCGGACGGCATTGGCATAGTTGGTGCGTATTTTTCGCCCAACAAGAGCCTCGCCGACTTCGAGAGGTTCCTTGTTGAGTTGGGTGCCGTCGTAGGCCGTCTTCACCCTCGCCCGGTGCTGTTGCTGGGGGATCTCAACGCCAAGTCTGCGGCGTGGGGATCTCCAGTGACCGATGCTCGGGGTGAGGTGCTGGAGGAGTGGGCGGTCGCGACTGGCTTGGCCGTTCTGAATCGGGGCTCGGTCCACACGTGCGTGCGGCAGCGGGGCGGGTCAATAGTGGACGTCTCGTTCGCTAGCCCTGCTGTCGCCAGCCGTGTCCGCGACTGGCGTGTCGCCGTGGAGGTGGAGACGTTGTCGGATCATCGATACATCCGTTTTGACGTCTCCGCCCAGACCACGGGCGGCCGCGGTTCATCGGCCCCGCAAACGAACGGTCCGCGGTGGGCGCGTAAGCGCATGAACAGGGAACTTCTCGAGGAGGCCGCCATTGTCCAGGCCTGGTTCCGGGAGTCGGAGACGAACGGACCCGTCGACGTCGAACTGGAGGCGCTGTGGTTCCGCGGGGCGATGACGCAAATTTGCGACGCGTCCATGCCCCGGGTCCACGCACAGTCAGCAGGGCGCCAGGTGTACTGGTGGTCGGCCGAGATCGCTCGTATGCGCATTGAGTGCGTAGCGGTCAGACGCCGGTACACCCGATACCGGAGGAGACGTCGTCGGGTCCCGGACGAAGAAGCCGCGCTGTATGAGGTGTACCGCGCGGCTAAGAGGACTCTGTGTCTGGCCATCGGCGATGCGAAGACGCAAGCCAGGGAGGAGATGTTGGAGACCCTAAACCGGGATCCGTGGGGGCGCCCATATCAAGCGGTTCGAGGGAAACTTCGGTCTGCGGCGCCCCCGCTCACGGGGAGTCTCCAACCAGAGCTGCTGGAGGAGGTTGTCTCAGCCCTCTTCCCGGCACGAGCGGAGCATACTCCACCGCCGATGGCTTTGCCCACAGACGCAGAGTCCACAGAGGAGAACGCCATCAGCGTCCCAGAGGTGACACAGGCAGAGATGGGGGCGGCCGTGCTGTGGCTCCGGGCCAAGAACGTGGCTCCGGGGCCCGACGGCATTCACGGCTTAGCGTTGGCCCTCGCTCTGAAGGAGCTAGAGCCCCAACTTAGAGGACTGTTTACAGCGTGCCTTGAGCGGGGCCAGTTTCCCACATTGTGGAAATCTGGTCGTCTGGTCCTGCTCAAGAAGGCGGGGCGCCCTGCGGACTCTCCGTCCGCGTACCGGCCCATAGTGCTGCTGGACGAGGTGGGAAAGCTGTTTGAGCGGATAATCGCAGCCCGCCTCGTCAGCCACTTGTGCGAAGAGGGGCCGGACCTGGACGAGAGCCAGTATGGCTTTCGGCATGGGCGCTCTACCATACACGCTGTATCGCGGGTTAGAGTCCTGGCGGAGGAAGCGGTGTCCCGGGGCGGGGTGATGTTGGCGGTGTCCTTGGACATTTCCAACGCCTTCAACGCCCTGCCCTGGAGTTGTGTACGGGAGGCACTCCGGTATCATCGTGTGCCTTCCTACCTCCGCCGCATAGTTGGGGCTTATCTGTCCGAGAGGTGTGTCACCTACGTGGGACGTGATGGCGAGCACCAGCGCCGCATGTCGTGCGGTGTTCCGCAGGGCTCCGTCTTAGGACCGCCCCTGTGGAACATCGGGTACGACTGGGTGCTGAGGGGCGAGCTCCAGCCGGGCGTGGACCTGACGTGTTACGCTGACGACACGCTGGTCACGGCCCGGGGGAGTTCGTACAGGGAGGCAGCGTTGCTGGCGACGGCTGCGGTCTCACAGGTGGTGGGCCGCATCCGGCGCCTCGGCCTGGAGGTGGCCCTCAACAAGTCGGAGGCCGTGATCTTTCACGGCCCCCGGCGGGCGCCGCCGCCGGGATCACACATCGTGGTCGGGGGGGCCAGAATAGCTGTCGAGTCCACCATGAAGTACCTTGGATTGGTGCTCGACAGCCGATGGGATTTTGGCCCTCATTTCCAGCGGCTGGCGCCCAAGTTGTTGGGCGCGGCTGGGGCGTTGTCAACGCTGCTTCCCAATCTGGGGGGCCCGAGCGCCGTCTGCAGGCGGCTCTACGTGGGGATCGTGCGATCGATGGCCCTTTATGGGGCCCCGATCTGGGCGGCAGACCTGACGGCCGGAAGCATCGCCGTGCTGCGAAAGCCGCAACGCGCGATGGCCGTCAGAGTCATCAGGGGATATCGCACGATCTCCTACGAGGCGGCTTGTGCACTGGCCGGATCCCCGCCCTGGGACCTGGAGGCGAAGGTGCTCGCGTCACTGTACCGGTGGCGCGAGGAAGCGCGGGCGCGGGGCGAGCGACCGATGCAGCGACACATGGAGCTGCGTCGGTCTCAGCTTCGCGAGGTCCTGGTGGCGGAATGGCGGGACAGGCTTTCGCGCCCTACCGCCGGCCTCGCCATCATCGAGGCGGTCCGGCCAGTGCTCGAGCGCTGGCTCGGGAGGAGGCACGGCTCCCTGTCGTTTCGGGTGACGCAGGTGCTCTCGGGGCATGGTTGCTTCGGGAAGTACCTGTGTCGCATAAACAGGGAGCCGGACGCCCGGTGTCACCACTGCGTCGACTGCCGGGAGGACACGGCGCGGCATACGCTGGCGGAATGTGCCGCTTGGGAGGGGCCGCGCCGTGCCCTCGTCTCAGAAGTGGGCAGTGACCTGTCGCTGTCGGCCGTGGTCGAGTCGATGGTCGACAGCGCAGAGTCCTGGGACGCGGTGGTTTCCTTCTGCGAAAGTGTCATGTCGCAGAAGGAGGCTGCGGAAAGGGAGAGGGAGATCTCAACCTCCCACCCTGCCCGCAGCAGGCGCACCGGGCGTCGGCGGAGGGCGGATAACGCCCTCTTCCGGCCCCCCTAAATGGGTCCAGGGGCGGCAGACTCGGGGACGTCTGTCGCCCCCCACATACACCAGGACCCGAGGTGGCGGCGCGTAGTGTTCCACGCGCGCCCCTCTAAGACGTCCGGGGGGGAGTCTAACACCTCACTCCCCCCCCTGACCCGAGAAGTGGCCCGCTGCAGCAGGCCGGCACCAGCCGGGGGTTGCGGAAGTATCTCCAGTTCCCGCGACCCCCGACGTAGGTGTGAGATGGAACACCGGGGTGGTTTTTAGTCAGTAAGAGTCTGACAGACCCCTCCGCCCGCCCCAGGGCGGAGGACATCCATGAGGATTTTCCACCCCGTACCAAAAAAAAAAAAAAAAAAAAAAAGGGTTAGGTTAGGTTAGGTTAGGTTGGGGTGCGTGCAGAAAACCTCCTCGTGTGCCTGATTGCTGCTGGTTCCTTTCGAATACGTTCGGGGGAAAGAGCAGTGATCGGGCCGGTGCACCCTGGGTACAGTCAATATTCTCGAGAATATTGGCTGTGGCGAATTTCTGCGTGGGGGGGGGAGCTTCAGGCTCGTGGAGGTGGGGCCCAATCTGGGCCGAAAAGGGGCGTTTTTTCACGTGTCCCTCTGATTTAAGCAGAGGACACAGTGGTGAAGCATGGGCGGTGCTCGTAGTGCACTTACCCTGCCTACGGGCTGGCAGCGGGAGAACCTTTCTCCCGACTGCACCCGTCGAAATCGTAATCCGTGAAGAGCTCACATCTTGTGACTTGGAACGGGACGAGGGTCTTGGCTTAACCGCCTGGGCCGCGAGGAAGAGAACCTCTATAATAAATTCCTCTAATACCAAGTTTTGGTGCGTGGCGAGGGTATGGATGGCTGAGGAGTAGTGTCACTTGCAACTTTCTAGTTGTTGGTGGCGCATCAGTCGTTAGCGCACCCCCAGCCAGGGGCCAGTGGGACCTCGGGGTTGGGAAATAAATTACACCACTTACCTAGGGACAGGGGGTTAACTAGGTGGACTTTTTATATCCCCCACTACTCGTGGGAACAAAAATGGAAAATTTAAACTTTAAAACAAAAGAGGAAGAGGTAGATGTGGCATCAGAGTCTGATGTCGCATCGGTGACGAGCGTGCGAAGCGCGGAGAATAAAAAAGGGGAAACGCGAGAAAAGGAGCTTCAGGTTAGCCTGGAGCGCCTGCGCGATGGGGAGGTAGCCTCTGCCAAGAGGGCGGCGGCGGCGAGCGCTTTTAGAAAGCGCCCGCGGAGTGTAGGATCGAGGTCGATAGGTCTCTCCTCCAGCGAGGAGAATCTGTCGGCCCCGAAGGTGCCAGCGGCACGGAGAGGAAGAGGTCGCGCGGTGGCGAGTGGTGCCCCCGCTCGACCGCCGGAGCGTGACGTGCGGGGCCGGTTCGTGCCGGTGTCCCGGCCCGATACGCCGGTTCCGGTGGACCACAATGACAGCATGGGGAGTGACTCCGAGCCCACAATAGTGGACAGTAGCGAGGGATCCTTGGGTCTGGGGTCAAATCGGGCGGAGGCCAATGCCGCAAAGCGGGCACAGAGGAAGGCTGTTGCGGCAGATGAAGTTACGGAGTTGGCCCGACAGGCTCGAGAGCGGCGCGCAGCTCGGCTGGCGGCCGGGGAAAGCGTATCGGCGGTGGCGCTCAGTCGCCAAGTTTTGGACGGCGTGGGTCTAGTCCTGAAGGTTGCCACCAAGTCGGGTAACCTGAAGGGCACGTTCACGCGCGCCCTTAAGGAGGCGGCTGACGATATCAGGGAGGCAGTTGAGGTCCTCGTCAATCGCACGAGCACAGATGAGACGGCGAAGCTGTGGGAGGAGAACCGCCGTCTCCGCTCCGAGTTGGAGGACCTCAAACGGCAATTTGCCGCCCAGAGGGCAGTTCCCGCGGCCGCCGGCGCTTCTACCGTCGCGGCCTCAGCGTTGGCTTCATCACCGGCCCCATCGACGACCCATGCATTAGCGGATGCGGAGGTGGAAAAAATTGCCCGCATATGCATGATGCAGTGTGGAAAGATGGTAGGGGCCCGGCTGGAGGCCATAGAGGCCAGGCTGCTCCCTCCCGAAACCTTCCGTCCACCGCTCAATGCGGACAAGCGGAGGAAGGAGGCGCCCGCTAAGCCGAGCTCGGTGCAAGCTAAACCGGGCCCGGTGCCCGCGACTGCGGCCGCGGCGGTGGCTGGGCCGAAACAACCAGGGAAGGGAGCTAAAAAAGCCGCCGAAGGAACCGGCAAGCCCGCAGCGGGTACGTCCGCACCCGCTTCTCAGACGACGGCGGCCGCGGCGACCACGTCCGAGCCCACCGAGAAGACGGAGGAGGGCTGGACAGAGGCCAAAAAGCGCCGCCGTCGAAAAAAGAAGAAGGCGACACCGCCGGCACCGGCACCGCCAGCACCGGCAACGAAAAAGGCCAAACGACCGCCGAAGGTCAGAGCCCCTCGCTCCGCGGCTGTAGTAATTACGCTGCAGCCCGGAGCCGTCGAAAGGGGCCTCTCCTACAAGGCGGTCCTACTGGAGGCGAAGGCTAAAGTCGCGTTCCCCGACCTTGGCACACCGTCCGGCTTCAAAATGAGGCCGGCGATCACGGGGGCGCGGCTGCTGGAGGTGTCGGGTGCCTCTAGCGCTGAAAAGGCGGACATCCTGGCCGCCAAGTTGAAGGAAGTCCTCAACCCGGAGGACGTCCGGGTGTACAGGCCGATGAAGACCGCTGAGATGCGCGTCGACGGTCTGGACGACTCGGTGACTCCGGCTGAGATCGTGGCGGCCGTCGCCCGTGTCGGTGGATGTCTGCCTGCAGACGTGCGGACGGGCGAGATTCGCGTCGACGCTTCCGGGCTCGGCGCGATCTGGGTGCGGTGTCCGGTGGTGGCGGCCAACAAAGTCGCCGATGCTGGGCGTCTGTTGGTGGGGTGGGTTGCGGCGAGGGCGAAGCTGCTGCAACCCAGGGTTATGCGGTGCTTCCGCTGCCTTGACATTGGGCATGTCAAGGCTCGGTGCACCGGCCAAGTCGACCGCAGCGATCAGTGTTATCGCTGCGGTCAGCCCGGCCACAAGGCGGCCCAGTGCTCCGCGGCGCCAAACTGCAGCCTCTGTACAGCTGCAGGGAGGCCCGCTGGGCACACAGCGGGTGGAAAGGCCTGTGCGCCCCCCAGGAAGAGACGGGGCGCCAAGGCTGCTGGGGGCCCTTTACCCCCCCCGCAGGCTGGCGCCTCATCGGCCGACTCCCGGTCTGGTGTCACGGAGGGAATGGACTGCGCATAAATGGCGCTGTACCATTTCCTCCAGGGCAACATCAACCACTCTGCCAGAGCTCAGGACCTCTTCCTCCAGAGCATGGCAGAGTGGTCGATTGACGTGGCTGTGGTCGCCGAGCCGTACTTCGTCCCCTCCAGGGATAACTGGGTGGGAGACTTGGACGGCTTGGTGGCTATCATTGGCGGGGCTCTGGTCAACCCGTCCCGAGGTCACGGCTGGGTAGCCGCCCTCGCGGACGGCATTGGCATAGTTGGTGCGTATTTTTCGCCCAACAAGAGCCTCGCCGACTTCGAGAGGTTCCTTGTCGAGTTGGGTGCCGTCGTAGGCCGTCTTCACCCTCGCCTGGTGCTGTTGCTGGGGGATCTCAACGCCAAGTCTGCGGCGTGGGGATCTCCAGTGACCGATGCTCGGGGCGAGGTGCTGGAGGAGTGGGCGGTCGCGACTGGCTTGGCCGTTCTGAATCGGGGTGAGGTTCACACGTGCGTGCGGCAGCGGGGCGGGTCAATAGTGGACGTCTCGTTCGCTAGCCCTGCTGTCGCGAGCCGTGTCCGCGACTGGCGTGTCGCCGTGGAGGTGGAGACGTTGTCGGATCATCGATATATCCGTTTTGACGTCTCCGCCCAGACCACGGGCGGCCGCGGTTCATCGGCCCCGCAAACGAACGGTCCGCGGTGGGCGCGTAAGCGCATGAACAGGGAACTTCTCGAGGAGGCCGCCATTGTCCAGGCCTGGTTCCGGGAGTCGGAGACGAACGGACCCGTCGACGTCGAACTGAAGGCGCTGTGGTTCCGCGGGGCGATGACGCAAATCTGCGACGCGTCCATGCCCCGGGTCCACGCACAGTCAGCAGGGCGCCAGGTGTACTGGTGGTCGGCCGAGATCGCACGTATGCGCATTGAGTGCGTAGCGGTCAGACGCCGGTACACCCGATACCGGAGGAGACGTCGTCGGGTCCCGGACGAAGAAGCCGCGCTGTATGAGGTGTACCGCGCGGCTAAGAGGACTCTGTGTCTGGCCATCGGCGATGCGAAGACGCAAGCCAGGGAGGAGATGTTGGAGACCCTAAACCGGGATCCGTGGGGGCGCCCATATCAAGCGGTTCGAGGGAAACTTCGGTCTGCGGCGCCCCCGCTCACGGGGAGTCTCCAACCAGAGCTGCTGGAGGAGGTTGTCTCAGCCCTCTTCCCGGCACGAGCGGAGCATACTCCACCGCCGATGGCTTTGCCCACAGACGCAGAGTCCACAGAGGAGAACGCCATCAGCGTCCCAGAGGTGACACAGGCAGAGATGGGGGCGGCCGTGCTGCGGCTCCGGGACAAGAGCGTGGCTCCGGGGCCCGACGGCATTCACGGCTTAGCGTTGGCCCTCGCTCTGAAGGAGCTAGAGCCCCAACTGAGAGGACTATTTACAGCGTGCCTTGAGCGGGGCCAGTTTCCCACATTGTGGAAATCTGGTCGTCTGGTCCTGCTCAAGAAGGCGGGGCGCCCTGCGGACTCTCCGTCCGCGTACCGGCCCATAGTGCTGCTGGACGAGGTGGGAAAGCTGTTTGAGCGGATAATCGCAGCCCGCCTCGTCGGCCACTTGTGCGAAGAGGGGCCGGACCTGGACGAGAGCCAGTACGGCTTTCGGCATGGGCGCTCCACCATACACGCTGTATCGAGGGTGAGAGTCCTGGCGGAGGAAGCGGTGTCCCGGGGCGGGGTGATGTTGGCGGTGTCCTTGGACATTTCCAACGCGTTCAACACCCTGCCCTGGAGTTGTGTACGGGAGGCACTGCGCTATCATCGTGTGCCTTCCTACCTCCGCCGCATAGTTGGGGCTTATTTGTCCGAGAGGTGTGTCACCTACGTGGGACGTGATGGTGAGCACCAGCGCCGCATGTCGTGCGGTGTTCCGCAGGGTTCCGTCTTAGGACCGCCCCTGTGGAACATCGGGTACGACTGGGTGCTGAGGGGCGAACTCCAGCCGGGCGTGGACCTGACGTGTTACGCTGACGACACGCTGGTCACGGCCCGGGGGAGTTCGTACAGGGAGGCAGCGTTGCTGGCGACGGCTGCGGTCTCACAGGTGGTGAGCCGCATCCGGCGCCTCGGCCTGGAGGTGGCCCTCAACAAGTCGGAGGCCGTGATCTTTCACGGTCCTCGGCGGGCGCCGCCGCCGGGATCACACATCGTGGTCGGGGGGGCCAGAATAGCTGTCGAGTCTACCATGAAGTACCTTGGATTGGTGCTCGACAGCCGATGGGATTTTGGCCCTCATTTCCAGCGGCTGGCGCCCAAGTTGTTGGGCGCGGCTGGGGCGTTGTCAACGCTGCTTCCCAATCTGGGGGGCCCGAGCGCCGTCTGCAGGCGGCTCTACGTGGGGATCGTGCGATCGATGGCCCTTTATGGGGCCCCGATCTGGGCGGCAGACCTGACGGCCGGAAGCATCGCCGTGCTGCGAAAGCCGCAACGCGCGATGGCCGTCAGAGTCATCAGGGGATATCGCACGATCTCCTACGAGGCGGCTTGTGCACTGGCCGGATCCCCGCCCTGGGACCTGGAGGCGAAGGTACTCGCGTCACTGTTCCGGTGGCGCGAGGAAGCGCGGGCGCGGGGCGAGCGACCGATGCAGCGACACATGGAGCTGCGTCGGTCTCAGCTTCGCGAGGTCCTGGTGGCGGAATGGCGGGACAGGCTTTCGCGCCCTACCGCCGGCCTCGCCATCATCGAGGCGGTCCGGCCAGTGCTCGAGCGCTGGCTCGGGAGGAGGCACGGCTCCCTGTCGTTTCGGGTGACGCAGGTGCTCTCGGGGCATGGTTGCTTCGGGAAGTACCTGTGTCGCATAAACAGGGAGCCGGACGCCCGGTGTCACCACTGCGTCGACTGCCGGGAGGACACGGCGCGGCATACGCTGGCAGAGTGTGCCGCTTGGGAGGAGCCGCGCCGTGCCCTCGTCTCAGAAGTAGGCAGTGACCTGTCGCTGTCGGCCGTGGTCGAGTCGATGGTCGACAGCGCAGAGTCCTGGGACGCGGTGGTTTCCTTCTGCGAAAGTGTCATGTCGCAGAAGGAGGCTGCGGAAAGGGAAAGGGAGATCTCAACCTCCCACCCTGCCCGCAGCAGGCGCACCGGGCGTCGGCGAAGGGCGGACAACGCCCTCTTCCGGCCCCCCTAAATGGGTCCAGGGGCGGCAGACTCGGGGACGTCTGTCGCCCCCCACGTACACCAGGACCCGAGGTGGCGGCGCGTAGTGTTCCACGCGCGCCCCTCTAAGACGTCCTGGGGGGAGTCTAACACCTCACTCCCCCCCCTGACCCGAGAAGTGGCCCGCTGCAGCGGGCCGGCACCAGCCGGGGGTTGCGGAAGTATCTCCAGTTCCCGCGACCCCCGACGTAGGTGTGAGATGGAACACCGGGGTGGTTTTTAGTCAGTAAGAGTCTGACAGACCCCTCCGCTCGCCCCAGGGCGGAGGACATCCATGAGGATTTTCCACCCCGTATCAAAAAAAAAAAAAAAAAAAAAAAAAAAAAAAGGTTGGGGTGCGTGCAGAAAACCTCCTCGTGTGCCTGATTGCTGCTGTTTTGTTCGAATACGTTTGGGGGAAGGAGCAGTGGTCGGGCCGGTGCACCCTGGGCACGGTCAATGGTCTCTTCAATTCGGGGATGGTATTGATTACCCTCTCCGAGTTGGAGAGACTATTGGCCGTGGCGAATTTCTGCGTGGGGGGGAGCATTATGCTCCGGGGTCGTCTCCGACCGAGTGACGGATCGTCCATTCACCTCCCTCTGATCGCAGAGGGCAGGACGAGTGGACGAAGGGTGGCGAAACCTAATCCCAAGGTCTAGCGTGCCGAGGGGATGAATGGCCGGAGGGTATCCGGTCGTTAGCGCTTGGGGGGGATCAGGGAATAGGGACCTCACCCTTAAAAAGGAAAAACAGAATGGAAAAAATGACTACAGATAATAATCCCCAGGCGGGTCCCGGAAATTCCGGGGAATCCCGCCCCTCTACTGAGGGCTGCCCTATCGTATCTGGGGGGGGCAAACCAATCTCTAGTCACACTAACGACCTTACGCAAGCAAAACGGACCGATACAAAACGATTGGATAATGATGAGAAGAATAGGCGAGAAAAGGAGCTCCAGATCAGCCTGGAGCGCCTGCGCGATGACGAGGTGGCCACTGCCAAGAGGGCGGCGGCGGCGAGCGCTTTCAGGAAGCGCCCGCGGAGTGTGGGATCGGGACCGATGGGTCTCTCCTCCAGCGAGGAGAGCTTGTCGGCCCCGAAGGTGCCAACGGCACGCAGAGGGCGAGGTCGTAAGGTGGCAAATGTAGCCCCCGCTCGACCGCCGGAGCGTGATGTGCGGGGCCGGTTCGTGCCGGTATCCCGGCCTGACACGCCGGCGCCGTCGGATAATGTGGAGAGCGTGGGGAGCGACTCTGAGCCCGGTCGGAGCTCGATCGCGGACCTCAGTGAGAGCTCTCTACTGGGCTCGAACAGGGCGGAGGCGAACGCCGCCAAGCGGGCTCAGCGAAAGGCTGTCGCGGAAGGCGAAGTCGCCGAGCTATCCCGACAGGCTCGAGAGCGGCGCGAAGCTCGGCTGGCGGCCGGCGAGGGTGTTTCGGCGGTGGCGCTCAGTCGCCAAGTTCTGGACGGCGTGGATGTCGTCCTGAAGGTTGCCACCAAATCGGGCAACCTGAAGGGCACGTTCACGCGCGCCCTGAAGGAGGCGGCTGACGACATTCGAGAGGCGGTTGGGGTCCTCGTAAGTCGTACGAGCACGGATGAGACGGCGAAGCTGTGGGAGGAGAACCGCCGTCTCCGCTCCGAGGTAGAGGACCTCAAGCGGCAATTTGCCGCCCAGAGGGCAGCTCCCACGGCCGCTGGCACTGCTTTCGCTGCGCCTCTGGCATCGGGTTCTCCAACGGCCACGTCGGCCACGTCGGGCCCTGCACTTGCGGATGCGGAGATCGAGAAGATCGCCCGCATCTGCATGATGCAGTGTGGGAAGATGGTGGGGGCCCGGCTGGAGGCCATTGACGGGAGGCTGCTTCCGGCCGAAACTCTCCGCCCACCGCTCGCTGCGGATCAGCGGAAGAAGGTGACGCCCGGTCAGTCGGGGCCGGTACCCGCAAAACCGGGGATGGCGCCCGCAACTGCGGCCGCGGTGGCGGCAGGGCCTAGAAAGCCCGGCAAGGCGGCGAATAAGACCGCGAAGGGTGCATCCGCGTCCACTTCACGGACGACCGCGACGGGTCAGTCCACACCCGCTTCTCAGCCGACGGCGGCCGCGACGACCGCGTCCCAGCCCAGCGAGAACACGGAGGAGGGCTGGACAGAGGCCAAGAAGCGCCGCCGTCGAAAAAAGAAGAAGGCAGCACCACCGGCACCGGCACCGCCAACACCGGCACCTAAGAAGGCCAAAAGACCGCCTAGGGTCAGAGCCCCTCGCTCCGCGGCTGTAGTGATTACGCTGCAGCCCGGAGCCGTCGAAAGGGGCCTCTCCTACAGGGCGGTCCTAATGGAGGCGAAGGCCAAAGTCGCGTTCCCTGACCTTGGCACACCGTCCGGCTTCAAAATGAGGCCGGCGATCACGGGGGCGCGGCTGCTGGAGGTGTCGGGTGCCTCTAGTGCGGAAAAGGCGGACATCCTGGCCGCCAAGTTGAGGGAAGTCCTCAACCCGGAGGACGTCCGGGTGTCCAGGCCGACGAAGACCGCTGAGCTGCGCGTTGACGGTCTGGACGACTCGACTACTCCGGCTGAGGTCGTGGCGGCCGTCGCCCGTGTCGGTGGATGTCTGCCTGCAGACGTGCGGACGGGCGAGATTCGCGTCGACGCTTCCGGGCTCGGCGCGATCTGGGTGCGGTGTCCGGTGGTGGCGGCCAACAAAGTCGCCGATGCTGGGCGTCTGTTGGTGGGGTGGGTTGCGGCGAGGGCGAAGCTGCTGCAACCCAGGGTTATGCGGTGCTTCCGCTGCCTTGACATTGGGCATGTCAAGGCTCGGTGCACCGGCCAAGTCGACCGCAGCGATCAGTGTTATCGCTGCGGTCAGCCCGGCCACAAGGCGGCCCAGTGCTCCGCGGCGCCAAACTGCAGCCTCTGTACAGCTGCAGGGAGGCCCGCTGGGCACACAGCGGGTGGAAAGGCCTGTGCGCCCCCCAGGAAGAGACGGGGCGCCAAGGCTGCTGGGGGCCCTTTACCCCCCCCGCAGGCTGGCGCCTCATCGGCCGACTCCCGGTCTGGTGTCACGGAGGGAATGGACTGCGCATAAATGGCGCTGTACCATTTCCTCCAGGGCAACATCAACCACTCTGCCAGAGCTCAGGACCTCTTCCTCCAGAGCATGGCAGAGTGGTCGATTGACGTGGCTGTGGTCGCCGAGCCGTACTTCGTCCCCTCCAGGGATAACTGGGTGGGAGACTTGGACGGCTTGGTGGCCATCATTGGCGGGGCTCTGGTCAACCCGTCCCGAGGTCACGGCTGGGTAGCCGCCCTCGCGGACGGCATTGGCATAGTTGGTGCGTATTTTTCGCCCAACAAGAGCCTCGCCGACTTCGAGAGGTTCCTTGTTGAGTTGGGTGCCGTCGTAGGCCGTCTTCACCCTCGCCCGGTGCTGTTGCTGGGGGATCTCAACGCCAAGTCTGCGGCGTGGGGATCTCCAGTGACCGATGCTCGGGGTGAGGTGCTGGAGGAGTGGGCGGTCGCGACTGGCTTGGCCGTTCTGAATCGGGGCTCGGTCCACACGTGCGTGCGGCAGCGGGGCGGGTCAATAGTGGACGTCTCGTTCGCTAGCCCTGCTGTCGCCAGCCGTGTCCGCGACTGGCGTGTCGCCGTGGAGGTGGAGACGTTGTCGGATCATCGATACATCCGTTTTGACGTCTCCGCCCAGACCACGGGCGGCCGCGGTTCATCGGCCCCGCAAACGAACGGTCCGCGGTGGGCGCGTAAGCGCATGAACAGGGAACTTCTCGAGGAGGCCGCCATTGTCCAGGCCTGGTTCCGGGAGTCGGAGACGAACGGACCCGTCGACGTCGAACTGGAGGCGCTGTGGTTCCGCGGGGCGATGACGCAAATTTGCGACGCGTCCATGCCCCGGGTCCACGCACAGTCAGCAGGGCGCCAGGTGTACTGGTGGTCGGCCGAGATCGCACGTATGCGCATTGAGTGCGTAGCGGTCAGACGCCGGTACACCCGATACCGGAGGAGACGTCGTCGGGTCCCGGACGAAGAAGCCGCGCTGTATGAGGTGTACCGCGCGGCTAAGAGGACTCTGTGTCTGGCCATCGGCGATGCGAAGACGCAAGCCAGGGAGGAGATGTTGGAGACCCTAAACCGGGATCCGTGGGGGCGCCCATATCAAGCGGTTCGAGGGAAACTTCGGTCTGCGGCGCCCCCGCTCACGGGGAGTCTCCAACCAGAGCTGCTGGAGGAGGTTGTCTCAGCCCTCTTCCCGGCACGAGCGGAGCATACTCCACCGCCGATGGCTTTGCCCACAGACGCAGAGTCCACAGAGGAGAACGCCATCAGCGTCCCAGAGGTGACACAGGCAGAGATGGGGGCGGCCGTGCTGCGGCTCCGGGCCAAGAACGTGGCTCCGGGGCCCGACGGGATTCACGGCCTAGTGTTGGCCCTCGCTCTGAAGGAGCTAGAGCCCCAACTTAGAGGACTGTTTACAGCGTGCCTTGAGCGGGGCCAGTTTCCCACATTGTGGAAATCTGGTCGTCTGGTCCTGCTCAAGAAGGCGGGGCGCCCTGCGGACTCTCCGTCCGCGTACCGGCCCATAGTGCTGCTGGACGAGGTGGGAAAGCTGTTTGAGCGGATAATCGCAGCCCGCCTCGTCAGCCACTTGTGCGAAGAGGGGCCGGACCTGGACGAGAGCCAGTATGGCTTTCGGCATGGGCGCTCTACCATACACGCTGTATCGCGGGTTAGAGTCCTGGCGGAGGAAGCGGTGTCCCGGGGCGGGGTGATGTTGGCGGTGTCCTTGGACATTTCCAACGCCTTCAACGCCCTGCCCTGGAGTTGTGTACGGGAGGCACTCCGGTATCATCGTGTGCCTTCCTACCTCCGCCGCATAGTTGGGGCTTATCTGTCCGAGAGGTGTGTCACCTACGTGGGACGTGATGGCGAGCACCAGCGCCGCATGTCGTGCGGTGTTCCGCAGGGTTCCGTCTTAGGACCGCCCCTGTGGAACATCGGGTACGACTGGGTGCTGAGGGGCGAGCTCCAGCCGGGCGTGGACCTGACGTGTTACGCTGACGACACGCTGGTCACGGCCCGGGGGAGTTCGTACAGGGAGGCAGCGTTGCTGGCGACGGCTGCGGTCTCACAGGTGGTGGGCCGCATCCGGCGCCTCGGCCTGGAGGTGGCCCTCAACAAGTCGGAGGCCGTGATCTTTCACGGCCCCCGGCGGGCGCCGCCGCCGGGATCACACATCGTGGTCGGGGGGGCCAGAATAGCTGTCGAGTCCACCATGAAGTACCTTGGATTGGTGCTCGACAGCCGATGGGATTTTGGCCCTCATTTCCAGCGGCTGGCGCCCAAGTTGTTGGGCGCGGCTGGGGCGTTGTCAACGCTGCTTCCCAATCTGGGGGGCCCGAGCGCCGTCTGCAGGCGGCTCTACGTGGGGATCGTGCGATCGATGGCCCTTTATGGGGCCCCGATCTGGGCGGCAAACCTGACGGCCGGAAGCATCGCCGTGCTGCGAAAGCCGCAACGCGCGATGGCCGTCAGAGTCATCAGGGGATATCGCACGATCTCCTACGAGGCGGCTTGTGCACTGGCCGGATCCCCGCCCTGGGACCTGGAGGCGAAGGTGCTCGCGTCACTGTACCGGTGGCGCGAGGAAGCGCGGGCGCGGGGCGAGCGACCGATGCAGCGACACATGGAGCTGCGTCGGTCTCAGCTTCGCGAGGTCCTGGTGGCGGAATGGCGGGACAGGCTTTCGCGCCCTACCGCCGGCCTCGCCATCATCGAGGCGGTCCGGCCAGTGCTCGAGCGCTGGCTCGGGAGGAGGCACGGCTCCCTGTCGTTTCGGGTGACGCAGGTGCTCTCGGGGCATGGTTGCTTCGGGAAGTACCTGTGTCGCATAAACAGGGAGCCGGACGCCCGGTGTCACCACTGCGTCGACTGCCGGGAGGACACGGCGCGGCATACGCTGGCGGAATGTGCCGCTTGGGAGGGGCCGCGCCGTGCCCTCGTCTCAGAAGTGGGCAGTGACCTGTCGCTGTCGGCCGTGGTCGAGTCGATGGTCGACAGCGCAGAGTCCTGGGACGCGGTGGTTTCCTTCTGCGAAAGTGTCATGTCGCAGAAGGTGGCTGCGGAAAGGGAGAGGGAGATCTCAACCTCCCACCCTGCCCGCAGCAGGCGCACCGGGCGTCGGCGGAGGGCGGATAACGCCCTCTTCCGGCCCCCCTAAATGGGTCCAGGGGCGGCAGACTCGGGGACGTCTGTCGCCCCCCACATACACCAGGACCCGAGGTGGCGGCGCGTAGTGTTCCACGCGCGCCCCTCTAAGACGTCCGGGGGGGAGTCTAACACCTCACTCCCCCCCCGACCCGAGAAGTGGCCCGCTGCAGCGGGCCGGCACCAGCCGGGGGTTGCGGAAGTATCTCCAGTTCCCGCGACCCCCGACGTAGGTGTGAGATGGAACACCGGGGTGGTTTTTAGTCAGTAAGAGTCTGACAGACCCCTCCGCCCGCCCCAGGGCGGAGGACATCCATGAGGATTTTCCACCCCGTACCAAAAAAAAAAAAAAAAAAAAAAAAAAAAAAAAAGGTTAGGTTAGGTTAGGTTAGGTTTTTTTTTTTTTTTTTTTTTTAAAGCGTATATCCCCTGATTAATGATCAGAGACCTTATCATACAATGTTTCAATTTCAACTACTGTTGACGCACTTGCGTATGCCATACTTGGGACATACGCTTTCCATGCATCGCAGTGACCGACGTGGAACGGAAGCGCGGGAGCGCCCTCTGGCGGCGACGCGCCGAACAACTCTCTCTACGACACCATCTTTAAAGTCGTGTGCGCATACAACTTTTTAATTATATTTTTTACAAAGATTTATACAACTGTACACCTTTACAACTTTACAACTTTACAATGTACTCTGTTAAAAGTAGTAAATCTTTAATGCCGTTATTCTGCGTTTAATTTTGCATTCAAGACTAAAATTCCACCCGCACACTGCGAAGTAACCTGGTCTACATTTTGGTCCATCGACCCGGATTTTGGAAACAAAGCGGCTATCAAGATCTAGGAAATTACGGAGCACGCGTTGCGGCCATTACGTGGAATCCAAATTTGAAGAATATCCAATACTTTAAAACAGAGACGTGGAACACGTTGTAAAGAAGGAAGATCAAGGAGGCCATTACCTAAAGGAAATTTACAAGACTTAGAGAAGTGCCATCGTGATCCCATTATCCTTTCATTCCACGTGCTCCCTAAAACTTTAAACTTAAAAACTTAACCTTATTTTACGAATTTCCTCGAATTCTTCATATTTTTCTAGTACATATTCCCCACTCAGGCTTTAAGCATCTTGAATTGCCCCTGTGTGTGTGAATACTGTGTCCGTATCTTAATTATTTTGTGTTTACAGTGCACTATAATCGCATGGTGAGACTGGGGTCGCTGTTGCCCACGTGTCGGCCTTCCACGACGCTTGCGTGGAGCCCTAGCTGGCGAGCTGCACTCGCTTGCTTTATGCTTGGTATTTGACTGTTTCGCAAGCGCCCTCGCTGCTTCATTACACCTTTAAGTATTGTTTGTCGCTCTTTATTTTATATCTAAGACTCAAAGTCATGTTAACTGTCATAATGGATTACAAGTCGTTAGTGGCAGCTATAAGGCTAAGCTAACCCAATTTAGATCATTTCTTTCATTAATAAAAGGTGATGCATTAAATACCTTACAGGTTAGGGAGTTGATATTTAGATTAACTACTATAGAAGAAATGTATTCTGAGTATGACAGCACACAATTTAACATAGAAAATCTGTCTGAAATTCCAGAGAAACAGTACCAGGAACGAGAAATGTATGAGAATCAATACCATGCTGCTATTGCCTCTGCCCGAGAACTGTTGAGGAAACATGAGACCTCTGCGAGTGGTGAGTGGGTTGCAGGCTCTGGTACGGGTTCTGGACATAAAGGTGGGATTAAACTTAAATTACCTACTATACATTTGCCTACCTTCTCGGGTCAATATCACAACTGGTTAGAGTTTCGTGACACACTCACATTGTTAATACATTCTAATGACAGTATTCTGAGAATAAGTAAGTTTCATTATTTGTGTGCAGCTTTAAAGGATAGTTCTGCTCTAATCATTTGTACACTCGACTTCTCTGAAGAGAATTATGATGTTGCATGGGAGCTACTATCTGACCGTTACAAAAACAAACGGCTTCTAGTTTACAATCATATTCAGGCATTCTTTAATATTGAAATTGTGACAAAGGAATCTTTTAAAGCTCTGCGCAACATGATTGACACAATCAATCGTAACTTAAGAGCTTTGAAAACACTTAAGTTACCTACAGATATAGACAAGGTCATAAATCATTCACATGCAAGATGGGTGGCTGTGCACACTGTCATAAGCGACAACACTATGTTACATTTAGGAGAGCTATCCATTGCTCCGGAGCCAAGGTCAACACAACACACTACTAGTACTAGCAGTGTAACACTCTGTACAACACAGTCAAGCACACAGACATTAAGAAGTGCTCAAGACAATGTGGTTTTGTCTGCTAGGTACTCATAATACCTAATGTGTGATGTTGTTGTCAACGGCTATTGTTCAAGTTACTGACCATGTTGGCCATAAACACAAGGTTCGTGCTTTATTGGATATAATTTAACTTGTGTGACAAACTTAAATTGTCAACCCATTCAACATCAACATTAGTTGAAGGGTTAAACGGTCAATCTAGTTGCATTTATAAAAGATGTGATGTCATTATATCATCACTTATTAATTCATATTCTGAAAACATTAATTGTTTTGTGGTTCCACACATTACTCTAGCATTGCCTTCCAAACAAATTAATCATAGAATGTTAGACATACCTCATAATATTACATTAGTGGATCCTTTATTCCACACACCGTCCCAAGTTGATATGTGGCTTGGAGCGGACTTATTTTGAAGTGTATTGTTGTCTAACAACATTTCACTAGGTAAAAATAGACCTTCATTAAGTGAAACTAAGTTTGGATGGTTGATATTTGGACCCACAGAGTCATTACATTATAATAATAATACAGTCCATTGCAATCACTCAATTTAATGATCAACTTTAAGATCAATTGAGCAAGCTCTTTCTAGGTTCATACTCATTAGAACACAGGTTTAAGCGTGACCCGTTATTCAAGCAGCAATATGCTGAATTCATTAAGGAATACACGTCATTAGGTCACACACCTCAAACAATATAACTGTCACTTTGGTACCGCATCTGCACTATACCTTACTATACAATGTTTAATGCAACTGGGAAAAGAATGCACTGACAAAGCAGTGTCAGATGCTATCATCAAAGGTTTTATGTTAATGTCTTTATTTATGGAAAAATGACATATCCCAGCTGGTAAACATCTGCAGAGGCGTCATAAACCAACTTGAAAGTGGACAGCTTTCGTTAAGAAAATGGCATTCAAATAATCCATGCATCATACAACAACTTATAGGTGAAAATAGCAAAGATGAATATCTTAATTTAAGTAGCAATGAGTATTCAAAGACATTAGGATTACTTTGGGCCTGTAAAGAAGATGTGTTGCTTTTTCAGTAAACATTACATCACCTGAACACATTACAAAACGCACAGTTCTTTCCACAATGGCTCAAATATTTGATCACCTTGGACTCATTAACCCTTGCATTTTACAAGCTAAAATAATTCTACAGAAACTATGGTCGTTAAAAATAACTTGGGATGAAAATGTGTCCAGTGAAATTCAAGCAACTTGGTGCAACTTCATTAAATCTTTACATTTTATTAATAATATAAGAATCCCAAGGCATGTTATATGTGATCAGTCTGTGATTTGTGAACTTCATGCTTTTAGCGATGCATCAATTCAAGCCTATGGTGCATGTGTTTACCTTCATTCTATTTCACATGACAATAAAGTTTCAGTTCATTTTATAACTGCAAAGAGCCGTATAGCTCCTCTTAAACCCATGACAGTCCCACGGTTAGAATTATGTGGGGCTCTGTCTGCAGCTGACAAAGTTAAATCCTCATTAATAGGAACTTACAGTTGTACCTACTGGTGTGACTCAACCATTGTATTGGCTTGGATCAATACTTCCAAGGCCAACTTATTAAAACCATTTGTTTATAACAGAATTCATGAACTTAAGTCTCTTACAGAACCAGACACCTGGCGTTATGTACCTACGAAGTTGAATCCTGCTGACATAGGTTCTCTGATCTTGGTACGCTGCAACATGTCACAGCCTACATACAGCGGTTTATACACAACTGTCGTTTTCCACAGAACAAACATACAGGGTTCTTAACTTTACATGAGCTTAACTCTTCATTAATTACTTTATGTTACATTTCACAACAAGAATCATTCCATCAGGAGTATAAGTCATTAATAAACAAAACAAAAAAACAATTGTCATTAAAAAGTAAGTTATTTAATTTGTTATATCTGTTTTTACATTCTGATGGTCTTATTCGAGTTAGAGGTAGACTTTAATTCACATTATAGATATTTATGATGTTAAACATGTAATATTGTTACATGCATCTCACCACATTACAGTACTCAACTTTAGATACTATCACAAATTACTCTTGCATGCTGACTGCCCATTCATTAACACCGCAGTAGATTGTGCAGGACCAGTGTTGATACTGAACCGAAAGGGTTTAGGCAGTAAGCTAATTAAAGCATACATATGCATTATTGTATGTCTATCTGTCAGAGCAATACATATTGAGCTTGTAACCGACTTAAGCTCTTTTAAACTTTATTTCTGCTTTAAGCAGATTCACTGCTCGCAGGGGAAAACCTGTCAACATCTTTCGGACAGTGGTACATGTTATAGGAGCATGTAATAATTTTTAAATTTAAATTCTGAGTATATAGGTTCTTATGTTTCAACTTTATCAATAAAAATTAAATTTTCACTAGCCTATAGCCCGCACTTTAATGGCTTAGCTGAGGGTGCTGTGAAATCAGTCAAGGATCATTTAAAACGTATACTTGCTCTTGCCAACTTTACGTATGAGGAAATGAACACGGTTCTCACACAGATAGGGGTGATCTTGAACTCAAAGCCTTTAACTCCAATGTCCTCTGATCCTTCAGATTGAGTAGCTTTGACATCGTCACACTACCTCCTTAGACGAACCTTAACCGCCTTACCTTATCCTAAAGCCCAAAAGAGCTCTAGGTGAAGCTCATTTTCTCGTTATGCGAGAACAACTAAAGGCCCATTTCTTTCGTTTCCGAAAGGAATATGTATCAGAGTTACAGAAACGGCAGAAGTGGAGCAAGCAAGGAAGAGACCTGCACTTGGGTATGATGGTGCTGGTCAAGGACGATCGGGTGCCTCCCAACAGATGGCTGCTTGGGCGTATCACTTATATATATCCTGGTTCTGACAGTGTGACCAGGGTCGTCGACGTGAAGACAACTTCGGGAACTGTGCGACGTGCCTTCAACAGACTGTGCCCGCTACCAGTGGAAGAGTATCAGCTACCCAATGTTCCGGCTTTGCCAAGGGGGGCAACTTGTTGACGCACTTGCGTATGCCATACTTGGGACATACGCTTTCCATGCATCGCAGTGACCGACGTGGAACGGAAGCGCGGGAGCGCCCTCTGGCGGCGACGCGCCGAACAACTCTCTCTACGACACCATCTTTAAAGTCGTGTGCGCATACAACTTTTTAATTATATTTTTTACAAAGATTTATACAACTGTACACCTTTACAACTTTACAACTTTACAATGTACTCTGTTAAAAGTAGTAAATCTTTAATGCCGTTATTCTGCGTTTAATTTTGCATTCAAGACTAAAATTCCACCCGCACACTGCGAAGTAACCTGGTCTACAACTACGTTATTTTAATTTTTAAAATTTCAATGGTATGTAAACTTAAATTAATGTTCTGATATTTATGAGACTACTGATTTTATGAAAGGTTGGAAGAACTAAAGGCTTTTGTTATTATTGCTACAATTACTATTTTAGTTGCATATTTAACTTTTTTGTGTTTTAATTCTAAGATATTTATGATACTCAGTTTATAAAACTATTTTATAACGGTATCATAGATATTACTTAATCTGTTTATGACAATTTAATAGCATATTTTCTATTCTTGTACTAAAATATTTTTCATCAATGAGCTCGTTTGACCACAACGGAAAGGTGAGTAGGTATTTTTTTATTTTAAATTGAGTTTTTCCACATATTTTGGCTATTTCGTCTATGTACACGTTAATGTTATTTTCTAATTTTATTTTAGTTTTTATTGTGTTTATATCTCTTGAAAGTGAATTTATTTTATTATCTGTATTTAATTGTCCCCTTTTCTCATGAAACTGGGTCCAATTAGCGATTTTGGTTTTATATTGTTTAGTTATACCTATAAAAATTGTGACTTTAGGTTTTCGATCAATTTTGAATAAAATGACGTTGAGGTCCGAGCTCATGAGATCCTCATCAGCTTTCCAGTGCTGATTAGTGTTTCCAGTATCTCGTGGGTCCACATTAGCAGTATGCTACCGACATACGTGCTAATGTGTCCCATTTGACACGGATGGGACATTCACTATCAAAGGCGTTGTGATCAGTTTTCTCGAGTTTCGCCTGTTTGCAGTTATGACAGGTCGGCACATCAGCTGCCAGGCGTGAAGGGCAGTCGGCCTGCATGTGGGGGTCCCCGCAGTGTATGCATAGGTCGGCGGGTTCCGTGCACAGTTTTCGGGTGTGGCCGTAGCGCAAGCAACGAGTGCATTGCACCAGTGGGGATTGGTCCAGCACACGAACTCGCTGGAGGTCAATGTGCACTCGACCCGCCGCCGTCAGTCTCTGCCATATTTCCGGGGACACTTGCATGATGATGTGGCACGTATGTGGGTTCTTTGTCCTGCGACGGTACTTGATTCCTAGCCGAAGGTCTTTGTCAGCCAGGTTCCCCAGGAGGTGGGTGTTCTGGCGTTGCATGGCTTGGATCACTTCCACATCCGTGTGGCAGGAAAGGACATCTTTTATGATAATGAGAGGGTCTTTATTTTTTACCTCCTCTACGAGTAGTTTCCCAGACCCTTTGATTTTCTCCCTCACCACTGCCAACTCCTCTTTAGTTTTAAACCCGATTATTACTTTTTGATCTCTTGCTTTTCGGAGTCGCTCGATCCTAGTGCCCTGATTTTTCGCGTCGACCACTGTCCTCAATTTTTCGATGACCTGCTCGCCGGAATCGCGGTCGTCGGTAGAAGACACGACCACCGAGTGGAGCGGCTCCTGTACTCGCTTTTTTGGGCCAGCCGCCATCTCCGCGTAGGATGGGCCTTGGCCTGCCACATAGTGGCTAGTTTGCACCAAATGATCCGACAGGGCCCTCGTGTGCTGCTGGCATTCCTCGAGCGCCTTTTTGTGCTCTTTAAGGTCTGTCAGCAGCTGGCTTACGAGCTCTGTCGGTATGCAAGCAGTGGTCTGCACCTGCGTTTGGTTTTGTCTGTCCTGAGGAACATCTGCCGTCCTTGATACGTTTGATGGTGGGTCAGGGTGGTCTTGTCTACTACTTCTGGCCTTTTCCAATTCTTTCACTATTTCGTAGAGCCTATTTATAGCGTCGAGTACAGCCGTTTTGATCTCTGTTTTAAGGTTGCGAGAGTTGCCTAAGTGAAGCTTTGCTTTATTTAGGCAAGCTCTCGCCTCCGCTGTGCGATTTGGGTACCGTGCCTCAGGTTTTGGTGAGGGTCCTGCTGTGTCCTCTGATGTTTGAGTTGTTTTTTGTGAGTTCGGTTTTTCTGTCGTAGGTGGTGCGGCATTGGCCTTTGGCTTGGTCGGAGACTTGGCCGCAGGCTTGACCTGAGTCTCCACCTTCCCGGCTTCCCACTCCCCGATACTGCGTCTGACGTTAGGGAGTTTTTCAAATAAATAATTAAACAAAACAAGGTTTGTATGGAATAACAAATTTCCACGCGTTTAGGTCAGTCAAAGTAGGTCTAAACGTTAGACGGAGCCTAGTCTAGCTTAAAAAAGCTGAAAACCGCTTCAAAATGCGTCACCGGGATGCAAAGTAATTACGGTTAGGTTAGGTTAGGTTAGGTTAGGTTTGTGGTCGCCGAGCCGTACTTCGTCCCCTCCAGGGATAACTGGGTGGGAGACTTGGACGGCTTGGTGGCTATCATTGGCGGGGCTCTGGTCAACCCGTCCCGAGGTCACGGCTGGGTAGCCGCCCTCGCGGACGGCATTGGCATAGTTGGTGCGTATTTTTCGCCCAACAAGAGCCTCGCCGACTTCGAGAGGTTCCTTGTCGAGTTGGGTGCCGTCGTAGGCCGTCTTCACCCTCGCCCGGTGCTGTTGCTGGGGGATCTCAACGCCAAGTCTGCGGCGTGGGGATCTCCAGTGACCGATGCTCGGGGCGAGGTGCTGGAGGAGTGGGCGGTCGCGACTGGCTTGGCCGTTCTGAATCGGGGTGAGGTTCACACGTGCGTGCGGCAGCGGGGCGGGTCAATAGTGGACGTCTCGTTCGCTAGCCCTGCTGTCGCGAGCCGTGTCCGCGACTGGCGTGTCGCCGTGGAGGTGGAGACGTTGTCGGATCATCGATATATCCGTTTTGACGTCTCCGCCCAGACCACGGGCGGCCGCGGTTCATCGGCCCCGCAAACGAACGGTCCGCGATGGGCGCGTAAGCGCATGAACAGGGAACTTCTCGAGGAGGCCGCCATTGTCCAGGCCTGGTTCCGGGAGTCGGAGACGAACGGACCCGTCGACGTCGAACTGGAGGCGCTGTGGTTCCGCGGGGCGATGACGCAAATCTGCGACGCGTCCATGCCCCGGGTCCACGCACAGTCAGCAGGGCGCCAGGTGTACTGGTGGTCGGCCGAGATCGCACGTATGCGCGTTGAGTGCGTAGCGGTCAGACGCCGGTACACCCGATACCGGAGGAGACGTCGTCGGGTCCCGGACGAAGAAGCCGCGCTGTATGAGGTGTACCGCGCGGCTAAGAGGACTCTGTGTCTGGCCATCGGCGATGCGAAGACGCAAGCCAGGGAGGAGATGTTGGAGACCCTAAACCGGGATCCGTGGGGGCGCCCATATCAAGCGGTTCGAGGGAAACTTCGGTCTGCGGCGCCCCCGCTCACGGGGAGTCTCCAACCAGAGCTGCTGGAGGAGGTTGTCTCAGCCCTCTTCCCGGCACGAGCCGAGCATACTCCACCGCCGATGGCTTTGCCCACAGACGCAGAGTCCACAGAGGAGAACGCCATCAGCGTCCCAGAGGTGACACAGGCAGAGATGGGGGCGGCCGTGCTGCGGCTCCGGGCCAAGAACGTGGCTCCGGGGCCCGACGGCATTCACGGCCTAGCGTTGGCCCTCGCTCTGAAGGAGCTAGAGTCCCAACTTAGAGGACTGTTTACAGCGTGCCTTGAGCGGGGCCAGTTTCCCACATTGTGGAAATCTGGTCGTCTGGTCCTGCTCAAGAAGGCGGGGCGCCCTGCGGACTCTCCGTCCGCGTACCGGCCCATAGTGCTGCTAGACGAGGTGGGAAAGCTGTTTGAGCGGATAATCGCAGCCCGCCTCGTCGGCCACTTGTGCGAAGAGGGGCCGGACCTGGACGAGAGCCAGTATGGCTTTCGGCATGGGCGCTCCACCATACACGCTGTATCAAGGGTGAGAGTCCTGGCGGAGGAAGCGGTGTCCCGGGGCGGGGTAATGTTGGCGGTGTCCTTGGACATTTCCAACGCATTCAACACCCTGCCCTGGAGTTGCGTACGGGAGGCACTGCGCTATCATCGTGTGCCTTCCTACCTCCGCCGCATAGTTGGGGCTTATTTGTCCGAGAGGTGTGTCACCTACGTGGGACGTGATGGCGAGCACCAGCGCCGCATGTCGTGCGGTGTTCCGCAGGGTTCCGTCTTAGGACCGCCCCTGTGGAACATCGGGTACGACTGGGTGCTGAGGGGCGAGCTCCAGCCGGGCGTGGACCTGACGTGTTACGCTGACGACACGCTGGTCACGGCCCGGGGGAGTTCGTACAGGGAGGCAGCGTTGCTGGCGACGGCTGCGGTCTCACAGGTGGTGGGCCGCATCCGGCGCCTCGGCCTGGAGGTGGCCCTCAACAAGTCGGAGGCCGTGATCTTTCACGGCCCCCGGCGGGCGCCGCCGCCGGGATCACACATCGTGGTCGGGGGGGCCAGAATAGCTGTCGAGTCCACCATGAAGTACCTTGGATTGGTGCTCGACAGCCGATGGGATTTTGGCCCTCATTTCCAGCGGCTGGCGCCCAAGTTGTTGGGCGCGGCTGGGGCGTTGTCAACGCTGCTTCCCAATCTGGGGGGCCCGAGCGCCGTCTGCAGGCGGCTCTACGTGGGGATCGTGCGATCGATGGCCCTTTATGGGGCCCCGATCTGGGCGGCAGACCTGACGGCCGGAAGCATCGCCGTGCTGCGAAAGCCGCAACGCGCGATGGCCGTCAGAGTCATCAGGGGATATCGCACGATCTCCTACGAGGCGGCTTGTGCACTGGCCGGATCCCCGCCCTGGGACCTGGAGGCGAAGGTGCTCGCGTCACTGTACCGGTGGCGCGAGGAAGCGCGGGCGCGGGGCGAGCGACCGATGCAGCGACACGTGGAGCTGCGTCGGTCTCAGCTTCGCGAGGTCCTGGTGGCGGAATGGCGGGACAGGCTTTCGCGCCCTACCGCCGGCCTCGCCATCATCGAGGCGGTCCGGCCAGTGCTCGAGCGCTGGCTCGGGAGGAGGCACGGCTCCCTGTCGTTGCGGGTGACGCAGGTGCTCTCGGGGCATGGTTGCTTCGGGAAGTACCTGTGTCGCATAAACAGGGAGCCGGACGCCCGGTGTCACCACTGCGTCGACTGCCGGGAGGACACGGCGCGGCATACGCTGGCGGAATGTGCCGCTTGGGAGGGGCCGCGCCGTGCCCTCGTCTCAGAAGTAGGCAGTGACCTGTCGCTGTCGGCCGTGGTCGAGTCGATGGTCGACAGCGCAGAGTCCTGGGACGCGGTGGTTTCCTTCTGCGAAAGTGTCATGTCGCAGAAGGAGGCTGCGGAAAGGGAGAGGGAGATCTCAACCTCCCACCCTGCCCGCAGCAGGCGCACCGGGCGTCGGCGAAGGGCGGATAACGCCCTCTTCCGGCCCCCCTAAACGGGTCCAGGGGCGACAGACTCGGGGACGTCTGTCGCCCCCCACATACACCAGGACCCGAGGTGGCGGCGCGTCGTGTTCCACGCGCGCCCCTCTAAGACGTCCGGGGGGGAGTCTAACACCTCACTCCCCCCCCTGACCCGAGAAGTGGCCCGCTGCAGCGGGCCGGCACCAGCCGGGGGTTGCGGAAGTATCTCCAGTTCCCGCGACCCCCGACGTAGGTGTGAGATGGAACACCGGGGTGGTTTTTAGTCAGTAAGAGTCTGACAGACCCCTCCGCCCGCCCCAGGGCGGAGGACATCCATGAGGATTTTCCACCCCGTATCAAAAAAAAAAAAAAAAAAAAAAAAGGTTAGGTTAGGTTCCTTGAGCGGGGCCAGTTTCCCACATTGTGGAAATCTGGTCGTCTGGTCCTGCTCAAGAAGGCGGGGCGCCCTGCGGACTCTCCGTCCGCGTACCGGCCCATAGTGCTGCTGGACGAGGTGGGAAAGCTGTTTGAGCGGATAATCGCAGCCCGCCTCGTCAGCCACTTGTGCGAAGAGGGGCCGGACCTGGACGAGAGCCAGTATGGCTTTCGGCATGGGCGCTCTACCATACACGCTGTATCGCGGGTTAGAGTCCTGGCGGAGGAAGCGGTGTCCCGGGGCGGGGTGATGTTGGCGGTGTCCTTGGACATTTCCAACGCCTTCAACGCCCTGCCCTGGAGTTGTGTACGGGAGGCACTCCGGTATCATCGTGTGCCTTCCTACCTCCGCCGCATAGTTGGGGCTTATCTGTCCGAGAGGTGTGTCACCTACGTGGGACGTGATGGCGAGCACCAGCGCCGCATGTCGTGCGGTGTTCCGCAGGGTTCCGTCTTAGGACCGCCCCTGTGGAACATCGGGTACGACTGGGTGCTGAGGGGCGAGCTCCAGCCGGGCGTGGACCTGACGTGTTACGCTGACGACACGCTGGTCACGGCCCGGGGGAGTTCGTACAGGGAGGCAGCGTTGCTGGCGACGGCTGCGGTCTCACAGGTGGTGGGCCGCATCCGGCGCCTCGGCCTGGAGGTGGCCCTCAACAAGTCGGAGGCCGTGATCTTTCACGGTCCTCGGCGGGCGCCGCCGCCGGGATCACACATCGTGGTCGGAGGGGCCAGAATAGCTGTCGAGTCCACCATGAAGTACCTGGGATTGGTGCTCGACAGCCGATGGGATTTTGGCCCTCATTTCCAGCGGCTGGCGCCCAAGTTGTTGGGCGCGGCTGGGGCGTTGTCAACGCTGCTTCCCAATCTGGGGGGCCCGAGCGCCGTCTGCAGGCGGCTCTACGTGGGGATCGTGCGATCGATGGCCCTTTATGGGGCCCCGATCTGGGCGGCAGACCTGACGGCCGGAAGCATCGCCGTGCTGCGAAAGCCGCAACGCGCGATGGCCGTCAGAGTCATCAGGGGATATCGCACGATCTCCTACGAGGCGGCTTGTGCACTGGCCGGATCCCCGCCCTGGGACCTGGAGGCGAAGGTGCTCGCGTCACTGTACCGGTGGCGCGAGGAAGCGCGGGCGCGGGGCGAGCGACCGATGCAGCGACACATGGAGCTGCGTCGGTCTCAGCTTCGCGAGGTCCTGGTGGCGGAATGGCGGGACAGGCTTTCGCGCCCTACCGCCGGCCTCGCCATCATCGAGGCGGTCCGGCCAGTGCTCGAGCGCTGGCTCGGGAGGAGGCACGGCTCCCTGTCGTTTCGGGTGGCGCAGGTGCTCTCGGGGCATGGTTGCTTCGGGAAGTACCTGTGTCGCATAAACAGGGAGCCGGACGCCCGGTGTCACCACTGCGTCGACTGCCGGGAGGACACGGCGCGGCATACGCTGGCGGAATGTGCCGCTTGGGAGGGGCCGCGCCGTGCCCTCGTCTCAGAAGTAGGCAGTGACCTGTCGCTGTCGGCCGTGGTCGAGTCGATGGTCGACAGCGCAGAGTCCTGGGACGCGGTGGTTACTTTCTGCGAAAGTGTCATGTCGCAGAAGGAGGCTGCGGAAAGGGAGAGGGAGATCTCAACCTCCCACCCTGCCCGCAGCAGGCGCACCGGGCGTCGGCGAAGGGCGGACAACGCCCTCTTCCGGCCCCCCTAAATGGGTCCAGGGGCGGCAGACTCGGGGACGTCTGTCGCCCCCCACATACACCAGGACCCGAGGTGGCGGCGCGTAGTGTTCCACGCGCGCCCCTCTAAGACGTCCGGGGGGGAGTGTAACACCTCACTCCCCCCCCTGACCCGAGAAGTGGCCCGCTGCAGCGGGCCGGCACCAGCCGGGGGTTGCGGAAGTATCTCCAGTTCCCGCGACCCCCGACGTAGGTGTGAGATGGAACACCGGGGCGGTTTTTAGTCAGTAAGAGTCTGACAGACCCCTCCGCTCGCCCCAGGGCGGAGGACATCCATGAGGATTTTCCACCCCGTACCAAAAAAAAAAACAAAAAAAAAAAAAAAAAAAAAAAAAAAAAAAAAAAAAAAAAAAAAAAAAAAGGTTAGGTTAGGTTTGCGGCGACCGCAAAGAGTCATGGCTGTCAGGGTAGTTCGTGGGTACCGCACAATCTCAGCTGAGGCGGCGTCCGCACTGGCAGGAACACCCCCGTGGGATCTGGAAGCACGAGTGCTTGCCGAAGTTTACAAACAAATCGTGGAAGTTCGAGCGGAGAGAGGCAGCGGCCCACCACCTGAAGTGGTGAAAAGGTGGCGCAGAGAGGCACAGACTGCCATCATGAGGCAATGGGCGGAGAGGCTGGAGAGTCCGAGTGCCGGTCATTGGACCGTTGGGGCTATCCAACCAATCCTACAGGAGTGGGTACGGAGGCGACACGGGACTTTGTCCTTCCGTTTAGTGCAGGTATTGTCGGCACATGGCTGTTTCGGCAAATATTTGCACACAGTGGCAAGACGGGAGGCGACCCCCATGTGTCACCACTGCGGTTGCGACCAGGACACGGCCCTGCATACTCTCGAGCAGTGCCCTGCCTGGGAGGCGCAGCGACGTGTTCTGGTGGCTGAAATTGGAGAGGACCTGTCGCTGCCGGTCGTGGTCAGGGCTATGGCCGGCAATGAAAGGGCATGGGAAGCGGTCTCATCTTTCTGCGAGGACGTAATCTCGCAGAAGGAAGCGGCGGAGCGGGTCAGGGAAGCGAACTCCCTCGCTGACCCGATCCGTCGCAGGAGGGCAGGGAGGCGCAGGCGGCGTAATGCCGACTTGATGCCCCCATAAGAGGGACCAGCGGACGATAGATCGGGGATTCTATCGTCTACGCTACACGGTCCCTGGAGCAGTGGTGATGTCCCAGTGCATCCGGACATCGCTGAAGGAGGTGGGAGCCCGGAGGCGGGCGAAGAAGAGGGAGCCCTGAAGTGGCCACGCTGGATGGGTCGCGAATGTCATGCGTAGCAGTTCTCGCGGCCCAACCATCAAGGCGAAAGTAGGTGCACAGGCGGAGTTTTTAGTGGGTGCAAGCCCCACATAACCATGTCGTCTCCCCGGAAGGCGTGGTATGCGCCAAGCATTCAAAAAAAAAAAAAAAAAAGGTTAGGTTAGGTTGGGGTGCGTGCAGAAAACCTCCTCGTGTGCCTGATTGCTGCTGTTTCTGTTCGAATACGTTTGGGGGAAAGAGCAGTGGTCGGGCCGGTGCACCCTGGGCACGGTCAATGGTCTCTCCAATTCGGGGAGGGTATTGATTACCCTCTCCGAGTTGGAGAGACTATTGGCCGTGGCGAATTTCTGCGTGGGGGGGAGCATTATGCTCCGGGGTCGTCTCCGACCGAGTGACGGATCGTCCATTCACCTCCCTCTGATCGCAGAGGGCAGGACGAGTGGACGAAGGGTGGCGAAACCTAATCCCAAGGTCTAGCGTGCTGAGGGGATGAATGGCCGGAGGGTATCCGGTCGTTAGCGCTTGGGGGGGGATCAGGGTATAGGGACCTCACCCTTAAAAAGGGGAAAAACAGCATGGAAATCACGACTTTAGATAATAATCTCCAGGCGGGTCCCGGAAATTCCGGGGAATCCCGCCCCTCTACTGAGGGCTGCCCTATCGTATCTGGAGGGGGCAAACCAATCTACAGTCAAACCAACGACCTTACGCAAGCTAAACGGACCGAAACACAACAATTGGAAAATGATGAGAGGAATTATAGGCGAGAAAAGGAGCTCCAGGTCAGCCTGGAGCGCCTGCGCGATGAGGAGGTGGTCTCTGCCAAGAGGGCGGCGTCGGCGAGCGCTTTCAGGAAGCGCCCGCGGAGTGTGGGATCGGGACCAATGGGTCTCTCCTCTAGCGAGGAGAGCTTGTCGGCCCCGAAGGTGCCAACGGCACGCAGGGGGCGAGGTCGAAAGGTGGCGAATGTAGCCCCCGCTCGACCGCCGGAGCGTGATGTGCGGGGCCGGTTCGTGCCGGTATCCCGGCCCGACACGCCGGCGCCGTCGGATATTGTGGAGAGCGTGGGGAGCGACTCTGAGCCCGGTCGGAGTTCGATCGCGGACCAAAGTGAGAGCTCCCTACTGGGCTCGAACAGGGCGGAGGCGAACGCCGCCAGGCGGGCTCAGCGAAAGGCTGTCGCGGAAGGCGAAGTCGCCGAGTTATCCCGACAGGCTCGAGAGCGGCGCGAAGCTCGGCTGGCGGCCGGCGAGGGTGTTTCGGCGGTGGCGCTCAGTCGCCAAGTTCTGGACGGCGTGGATGTCGTCCTGAAGGTTGCCACCAAATCGGGCAACCTGAAGGGCACGTTCACGCGCGCCCTGAAGGAGGCGGCTGACGACATAAGAGAGGCGGTTGGGGTCCTCGTAAGTCGTACGAGCACGGATGAGACGGCGAAGCTGTGGGAGGAGAACCGCCGTCTCCGCTCCGAGGTAGAGGACCTCAAGCGGCAATTTGCCGCCCAGAGGGCAGTCCCCACGGCCGCTGGCACTGCTTTCGCTGCGGCTCCGGCATCGGCCCCTCCAACGGCCACGTCGTCGGGCCCTGCACTTGCGGATGCGGAGATCGAGAAGATCGCCCGCATCTGCATGATGCAGTGTGGGAAGATGGTGGGGGCCCGACTGGATGCCATTGACGGGAGGCTGCTTCCGGCCGAAACTCTCCGCCCACCGCTCGCTGCGGACCAGCGGAAGAAGGCGACGCCCGCTCGGCCGGGACCGGTACCCGCTATATTGGGGACGACGCCCGCGACTGCGGCCGCGGTGGCGGCAGGGCCTAAGAAGCCCAGTAAGGCTCCGGATAAAACCGCATCCGCGGCCGCTTCGAGGACGACCGCGAGAGGCGCATCTGCGGCCGCTTCGCGAACGACCGCGACGGGCGCATCCGCACCCGCTTGTCAGACGACGGCGGCGGCGGCGACCACGTCCGAGCCCACCGAGAAGACGGAGGAGGGCTGGACAGAGGCCAAGAAGCGCCGCCGTCGTAAAAAAAAGAAGAAAGCAGCACCACCGGCACCGGCACCGCCAGCACCGGCAACGAAAAAGGCCAAAAGACCGCCTAGGGTCAGAGCCCCTCGCTCCGCGGCTGTAGTGATTACGCTGCAGCCCGGAGCCGTCGAAAGGGGCCTGTCCTACAGGGCGGTCCTAATGGAGGCGAAGGCCAAAGTCGCGTTCCCTGACCTTGGCACACCGTCCGGCTTCAAAATGAGGCCGGCGATCACGGGGGCGCGGCTGCTGGAGGTGTCGGGTGCCTCTAGCGCGCAAAAGGCGGACATCCTGGCTGCCAAGTTGAGGGAAGTCCTCAACCCGGAGGACGTCCGGGTGTCCAGGCCGACGAAGACCGCTGAGCTGCGCGTTGACGGTCTGGACGACTCGACTACTCCGGATGAGGTCGTGGCGGCCGTCGCCCGTGTCGGTGGATGTCCGCCTGCAGACGTGCGGACGGGAGAGATTCGCGTCGACGCTTCCGGGCTCGGCGCGATCTGGGTGCGGTGTCCGGTGGTGGCGGCCAACAAAGTCGCCGATGCTGGGCGTCTGTTGGTGGGGTGGGTTGCAGCGAGGGCGAAGCTGCTGCAACCCAGGGTTATGCGGTGCTTCCGCTGCCTTGACATTGGGCATGTCAAGGCTCGGTGCACCGGCCAAGTCGATCGCAGCGATCAGTGTTATCGCTGCGGTCAGCCCGGCCACAAGGCGGCCCAGTGCTCCGCGGCGCCAAACTGCAGCCTCTGTACAGCTGCAGGGAGGCCCGCTGGGCACACAGCGGGTGGAAAGGCCTGTGCGCCCCCCAGGAAGAGACGGGGCGCCAAGGCTGCTGGGGGCCCTTTACCCCCCTCGCAGGCTGGCGCCTCATCGGCCGACTCCCGGCCTAGGGATGGTGCGAACCCGGAGGGAATGGACTGCGCATAAATGGCGCTGTACCATTTCCTCCAGGGCAACATCAACCACTCTGCCAGAGCTCAGGACCTCTTCCTCCAGAGCATGGCAGAGTGGTCGATTGACGTGGCTGTGGTCGCCGAGCCGTACTTTGTCCCCCCCAGGGATAACTGGGTGGGAGACTTGGACGGCTTGGTGGCCATCATTGGCGGGGCTCTTGTCAACCCGTCCCGAGGACACGGCTGGGTAGCCGCCCTCGCGGACGGCATTGGCATAGTTGGTGCGTATTTTTCGCCCAACAAGAGCCTCGCCGACTTCGAGAGGTTCCTTGTTGAGTTGGGTGCCGTCGTAGGCCGTCTTCACCCTCGCCCGGTGCTGTTGCTGGGGGATCTCAACGCCAAGTCTGCGGCGTGGGGATCTCCGGTGACCGATGCTCGGGGTGAGGTGCTGGAGGAGTGGGCGGTCGCGACTGGCTTGGCCGTTCTGAATCGGGGCTCGGTCCACACGTGCGTGCGGCAGCGGGGCGGGTCAATAGTGGACGTCTCGTTCGCTAGCCCTGCTGTCGCGAGCCGTGTCCGCGACTGGCGTGTCGCCGTGGAGGTGGAGACGTTGTCGGATCATCGTTATATCCGTTTCGACGTCTCCGCCCAGACCGCGGGCGGCCGCAGTCCATCGGCCCCACGAACGAACGGTCCGCGCTGGGCTCGTAAGCGCATGAACAGGGAACTTCTCGAGGAGGCCGCCATTGTCCAGGCCTGGTTCCGGGAGTCGGAGACGAACGGACCCGTCGACGTCGAACTGGAGGCGCTGTGGTTCCGCGGGGCGATGACGCAAATTTGCGACGCGTCCATGCCCCGGGTCCACGCACAGTCAGCAGGGCGCCAGGTGTACTGGTGGTCGGCCGAGATCGCTCGTATGCGCATTGAGTGCATAGCGGTCAGACGCCGGTACACCCGATACCGGAGGAGACGTCGTCGGGTCCCGGACGAAGAAGCCGCGCTGTATGAGGTGTACCGCGCGGCTAAGAGGACTCTGTGTCTGGCCATCGGCGATGCGAAGACGCAAGCCAGGGAGGAGATGTTGGAGACCCTAAACCGGGATCCGTGGGGGCGCCCATATCAAGCGGTTCGAGGGAAACTTCGGTCTGCGGCGCCCCCGCTCACGGGGAGTCTCCAACCAGAGCTGCTGGAGGAGGTTGTCTCAGCCCTCTTCCCGGCACGAGCGGAGCATACTCCACCGCCGATGGCTTTGCCCACAGACGCAGAGTCCACAGAGGAGAACGCCATCAGCGTCCCAGAGGTGACACAGGCAGAGATGGGGGCGGCCGTGCTGCGGCTCCGGGCCAAGAACGTGGCTCCGGGGCCCGACGGGATTCACGGCCTAGTGTTGGCCCTCGCTCTGAAGGAGCTAGAGCCCCAACTTAGAGGACTGTTTACAGCGTGCCTTGAGCGGGGCCAGTTTCCCACATTGTGGAAATCTGGTCGTCTGGTCCTGCTCAAGAAGGCGGGGCGCCCTGCGGACTCTCCGTCCGCGTACCGGCCCATAGTGCTGCTGGACGAGGTGGGAAAGCTGTTTGAGCGGATAATCGCAGCCCGCCTCGTCAGCCACTTGTGCGAAGAGGGGCCGGACCTGGACGAGAGCCAGTATGGCTTTCGGCATGGGCGCTCTACCATACACGCTGTATCGCGGGTTAGAGTCCTGGCGGAGGAAGCGGTGTCCCGGGGCGGGGTGATGTTGGCGGTGTCCTTGGACATTTCCAACGCCTTCAACGCCCTGCCCTGGAGTTGTGTACGGGAGGCACTCCGGTATCATCGTGTGCCTTCCTACCTCCGCCGCATAGTTGGGGCTTATCTGTCCGAGAGGTGTGTCACCTACGTGGGACGTGATGGCGAGCACCAGCGCCGCATGTCGTGCGGTGTTCCGCAGGGTTCCGTCTTAGGACCGCCCCTGTGGAACATCGGGTACGACTGGGTGCTGAGGGGCGAGCTCCAGCCGGGCGTGGACCTGACGTGTTACGCTGACGACACGCTGGTCACGGCCCGGGGGAGTTCGTACAGGGAGGCAGCGTTGCTGGCGACGGCTGCGGTCTCACAGGTGGTGGGCCGCATCCGGCGCCTCGGCCTGGAGGTGGCCCTCAACAAGTCGGAGGCCGTGATCTTTCACGGCCCCCGGCGGGCGCCGCCGCCGGGATCACACATCGTGGTCGGGGGGGCCAGAATAGCTGTCGAGTCCACCATGAAGTACCTTGGATTGGTGCTCGACAGCCGATGGGATTTTGGCCCTCATTTCCAGCGGCTGGCGCCCAAGTTGTTGGGCGCGGCTGGGGCGTTGTCAACGCTGCTTCCCAATCTGGGGGGCCCGAGCGCCGTCTGCAGGCGGCTCTACGTGGGGATCGTGCGATCGATGGCCCTTTATGGGGCCCCGATCTGGGCGGCAGACCTGACGGCCGGGAGCATCGCCGTGCTGCGAAAGCCGCAACGCGCGATGGCCGTCAGAGTCATCAGGGGATATCGCACGATCTCCTACGAGGCGGCTTGTGCACTGGCCGGATCCCCGCCCTGGGACCTGGAGGCGAAGGTGCTCGCGTCACTGTACCGGTGGCGCGAGGAAGCGCGGGCGCGGGGCGAGCGACCGATGCAGCGACACATGGAGCTGCGTCGGTCTCAGCTTCGCGAGGTTGAAATGTTGGGGGTTCGAAGGTGTGTTAAATCAGACAACCGACTTGATTGAACGTATTTTAATAATTGCTATATGGGAATATGATTTACAATGCGCATTGAAGTAAACTGCTTACTTAGCTTAAAATGATACTTATTTTCTAAAGGAGCATACTCACTACGTTATGCACTGTTAGGGAGCATACATACACTTCACCTCCGGGGGCGATGGAAAAAAAAACGATCTAACGAGTTTTTTTTTCTTTCTTAAAATGAGTATACGAGTACAAAACACCCTAATTAATAACAGTACTTTATACTTGTCTACCCAACAAGCTGAAATAATAATTATAATATATTACTTACAACATTTTCTTCACATACATTGCAATGTATGTCGTTTTTATTATCTTATCTATTTCTAATTTTATCGAAACTACTAAAAACCTAAGTTAACAATAGTTTTAACTATGTAAGTACTACTTATACCTAAATAATATAACATAATTCTTATTGGAAGTACGGTCTTGTCCTATTTTTATGTACTAAGTCTATCTTATTATTTTTATATATTCTAATATTACAACCTAAATCATCTTTAACTCTAAAGGGACCTTCGAAAATTGCATCTAATTTACGACCTGTCTCATTTTTTAACAAAATTAAATCATTTTCCTGATAGACTATGGGATTAACTGATTTATCGTAGAATTCCTTGCGTTTGTATTTATTACACAATAAATTATTTTTTGCCTCGGCATGGGCCAACTGTAAACGATATTTCAACTGCAATGGATAATTATCACTGTTGTACAATGGTTCTACAGACTCTGAAATTCTACTAGGTACTCGACAAAGTTTACCAAAAACTAGTTCGTAAGGCGTGTAATTTGTTTCGGAATGAACTGTATTGTTGAAACTGAAACACCAATATGGTAACCAATAGCTCCATGTATCTGTATGGTTTTCACATTGGATCCTTAAAAATGCACCCATAGTTTTGTGAGCATTTTCAAGAGCTCCTATCGATTGGTGATGGTAGGCAGTTGAGGATAATTTTTCAATATCAAGAAGTTTACATACCTGTTCCATAGTTGCGGAGACAAACTCAGCTCCTCTGTCTGTAGCTATTATTTCAGGAATTCCAAATATTAAAATAAAATGTCTTACAAATGCATTAGCTATGGACACAGTTTCTTTATTTTTTAATGGAATCGCTAAAACAAATTTAGATAATTCGCACTGAATGGTCAATATATAACAGTTCCCATCTATGTCTCTATCCAACGGACCCACTACATCTAAATAAATCTTTTGTAAAGCCGAGGACGCTGTAGTAGTAATTTCCATTGGTTCTTTGATGTAACGGATATACTTTGACTTCTGACACTTCGTACACTTTTTTACAAATGTTTGCACGTCCTTTTCTATACTCGGCCAATAATATCTCTTTTTGATAGTATTAACCATTCTGCGCACTCCAGCATGACCACTGGATGGCAATAAATGAAAGTCATTCATAATAATTATTTTTTCTTTGTCATCACTTACTCTTTTCACTCCTCTTAAAATACATATTCGCGGTCCGGACCAATTTTCTAACTTCGATATCTCATCACAGACGCTTTTAATAAACTCTATATTATCTTTATTTTTAATGATACACACTTCTTCTATATGTAATTTTTTACAAAACAAACTTAATTTATGCACAAATTCGGCTCGCGTAAAATGTGCCTTGTAATCAAGATTGATGTAAATAATCTTTCTTTTAGCTAAAAATGCAAAACATTCGCTAACATCAGTTATCATGTCATCGTTTCTCAATCTTTTTATTTCGCTACCTTCAATAAAAGTCATTTCGACTGAGTCGCACGGTTTTCTTAATATATCCACAACCCTTGGTTGGCCAGACCAATTGTCAGGTGATTTATTAAGATCCGCCTTCTCTACGTCATTCTTATTTTTACTTAACTCATCATCGACCTTTCGCTTTTGTGCTCTAGTCATCACAGCAACCACTTGTGCTTGCATATTCTTTAGATCGTCTGATGTTATACATATTCTAGACATAGCATCTGCAACTACATTTTCTTTCCCTCGTACATAAGTAATTTTAAATTTGTATTCTTCTAATGTCAAACGGAATTTAAGAAGCCTACTTGAAGGATCTCTCATGCCAAAAAGATAAACTAAAGGTTTGTGATCTGTCATTATCGTGAATTCTCTACCATACAAATACGGCCTAAAATATTTTACCGACTAAACTATTGCTAAAAGCTCTTTTTGTATAGTAGGATAATTCTTTTCCGCTTTATTCAAAGGTCTACTTGCATACGCTATTGGTCTGAGATCTTTATTGCAAAGTACGGCACCGACTGCAGTGTTTGAAGCATCTGTTTGTAATTTGAATTCATTATTTTCTGAAAAATCTGGATATTGTAGTATAGGTGACGAAATTAATGCATTTTTTAGATACTCAAAGGCATGTTGACAATCATTAGTCCAAACGAATGGTTCATTTTTCCTACATAATCTATTTAATGGCATAGCTATGTCTGAAAAACCTTTTATAAATTTACGATAATAGTTACAAAAAGCTACGAAACGCTTAACTTCATCTGCCGTTTTGGGTATAGGGTAGTGTTTCAATACGTTGGTTTTTTCGGGATCTGGTAAGACACCTTTCTCTGAAACAACGTGACCTAGATAAAGAATTTCTTTCTTCAGGAATTCGCATTTTAGAGGATTCAATTTTAAATTAACTTTTCTTAATCTTTCCATTATATTTATTAAGTTTTGATTATGATTTTGCAAATTTCTACCGAATACAATTAGATCATCCTGATATACTAAACATTTATCGTAAGTCAAACCAGACATTGCTACTGACATCATACGACTAAATGCGCTCGGACTTATCTTCAGTCCCATAGGTAATCGTTTCATTTGATACTGGCCTGTATTGGTCGTAAAAGCAGTTAATTTTCGACTGTTGGGCTCTAAGGTCACTTGATAATAACCTTGTTGAAGGTCAAGGTGAGTGAAATATACAGCTCCAGAAAGAGAATCTAAAATTTCATTAATGTTAGGTAAAGGAAACTTATCATCACAAATTGTCTCATTTAATTTTCTGTAGTCTACAACTAATCGCCATTTCTTATCTGTTCCTTCTTTACTCTTTTTCGGTACTAATAATATTGGACTTGACCATTCACTGTTGGATTCTTCTATAATATCATCTGTTATCATTTTATTAATCTGTTTAGCTATCTCTGGTTTTAACGCTTGCGGTAACCTATATGGCTTGACATATACAGGAGTGGAGTTTTGTTTTACGATAATGGATTGCTCATAAATATTTGTAGTGGTTAATTTATCTCCGTCGATGTAAAAATTATCAGAATATTTTGCGCAGATCGCTTCAATAGTCCTTCTCTCTTCATCATTTAAATAATCCAATTTGAGCTGAGATAACAGTGTTTGTATTCTAGAAACGTCAATATTATTATTACTAAATTGACAAATTTTATAATCACTCAAAAATTGCATATTAGGTATGAAACTTGGTAAGTTTAATTCCTTTTCAGTAACGTTAAGAATCTTTATAGGGATCCTGTTATTTTTTACTGTGGCTATCGTATTTGCCAGATATACCTCCTTCGCTAACTCACGTCCACAGACAATAACGTCATCATTCTCATTTTTATCTACGTATATGTAATGAATTGACTCTGATCGAGCTGGAACAATCAGGTTGTTACTTCTCCTAATATGTTCATCAACGATATTTAAATAATATGTTTTACCATGATAATACAATGTTAAAATATTAGTACTTAAGTTAATATTGGTTTGGTACTTATTAAAAAAGTCTAACCCTATAATTCCGTCTGCTTTTAATGGTAACGAGTCAAAAATTATAAAAGAATGCTGAAATATTTCATTGTTATGCTCCAAATTTAAATCAACTAAACCTCGAGAACGCCTTTGTCCACCGATTCCATTTATCATAGTTTAATCTTTTCTTACGATTACATTTCTTGGTAACGCTTCACTTTTAATAATGGATAAAGAAGCGCCTGTATCAACGAGCCAATAATATTTAATGTTATTAATGTTAAAAACTACATATTTTGCATTGCCTAAATTTGATAAAACGCAATGTTTAAGAACGAAAAAACTGGCTTTCCGATTCCTTTTTATCTTTATTGTCACTCTCGCATGGCTTATTGTTTTCGTACTGATCCGCTAAACAAACGTTCCGGTTATTATTTCTAAAATATCTTGAACCCCTAGTACGATAGTTATTACTATTTCCGTTGTTGTACCTATTTCCGTTATTGTACCTATTTCCGTTATTATACCTATTTCCATTATTGTACCTATTTCCGTTATTGTACCTACTACCGTTATGTCCTCTGTTGTTACCACGCCATGTATGGTAATGATTATTGTAATTTTCGTACTGACCACGATTTGAACTATTAATATATTGACCACGATTATTATTGAAATGACGATGACCTTGTCCCCTTGTCTTATTGAAACCTCGTCCATGTCTAAATGCATGCAAAACATTACCTGGCGATGACTGGCATGCTGTATCTTCATCTTTGGCAGCTTGGATTGCATCTTTCAGGCTGCTGTAGTTCCTGGCGGAGATGATCGTGCCCAATTTTGAACTGCGTAGTCCTTCTGAAAACCGTTTTATGGCAAGTTTTTCATTCAAAGGTTTTAAAACTCCAAATGCGTTTGAATTACCATCTGACTGAGATATTGTTAGTTCGGTAAACAGCTTTTCTACTTCTGTACCATAGTCCTCGATACTATTTGAACCCTGTTGTACATTTTGCAAACTTGTCTGTAGGGCTGTAAAGGATTTTCGGGTCAATAGATGGCATTTTAAATCTTTAATTAGGTCTTGACTGGTCTTATAATTTCCTGTAATGCGTAACTTGGCATTTTCGGACAATCTACTTTTAAGGACAAATGTAATAAGTAATGTCTTACCTTTTTCGTCCAGCATATCCGCATACATCTCGATCGAATCTATCAAGCGTTTAGTTGTCCCCTCAGTATTGTCCATTGCTGGAAGCAAACTACACGCCACTTTAAGGTCAAACTCCATTTTTTCAGAAGTGATTTTAGGGAAAATACACAAACTATTAATTTCCTCAAAAACTATCCTAATATTCTGAAAAATATCCAATGCCGATGCAACTAAATTCGCATCCTTGCCTTTTTCTAAAAGTAATAATATTTTTGCACATTCGTCAAAAATGTTTTTCGCCTCACCTAACTTCGTCTCAATAACTTGACCTTTATACCTAGTCTGTCCCTTCTTAATTAAGTATTTTCTAATATCTACCAAAACATTATATTTTTCTAACAAAACATCAATCATAATAAAACATTACTTAATACATAATAGGCTAATTATTTTCTAAATGCAGAAACAAAAGAATCATATTGACGTTATTACTGCGAAACGGCACACAAGAATTTCACACGTTGCAGTTTTAGCCGCGAGGTATCATATTCACTGAGTCTTCGTGCACTATTTTATGTCGTTTAAGTTTTTGCGTTATAAAACAAATAGGTATGAGTCTGTCTGCAATCACTAACTTTTTTATAGAATTAACTTGAAACTGGCTTTGATGCTTGAATTAGTTAACAGGTGTACCTTCCACTCGTCCACGTAGGGATGCCCTTATGCGCTGAATTGCGTTGAATCCGATTTCTTCTTGTATCCATTGTCGATGGCAGCTTCGGTAGTATTTCAGGAAAAAGTAAATTACCAGGAGAGATATGACAGCAAGAATAATGATGGTGACCGTGCTCAGCCGCTCCATGTGTCCTCCGATGTTCTTCAGAAGGGCGTCATTGTTTCCACCAGCCGCATTTTGATTTAGAAATACCTCGTCCTTTTCTATTTTGGAGTTACACATTTTGAAAATAGTCACGCAACAAAAACTTTGCCTAATCTGCCCCTTGGCAGACCCTAAGGCAGGGTCGCCATGAAATGTTGGGGGTTCGAAGGTGTGTTAAATCAGACAACCGACTTGATTGAACGTATTTTAATAATTGCTATATGGGAATATGATTTACAATGCGCATTGAAGTAAACTGCTTACTTAGCTTAAAATGATACTTATTTTCTAAAGGAGCATACTCACTACGTTATGCACTGTTAGGGAGCATACATACACTTCAAGGTCCTGGTGGCGGAATGGCGGGACAGGCTTTCGCGCCCTACCGCCGGCCTCGCCATCATCGAGGCGGTCCGGCCAGTGCTCGAGCGCTGGCTCGGGAGGAGGCACGGCTCCCTGTCGTTTCGGGTGACGCAGGTGCTCTCGGGGCATGGTTGCTTCGGGAAGTACCTGTGTCGCATAAACAGGGAGCCGGACGCCCGGTGTCACCACTGCGTCGACTGCCGGGAGGACACGGCGCGGCATACGCTGGCGGAATGTGCCGCTTGGGAGCCTTGCTTGCTCGCTTGGGGCCGCGCCGTGCCCTCGTCTCAGAAGTGGGCAGTGACCTGTCGCTGTCGGCCGTGGTCGAGTCGATGGTCGACAGCGCAGAGTCCTGGGACGCGGTGGTTTCCTTCTGCGAAAGTGTCATGTCGCAGAAGGAGGCTGCGGAAAGGGAGAGGGAGATCTCAACCTCCCACCCTGCCCGCAGCAGGCGCACCGGGCGTCGGCGGAGGGCGGATAACGCCCTCTTCCGGCCCCCCTAAATGGGTCCAGGGGCGGCAGACTCGGGGACGTCTGTCGCCCCCCACATACACCAGGACCCGAGGTGGCGGCGCGTAGTGTTCCACGCGCGCCCCTCTAAGACGTCCGGGGGGGAGTCTAACACCTCACTCCCCCCCCTGACCCGAGAAGTGGCCCGCTGCAGCGGGCCGGCACCAGCCGGGGGTTGCGGAAGTATCTCCAGTTCCCGCGACCCCCGACGTAGGTGTGAGATGGAACACCGGGGTGGTTTTTAGTCAGTAAGAGTCTGACAGACCCCTCCGCCCGCCCCAGGGCGGAGGACATCCATGAGGATTTTCCACCCCGTACCAAAAAAAAAAAAAAAAAAGGTTAGGTTAGGTTTTTTTTTTTTTTTTTTTTTTTTTTTTTTTTTTTTATAGTACCTCTACCTCCGACAGCATCGGAGTCTATTTTAAGCTATTTCATTCATTCCAGTTCTCTCTTTTATTCCTCTCGTACTTTCATTCAGCATACTTTATCTTTCTTGCTTTCATCATCTTTCAGTCTTTTAGGGTAGGACGCCCTTCTATTTATCTACTCTTACTATATCTACTCTTTCTATTTCTTCTTTGTTTTGATACATTGTATTTTTGGGGAAATAAACATAGCAACACCGGTTTTCTTATTAATTTGGTACAGTACTTCTTATTCTAATTTACATTTATTTCTTAATTCTATTACATTCCTGGTTTACAAAATTTGAACAGCCAGCTTAAAACTAATCCTTATTTCTATTTATATATATTATTATTACACATTATACTATTTTGTTATCTATTATTTTGTTACATATTTTAACCGACACAATTTTTCTTATTATTCTAGTATGTATATAATATGATTGTGTATTCCTTAATATTACAACATAAATGGTTTTCTTATTTAGACAGCTCTCGTAAAACCTATTCTTATTTTAGTAACATATTATAATGCTTGGTTTTTATGCCTATTTCTTAACATTTTAACCTCTGTTTTCAATGCTTGACATTAATATATTTACAATATTATGTAAGCATTTTTACTTACGCACTTTTATTCTTATTTATGACCCTTTCACAAATTTTCACGCAATATTTAAGAAACCGCTCTCTACTTTTACCGGCTACTATTTTCCACGTATTTTCCGCGTTTATTTTAGTGTCGAGTTCAAGTTCGGCCTCGAGTCTTTGTCTATCAAAGACGGGACAGCTAAACAATATATGAGGCACCGTTTCAGCAGCTTCAGGATCGCAGATGCACGATGGGCTCCCTTTACACTTAAAGCGATATAAGTATTCCGAGAACCCACCGTGCCCCGTCATGACTTGGGTTAGTGTGCTGCTTGTTTTACATTTCCTGATTATCCTGTAGGCCGCCACCGCGTCCGGGAAAAACAGTTTCGTCACTGAAGCAGTCTCTCCGGAGCTGTATCTGTGATTCCACACGTCAAGCGTTGCCGTTCGGATGCATCGCTTGACGTACGAGACCGGACACAGATCATAGTCTGGCTTACGTTTGGAACCTTCAGCGGCACTTTTGGCTAGTTCATCGGCTCTCTCATTTCCAACCAACCCTGCATGCGCTTTAATCCAAAACAAAGTAACAGACTTGTTTTGGATAGTCAGGGACCTAAGGTTAGCCCTTATCTCAACTGCCAGAGGGTGGTGTCTGTTGTGGTTTTGGACTGTTTGGAGAGCCGCCATGGAGTCACTGAAGATTCCAAACGATTGCGCACTGTGTTTCAGGATTTCCCTGGTGGCGACGCATATCGCCAGAAGCTCAGCCTGGTAGACGGTGGAGTAATGTGGAAGAGCAAGCTTGCGAGTTTTGGTTTCGGCGTCACCGGTCCACATGGACAGTGCCGCTCCAACCTTGCCCCCAATCTTGCTCCCATCCGTAAAGATACGAACTTCAAGTTCGTTCTGGGCATCAAGTTGCTCTTGGTTTACCAGGCTTACAACCTCCAGCTCAGCGCGCTCCGCGGGGTGTGGGGCTTCCATTGCCGAAGCAGTCTGCTCGACCATCCTGCCGCAAAGTGCTGGCTGAGGCACCCCCCTCTTGGCCTCGTATAACGATGCCGCTTCGCGGACACGAAGATCGAGAGGTAGTATCCCAGCCAGCACTAGTGCGGCGTTTAAGGAGACCGTCCGGTATGCCTTGCACAGTGTTTGTGCAATGCCACGCTGTACTGCTCCCAACTGCTTCATGACGCCCTGCTTCCCGACGGCCGGGGCCCATACGCTGGCGGCGTACAGGACAACTGGTTCCACGGTGGCCTCATATATTATTTTTATGACTTCGGGGTGGAGCCCCCAGCTGGCTTTTGCAGCTCTAGTCAGTTGTTTGTGGACTCCTATTGCCTTTCTACAAACGTTTGCGACGTGTGCGTTAAAGGTGAGCTGTTTGTCGATGGTGACACCCAGGAGTTTGATCTCGTTGGACATGGCAATGTCGATCCCATCCATGCTCAGGCGCGGGGTGTCGTATTTAAGTTTGCGAGTCACCACCATTGCGTTGGTTTTATGTGGGGCAAATTTAAGTTTATTTTGTACTCCCCACGCCTGAACATGTCCGAGAGCGGCATTGGCACGTCCCTCGATCTCCAACGCTGTGTCGCCGTCGAATACCAACACAACGTCGTCTGCAAAAGCTTGGCAATAGTCGTCCCTAGCGTCCAGACTCTTTAAGAGTGGGTCCAGCAGCAGGTTCCAAAATATTGGTCCCCCTATCGAACCCTGGACGCAGCCTTTGCTTGTGGCCTTGCAGAACTCTTCACCTGCGTATCTGACTCTGACCCTTCTGTGTTCGAGGTATTTTTGACGTGTCGGACATTCGAGGTCAAAGGCATTGTGAGCAGCGTCTCCGAGCTTGGCTTTTGTGCAGTTTTGGCATTTGGGTGGTTCACCTGCCAGAAAATCAGCACACTCCGACTTCAGGTGTGGGCCGCCGCAATGGCTGCACAGGTCAGCCGGTTCCTTGCAAAACCGTCTGCCATGCCCGTAGCCCAGGCAGCGCGTACACTGCACCAACGGGGTTTGGTCTTCAACCTTAACGCGCTGTAGGTCCACGTGCAGGCATGCGACTTCGGTTGCCCTTCTTCAGATTACAGGTGAGACGCTGATCACAATGTGACTCGTGTGTGGGTTCCTGGTTCTTCTTCGGTACTTAACCACCACTCTGTCCTCCTCTTGGTCGAGGCCGTGAAAAACACCCCTGTTCTGATTTCTCAGTGCCACTAAGATGTCCTCATCTGAATTAACAGAGAGGACACTCCTGAGGATCAGCAAAGGGTCTTTATTTTTCACCTCCTCGACATTGAGGTCCTGTCCATCCCTTGTCAATCTGTTCTTTATTTTGTCTCTCTCTTCGGTGTTTTGAAAGCCCATTATAACTTTTTTGTCTTTGGCCTTTCTAACCTTTTCTACCCGAACCCAGCCCTCTTTTGCGTCAACAGTCTTTCTAATTTTGTTTAGGACATCGTCCCCCGTGTCCGCTCCGTCCTTCGAGGTGACTACAATAGAATGCAGCGTACTCCGCACTGGGGTAACTTTTCCGCTGTGGGTCGCAGTCACACTCGCGTACGTTATGTTATTGGCGGCTTCTAAGTTGACTTTGTGCTGCTCGATTGCCGTTCTTAACTCCTCCAGCTTTGCATTGTTTTCCTCCAGCAACAAGGAGTGGTTTTTTATTTGAGTTGCCAGGCTTTGATCGGTTGGGTTAGGTTAGGTTAGGTTGGGGTGTCAGCCACTTGTGCGAAGAGGGGCCGGACCTGGACGGGAGCCAGTATGGCTTTCGGCATGGGCGCTCCACCATACACGCTGTATCAAGGGTGAGAGTCCTGGCGGAGGAAGCGGTGTCCCGGGGCGGGATGATGTTGGCGGTGTCCTTGGACATCTCCAACGCCTTCAACGCCCTGCCCTGGAGTTGTGTACGGGAGGCACTCCGGTATCATCGTGTGCCCTCCTACCTCCGCCGCATAGTTGGGGCTTACCTGTCCGAGAGGTGTGTCACCTACGTGGGACGTGATGGCGAACACCAGCGCCGCATGTCGTGCGGTGTTCCGCAGGGTTCCGTCTTAGGACCGCCCCTGTGGAACATCGGGTACGACTGGGTGCTGAGGGGCGAGCTCCAGCCGGGCGTGGACCTGACGTGTTACGCTGACGACACGCTGGTCACGGCCCGGGGGAGCTCGTACAGGGAGGCAGCGTTGCTGGCGACGGCTGCGGTCTCACAGGTGGTGAGCCGCATCCGGCACCTCGGCCTGGAGGTGGCCCTCAACAAGTCGGAGGCCGTGATCTTTCACGGCCCCCGGCGGGCGCCGCCGCCGGGATCACACATCGTGGTCGGGGGGGCCAGAATAGCTGTCGAGTCCACCATGAAGTACCTTGGATTGGTGCTCGACAGCCGATGGGATTTTGGCCCTCATTTCCAGCGGCTGGCGCCCAAGTTGTTGGGCGCGGCTGGGGCGTTGTCAACGCTGCTTCCCAATCTGGGGGGCCCGAGCGCCGTCTGCAGGCGGCTCTACGTGGGGATCGTGCGATCGATGGCCCTTTATGGGGCCCCGATCTGGGCGGCAGACCTGACGGCCGGAAGCATCGCCGTGCTGCGAAAGCCGCAACGCGCGATGGCCGTCAGAGTCATCAGGGGATATCGCACGATCTCCTACGAGGCGGCTTGTGCACTGGCCGGATCCCCGCCCTGGGACCTGGAGGCGAAGGTGCTCGCGTCACTGTACCGGTGGCGCGAGGAAGCGCGGGCGCGGGGCGAGCGACCGATGCAGCGACACATGGAGCTGCGTCGGTCTCAGCTTCGCGAGGTCCTGGTGGCGGAATGGCGGGACAGGCTTTCGCGCCCTACCGCCGGCCTCGCCATCATCGAGGCGGTCCGGCCAGTGCTCGAGCGCTGGCTCGGGAGGAGGCACGGCTCCCTGTCGTTTCGGGTGACGCAGGTGCTCTCGGGGCATGGTTGCTTCGGGAAGTACCTGTGTCGCATAAACAGGGAGCCGGACGCCCGGTGTCACCACTGCGTCGACTGCCGGGAGGACACGGCGCGGCATACGCTGGCGGAATGTGCCGCTTGGGAGGGGCCGCGCCGTGCCCTCGTCTCAGAAGTAGGCAGTGACCTGTCGCTGTCGGCCGTGGTCGAGTCGATGGTCGACAGCGCAGAGTCCTGGGACGCGGTGGTTTCCTTCTGCGAAAGTGTCATGTCGCAGAAGGAGGCTGCGGAAAGGGAGAGGGAGATCTCAACCTCCCACCCTGCCCGCAGCAGGCGCACCGGGCGTCGGCGAAGGGCGGACAACGCCCTCTTCCGGCCCCCCTAAATGGGTCCAGGGGCGGCAGACTCGGGGACGTCTGTCGCCCCCCACATACACCAGGACCCGAGGTGGCGGCGCGTAGTGTTCCACGCGCGCCCCTCTAAGACGTCCGGGGGGGAGTCTAACACCTCACTCCCCCCCCTGACCCGAGAAGTGGCCCGCTGCAGCGGGCCGGCACCAGCCGGGGGTTGCGGAAGTATCTCCAGTTCCCGCGACCCCCGACGTAGGTGTGAGATGGAACACCGGGGTGGTTTTTAGTCAGTAAGAGTCTGACAGACCCCTCCGCCCGCCCCAGGGCGGAGGACATCCATGAGGATTTTCCACCCCGTACCAAAAAAAAAAAAAAAAAAAAAAGGTTAGGTTGGGGTGTCAGCCACTTGTGCGAAGAGGGGCCGGACCTGGACGGGAGCCAGTATGGCTTTCGGCATGGGCGCTCCACCATACACGCTGTATCAAGGGTGAGAGTCCTGGCGGAGGAAGCGGTGTCCCGGGGCGGGATGATGTTGGCGGTGTCCTTGGACATCTCCAACGCCTTCAACGCCCTGCCCTGGAGTTGTGTACGGGAGGCACTCCGGTATCATCGTGTGCCCTCCTACCTCCGCCGCATAGTTGGGGCTTACCTGTCCGAGAGGTGTGTCACCTACGTGGGACGTGATGGCGAACACCAGCGCCGCATGTCGTGCGGTGTTCCGCAGGGTTCCGTCTTAGGACCGCCCCTGTGGAACATCGGGTACGACTGGGTGCTGAGGGGCGAGCTCCAGCCGGGCGTGGACCTGACGTGTTACGCTGACGACACGCTGGTCACGGCCCGGGGGAGCTCGTACAGGGAGGCAGCGTTGCTGGCGACGGCTGCGGTCTCACAGGTGGTGAGCCGCATCCGGCACCTCGGCCTGGAGGTGGCCCTCAACAAGTCGGAGGCCGTGATCTTTCACGGTCCTCGGCGGGCGCCGCCGCCGGGATCACACATCGTGGTCGGAGGGGCCAGAATAGCTGTCGAGTCCACCATGAAGTACCTGGGATTGGTGCTCGACAGCCGATGGGATTTTGGCCCTCATTTCCAGCGGCTGGCGCCCAAGTTGTTGGGCGCGGCTGGGGCGTTGTCAACGCTGCTTCCCAATCTGGGGGGCCCGAGCGCCGTCTGCAGGCGGCTCTACGTGGGGATCGTGCGATCGATGGCCCTTTATGGGGCCCCGATCTGGGCGGCAGACCTGACGGCCGGAAGCATCGCCGTGCTGCGAAAGCCGCAACGAGCGATGGCCGTCAGAGTCATCAGGGGATATCGCACGATCTCCTACGAGGCGGCTTGTGCACTGGCCGGATCCCCGCCCTGGGACCTGGAGGCGAAGGTACTCGCGTCACTGTTCCGGTGGCGCGAGGAAGCGCGGGCGCGGGGCGAGCGACCGATGCAGCGACACATGGAGCTGCGTCGGTCTCAGCTTCGCGAGGTCCTGGTGGCGGAATGGCGGGACAGGCTTTCGCGCCCTACCGCCGGCCTCGCCATCATCGAGGCGGTCCGGCCAGTGCTCGAGCGCTGGCTCGGGAGGAGGCACGGCTCCCTGTCGTTTCGGGTGACGCAGGTGCTCTCGGGGCATGGTTGCTTCGGGAAGTACCTGTGTCGCATAAACAGGGAGCCGGACGCCCGGTGTCACCACTGCGTCGACTGCCGGGAGGACACGGCGCGGCATACGCTGGCGGAATGTGCCGCTTGGGAGGGGCCGCGCCGTGCCCTCGTCTCAGAAGTAGGCAGTGACCTGTCGCTGTCGGCCGTGGTCGAGTCGATGGTCGACAGCGCAGAGTCCTGGGACGCGGTGGTTTCCTTCTGCGAAAGTGTCATGTCGCAGAAGGAGGCTGCGGAAAGGGAGAGGGAGATCTCAACCTCCCACCCTGCCCGCAGCAGGCGCACCGGGCGTCGGCGAAGGGCGGATAACGCCCTCTTCCGGCCCCCCTAAATGGGTCCAGGGGCGGCAGACTCGGGGACGTCTGTCGCCCCCCACATACACCAGGACCCGAGGTGGCGGCGCGTAGTGTTCCACGCGCGCCCCTCTAAGACGTCCGGGGGGGAGTCTAACACCTCACTCCCCCCCCTGACCCGAGAAGTGGCCCGCTGCAGCGGGCCGGCACCAGCCGGGGGTTGCGGAAGTATCTCCAGTTCCCGCGACCCCCGACGTAGGTGTGAGATGGAACACCGGGGTGGTTTTTAGTCAGTAAGAGTCTGACAGACCCCTCCGCCCGCCCCAGGGCAGAGGACATCCATGAGGATTTTCCACCCCGTACCAAAAAAAAAAAAAAAAAAAAAAAAGGTTAGGTTGGGGTTCGCGAGGTCCTGGTGGCGGAATGGCGGGACAGGCTTTCGCGCCCTACCGCCGGCCTCGCCATCATCGAGGCGGTCCGGCCAGTGCTCGAGCGCTGGCTCGGGAGGAGGCACGGCTCCCTGTCGTTTCGGGTGACGCAGGTGCTCTCGGGGCATGGTTGCTTCGGGAAGTACCTGTGTCGCATAAACAGGGAGCCGGACGCCCGGTGTCACCACTGCGTCGACTGCCGGGAGGACACGGCGCGGCATACGCTGGCGGAATGTGCCGCTTGGGAGGGGCCGCGCCGTGCCCTCGTCTCAGAAGTAGGCGGTGATCTGTCGCTGTCGGCCGTGGTCGAGTCGATGGTCGACAGCGCAGAGTCCTGGGACGCGGTGGTTTCCTTCTGCGAAAATGTCATGTCGCAGAAGGAGGCTGCGGAAAGGGAGAGGGAGATCTCAACCTCCCACCCTGCCCGCAGCAGGCGCACCGGGCGTCGGCGAAGGGCGGATAACGCCCTCTTCCGGCCCCCCTAAATGGGTCCAGGGGCGGCAGACTCGGGGACGTCTGTCGCCCCCCACATACACCAGGACCCGAGGTGGCGGCGCGTAGTGTTCCACGCGCGCCCCTCTAAGATGTTCGGGGGGGAGTCTAACACCTCACTCCCCCCCCTGACCCGAGAAGTGGCCCGCTGCAGCGGGCCGGCACCAGCCGGGGGTTGCGGAAGTATCTCCAGTTCCCGCGACCCCCGACGTAGGTGTGAGATGGAACACCGGGGTGGTTTTTAGTCAGTAAGAGTCTGACAGACCCCTCCGCCCGCCCCAGGGCGGAGGACATCCATGAGGATTTTCCACCCCGTACCAAAAAAAAAAAAAAAAAAAAAAGGTTAGGTTGGGGTGCGTGCAGAAAACCTCCTCGTGTGCCTGATTGCTGCTGGTTCTGTTCGAATACGTTTGGGGGAAAGAGCAGTGGTCGGGCCGGTGCACCCTGGGCACGGTCAATGGTCTCTCCAATTCGGGGAGGGTATTGATTACCCTCTCCGAGTTGGAGAGACTATTGACCGTGGCGAATTTCTGCGTGGGGGGGAGCATTATGCTCCGGGGTCGTCTCCGACCGAGTGACGGATCGTCCATTCACCTCCCTCTGATCGCAGAGGGCAGGACGAGTGGACGAAGGGTGGCGAAACCTAATCCCAAGGTCTAGCGTGCCGAGGGGATGAATGGCCGGAGGGTATCCGGTCGTTAGCGCTTGGGGGGGATCAGGGAATAGGGACCTCACCCTTAAAAAGGAAAAACAGAATGGAAAAAATGACTACAGATAATAATCCCCAGGCGGGTCCCGGAAATTCCGGGGAATCCCGCCCCTCTACTGAGGGCTGCCCTATCGTATCTGGGGGGGGCAAACCAATCTCTAGTCACACTAACGACCTTACGCAAGCAAAACGGACCGATACAAAACGATTGGATAATGATGAGAAGAATAGGCGAGAAAAGGAGCTCCAGATCAGCCTGGAGCGCCTGCGCGATGACGAGGTGGCCACTGCCAAGAGGGCGGCGGCGGCGAGCGCTTTCAGGAAGCGCCCGCGGAGTGTGGGATCGGGACCGATGGGTCTCTCCTCCAGCGAGGAGAGCTTGTCGGCCCCGAAGGTGCCAACGGCACGCAGAGGGCGAGGTCGTAAGGTGGCAAATGTAGCCCCCGCTCGACCGCCGGAGCGTGATGTGCGGGGCCGGTTCGTGCCGGTATCCCGGCCTGACACGCCGGCGCCGTCGGATAATGTGGAGAGCGTGGGGAGCGACTCTGAGCCCGGTCGGAGCTCGATCGCGGACCTCAGTGAGAGCTCTCTACTGGGCTCGAACAGGGCGGAGGCGAACGCCGCCAAGCGGGCTCAGCGAAAGGCTGTCGCGGAAGGCGAAGTCGCCGAGCTATCCCGACAGGCTCGAGAGCGGCGCGAAGCTCGGCTGGCGGCCGGCGAGGGTGTTTCGGCGGTGGCGCTCAGTCGCCAAGTTCTGGACGGCGTGGATGTCGTCCTGAAGGTTGCCACCAAATCGGGCAACCTGAAGGGCACGTTCACGCGCGCCCTGAAGGAGGCGGCTGACGACATTCGAGAGGCGGTTGGGGTCCTCGTAAGTCGTACGAGCACGGATGAGACGGCGAAGCTGTGGGAGGAGAACCGCCGTCTCCGCTCCGAGGTAGAGGACCTCAAGCGGCAATTTGCCGCCCAGAGGGCAGCTCCCACGGCCGCTGGCACTGCTTTCGCTGCGCCTCTGGCATCGGGTTCTCCAACGGCCACGTCGGCCACGTCGGGCCCTGCACTTGCGGATGCGGAGATCGAGAAGATCGCCCGCATCTGCATGATGCAGTGTGGGAAGATGGTGGGGGCCCGGCTGGAGGCCATTGACGGGAGGCTGCTTCCGGCCGAAACTCTCCGCCCACCGCTCGCTGCGGATCAGCGGAAGAAGGTGACGCCCGGTCAGTCGGGGCCGGTACCCGCAAAACCGGGGATGGCGCCCGCAACTGCGGCCGCGGTGGCGGCAGGGCCTAGAAAGCCCGGCAAGGCGGCGAATAAGACCGCGAAGGGTGCATCCGCGTCCACTTCACGGACGACCGCGACGGGTCAGTCCACACCCGCTTCTCAGCCGACGGCGGCCGCGACGACCGCGTCCCAGCCCAGCGAGAACACGGAGGAGGGCTGGACAGAGGCCAAGAAGCGCCGCCGTCGAAAAAAGAAGAAGGCAGCACCACCGGCACCGGCACCGCCAACACCGGCACCTAAGAAGCGGACATCCTGGCCGCCAAGTTGAGGGAAGTCCTCAACCCGGAGGACGTCCGGGTGTCCAGGCCGACGAAGACCGCTGAGCTGCGCGTTGACGGTCTGGACGACTCGACTACTCCGGCTGAGGTCGTGGCGGCCGTCGCCCGTGTCGGTGGATGTCTGCCTGCAGACGTGCGGACGGGCGAGATTCGCGTCGACGCTTCCGGGCTCGGCGCGATCTGGGTGCGGTGTCCGGTGGTGGCGGCCAACAAAGTCGCCGATGCTGGGCGTCTGTTGGTGGGGTGGGTTGCGGCGAGGGCGAAGCTGCTGCAACCCAGGGTTATGCGGTGCTTCCGCTGCCTTGACATTGGGCATGTCAAGGCTCGGTGCACCGGCCAAGTCGACCGCAGCGATCAGTGTTATCGCTGCGGTCAGCCCGGCCACAAGGCGGCCCAGTGCTCCGCGGCGCCAAACTGCAGCCTCTGTACAGCTGCAGGGAGGCCCGCTGGGCACACAGCGGGTGGAAAGGCCTGTGCGCCCCCCAGGAAGAGACGGGGCGCCAAGGCTGCTGGGGGCCCTTTACCCCCCCCGCAGGCTGGCGCCTCATCGGCCGACTCCCGGTCTGGTGTCACGGAGGGAATGGACTGCGCATAAATGGCGCTGTACCATTTCCTCCAGGGCAACATCAACCACTCTGCCAGAGCTCAGGACCTCTTCCTCCAGAGCATGGCAGAGTGGTCGATTGACGTGGCTGTGGTCGCCGAGCCGTACTTTGTCCCCCCCAGGGATAACTGGGTGGGAGACTTGGACGGCTTGGTGGCCATCATTGGCGGGGCTCTTGTCAACCCGTCCCGAGGACACGGCTGGGTAGCCGCCCTCGCGGACGGCATTGGCATAGTTGGTGCGTATTTTTCGCCCAACAAGAGCCTCGCCGACTTCGAGAGGTTCCTTGTTGAGTTGGGTGCCGTCGTAGGCCGTCTTCACCCTCGCCCGGTGCTGTTGCTGGGGGATCTCAACGCCAAGTCTGCGGCGTGGGGATCTCCGGTGACCGATGCTCGGGGTGAGGTGCTGGAGGAGTGGGCGGTCGCGACTGGCTTGGCCGTTCTGAATCGGGGCTCGGTCCACACGTGCGTGCGGCAGCGGGGCGGGTCAATAGTGGACGTCTCGTTCGCTAGCCCTGCTGTCGCGAGCCGTGTCCGCGACTGGCGTGTCGCCGTGGAGGTGGAGACGTTGTCGGATCATCGTTATATCCGTTTCGACGTCTCCGCCCAGACCGCGGGCGGCCGCAGTCCATCGGCCCCACGAACGAACGGTCCGCGCTGGGCTCGTAAGCGCATGAACAGGGAACTTCTCGAGGAGGCCGCCATTGTCCAGGCCTGGTTCCGGGAGTCGGAGACGAACGGACCCGTCGACGTCGAACTGGAGGCGCTGTGGTTCCGCGGGGCGATGACGCAAATTTGCGACGCGTCCATGCCCCGGGTCCACGCACAGTCAGCAGGGCGCCAGGTGTACTGGTGGTCGGCCGAGATCGCTCGTATGCGCATTGAGTGCATAGCGGTCAGACGCCGGTACACCCGATACCGGAGGAGACGTCGTCGGGTCCCGGACGAAGAAGCCGCGCTGTATGAGGTGTACCGCGCGGCTAAGAGGACTCTGTGTCTGGCCATCGGCGATGCGAAGACGCAAGCCAGGGAGGAGATGTTGGAGACCCTAAACCGGGATCCGTGGGGGCGCCCATATCAAGCGGTTCGAGGGAAACTTCGGTCTGCGGCGCCCCCGCTCACGGGGAGTCTCCAACCAGAGCTGCTGGAGGAGGTTGTCTCAGCCCTCTTCCCGGCACGAGCGGAGCATACTCCACCGCCGATGGCTTTGCCCACAGACGCAGAGTCCACAGAGGAGAACGCCATCAGCGTCCCAGAGGTGACACAGGCAGAGATGGGGGCGGCCGTGCTGCGGCTCCGGGCCAAGAACGTGGCTCCGGGGCCCGACGGGATTCACGGCCTAGTGTTGGCCCTCGCTCTGAAGGAGCTAGAGCCCCAACTTAGAGGACTGTTTACAGCGTGCCTTGAGCGGGGCCAGTTTCCCACATTGTGGAAATCTGGTCGTCTGGTCCTGCTCAAGAAGGCGGGGCGCCCTGCGGACTCTCCGTCCGCGTACCGGCCCATAGTGCTGCTGGACGAGGTGGGAAAGCTGTTTGAGCGGATAATCGCAGCCCGCCTCGTCAGCCACTTGTGCGAAGAGGGGCCGGACCTGGACGAGAGCCAGTATGGCTTTCGGCATGGGCGCTCTACCATACACGCTGTATCGCGGGTTAGAGTCCTGGCGGAGGAAGCGGTGTCCCGGGGCGGGGTGATGTTGGCGGTGTCCTTGGACATTTCCAACGCCTTCAACGCCCTGCCCTGGAGTTGTGTACGGGAGGCACTCCGGTATCATCGTGTGCCTTCCTACCTCCGCCGCATAGTTGGGGCTTATCTGTCCGAGAGGTGTGTCACCTACGTGGGACGTGATGGCGAGCACCAGCGCCGCATGTCGTGCGGTGTTCCGCAGGGTTCCGTCTTAGGACCGCCCCTGTGGAACATCGGGTACGACTGGGTGCTGAGGGGCGAGCTCCAGCCGGGCGTGGACCTGACGTGTTACGCTGACGACACGCTGGTCACGGCCCGGGGGAGTTCGTACAGGGAGGCAGCGTTGCTGGCGACGGCTGCGGTCTCACAGGTGGTGGGCCGCATCCGGCGCCTCGGCCTGGAGGTGGCCCTCAACAAGTCGGAGGCCGTGATCTTTCACGGCCCCCGGCGGGCGCCGCCGCCGGGATCACACATCGTGGTCGGGGGGGCCAGAATAGCTGTCGAGTCCACCATGAAGTACCTTGGATTGGTGCTCGACAGCCGATGGGATTTTGGCCCTCATTTCCAGCGGCTGGCGCCCAAGTTGTTGGGCGCGGCTGGGGCGTTGTCAACGCTGCTTCCCAATCTGGGGGGCCCGAGCGCCGTCTGCAGGCGGCTCTACGTGGGGATCGTGCGATCGATGGCCCTTTATGGGGCCCCGATCTGGGCGGCAGACCTGACGGCCGGAAGCATCGCCGTGCTGCGAAAGCCGCAACGAGCGATGGCCGTCAGAGTCATCAGGGGGTATCGCACGATCTCCTACGAGGCGGCTTGTGCACTGGCCGGATCCCCGCCCTGGGACCTGGAGGCGAAGGTACTCGCGTCACTGTACCGGTGGCGCGAGGAAGCGCGGGCGCGGGGCGAGCGACCGATGCAGCGACACATGGAGTTGCGTCGGTCTCAGCTTCGCGAGGTCCTGGTGGCGGAATGGCGGGACAGGCTTTCGCGCCCTACCGCCGGCCTCGCCATCATCGAGGCGGTCCGGCCAGTGCTCGAGCGCTGGCTCGGGAGAAGGCACGGCTCCCTGTCGTTTCGGGTGACGCAGGTGCTCTCGGGGCATGGTTGCTTCGGGAAGTACCTGTGTCGCATAAACAGGGAGCCGGACGCCCGGTGTCACCACTGCGTCGACTGCCGGGAGGACACGGCGCGGCATACGCTGGCGGAATGTGCCGCTTGGGAGGGGCCGCGCCGTGCCCTCGTCTCAGAAGTAGGCAGTGACCTGTCGCTGTCGGCCGTGGTAGAGTCGATGGTCGACAGCGCAGAGTCCTGGGACGCGGTGGTTTCCTTCTGCGAAAGTGTCATGTCGCAGAAGGAGGCTGCGGAAAGGGAGAGGGAGATCTCAACCTCCCACCCTGCCCGCAGCAGGCGCACCGGGCGTCGGCGAAGGGCGGATAACGCCCTCTTCCGGCCCCCCTAAATGGGTCCAGGGGCGGCAGACTCGGGGACGTCTGTCGCCCCCCACATACACCAGGACCCGAGGTGGCGGCGCGTAGTGTTCCACGCGCGCCCCTCTAAGATGTCCGGGGGGGAGTCTAACACCTCACTCCCCCCCCTGACCCGAGAAGTGGCCCGCTGCAGCGGGCCGGCACCAGCCGGGGGTTGCGGAAGTATCTCCAGTTCCCGCGACCCCCGACGTAGGTGTGAGATGGAACACCGGGGTGGTTTTTAGTCAGTAAGAGTCTGACAGACCCCTCCGCCCGCCCCAGGGCGGAGGACATCCATGAGGATTTTCCACCCCGTATCAAAAAAAAAAAAAAAAAAAAAGGTTAGGTTGGGGTGCGTGCAGAAAACCTCCTCGTGTGCCTGATTGCTGCTGGTTCCTTTCGAATACGTTCGGGGGAAAGAGCAGTGATCGGGCCGGTGCACCCTGGGTACAGTCAATAATCTATTATTGGCTGTGGCGAATTTCTGCGTGGGGGGGGGAGCTTCAGGCTCGTGGAGGTGGGGCCCAATCTGGGCCGAAAAGGGGCGTTTTTTCACGTGTCCCTCTGATCTAAGCAGAGGACACAGTGGTGAAGCATGGGCGGCGCTCGTAGTGCACTTACCCTGCCTACGGGCTGGCAGCGGGAGAACCTTTCTCCCGACTGCACCCGTCGAAATCGTAATCCGTGAAGAGCTCACATTTTGTGACTTGGAACGGGACGAGGGTCTTGGCTTAACCGCCTGGGACGCGAGGAAGAGAACCTCTATAATAAATTCCTCTAATACCAAGTTTTGGTGCGTGGCGAGGGTATGAATGGCTGAGGAGTAGTGTCACTTGCAACTTTGTAGTTGTAGGTGGCGCATCAGTCGTTAGCGCACCCCCAGCCAGGGGCCAGTGGGACCTCGGGGTTGGGAAACAAATTACACCACTTACCTAGGGACAGGGGGTTAACTAGGTGGACTTTTTATATCCCCCACTACTCGTGGGAACAAAAATGGAAATACAAACAAACAACAAAACAAAAGAGGAAGAGGTGGATGTGGCATCAAAATCTGATGACGCATCGGTGACGAGCGTGCGAAGCGCGGTGAATGAGGGAAGTAAGCGAGAAAAGGAGCTTCAGGTTAGCCTGGAGCGCCTGCGCAATGAGGAGGTGGCATCTGCCAAGAGGGCGGCGGCGGCGAGCGCTTTCCGGAAGCGCCCGCGGAGTGCGGGATCGGGACCAATAGGTCTCTCCTCCAGCGAGGAGAACCTGTCGGCCCCCAAAGTGCCAACGGCACGGAGAGGGAGAGGCCGTGCGGTGGCGGGTGGAGCCCCCGCTCGACCACCGGAGCGTGACATGCGGGGCCGGTTCGTGCCGATATCTCGGCCCGACACGCCAGCTCCGACTGACAACATAGAGAGTATGGGAAGCGACTCTGAGCACGGACAGAGCTCGATCGCGGACCATAGCGAGGGCTCCCTGCTAGGCTCAAATAGGGCGGAGGCGAATGCCGCAAGGCGGGCGCAGCGAAAGGCTGTCGCGGAAGGCGAAGTCGCCGAGTTGTCCCGCCAGGCACGAGAGCGGCGCGAAGTTCGGCTGGCGGCCGGCGAGGATGTTTCGGCGGTGTCGCTCAGTCGCCAAGTTTTGGACGGCGTGGATGTCGTCCTGAAGGTTGCCACTAAATCGGGCAACCTGAAGGGCACGTTCACGCGCGCCCTGAAGGAGGCGGCTGACGATATTCGCGAGGCGGTTGGGGTCCTCGTAAGTCGTACGAGCTCGGACGAGACGGCAAAGTTGTGGGAGGAAAACAGCCGTCTCAGATCTGAGCTGGAGGACCTCAAGCGGCAATTTGCCGCCCACAGAGCAGCTCCCGTGGCAGCCGGCTCCCTTGCAATCGCGGCCACGGCGTCGGCTTCGTCTTCGGCCCCGTCATCGGTCCCTGCTCTTGCGGATGCAGAGATCGAAAAGATCGCTCGCATCTGCATGATGCAGTGTGGGACGATGGTGGGAGCACGGCTGGAAGCCTTAGAGTCGAGGCTCTTACCGGCCGAGACCCTCCGCCCACCGCTCAATGCGGACAAGCGGAAAAAAGAGACGACCGCTAAACCGGGGCCGGTGCCCGCTAAGCCGAGCTTGGTGCAAGCTAAACCGGGCCCGGTGCCCGCGACTGCGTCCGCGGCGGCGGCTGGGCCGAAAAAACCAGGGAAGGGAGCCAAAAAAGCCGCCGAAGGAACCGTCAAGCCCGCAGCAGGTACGTCCGTACCCGCTTCTCAGACGACGGCGGCCGCGGCGACCGCGTCCGAGCCCACCGAGAAGACGGAGGAGGGCTGGACAGAGGCCAAAAAGCGCCGCCGTCGAAAAAAGAAGAAGGCGACACCGCCGGCACCGGCACCGCCAGCACCGACATCGAAGAAGGTCAAAAGACCGCCTAAGGTCAGAGCCCCACGCTCCGCGGCTGTAGTAATTACGCTGCAGCCCGGAGCCGTCGAAAGGGGCCTCTCCTATAAGGCGGTCCTGATGGAGACGTTGTCGGATCATCGGTACATCCGTTTCGACGTCTCCGCCCAGACCGCGGGCGGCCGCAGTCCATCGGCCCTACGAACGAACGGTCCGCGCTGGGCTCGTAAGCGCATGAACAGGGAACTTCTCGAGGAGGCCGCCATTGTCCAGGCCTGGTTCCGGGAGTCGGAAACGAACGGACCCGTCGACGTCGAACTGGAGGCGCTGTGGTTCCGCGGGGCGATGACGCAAATCTGCGACGCGTCCATGCCCCGGGTCCACGCACAGTCAGCAGGGCGCCAGGTGTACTGGTGGTCGGCCGAGATCGCACGTATGCGCGTTGAGTGCGTAGCGGTCAGACGCCGGTACACCCGATACCGGAGGAGACGTCGTCGGGTCCCGGACGAAGAAGCCGCGCTGTATGAGGTGTACCGCGCGGCTAAGAGGACTCTGTG